>CM073451.1:28832500-30082500 GCA_037074485.1 Delonix regia
ATGTGAAATGTAGTTCAATAATTATACGTGACAATTCACTTTCTTTATCAATTCTTCCTCTTGGGTCACTTTAAACATTATATGATCAATAAACCACTCTGACTCTTAGGAATTATATGTGGTTCTCAAGACCTCATATTCAGCAAGAAAGAATTAGAGAACTCTACAAACCAGGTAGCTCTTATCAAAGTCCACATTATAGGAGTTTAGCTTGTTATAGTAGTTAACAAGTTTCATCATGTGCTCACACACTCCCGACAGTCCGTTATAGTGAGTGTTATCCAGTAAAGAGAGATAATAGGCCTTTTAAGTCTTATCAAACTTCTTGAGTTTCTCACTGACTGCTTTAAGATACTCAAATGTGGTGTCCTTCTCAGGAATACTTTGTCTGATAGTCTTCTCAATCATATACTTAATGACAGTCTGACAAATCCTATTAGACTTATACCACTACTTATGATAAGCCTTGTTAGCAGCGCTAGACTCAGCGGTGAGATTTGTTGGCTTAGGTTCTCTCATAGCCAAATTTTCTTTGGTAATCATCAGATACATATCAAGGGACTCAATCCAATCATCATAGTCTGTCCTGTTCAGAGTTTTCACTGTAAACAGTTGCAGGAATAGAAAAGCTGAGGGAAAACAAATAGGAAACATATAATTATGTCCTGGACACATAATTATAGAACAAAATTTTCATAACAAGATTTAACTTTAGCAACTCTATAACAAAATATTCATCATATCCTGCCTAAGGGCTCGGACTATGATAAATCAAGAAAACCTATACACACCAAAGAAGCATATTATAGAGAAACAACACAAAATGCGCCTACAATCTTCATATCGATAGGCTATGAGAAACCATAAATACATCAATCAATAAATCGCTGTTGACAGGTTACAAACAAGCCTTATTCACAAAATTATATTAAAAATGTCACACTAATAGGGCATGTCCATCGTCAACATAATCACACTCTCTACTGTTGGTTGCCTCAACAATAACCTCTCCCTCAATGATTTCGTGCGTGCTTTCTTGAGCAAACAGACAATAACCACAATAATGGGGTTTTATTAAGCCAACACCATCATGATTGGGCCCACAATAGGTAAATACACAACCACTAGATGCAAATGGACCATTATGGCCCAAAATAGAGTCCGTTTGCTCATTTCATCATTTTTCGTACTAAATTAACAATAAAGTATTCACATATTACACAAATAAATTTTGTTTTAATTCCACTGGATATTGTTAGGGAAAGTGACCAATATATATTGTTTCTTATCATGTATAATTGTCTCACAAATTTTTCCAAATAAAAAAAGTATCATTACACTGTATTTTGAAGCCCTAAATCTCTAAGAAATTTCAAAAAACATACTTTCAGGCTTCCAAAAATTTTGGAAAAATCTTCAAAAAATAGGAAATGGCATGCGCCAAGTCTTCTTTTACCTCCAGACAAGTCGACCCAACCTATTTCACCACCCAGGATTCGACCTGACTTTATACAGTGTTTCAGCGAGCTTTTTGAACACCAAAATGTTTAGAATTTCATGATTTACAACTTCCCTATATTATCTTGGCCAAAACATGAAGAAATAGAGAGATAAATAGCTCGAAAGTTTCGGTTCTTTGAGCATTTCCAAGAACCAATGGCAGATCGTGATACCGAGAGTTTGGGGAATGAAATTGGTTGAGTTATGTTTGAAATAACGTCATACACAAAATGCCTAAGTTTATTTTATGAAATGCGATCTATACTTTGAGTAATTTTGCTCACAATTTTCAGGTCCTTTGGGCATTAATGGGTTGAAATTGGTCAGCTCTTTTTAGGCTTCATATTGGGCATCATTTTGTTTAGAATATTCAGATCTACAAAACCCCTAATTTTGTTTCAAAAGAATCCTTAAGGTTTGCATTAATTTCATCTGGAAAGAAATTAGGGTTCATACTTGTTCATGCAATATTCAATACTGCATTTTTATAATAGCCACAAAATTTTAGTCTTTTAATCTAACCTAAAGCTCTGATACCATTTGAAGTCATGTAATAATTTATTCACCATACATGAACGTAGAATTGGGAGATATTAAGATACAAAGATCTTACCTGATGCTAAAGATGACGTAGTGCAGTTGAACAGAGAAATGTCAACCCACAATACCCAATAGCGCACTACTTTAACCACCAGAGAAAGTTATCGTCGCAATTAAAATTAGGGCTTATGTTAAAACAATTTATAGGGTTTTATTTTAATAATAATAATTACTTATAATATTAAAATAAAACCCTCAGATATATGTTAAAATAGTTTCATATTTCATTATTCAAAAGAAAGGAAACTCATTAACTCTCTCTTAGTAATTAACTCTTAATTAGTAATCTGATTGAATAA
Source organism: Delonix regia (assembly GCA_037074485.1). Classification (NCBI taxonomy): domain Eukaryota; kingdom Viridiplantae; phylum Streptophyta; class Magnoliopsida; order Fabales; family Fabaceae; genus Delonix; species Delonix regia. The sequence continues at coordinate 28,834,900 of CM073451.1, forward strand.
TTACTAATGCTCTTGGGTTGTAGGTTAGGTCTTTGCCTAGTGGACTTGTGGATAATTCAATCCATTACTGATTTATCATAATGAATATAAACCCAAACAATTCTTAGTTTACAATTATAATATTAATTGCCTAATTAGTTATAACAAAAGATTAATTTAATAGCATAATTAATGTTAATCCATATAATATTAAAAAATATTCTAACACTTTTTGGAATAAAAAATTAAATTAAATTATATTGTATTATTCAGATAAAAATTTAATATCATACGCATGTGAAATTATATGGTGTGCAAATTGCAATTTATTCGCACTTTTAAACATTTATACATTATTAATTAAAATTAGAAAAAGTTCATAGGAAAATAGGTTAATTGGCACAGAGTGGAGTAATTGAATAATTGAGGAATGATGTATCCTTGTAAGCGAATACACGTGATGAGCCAAAATTTTTAATGAATTTTTTTTTTTTTGTATATTTCGTGTGTAGGCATTCACTTTATTAATTTATAATTCATTCTTTTGTAAAAAGATTGTAACTAAATTTAGTTAAATATTCTCATCTGAATATCTCCTTAATATAGTATAAAAAACCCCCCCGCAACCTGTATGAAAATATATATAATTGATACGGTAAAAAAAACGATACATTTATAAAGATAAAAAATTGATATGCCCCACAATGGCTTATATATATATATATATATATGCCATTCGATATGTACAAGAGATCGCGGGGGACGTCACCCCATAATCCAATAAATTAGCTTCAAGAGGTCTTCTTTAATTATTTTTTGGGAAAATTACCTTTTGGTCCCTTTCTTGACAGTATTGTTCAGTTCAGTCCCTACAATTGGATTTTTTGCCAACGGGCTCCCCGTACTTTGCAACTATGTAAAATGTGGTCCCTGTTGTCATGATTGTTATAACTTCGTCTGATGTACACTGATATGATAGACAGAGCACACACATGGAAAGTCAACTGTGGCCATACAATTAATATCTAGGTTGCAAGCCCAATCATTTCTGTATTCTCTTCCTTTCACTGCTTTGTTTTTGGTTCTCCCAAAGAGCAAAAGGGGAGGAAGGTGCTATTGTTGAGGCTAGAACCTATGTGTGTAAATCCACAAGCACCAATATACCAGCACATTTCCCCCTTTTTCCTTTTTGGATTCTCCAGTTTTTCTTTCTTTCTCTTTGTTTTTTCTTTTCCATCCTCCTCCTCGTATCTCTTTTTTGTTTTTTGTTTTTTTACCTTTCCTCTCTTTCACTCTTGGCCTCACCGCTTCTCTCGTGTCAGTCTTGTTGAAGAATAATTGGACCACAACAAATATAATAATTCCATACATGGCCTTGTCAACTATCCATGTGTGATCCATCTACCGTTTCAGCCTATCTCTAACGGGAGCAAATTTTACTTGGTTGCAAACTTCAAGGAGCTAATTGAAAAGAATTAAATTATAGGGACTGAATGGAAAATAACTGTAAAGTATATTAAGTTTTTTTAAATTTTACATGGTTGAATTGGACATGAATGGCCTTAACTTGTTTTTTAAAAAAATTATTAATCTCAATTTAGTATATTAAGTTTAAATCTTTATGTATCCGGCCGAGAAAAAAATAGATCACTTAACAAACTCATTATATTATATATATTATTTAGTCATTGTAGTTATGCGCAAGAATTTTAATTTGTATTCTTAGGTTTGATGCTAAATTTTTAAATTAATTTTAATTTATTTTTTTAAGATTGATTGATAATGTCTAGATAAAGATTATTGCATTTATGTTAATTTTTTCATAAAATTTTTGTCTATATCATATTAAAAAATTTGTGGTTCTAAAATATATTTTTTTAAATAAAATGATAAAAATTACAGATTCATTTCTTTACTTTTATATTAGATAATAAAATTGTGGCACAATTTATAGTAAGATCAAATAGCAACTTAATATTAACAATTAAGTTGACCCAAATGGGCTTCTAAATGTCAAATTAAGCTTTAAACATTGCTTCAAGAAGATGAGCCATTGAAAATTGGAGATGTGAGTATTACACTTTAAAAGTTAATATGAAAAACTCTATTTTTAAACTCACCGATGACCGCAAATTTAAAAGATAGATAGAAGCTGCGATTTTGAAAACCAATAAGAAAAGAAAAATATAAAAATGGAAGAATCAAGAAAGGATGTGAGAAAGACAAAAGAAAAAACGTGAGGAGAAAATAGGCAAAAAAAAAAAAAAAGTGAAGTGAAAGAAATGAGAAAAAAATAATTACTATAAAGTTTATTTTTGCATGAATTATATATTCATAATTCAATGTGTAAATTAAATGAGATCAAATTAATATGTCAAATAAAAAAAAAAATTGCATAATTCATATGAATACAGTGAGTTAAAAATTAAAAAGATATGGGGTGATAACATTAAAAACTTAATACTACATGACATACCAATTGTAAAAATTGGAGAAAGGCATGCTTATCCTTAATTATATGTGGCTCCTGTACAAACAACTAATTCCCCAAACATGTAACATTTTATGTGGTTATTTATTTAATCAAGGATAGTTATCATAATACATTTGAAAAGAAAAAAAAAAAAATAGTCACCTTCCAGATATATAGATATATAATTAACTCAAGGGCTTGCTTGGACCACCATTTCTGAGAATACCATGCATCACTTGTTAATCTCAAAATAAACGTCTAATTGTTTTCAAAGCAGGTAAGGAAGGAGACCAGCGGAGTAAATGAACGTACTTCCCGTTTGACGATGGATTATCACCATTAATGACCTTGACTTAGCTCATAGCACTTCAGTGTCTCCGGAGAGATCTGTTCCATTTTCATTGGAACCATGTTGCTTTTCACTAATATTTCCAGCCACATTGCCTCCCTATTTATATATAACTTGATAATCAATTCATCACTCACAACTCAACGTCAGGGTTAGTTCATCTGTCAGATTGAACAAGATTGCATTTAATGTTCCGTGATTATGTATAACAACCCATTTATTTAATTGATTCAACGCATACCACTTGATATTCACAATTTTTAATTTATATGTTGGATGTGGCTAGGATTATCTAGAGAGAGTTTAATTTGATTGACATGTAATGTGACTCAGAAATAGTTTTGTGTCACAGAAAAATGTGTGATTGAGATGATAGAGTAATGAATTTTATTATGTGCTGGCCTCAGAAAAATAAAAAATTAATACACAACTTAATCTTTTGGTCAACCTCTAGAGATTGGAGAATTGAAATTATCACCTAGCTACTTCAGGTTTTTGTCATTAGATCTTAAATTTTTTTTATTTAAAAATATTTAAGTTATTAATAGACAGTTTCTAATAATTTTTTAAAATTTTGAATTATTAAATTTTTATCTAACTATTAAAATTTTATTAGATTCATTTATATTAAAATTTTTAACATAACCAAATCTATTTCCATAAAAATCCTTGAGGTGGAATAGAATTTGTGCTTGATTTTAACTAAAACTCAAATCAAAACTAGACAAAGTATTCATTTGGATATAAAAGCAAAAAATTTTTTTGCCTTATACTAGTTATAGTACAAGTTTTTTCATCTCTCAGGTCCCACCCATACTCCATTCGAAGTGAATGAAAAATTAAACCATATTAAACACCATACAAAAAATAACCATAATCATGATGGTAAAAAAGAAACTAGAAAATAAGATAAAACACAAAATATCCACATTTTGTATACAAAAAAGAGTTATTTTATAGTCACTATAAGAAACAGGTACATACGACCAAACACATCTTTTCTTTTTTCTGGTAGCTCACATCCTCACAATACACACAGACATGATTAACGCTTTTTTCTTCTTGCGATGAACTTAACCGCGGGAAAACCTCTAGCTATTTTTACACATAATTACGTAGACATATAAACTCCGATCTGAAATGCACCCTCAAAGCAAAAGACCATTGTTTTTGAGCTCAGACTTGAGGTTCCCCATTTGATCCTCTGGCAATATGATGGTCACTAGCCTGCCTTCACTACCATTCTTCACTGAACCTTTTGGCCAATGAAGCACCAAAACAGCTCCTTCATCTCCAACCCCTTGAATACTATAGTACACAAACTTTGGCTTATGTTCATTCAGCTCCAATCCATACGCGTCCACCTCTTCCAAGTCCACAAATGTCAGATTTGCCCCATACACAAAGAAATCACTCACCCCTCCATCCTTTTCCACTGCTTCTTCAATCTCATTCCTCTCGTCCACTGCTTCATCACATAGCATCGTTGCCAGTCTTCTCAAATCTGTGTCAACTATTGAACTTTCGGCTTCAACTTTGCTTATAATCTGATTGTTCCCTAGTATATCATTGTTCTTATTGGAACCTGGGTCTTTTCTGCATACTATCACTGTCTTGGGTTCGGATCCTGATCCGGGTCCTCCCCGGGCCTCAGCAATGCACCGCCATATCACGGCGCAGAGAGATTCGAAAGGAGGGGTCTGGTCAATGGTCGGACCCCAGATCTGTGCTTGAAGGTAATTCATCTGAGAGCTTGTGAGGTGGAAGGAGAATGTGTCCATCTTGCAGTTGTTGGCAGGTATCCAATGGTCACCCACCGGGTCGACCCGTTTCACGGAAACCGGATCCTCTCTGGGTGGTGATTGTTGATGGGGTTCTTGGGGTATTGTTGGGATTGGCCTTGGAATGTTGATGGGCTTGTTGAGGCCCAAACCAGCCATGGCATGCCCCCAACTGTTGATGAATTCTGTAGCTGAAAGAGGATCCCCAAGTACATGGGCCCAGCTCAGGCCCAATGATATCCCACCACACGTAAAATGAGTTACCTGCATAAGAAATTTGAGGAATTTGATTACAAAATTCAAGAGAAATTCTAAATGCATCAGGTCATCTAATAAATGAAGACAAAAAAATAGGTATTGTTGGAAAAAGCAGATTTTTGGGGGTTCAAAAAGTATCGTTAAACAGGAAAGAAGGGATTAAAGTGGAAGAGTTTCTTTTTTAAAATTTTTTTCAAGGGAAATAAATAATGAAAGGCACAGTATGATGAAGACACCTTTATCCATGGAGTGGAATTTAGCAGCAATTAAAGAAAGAAATGGTCCACGACACCATCCTATATAGTATATATGAATGACTGGTTGTTAGGGGAAGGAGACCAACGAACTTGTCAGGGAAATAAGTTTCATTGAGCAATGAGCTTCATAAATAAAGTCAGGATGTGGAGCCCACCTCCATCACAAAGAAAATGACTCTCTTTGATTAGCTATGGCATTGCATATGAGCAACGCGTTTCTATGTTAATGAGGCATGAGTGTGACCTAACTAATCATTCATACAATATAGCTCGCCCCAGATCAGCTTCAACTGAAGACAATTCATTACAAGCAAACATACATATATTGAAACATACTCGTAACGTTAGAATTTTAATACGTAGAAAAAAAAATGTCATAAGTTGTAGCTCTGTAACTTGCGTTAGATAATTCATTATTTAATAAATAAACATAATAATAACTTATAAATTATCTTTTCAATAAATGCTTATATTTAATAGTTGCCTACAAAGCCTGGGCAGTACAAATTACTACATTTTACGGTGACTATCATTAATACTCTACATGTAACGTACGCATAATTATGAGCCTACCTTGCCCTATAGCTTGAGGCGTTAATGCATTGACGGACTTTTTGGCCTACAAGGTAAAATATTTAACCAAAAAAGAGAAAAAGATATGATCTTGAAAAATTTAGACATCATTAATTTATAATATTTATAATTAAGGATTTTAAATTTCTTATACTTTGAAAGATTTTAACTTGATATCCTAAAATTTAATGTCCAAGCACATGATAGAGAAGTCCCATCCAGATGTTGAGAGTAAGGCAGCTTTTTAGGGTGAAAAATTTAATCCATAAATTCTTCAATATATCTTAAATTTATATTCTTTAATTGTATTTTTTTTTTCTATATTTTTCTTAAGTGATTCAATTACTTATAAGTATTTTTTTTGTCATCATCTAAAGTTTGAAGAGTTGAATTAATTAGTACAACAACATCATTTATATATATACCTGTAACAAAATTGGAGGAGAAAATGATAATTCAGGGCCAATGACTTGATGTGATACCAGCAACTTCTGCAAAGGCCAATCATTCATCTGGAACCATTCATCTAGGGTTTTCTTACACTTGGCCTCAATGAACCTGGCTCCACAATCATTGCACTTGATGTATGGCCGACCAGACTCCGATCGCCGGAACCGCCCGCAGGTGATGGAGTAGTGGTTGAACCAAGTGAACATGGTCTCCTTTATCTTCACCATGCTTAGCCCTCCTATGGCCTCACTCTCAAAGAAGTACACCACCCTAAGGTAGTGCAACTTCATGGCCAAGTCCAAGCCACTAGGGTAATGGAACACGTCTGACCCTGTGACTTGGCCTGGCCCGACCGAGGACAGTCTGATGTCGTAGACCAAACTTTCTTCTTGAGAGAAAACCATGGCTAAAAAATGGATATGAGAATTGAGATGGCAAGGAAGGTGATGGATGGCTAGATAAGAAGAAGGGTTGCCCCAAATGGTATATATATAGAGGGAGTGGTGAATTGGGTGTGAGAGATGAAGACAGTTGCATTGGCATTGGCTGGTTGGAGTTTTAATAACTGTGATTATGCGTAAGGTTACTATTGGTTCGTACATCGAAACAGTTAGACACTGATCAAGCTTGCATTTAAGTTGTGTTATTTTAATACCTTAACTTGGTTTTTTAAATTTTATAATTAAAAATGAGGGAGTATAATTATATTTTACTCAAAATTAATATATCTAGTGCAACTGGAATTGCGGTCAATTAATTATATATGCAACACTATACTTAATGGCAGCGACGACCGTTGTTAGCAGATAAATCACACAAAATTAGTATGAGTCGACAATAGAACAGACATTGTCTAAGGTTGGAGTTTTTTAATTTATTTTATTTTATTTTGAACAGAAAAAGAGTATGAATGGACGTATATATACATGACAATGTTAAATTAATAGTATTTTGTGTTCAACATTCCTATACGAAGGATGTTTCTAGCAAGTATTGCAGCATTGAGGGATGATACATACTTTGACACAGAGACAACATATGTGTTCACCAAAACTGCACTTTATGACAGATCAGGCAATTAAATGCCCTTCCACTTGAAAATTTTTAAATCAGAGGCTCAGATATGAATTAAAACAAATAAATTTAGGTATATTAATTGAAATGCCTTTAATAAAAAGGATGTACTGAAAAATATGTTTTAATTGTTTTATTAATCAATTTTAGAAATATATTATTTGACTCGTTTTTATTTTTCAAGTACTGAAAACAAGGTTTTCTCTAAAATTAAATTGAAGAATATTAGATTATATGAATCTCTCCTGAAGTTTAATGAAATTATGTTTTAACTTTCTGTATTGATAGTTAAGTAATTTTACGTTTGAAAGAGATGTGTAATATATAAAAATTTAACATTGTTGATGGAAAGTAAATTGGACAACAGTTAAAAGTAATTTTGGAAATAAAAGAATTTTAAAATATAATGTAGCAATGAAGCCCTAGCTTTTAATGATATATATCTCACAAGTTAGTTGTGTTTGCCAACTTGGTTCATTAAATGAAAGCTCAAAATCTCAACGACCATTGGTCGAATTAGTAAAATGGATTATAGATATATATATATATATCCACTTTACTAATTCAAAATATATTTTATATAGGCTGCTCTTCGTGATAGGAATGTGGTCCTCTCAATTTTTTTATCGTTATTGTAATTGTAATTGTAATTGTAATTGTAATTGTAATTGTATAGCAAATTACAACTGTAAGCAGTCACTAAATAAATATTTATTGTCAAATTCTTAATTTCTCTTTGTGATTCTAATTATGTAGTGTTATTTAAATTGTTGAAAATAGTTTTAGTGATCTAAATTATTGATATTAATTTCCAAAAGTTATTAAAAATAATAAGTTAATTTTAAATATGAAGTATTACATCTGTGTAGTTATATTAATGTGTATGTGTATCTACCTGAACAAAAGAGAATTTAGGCATATAATTTAGTTTCCAAAGTGCTAGCATGCAAATTCAGATGGGCTTGTTGAATGCATGCCTTTTTATTATTACTATTATTATTAAATTTACTTCTAGTAATTAATTAGCCTGTACCTTGAAGAATATTGTAAATTACTCTTCTTTAAATTTTCTATGTCTTGATCAGTTATCTTAATTAAACGCACTGCTATTCTCTGCCATTATTCTCTTATGAATTTTCTGATCAAATTATATTGGCAAAGGGACTTAATTAGGTATAATGAATATGCATAGTTATTCCAACCGTAGTCTTAAAAAAAAAACGTCATCAATGGTCATGCTTGGTTATGATTAATTAACATGTCATATATAAACTATTTTATTAGAGTGAAATATTTTTGTATTTCTCACTTATTACAAAAATTTAAATTTGGTTTTTACTCATCAAAAAATGTCATACTTGATCATCATTTTTTTAAAAAATATTAAATTTAGTCATTTAAATTTACGATTTAAAGTACAATGAATGAGCTAAATTTGATAATTTTATTAAAAGTGAGTCAGTAAAGGGTTAAGTATAACATTTTATAATAAGTTAAGAATTATTTTGAATATTTTAATAAGTGAATGATCAAAATGATAATTTTGTAATAATTAAATGATCAAAATGATAATTTTATGATAAGTGAAGGACTAAAAGTATATTTTTTATATTTTATTATATATATTTAAACATAATTAGTAGAATTAGAAGTAGAAATTTCCTTCCAAATTCTCCTTTTATATAGCTACTATAACTGATTCTAGCTATATACGTGACTTTTGAGTGGTAATATATAATTCAATTTAAAACCCTTTAATAAAAAGGCAAAAACTTATATTTTAACCAATCATATTCATTAACCTCTTAATAGAAAAATCTCACAATGAAGCACACATAATGAACTCGATGACAATTTTACAATTTAGAAGGTGAATTTTTTTCTTCTTTTTTTTTTTTTGTGTATCTTGAAATATTTTTTTAAAAATAAAAGCTAATTAAGATAGAATACCATAAAACCAGTCTACCTACTTGCAGCTAAGTTATTAAATTGTGGATGCTTTTGAAAAATTGGTATAAAAAATAAAAAGGATGAGCACAACTTGTCCCCGACAAGAGTCTGTGTGCAGAATTTTCATGGAGACCCATGCTCTTAATTAATTACCATATCACACACACACACACACACACACACACATATATATATATATATAAAACAAATTTGTCTTAAACTACATGTCATGTTTTTTAATCTTCTTATTTACTTTTTAAATTTCTGTTTCCTCTTTTTTAATTTTTTAATTCTATGTTGTACACAAATTCGCTTTTAATAATTTTGAAACATAAAGTAACCCATTCTTATTTCTTGAATTTGATTTTTATAACAAAGAACAATCGTTTTTTCTTTTTTCTAAAATTCTTGTCAATTTGAAGAGAAATAAGAGAAAGAGTGGGGATAAGACTAACTACAATAGCCTTATACATTATATCAAAATAGATTATTTATAATTATTGAAGTTGCTCCAATAAACTCAGATGATTAAAATATATATATTTTTTAATTTAATATATATATATATATTAATTTAATATTAATAAAAATTAATTTTTATCATCTTCAGTTATTAGATAATATCTAATAACCGAGATGATTTGAATTTTATATTATATCTTCTTTGTTCCGGCTCTTTTTCCGCTCTCTCTAAATTATTAAAAATTTGAAAAGAAATAGAGAAATACTGATAATTTATCATCATGAAAATGTTGAAGGAAGGTTAGAATCATAATTTAAATTACAAGATTGTGGAGGAATATTTTTATAAATTTTAAGAGAAATAATGGTAATTTGTTCTTCTGAAAATGTTGTTGAAGAATTTTTAGGGTTTGGTTTTATTCAAACTCTTGCCAATAATCGCATTTGGATCTGTCTTTTGATAATTTTTGTCCCCTTAATTATTTTCAGAGGTCAAATATTTTTTAATACATTTTATCATTCACCTTATAAAGTGTTAACCATTTTTTAGGGAAAAAAAAAACGCAAAATCGAAGGTAAAAATAACTTGCATATATTTAACAATCACAACAATATTTACGAAGTTCAATAGAAGAACATAGTCTTAAAAATTTTATCAAATCCAATTCATAGTCTATTGGTAAAAATATAACAAAACTACGACAAATATAAATAAGATTAGGATAAATATATATATATATATATATATATACACACACACGTCATTAAATGTTACAAGTTACATAATTAAACTTATAAAAATAGATACTACATTTAATCTTAGCCAAAAGGCTAAGATACATATTACGAGTTACATAATCAAAGCATAGTTATGTTAGTATGAAATACACATTTCTACGAATATGAAAATTAAAGAGGAAAAAGAAAAGCTACCAAACACATGAATGAGTCTCACATGGTTGGTGGGGTTGCTCAATTTCTTTATGACATGGCAAAAAATAAAAAAAGGCGTTTGTAGGGACCATATTCACATACCATCTGGCTGGTTTAATATCTTCAACTTCCCATTCTTGCTTTGTAAATATCTTCTTCCATTAAAATATCAATCCAAGCATTTCTAGCCTAAGATATTTTTGCTTTTAGGGGTCCCCTCTTCGTAGGGCATAAGACTGAGCTATTTTGCAGTTCAGTATTCATGGAAGTGACCCAATATAGAAGGAGGATAATTGTTAGATGAAAAAGCAGTTGAACATGAATATTAATCATATAGAAATAGGTATATATAAATTAAGCTACTCATATTATATGTCATTGACATTGTTCATTTTAAAGAAGCTAAAATAGCTTGGGTTGTTGGATCTTTCAAAGTGTAAAAATAATATCTTTAAAATATTAAAAAATTAAAAAAGAAAATGGGTAAAAAGAAATTATATAAATTGTATACACATTTTTACTTCTTGTATCTTTCTCTCACCATTTTATGAACTTTATAATTTAGAGGATTGGATAATGAGTTATCATTTTGGTTGGGAGATGCTAAAATTCTGATGCTTTTCATGGTCAGAAATGGTAGTGATCATGTTTCATGGATCTTGGTCTATCGTGAGTTGAGTTTAAATTTGAGGTACAAATTTAACAGAATTTGGGCTTTTAGAGAAGCATGGGCCTATCCTAAATGTAGAATTTTTTTTTTCTCAAAATTAAAACTAAAGTGTACTATTTGCAACAGAACTAAGATGATGCTAGCATTTCCATTTTGTTTACCGTGAAACATGAGGAATGTAATAAAGAATATCTTTGTACCATATATTTATAGCTTTGATTTGTAAGATTATGAGAGCTACTAACTGTCATTATTATTTCTCAAATGCCTCATGTGCTATATTATTCTGGAAGCACACTTCAATTTTAAATGCTATCTGTGAAGGGCAATAACTAATTCTACACATCAATTTTGGAGAAGAAAATTCATTCAGTATTTAAAAAAAAAATACCATGTACAGCATTTTAATCGAATATTATTGATTAGTTAGTTATTAATACTATTCTGGATTAAGTAAATCCAAAAACAGCTTCTGTAGATTTCCACAAAAGGTTTATAAAAGCTTGAGTTTTAAAGAAAGGATGCATAGATTTTTACCACAAAAAGCTCATATAATTTCAATAGAGTACAAAGGTCATTTACTCAACAACTACACATCAAACTTTCTATGACTTGCTAGGTGTAAGACACGACCACTCATTTTTATCCTTACTCATTTAAAAGTACGGATGTGAGCAAAATGATAAAATAGCAGAATTTACAAGAAACTGAACAATGAATGAGACTGCTACTTTTCTTCCTATCATACATATTCTCGAAAATAGGGGTTCTATGTTACAAATCAAAATTGCGGTGGGGTTGCAAAGGCCACATCTAGTTTCTCTTACATTCTCATTCTTCAATTAGAAAGAGCTTCTCAGCTCCAAGCAAAAATAGAAAAGAAAGCTGCACAGGCTTTCAAGTCTCCCCCTCTATGCAACCCGCAGCTGCCTTCATGAAATCTCTGTACTACGATATGTGAAGCAAGATATTGGCCTGCGGGCAATGCACCATGGCATGCGACCATTCATGACAGAAGTTCCCTTGTAATCAGTACAAGATCAAGACAATCAGTCAGAAGTTTTCATCCAAACAGTTTTAGGATCAAATCAACCAGTCACTCGTTACTTGCTGCCAGAGAGAAAATGACAAAAGAATGCATTCAAGAATCTTGAAATTTATTTCAAGGCTCAGATGCTGCCATTATTCCCATGTTGGATGAGTCAATGGAAGGTTCCTTGTGCAGGTATAACTTCTTGTATCTCGTGCAACTCGAAAAACCAATCAGTATGGAATGACATATGGCAGAGCATAAACATCTGCTGGCTCTATATGTACAGCTTCTGACCATACCTGCGCTGTTCCCCCAACCTCTGAACATTCGGCCATGGGCTTTTTCTCTTGTAAACTGCTGCTGCCAAGTAACCACTCTTGATCATCAACATCAGACCACTCATCTTTTTTTGGTACTGTATATACCTGGCTTAGGTACTTTAAATCTGGATGGGGTGGTTTTGCAGAAATTCCTCCAGCTGCTGGACCAGCTGGCACAGTAGCAGTGACAGTCTTGTTTGAAGAAACTGCTGATGACCGTGCTTCAATGATGCCATTTTTCTTGAGTTCCTTATGATCGACCTTAAAATCAGTGGCTGCTGCTGTACCATCTGAAGCAGGCGGAACGAAACTTTGGCAAGGTTTCACTATCCTTCCATTTTCAGTGAAGGGATGAGAGGAAGTAGAGGGTCTCGGCATCTTACTGGGCCAATTGTCATTGGCTGTAAGAAAATTGAAAAAATTAATTATAAACTTGTAAAATAACAAATCAATGAGAGCATGCACAAACTTGAAATAAATTGACCAATGTGATTGGAAATAAGGATATATAACTGTGAAATTATGGGAAACCCACCATTATCTCAAAGGATGCAGTATCTGGTATTAAGTCAAAAAAAATACTACTCCAACACTAGACGCCCTATTTGGGTTCAAATACAACTTAATGAGATCATTGAGCAGCAATGAGAACATGATTTGTCATGAGAAGTACTCACCATGCAGGACTCCATTTGATTCTAAGTCCTTCCGTTTCTTGAGGTTTTCACCGCTAACAGCATTCGCTTGGCTGTTCTTGGAAATCTGTGAGAAAGAATTTGTACCCATAGGGCCACCTTTGTTGCTTTCTTGAAACTTATTCTGCTCTGCATTCTTATGTTCAGTTTGCTCCTTTGTTTTCTCCTCCTTTTTCTTCTCTTTATCCCTGTCTTTGTCCTTCCCATGCCCCTTTTTCTCCTTGTCTCTATCTTTCCTTTTATCTCCTCGTTTATCATCTTTCTTTTCCTTACGCATTTCTCTTGCTTCCACAGCCCTGTTAAAGTTATCCAAAGATTTGGGCATTCCATCAACTCTAGAATGAAAATTTCCAGCATGATTCTGGACTGCTGCGCTTCCAATAGGCCAGGCCTCAGCCCGGATTCCTTGCCCATCAATCTTCTTAACATCAATGCTCTTATCCTTGGGCTTTTCCTTGCCATCAGGCCAGGTACCACTACTCTTAGACACCAACCTATCAGGACCCTCATCCTTTTTATGGTCTGGAATGGCAAACTTTTGGACCAATCGATTACCAAACCCTCCAACCTCCTCCTTAATTCTCCTGTCCAACTCCTTCTGACCCAATTGATTCCCAGCTCCTCCATTATCCTCCTTAATCCTCCTATCCAACTCCCGAAGGAATTTAGAATCCTTATTCTCCTCAGCCAGGTGATTATTATTCTCTCTAGCCTTCTCTCCATTGTTACCAGCAAACTGTTGGGCAAGTTTCTCCTCAAACAAGATACTCTTATTATCTTTCTGCTTAATTTCCTTTTGATGGAGTTTACCTGCATTAGGACCCTCTGCTTGTCCTGGGAATCCCTTCTCGTCTGCAGTATTGTTTTTCTTTTTATCCTTATCCTTATCCCTGTCCTTGTCTTTGTCTTTCTTTTTATCTTTGTGTTTTTCCTTTTTATCTTTCTTTTCTTTATGCTTTCCATCCTTACCTTCTTTCTCTCTTTTTTCCTTACTTTCCCTCTTCTCTTTGTCCTTCTTCTCTTTTTTATGTTTCTTTTCTCTTTGCTTCTCCTGCAAATCATCAGATGGAAAACAAATATCAAGGAAAATTACCAGATGAGGAAAGAAACAAACAACTATACAACCCCACTTCACTGCATCACAATAGAAAGTACAATAAAAATCAAGTTCAAAAGGATAACACATGTAGGTCGAGCATGCTTAAAGCAGTCTGCTGTTGAATTCAAGAGAAAAATATCACAATGATGCCAATTGCCATCAACACTAGATATCAACAGTGTCAGAATCATCATCCTTTATGGGTAACCATCTGTTAAATAAGTAAAATTCACCCATTTTGCTTAGAATAACAAACAAAAAACAGACTCCTGCAAACTATGCCCCACAAATATAACAGGAAGCTTTAGCAATACCAGGTCAACATCCTCCTAAGTTCCCAATATCTTCTCAAACAAGAAAGTATCCTCATCACTTTTGTCCTGACAAATTAAGGCAGAAAACAAACAGCAAACTCGCTGCTTATTTATCTTCTCAGTCACAACAAGCAATCTTAGACACCTAAAGCCAAATCTACCAGATGTGATCCATAATGTATCCTATGTTTAAAATAAAAAATGAGGATTCAATTAGGATAATATCTATCTATAGAGAAGCATCCTAAGCCACACAGAAATCCTAGAATATTTATCATGTAAGAAGAGAACCAAACCTTCTCATTTAGTTTAAAATTTACTATTTCATTACAATGAAGAGATGGGAATAAAAATTCCTAATCTGATCCAGACATTTCATGAGAGAGAAGTATAATTCATGTCCTATGAAGTGCAAGTGGGTAAAGGTTGATCCTTGATATGTCAAAGAAATTAACTTTCACACATCCATACTTAATATATCAGGTTGCTCCTACTTCATAAAAATCTGAACTGTTAATGTGATCCACTATATACTTTACTATTTAAAAGGCACCCTAGACTTTAGAGAATCTTTTTGCAAGTTCAATTGGGTATATCTTGATAATTCAGTAGAAACTAATGAAGCTCTAAATAGCATCCAATTAGACAAAAGCTTGCAAAAAAATAAATAAATAAAATTGGATACTCCAGTAATAAATCACATGCAAACAAACCTTCAGATAATGATGATGATAGTCCACAAGGAAAAAGATTTCTTTTTCTTTTTTCCTAGTACAAGTCAATGAGTGATTTAGAGGCAACAATAATCCATTTCTCAAGTTCAAAATCACTACAGCAATATAATCTAACTGACCATGACCATGTTATGCCCATTGGCCATCCACCACAGTTTCTATCCACCCACTAACTTTACCACCACACTAAAACTTTCTCATCCCACAAGGGATGCTTCTCTTATTTATTTTGATTTATTTTTTTATTCCCAAGTTATTTTCTATTTAAAGAAAGATATCAGCTACTTATCAATTTGCTTGCATTCCCCATTGGGTTAATCCATGTCACTTGTTAATCCAATCCAGACAATCTTCAATTACAAACTGCAATCAATTCGGCAATTAAACATTTCACACCATATGTAAACTTAGAAAGACCATCTCACTGGAAGTATATTAATTTTATCTATAAATACAATTAACATCAGACACAATGGACGCATACATTATTTTGCCAAAACATAACGCAGAGAAGATCTTGAAAAGAACAATATGCAAATAAACTTCTCTAATCAGCTCATTGAGGTAAACTATTCATTTTATTGCATATAAACTTGGACACTTATGGAAAGTTTTGTAGAACTCTGTATATACTTACATCTCCTCTTTAGGAAAATGTTTTGACACAACTTTACTAATCAGAACATAATTATGACACATGCTTTATAGGGGTAAAAATCTATGAGCATTTGAAATATGATAACTGAAAGATGTAATCAGTTAAGAACACAATGTTAGGAAAACCTAATACTAATTAAAGAAATAGAATGAGAGGTCTATCCAAAACTACAGATAGACAAGGCAAATAAATTTGAACAAAGAACGTAAACAAGCTTCAAGCAATCAGATGTTTGATACCTACGGAATAAAATTTGCTTGGCAACCTGAGACCAAAAACTTAGTTCATTCTGTATTTTCTGAACCCTAATTTGATTCCACAAGTTCCTAGAGGATTATTTAGGTTTAATAAATCACAACAGATTCCACTGGTGAAGAATAAGCCAAACAGGCAACCAAAAAATCAGATGTAGTTACACAAAAAGACATCCATTAATCAGGTTTTAGTTCATACCAATTTACAGTTATTAAAAAATAACAGATATCTATTCCAAGAAAATTTTGTGAAGGGGCTCTCCTTTAGTTCATTAAGCAAATCACCATCGCAGATGCAAACAATAGAATAAATAGAGGTCTTAGTTTTAAAAATTCTCACTGTAAAATCAATTGGGTGCAAGCAAGAAGACAGTATCAAGCCAAGAACATTTAGAAGATCATTCAGCCAGTGTCATAAGTGCTGACAATAGTCATTTTGACCTTTGTCATCATAGTTCAGATAACAATATGCATCTCACGATTAGAGACACGATTTCTATATTTGAAACGTACTTGAACCTTAGTGCTGTTATTTCACCACAGGTGGCACCAGAATAATGATATCATATTGAAAGCCTACATAATTACCATCTCATTTTAGTCCTCTTAAACCACAAAATCCAGTAATTACTATACAAAAACCTCACTTCGTACTATTAATTTACAAAACACTGACAATTTTACTTCTTTAAGCAGCATAGGTGGGGATAAATCTGGGTTAGCTGCCTGACAATTTGAAATTTAAGCTTTGTTCTATACATATAGAGAGCAAGAAAATATAAATTATGGCTTCTAAACAAAAATAATAAGCGACTAGAATAAGAATGTCCAAAAGGGCGCAGGGCAGGCAACCACTATCGACATTAAATTGTTACTTCAAGAGCTTCTTGAAGCATGTCATTCATCTAACTGAGCCATGTTTACAATTTCAGTTGAAAGCTTACTTATCTTACAAAAGTAAGTTTTACGCATTTGGACCAATTTTAATTGGGATGTGACTGAGACAACCAGTACTTATTTAGACCCAAATATTACCCCAGCCTCGGCCCTTTTTCTTCTAAGAGAAGGGACACATTTAGACTAAAGGTACTATCTTACAACAAAATCATGTTTTATAATCTATATATATCATCCACAAAGGAACGCACGTGCTTCCCATGTCAAAGAGTAAGATGATCAACTTCTCCCCACAATATGAATTTGATTACATATTTTGAACTTTCTCCTATTATTTCAATCAAATATTACTCTTCCAATCTAAAAAGACTCTCAAATTTATGACAATTAATTACTTATTCACATATATTACAACAGAAATATCAAAGCAAATTTCCACATATTAAAAAGAAGTCAGGTCCATATAAGATTTGTTTCTTTAAAAAAATAGAAGACCAAACAAGTTAACAACTTATTAACTTCAGAAATCCAATATAAATGCATTCACGTAGATTAATGCCTCAGAACCCTTTTCCCAGAAGAAGACTCTAAAATTTTACTTGTATAATGACCACATGCACACACATATATGTATACATATACATACGTACATATAACAAACAGACACACACATATATGCACTCTCAATAGGGCAGAGGTTCAAAAGTTAGAACACAGTAAATACTGATAATGACACAAAATTGATGAGCGAGACTTCACTTTTACCCAACTACAACGCAATGCAATAAAACCAACAGAAAACCTTAAATGAACTTGGAACATTACACTTTAAGGGACAGGTTGGACTGCACTAACAGGCTTCTCTACCAGCGTTAGTATATACTATAGATGATTTTAGAGCATGTAATAAATCAGCACTCATATCATGGAATTACAGATGGACTAGCTTAAGGAAATAAATTTCCACTACTAGCCAATGAAATGATAAGGATCTCATAAAATTAATGTTTATATGCATAAAATAAGCGAGTATGTAAACTTTAAATATTTGTGATGTCCTTCCACCTTCACCAGCGAACATAGATTATCTGTACTCTATCACCTAAGAACTGGTATGTCTCACAGTACAGTACAGCTCACAACAGTCCAAATTACTCATACTATGAGATGACAAAAGCTGTTGTCCTTTTATGTAGCGTAGACCTGGACAAAATTTTACTCCCCAAGAATCACCTTCCATCAACTGAAAGTGTACAATCACAACTAATCGTAAGCAGGCAAAGGACATCCTATATAAGCCTCCAATCATCTTCAACTGCGCAGACCTAAACACCTATTGAACTCAGTAGACAAAGATCTTACAAGACCTTTTCTTCTTTAATAGCATATGCTATACTTCAAGAGATGCCTTTTAAACTTTTCTTAATCATCAACTTATAACTGATTCTAGACAACTTTAAATTGTTCAGAAGTAATACATGAAACTTTTCAGGTGTAAAATAAAATTGAGACATGAAAACAGATATTATTTAAAAAAAAAAAAAAAAACCAAAGTAAGTTTCCATTTGAACATTATCAATGGAAACTAAAAATCCTGCAACTGACAAGAAAATCATTTTTGCATCCCAATTAAGGTTATCCCAAATTATATGTACTCTGGAATATGGGAAAAGTATAATAACCTTTTTTAATAAGTCCACATCATCTGTTCTACCCTTCTTATCATATCCTGGAGGTGGAAATGGAAAGCAGCGCGACATTGCACAAAATCCTGATATACTCAGTGTATGATCCTTTGGAAATTGAGAATGCTCCAATTATTCTACAGTAAGACTGTTCCAGAAAGGGAACGAACCAGCAACAAGGCTCCTGTCCATGCACCATGTCAATGCATTCATTTCCAGCTTTAGTATTCCTCCATAAGCTTCTCACTCACTACAAACACAAATTATGGACACCACCCACTCTTACTTCCTCGCCAAAAATATGCATACAGCACAAACAAATATTGCTGATATTATCAAGATCAATGTGCTGCACAGCAACGGCTCAATCTAACTAAGAAAAACAAAACCCCAGTAATTGTAAATGTTAAACTGAAATTATGTCAATCCAAATGGTTTCTTAAGAATTGAAAAAGGTGTACTGCTATCAGATCCTCTTTGTAACCTCGGAGGCCAATAAAGAATCATCAGCTCCTTCCTATTGCTGTTGTCCAATACCAAAATCATCACCCAGTAAAGACCAAAGTACCCAAACTGCTGATTGATTTTTCAAAGTCTTGATCACGGTCTACACAATTAGTCAATTAGTATATGCAATCTTCTTCCATGCTCAATGTTAAACACCATCTTAAGCAATCTCCAAGTGCAAATGCTGAACCAGTGTATTTCCAAATCTACACTTCAAATCTCTGAGAAGATCGCTGCCAACGCCCATTTCACGCAAACCCAATAGAGAATGAGCCCAGTGCACACTCCTCTGCTCTGATGCAGAGTAAACTGATCAAACCGAAAGTTTTCTGCTATGATCAAACAGAAATTTTCGAATTCAGTAACTATCCAGTTACGATCCAATAAAACCCTAGAAAATCCACTAACACAAGCTTAGTAAATATAAGAATACCCACCCAGAGAAAAAACCCTAATTTTGTTTGTGAAAAATTTAATTCGAAAAAGTAGTAGAAAAAAGTACCGAGAATGAAGGAAATAAAAAGAATCAATCACTTTTTTATACCTAAGCAATAGTAGGTATCGATCAAAAGGGGAAAAGAAACTTGATTCGAAGCGTTTAAAGGAAAACTTGGATGAGAAATCACGAAATTGGATTGCCAGAAAGAGAGTGTAAGCGAATTGATGAGAAGAGATTACCTTGTCCACTACAAAGTGGGCATTGTAGGATGGACAAGATCTCCCTCACACGGATACGATAAGAACAAAAAAAAAGAACAAAAACAAAAATCGTAGTGTATATATATATCTCTCTCTCTATATATATATATATGTTATGCGGGAGGGGTGTGAGAAATCTTGTGGGAGAGTACTTTGTTTTGTTTGTTGTGTTGGTATGGAGAGCTTTTTGCTCTTGAAGCTAGATTCTGGGTTTTTCCTTCTCTTTTCCTCCCCACTCCTCCTGCGTCTCTCTGAGGCCTCTCTTTGTATGTTAGTTTGTGTGCGTGCCTATTTGTTGCCTCTCTTTTCCATCAAGAGAGAAAGAGACCCTCTTTTCACTTCTTAATAGGTTTTTGTTCGGAAGTTATACGCGAACCATGAAATAAATTCCCAAAAATCCTAAATCACAAAGAAAAGGGCAATTCGGGGAAGCTCTTCGACATTAATGATACTCAACCACGCTCTCTCTCTCTCTCTCTCTCTCTCTCTCTCTCCCTCTCTACCCTCTCTGCTTTCCTATTTCATTTTTTTGACACTATTTTTTTTTTCTTTTTTACACAACGTACATGGAAATAAATCCGATCTATTTAATTTGGTTCAAATTCATAATATTTCTCCACATTTAAAGCCCCTAAAGAAATAGGTAAATCATTGAAAGCAGATTAATATAAACTTAAATGTCTATTAATTGTATTTTGTAGCCTTTTGATGCATATGGAAAAGGAAGTAGTATAACATGATTTAATTTAAGTTATATTTTCAGATTTCTTTACTTATTTGGATATCTAAGTCTAAATATGGGTCCTTTTACTTTTATCTTTGTTTCTTCTTTCCTTTTCAGTTGTAGTTTATATTTCAAAAATCACTCAAGTAATTCAATCAAATAAAAATACGAATGATATTAAAAAATTAACTCTAATACAAAAAAATAAACAACTTAATTTTATTTTAGCATATTAAAAATTATATATTTCTATAAATGACATACTAAATCGTATTTGAGGTTTAAGTGTTCTTTTACTTATAATAAGTCAACAATTTATAGGATATCACGACATCCACGTTTTCATTTTAAATTTATGAAGTTTTTTATTTAATATGTGAACATGAGAAAAGAAAAGAAAGAAAGAAAACCACCATTGAAACACAATTTCAAAGTGTAGCTCTTGTGCAATTGTTATAGTGAACACACTTTTTCAAAGACTATACGAAGTTGTGTAATTAATTAAGCACGTTGTGTCCTTCATTGTAACTATTAACATCATAAATCCGCATATAATAGGATTGTGAAACAACAAAGCAATCTTTCTTTCTTATAAATAAATTTAGATTCCACATATTTGGTTAAAATATAAGGTATGTCTAATTATAATAATGAATATGAAAATTTAATAATTTAAATTTATATTAAAATAATACAATTGTTTGCAATTATATTTTTTACATATACATATAATTTTAAATTATTAAATTTTATTTAATAATTCATTATAATTAAACATAATTTTATGTTGTAACCAAAATATGAGAACACGCGGGATTACTTATTAAATAGTTTTGATATATTATTAAGGTTTTGAAGTGTGTCTATATTCTTTAAATTGCATACGAAACCTTGAAGTGATGGAGAGAAAGTGAAGGGACGCGCCAGGGGTGCAAGTGGACTTAAGTGGTTCACGTAAAAAGAGTAAATTTATATTCCGAGAAGCCATTTGCCTAAGCACATGTGGGTTGGTTCCTTCTATTACTACTGCGTTTCCAGGTGGCACCACCCCATCCTATTGCATCTTCTATCTGTCCGCACACGTGTCAACTTCTTACTCTCTCTCTCACAAAATATTTACACTTTGTATCAGGACCTTTAGAGTAATTACACAATGTATCCTTACTGACACATAAAAGTAAATCTCACCGTTACACTTGGAATTTACGTAGTAATTTCGCGTCGTGCAGTAATTAAGTGCGTGAACCTGTGAGCTCCCTGTTATACTAAAAATTTGTACAACTTACAGTAATTACACGTCGTTCAGTTACGAGCATTGGGAAATAAAGGTGTGGGCCGTAAGGCCCATGGCTTATTACTCTGTCAATGGTTCACTTTTGAGCACTTGTTTAAAGAGAGACACGCATCCCCTCTGTCCAGCAAAACGTAGCCGTTTTGATCTTTCTTTTTCCTTTTGCATTTTTCGCTTTTTTTCCTTATCTTTTATGGATCAAATATATACCCAATGCATAAGAAGTTAAATAATTATTTACTCTACCAGTTTAAATCAGAACTTGTATAATGTAAAAATTAATTGTTTATTCAATCCGGTTTGGAAAGATAAATGCATTATTATGTAGTAATATAAATCTAAACTCAAAAAAAAAAAAGTATATATATATATAGTACTAATTATATATGATTAAATTGAACAAACAATTAATTTTATACTTTAGGCATAAATTAACATTTGGTTTCTTTATGTAATTTTACATGAAGTTTTATTTTTATTATTTAATTTCATTTAGCTTTAATTTAATTATTTAACTTCATTCTATATTTCACTCTCGTCGTATAATTTTATTTAGTTTTAGTTTTGTCTCTTAGTTTTATTTTAATTTTTATTTTCATCCATTAAATTCCTTTGGCCTCTATTTAGTCCCTTAAATTTAAGTTAAGTGTTATTATTATCCCTTATTTTTATTTGATTCCAATTTTGCCTTTAAATTTTAAAAACTTCTCATATACTTTTTTCTTTGATATCATAGGTTTAAAATGTTTTAAATATTTAGACTTTGTATGCCTAAAAAAATCAGATGAGGAATATCAAAATGAAGAAAACAAAAATTAAAACAAATTCAAAAATACCAACCATTTTAGTTTATAGAGGAATAAGATAAGAATTGAAACATTGAAATAATTATTATTATAATTTAAGGAGTTTTTGCATATTAATAGATAAAAAAAATAAAAATGAAAGATAATGAAATCAATATTTAAGTAGCTTTCCAAAATTAAGGCCAAGGTAGAATAAAATAAAATTGAAAGACAAAAATAAGATTTAAGATAAAGCAAAGAGACTAAATTAGAGTCAAATGAATTTAAAGAATAAAAATGAAAATTAAAGGAAATTTGAGGGACTAAATAATAATTAAATAAAGCTAAAGACGAAAGTGAAAGTTTAAGTAAAGTTAAATGATTAAATTCAAACTAAATGAAATTATAAATAAAAATAAAATCTTAAATAAAATTAAGGGACCAAAAGCATATTTATGCCTATACTTTACAAGTTCAGAATTAAATTAGTTAAGTACATAATTAGTTATTTATTATATAGTTGATTAATTTGTTCTATACTGACAATATGCATTTGACTAAAAAATAAAGTAAAAACGAGAAAAAGTCAAAATGTGGCCATTATATTGAAGTCACGATTGTTTATTCAATACGGTTTAATTTCAAAAGATAGATAATTTATTATGTAGCAATATAAATTTAAACAAAGAAAAAAAAACAAATATAGTACTAATTAAAGATGATTAGATTGAATAAACCATTAATTTTATATTTTGAAAGTTCAAAATTGAATTGATAAAGTACAAAAAAGTCAAAATTTGGCCATTGCGTTTGAGTGCAAAATTCCATATGGAAAGAGCTACCCTTATTTTCAATCCAAGGTTTTAAATAAATGTTGTATAAATTTAATTTATTAACTTTGAATAAGTGAAATAAACTCAAAACATTTACATACACATGGTAAATTGTAGTCACAAAAATACTAACTATGTACAATACAATAAATGATGCACAATACGTAGCATTAAAGTTAAGGAATTTGAATTCACTAATTGAATGGGACTGCGTTATGTAAATGTAAGATTCTGATCTCCACACTTAAATCATTGAGTTCACGCTACCTATATATTTAGAAATAACACCAAAAATTAGCAAATCAAATAATTGGATCATATGTGCTATATAACTCTAGAAAAAGTTATGACATTCTCAAACTTAGTATTTGGAGGGATGATATCCTCAGTCCATTTGAATGGGCAACGTTCAAGCTTTAATTATTCGAGTGGGCTATTTCACAATGGGCCCTTTTAAAGATCGAAGACGTTGAAGCTCAACCTTTATTCCTATGCCATTTCCTAGTCTTGTACGTGTGGAATGATACCTCAGTACTGGCTTTTTGAGTTTTTAATATTAAAAATTTTTTTCTTTTTTAAAAGTATCAAAGTATTACATCTCGATTCTATATATTTTAAGACTCGAAGCAGTAAAATTTGGTATGACTCAAAACATATTATTCTGAATCCCATCAAATGGATTTGGAATGAGATTCGAAACAATATGTTCCGATTTCCCTCCAATGGGATTTAGAATATCCTGAGTCCCAAATCATTTTTTTTATTATGCTAAAATAAAATAAAAATTATAGTTTTATGTGTAATAATATATATTTATTTTATATATTATATAAGTAATTAATAAATATTAAGTAATAAATAAAAAATTATAAAAATATGTAATATATATTATAGTTAAACTCATTGATTAGACAGGTAAATATATATGCATGGTAACACAAATAGACATTTAAAAACATAATTCAATTTGAAGTGATATTATCATGTGCAAATAGCGGTAGAGTATGACCTTGAAGCAATCGGGGTGCAAAAATTTTTTATTTTTTTTTATATTTTATAAATAATGGTGTATTCTCTCTTTTACACGGGCTCTTTCTATTTCTCCGATCATCCTCCTTTTTATTGTTTTAGTAATTTTTTAGTATGCTGAGTAGCAAGTATATACAAATGTCATGTATTTAGGTAGTGAAGCTAATATTAATACTTAAGGTAATATATAGTATAATATTTATTTAAATTTAAATTTATTTTTAAATTTAAGAAGGAGAAACTCAAGATATTATTGGAAAATTAAATTTATTTAGTTTAGGGAAAATAATTTTATTTTAAAAATATAATATTATAATATAATTTATCAAAATAAAATATAAAAAAATTTCAAAATTTTTTTGTGTCTCCATTGACTAAAGGTGCTAGCTCCGCCACTATTTGTATTTGATAGGATCACTTCAAACTGAAATGTGTTTTTAAAATATGTATCTGTATAATTATGCTTATATATTTATTTGTCTAATAAGTGAGCTAAACTATAATTTTTCACTTGCAATAAATTTGCCTATTTTGGTATATATATATATATACACACACGATATATTTTTTATATTTTTTATTATATTTTATTACACATAAAACTATGATTTTTATTTACAATTTAGTCATATATATCTGACCTATTTTTTAATTTCAGTAATTTTTATTTTGTTTTAGCATAATAAAAAAATAATTTGGGACTCTGAATATTCTAAATCCCATTTAAGGGAAATCCAAACATACGTATGTTTCGAGTCACGCCAAGTTTGTTGGAATAATTTTAAATATTTTATGGATTAGCATTAACTATTTTATTAGATTAGTACTTTGTTAATTCTAATTAGACAATTGATGTTATAATTTATAAACTAAGAATGTATTGGGTTTTATTTTAATATGTGTGGATAATCGGTAATAGGTTCAATTATCTACAAGTCTGCTGGATAGAAACTCAACCCACAGTCCAAGAGTATTAGTAATCATCATTACTAATATAAGATTGTTATCCAGAGAGAGATTTTATGAGCTTAATTTTGATTGACTAATTAAATTTAAACTTGTTTTAAAGATTATGGAGGATTTTACTTAATAATATTGATTAATTATATTATTAAATAAAATTCTATATATAATACACTGAAGCCCTAGTTTAAAAAAACACACTAAATTTATCATTTTCTTTTTGTCGTTAAGACACTCTAAGAAATACTCTTGGGCATTGTGGGTTGAACTCGTTGGACTCAACTAATATTTAGATTAACGATGTCATCTTCATCAGGTCAGACTGTTAAAATTTTATTATTTTTATTTCAAATTATGCAATGGCTTGAAATGAACTGCTCCAAGTCTTAAAATATATAGGATTGAGATGTAATACATTATATATTGTAATAATTTAAAATTTTTTAAAATATAAACAACTCAAAAAGTCTCGGTAGACATTTTATCAACAAAGCTTTTAATGAAGTTTAGAAAGTCTTATATTAAATATAATTAGAATAATATATATATATATAAATCAAATATTTTAAGATAAACAAAGCTCAGTGAAAAAATCACCCTTGGTGTTATGGGGGCGCCCTAGAAAAAAAAGGTCTCTAAGCTCAACATCCAAAATCAAATTGTTAAACAAATTATGCTTTGCTCTCGTTGAATACACTTTATTTTTTCGGTTGGTGGCAAATCTTTTGAATGTACATGGTGGGATATAATAGCAAGATTAATTTTTATTCAAATAATTTTGATCGATGATCATGGGAAAAAATATTTAAAGATGTAAAATTGTCAAAAATAATACATTTTCAAATAATATATATTATTTGTTTATAAATAATCAAATATAACAAACCGACTCGTGTGGCACTCTTGAATGAATCGGAGAAAAGTTTGCAAATTGAATCGGATAAGTACGAAGAAAAGATCCTCTACATCACAACCTATTTCTGTCCCCAATGATAGCGTTTTGTGAGTACTTTTCAAAACATCGACGCCCACTCATTTCCATAAGGCCCACAAGAAGAGTGGTTGTAAGTAAGATGGCCCGCACGTGATCCTGTCACCAAAACCACTCACTCTATAAGAAGGAAGATATTTTTCCCACTTTCCGTCACTGCGTGAGTGGGGCTTTAGCTTAAACCCTAGCCGCTTCATTTCTCTGTATCAAGTCTCTCGCCTCCTTCTCCGAGGTAAAAACCCTTCGTTGATCCTTATTCCCGTTGAGTTTCCTTTTATCTTTCAAATGGTTTGATGCGTCGTTGCGGTATATGTTTATTCGGTTTTGTCCTTTGAATTTATCTGATTTTTAAGGTTCAATGGTTAACTGGGTTTTCATTTATATATATTTTACTCTGTATTTTATTTTCCTTTGACTTGTAGAGTTATTCGGGGGTTTTCGGTGGTGGGTGGATATGTTTTCGTGCCTGTCCATGCTGCCGTGTTCGGAAAAATAATTGATAGTCAATAAGCAAGCTTGTTTACTCTGGTTTCTTTGCTAGTTCTTGGCTGTATCGCATATAAAGTCCATGATTTACTTATTTTTGGTTGAAGCGATTCTCAGCTTTTCGTTGATGGTATATACGTATGTAGGCCTTTGCTTGACTAGTTTTAGGCTGGTGTGCGACTGGGTTAGTATATTATGATGTTATCTGAGTTTTTGTTTTTGTAAGATTACATCTTATTATGTTATTTATTTCGTATTAGGTTGTATTTTTTATTATAGCCTATAATAGGCTGTATATTTCTTTATTTTGTGAATCTCTGTCCGTGTATGCTTTTCTTGTTTGCTTATTATGCTCAACTAGTTGATGTGGTCTGTGACTGTGACTTGATCCTGCTTTCTGTTTGGTTTTTCTGCCAATTGCTGTTGGTAATGCCTTAAATTCCACAGCAAAAGTTTTAGTTTGTAATAATTTGTTGGTGAATCTGACCTAAAGGTTGATGAGGTTGCTTCTTCAAGAGTAGGACTCTTTAGTGATTATTCTTTACGTAAATGGCTATCTACGTGGGTGTTTTAGCAAGTCTTTGGGAAAAGCTGTTTAAATATCAATATTCAGATAAATCCTTTGTATCTAATCTTATTTTGTTCTTCTGATGATGGGATGGTGTCTTTTAATTCCTGATTATAATTATGTAGATTCTGCTCTTGGCTTCAGGCTGTAATCTTTTCATAATGGCATTGTGCAATAAACTTGGGAATCTATTAAGACAGAGTGCTGCACAGAACAGTCAAGTACCAGTTGCATCAATGCTGAATTACATTCGCTGCATGTCATCCTCCAAGCTTTTCATTGGAGGTATTGACTATTGTTGGAAGTTTGTTTGTACTTTGTATATTAGAACAAAATATTTGGACACTAATTTTATGACAATTACTTTGGCTATTTTTGTCTAGGTCTTTCTTATGGAGTTGATGACCAGTCTCTCAGGGATGCATTTGCCAGCTTTGGAGATGTGGTTGAGGGTGAGTTTAGCTTACTATATACTGTTCAAAGTTGCAATGAAGCAATGTACATCGAGCTTGGGTTATCCTAGAAATTCAGAGAAATTTCGTGCTTCTTTTTTGGTTTGTAAGCATACATACAATGCACTTTTATTGGGATTACATGCTCACACAATTATTTTGTATCATTAATTGATCGCTTACTTCATTTGTGGCTGATTTTCAGCTCCCTGTTGGCTGAGATCAACAGTTCTTTGTTATTTCTCCTTGGTTTTGTTAAAAAACAAATCAGTTTAGATGTGCTATTAGATATCTGTTCCACATAGGGAGTATATATGCAGAATAATGGACCTTAATATCAAATTTAAGGTACCGTTCTTCGTTGGGAATTTCACGGGGATACAATTCTCTAATCATAGCAGGGATGTGGTCTGTCTTATTGTGAGAGTTTATGAAAATTTCTTCTTGCGAGCATGATGTGTGATTGGAGCTGGTGGGTTAAGTGAATGCTTCATTTTTTCTGGGTTTTAGTGTAGTAAAAATGGGATAAGCGTTGGTCAAGATAAGATCCCTTGCCTGTCTTTCAAGGTAGACTGCATAGTCCTATTGTATTTTATTCATACTGATATTCATGTTTCTGTTGCACAGCAAGGGTTATCACTGATAGAGACACTGGAAGGTCCAGGGGGTTTGGATT
The DNA here is from genome assembly GCA_037074485.1 of Delonix regia. Taxonomy (NCBI): domain Eukaryota; kingdom Viridiplantae; phylum Streptophyta; class Magnoliopsida; order Fabales; family Fabaceae; genus Delonix; species Delonix regia. The sequence continues at coordinate 28,863,802 of CM073451.1, forward strand.
TGTCAATTTCTCCAGTGATGAATCTGCAAGTTCAGCAATGTCTGCAATGGATGGACAGGTTGGAATGTTTTTGTTTTTGCTGATGTTGAATATCATTACTAGCAACTAGTTGAATGACATGATCTAGTTCTTCAGGAGCTGAATGGGCGAAACATTCGGGTAAGCTATGCAAATGATAGGCCTCCTAGACCCAGATCTTATGGTGGTGGCGATGGTGGTTATGGTGGAAGTGGTGGTGGTTATCGTAGGGATGATGGAGGTTTTGATAACCCATCCTTTTAAAGTTAGCACTTTCTCCCTATGTTCTCCGTTTTATTGTGGTTATGTTTAGGCACTTTTTGAATTACTTTAATATCAGTCAAGTTCTTGGTCATTTGTCTGACCGAGGAGCCTGACCTATCATCTTTTACTATTGGTTACATTCATATATGGTTTACGTTGCCATATACATCGGTTATTGATGGTATGACTATTCGCCTGCAAGATGTTCATGGGTTTATTAATTCATTATCAAATGTAATAGACCTGTAATTCTACATATATTTTAAACTTATGTGGCTCAACGCTCAGAGATTTTGAGATCTCAACTATTAAATTTTTGTTTAATGATTTAGTTTTTAACGAATATTTTATTGTTTTTACCAACTTTATAAAATTTGAATCATTAAAGTTTTGTTTTACCGTTTTTAAATTTTATCTGCATTTGAAATTTCTAAGGAAACCATTTCTCGCTCTTAGGGTTTTGTTTTGTCAGAGTCTGATTCTGTATTTAACACGTTACTCGACATGTATAAGGTTGGGCTGGACTTAGGCTTGTTTCATTTAGGTAAGGAGAGTTTAGTCCCAGCAAACTACTTTTATATTCAAGAAACATGTCTTAACTTGGGACGCTGTTATATATCACAAAGCTACGTGATTGCCCTGTTTACATTACTCTAGCTCGTAGGAAGAGTAAAGCGAAAGCATATTTGGGGCACTCGCATATTTGTATTTCATTTCCCTCTAGTCTCTTGTCCATTTTTCCATCACAGTTTAGGTACTGGAGTTGTCAATTGGTGTGAAGATTCAGTGGATGTTTAAATATTTTATTGTTATTAATAGTGGCCTTGCTTCACGATTTACATAATTTTCTTGGCCTCTTTGTTTCAATAATGTGATAGCAACGGTTGAAACATTCATATGATGCAAAGCATTCGAGAGTTGCACTCTCATCTTGTAAAATGATGCGCCACTTGTACGAAGAATTTTCCAGCGAAATATAAGTCAAAAGGAAGTGAACTAGAGAGCCACAAGCCCACAACGACTAGGATGCTCTGTGATAATCGCCTTACGCTTTTCTGGGTCCAATTTAATTCTGGGTAGTAAAGATGTTAGAGCCAAGCCTAAACAACTCGTAGCCGTTCTCATTCCATCACCTTTTGTTGTCAGTCTGTATCGGCCTAATGTTTTATTTTTATCTTGAAGAAAGATGCGTGTATTGTTTTATGAAGCTCCCTGGTTTTGCGTGATATTGCACCATGACCGAAAACTTTGGAGTGATTGTGTCGCACAATAAGTTTCTAGTGCAGCGCAAGAAAAAAAGAAAAATAGAAGGAATTAGCATGCAATGGAATGACAAAAAAATTAAAATAAAAAAGTCAAAGGAAATGGTTATATTACTTATAATTAATTCACTACAGGTTATAAAAATACTTTGGAAGCTGCAATCAATCTATAATTCTATGAGTATCCAATATTTTCGGTGCACCCTTCACATTTTCCGTTGTCATTGCTATTAGATATGTTATCAAGTGGGACATAAAAACATTTTTTGGCTTACTCAGCTCCAAAGGTACATGCATGAAAACTTGCACTTAGGATCTTTTATTGAATTTCAGGATTGATTTTTACATTTTTTATATATTTTACTTATTTATTAGAGGATTTTATAGTCAATACTTAAACAACTTTATCTGACTTTTGTGTATAATTTCTGTCTTTCTGTCTTTGTTTTGTCCACAAACAAACCAAGGGGTACCCATAACATTAATCCAGGAAAATTCGATGAACACGAATCATTGTTTTTTTTTAGTACATACGACTCAAAAGCTAGTTTCTCCTGAACCCCAAATGAGCCCAACTTAGATCTTTTCAAAAAAAAATTTCCCTTAATTTTGGAGAGAGAAAGTGGACTCATCTTCCTCTCTCTTTCCAAAATAGGCACAAATTGAGTGCAAATGAATCACCTCCTTGGAGAGTTCATTTCCTGGAGGCTTGGACAGAAGCAAAAACTTTTCTCTTCTTCCCATCTTTTACCAATTTTGTAACGTCGACTTTCATCTTTTCCATTTCAGCCATTGTTCGAGTGGTTATCTTCATATGAATGGCCTACTGGGTCTCAGTGAATGGTTATAAACTTCCGAAATAGGCCAAACACTGACCTATCTTGTCCCATATTTGAAGTGAGATTACACCGTGATGCGGGGTATGTGCCCTATTAGCCTATGGGAGAACATCAACTACAATTTGCCAATGAGATTCCTTAACGTGCTTGTTGGGATGTCTTGTCCCACCAAAATTGTCCACTTACAGCAACATCACATCCATACAAGTGCCTTCTCACTGCATAGTATCAGTCAGTGTTTAACACTACCAAAGATTATATGCGCACCATGAACTCATCATTCATAGTTATAATCTCATCAAGTTTATCTCCATCATCATATGGCACAGCTTGTTGGTCCTGAGATTCAGATTCAATTCCCATTCTGCCATCAGGCTGGATTGATGTAACTTTCAAGCAAAATATCAGTCACACGCTCTCACATCAATGGGTTATTGCTCGTGGGATTCTCTTTCATCCGTCAAATTATATTTTCCGTTAACTTGTCTACATCATTAAAGGTTTTTAACCTTGTCAATCTGTATTGCCAAATTAGCTTCTTAAACTAAAAATTGTACTTCATAATGTATAACATTCTTTAGTTGGTTAATAGTGACATAATTTTCGACATCAAGAGAAGTAGTCTTGTTGGATGCAAGGATGCATTCAAGGGTGTCCTCCTTTGAGCATTTTAAAATTTTAAATTTTATATATAATTTTATTTTATATTCTTAATTTGATCCCTTAATTAACAAGAACTTATCACCATTTTTTTTGAAGAAAAATTTTGCACTTTATTAAGAAAAATTTTGAGGAATTACATACTACAAATTGAAGCTGGCATAATGGAAGGATACGCTTGCCAGTGAATGAGCTTCTCTAATTAGCTCTCTTTTAAACCAACTACAGATCAAGTTAGGACTTGAGTGCTAAATATCTCTACAATCTTGAACAATGTTCCCAGGTTAAAGCGTGGATAAAAACTTGGGAGTCCGAGCCATATATTCCACTAGAGGGGAGAATATGAATGACCCTCGCTATGACAATTCTAAGATCTAAAGCCTCAATTATGTTGGCATTATAGATGCTGGTATAGTATTCTGAGATAGCTTATAAGAGATCCATTTGGACTATTAAAGATTACACCGAAGCTTGATACTCCTCTGTCTTTGAAGATCGTGCCATCTATAGAGTAGTGCCAATCAGACAAGGTGACAATAGAAGCTTAGTCTTGTTCATCTTGAGGGGCACTATGAGCGTACTGCGAGTCAACTTCTTGTGCCCTTTTCCACTCCATCAGCAGTTGCAATGCATCCTTTACTACCTGATTCTGACCCTGGTTAATTCTTCCCCACACTACCTGGTTTCTCACAAACCAAGTTTTCCACACTATGACACACAAAGATTCAATTGTATCTTTTGAAAGATCAACTAATAGGCTAGCCAGGCACTCACAAAGATTAGACCCATCCTCCACTAGATCATACAGGCCCCATTGCTCCCAGTGAAGTTTGATATGGTCACATCTGAGGAGGGCATGATTCACGTCTTCGATGCTTTCACATAAAGGACACTTAGGATCAATAGCTACACCTTTTATAATCATGTTGCCCTTAATAGGAAAAGCTCCCTTGCAAGCCTTCCATATCATTTCCTTGATTTTTAGGGGTAGATCTTGCTCCCAAAATTTCCTCCAGGGTATAAGCTTGAAGCTGGAAACATTCTCTTGTGGGTGAGTGGAAATCAAATGATATCCCGATTTCATAGAATACAAGCCTCTTCTATCATAGTACCGAACCCTTGCATTATCTTTGTCCCCTTTGCTTACAGGGTTGCTAAGAATAGTCTGCTTGTCATCCCCTACGAAAGGGGTGTTTAGCTTATTGAGGTTCCACCTCCTTCCTCATACTTCAATAGATTAGCACTAGTAAAGGATACAACCTAATGCCATGTACATCCAAAGGAGAAAAGTCATCATCCCTTGGAAGCCAAGGGACTTCTTAGACTTTGATCTTATTATCATTGCCCACTCTCTAATGCCTCCCTTGCTTTAGCATAGCTTGAGAGCTCAACACACTCCTCAATGTGAAGCTTGGGTTGGATCTTAGCTAAACTGATTAGAAGTCTCTTTTAGGGAAATATTTAGCTTTGAGAACACGATAAACAAGAATGTTGAATGGATTGCCAATTCTCTACCCTTGCTTCCCTAACATAGCTATGTTAATACAATGTAGATTCCAGAATTCAAGGCCACCTTCCCTTTTACATTTGTACAAACGTTCTCAAGACAACCACCTAACACCTTTTTAATTATTGGCATTACATCCCCACCATAAAGAGTTAATCATTCATTGCAATTCTTCACAGATAGAAGTAGGGATCAGAAACACATTCATACAGTCATTTGGGATTGCTTGTGCTATAGATTTTGGTGGAACTGCCTTACCAACATGTGATAAAAATGTTCTTCTGATTAGTAACTTACACCATAGTTTGTCTTTTAGAAAAGCAAAAAACCCTATGAGAGAGGGGAGCTTAAGATACCTGTCATGGTTAATTGAGTTGTACACCCCTACGAACTCGCGAAGACTAGCTTTAAGATCATTGCTTACATTAGGGCTAAAAAATTTACCTAACTTCTAGAAGTTGATTGATTGCCCCAAAGCTTCCACACACATGCTTAGGATCATCTTGATGTTTCTACATTCCCTTTTAGAGGCCTCACAGAAGAAGAGGGAGTCATCTGCACCTTTGGATCAACTTGTTCTATTCTACATGGTGTAAAAGAGCAAAGAGGCTTTTTGCATGTAGAATGAAGAGGTATAAGGAAAACGGGTTCCCTTGCCTCAAACCTCTTTGGGGGGAGATGGTACCTACTTCTTTGCCATCTAGAAGGCATGAATACCTCACATGTTTAATGCACATCATCATCCATCTTGCTCACCTAATGTCAAAACCCAATTTCAACTTGATAGCTTCAAGAAAAGGCCAACTAACTTTATCATATGCCTTACTAATATTAGTCTTTAAAGTCGTTACTCATTTCTTCCCCTTAATTTTTTGTTTCATGGTATGAACAAGTTCAAACGCTATAAGGATATTATCTGTCATCAATATTTGAGGAACAAAGGCATATTGATATTTTGAGATAATTAAGGGTAGGATACATTTCAATCTATTGGACAATACTTTGGCAATGATCTTATACAAAAACATTGCACAATGAAATTGGGTGAAGATCCTTTAATGATTTTGGTAAGTTTATCTTTGGAATAAGCATAGCCAGAGTATCTACTTTCTTAGGGAAGTGATCCGTGATGTAACCACTTTGTGCAACTCTCCACTAGTTTATAGCTAACTATTGACCAGGACTTCTGGTATAAAGGAAAGTTTAAACCATTCGGTTCAAGAGATTTATTCAGGTGTATTTGGAACAAAAATGAATTTTTTATATTTAAAAATCTTAAATGTAGGTAAAGTTAATAAAATCTGAATTGTTAAATAAAAATTTAATAGTTTAAATTTTATAAAGTTAGTAGATACTATTTAATATATATTAAAATCTGAATTATTGAATAAAAATTTAATATTCAAAATCTCAAATTTAAAGAGTATAAATGCAGAAAATTTATCCAAATCATCTGGGACACTCATTTTTGAATTTTAACACTTCTTAAGGTTTTAACAATTGGTCATTATTTACCTATGTCACTTTCAAAAGAATAAGTATAAACATGGTAATTTGTTTAGTTGTTTCCTATACGGGTGCAGATCTCCTCCCGTGGGGGTCTCCCGTGATTTTCTCCTGTGGATTTTTTGAGCTGTTAGATGCATTTTGTGGCTGAGGGGGAGGCCACCAAATCGCTAGTGCCAAAACGCACCATTTCAATAAGTGAAACAGTGTGTTTTGGCCCTTTTTAAAAAAAATCTCTCTTATAAAAAATGATGTTGTCCGCTTCCTTTTTCTTTTTTAAACGAAACCCAGACAGCAAACATAAGAGCTTCCAACGTGCATACGTTATTACTGCATTAGTGATGGAATTATAGTTATGATTCATCACTCTTTTTATTTACATATAAGTGCACACACACACACACCATATGAGATGTATAAGGAACAACCTCAAATCTATTTCAATTCTTTAGGTTACTGGTAAACTAGGTGAAATTGACTTAAAGCTTTCAGAAGTGCATTCTATAACCATTAGCTGATTTTTTATTTCGTGTTAATGATGTTTGGGTTCGTTTTGCAGGTGATGAAGTTCCACCTTCAGCATTTTGCATAACAAATATGGGAGAGTGGGACAAATTTAGGAATATAGACATGGATAAAGAGGTTATAATTGCTTTTGTCATCTGTAGATGCTATCTTTGTAATTTATGTACTGTTTGAGAAAGGAATTTTGGTTGTCATACCTTAAATTATAGTGGTATTAGCAAATTATGAGTAGCAAGTGGTGCTTAGTAATCACCTTAAGTTTCTAGCTTTTCTCTTGCAAGATTGTCAAGGATGAGTTTACATGAGCTTTTGCATTAGTTTAGTTTGTTTAGTACAAGGCAAAAGAACAGTTTGCTTTGTGCTATGTACTAGCTTGGCATGTATGTTTGCATGTTCATTATATCTCTGGCATCATAGGCATGTGATATTGTGACGATTGACAAGCATCTAAACCTAAGCGTTATTTCTTTTGGTAGGTCAATATTATTCATGCCCTGGAAAGCTCTATCACTAAGAGGAAAGGTCATGTTGATGTTGACAAGGTGGAAGTATTGAATGCTTGGCGTAAAGTGGAGTCTCGAACAAGAGAGGCACTTCGCCATAGCTTTCTATCGGAACTAATAGATGGTTGAGGTATATATACTTGACTAATGATTTGTATTCCCTGCCTCAATCCACACTCTCCAAGTGCATGGACAACAGACTATTTTTATGTGTGTGCATGATTATGCTTACGCATGTCGCTACAGTTGGTATGGATTACATTATTGGCATTTAACGAGAAGATTAACTTTTCTTTTAGGAGTGCATACAGACTTTCATTATTGAAGGCCCAGAAGAGGATGTTCTTGAACTACGCATTCAAGATCCTTTTCATAGATTGCTGCTGCATGGCATTTAAGCAATGCAACTCTTTGTTAATATAGAAATTGGATATTTTGTTCCTTGCTAATATCAACCAATTTGCCAGTCAACTTTGAGTAAATTAAGTAAGGCACTTCTAGTCCCAAAACATTGTGACAGAACACAATGGATGTGATTTACATCCAAACTAAGCAATGTCCTACAATACCCATGAAAACTAATAATATAATTAGAGAATCTTGTGCATTTACTTGGGAGTGTATAATTTGAGCGAATTTTCTGTGCATAGCTCTACAACTTGGCTTCAGTTATAGTGACAAAAAGGAATGGAATGGAGGCTTCAAAGACGACAATGATAAAGAAGAAGAAAAAGGGTTATCTAGTGCTCCCAAATATTACTCTGTCCCACTTCCTGAAAATGTCTAAGGAAGGAAGTTGGTAACTGCACCAGATTCACCAGACTAAGGCAGACATGGGTTTTGTTTTGCGTAGGAGAGATTTTTTTTTTTTTAAAAAAGCCAAAAGTACCGTTTCACTTAATGAAATGGTACGTTTTGATACTAGCAATTTGGTGACCTCCCCTTAGCCACAGGATACATCCAACGACTTAGAAAATCCATGGCAGAAAATTACGAGAGATCCCTACGGGAGGAGATCTGCGCCCTTTCGTGTACAATGTTTTTAGAAGTACTTTAGAGTAAGATTATGGAGCCCATTTCTGTCTAATACCCATATGCCATTTTCATTCACCAGCTTGCTAATGTAATTATTACTTCTTCATGCTGTAGCTTCCTTATGGAAGAAAGACGTGTTTTGATCTCCATGTCTTAACCAATGCAATTTGAACACAGAAAATAAACAGCTGTAGAAATGATAATAATATAAAGAATTAAAATAAAAAATATAATAATATAACAATCACAAAAAATAAACTTAGGCAAAATATCAACGTGAAATATATAAATAAAGTAAATGAAGAAATTATAATTAAAAGTTTTATTGTAACCTTTTTCTTTTTATATAATATTTCTTTCTTATATAATATAATCTTCATTTTACACTTCTTATATACCAAGTGTCTTTTATAATAACAATAATTTATATAATTTAGTAATATCATTTATCATCATGTTATTTTATATTTATACATATTATATCATATATACGCAAATGAAAAGTTCAAAAGAACATATATTTGTTTTCTCATAAGACGCAGAACATGCAATAAGGAAATTGAAAAAATAAAGACATTCGGTAAAATAAAAAGTACTACTTTGTCAATTACACTCTCACTGATAGAGATCAATAGTATAGATTCCCTATTCTTATAGCACAACTCCGATTAAAGATGTCTTTGCAAAACTACCTTTCACACAAATATGAGCACTCCTTCCATGACCTTTCTTTTCAGTTTAAATGAGGAAATTAAGAAATGTTCATACTATTTATAAAAAATTTTAAATTACTACGCAAATAATATTCAAACGCGTTTTTATCGACAATTTACTATGTAAATAATAACTAAATGTGTTTTGCCAATACTTACTATGCAAGTTACTATACAATGGTTAAAATTATATTTTTTATCTTAGAAAATATTTTTCTTTTCATTTTAGTTCCTAAAAAAAGTTAAAATTATAATTTTCCCCCAAATACTATTTTCCCATTTCATTTTAGTTTATAAAATTCTATTTTATTTCTTTAATGTTATTATTAAAATCTATATATATATATTTTTGGTTATTACTGAGTAAGTCATTATAATCCTTGATGCAAAGCTAGGGGAGGTCATTGGCACTTGGGGTTGTTCTCAGTAAATCCCAAGCTTAACGAAGTCTGCTTCTCTCAAGGAACCCTTAGTATCCAGTGAGTCTTAAGGTAAAATTATTGTTACCATTAATCATGGCATTAACAAAGTTTTGGGAGTAATTTATAATTTCTACCTCCATTGTATCACTTCATAACAATGCTAGGCCACCAATTCTACCTAGCCTATCAACCATAAAATGTCCTCCATAGATAATGTTTTTACAAATATCCTTGATTCCATCTTCTTGAACAAGAGTCTCAATCAAGAAGATATTATCAGACTTGTGCTTCCTTATAAGCTCATTCAAAGCTTGAACTACATGAAGAGATTCATGGCTGTTGGCAGGCTTGCTTTGTAGGTCCCGTCGATGAATCAATCTTTTGTAGGCTTTGATTTATGTCTATCTCCTTTAAGGGGCTTGCTACCATTTCCATGTGGTTTTGATTGCCACTGGGCTGAGGTCTCTTTTTATCGTCGCGTTGCATAAGCGGGTTTTTATCCTTGTTAGAATATTGTATAATATTTAGAGAATAAGTTTGTTAAGATATTACATTGTGTGCACCCATAAGGGGTGCTCATTAAATAAGGGTAAAATAGTAATTATAAGAATTACTAATAAACCTTAACTCTAGCTAGCCTTCTATAAATAGGGCTAGACTAGTGTACATTGTGAATAACTCATTAGAGAGTGAGATATGAGACGCTCTGAGTAGAATACCTACAAGTATTCTGCAGTCACATTTGAGAGGGGATTTAGGTTGTGAAAACCTGAGATACACCCAACACACTGTGGGTATCTTATTTAATCAGTGATCCTAGCCAGAGATCAATAAGCTTTTGCAATTAGGAAATCAATGTAAGTCTCCTACCCGAAACTCTTTGAATATATTTATGTTCTTTTATTCCCTTCATTGGTATCAGAGCACTTAGGCTAGTTTTCTGATCATTAATATATTTTATTGGGATCAATATTTTTATTTGGGGCTATTTTAATTTAAATTAAAAAAAATTTTGAACTACGCTGTGAGCCTTCTCCCTCAAGATTACTCACTGCCGCCAGTGACAGTGGTCACCAGCAACACTCCTAGACAGCAGGGAACCACCGACGAACACGTAGCCGGCACCCTTGATTGGAGAACGAGGAGGGCGAGCTCGAAAATGAGCTCCAAAACGCATCCCTTCGAGAACTTATACCGATGGTTTCATTGCCGCAGTCAATGTCGGCCACCTCGCCGGCAGGTGCTGCGTCGCCGACGCCCATGAGTGGGCGTTTGGCAAGCTGCAGCAACATGGTGAGGAGCAGCGATGAGGATAGAAGCAGGAAGAAGAAGAAGATCTGCGTTTTTTTAAAAATTCGAAAAAAAAATCAAAAAATTCGAAAACTCAAAAAAGAAAAGAAAAATTCTAAAATTTTGAAAATAAAAGATATTTTCAAAAAATTCCAAATTTTTCTTGAAACCCTATTTTTTAATGGGCTTATAAAATTTAATTTGGGCTTACTACCAAAATGATTTTGGGTTTTCAAATTTTTTTTAGCCTATTAAAAGAGTTTTTTGGCTAATTTTAAAAGTTGGGCCTTATATTCTAATTGGGCATGTGGCCTATCCAAAAATAATTAGAGACCTAATCTCTAAATCCCCAATTAATGAACATTTATAAATGTTCAATATATATATATATATATATATATTGTGTATTTATATTTTAGCCCCAAATAAAAGCAATTAATTTTTTGTGAAAAATTAATATATCCCAATAAATATCAAGTCCAAGTAATAAGTGATTACTTATTATTAGGTCTAGTACGTTTAACATTTTTTTAATTTTCTTCCAATAGAAAATTTAGACATAATGTTAATTAGCTTAACATTATGCAATTAAATATGTTAATTAGTTTAACATGTTTATTTAATAAATGTTAATCTGTTTAACATTTGAAAAGTCATGATTTACAATTTATTTGTAGCATGATTAGGACACTTAGTTGTGATATGATTTCGTTGATTTACACCCTGCATACAACCTTAGGACGATGATTGGCACTTCGGGCTCTTTTAACTCCGGTTTATGCATGGGTTAATTAGCTTAATCATACGATACTTAGTGTCATAATTTGTAAGCATGGTAAACATTAAATCTTGCGTGTTTTTAATTATCTGATCCTGATTTAAGTTTGTCTTTCTTTTTATATAAAGAATGACTACAATTTCCAAAAGTATTGTCGCTGAGCTCAACAAAGGGTTGAAGCTAAATGGTGACAATTATGAGAGTTGGAGTACGAAAGTTTAGTATCTCCTGGAAGAGTAAGAGGCTCTTGAGGCTCTTAACAATGTCATGGAAGAACCAGAAGCTGGAAACACGGCCCAGCATAGGCGAGACTGTGAAGCTTATGATGTTTGGAAGAAAAAGAACTCCATTGCTTGCATTACATTGCTAAGCACTATGGATAATGACATCTTAAGGGTGTTCAAGCACCACTAAAGTGCTATGGGGCTTTGGAAAACAATGGGTATTATGATTCTGCTTCAAAAAATAGAATAATTCTTTTAATATAGTCCTCATATTTACCTCTTCTATTCCACGCACCCACTCCATTCCGTTAATTTTGTTTTTGCTCCTCCTTCCCATTCTTCCTTCATCACCATGTTTTCTTCTCTCCCGACTCGAATGTCTCTCACCTTTCCTCTCCCTTCTCTGTTCTATTTGGTAACAACAAAGATCTTTTAATTGCCTCTATTCCCTCCTATGGCTTCTTCTTCCTCCTTTTTTTAGCTTTATCTTCAAGGCATCTCTCTATCCCACCCTATGTTGCTTCCAAAACACTTGTTTCTTAATGCAAAAACGAGGTCTTCATAGCCTTTCTCCATCAATACCATCATTCTCTTCTTTTTCACTCCCTTCTCCATTTTCTTTTCATCACTCTATCAGGCTTTCTTATATGAATTGCAGCGTTCTTTTCATGTTTTCATATAGAAATTGAAACTAGGAGGAGAAGCCCAAACCATATCACACTTTCCCCTTTTTTCTTTTTGGATTTTCCTATTTTTCTTTCATTCTCTTTGCTTTTTTACTTCTGCATGCTTGACCTTCCTTCTCTATCTCTTCTTTTCTCTTATCTCTTTTTGTTTTTCTTCCACTTTTTCCTATCTCTTTCTCTCGTGTCAAACTTTGTGGAGAATAATTAGACCACAACCAATATAATGATTCTATGCATGGCCACATCAACTTTCTACCTGTGTGCTCTGTCTACCATTTCAGCACACATCTAATAGCGTTATAATAGTCAATGACGTTAAGGAGCAAATTTAGACAATTGCAAACTTTATGGAGCCAATTGAGAAACATTAAACTATAAGGATTGAATTGAAAATGGCAGTAAAATATAGGGACCAATAGATTAATTTTCTCTCTATTTTTTATAAACTTAGTTTTTGAGGAGTTTGATATGCTAGCAGTGTTGGAACATAGTGTGAGAGGGGAACAAAATGGGTAATTGATTTGTTTGTACGGTACTTCTTATCGCAATTGAAGGGAATAAATAAACATAAATATATTCATAGATTTAGAGTACATAGATCTTCTAATTATGGAAACTTATCGAACTATGGTTGGGATCACTAATCGGATGAGATACCCATAGTGTATTAGGTGTATCTCAGGTTTTTACAGCCTAAATCCCCTATCGAATGCGACTGCAGAACACTTACAGGTATTCTACTCAGATATTAGGTCTAGTACACATCATAGCATACATTAGACAACCAATTGCATTCTTATACGGAGTTCGATTTATACGCTCTCTTTCCATGGCAGTCTTAGGACAATAGGGTTACAACTTTCCATACTAAAATGTTCCAAAACCTTTTTGATGTAATTCTCTTGAGAGAGATATAAGAGTTTCTTAGAATGATTTTTTGAAATCTTAACTCCAAGAATGTATGCAGCTTCACCCATATCCTTCATCATAAAGCGAGATGACAACTAAGTCTTTACCTCATTGATCAGCTCCATATCATTTCCAGCTATGAGTATGTCATCAACATATAATGTCATAATCACATACTTATCCTTAGATCTTTTAGTATATACACAATTGTTTTCACTCATCATAGTGAAACCACTAGAGATGACTGCATTGTGAAACCAAATATACTATTGCTTTGAAGGTTGTTTAAGGCCATAGATAAACTTTAAAAGTCTATAAACTTTTTCTTCTTGGCCCTCTTTAATGAAACCCTCAAGTTGTTCCATATAAATCTCTTCATTTAATTCTCCATTGAGAAAAGCAATCTTTACATCCATCTGATGTAATTCAAGATCTAGACAAGCTACTATAGCTAGAAGTAAGCGAACAGAGGTAAATCATACAACAGGAGAAAAAGTCTCCTCATAGTCAATTCCTTCCTATTGTGTATAGCCCTTTGCTACTAGTTGAGATTTAAATTTTTAAATCATGCCATCGACTCTTTTCTTGATTTTGAGAACCCACTTATTTCCAATAGCCTTATGTCCCCCTGAAAGATCAATAAGTTCCCAAAGATTATTGACTCTTATAGACTTCATTTCTTCTTCCATAGTTTTAGTCCATTTATCCTTAGAAGGGGATAAGAGAGTCTTTTTTAAATTTCTCGGCTTATCTTCATTTTGCAGGAGCATTGTAAAAAGTTCACCACCTTCAATCTCATATAGTCAGTGAGGAGTCTTTTTACGTGAACCACGTCTCAGTTGTGATTCATTGAATCTTGTTTCATTGTTCCCATTTGGATCCATATTGCTCCTACTTGGATCAAGAACATTGGTCTTACTCCCACTTGGAATGAAATCCATTTGGTCAGTCCCACTTGGAGCAACTGGCTTAAGAACACTTTCATTTGCATCAAATGATGAAAAAGGTTGTTGAAAAGAAACTAATTCATTATCTGCTATAATCCTCATACTCGAATAAAATGGTTCTAATGTGTTCAGATCCTCTATCTCAAATAAGGATAGGTCTTGACCTACCTCACCCTTCTTAGGATATTCAATCTCTAAGAATGTGACATCTCTTGATTCGAACTCATTCACTCTCCTAGTGTCTTGTTGACCTATAAACACATAACCTTTGGAGGTTTCTGAGTATTTAATAAAGATACTTTTCTTTCATCTCGGGCCTAATTTCCCATACTTATAAGAGGAATCATGTGTATAGGCAGCACATCCCCAAGGTTTCATAACATTTAGGTCAGGCTTTCACCTAGTCCATGACTCATATGGAGTGATTGCAACTAATTTCATAGGCACATAGTTAAGTACGTAGGCTACATACATCAATCCATCACCCTAATAGGTGATTGGCAAATTAACTTGTGTTATCATGGAGCTAACCATCTCAAGGAGCATTTTATTCCCTCTTTCCACAACACCATTTTGTTATGGAGTACTTGGAATAGTCAACTGATGAACTATCCCTTTCTTATCACATAATTCATTGAATTGAGCTGACAAATATTCTCAGCCTCGATCAGTTCAAAGAGCTTTAATCTTCTTATCTAATTGATTCTCAACTAAGTTCATATAGTTTTTGAAGCAGCTCAATGCTTTTGACTTTTGAGAAATCAAATAGATATAACCCAAAAGAGTATAATCATCAATGAATGTGATGAAAAAATTTGCTCCATGTCGGGCCCTAACATTCATAGGCCCACATATGTCAGAATTAACTAATTGCAATGGAAAATCGGTTTCAGTTGTTTTACCGAAGGGTTTTTTTTGTTGATTTTCCTGCTAGACAAGATTTACATGTAGACAAATCTACTCATTCAATGTCAGGAAGCAAACCCTCTTTTGTTAACCATTGTATTCTTTGTTAGCCAATATGACCAAATCTAGCATGTCATATATTTACATTGTGATCATAATCATGTGTAGAGGCAAACATGGAAAAAGTAACATTATTATTAATGTAAGAATCATCATCTAAATCCATAGAAATAAAACCTCTTGTTACATAACCAAAACCATAAAAAACTAAGTCATTACTCAATTTAACACAATTATCATGGAAATACAAATCATAGCCTAGCCTAAGTAAAACTAAAACTGAAATAACATTCTGATGAATTTGAGGCGCATAAAGGACATAATGTAAGATCAGGTCTCGACCACCACGCAGGAGTAACTTGCATTGTTTTGATCCCTTTAATAGCAACCTTAGTGTTGTTGCCCACATATATCTAGAATGCTCTATAAGGAACTTGCTGAAAGTCAACAAAGGCATCACGGTCACACGTTATGTGGTCCATGGCTCCTGAGTCTATAATCCACACAGGACAAGATTCAGTAAGCATAATTGAGCTAGAAACACAAAGTTCACTAGCATAGGCAGTGTAGATTACCTTTTTGAAAGGCTTAGGGCAATCACTCGCATATTGTCCCTGCTTTTGGCTATTAAAGCACTTAACTTTTGTTGTATTCATATTTCGCTGCTTCTTTTTGTCTTGTTGATTAATTTTTGGGTTTTTTTTAGGTTGAGCTGGTTCTTTGCTATTTCCCCAACTCTTTCTCTTTGAACCACGTATTTCACCTGAAGTTGCCATGTGTAACTCAGGTATCGACTTGGCTGATTTAAACCTTTCTTCCTCAAGTTCGAGGTGTCTTCAGACATATTCCAGAGTCATGATTATGTCATTATGAGTGAGATGCATCTTCATATGCTCTAACAAGCTGGGTAAAGAGTCAATGACAGCTTGGATTTGCTACTCCTCTGTTAAGACATTTCCAACATTTTTTAGCTCAGCAATCATATTTGACATCAGCCTCAGATGTTTCTTCATTGAATGTTTTAGATGTTTCTTATATGAGTCAAATTTGATCATTAGAGAACGCAATTTGGATATGGACGTAGTTCCAAACCTCGTTCTTAGAGCATTCCGAAGCCTCATAGCACTTTGGTGGTCCTTGAACTCCCTTAGGATGTCATCATCCATAATGCTCAACAATGTAATGCAAGCAGTGGAGTTTTTTTTCTTCCAAGAATCATAAGCTTCACGGTCCAACCTATGCTGGGCTGTGTTTCCAACTTCTAGCTCTTTCATGACATTATTGAGAGCCTCAAGAGCTCTTGCTCTTCTAAGAGATACTAGACTTTCGTACTCCAGATCTCATAATTGTTGCCCTTTAGCTTCAACCCCTTGTTGAGCTTAGCAACAATATTTCTAGAAATTGTAGTCATTCTTTACATGAAAAGAAAGACTGACTTGAATCAGGATCAAATTAAAAACACGCAAGATTTAATGTTCACCATGCTTACAAATTATGACACTAAGTATCGTATGATTAAGCTAATTAACCCATGGATAACCTGGAGTAAGAAGAGCACGAAGTGCCAATCATCATCTTAAGATTGTATGCAAAGTGTAGATCAATGAAATCAAAACATAACTAAGTGTCTTAATCATGTTACAAACAAATTGTAATCATGATTTTTCAAATGCTAAACAAATTAATAGTTGTTAACTAACGTGTTAAACTAATCAACATATTAATAAATCAATTATGTAATGATAAACTAATTAACATTCATTAATAAACATGTTAAAATAATTAACATTATTGCATGCATAATGTTAAGATAATTAACATTATATGTCTAAATTTTCTATTGGAAGAAAATTGACAAAAAAAAATGTTAAACTAATTAACATAATGACAGGTAATCACATATTATTTGATTGAAATTTATTAGGATATGAAAAATTAATTTTTCACAAACAAATTAATTGCATTTATTTGGGGCTAAAATACACAATTTATATTTTTGAATATATCTAAATGTTCATTAATTAGGAATTTAATAATTAGGCCTTTAATTATTATTTTTCGATGGGCCGCATGCCTAATTAAAAGAACAAGACCTAACTCTTAAAGAAAAATTTACCTAAAAAAAAATATTTTAAAGGCCCTATCTTCTTCAAAATTTTTTAAGGCCCAAAACAATTTTAGCAATAAGCCCTGATCAAACCTTAAGCTCATTTATCAAAATTTTTTTAGGGTTTTAGATTAAAAAAAAAAGGATTTCTGAAAATTTATTTTATTTTATATATAAAAAAAAAATATATATATATATATATATTTTATTTTATTTTATTTTTTTTAATTTTTGAAAAAATGCTATAGCCTCCTCTTTCTTCCTTCTTCTTGTTCTTCTTCTTCTCCCTCCCTACTTTCCTGCTACTGCCATTCTAATGCTCGCCGGCTGGCTTGCCGGCCGCCTACTCATAGGCACTGCGATGCTACATCTGCTGGTGAGGTGACCGGCTATGAGTGCGACAACGAAGTCGTCGGTACAACATCTCACTAGGATGCAATTTTGGAGCTGCTTTTCGAACTCATCTCCCTCATCCCTACCGACAATCTTTGGCCAATAGGAGAGGCGATTGATGCTGGCGACGACATGTAATAGTTGTGTTGTGCCGCCAGCGGCCATAGCCACTGGTGGCTTGACTCGAAAAAAACAGAGGGTGTTTTTTCTTCTTTTTTTTTTTTGAACAAAGCTAATTGTAGGCTTTGGAGGTGCCGGCGACGTGGTCGCCGATGGCTTTCTACTTTCCGGGCATTGCCGGTAACCATTGTCGCCAGCGACAGATATGCTAAGAAGGAGATGGATTACATTATCGCTTTCAAGCAATGAGCAGCGGGAAATGGAAGCTTTCAAATTTTTTTTTTTTATATCTTAGTGGGTGCCAGCAACGTGGTGGCTAGCGGTTCCTTGCTGTTGCCAGCAACAGGCTTGAGAAGGTGGAGAAGCTGTCGTTATCGCATTCTCAGTCGACAAGCTTCGTAATGCTAAGAAAAAAGTTTGATTTTTTTTTTTTAATTTAAACCTTAATTAAAATAGCCCCAAAGAAACTCTTAGATCCCAATAAAATATAATAATGATAAGAAAACCAGACCATTGCTCTGATACGAATAAAGGGAATAAATGAACATAAATACATTCATAGATTTAGAGATGTCACATTTTTAGAGAATGAATATCCTAAGAAGGGTGAGGTAGGTCAAGACCTATCCTTATTTGAGATAGAGGATCTAAACACATTAGGGTCATTTCATTTGAGTGGGAGGATTATAGCAGATGATGAATTAGTTTCTGATCAGCAATGTATTACATAAAACTCAACACACAGTCATTCGAACACGTTTTATACAAATAAAAAAAATATGAATCTTTGGTGTTAACATCATGCATCTAACTATGTAATTTAAGTTATCAAAATCTCCTTCATCATATTCTTCCTCATCATTGTTTGGAGCACGTGCCCATTCTTCAACACTTTCTTAAATGAACCATTTTCCTTTTCCTAGCCAGATAGTCACTAGATCTGTGGCTTGGTTGGTTACATTTGAAACTATGAACACCCCATCTCTAATTATCTAATTACTTAATTATTTAATTCACCAATCAATTAGTAACTAAGCAAATGAGGAAAATAAAAAACGATAGAGGCTCAGATGACATCCTCAAGCAAGAATAATTTGAAATTAAAAATAAATAACAAGATATAATTAAATAAACTCAAAATCC
Organism: Delonix regia; assembly: GCA_037074485.1. Lineage (NCBI taxonomy): Eukaryota > Viridiplantae > Streptophyta > Magnoliopsida > Fabales > Fabaceae > Delonix > Delonix regia. The sequence goes on from CM073451.1 coordinate 28,882,619, forward strand.
AAAAATAAAATTAGCTAATTAAAATAATTATAATAAATCAAGGCAAAATTATAAAAAAAAATATAAAATATATATAAGAAAACAAAAATTAAAAATTAAAAACTCAAAAAATAAAAATTAATTAATAATAATAGTAATAGTAATAAAAATGAGAAAAATAATCATAAAACTACGACTAGCACAAAGTGAGAAAAATAGGCCTACTACTACTACTCTTAAGCTGCAGAGGAAAGAGAAGCACTTCGGGGCAGAGCTATGGATGCAGCCTCGAAGCTTTCCAAACCTTGGGGTCCATGATAAACAGAACTTGTTGCTTCAGCAGTGGACGCAGCAACAGCATCCACCCGAGCCCCAGAGAAATAGAGCCCTAAGTTCTGACATGAGAAAAAAGAAGAGGGGAGCAAAAGATGAAATGGCTCGCTGGTATGCTGAGTTTGTTGTGTCATTTCAAGCTCGCCAAGTCAATTTATGTACAAATGCAAAGATGAAGGGGGGCATGCATGGTTTCGTTGGCTTTACGTTAAAAATGGAGGTTTAAGCAAGAGAGAAGAAGAGGAAGAAGAAGAAGAGAGAGAGAGAGAGGAAGGGAGAAAGAAAAAGCTTTAACACTGTTATCTTAACTGAAAAACAGAGGTGGAAGGCTGCTGGGGGAGAGAGTTGAATAAGAAAGAAGAAAACACGAAGAAGCCGAGAGAAGAAGAGGAAGAAGAAGGGAAGAAGAAGGAGAGAAAAGGAAGAAGGAAGCAGAGCTGGTTTGCTGGAAGCTGATTGATGGACTAACACTGGCAACGCGGTACTGCTGACAAGAAGAAAAACTGTGAGAGGGATAGAAACACGGTGCTGGAGGAGGAGAAACGAAGGTGTGGATGTTGGTGAGCTAACTCTTTTGCTAGCCGGCTGTCGGAGAAAGGTCCTTAGATGGCCAGATCCATCTCCTCATGCACATGGCTCACCACCTCTCTCTCTCTCTCTCTCTCTCTCTACTTGTATTGGTGTTTGTATAGCTTCGATTTTCTAGAGGGGAACATCCATGGACAAGGCCGTTAATGCAGTTTAGCAAAAATGGTGATTTTGTTTTAAATGCTAGGATCTGCTAGCGGTCATATGGCCTCTTACTTTAGGTGAAAAGACTCAATGAGCTTTTTCATAATATTCCTACTTTGGATGAGCTTCTTGCTTTGGGTGGTGTCAGTTGGAGAGGACAACATTATGAAGGAATCGTTTGAATGCTACAATATGTCAGATATTGAAGCTGATCTCGAGTTGAAGAGGGAGCACTTAATAACTATTTCTCTTCTCGTTGGAAATGATCATGATTTAAAGGGCATTCAAGGGGTTGGGCTTGATACAGTTCTTTGTTTTGTCAAAATTTTTAGTGAAGAAGAGGTATTAGATAGATTGCATGAGATAGGCAATGGGGAAGATTTACCAATTCTTATTAGGATTAAATCTGCTGACAATTATGCTAACATGGATGGGAACTCTCCAAGCAGAAAACAATTTCATTGTTCCTTCTGTGGGCATCCAGGCAGCAAAAAAGATAATTTAAAATTTTCCTATGAATATTGCATTACAAATGATGATGATGGTTGCATGAGAAAACTAAAGGGTTTTAGTTGTGGCTGCCCTTCTTGTGATATGATTAGAAAACAAAAGGAACAGAAAAGGCTGGAAAATTGGCATGAAAATTTTTTTCACAAGATTGCAGAGCAGCCAAAGTTTCTCAGAGTTGGAATCATTGAAATGTGTTTATGTGATGACTATGGTTGCTTTGCTACACGTGATGGTCCTTGCATCTTATGGAGAAGACCCGAAATTGAGATGGTGATAGACTTCTTAAAATTTCATCTGCACTGGGATCCATCTTATGTTCGACGGCTGCTTTTTCCTATGATGTCTACCATTTTTTAGAGATATGGATAGTACTCCGGGAGATGGTTTGTTATTAAGGAAATATGAGTGTGATTTAATCAAACATGTGAAGATAAGATACGAATATCAATTTTATGTTATCAAGTGGAAATGTTCAGTGGGCAACATCAGTTGCACAATTCCATATCACGAATCTTACATACAACAAGAAGATGGTAGTGAGCTTGAAGAATTTGTAGATCTACTGGATGACTCTCATGTTCCTGATATTCATGCAGGTGATGGATGTAGTTTTTTATTGACAGATGAAAATATTGAGCTTGTGGGGACTGCTTTTCCAGTGGAAGTTGAAAGGTTTCGACAGGGGCAAGAACTGAAGGAATTGAAAATAAGGGAGAATTCAACTCGAAGATCTCAACAAAATGATAAGTCTGCATTTATTTTATTTATTATTCTTGTTATTCATTTTGATTGCAATGGTTTATTTGAGATTTCAAGAGTTACTGTACAACTTGTTTTCTTAGACAGTAGTAATTGACAAGCAGAGACTATGTGTGGCCTTTAACGAGCATACATGTTAACAAAAAGATCATTAAGATAAATTTAATGTTATATTCTATTTTAGTTGACTAATTTAAGGTAACCATCCTTATGAACGGGTGTTGTGGGTTGCCTAACACTTTCCCTACACTCAAATAGACTCCTAAACCCATATTTATTTTCGTAGACTATTTTGCCTTTTTCTTTTTATTTTAAATTAGTTTTTCATTAAAAATTTTAGTGGCGACTCCAGTAAATTGATTTTCAAGATTCATTTTAGGAATCAATTTGTTCACTTTTTATTCTTTTCGCCAAAAGGTCGGTTATGACAGAAATACTACATTAGGGCTAACCTAACATAAAGGTTGGTTGCATTTTGGGGTTTATGTCTACCATTTTCACCTTTCTTACAACTTTATTTTCTATGCGTCAATCACTATGTAAAAGTGCTTGCTTTTCCCTTAAAATTGGATACCTAATAATTTTTTGAATTGTAAGTCTTACGGAGATAGTTTATTCATTTCATTTCTACAACATCAACTTAACGTTCAATAGAAAAGGATGGTCTATTCTATTTTGTTCCAATAACATTAACTCAATTTTTGGTGCAATACTTGAAGCATCACATAGATATCCTATTACTTGGATGCCTATCTTCTGTATGATAGTTGGTTTCAACACTTCCAAGCATTTGGATACTTGGTTTCCCTTAGTTGCCATTCCTCTCAATAGTACATTTGTGGACATATTTTTGGCCTTAGTGACACTTTTGGTACTGTTGAAATAGATTCTGCTTCTAATTAAGAGGAAGGATTTCATTCTACAGCAATTGTTTCATTTTGTACTAACTTTTGATAGGTGTTTGGCCTTTACAAATTCTTCTACCATGTAATCTCTCCCACCAAGCAGATGTTCCCTCCTTCGATGTGCATGTTTAGAGCCTTTTCAAGGTTCCGTTCAAGACACTAGAATTGATTATCCATTCTCATCTTTATGGCTTTAAGAGCCATCTCAAGATCCATCCCATATCACAAGTTCATTTGTTTCCTCTTTGGTAGACCTAATTATTGGGTTAGGCTTTAAAAATCGAGCTTGAATTCAGGCTTAAAAAAAGCCTGAGCCTATTTTTTAATCACTTTTATTTATATTTTTTGGGTTTGGCCAAACAAGCTTTCTAAGTCACAATTAAGTCTATTTGCTACTTAGGATTTAAGATAAATAACATAGTTAATTGTTATTATCATTTGTAAGATTAGTATATAAGGAAGTTGTAAATACCAATGAGTTGATATATTAGCATAAATCTTATAGATAAATGGGTATTAATTTTTATTTTTTTATCAAAATGTCACGTTACACTAAATTTTTTTTAAATAATACATTTTTTTCTTATATAAAAAATATTGATTTAAGCTTTTTATACTTAGACCGAGCTTGTTTTTAAAAGTCTAAGTCTAACCCGTTTTACAAAATGGATATTTCTAATTAGGCTAATTTTTGTTTAAGCTTTTTTTTAAGCTAGACAAACTTTTTAAGTTATGATTAGGTTTACTCTTTGGTATTCAGTATATTCAAAGAACCTATGTTTTTTTGTAAGCCAACTTAGGAACTCTATAATATTTAAATTTCTGTTAAATGTTAGGAAATCTACATTTAATTAAAATTCCCTGTCCTCACTATCATCATATTTGTTCCTTATATATCTTCCACATCGTATAAGTTCCTTAAAGTACATCTTTTGACTTTGCCACACAGGTGTGTGGCCTACGTTATTGTATAAAATTAATCCTATTGAACAACAAACTATGTGTTGCAACTCTTCCAGTACATGGACTATCATAGTCTCTTTCCTTGTTGCTATGAACATTCAAAGCCTCTTTAAAGTGTCTTTCTAAAAACTAGAATCGGTTATCCATTCTCAGGTCTTGGGTTACCTCATTATCTAACCCAAATCACAAGGTCTCAATCCTTAAGTCTGTACTATGAACTTCGTTGCTTGGTAAAGTCAATTCATTAACCATCAGAGTAGACAAGTGTTAGGCATTGATGCTAACTTATGTAGTGTACAAGAGAAACAAAGGTGCTTACTTTTGGGGTTTACGTCTACCACCTTCACCGTTTCTGTCTTAATCACTGTGTAAAGTTGCTTGCTTTTCCTTTATCATTGGATGCCCAATAATTATATGCATTGTAAGTCTTATAGGAATAGTATATTATGTTTTGTTCCTATAACATTAACTCAACCTTTAGTAAAATAGTTCGAACTTCAAATAGAAGTCATATTACCTTGATGCTTATCTTTTAGTTGAACATTGGTTTCAACACTCCCAAGTATCCAGATACTTGTCCTTCAAATTTGTTCCTCTTTGTAAGTTTTAAGAACTCAACAATATATTTGTACACAGATTTTCAGCCTTGTAACACTTGTACTATTATTTAAGTTGAATCCACTTATAAAGAGGAAGGGAATCTTTCTTTAGCAACTACTTCATTTTATACTAGTCTTTTATAGGAGTCTTGCCCTTACAGTCTCTCCTGTCATGTAATCTCTCCCACTAAGCAGGTACTTCCCTTTTTAGTCAACATATAGCAAGCTTCACTTGCTTCCTTTCCAATATTCTAAATAGTACATTGATGTGCACGTTCGAGCCTCTTCAAAGTGCCATTCTAAACACTAGAATCAACGATCCATCCTCTACTCTAAGGCTTTACAAATCACCTCAAGATCCATTTTAGATCACCAGTTCACTTGCATCCTCCCTAGTATTCAATACCTATATATTTTTATAAGCCAATTTAAGAACTCTACAATTTAAATTTCCATTAAAAGTTAGGAAATCTACCTTTAATGTAAATTCCTTGTCATCTCAGTCACTATAATTGTTCTTTTGACTTCTCCAAGGTTGCATAAGTTCCTCAAAGTACTCTTCCTCCTTGTCTTTTAAATTTTCCATATAGGTGTGTTACCTACATCTCATTAAACAACTGCCAGGAGTTGCAACTTTTTCGGTATGTGACCTATCGTAGTCTCCCTCTCTTTGTTAGTGTGCACATTTGAAGACTGATGATCCATCCTCAGCTCTATAGCTTTAAGAGTCATCTTAGATCCATCCCAGATTACGAGGTCATAATCCTCTGGTTTATGCTACGAAGGTTGTTACTTGGTAAAACCAATTCATTTATTATAAGAATAGACAAGTGTTAGGCTTTGATGCTAACTTATATAGAGCACAAAAGAAATAAAGGTGCTTGCTTTTAGGGTTTACATGTACCACCTTCACATTTCTCTTTCCTTTCCTTAATCACTATCTAAACGATGCTTGCTTTTTCTTGATCATTGGACTATGATAGTTATCCGTCTGTTCTTGCAACATTAACCCAATTTTTAGTGGAATATTTGGAACATCAAATAGATGTCATATTATACCTAAACGCCTATCTTCTATCATATCATTGGTTTCAACACTTCCAAGTACTTGTGTACTTTTCGTCCTTTAGTTTCACTCAAGTCATTCCTCTATGCAACTCTCAAGAACTTAGTTGTATATTTATGCACAGATTTTTAGCCTTAGTGACACCTTTGGTACTATTGACATATAATCTACTCAAGAGGAAGGAAATCCTTTTATAGCAATTGCTTTATTTTGTACTAATTTCAATAAGTGCCTTGCCTTCACGGTTTCTCCTATCTTGTCACTCTCCTACTAAGCAGATGCTCCCCTTTTCAAATAATGTGCAACAAGCTTTACTTGCTTCCTCTCCAATATTCAATATATTTAAAGAACCTATCTATTTCTACAAGCCAATATTGGAACTCTACAATATTCAAATTTCCATTGAAGGTTAGGAGATCTACCTTTAATTTAAATTCCTTGTCACCTTTATCATAATAATTGTTCCTGCTATTTCCCCCACGTTGCATAGGTACCTCAAAGTACCTGTCCTCTTTATCTTTCAACTTTTCCACATAGGTGGTGTATGTTGTTGTACAAGATTGATCCTATCAAACAATTGACCACAAGCAACAACTCTTTCGGCACATGGCCTATCATAGTTTCTCCCCTTATTGGTGGGCACACATATTCCAAGCCTCTTTAAAGCATCTTTCTAAACACCAGAATCGGTGATCCATCATTTGCTCTATGACTTTAAGAGTCACCTAAAAATCCATCCTAGGTTGCAAGGTCTTAATCCTTTGGTTTGTGCCACAAAGTCTGTCACTTTCCAATGCCATTTCATCTGCTATTAAAGTAATAAGTATTAAGCTCTAATACTAACTGATTTAGCATAACAACAAACTAGAAAGAAAGAAATGTTCTAAAATTAAGAATGCAAGAAGAAGAAAAGTTAATTTTTTGAATTTGCTTTATTGATAAGAATTGCTTGTTTGAAAAGCAATATTACATAGTAAACACAAACAAGATAGGAAAGAAACCCTCAAAATAGGAAACACAAACAAAATAAATGGCTCTTTGAAATTTCGATAACAATTAGGTCCTACGAGCCTGGTACTTGAGCTTCCATCGATGAGCTCAACCCCAATAGTCATTAAATAGACACTTAACGTTGGACTGTAACTTCTTACTTATATTTAACCTATTTATAAAAGCTGAGGCTTATTGCTTATTGTGATATGGATTGGGCCTTTAAGTTGGATAATTGAATAAATATTTCATGCTTTTGTGTACTATTGGGTGATAACCTAGTAACTTAGTTCTAAATAGTTGTACATAGTCTTTAAATCTAACACTAAGGTGAAGTATTAGGGGTGATCAAACCTCAAGTTGGTCTAAGGGTCTAATCAAGGTTAGCACTGGACAAATTTATATTGGACCTAATTCGTGATCGAGTCAGATCATGCCAAGACAATTCTTTTTTCTTTTTAAAATTTTTTATATATTCTATTTTAGAAATTTTTATGTGGTTTATATTTAACAAATAAGGTACCACATATTAATAAAATAGACATTTTCATCATAAACGAAAAAGTAGCTACTTTAAAAAAAAAAAGACCATTTTTTTAAAAGTTAAACAAGATAATTATTTTAATGAAATAGAAATAATTTTTTTATAAAATAAAGAAAATCATCTTCTTTATCCTAAGACTAAGTCTCACATAAAATGACCCGGTCCCTTGGCCTAAGTTAAACATAACTTGGCTTGATATGACCAAGGGTTAAGTTATGAACACTTGTACTACATATAAAAGTATGTCACATACAATGGAAAAACTTGTATAAATTTAAAATTTTCTTATGGAATGGAATGTGAGGAGCAATTCAATTCCTATAGTTTAATGTGATAATTGAAGTGCAGCACTTTCGACTGCAAATCCAATAGTAAATTCTAAGACAACTTGGTTTGAACTTTTAAGAGAAAAGGTTAATAAAGCAGATATACAAGTAGAACTTGTTTTATGAAATGATCAAATGGAAAATGCACTAATCAAAGCCATCTCAAGTAATGGTTTAAAGACTTTATCTTTAACCTCATGTTTGGAATTTGCATGACTTACTTGTCATCAAGGGCACAAAGGGAGAATGTTAGAGAGTTTAATATGGTATGAGTGTGAGTTGCATGAGTTAATTAAACAAGATGGCTTTTGTTATAGTAAATAGAGTTTGTTAGATTATCTATTAACTTCAATTGGTGTTTCATAGTTAGAAAATGGAGAGCCAAGTTTCTATATAAAACTTTTTGTATTCAATAACTAAATAATAGCCAATCTTCTTCAATTCTCTACCATATGTCACACCCCAATAACCTTGAGTGTGACTAGCACAAATAACGAGGACAAACCTCACACCTGCAAGCCTAGACCATGCAGCTCAAGAATTAGATATCAAGATGGAAATATCTAAGATGTGCATTTTGAACTTTTCATACATTAATTTAAGTTTCACAGTTAACGCTTGGGTTAGATTCAATAGAAATTTTAGCATAGTCTCCCCTGTATATAGGACCTCATGAAGTTCTTGCCATAGACATATCATCCCATATAGTTAAATAAAGAGAGCTCATCTCTCAAAACAACAAATACTTAAAGATCCAATAATCAAAGGGAAGGGAAACCTGCTTGAGGTGTCTAATGGAGCAATATTAGATTACAAACTTTGAAACGAATTAAAATAAATTGAATATAGCATGTGAAAGAATGCAGGGCATACTACTGAACCCTACGCAACCCACGCCCCAGTGATTAGTTCATGGTTAGTATAGCTATTAAAAACCTATAAAAAAATGTTAAGAGGGATGAGTGGGGATACTTAGTGAGCAGATAATACTAACTAAGTCAAGAAGGGACAAGCCAAGTGTAATACCCAAATAATAATAATAATAGTAATAATAATAATAATAATCATAATCATAATGATAAAATGAAATAAAATAAAATAATAAAAATAATAATTTATTTTATCTTAAGAGTTGAAGAAGAGAAGAAAATTCACTTGAGATAGGGATAAGATTTATATGATAAACGAATACTAAAAAAGGAACTTCAAGAAGTAGTAAATATAGATGCAAATGAAATTTATTTGAGATAGTAACCAATGTGAGTACTCAAGCCTTATTATGTGCATTTCTAGCACTTATAAATGAACAGAGTACGGAAACTAAGTATCTCCAAAGGAAAAATTTGATCTGAAAATTCAAAATATTCCTTATTTAAATTACCAAAATGCCTTAAGTGGATTATTTTTCTTTAGACAAACTCAACTCCTCGTTATTTTTCTCCTCCTCATGTTCCTCATTGTGCATGTAAGTCTTCCATGCTTTTGACCATTTCTGGCCACTGTTCAACCTTGCCAATGAACTTTTGGCCACTAACTCACTGGAAAATGCAGCTTCACTGACGGTACATTACAATGCAATTTCCAGCTCAAAATCTATGCATTTAGGTGCATTTTACTCCTATTTAGCTTAGGAATTTCAGCCAACTTCTTGCCCTAATCACCGATCAATTTGATCAAAATAACCTCAGATTGAAAAACCCTAATTCATGGCACTGTTCACTAAAAAAGAGGCAAATTTGAGCTCAATCCTGGGTGATTCCTTCAAATTGAGTTAGAACTTCATATCCTAGGTAAATTTCACATCCTTCTCCCTTGGATTCACTGATCAATTGTGAGTTTTAGCTTTCAGATTGAAAAACCCCCCAAATTGTTGGTGCATGTGTAATCTTGCAAAGAGGTGAAATTCAAATTTATGGACTTCACAAATATTATTATGCATCTAGAAAATGATTTAAGATTATTGAAAATTTTATTTTGAATTATAAGTTGAATTGCAAATTTTTCCTTGTTTTCCTAGATTTTTAATAGGGAAAAGAGAGGAAATTTATATGGGAAATCTTATATGGATTAATTAAATAGCATTGAACAATAATGTAAGTTGAATGAAGGAATATGGAATTTAATTGAATGAACTCTATGGTGACATTGGTGTTGGTGGTGGGTTATTGGAATTTTAATAAGTGTATAATGAAATATATTAAATAGAATTAAAGGCCACAAGCATTTTGGGATATTAACAAAGAATGGGCAAGTGGAATTGAAGAAGTTATGGCTTAAAGGTGAATGAAAGACTAGGTAAATAGTTACATAGAAGGATCAAATGGTTAAAACTATTAATAAATATTAGGTTAAGAGCATTTTATTCAATGTTATAAGTGGCTAAGACAATTGTCAATAAGGAGATTGATAACAAGGTTAAAGAGAGGTTAGTATAATCTTCTTCATGTGAGTAGATTTTTTTTCTAAATTTTGAAATTTTCCTTTTGTAAGTCAATGTTTTTTTTGGCTTTGATATACTAGGAAAACCTCTTAAGACAATTAAATCCATTCATGAGAATTATTCTAATATTTTTAGAATTTTATCAAATTTTATTATAAAGTTTCTTTTTACAATTGTATTGAATTCTATATAATGATTAACACGCTGTATGACTTTTGAACCTCTTAAGGAAGGTGAATTGTGTTTCATTCTTAGAATATTTAGAATTAATTGGTTATATCGAATGATGCTATATATTATGTGATTTTCTAGAAATTTGGAGTTTTACTATTTGAGTATATTAGTAATGATTTCATGATTATGAATAAAGTTGTTTTTTGGAAATTTCACCTCATACAGAACCCTGTAGCTAACAGCAATAGGCGTCAATCATGGTGCACCATGAACTATATTACTATACTAAGGCTTTATGCGGTACCACTGACTCTATGTGAGCCATTTTGCTCACCACTGCGACTGTACTGTACTGCTACCACTAGCAAGTGTTGGTGTATGATTACTGATCTACTATTTGGTTATGTGGGATGTCTTTTCACTGTAATGTTTTGAAAATTCAGGGTGTACAAATGTTTATTATTAATTTCCTATTTTGTAAAATGATTGTGAAATATTCCATCATCCTCATCTATTTCCTTTTCGGTATAGTTAAGGGTATTTACTCACTGAGTTATTGTCACTCACCTTTATTTCTCTACATTTTTCATATAGCAGTGTGGACCCTGAACCCTTCTTTGTGGTTTAGCATTGGGATTGTTTCCTTTTAGTGAGCCCTGCATTGTCCGTAAGGGTAAGAAATTCTTTTGTTGTAAATATAGAATATATATATTGATCTCTAGTGGCTTCATATGTTACAGGTAGGGTTCTGTAAGTCATGTATATACTAGACTGTTTGACTGGGAATCTTTATGAGAGTAAAGCTATCTATATTTTTTTGGATATGTTTGATTGTCTGTGGAAGTTTCGGGAAGTCCATATTTCAGGGGAGACTCTGCTGAAATTTCCACACAAAAGTCATGTAATGTATTAGTTGTTTATCTTCACTTATAGATTATGTTTGTTAACTGATTGTTATGACAGCATATACTCTGTACGGAAGTCTGTGATTATTTTGGTTCATGTTTTATAATTTTTTGTTTGTTCACAGAGGTGAGTTATGCCTCACCCTTCATGCCAGTCATACTTCTTGCTTGGGGTGTGACATCATGGGCTTTTGTACAATCTATAGTGAGCAAGAATCAATATTGATAATTCATAATGTAAATAAAGAATTCACATGTGTAAAAATCATGAAGCCAAACTAGATTAAACCACCATTAATCAAATACATGGATGAAAATAATTCAATAGAGTAAAGTAGGAAGCATTTAATTAGAACCATAACAGTATACAAACGTTGAGCATATAGCTCGCAAAAGGAAATAACCACAGTATGTTCATAGTAATCAATAATCATAGCACAGAGTACACAACTTGTGAAGGGCAATAACCACAGTATGTAGAACGCATTGCTCACAGTAATCAGTAATCATAGTGTTAAGCACATAACTCTTGAAGGGCAAATAACCACAATATATAAAGCACATAACTCAATGTAATTAGTAATCATAATGTATAGCACACTACTCGTGAAGGGCAATAACCATAGTATATAGAGCGCATTGCTCATAGTAATTAGAAATCACATCATAGAGCACACAACTAGCGAAGGGCAAATAACCACAGTATGTAGAGCACATTGCTCACAATATTCAGTAATCACAGTGCAAAGCACATAGCTTGTGAAAGGCAAATAACTACATTACATATAGCACATAGCTTACAACAGTCAGTAATCACAGTGCAGAGCACATAGGTCGCGAATGGCAATAACCACAATATGTAGAACACATTGTTCACAGTAATCAGTAATCACAGCGCAAAGCACTTAAATCACGAAGGGTAAATAACCATAATATATAGAGCACATAGCTCATAGTAATTAGTATAATTCCATGTGTAGTGGTCGACATACGAGACTACCATTGCTAGCTAGGTTTCAATTCATGGGGCACCAAGGCTAACATTTACTACTGTTAGCTGCATGGTTCTATACTAGACTGCTTCTAAAAACTTCATTTAACAGTAATTTGTTATAAATCAAAATGAATCAGTGTTACGCTTCTTTCCTGAAAATTCAAAATAACTTATAATATCACAAAATTTTACCAAACTTTTCATTCAATTATTTATGTATAAGTACGTCAATTCAAAATTCAAATAGAATTCAAGTAGTTCAAAATTTGAAACTAGCAGTCACAATAATGTCATTCATAAGCCTTTATCTAAACAAGGGTTATTGTGAACACCCCATCTCATAACTAAATAAAATAAAAGTTAGAATTAATCAATTGACTAATTAATTGATTGATTAACAAACAAAAAGGAAAAGCAAAAAAAAAAATAATAATAAAATTTAGAAAATGAAATAACAAATTGGAAATTAACAAAAGACCAAAAGGAGAAACCAAGATTGGGGGAATAAAAATATACAAAAGAGGGAATTCATATAAAATAATAAAAATGAAAACAAAAAATAGAAAATAAATGATATAATCACATAAAGAAAAATGATAAAAATAATAAATATGAAAGGGATCAAAATTAATTAAAAAAGCAATAAAATAAAAAGCTAAAATTTGAAAAAAAAAATCCATTAAAAACAAAACTAAAAACTAAGAAAACTTAAATATGAAAAACTGAAAATTCAAAAAATAAGAAGATAAAAGAGAAAATAAAATTGAAAATAAGAGCTTGAGAAGAGATAAATGACAAAACCAAATAACTAAAGAAAGTCAAACAAGGCTAGAAAGCTCAAAATGGACACGCTGTACACTAGCTCCCTTGCTCTTTAGCCACCAAGTTACACAAATCAAAAAAGCTAAATGCCTTTCCCTCTGTCATCTAAACGTCTGATGGCCTACTTCTATCTAATAGCACAGGTCAAAGCAAAGGGCAGGAGAAAGACAGAAGTAGAAAGGTGCAGAGGGCTCTTATGCTGTTATTCAATCCATTGTTATCGAAGAGGATGACGGTGGCAGCAAGGGAAGGAGTTGGTTTTGGACTTTGTCCTTAGACCATCATTTTCTCAGTTATAGGGGAGTTTGGTGACAGTGCACCTAGAGGGGAGAGGTGAATAAGTGCACTTAAAATTTTTGTTTTAAATTCGGTTTTGAAAATTTTAGTTAACTAAAAATTTTACAGTCAATTGCAATTGACAATAATTAGTTAACTGACATAAAATACAGTTGACTGAAAGTTTTAGTAGTGAGTTCACTTTACCATAATAGAGGGAAGGAGAGAAGAGTGAACTGAAAGTATCTTTTAGATAGCTACAAATGCAATAGACAGTCAACTGTAATAAATTAAAGTTGACTGAACTTTTCAGCACAGAAAGATTTGAGACAGAAGAAAATACAGTTAACTATAAATGTTTCAGCGAATTGAATTTCTTGAAAAGAACTGACAAAAGAAGAATCCAGTTAACCGTAAACTTTCAAGTTGACTGAGAATTATACTGACAGATAGAGATAAAAAAAAAATAGACACAAAAGTTTATCCTGGTTCGGCCAATCACAATGCCTACTTCTAGTCCCCTTGTCTTTTTAAAAGGATTTTCTACTAAGAAAAGTTTTTCTTACACTTTCACTGGGAGTTTTCACGTGCTAACTCCAAACACAAGGTTTTCTAACTAAACCTCAAACTTTTACAATCACAACAATCATCTTCTTTACTTGAGACAGAGGTATATCAATAGATAAGAAAGATGTTTAAGAACCCTTCACAGTTGGTTTTCTTTAACAGTACAAGAATGCTTCTAGCAAGCAGATAAACCAGAGACTAAGCTCAATAAAAACAAAGTAAAAGAAAATGTTATAGAATGCTTCTTTCTTTCAGCTCTTTTCGTTTCTGTTTCTCGGTTCTGCTGTATATCAATGCCATAAACTTTTCGATATTTATAGCTTTCTTCATAAAGAGACGTTAGAGCGCATTAATGGCAAAGATATTGAATGAAGAGAGAGAGATATCGTTGCTTCTTCTTCTGCTGCCTTGATGTACAGATTTTGGCTCCAATGAAATGTTAGCTTCGAGTTTCTCTGAGAAGCCATTAATGGTTACTGCTGTCATTTCTTCCAGGAGACAGGAAGGAGGCACAGGTAGAGGAGATTTAGAAAGGATTTTGATGGCTTTCACTTCATGACAGCTTTTGCACTTTAGATGAGCTGTCCTGCACTTAGACAGAGATGGGCTTGAGTTTCAGATGCTGCATATTTGCTTTTTATGATGTGGGCTGGGCCCATCTTCTTCATTTGATTTGCCATTCATCAAACATGAATTTTGGGCCAACATTTGGTTTTTGGGAGGAGTGGAAAAAATGGTTCAAGAGAATAGAGATAAAAAGGTCCAAACATAACAGAAGTAGAGGAACCCAAGAGAAAAAAAAAAAGTGAGAGCATAGAGAGATTAAGAAAGCTAGAGGCATTGTGATGCTGAAGAGAGAAAGAGGGAGAAAAGCAAAAAGGAGAGAGTGAAAAAATAGAAAAAAAGAGCTAGGAGAGACTTTGAAGGGGGCTACTCTAGTTTTGGAGGTGAAATAGAGATAAACGAGGAGCAGAAACAAAGAAAAGAAAGACAGAGAGATAGAGTGAGAGTGAGAGAGAGCTCAAAGAAATGGGAGAGAGTGAGGGAGCTTGGGGTGAATGGGTGAGAAGAATGGAGACTAAGAGAGCAGAATACATAAAAAAAAAAAAAAAACATAGAAAGAGAGAGCGAGAGAGAGAGAGAGAGACAAGAATGGCTCACCATTCTCCTCTGAGCACCGAGGAGCTAGAATAATATAGGAAAAGAGAGCTTGAGTAAGCAGCAAAGAATAGAAGCTCTTCTGTTCATCCCTATTATAAAGGTTTGAGGCAGAATGTTGCAAGAAGAGTAGCAAAAGGAGGAGAAAAAGGAAAAAGACCAAGGAGTTGGAAGAGAATAAGGGAGGGAGAGGCTCTAAACTCCCCTGTTTTCAAGGTCAAGAAGCAGACTTAAAGAAGAGAATGAAGAAAGGACCATGGGAATGAAGAATAAAGGAAGAAGAGGAAGTCGATGAAAGAGAAAGAATTTGAGGAAGATACGAGGAAGAATATGGCAACATAGAGAGTTCCTTGTTTTGGTAGAAAAATTGTCGAGAGTTTCTGGAGGAAACAATGTTCAAATGAGCAGACTCCACTGTTGAAGTTGTAAAATAGTTTTCTAAGAGACAAGGCAGACAAGAAAGCATATGGGTGGTTTGAGGTGTTTTAATAGAAAAGCGAAGGGAGGTGGGGAAGCTTAAGTCGAGCTAATACTTTATAAAGGTAAGTCTCTATGGCTTGTTCTTGGATCTTCCATTGCGCTTGGTATATTTGTCTTCTATGTAGTCAAGTTCAAATAAGGTGATGGTTGTTTGCATGGCTATAAAGAGTGATCTGACTGAACTTGGGTAGGATAGAGTTGACGTGTTTTCATCCTATGCTAACCTTGTTTTGCTTCAATTCTGCTTCGACACCATGCTAGTTCCTGTTTTATGTGTGGGTGCTCCATTATAATATTCTTCCTATGCATGGACTGCTTTGTGTCATTATCAGCTTTTTTTCCTAAGTTGTTTTAGTTTTCAATAGTTCCATTGATTTTTTTTTTTTTAGTCATTAGTTGATGAGTGGGTTGGATGCATTTACTTGATTAGATGATATCTCATGCTTTGGGTTATTGTTCATTAAGCTAAGTTTTGCCATTGCACACCAATCTTGCTATTATTTGATAAAAGTGCTAACCCATTAATTATTAACTATATTAGACTTTGCACAAGCATGTTTTTATATAATACCATGCTTTATATTGATGCTGAGTCTCATTATGTTCATGAGTACTATTGGCGTTCAAGAATTGTGTCCATATCAGGGCTTGGGACAGTGGAAGATGAATGATGAAACTCATGCTCACACAAACACAATATGATGGATGATTGTACATTTGTTATTAATATTCTTATTATAATTTATTTTATTTTTACTATTATTTTTTGTCAATTTAGAGTCAATGTGTGAGACCCCTTGTCCTCTTAGGTTTCAAAAGTTAATGTATGATTTTTAAAAATGAAAAAACTAAAATTACAAAAATAATTCATCACTTAGTCTTTTATTTAGAATTATCAAGTGAGATCATCAGTCTCCCCATGCACTTAAAAATTAAACAGTAGAGGCAACGTGAGAACTCTAATATCCTTAAGCTCTGAAAGTTAACACATGGTTTTCAAAAGATTCAAAAATATATATGTAAAAAAATATAAATTCAAAAATCATAAAATTCCTTTTCTATCATAGTTTCATTTTCACTTTCAAAACTAAAATAAAAATCTGAATTCTAAAATTCTAAAAATCTAAAATTAAAAAGAGAGAATATGAAGAGAGTAAGGGAGTGAGATTACATTGATTTCGTGAATTAAAACATACTGATTAAATCCCAAATTCGTTTGTTCATGAACACTAATTTAATTTCATCAATCTTGTTCTTTTCCCAAAAATAAATATAAAAGTCCGAAATAATTTCTTTCGCATTTTAGATTGCCACTTGAGATCGTTAATCTTCTCATATACTTAAGAATTAATTAGTAGATGTTGTGTGAGATCCTTAGTTTCCTCAGGTTTTAAAAATTAATATCTGTCTTAAAAAATACAAAGATGGACCAATGCCAAAATAAAAATATGGTTTATTGTGCCCGTTATCTATAGAAAAAAAATACTAAAAATGCTTTTCATTATAATTTCACTTTCAAAATTAAAATAAAATCCGAAAAAAATCCAAAATAAAAAATAAAAAGAGAAAATGAAAGGAGCAAGGAAGTGATATTAAATGGATTTCGTAAAATAAAACACATCAACCAAATTTCAAAATCATTTGTGAAAATTAGTTTAATTTTAACTATTTTGGTCTTTTCACAAAATTGAAAAATTACCAACTTATTAACACGTCATTTTAGACAAACTACGTGGATTTTAAACGCAATCATTGGGTACCTAGGCCTTAGACTCTCATCTTAGGTCAAGTCTACCATTTATAAATATCTATTTGTTCATTTTCATCATTTCTGTTCTTGTTTTCTTTGTTTAATGTGCATGTGTTTAATGAGGGTAATTTAAATAAGATTATAGTCATATTACATTGATTTCATTTGATTAGTTTAGGGTAACCATCCTTAGGAACGAGTGTTGTAGAGTGTCTAACACATTTTCCATACTAAAACAGACTCTCAAATCCATCTCTGTTTACACAAGACCACTTTGCTTTTTCTTTTTTTGTTTTAAATTGACTTTCCAAAGTTTTCCTTTAAAAATTTTGATAGCAACTTCTAAATAAATCGATTTTTAAATTATTTTGGAAGCCCATTTGTCTCTCATTTCTTTTCGCACCATCCTCATCACGCTCACCTAACCGGGCTATCAGGTGTCACAAGAATATTGAAAATAGTTTCTAAGTTTGGATCAATCTATAAATAAGTCAATAGTTCAAAGATTTGAATTACTTTAAATCAGAATTTCATACACAGAAACAACATAGACAAAAAAGTTGTCCCAAAGGCATAGAATTAGTAATTAATAGTTGTTTAAAATCAAAGAAACAAGATGAAACTATAAAACAAGCATAAACAACAATATCTATTTACCTAACCACAGCACATAACTAACTCCCTTACCCATTGAGTAGAATGCAAAAAAAATAATTTTTTCCTAAATCATATTTATATTTATCAAATCAAAACACAAAATCAAGCTATTAACTTTGTCATCATATATCGTGACATGAAATGTTTCTCTCTATCTATGTGACATCAATAAATGACAACTAAACATACCATTTTCTATGATGTCAAAACGGTGCGCTTAACTCCACCCTATATTTCCTAATCTAAAACTTGGTGAGTAAGTTGACATGAGTTTACAATTTCGAGCATTCTACATTAATATCTAAGAGCAAAAAGCATATGGGGTGAATACTCATATAGAAGTGGAGGCGGGTGATTAGCAATTCACTAATTAAAAGACTGATTGAACCAATTTTGAAATATAGAAGACCAAAATAAGAACACTAAATTGAACCATTTTTGAAACAAAAATGACCATGATAAGAAACAAAATAATTAAAGAAGCAGCTTCAGAATTAGGCTGTCAATAGAGAACCGAACCAATTCTGAAACATGAATGAGAAAAAGAACAAAAATCAATAAAGAATAAAATGAGAAGAAGTTTGTGTTCAATCAATCAGTATCACTCAGAATCAGAAACAACTCACTAAATAAATGGTGTTATAGTTACTCCCTTGTCATAAATCATGCGTTCAATATAATATGTTAACTTTTTAACATTCAATTTGGAGGTACAGTGACAAGCTACAATTTTGAATCCCCTAACTGTATTTATAATCAAGTAATGCTACTTCTAAAATGAAACCAATTGAGTACATAAGCTCGATTAATACTGTAACACCAGAGGATGATTATCTTCACTAAAATTTATTCTTTCCCTTGCAACTTTGTGAGGGTGGGTTGAGCAGCTAATACTAGAAGCTATGATTGCCAAGAAAATGAAGAAATGAAGAAGAACACAGCTGTATGAAGAGTACTCGCAGTGTCACTCCGAAAAGGTTCAAATTAATTAAAACCTCAATATAAGAAGAAAGGTAAACAAACTAAATTATATACAAGTGATATCACTAAAATCATAGTTGTTATCTATATAATCATGGCGTCAAATAAAATCAATTACTTGAAAAACATCTACAGTCTGACAATCTTTCTACATCTCAGCTCTGCCATGTTTTAACCATGAACGAAGAAACAAGCAATCGCTAATGAACCTGCACAAAACCAAAAATCGAAGGACATGGTTCTATTACTTTAAAGGAGACAAGTAGCATAGTCTAGAATTCTTTGGAGAGAAGTACCAAATTGATTATTCACTTTTATACTTTGTGACAATGGTTCCTTACAAATAACTGTAATAAATCAATCCTTTAAAAATTTTATTTTATACAAAATTAATTATTTATTAATATAAATAAAAGAATTAATTTTGTACAAATTTAAATTTTTAAAAGACTAGTTTTGTAAAATTTAAATTTGGGAGAGACTAATTTGTCATAATTAATTTGAAAAGACCAAATTGTCATAAAACACAAAAGTGATAGATTAAATGTGTACTTTACTTAAATTCTTTATATATTAAATTTTCCTAGCCCCGTTCACATTTTCCATTTTCATTGTTATGAAACATATTATCAAGTAAGAAATAAGACATTCATATTTAGAATTAGGACTGTCTGGAGTAGGATATTCCTGCAGATAATCCATAGACTTACATAGACTTGGCTCCATAGGTGAAAGTAAATGCATGAAAACCTGCGCTTAGCATGTCTTTTGTACTTCAGGATTGGTTTTTATCTTTTTATATATATTACGTTATTATTAGAGAATTTTATGGTAAATACTTAAACAACTTTATAATTTCTATCTTTTAATTTGTCAACAAACAAAGGTGTACCCATCACAATTGTGCAGGAAAATTCAACGAACACGAATCATTTTTTTTCAGTACGTACGGCTAAAAGTTAGTTTCTTCTGAACTCCAAATGAATCCAACTTTCATCTTATGAATTTTTTTTCCTTACTTTTGGAGATCTATCTTTCCAAACATCTTCCTTAATTTGTAATGGATTTTCATCGTCTCCATTTCTGCCATTTGGTTCTACAGGTCAGTGCTCGAGTGGTTATCTTCATATGAATGGCCTACTGGGTGTCGGGCAGTGGTCATAAACTTCCGAAATGGGTCAAACACTGACCTATCTTGTCCCATAATTGAAGTGAGATTTTACCCTAATGTGGGGTATGTACCCTATTTGCCTATGTGACAACATCAACTACAATTTGCCTATGAGATTCCGTAACGTGCTTGTTAGGATGTGCTTGTCCCACCAAGTTTGTCCACTTACAGCAACATCACAACCATACAAGTGCGTTCTCGCTGTATAGTACCAATCAGTGGTTAACACTACTAAAGATTACATGTGCACCATGAACTCACCATTCACAGTTATATTCTCATCAAGTTTATCTCCATCATCACATTGCACAGTTCGTTGGTCCTGAGATTCTGATTCAATTCCCATTCTGCCATGAGCTTGGATTGATGTAACTTTCAAGCAAAACATCAGTTTCAGTTACATGCTCTCACATCAATGGTTTATTGCTTGTGAGATTCCATTTTATCCCTCAAATTATTTTTTCTGTTAACTTGTCTATGTCTCTTAACCTTGTCTACATGTATTGCCAAACTAGCTTCTTAAACTAAAAATTGTACTTCATAACATATAAGATCCTTCAGTTAATAGTAATATAATCTTCCAAAGAATTAACCTAGTTGGATGCGATGGATTTAAGGAGTATATATTCTTGATTTAGTATCTTGGCTAATAAGAACTCGCCTCATTATTTTGTAAGAACTTATTTCCTTGATTCAAATCTTAGATAAAAAATATTTTGACTTCCGTTATAATCAAATTCTATATTCATCAGTTTGTTGGATGTTTACTTTTGAAGAGTACTTTGTGGTAAATGTAACAAATTACTATAAAAAATTTGCTCTTGCAATTTAGAAAAGATTAAAAAAAGAAGAAAACTTCAGTCAAATGTATATTTAAAAAAAAAAAATTAAGAGGTTGACGATTTCTTTAGATCCAGCTACTTTCTCCCTTACTCAGATCTTTGTCATTCTAATAAATGTATTCATTTTAATAAGAAAATGACTCAACCATGTTCTTGCTTTAAATATTCATAAATCTGTTGTCTAAATATATGATATATAATTGGAAGGCGTTGAAGACCTACGCACACTTCGAAGTCAACCAGTTTGATATACAAAATATATACAAATACAGAAGAAAATAGAGTTGAAATTGAAGTGATGTTCAGTAGTTAACAAAAAAAGGTCAAAACTCATTTGATTAATTCCTTGATTTGCGGGCTTAAAACACATAGTCAGAATCCCAACCTAATTTAGGTATAGATCTATCAATATAATGGTAAGTGGTGTTTCCATTTGATGTATATATATGTACGAGTATTAAACTAATTGTTATACTTCAAAATTACTAATTAAAATAATTGTAAAAGATATCGCCCAAAACTGTAAAATAAAAGCCTAATTAATGAATTAATTCTCGAAGGTGAGAAGAAATGATGGGCAGTGGAAGAAGGTGGAGTTTGAATGATAATATTTTGGGATTTTCTATCAACTTGATGTGTTATATAATGAAGTGCAAAGACAATATTGTATCTGTGAATAATGAATGAGAAAATGTGGTGCCAAAACAGTGTAGTGAAATTTGACTTTATATCCTACCAGACAAGAAATACATTGAATTTTAGTTTCTTTGGATTTCTTGTGATTAATGGCACATACCATACCATATGGCAGGCATATAGTTGATAAAAAATTTATTATATAAAAAAAACTTTAATATATCCAATATCAGATGAAGGTTTGAAAGCAAAAGAAGTCAATTTGCTAAAATAAGTACTTTGAAATGTACCTTGTCTTTGAAATTGATTTTAAATAATAATGAACAATTAATTTGATCGGTGGAATCTCATTTTTATTATAATCAAATTTAGAGTAAACAACTATTATTTTGCAATCAAGTACTGAAATTTATAATGGGTATTTTGAAAGGCCTGTCCTCCTCAAACACTTCAAGAAAGTCTTTAGTATGATAATTTGATGCATAGGTTATTAATTCTACATTTTGAATAAAGACACAAACCTCACCCACCTGATTGAAAAAGCTGTGGATAATTAATTTATTTTAATGCAAGTGGATAATATAATTAAATTAATTTATTTGGAATCGATTTTTTCCACTCTAAAATTCGAAGGAGATACAGATATGGATCATCACGAATAGATATAGGTATGGTACTATAATGTCTCATTTTGGACACCAAAAAAAACAATTTTTTCATCTCAATTTTCATTTTTTTCCTTTTTGAATGTGTTATTTTACAAAATTGAGCCTATATATCTGAGAAATTCAAAAATTAATTTTTTTTTTCCTTAAGTTAACATTTGTTTACATAAAATTTATTCATCTAAAATCACAACAAAAACAAACTATCTAAAAAAAAATTTAATATAATTCAAATTCAATAGATGATGCTTTGGGCGGTAACTTTTTTACTACTTACAAGTATATTTATATAATACATCACATTATTAACTAAGTTCAGAATCAGACTCCTAGAAACGTTTTAGAAACTTTTTAACTTGACCCATACTTATTATTCATTTCTATACTAGAATTTAAATGAATAAATTTTGTAAGTACATCTAAAATTTGAGTATTTCGCTCAACATTAATTCCGGTATAGATATTGAGACTGTACACTAATATAACACTTTAAATAATACAATTGTAAAAATTGTGGATTCGTAACACATTAAGTATTAGTGTAAAATTTTGGGGAGGTTATAATCAAAATATTGGCATACTTTTTATATGAAATATTACGCTAATTTCTCGTAATTTTTTGCAAATTAATATTTCTTTAATTGTTAAAAGTCCAAACCTTAAGTTCTAATTAAGTCCTAAAGTTTTAATGTATATTGTAAAAACCTCCTCTCTAATTTATTTTCCACCAAATAATTTTTTGCACGGCTGGAAATTATGATTCCATTGCAGTAAAAGAAGTTAAGTTGATATTAAACTTCAACATAAAAATTATGATTTTATTTTTAGTATGAACCAAAAGCAATTATGTTATTTTGTTTTTACCAAAAATACATCATGTGTAAAGAATTAATTTCATTGACAAAAAATATATTAAAGAAGAATTAAAATAAATTTTTGTAAACAAATATCTAGTGCAATTGAATCTAACATTAAAAAAAAGAAAAAAGATTTAGCATAATCTAGGTGACAAAGTACATATATAGTTGCTAACCTTTGGTCAAATTTCAATTAGGATTGAAGAACCATGTTTCATGAAAGTGGGAAATACATAGAAAGAGAATCATTGGGAGCGTGAATAAGTGATCCAGCTGGAAGCACCTCATTAGTGAATAAGAAGTGAACGGCAAGTTGAGATTAGAATATATAAAGACGCGTCTTACATTCCCAATGTCGTTGACAATTGATACAGCCTCATACGCGGCTAAGGAAGTCAGCTTCTACATAAAAGCCTTACGACTGGCGGTGTTTTGATGCATACGACAATATTTTAATCCCTGTTTCATGCCGTTTTTGTTCCCCATTAAATATTCTTTTTATAAATGTCACACAAGAGTCGTTGTAGTCTAGAATGATGATTGGCTTCCAGAAGAAATTAAATCTCATAAGGTGTCATTTCAAAATACAATAATTCCCAAGTTAGGGTTGAATCTTTATGTTAATTATATATGATAAGAATAATATGTACTTGGCTAACCTAAAACGATGTGTCGGATAACAAAATGTTTATTCAATTAGAGTATGTATTTGTGTATTGATGGTAGAAAAAGAAGGTTTAGAGAATATAAATATATAATTAGAAGTTAATTCCGGCCAAGCGCATGCACACAGGATATATTGTATTCGAGAGACTTCATTATGTCTCTTAATAAAAATGCTTCGGCATAAAACGAGTTGAATATGAATTTTTTTTGTTTATTTATTATAAAATTGTTATTTTAATTATTTGTTTAATATAATATTTAAAATTTCCATTATAAATAAATATTACATTTAATTGTTCACTTCTCAAAAAGAATAACAAATTTAATCCCTCTACTCAAATTCTAAATCTAGAGCCAAGGGATTAAATTAAATAATTTTTTGAAAACTAAGTAGGAGACTAACTATAACATTTTCAAATAAATAAAAAATTAGTTTAGATATTATAATGAGTGAGGACTAAAATAGCAAATTTGTGATAAATAAAAAAGCAAAAGCATAATTTTCTCATCATTAAATAAAATCAGAAGATATTATTAGGTTATTTGTATTTATATTAATTCAATATTATTATAATAATATATACTAGGTTGACTTCAGAGGATATATAATTTTACTTTATTTCAATTTACATTACATAGTTTAAAATTTAGTAGTTAAATTCTTAAAGTTATATATACATTTTAATTTAGTTTATGTTATTAAACTTTTAATAGTGTAGGCTAAAATTTTAGGTGAATCATATACCATTTTAATATTTTAAATATATGTTACTTATCTCTAACATAAAGGTGTGTGTGTGTGTGTGTGTATAAATATATAATGAAATAAAATTACTTTGCTTGTATAGCATATAATGCAACTTATGTAGAGTCACTTAAGTCAATCAACTTAAATAATGTATATTTAAAATACTCGAGTAACACATGATTAAATAAATCAGCAATATTTAACAGTACACTAATAGATTTTCAACAATTGGAATTAAATCAAAGTATTTTTAAAATTATAAAGATTGAAGATAAAATTTTAAATTACAAAATTAATGTAATATGATGAAATTAAATTTGAAGGTGCTGGAGGCAACTATATTCCAGCACTCATGTATGTTTATGAAGTCAAAAAGAAACAAAGAAATATAATAAAGCAAAAGGTAATGAGACAAACGTGAAACACCCACTTCCTAATTTCTCATTAATTAATCCCAGTCCCCTACTATTCACAGACACCACAAGTGACACTGTTAATTATGCTTACTTTTTACGTAATGAACTTTTTAGATTTATTTATTAATCTATATATAGTCAACGAATAAATTAAATCAACACTTTTTTTATTATTAGATGTAGTAAAAAATACACCCACAAAAAATTTCATTAAATAAAAATAAAATAATAATTACAAGAATTAATATTAAACTCTAATATTAACTAATTTTTATAAATAGACTAATCAATTATATTACAGAGACACTAAAATAGTCTATTTTAAACACTTAAAAAAGAATATTTAAAATTTAAATTATAAAAATTAAAGATATACATGACATATTGTAATTATCTCATACAATTACTAATTCTAGTCAAAGTCAATTCAACTTTCATAATTTTAGAGAAATATATAAATTTCTTTTTTGAAATTAATTTATGTATATGTGATCTTTATTAATTCTGAAATTTATTACCTTAATTCACTCATATTAATTAGTAATGATAGCATACCTACAATCTGACACTATTCTCATACATATATATATATATATATATATATATATATATATATATATTCTTCAACGCAACACAAACTTCCAAGTTCCAACACATTCGTCATCCCTTTGATTTGTTTTATATTTGCCTGAACTTTATACCGTCTTTACTGATGCATATGATATTACAATATACAAATAAAGATTATTTAAGAATGATACAAATATTATGGAGGAGAGAGTACTTAAAAATAAAAACTTTTATCTTTATCATTAATATTATTATTTTCGCGTTTTCCCACCACTGCAATAGGGCTATGTTATTACGAGTTCCCTCTTTTCTGTGAGTTCATTTGCAAAAAACATAGAGAATCTAAATACAATGCACTAGGTTGAATGTATATACTATTTTTGGATATGACCCTTTTTACTAAGATTCTTTAATCTTGACAATGGAGTGGCAAATGTGAAATTATGTATATAATTTTTTTTTTTTGTTATTAGTCAGTCAGTTATTTAATTAATTTTAAAGTTTAAGAAAGTTTTACTTTCAACATTTTATTGTAGTGGGTCTTTACATGTTTATCTGATAAAAATGACTGTATATAATTAAACAACGTCACCATTTATTAAGCCATAGTTATTAAAACAAAAAGGACAAGTGTATTATTTGCCAAATATATAAAAGTTGGAAGGAACAAAGAGTATTACTCATCGTTTTGTTGTATAGCGTATAACTACATATGGCTACAGATGCACTGTGGCCTTCATATTTATATGTTTGCTTCTTTCTTTTTCTTTTTTTTTTAACTCTTTAAATTCTGTATATCAGTTGTAAGCCAAAACAAAAATAAAAAAATTTAACATAACAGATATATATTTTTTTAAAAAAATCGAATTATATATTTACCCATATGAAAAAATCACCAATTAGTTCGTCTTATTTCGTGGTTGACAGCAAAATAATGTTTTCTAGTACATATAATTTCGTATCAGGGCCGTGCATATTAAAAAAGTTTTATCATACATTTGATTTATATAAAAATATCTAAACTAAATTAATTACAAATAAACAAATAAATAAGTATGACTTTTTATCAGTGTATATATACGTCGCCACTATCACAGAATTTCATGCAAAGTTTTGCACAGACATTTGTATTCAATCTGATAAGAGAGATAAACGGCAATAGTTATAGAGAGAAAGATAATATACAATTACAGAAAATAAATAAATAAATGACAACTTTTTGACCAGTTTTTAATGTTAAAAGCTTTAGTTGAAAATTTCAATCAATTTCTTTGAATCAAAATTTTATTTCAATGTTAAATATTATTTTAATTTTTTATTTAACCTTTCACAAATTTTTATTCTTAATTTAATTTTTTATTAATTTTTATTCTTAATTTAATTTTATATTTATAAATTCTTGTTAATATAAAAATAAACATATTTAGCTTATCGATTTTAATTAATTTGGATTTATTTAAAAATTAAATTAACAATAAACTAATAAATATACGACCAAATAAAGAATAAAAATAAAACATCATATTTAAATAAAAATTTATTAAAAAAACTGAATCAGAAATCATCTAAGAGTCCAAAATAATATTTTGCTCTTTCTATCACCATGATGATGGCATCTCCAAAAGCCAAAATAAACAGTTGTAACACGGAAAAGCAAAAGGCCTATAATGAGCTAACATATAACGCAAAAAGAGAAAATGAGAAAATTACAAACAAGCAGACAGGCAAAGAAAGAAGCATCTTCATGTAATAATTTTCTTGCAATTACAATTCTTTTTTTTTTCTTTTTTTCTTTTTTGGGCTTTCTCTTTTTATGAGTATCAATCAAATGGCTGAGATCTACTGCCTTTGCAGTAGGCCCCACCCACTATTATTACACCTTCCTTTCCCTCCAGCTCACAGATCTTTCCCTTTCTCTCTCTCTTCCTCTTCATTCTTCTGCATCATCATCAACCTCAATCCTCATCTTCTTCTATCTCTCTCTTCCCTCCTATACCAAATTTATATCTCTATATTTTACACCAGCATCTTCACAAGGTACATAATTAGAAAACAATAATTTAACAAGAAAAAGAAAAGAAATTAAAAAAAATAAAAACCCATGTGATGATGAGATTGAGATGTTATAATACTCAAGCGGAATCCTCGGCTTGCTGCTGTTGCTCACTGGTGATTTGGTTTTCCTTTTTTACCCTTGATTGGATCCCGTAATAACTAACGTACCACTTGACGAACTTCTTCAGCCCCGTGGCCAGATCAGTGGTGGGCTTGTACGCGAAGTCTCTGTAAGCCAAGCTCACATTCGCGTGCGTATATGGCACATCCCCGTTTCTCGGCATCTTTATCACGTGCTTCTTCGCTTTCGTGCTTAACAACCCTTCCAGTATCGACACCAATTTCCCCACTGGCACCGGCGACGTGTTCCCCAGATTGTACACCCTCAGCTGCGCCGGCCCCCGCTTCTTTCCGCCGCTCCCGGTGCTCTTCTCCGCCGTGTCCAGCGCTCCCAGGCACCCTTTCACTACGTCGTCGATGTACGTGAAATCACGCGCCACCTCCTTCCCCTGCTGGGTCTGATAGATGTCAATGGTCTTCCCCTGCAATATGTCCTTGGTGAAGAAGAAATACGCCATGTCGGGTCTACCCCAGGGGCCGTAAACCGTGAAGAATCTCAATCCGGTGAGCGAGAGGCCGTAAATGTGGTTGTAAGTGTGGGCGATTTCCTCGCCGGCTTTCTTGGTGGCGGCGTAGAGACTCGCCGGCCGATCGGTGCGATGCAATTCGGAGAATGGGTTCTCAGTGTTGAGGCCGTAGACGGAGCTGGAGGACGCCCACACAATGGCGGGTTGGGGATTCGCCGCTTTGGCGACTTCTAGAAGGTTCACGAATCCGGCAATGTTGGAGCTCACGTACGATTGCGGGTTCTGCATCGCGTAGCGAACGCCAGCCTGTGCGGCGAGGTGGAGGATGTGGGTGAACGGCACAACGTCGAATAGTTTAGACAGCAACGGCGTGTCGTTTAGGTCGCCCTCCACAATAAATATTTGGTGCTTGGAAAGAAGCTTTTGTCTGGCGCGCTTCAGAGAGGGATCGTAGTAGCTGTTGAAGTTATCGAGGCCGAGAACTCCGTCGCCCCGCTTTTTGAGCGCTAGAGAACAGTGCGAACCGACGAATCCAGCGGCGCCGGTGACGAGGACGGACATGCCGTCGGGGCGGCGGGGGGCGGAGGAATGGCGGACTTGCTTCTCCCAGGCTGCGCCGGCGCCGTAGAAGGCGGAGGAGAGGAAGTTCTGGCGGGTGTGGACATGGTGGGGATTATCAGAGAGAGGAGGGTAATTGAGAGTAAAGCAGAAAACAAGGATAAGAGCGACGAGAAGCGTGGCTCGGAAAAGAAGCTTAGAGGAAGCATTCAAAAGCCTAGTGCTGTTGAGTCTTCGCAGATAGCTGTTGTAACGCTCCAGCTTAATGGTCTTGCTTGTGTCTGGTGGAGAACCCATTGAGTTGGATGAAGACGAAGACGAATTGAATGGAATAATGGGAATGAATAGGATAAGATAGATCGAAAGAAGATTGGAATGGAAGGGGCTCGATATGGGAGTGAGAGAGCTGTAATGAGAATAGAGCCCTGAAGATGTGAGGAGTGGGAAAGGATTAATATAAAGAGGAGAAGAGAGAGAAGGAGAAACGAGGTCTCGGTGGTGTTGGTTGGAGGCCACTTTCTCTTTTTCTCTTATTAACTCTTCTCACTATCACACAGATGGGAAATGGGTATATACAAACTAAGAAACTTTTTTTTTCCCCTCTGTTTATTACAGTTTTGTTATTCAAAATAATAAATCATTTTTAATTTTAATTAAAATTTATATCAATTCCGATATTTATGATTTAATCTAATAATATGATAATGCGGGTTTAAAAATTAAGCCCACAAAAATTGAAGGAATGTGGAAAGTCATACATAGAGACCCCTTGTATTGTATTGTGTTATGTGGTACTATTATACTGTACAGACATTGACAGCTATTGATGAGGAACAAAACTCGTGCCATGTGACCTTCACGTGTTCCGATTTGAGGCTTTGTGTTCGCATTGTAGAATCAAAGTTGATAATAGTGATTATTCAGTGACTTGGTTTGGTTAATTGGAGTGGTAAAAGCATTACCAGGATGAAGTTCGGCCTATCTCCAAAACAATGAAAGTAGGTGGAAACAGCTTTTTTCAGTTAGATTCAATATCTCATTTATAACCTAAATTATACATTTATTAATTGAGTTTATTCCAAAAAAATATTTTTAAATTGAATAATAAATACTTTATTATACGTCATTTACAATATATGTATATGGTTAGAATGTACAAAACTTTGCTGAATTTTAGGTAATAGGTAGATAATTTTTCACTTAAAAAATTGACCATCAACTCTCTAAATTCACAAATTTGTACTTCTCATTCCGTTGTTAGTGCTTTTGCTCACTAAAAGATGACACATTAGATTATATCGGTCCCTAGACTTCTTATTTTGTATATATAGTCTTCTAAAACTTTATGTATAATAATTTCTTTTTATGTATTTCGCTTTTAGTAGTGAATTAAAAGACTAGCTAGCTAATGACTGGAGGATTATAATATTATTAATTTAAAAAATAATGATATTATAATTATGTTATTATAATATAATTAGATGTAATGATGCATTTAAAATTATAAGTATGTTAAAGATAGTACTTTAAATTAATTATAAATATTAAGAATTAATTTTAAAAAATCAAGAATAAAAAATATGTTTGACTAATTTATTTATTTTTCTTGGCAAATCCATCTAACGCATATTTTCTTTTTGGATTTGAATTAAAAATTCTCAAAGTCAAATTGGGGAAAGGGGGGGTGTTCTGAAAGAGTAGTGGGGAAAGAAGAAGAAGGGATAAAATGGTAATTAAGAAGGGGAGAGGGGTGATGACAACAATTCAGATAGCGTGTGAAGTGATGAGCACAGAGCACCGACAACGATATACGGGAGATCGTTATCGTAATTATTTAATTTGTAAGCATAAAATGAATTTCCAAATTAATTATATTATGTAAACATGTTGGAGACATCGCATTAAATCAGTGATTAACAGAAAGGACAACATCGGAATCGCCATGGTAGTGACTTTCTGCTCTTGTTTTGTCATACGTGTTCCTTAATCCTGTTATTAATAATAATATTATTAATGTGACTCGAAAATCGATGTAAACTATGAGAGAGGGTTGGCTTGGTCGGTCCTCTAAGGTCGTCTCTTCAATTGAATGCCTCCACATTTTAGCATCTTTATTTTGTTTCTTTATCTGCCCATTTTTACTCTCAACTATTCAACTTATTGTTGCTTTAACTTGGTTCATCTATATATGAACTTTTGATGCCTTGATTCGACGATTATGCTTAATAAAATAAATAAATACAAAAAATGACTAGTGAAATAAGAAGTCATATAATTTTGTTATTTTAAATAATAAAAATTTAATTAATAACTTGATTCTTTGCTTGAATGATTTATTTAAGAGTATAATATATACTTAAATTAATGTCAAGTCAGAATATGGATGTTCTTTATTTTTTCTCGATCTTACTCTCTTTTTTTTTTTTTTTTAAAGAGAGACTGAGAAAAAAAGAAGAAAATGGGGAAAAAAGAAGAAGAAGAAGAAGAAGAAAGCCAATTAGGGTCAAAGTGAACTTTTAGCCCCTAATCCAACGGTTCTGCTATGCACAACAAGAAATCTGAACTAATGAGAAGGAAAATATGCATTTAAGTTTTGGGTTTTTATAGTCTCTAACAATAATTTTGGTTTTTTCTTTAAACATGTTTAAAGAAAATGTTAGGATTGATTTAATTAGTGATAGATTAAACGATTGTGGCGGCAGATTTGACAATAAAAATGGGGGGTCTCCAATTTAGGTACTATATATAGGCTATGGCCTATAGGTACTGTAGGATTAAATAATAAATTTTTTAAAAAATAAAAATTAATTAAATATTGAGCCAACTGTTTGCTTACCATATTAGTTGAATAGGCTATATAAAATTTTAACATCAATTGAGTTATATGGCAATATTGTTCTTTATTTTGTGGGGTTGAAGCTATGTAAAGCTAAGAAGGATGGAGAATAAAAAAGTGGCCAAAAATAGTTTTTAAAATTAAGAAATATGGGACCTTTGAACTCTATGATCTAAATTTGGGTTTATTCGGATTTGGATAATGTTGAAATTTTATTAAATTAGAAAATTCAAACATGTTATATGACGTTATTCCATTAGAAGATTAAATTAATTAATTAAACTAGCAAGCTAATAAATTGATTCATGATTTTATAGTCTTCTTTATCTACTATCTGACTTAAAATAAAAAATATTAATTTTTAAAGTTAATATTGGCGTAAATTTAATAACATTTTAGAATAAGTTAATTTTTATTTTCAACACAAAATAAAAATATTAAAAATAAATTAATATTAATATTCTTGACAACATTTTGATCATATTTTAGTTTCAGAGGGTTAAATGTATATTTTTAAATTATGGCAACGGCAATGTACTTGGATTATCTCTCAAAGAATGCGAGATTAATATACTAAATTTTTTTAAAAAAAAAATCGAACATTTTGTATGACATTATTGTATTTGAAGATTAGTTTATTAATTGATTCATGATTTTGTAGTCTTTTTAATTTACGATCTGAATCAAATTTCAAAATACTAATTATTGCCTATAATTAGTATGTATTGTTAATTATATCTAAATTTAAGTGATCATATATACTTGACTCTTTTACCTTTAAATAAGCGATAAAGGCATATATGTAACAATCATTGAGTGAGTATTATAACTGTAACATTACAATGCGTCAGCATGAAATAAATGTAACATTTTACAAACAGAATTAGTTAAATTGCAAAAGACAAAGCGCATTATTTATTAATTAATATCAGTAATTAATTTTGGGTATAAATCTTTATTGCAATTAGTTTCATGACGTTGAAACAAACACAAGACAAATAAAGTTCCCGG
Source organism: Delonix regia (assembly GCA_037074485.1). Classification (NCBI taxonomy): domain Eukaryota; kingdom Viridiplantae; phylum Streptophyta; class Magnoliopsida; order Fabales; family Fabaceae; genus Delonix; species Delonix regia. The sequence goes on from CM073451.1 coordinate 28,915,147, forward strand.
ATCTTGAGCTTTCATTTAATCGTTTTCAAAGGTGCTAGCTGTAATATTTTTCACATTTTTAAAATTCAAGTTCTTCCTTATCAAAGTTTAATACTTGATGCTACATATAATGTTCACGACAACTAAGAGAATTAAAAAAATTACGTAGGATAGTTAATTGTCTGTTAAGTGGGAAAGTGAGCTAATTTGCATAATTATCTGCTAACTTAATAATATATTAGTGGATAGATTTGTGTTGGTTGTATTTTGGAAAAAATGTATTTTTGATCCAACATGTTTTAATATTATCTCTATATTATAATTTCTATTTATTAATTAGTAAATTAAATATCAAGATAATGGTTAAGAAATGGAATACACCATCAATGAATTAAAATGTTGGATATTATTACTTCTTACGTATCTTTTAACTTTTGTGAAAACCTATCATAAATAAATGAAAGCAGACAAAACAAAATGAAACTACAACATAAATCACATTTGACAACGACATTTTCGGACATGCTTGACCCATGTGTTCTGATTTTTGGACAGTAACATATTTTACACATAGCAATGCGTCTTGATTTGATAAATTTAATCTTGTTTCACTCAAGATAGTGAGATTTTATTTCAAAGACTATTTTGTATGAAAAAATATTTTTTTAAAAAAAGATAGGATCTTTTTAGTATTTCATGCTATGCAAATTCCAATTCTCTCAATCAGGAGTTTATGTTGGTTTCTAATGCTTCTTAGACATCTTTTGACATTTAATTTGATAAATTTTGAGTAAAGTATTATTTTTATCCCTTATTTATAAGTTGAATTCAACTTAGTCCTTCCCCAATATAAAATTAATATATTTACCCATCATTCTGAAATAAATTTAAACTAATATTCATATTAGACAAGTGAGGGATTAAATTGAAACTAAAAATTGATGAAAAAATAAAAACTTAACTTAAAAGTATTGTTCCCCCTTCAAATCATATCTTAAAATAAAAATATTTTTAATTTGAAAATCTTACTTTTCATGCTTCACATTTTTAATAATTAAATTATTTTTTTAAATATTTAATTTGCAAAACATATCAATTTAAGATTCACGTTAGTTTAGATTTTTAAAAATAAAATAAAATTTTAACTTGTTTTACAAAATAAGCTTGTCTAAACATACTTATTTTTAATCGAGCTAAATAAACTTCTCTAATCATAATCATATTTACTCATTAAATTATACTCTACACAAATCCCTACAGCACATTATTTTATATATATATATATATATATATATATATATATATATATAAAATATAGAAATTAAGGAAGGCTATAGAATAATGAAAATCATTGGGAAGAATGAGTACTAGGATTAGTGGAGGGAGCAGCATGCAACAGAGCATGTGATTAGATAGATTGATGCATCTCAATCTTTTCCTATATATCCACCTCACCGACGCTTCCCTTAGAGAGTGTGGCACTTTTGTAATTTCCTTCTACTTCCAGGGCGTTCTCCTTTCTTTTTTCCTCCACACAAATTCCGGATCGCTCTCCTCTTCTCCTGGTCCCATTTCTCATCTTAATTCTCTACTTTATGGCGCAATTCATACCGTTCCTATTATAATGGATAAGCATAAATATATTATATTTATATGCAATTTGTACTTTTTTATTTCCATATGTTTTCTCTCAAATTTTTAAATCACATTAATAATCAATGTAATTCTGAATTCTTTTATAAAAATCATGTGCTACAATTTCATTAATAAAAATTTTAAAATTTTGATGCAAATGTTCTCCTAAACAAACCTAACCATAGGTGGTACTCAGTTTTTTTATTAATTATTTATATAACTGTAACCCAAAGGAATTACATTAATCAGTTGTGACAAATAATGAAACATTCATTTATCAATCCAAATTTTATTTTTTTTAATTTTACCTTCATAAAAATTTAAACGAACAAAATCAAATCATGTAATTGTAAATATATATATATATATTTACACTCCGTTGGTTCTAACTTAACAAAGGTTTAAAGATCCCTCATGTATGTTTTACACTCTACAAACTCTTCTAATTGTTTAAGACTTTGGTTGATCGTATGCATGAAATGTTTAAAGTACTTGCAACTTTTTCAAAACTCAAAATAAAAATTGCTCGTATAATTAGGGATGGATTTGAGGGGCCTTGAGTGGTGATAGTTGTTTTTAAACTTTTGAAACTTTTAATTTTTATATATAATTTTATCTTATATGAGAATTTATTCATGTTGATTAGAAACTTTGCTTACGTACGTTATACATATAATAAATTCATTTTTGATACAACTGGTCTAAGCAATTTTTCCATAAATCAAAGCAAATAAAAGTTGGATCACCATGAAGCAGTTTTGCTATAAAATAGCATTAGAGGAACATATAAGCAACATTATATCCCCAAAATAGAGAGGAAAACAACAGACATATTTATATTGAGATAAAGACGCAATTAATATATAAATGCCATAGATATTTAATTGTTATAATTATGATGAATTATAGTATTGCCCCATTGAGAGATTCCTTTGTATTTTTGTGAGTACGTGGTTTAAGGTATTAATGTTCGAATTTACAATTGTTAATAATATTGTGGTATGTATCGTTGGCACCTCTTTGAGGACATTCAAACATGGATAATGTCTGAGTGTACATGTACAATTCTTATGATAATTTTATGACATGAAAGCTTGAGGGTTTTGTTCTCCACCTAAATTCCCTAACCTCTATATGAGCTCGTAATCTGATGTCAGGATATGTCTTTTTGTGTTATACCTGTCGTACCAAATTAATATTTTAAGGTCGTAGTGTTTTATTTTTTTTTTGTACAGGTTGTTGTGTTTGAGTATTTCAATTTTTTAAATCATTATAGATTAATGCACAATATTATATATATATATATATATATATATGTAAGGCATATACCTTAAATAACATATGATATTACGATTTCAATTTTTTTCATAATTAAATTTTACATTTACAAAATTGCGATACTCAATTATTAAATAAATTGAATTGCATTTCATTAAAATAAAAAAAAATTCTTTTGCCTATTAAGCTAAGAAATTATTACAAATTAATATATTAAAATTTTAAAAAAATTTCATGCATTTAAAATGTAACAAAATATCCTACTAATACGAAAATATTGATTTAAGAGAGTGTTTTGTTATATTTTAAAATTTTTTAAAATTGATTTCATAATTAAACCATAATTCATCGAGATAAAAATGTAAATTACCCATTAATATATTTTGTATATATATATATATTGCAGAAATTTTTTATACAACTCTTTATATTTTTACTAATAAAAAATATGACAAGTGTATAGTTTTTTCAAACAAATATCTAGTTCCTCATTTAAATTATATATTTATCATATTTTGATGGCAGAATTTGATAACCCAAAAAAGAAGTTACACATGAGTCTATTCTTATATTATATTGTACTGAGGGTAGGGTATAAAATATGCACATGGAAGGACCCCAGTCCAATGGCTACGTGCTATGCTAGTGTGGACATGAAGGGAGAAGGTTGAGAGTGATGTAGTAAAACCGGGATAAGAGGATGAAGGACGATGTAATAGAAAAAATCAAGAGGTGTGGGGTATTCTAATATGAAGGATGGATGACTCAAAGTGTCAGATTCATCACAGAAGATGCCAATTGGAAAAGGAAATCCTCAGGAAGGTTCATACCCTCTAAGCCATAGGGTACCCTTCCAAGTAGATGCGAATGTGTCCCTTCAATTTCTCTTTCTCTTTTCTATTATTCTCTCAAGGGTCGTCTCTCCATCACATGGCCTCCACTGTCTGCATAAATGCCTGAAAATTTATTTATTGCGTTGGAGATGTTTTGATAATGGAATGATAGGGCCGGCAAATGTGAGTTATGAAGAATACTAGTTTGCAACCACCATGTTATTACAGACACAGACAAAAGAAAAGAGTGAAAATTAAACAAATTAATTATTAGCACGAATCTTATGATTATGGGACCATAAACAAAAGGATTAATGAGGCCTGAAACATGTAATGAAAATGATAGGGGATTTTGGAGTTTTCATGAGGAAGGGAGTTTTGGAGTGATGAAGATTTGCCTCATTTATAGCAAATAGTTGGAGGACAAGCTAGCAAATGATGGGACTTTCAACAACTTCCATCTCCTCTTTGCTTTTTCATAGCTCCTGTTTTTAGGTATTTTATATCATCATTGAATCCTCTTCATCTATGAGTTGAATATCAGATTCTTTTTTAGGTATTTTATACCGAAAACCGAAACTTAAAATTTTAAACCATAAATTCTTTTTATCTAAACATTGTCCTTAACACCTGAATTTTTTGTAGTGATTTGAGATAATGAAAAAAAAAAAGAGTAGTTCGAATAAGTCATCTGATTCTCTTATTAATTTTTAGGGCTTTCGATTTTTTTTATTATCAAATTTAAATCCTCCCTATTTAGAATATTTGGACTTTACAGATATACAGCATATTATTTGAGAGAGATTTAGACCCAAAAAAAATGTTTTATATGCGTTCATATTCTCGCTTATTATAATATTCATTTTTGTTTTCCATATATATATATATATATATATATTTCAATTAAAAGTATGCAATTTTGTCACAAACTATAGATTTATAGAATCTATTCTCCAATTCAAGAGCTAAACGAAGAAGAAGAAGAATTTATGAGGAACAAGAGAAAGAAAGGGAAGAGGTGGGTGACACCTACCTGAGTGGTCTCAAACTATCTCTTCCTCTTGTAGAGGATCTCGCCAATACCTAAAGAAGATCTTGTTCTTTTTCATAAAAAATTTTTAATAAAAAATGATAATTCAAGATTCTTACAGTTCTGCATTTATTGATTGACTCACTTTAAAAAGTTTTCTCACATTTTAAATGAGTAGTTTGATAACAAATCTTTAAAGAACTTTATTAAAATATTGGTTGTTCAATTAGGGAGTGTTTCTTTGTTTAGAATGGGATCTAATTGTCCCAGCAATCCAACTCAAAAAAAAAAAAAAATCTCACAATATTAATTTTTTTTTTATGAGGAGTGACGTTTAAAATTATCACAAAAATAATAAAATTAGTGTTTGATGATAATATACTTTGAAAAATTGTCAAAATTCTTGAAATATTGTTAGATAAAATATATTTTTGAGCTGCTTATTGTACTATTATAATATTATTAACTAATGATATAATTTTTAATTTATCTTTGTTACTTATAAGGTAAAGTAATATTTGACACAATACTTACTTAAATTTTAAATCATTTTTTAAATTTAAGAAGGCTAAAATGATAATATTATTAATAAGTTAATCTTATTTAATTAAATTAAAAAATTTTAAAAAATAGCTTTATTTTAAAAATAAATATGATATTAAAATATAACTCTTTAAATAAAATATTAAAAAAATTGAGAATTTTTTTTCTATCTTTATGGATCGAGATTTTCTGCATTTGAAAATATAAATTTATTATATTTAAGAAAATTTGGATTATTAAATTTTTATCTAATAATTCAAATTTCAATAAATATAAAATAATTTTTAACAATTTTTAAACCATTAATATTTTATTTAACAATCCAAATTTTATCAAATTAACGTAGATTTAAATTTTTCAAATTCACCCAATTGAAATCCATGCAAATAAACTAAAGTTGGTGGGGGATGGATCATATAAATTTGCGCTGTAGAGCACAGTAGTGCTGTACAGTATGGAATCCCTTCTCGATCATGTGCTTGCTCGTTGAAGACATTAATTCATGGCACAAAAAAGGATACTCTACGTACCCTCCATCATCCCCACTGCATGATCTCTCTGGGACCAAACTGTGACCACCTCTCCATTCAAACACTTCTCACTTTATCATACCACAAAGCTGAAAGCAGTGAAGTACGTTTCAGCATATATATATATATACATCGAACTAAGAGTGCATGTTCATTTGTTTAACGTTGCCATTGACTATCGTTTTAACACAGTTCAGTACGTACGTATACTCTCATGCCATTTAACAGATTGTGACAAATTACTTTCTGCTCAATAATTTGATTATCCTTCGAAACTAATCCACCTACTTACTGTTTATTGATAGATCCGAAATTAGTGGGCTTATCATATAGTTTGCCCATATTAATTGCATAACCTAGCAGCGAAAGAAGACAACTCCTGCCATGCTTTCAGTTTAATCCATGTGAATGAGACACAACAAGGTTATAATTCCCACCAAGTCACGCAATTTAATTCAAGAAAAGACGTATATATATGTTCTATCATAAATTCTTTTTAGTCAACTAAATTGTAAAATTAAAATAAAAAAGAGTCACACAAAGAAAAAATTTTGCACATAGCTCACTTTTCTTTTTCTTATTACTCTCTTTCTCTCAATTGGATGGCCATAAAAGATCTTTTTTCATATGTGTTTGATTGTGGAATTTGTGCAGTTTTTCAACGGCAGTTATAAAAGTAAAAAAGTTAAGCAAATAATTCTACATAGTAACAGATTTTTTTTTTCATTAAAAAAATATAGAATAGGAAAGTGTATAGATAATTGGCTTTGAAAAGCCAAGATTGGAGAAGGTGGGTGGAGCCAGAAGTTTGACTTTATTATCCATTACGGGTAAGACAGGGTACCCTTCGTAACTTCAAAAGCCCACGTGCATTTCTTTTAGTGCATCTGAAACCTTAGTTTTGGCCCTTCAATACAACACAGGCATCCAATGACAAATTTATATAATTTTATTTTTGTCATATATTATTATTATTACTACTATTTATGTTACAAAACTTTTAATAAACAAAATATTAGAGAAATGTATGTATCAGGGTTAAAATTTAAATATATATATATATATATAATCTGATAGTTCAAATTAATTAGAGTAACGATGTTCAATTAAAAAATTTTAATTTTTTATTTAACAATTTAAATTTCAAGAATTACCCAATCTATAATAATGAATTGTGGGATTCCATAGGAAATGTATACGTTGGGGAAGCTTTTTTAAATATGAATGCTAATCATCAAACTTCACTTTTAAGTCTCTGTGTGTTGGTGGTATTTGATATTGTCATATATTATAATGTAATTTATTTATAGCCTTAATTTTTTAAAGTGATTGATAGCGACGACGGTGAGTTTCGTTGTTAATAATTGGTTGCTTTTTGGGACATGAAAATCACGTACCAATTTGACAGGTTTCACTTCGCCAATTGCCAACACGCCAACATATCCATTGTCGTTTTCCTTTCTAAATTCTTTCAACTTTCACACTTCTCTCTCTCTCTCTCTCTCTCTCTCTCTGTCGGCACCACCATACTCTTTCTTCTTCTTCTTCTTTTTTTCAATTTTTTTTGGAGAATGAGTCTTTCTTTTCCTCCTTTTACTTCAGAAAATAATTGGCATGGACTAATTAGTTCTTTTTTATATTTTTACATTGTCATGAATAATTATGAAAATGTGAATATATATATATATGATTAATTAATTAAATAGTAAATGAAGTAAGAGGGCGTTCTTAAGATTAAGAAGATGAGTTAATTGTAGAAGAAGAATGAGTGACGAAAAATCCGTGTTTCAAGTTCGTTTTTTAGTCATGGGAATGCTACAATCCAAATCTTTGACTAGTCACTTTAAAATTATGTTATCGTCTAAAGAGGCACATGATGATATTTTAAAATTTCTAGGAAAAATTCTACTTTTGATCCTTACAAAATTTATTTTAATTTTTTATATGGTCCCTATTGATTAAAAATTTTGAAATTAAACCCATACAATTGACTAATATTTTGACTTAATTTGTTAAAATTTAGTTAGTATTATATTAAATTTTGTTGATGTAACTTACTATATACTGTCTTTAACACTTTGAATAAGTCAAAAGAAGTAAATTAAAAAACATTTAAACTATAAGGACTAACGAAAGAATTGATTGAAAAATTCAAGCACCACAGCTATAATTTTTCTTAATTTGTAATCAATGATCGTTATTAATTAGAGTTCTCCTCAGGTTTTCTATGGTAGTGACTTCTCTCATACATAATATATATTCTTTGTGCGCGTAAATTTTGATTTCAGATTCAAATCTACTTCTTTCATGATTCACACTAATTAAAAAAGTAATTGCTTTAACCGTAAAACTGGGATCAATTCAAAATTTTATACAAGAGATTGATTACATTTTTCATGCCCTAACCATGCTTTTTATTATTAAATTGTGCCATTTCTTCTAATCTTTGCAGATCTCGTTTTATATTCATTCCTTGTTAATCATATTTCCTTTCTTAGACTTTCCATCAATTATTATCTCATTTCAAATACTGGACAGAAAAATTAACATTTCTCATCTTCCCGACATCTTTATTATTATTCTAATCTCTAGTAGTTTCTTTCACTGTCATGCTTATAACTCATTCTTCTCTGTTATGTTGTGGACATTGTTTTTGTTGTCTATTCTTCTCACCACCGTCCTTTTCAATAATAGACATCTGTTATAATCACAACCTGCATTTTATGAACCTTGAATTTAAAATTAAACTTGGCTTCTTTCAAATGGGGAATCTAACCCTTCAATTTTGGATATTTCGTTTGGATTAGTGATTATCTTGTGTATAAATTTGGTATTGTAATTTATGGTTGGTTTTCTAGAGGTGCTTGGTTTACAAGTGCTGATACACATATGAAGGGACGTTGACAGTTATAACAAATGATGTGTACCTTACTTGTTATTGTTCCTGAAAATTTTATATGAAATTGGGACTTCAAGCTTGATGCCTAGTTGCACACGAAGCAATTGTTTGAGCTTAATATGTTATGTATGTTTAATACCCACAGCCCTTATTGCTAAATCGTTTCATTACTATACTTAATGACTTAATTTTTTCAATCACACCTAATAACACTGGACGTGTTTGTTCACCTGTACTTGGCATAAAGATAACTTCTGTTTATGAATAAATTGAAAATTTTAACTTCTAAATTTTTTTTTACATTTTTCTTGTTTCATTGCTTCTCTAAAACTTTAATTTGAACGATTCCAAATTTGTAACTTATCTAATTATTTTATCTCCATAAAAAAGCATTTCACATAAAAAAAAATAATCCAAGTCACATATATATTGCCTTTTTCACTAACCCGATTTTGTTTTGTCAGGAAATGCCTCAGAAAGACATTTATCACATGCAAAATTGTAAATTGGTATGGAATGGAAGGTGAAATGATAATTAAAGATACGTTTCAATTTTGCGTTACGCCGTCAACATTCCCACCACCTCTTTCCTCAACTACAACTTTTTGGGCATCAGGGAGGTCCCTTATCACCTGCATCACAATTAAATAATTCCTCAGAATCTCAGATTAAGATAGAACAGGTATCAACTCTAAAGTGACGAAGACCTGGCAAGAACATAACACTAATGTCTTCAAATTACAATATAAGAATGAGTGAGTTTGGTATTGACCTGATAGAGATACCAAGAAGTAAAAGCATCTGTTGCAGCATACTCTAGTTGCTCCTTTGACAAGGGAAGAGCCTCCCAATTTCCCAGTCTTATTTTTGAGGGTTTCTTAAGCTGCAAATTTTCATAAGCTTCATAAATATCCCCCCCAACATAATTCCATACCATTTTCAATAAAACAGAAAATTCTCTTCTTTCCCTCTAAGTGGAGGAGAAAAAAAAAAAGGAATTGAAAAATAATACAACACACTCACACACACATTGAAAGGATATGCAGATGAAACTCTTGGGTCACTGTTGTATGTGAAAGTTAGAATACGGATAATCAGCGGGGAAAAAATTATAAAAAGAAGCAAGCATAACAAAAAAATAATCAATATTGTCATTTCGAATGTTCCCAACATAAAAGTTGCGGAGGAAGGCATCACAGGCTCAAAACCCACAAACTGCATGTCTTTTGTCTAAGTGTGACTTCACCAAACAAAAAAACAAAAAAAAAATTGATGACAAAATGCAAGTTAATAATCTATGTAAGTAATAATTAGTTGGCATGCGCAGCATAGAAGATTGCATTGGAACATTGCAACATAAAACAAAAGAGGTATCTGAATTCCAAACTGATTCCTGATTAAACAGTTCGAATCAGTTGGTTTAGTAATCTGGTCTGGATTTCAGAAATTGTATTCCGTGCGTACCTGTTTGGATAATAGTTTTTCAGTCAAAGATGCAAGACCACAGCTAATATCTCCACCCAGCTTTTGCTTAGCATGAAAAGAAAGATCATCCAAACCTTCAATAGATATTTCATAATCTTTAAAAAACTTACGAGCATCATTGCCAATGCTAGCACCAACCTGTACATATGAGATTGGAGTAATAATCAGAATCAACAGTTAATGCCCACAGATAGAAAGATCAAAACAACAAAATGGAAAAGCTTTCCATCTTGACAACATTATAAACCTTCAAAATTGTGGGATCTTCAAGCAAAAGCTGAAGATTTCGAGGGATTCCAGAATGGATTATATGTAGAACATGACAGCGATCAGTGCCGTCACATATCTGCATCACTGCTACCTTCCCATTCGGAACACCTATAAAATTTTTTATATTATAATGATTCAGTAATTGTGATATTATGTTTCTATAGAATTAAGGTTTTTCAAGGGCAACAAGGAAGGCTCTTCTCTATATCTCTCACAATGGGTGACCTAAGCTTTTAAAGAGAATCCATATAATCTGATAACAATAAGGAATCAAATATGTAGCAAAGCAAGAGACAAAATCTCAGAAAAAGCAACATTCAGCATCCTTAGTCATCCTAAACATTAACAAGAACATCACCTAACCCAGTCATGTATATGATATAATTGTATGGATACAAAAGCCATTTCTGTACACTCAAGTAATAGCTTAAGTCATCAATTGCATGGTTCCCTCACATAGAAACACAGCCTCAAGAAATTCTAATATTTTATAGAATTTGTTAAAATATCACCTTCAACTGTTAGTTGTATTCTACGTTTGTGTTTAAAACTTTGTTCGATGACCATTGAGACTCATGTCAGCTTGCTAAATTATACTTTCAATATTACATTTTCCAATGCTTGGAGGGATATTCCAAGACTAATTTCTTTATGTATTTCTCATGTATCATTCGGAAGACAGGAACTGGAAGAGCCGTTTGTGACTTAATCCCTATTTCTATATCTCTGGTGGATTCCAAAAGGTGGTGTAAATTGCTCTATATCTCTAGGTTGAGGATTTCTTGCAGTGGTGGGTATTTATTAATCCAACCCCTTATTTTTTTTTATTTTCACTGTCAAAGACTAATAAGTTTCAAGTTGGTTCAAGGCATTCCTAAGGCCATTTCTTGGAGTATTAGATGTAGTTTTCATAGTTTAGAATCTCAATCATCTATCTTCATCACCAAGCTTTTCTAATGAGAGAATCGAATATTAATAAGATCCAATGACCTGTCGGTTTTTTTATTTTTTTTAAAAAAACACCATCCCTCTTCTCTTCACCCCAAAAGCAAATAAAGAATTTATTCATACTTATGTACACATTAACAAACTACTCCATTATTTGCACAAAACGACGATCTTGTTAGTCAAAAAATAAATTCCAAAACATAGTAATAAAAACCTATCTCAATCAAGGAAGCAGTTTTCAATAGAAACCTTTCTTTATACACTTTACAGAGGATGAATTCTTCAACTGTGTAAGATTGTAATTACCAAATATCTTCCCATTTGTTATATCACTTAAAGCTTTCAAGATTAACCATAAGCCTCTCCAAATAGTGAATTAAATATTCCTTAGTCCAAGCCAGTTCCTCTCCTAACCCTGAAAATCCTACGCTATAGCTGGCAAAAGAATTAAAACTCTGAAGGTTCTTAGTATCCATTTCGATAAGTTTTTTCCCATAGGTAAAAAAGCATTTTGAGAAGCTAAAAAGTTTACTTTCTGACAAGCACCAAAAAGTATATCAGCTTTTTCTAAAAGTTGAAATTTTTAGCTTTGCCAAAAAGAATTTTTGGGATTTTGCATGAATATTCCAATCCAAAAGGACATTTACTTCATGAAGACATTGGCACTAATACCTTGCTTTAGCTCGACCATATTTCAATTATTGATAATGAACAAATTAAAGGCATCAAGTAAAACGTAAGAGGAGCGGCACTCAAACATCCTTCTCCCCATCTTCACCAGGAATAAAATTGCAAATTAGAACACAAGATGGACGTGGAGAAATAGGAAACCTGTAGCATACATTATGAACTCCTAGAGTAGCTAAACACTAAGGAGACAAAAAGGAGCCGGATTTTAAACATAGAAGATACTAGAAGTTTCATATCTAAATATAATACCATGATGGCACCTTAAATTTTTATCAACACCTGGAGAGTTAAAACTACATGAACAGAAGATAGGCGATATCAGTAGCTGAAACAACACCAAGTAAAATGATGCAAAATAATGAAGCATCACAGCCCTTGCATAGTTTTATATCTCAGTTTCCTGGTACTCACTTTTGGGAACAATAAAATCCATATATATCAATTATGAACAGTCTATTTATGACCCCAGAAACTGAAAAGGACAGGGGCATATAGAATAGTATCACAATCAGCAGAAGATGATCTTAAACTACCAACGTCATGAACCTACCACATGTCCACATCCATATGATATGTTAAAAGAAATGCACCATATTGTGATGTGTGAGCAATTGAACCAACTCACCAAAGTGTCAAGTCAAGGCATTCATTTATGTATGCTTGACAGGTCAGAGGCAGCAGATAAGAAACCAGTTACGTGTATGACAGCGGCCCATCTGTCAGTGTTAATCAAGACTCTCAACCCTCCATCAAAATTCCAAGGTCTTTAAATTATGTGACATTACAGATGTCAATGTGGTAATTCTAATAGACCTAATGCAACCAGCTAAATCATGACTCCAAATGAACAGCTGAACTGACCTTTTCTGAAGGAGGGTCTCCACTCTATGTCAAGTCCAAGTGCAATTTGTGCCATCTCTCTTTTCTTTTCATCCAGAACTTTCAAGAGCTCCATTGCAGCTTTCTGTACATCATTAGCAGTTTTGCTATAAACAATTTGGCCAGTAAACTTCATTATAGGTAATCTCATCCTTGAATAGCCTGTAAAACAAGAAAATAAGTATTCCAATTCTGAGCAGAAAATTGAGAGAAGCTCATTTAGCACTTTATTCAAGGTGCGACTTTGCAGGGGATAAGAAAAGGTAGTATCAGGGCTTTCCACAAAGTGAGCAATTTCCAGAGGTTCAAGCTCCCTCCTCCCTACAGGCAGCTAATAACTATTAAACTGCTTCCAAGATTCTAAAAAATCACTGCATTTTTATAACCAGATAGAGGTCCTCACAAGGCATCCCCACCCAATAGAATAGAGTTATAATTTAAAAAGTAGTCTACGGCTCTTAGTCCTTTGAAAATAAACTACAGTTGACATATCCACCCTTCTTAAGAGTAGAGAAATGAGATGTGAAAGACCAGTACATAAATGATCCTGGACATAATTTTCAATTGTCATAAGACAAGTCAGGAACTTTTATTGTTTCCAAGGTGAATGAACTGTACTATGTAGGTATTGATGCATCATTAGCACATGGGATAAAATGTGGACCACATTTCCCTGTAAACATCATATTCTGAGAATAAGAGGAATACATTTCCAATGTGAGCCTAAATATCATATATTTTCAACAGCAGAAGAACAGGAAAGAATTGAACAAGCTGATATTTGAAATCCTAGTTTTTAATAACATGCATTCCAAACGAAGGCCAAGAATTAGAAGGCCTTTGAGAATAAGAGGAACCTTCACTGAAAAATAGCTCAAAACATGATAATTAAGATGGAATCAGCCGAAAGGAAATAATCATGAAGTAAATGAATATAGTTTTACATAATACCTGAAACATTGTAATCCTTGTGTAATTTGTAGTATTCATTTTGTCTAATAAATTAGAAGCCACAAAATTTAGAATGATGCATGAACATATATGCATGCAGCGAAAAGTAAAGATGCTATTTAACTAGTTCAAATCAAAGCGGCACCCCCTTCCCCCCGCTCTCAGTGAACTAGCACGAAAATTTTTATAACTTGTTCCAAATTCTTTTCAACGGCATCAAGTTGAATAACTGACTTAACCTCGAAAAATGTATGAGACGCTGAAGATGCAGAAATGGATAGAAAGCAACCCTGAACCGAAAATCCCAGAAATAATGTACTAAATTACAATATTTTCAATTAAAATGGAGGTAGGAAAGAGTCAATTTGAAGTGTGAAAATGAGTTTGAGAGAGAGAAAAGAAAACCTTGACAGGGTGACAAAGAAAACGCAAGTGGGGGTTGAATAGCTAGAAGCGATTTAGGCAAGCGGCGGCGGATGCAGCGGGAAGCATTATCGGTGGGGCTAGCTGTGCCTGTAAGGCCGCGATCATCGGTGGGGTTCAGAGGACGTTTGTTGCTCAGAGAAGATTGAAATTGAGCTTCGATGGCTTGGATGGCATGTAGATCTTGTTCTGATAATGGTTCATCTTCCAAGTCACAACAGAAGGCGGCAAGCCGTGAAAAACTCTCTCGGCTTTCCATTTACATGCATACCGATTGATGCAGTGAGTTGGAGGGAAACCCCATTTTTGAAGGAATCGTTCAAACTCCAGGAGCCCGCGGTAACCATCCCGAGGGCATGGAAATTTGGGCATTCTGCCATAAAAACACTCGGATATAACGAAATAAATTAGGTTTTTTTTTTTTTTTTTTCTGATTATCATGTTTATAAATTCTTTGAGTCTTTTCTATTTATTTTCATAAAGAGTAAATTAGTAATTTAGGTTCTAAATATATAGCTCTCGTTGGTTATAGAGAGTAAACTTGATTATTAAATTGAAGTTTTAAAAATTAAACTTAAATTTGAGTTAAAAAAAGTTTAAATCTTTATCTTAATCAATTTTTTTTTAATGTTTTTTGAATCAAACTTATTAAGCTAATCAAACTTTTTAAATTATAATCAAATCAATTTGTTATTTAAAATTTGAAATAAATAATATGACTAATTGTTATTATTGCTTATAAAATTATATATAAAAAAATTGTAAATATAAATGAATTTTATTGGCATATACATTAAGTTTTCTTTTTAAATAATAAATTTTTTTATTAAAAAAAATATTCATTCTAATTTTTTGAACTTGGAATATATTTTAAAAAAAAGTTCAAATCTAACCTATTTTATAAATTGAGTTTTTTTAATCAAATTTATTTTTAGTTTAAACTTAATTTTTTCAAACCAAACTTATCAAGTCAAACTAATTTTTTAAATCATGATCAAATTTATTAATTACTAATTAGCAAGTTCCAATGAATCCAAGACTCAAGCTATGGAATTTAAAAATTTAAAGACCAAATCATTAATTTACTTTTTTAATAAAACAAAATTATGATTTTCGAAATTAATTTCTTAATGAAATTTTTTTTAAAAGATGCAGAACTTTTTTATTGAATGAAATGTTGAAGAATATACAATAACGAGAACAGAAATGCTTTTCTAGCTGGATTTTACCATTTTGCATTTGAGACTTTAGCAAATGAAAATAAAGAAAACAAATGTATAGTTTTTTGTTTAGCCGAATTTTGATTAGTTTTTTGTCTAAAAAACTTATTAGGCTTTCGAGATAATTTTCCCTACTAACAACCAGTCACGGAGCGAAATAGAGACACGACCACGTAATATAGATCAGTGGATAGTCGGGTGTCGTTTGGACAAGCTACAACAAATCAAGCCCAGAAATACAATGATTCCTTTTGTCCAATCTGGGAGTGCGACTACTAAATACGGCCAAAAAAAATAAATCTGAGACTACTAAATAAGTAGTTTTTGTGGGCAGCAATGTTTGCAGCTCAAAAAAATCCAGATTTCCCACGGAAGACAGACAAAAATTATACATTTAATATTGATTCTTATTCAGAAAATATCATATCAGGCTTACAAAACAAAGACTTGAAACTTCAAATAAATTGAAAAGAACATCCAGCCAACGCATGTGAAACCCAGAAAAGGGTGATATTCAAGAAAAGAGTTGTATGACTAAAATTTAAACCTAATCCTTGTACTTCATCTCGGATACTAGGAAGCCCGGCATGTCAAATGTGGCTGCAAACTTCTCCACATCGGCCTTGAGGGCTGCAATATCCTTGTTGTCCACCAAGCCCTTGTTGAAGTCCTTCAACAGTTTGCCATGCTGCTTCTGTATCTCCAATGTCAGAGTCACTGCACGGTGAAGGAATTCTCCAATCTGCTCAAAGTCCTTCTCCACCAACCCTCTTGAAGTCATCGCAGGGGCACCTGTCAACCCACACTTTCATCAGTTACCCATGCATAATGTAGGCAAAAAATGAATGAAGTGTGAACACCATCGAATCTAGTGACATTCAAGAAAAGAGTTCTTACCAATGCGTACTCCTCCAGGAGCCAAAGCACTACTGTCACCAAAAACAGCATTCTTGTTCACGGTAATGTTGCAGAGGTCACATAGTTTCTCCACCTTGTTGCCTGCAGGTACATAAATCATGAAAATTGCACTGACAAAATGATATCTACTTTTACCAAGTGATTTGACTACATTAGCAAGAATTCAATTCTTTACCAGTCAAACCAATAGGCCGGAGATCCCACAAGACAAGATGGTTCTCAGTTCCTCCAGTGACAAGCTTGTACCCCTTGCTCATCAAGAAATTTCCAAGGGCCACTGCATTGGCCTTAACTTGCTTGGCATAGGCCTTGAACCCAGGTGACATGGTCTGTTTCAGGGCAACAGCAAGGGCACCAATCTGGTGATTGTGAGGACCTCCCTGAAGGGAGGGGAAGACAGCGAAATTGATCTTGTCTTCAAAGTCATAAACCGCATCCTCGGGCTGGCCCTTCTTGGGTGGTTTGGGTCCTTTCCGGTAGAAGATCATACCTGCCCTAGGACCCCTCAAGCTTTTGTGGGTTGTTGTTGTGACCAAGTCACAGTGCTCAAAGGGGTTCGCAGCTTCCTATAGCCAAAAAATAAGTGATCATTCAGTCCACAACTTTCAGATTTGTAAAATTCATGAAACGTGCTTTTGAAGCATATATCTAATAAGTAAATGTAATTTTGAAGCATATATCTAATAAGTAAATGTAATAGTTAACTGATCGCCACATCTGCAACAGATTTGCACCAACATAGTAATAAGAATGTGAAACTGTAAACTGATTAATCAAAATACTACAGAAAGGACACCTAATCAAATGCACATCTTAAAAGAGATGAACAACGAGATCAATTTCACTAACGGACATTCAAGTGAAAATAGTTATAGAAGTCCAGATCTAATAAAAAGAATACGCTCCGTACATTGATAGAACTATAATGTAAGGATGCGTATTTCTAGACATTAAGAGCAGATCTGAACCACCATTTTCCTTTGTCTTGAAACACGGTAATACACGAAAAACAAAGCCAGATTTATAGTAGAGAGCAGCTTAGCCGGAGGGAAGCAGATCGGAATCAGACACTACGAATGCATAGCATGCAGAAAGGAAAAGAACGGCGTATAAAAAGTTAAGAACACGCAAACCAGAACCACAAACAATTATAGAATCTCAGATTCAAACAGAGAAGAAATCCAAAAGAGTCGAGGGAAAAGGGTTTATAATTAGAACTCAACACCGATCAACAATAACATGGAAGAAAAGATCAACCTGAGCGGCAACAAGACCACTGATGTGGGCCATATCACAGAGCAAGAGTGCACCACACTTATCTGCAATATCCCTGAACTTCGCGTAATCCCAGTCCCTGGGGTATGCACTTCCACCACAAATGATCAACCTAGGTCTAAAATCCAAGGCCTTCTCCTCCAGCTTGTCATAGTCAATGAAGCCAGTACTCGAATTCACCTTGTATGGCAAACTCTCGAAATAAATCGAGGTTGCAGAGATCTTCTTTCCTCCGGCGGTGTAGTACCCATGGGTCAAATGACCACCAGAGGGTAGATCCAACCCCATGATGCGGTCATGGGGTTGAAGCACCGCGGTGTAGGCGGCGAAATTGGCCGGCGAACCGGAGTACGGTTGAACATTGACACCCCACTTGGTGGGATCGAGGTGGAAGGCCTGGAGAGCACGTGACCTGCAGAGATTCTCGATTTCGTCGATGTACTCGTTGCCACCGTAGTAACGGTTTCCAGGCATGCCCTCGGAGTACTTGTTGGTCAGGGCGCTACCGAGGGCCTCGATAACGGCGAAAGAAGTGAAATTTTCCGATGCAATGAGCTCGATGCCGCGGCATTGCCGGCGCTTCTCCTTCTCAATAAGGTCGTGAATTTCAGGGTCCACGGTCTGGAGAGGCGTGTTTCCCCAAACTGAAACGGGATCCATGGCCAAAGAAGGAAAGAGACAGAGTTGAGAAGAGGAAGATAGGGAGAATGAGGATTAAGTTGATGGAGAGACCGAGGGTTCGAGTGTGAAGCGGTGGCAGAATCTGGTGTTTATAGGAGTATCCTCCCACCTAAAATTACAGTTTTAGCCTTCTCTGATCAACTATTTTTGGTGGTGTAGGTGAAATTATCAATTTTTTAAGTGGCCACGGCTGAGTGGGGAATGAGGACATAAGTATGTTCATGGTTGTTTTTTTCATGCTAATAAGTTTAAAATTCACAAACTTTGTTTCAACAAACTCATTTTTTAACACTTATAAATTATCATCTCTTTTAAGATTTAAATAATTTGTTTACTTCACAATATGTAAACTCTGATTCTACCATTTGATATTTTTAGCAACATTTTTGTTGGTGGAAATAACATAAAACTAACAAAAATGTTTTAAATTTTGAGTAATAATAGTTGGGGAGACTTGTTAAAGTTTAACATTAAAAAAAGGTACTTGATAAATTCATTTGTAATTATTTTTAATATATTTTTTAAATAATTGAAAATTTGGTAAATTATAAATAAATTTGACATCTATGAACTATGTAAGATAACAGAAGATATTGACTCTAATTATGTATACCACAATTTGTGGTGATTTTGTAAGATGAAATACCAGAGTGTTTCCCCAGATAACGCAATTTTTGGCATATTAATATGATACTGGAGTGTTTGTTCAATATTAAACATATATGTTAAATTTCAATTTGAATCTCTATGTATTTTGGTGGAAACATCAAGTTATATTTAATCAAAATAAAATATTATATAAAAATTTAATTATTTGAATTTATAAATAAAAAATATAATTACATGAAATTATATTAATTTAATATAAATATAAATCATTAAATTTTTATCCGTATATCTTTATATTTAACATAAATGAATCCAACCAATATGTGTGAAGAATATCTCTATGAAGTTCATTAGATTTGTTGCGACAGTTTACGTGCAATTACAAAATATAGACAAGGGACATCTTATTTAAGCATTTAAATCTTATCAAATGTCTTTTTCCATTACCTTTTTTTTTTTCGTTTCATTATGATTCCTTTACTTATTCATTTCTTTGAATTTAATATGTTATTTATATCATATTCACTTTTTTTTTTATCACATATGTCAAGATCTCTTTTGATATAAAATAAAGTTAAAAGGCGGATAAGTTAAAAAAAAAAAAAAAGAGTTAATCATCCAAATTAAAATTTAAAATTAAATTAATAAAATTAACTAATTAAGAGACAAAAATGATAACTAGTTTTCTTTTGAAAAAAGAGATATATATATACCTCATATTAGAATTAATGTCTGGAAGCAAGAAACTACTAAACTCGAATAATAGTATCCCAAGATTAATATTGTTTTTTTAAAAATGATAGGTAAATTTGGGAGTGGAGTATGATTCCATGTAATACTGCACTAAGTATGTTTAATTCTGTATAACTACACCTAACACATAATACTGTAAACTAAGGTCATATATAAAATTTGATTTTAAAATAGACGAAAATTTTTGAATTAAAGATTTAAATAAAAATATATATTTTTATATACAAAGTATACGAACTTGTATAAATTAAAAATATAAAATAAAATTTTATGTAAAAATTAAAATTTTAAAATAACTTCCCCCCATCCCCCCTTTAATCACCTTTGATGATATATCCAAAAATATTGGGGAGAGCAAGTGGGAGTAGTTGGTTTCACTCTCCAAATAGCCTCTCCGTTTTTAACATCTAAATGGTCATAAAGGTCATTGACCAAACAAAAAAAAAATGGTCATAAATGTCCATCTTTTGAATTGTGACACTTACCTACTAATGTGATACTCTATTATTTACAAAATATCTTAAATATTATTCAAATATAACTTTTTGATCAAATTGTTCTCAATGCATATTTCAATATCTATAAACAAAGTCAAATAACAGTATTTCAAGAGTGAGGTTGCAAAATTCAATCTAATTCCTTGGGTAGGGAAGGTTGGACTGCAGGGTAATTAATATTGGTGTAATTATTCAAAGTATGAGGTCATTGTAATAAAAACAAACAAACAAACAAAAAAAACAAAACAAGGTAGTAGGTAATAACATAAAAAAAAAAAAAAAATCTAGTGGGCTTTATGCTTAACTTATATAGGGAAGTAAAATTACACATTGAAATTGTTAAGATATTATTGAATGGGTAAGGGGTTAGATAACTTGGAGAAAATTTCAAATATATCCTTTATGCTAATTAATCAATTGAATTTGATATATATCTTTTTCTTCATGCATTCATATTTAATTTTGCTCTAGTTTTTATACCATTAATTATGCGTAAATAATGTAAGAACAACAATTTGTTTCATATGAAGATATATGTTAAAGAAAGGAGGTACACTATGATATGAATACTTATAAATAATTGTATAGTCAAATTTTCAATGTGTAATATTCTCACGATTTGACTTAAAAAAAAAAACACTTTTCAAAACATGTTAGTATAGCTAAATGTTAAGATTAAATTTATTTATATTAAATGGTTAGCAAATTCTTATTTAATAATATAAGAAATGCGTTGCACAAATTTCATAGCGTAAGCATATAACACCGTTTTCCTTTTCTAGAAACCCTAATGTTATTATATAAATTCTCATGTAGACTTCAAGAAAAATTAACATGAACCACACAAGACCGATCATTAAAAATTAAAAAAAGCAACATCAATCTTCGATATAATAGTAGTATATTAAAACATGATTCAAACCAATAGTTTTTTTGTTCGCAAATCAGTGACTTTAAGTGATAAATATGCTTAAATTTAACAATTAAAGGATCATTGTAATATTAAAAATTCAAGCGAACGGAAGAACTTATGAAAAAGGACAAGTAAGATTAACTTCACATGTTGTCCCAAAAGAAAAAAAAGAAGAAGAATTAACTTCACATTTAAAGGGTGTGAAAAATATTTGTAGAGAAACAAAAACAATTCTAGCCGCTCGTGGTAGCAATGTGATAAAGGTAGGGTATGAATTCTTACAATAAGTATCTGAGTTATTGATTTTTTATTTGACAATTCAAGAATTTTGTTTAAATTTTATTTTTTATATCAATAAATTCGAATTTTTAAATAAAAATTAACGACTGAAATTTGTTATTATAGAAAACTACAAACCAATAAATATAATATAAACATATGAATAGTATTTGAATTGAAAACATAAAATTTATCCAAGAAAAGGTCAATCCCTTTAAATTGATGCATTCACTGGTATATAAACTTCACTTATTAAACCCTAGCTCCATCAAGCTTGCAAACATCATGGATCCTCTCTATAGGAATTTACTTTTGTATAGATATAATTTTTATTTTAATATTATGTAGTGTCATACATTATATTATCTAAAATAATGCTAATATAAATTTTAAAAAAATTTTCCATTCTTAGCCTGATTAATAATACTGTAATATATTGTATTAAATATTAACTGAGGTTAGCTATACAATTTTTAATACATTATATGCACCAAAATATATAATAAAAATGAATCACATTAGAATATAGTTTTCTACAAAATGCCAACAGAGGGTCAAATTGTATGAGGCTTGGGTCCCACTGATCTAGCATTCAGTCCAGAAATTAAAATCCCAACCCCATTTATTTTCTTTGAACTTAATGACTATGCTTTCGCTTTATATTAAAAAAATATTATAACCTAATACGTTTTCCCGTTTGGTTCTCTCATTTCTCCAATCTTAGAACCTTTTTGGCCAAAGGACAAAAATGAAAAATAAAAACTATATCTCTACAAAATCATACAATTCACCGTGAGAACGTGGATAACGTTTTTGAATTATATATATATATATATATATATATATATATATATATATATATATATAGACATTAATGCTTCATAAATGTTTGGCCAAAATAAATCCAGGTTTGACATTTTTATTAAATTATATTTTATTTTTTGATATATTTTTTACAAATTACTATGTGCACTAACTTAATGTGACAAAATTGATCTGTCTCACCTGAAAAGAAACTGGAAAATATATAAAATATTATAGTAAAATCAGAAAATACTAATACGGAAGATGACACACTCACTAGTTACATGAAATTCAAATTTGACATAATCTAAAAGTATTGAGTAAAATAAATTTATAATTTTTCACTTATCACAAAATTATTATTTTAGTCTTTTATTTATTAAAATGTTTAAAAGAGACATAATTTATTGAAAAATATTAAATTTAGTCTTTTATTTTTTTAAAAGAATATTATATTTAATTTCTTAAGTTCAAGGTTTAAGGTTTGATAGGGAAAATAAATTTAATAATTTTTTAAAAATAAATAATTAAGTGTAATATGCTTTAATAAATAAAAAATAATTTTTTGTATGTGGTGTAAAATGATGATTTTATAAAAAATATATTTTTCTCAAAAATGAAGTCCAAAGCTATGGGGAGGATGTCGCTGTAAGATTTGGTGGCGTTAGGACAAGTTTGGCGTGCAACTCAAGACTAGTTTTCGTTTAAGCTTTTTTCTCAGTGGTGTTGGTGGGGGCAATATAGTCATTTCATGCTCACCAACCCCTCACCCTCCTATTTCATTATCTTTTTATGGTTTCCATCTTTTGACCATATTAACACTTTTTAATGCAATTTTAGTTGACATTAAACTAAATAGGTGACCTAATATTAGTTTAAGCCCAAGTCCAGATTTTGTGGCTGCTTTCTAAAGTCACACCTACCTACCCCCCTTTTACGTGTCACAAACGTGACCATCACTAACTGGATATGTAATTTTATAGAGACTGATTTGAAATTATTGTTTATTTTTGGGAATTGTACTTAAATTTTTTATCATAATATTTATACACACTCTCATATGGGGAGCTATGGTCCCTGCCAATCCTCTCACATGTTTGGGAATTCTTTTTTCTTACATTAAATGTAATTAAATAAAAAAATTTTGCTAGGAGATTTAGTATAAAAGTTTGTAGAACAAACTGATTGTCAAAATTTAAGAAAAATGAAATTAAATGAGTATATTGACTATAAACAATTATAATTTTCAATTCAAGATAAGTTCTAGACTATATAATATATTTAAAATTTATAATCCTTCATTTATCACAAAATTTTTATTTTACTCCATCATTTATTAAAAAATGTTACATTTAATTCTTTAATTTTTAACAAATTATTAAATTTAGTCTATTTACCAACCCTAAACTATAAATTTGAAAAAATAAATTATTTTAAACATTTTAATAAGTGAATTATTAAAATAATAATTTTATAATTAGTGAGAAACCAAACAAGATATTTGCTCTTCAAAATTCGTTTGTTATCACAAATTTCAATATTGTTGTAATGTTTTCCCAACTTTATATTTTCCTAATTTGTACGCATTGTGACTACATCGTAAAAAACAAAAAGATACCATAAAAACATTTGTCTAAATTTTGGATGTAATTATGCAAGATTCTTTTATGTGCTGTTTGAGTGGTTTGGTGGGATTGAATGATCTGATTTTTCTTGGATATGCAATGCTTGCGTATTCTTGTATGCCTAATTGCATAATTTAAGTTTGTGTTTTAAGCATGTGTGGTTTCCACACTAAGATGTTACATATTTAAAGGTGGCTTTCTCAAATGTGAAATGCTTAAAGGACGTAGGAGTAGGTGAAGCCAGCATGGAGGGCCCTTTTTATCATATGATGGGTGTGGAGAAAATGATTACTATTTCTTTTAGCATCTTTCATATAATGAACGAATCGCCTTTCTTTCGTCAAATAAATATCTCATATATTCTACTTATTTTACTTCTTCAACAACCTCCCCGATAATATGAGAATCTTGTGACTAAAATAGTACAAAAAAATCAGTTGAACTTTTCCTTCCATTTTTTATTTTAATTATAGTGGATTATAATTGTGATTGACTTTTAACATTGTCAAGTGGTGTATGTATTTGCATAAAAATATAAAAAAAATATTTATTTCGGTTGTACATAAATAAGCTGTGTTAATAATAAAACTTATTTTTAAAATAAAAATGTTCAAATATAAGTATATTTTTAATTAAAATTAAAGTTATAAAATCACATTAATGTAAAATTCAACTTAAATAACCCTAAACTAAAATATATTTTCTCCCAACTTTTAAATTCTAGTAGTGTGCATTCAGTACAAATGTCACTGAGGATATGTTAAGTTGTGTTTGCACTTATGACTTTATGAGATTCTAACCGAATATCTTCTCAAAAAGTTCAAATTTTAATGAGGACATTCTGTCACCACTAAGCTCCTCAAACTCATATCTAGATCTAGGAATTAGGCAACGATTGACTTCTTATTCCATCTGCCATCACTTCCAATTAAACGAAGAAAAATAATTTAAAAAACAAAAGAACAATTCTCACAAATTTTATAAAAATATGAAAACAAGTGTAAAATAGTTTAAAACATTAGTTATGGAGGAAGGGTGGTGGTGCCCCCGACAGCCGACAAGAGAAGCACATGGGGTGATGTTCCAGTGGACGCACCCACGTTTCAAAGCACTTGAGCCATGTACTCTAATTTTTTTTAAAATTAATTTATTAATTAGTAAGTTATAATAAATAATATAGGCGGATCACCGCCACCATCTTTGCCTTTATAGAATAAAAGCGGGCCTTGAGGGAAAGTGTTTCTACTGTGCTATGCGGTATTCATAATTAATCTGCTCCCTTGGATGCCACTGGGTCATCTTGCGGCTGCAACACGCCGAGTCCATCAAAAATATCAGAAACTGGGGCGCACTGTCCCATTATTATTATTATATTTCCTTTTCTTTGCATTGTCGTATTATAAATAGTATACATATATATATATATATATATTTAAATTTAAATTATTTATAAATAATATTAGGTGTTATTTTTTATTTATAAATAATTTTGAGTATATTAATACATTAATTATAATAAAGAAATATAATTATAATAATATCATATTAAACTATAATAATATTAAAATTATATCTTTACATTATAATTGAATATATTAATACATTTAAAATTATGGGTGCATTAAATATTTTATTATAATATTATTAATATTTTAAACTTAATAATATATTCTTTAAAAATAAGATTATGTACTAATAATTTCTTACTTTTAATTAATTATTTTATTAACAAAAACGTGATATATCAATATGTTATTGGAACATAACTATGCAAATCATATGTTCATAATTGAAAGTTTAATAAAATTATTTATATAGCAAGTAAATTTGAGGATGTCCATTGAATTATCATTTTGTTATAAATTAATTGATTTATTAATAATGGAGTTATTTGCATAAATTTCAAAATTCGTTGAGGTTTAATGTTATTGATAAGGAATGTTGTTTGCACATATACATTTTAGTCTATATAAGAAAGCTTATATGCCATATGATTTTAACAATACTATAATTAACGAGTGTATAGTTTTGAGAGATAATTATATAATTGTTCATATTACAAATAGTACAAATATGCAACACCAACTCAATGCATTTAGATTTAATCATAATTTAAAATGTTCATTTGGTTTAATGAGTTCAGTCCAAAAAAAATAAAGCGCAAACAAAAAAATTTGATTAAAAAATACAAATTTATAAAACCGATTAGATTCAATTTTTTTTTAAAACTTGGTTCAAATTCAAAAAACTCGAATAAATATTTTTTAAATAAATAAAAACTTATTATTTAAATAAAATATAGTGTAAAGTGACACTTTTATAAAAATAATAAAAATTAATATCACTTATTTAAAAAAATTATATTAATACAATAACTTAATTATATTTATAATTTCTCTATATGTAATTTTATATATAATAATAATTATATATATTATTTATCTAAAGTTTTAAATAATAAATGAATTTGAATATTTTAAAAAAAATCTGATTGACTAATTAAGTTGGATTAAAAAAATGAATTAAAATTTAAATAAAAAATTTGATTAAAATATAAATTTAAATTTTTGTTGTGCCGAATTTAAACATAATTTTTAAAAACGGGACAAGATGGCGGTGGCGCGTGGTGTTTTATTGGGGATTTGTCTGGCTCCCCGCTGCTGCTGTTCTGCTTCTGCGTCACTTTTCTATTTTTCCACAATTCCACCAACCCCGCAGTCTCCCTCGGAAGTTGTTGACTTGTTTATGTATGCCAACCTCTCACAAATAATTAAAAAGAAAAACATACCACTCTGTAAGTACGCATTACCTACCTTCAATTTCAAAGCAATTTGGCTTCACTGATGGCAATTGTTTAAGTGAATTCAAATTTTATTTTATTCATTATTTTTGTTTTTCTAATTTATTTATTTTATTTTAATGTAATATTCTTATACCTTCAGTTTATGTAATATATATATGTATATATTTCATTCATTAAATATTTTTAGAGATTAGAAAATTTATAAAATTATTTTAAATTACTAAATAAAATTAAGAAAACAAGTTAAAATTAATACATAGCATTTCAGGTCTCTTTCTCAATCTCTATATTTCAATGAGGAAATATTTTTTTTTCTTCTTATACTAAATTTGACCCTAAAGTTTCAGTGAAGCATTGACAACGTTAAAAATACAATTTAAATACGAGTAAATAGGATAATGAGCACATCACATAAACGACAGTCAAACAGATCTGTATATTATTCCCATGTTAAGGGCCGTCGATTTCTCTCCCTTTGTGCTATTTACAGTACCTTTTACTCAGTTATATCGCTCCTTTATTTTTATTTTTTTATTTTTTTATTTTAATAATCTTCACAAACTTCCAAGTTTTCCCAACAAAATAAAAATTCTTATAACCAAACCAAAAATTGAATTACATATTTTTTTTAATGGGCAAGAAATTCTGATAACCATGACAAAAATATGTAATTTACAAAATGTTCGTCATATAGAGTTTATATGGAATGTTAATTAAGAAGTAATTATGATTACTTGAACAGAAATAACTCAAACCAAATTTCTCAGCTAGAAACCAGATCGAGGCATCTCCATCGTCCAACTAGACCGTTCAACCCTTATTTATACATTCCGCACTTCCCCCATTCTCTTCGCTCTGAGCCCCTTGCTTCTTCCTCTTCTTCTTTTTCTTCTCTCCTCACACACTGAGGGATATCATTCCATTCCCTTCCATTTCCCGCATCTCAATTCTTCTCTCGGTGAAGCCATGGCTTTGCTTGTTGAGAAAACCACCAGTGGCCGCGAGTACAAGGTCAAGGACATGTCTCAGGCCGACTTCGGTCGCCTCGAGATCGAGCTCGCCGAGGTTGAAATGCCCGGTCTCATGGCCTGCCGTACTGAATTCGGCCCTTCCCAGCCCTTCAAGGGCGCCAAAATCACCGGTTCCCTCCACATGACCATTCAAACCGCCGTTCTCATTGAGACCCTCACTGCTCTCGGTGCCGAAGTACGTTGGTGCTCCTGCAATATCTTCTCCACTCAGGACCACGCCGCCGCCGCTATTGCCCGAGACAGCGCCGCCGTCTTCGCCTGGAAGGGTGAGACCCTTCAGGAGTACTGGTGGTGCACTGAGCGCGCCCTCGATTGGGGTCCTGGCGGTGGGCCAGATCTCATTGTCGATGATGGTGGTGATGCTACTCTTTTGATCCACGAGGGTGTTAAGGCCGAAGAGATCTACGAGAAGACCGGCCAGTTCCCAGATCCGGCGTCTACCGACAATGCTGAGTTTCAAATTGTTCTTACCATCATCAGGGATGGGTTGAAGACCGACCCCAAGAGGTACCACAAGATGAAGGAGAGACTTGTCGGTGTCTCAGAGGAGACCACCACTGGTGTCAAGAGGCTTTACCAGATGCAGGCTAATGGCACTTTGTTGTTCCCTGCTATCAACGTTAACGATTCTGTCACCAAGAGCAAGGTGAACTCTTTTAGATATTTTTTTAAGATTCTGATGCATTTGATTTGTTTTTGAGGATTTTTTTTTTCATTCTATATTAATTTTTAATACACATATTAGTTACTTAGGTTAATTGTTCTGATCTGACGAGTCTAACCCGTATGCATTTCTGAATTGTGTTCGTCTGTTTTTGGGCGATTATATATATCTATTTTGAGTTCCGGGGCTTGTGTATAGTCCAATTGTGGTTGACAAATTGCTGAGCTGTCTTAGGCATAATAGAAATGAAAGTGTTCACAGTATGATAAATTGACGGGAAATTATTATGCAATTGACTGATTGAATTTCGAATCTATGATCTGTTTGATATAAGTCGTGAGAGGAGTATGTGAAATGAATAATGTCAATTAACATTTGTTGATAGGCCAAGAGATTCATGAAAGCAAGGTCAGTTAATATGTAACATTGAATTACTCTAGATTCTATGGGGGTTATGTATTTAGTTCTGGATATAATTTGCTTGATGGCTGTCGTTTTCTGGTTTAACTAATTGTTTGCTTCGATCTTTGTCTGCTAACAGTTTGATAACTTGTACGGTTGCCGTCACTCTCTTCCCGACGGACTGATGAGAGCCACTGATGTCATGATTGCTGGGAAGGTTGCTGTCGTATGTGGGTATGGTGATGTTGGCAAGGGTTGTGCTGCTGCCTTGAAGCAGGCTGGAGCTCGTGTGATTGTGACAGAGATTGATCCCATTTGTGCCCTTCAGGCTCTCATGGAAGGTCTCCAAGTTCTGACCCTGGAGGATGTTGTCTCTGAGGCTGACATCTTTGTTACCACCACTGGTAACAAGGACATTATTATGGTTTCTCATATGAGGAAAATGAAGAACAATGCCATTGTTTGCAACATTGGACACTTTGACAATGAAATTGACATGATTGGGCTTGAGACATACCCTGGTGTGAAGCGTATCACCATCAAACCTCAAACCGACAGATGGGTTTTCCCTGACACCAACTCAGGCATCATTGTTTTGGCTGAGGGTCGTTTGATGAACTTGGGTTGCGCCACTGGTCACCCTAGCTTTGTGATGTCCTGCTCCTTCACCAACCAGGTCATTGCTCAGCTTGAGTTATGGAAGGAGAAGGCAACTGGCAAGTATGAAAAGAAGGTTTACGTTTTGCCTAAGCACCTGGACGAGAAGGTTGCTGCTCTCCACCTTGGCAAGCTTGGAGCTAAGCTCACTAAGCTCTCCAAAGACCAGGCTGATTACATCAGCGTGCCCATTGAGGGTCCATACAAGCCTCCTCACTACAGGTACTGAGTTGATCAGGGGATGAAATTTGGAAAAAAGGGAAGGATTCATTGCTCGGCTTGCTTGTTTCATTTTGTGATTGAGTGGTAGGTTTCAGAACTTCGTAGGATTTCTATTCTGATGGGTGGTAAGAGTAAGTGAAGAAAAATCTGTTGGTCTTTGTCAAATAAGACCAGCTAGATTTGAAAATAAGGTTTTGGTTGGGGCTGTGTCTGGTTATGATATAGTAGCGCTATAATTTCTGTTTTTATTGAGTTCTCCAATATATGAAAAAAAAAAAGATTATAGAAAACGCAAAAAAGTAATTTGCTACCTAGTAATTCCGTTGTTAAATTCCTCTGCTGCAAATTACATTTTGATGTCATTTTTGTGTTTTCATTTATTCAAAGTCTTCCCCAGTTTAGAGTAAATTTAAGTTCAGACAAGGACTTGGAAAAAATGATAAACCGATAAAGTTGCAACTTGCAGTGGTTCATCTCCCCCATTCCGCAATCCCAAATTCACAATCATCGTTGTCTCAAGGTAAACTAACGTCGGTTTTTTTTTCTTTTAGTTTTTTATTTTTAAGTTTTAACTGATATATGTCAGACCCAAAAAAAAAAGTCTTGACTGATATATGTGCTGAGCCTGGAAAGGAGAAAATTGGAAAAAATATAGGGACCGGAACAAAAGTTAAGTGTTGCGTCTTCGGAGCAACGCCTAAAAAAAAAAAAAAGGAAAGAAGAAGGGAGATTTTCACTCAAGCTAGGAATTTGAATTGTATAGACGCAAACTGTACAATGCAATTCTTGTAATTTTTTGTTGTAATGTTTAGACATTAAAATCAGGAATTTTTTTATAGATGGTTAAAATCTTGGTTGTCGAAATCTTGTACAGTATTTTTGGTTTATATTTTTTTCGTCAAGTTAGAAATAAGAAAAAAGTAGGTGAAATGAGATCAAGTAAGTTCTATTTATACTTTCTTTGTCTCACCATTTTTTTTTAATTTTTTAAAAATTACGAAGTTACTTTTTTTTTCTTTTGTCCTTAAATGATCCATTCTACTACTCCCAAGTCTCAGGGCGGGTAGGGTGCAAGTGGTAAACGGTACATATCTTCAGAAGCATGGGAAAGCAAAGCTTAAAACGAAAGTATATTGGACCATCTTTACATCTTAAAGATAATTATGCATTGAATGTTGTTAGGCTATCACCCTTTTGTCCCGAGCGCAGCATATACACCGACTCCCACTCTACTCTATAGGATATCCATGGTAATCTGGATGGCGTAAAAGTTTGACATATCTTCCTTTAAGCACTTCTCATATTGAAATTAACTCACCCCAGTTATAATCAGATTCCATGTTGCTAGAAAGGAAACTCTTTCGTTTTTATTTTCACTGTATATTCCTAATATTATATTAATTCTATAACCATAATCTTTGTTGTTCAATCAAGTGAGATGCAAATTGGACTTTAACAGAAGAGAGTAGTGTCCATGACCATGTAAAACACTGTCACCCTCATAAAATCAAATGCCTTTTACTTACATTGTACATCATATTTGTTAAATTAATGAATAAGGATCACCTGGTGTGCATAGTAATTTTTTTTTAATTTATAAATATATTTTTTAAAAAATTATTAAAATAAACAATAAAATAAATATTTTAAAATAAGATAATTTTTTTTTTCTATTCTTTAGGAAATATAAAAATAAAATATAAATATGTTCTTATGGTTTTTGCATAAGACGTTAATTAATATATATCATCTATCTTATTTAAAAAAAGGTCAAAAGGTATGGATTTGAATAGATATAACATTTTTTAATGAAGCTTTTAACTTATTTTTTTTTTTTCGTTTTTTTAACAGAATGACTTTTGATGTAAAAATTACTATTTTGTCTTTAATTTTGATATATTTTTAAATAATTTAATATCTATCAATACAGAAAAACAGTTGTGTTAAGAGTGTAGAACTTCTAACATTAAAAGATATTTAGTCTTTTTCTATTTAATAAAATGACATCTTTATATTTAAAATTTTTCTTTTGTTATATTCTAATATATATTTTTAAAAATTAATACTTGTTAAAATTTTTAACACCATAAAAGGTTAATTTTCCTTAAAAAAATAATGTTTTACAGAAAAAATTACAAAATTTAAAAATTATTTTTTTATTTTAATAATTTTTTAAAAATAAATATTTATAAATAAAAATTACTGTGCACCCCAGCAGGTGATCCTTATTCTAAATTGATACCTATCAAAAAATATATCTCTAAATCATAGATGGTAAAATTCAGTTTTGAGTAAAAAATAATTTTAAATATTATATATATATATATATATATCTCGTAGAATGAATATATAATGAAATAAGGATTGCCTTGTACAAAAATTGATATGGGATTTACCAGAAGGTCATAAAGGGAGCATGTAGTAGAGCAGAAAAGATTCAGTAATTTAAAGAAAGCATCACCCTTCTAAGAAATGGTGCTGAAGGAATATGAGAGGGTGGATAGTTAGGTTTTGTTTCTGTGTGATAATATGGAAATGCATAGCCCATACCCAACAGGCAAGCAACAGTGCTTTTTGCCATTAGATCCCTGTGTCCAGCTTCGATCACCTCCAGCTATACCTTACTTCCCCATGTTTTTCCCTTTCAAACAAAATAGTATCGGGCCTTCCTTGCATTTGAAGATGATATGCACTGAATGTTGCATACAAATTGTAGAATTGAAGAGGCAAAGATAAGGACTAAATTGAAAAATCAAATTTATTTTGCAAAACAACTATCTCTGCCGCACAAAACACACGTGTCTGTGTGCGCATATATATATATATATATATATATAAAGTTGGGGTCTTTGAGATTTCTCCTTAATTATTGCACTGTTTCATGAAAGATGAGTTAGATATAGCTTCTTTTTTTTTTTTTAAAATAAATGCGGCATATACACTTAGTCCCACTGAGCTCCCGTAAGATATACAGTAACCAAGTCCTATTAGGTCGATTGGATCATACTAGATGATGTATGAGTTTGAAGAAGACGAATCATGTTTATGGCCTCTTTGATTCAAGTTCACTTTCTTCCCTTGTATCAGTTTGCCTCAAGTTCTTTCTTACTAGAAATGAATAATTTTCGTTCTAGGCTGAACTCTGAAGTTCTTAATAACATATTCCTCTACGTGCTTTGTTTAAGTGAAATGCAAAGCATTTAAAACTCTAGGAAGAGGTTACTGTCCATCTCCTTGTTGAACGGTGCTCTCTCATAAGCCCAATCTCCAAGAACATGCAAATAATATGAGTCATATTATATCACCTGACTTCTCTATGCAAGGTGGTAACGTCTGTGCAGAATCAAACATTCATTACATTCATATTTAAAGCAGTGCTAACTCGTCTCAAATGAAGCAGACAGATTGCAGCATATAGTACTACACATACCTCTCAAATAAGTGCACAGAGGAAATTACTAACTCTTACATCACATCTCAAGCCAAGCCTCCCCTATTTGAAAGGTCACCTTTTCCTCTGTTTCGTTGCAGAATTAATCCTGATATCAAAATTCTCACTTACTGTTCTTGTTCTTGCATGCCTTCTTCCTGAGAAGCTGATGACTTTTTATACTTAGCAGGACTTCC
Source organism: Delonix regia (assembly GCA_037074485.1). Lineage (NCBI taxonomy): Eukaryota > Viridiplantae > Streptophyta > Magnoliopsida > Fabales > Fabaceae > Delonix > Delonix regia. Next base: position 28,948,500 of record CM073451.1, read on the forward strand.
ATATATCGAAATAGCCATCCTCATATGGAAATCACTCACTGGACGCATTAACGGTATGATATATCCATAGGGAAATACTCCTAGAAAAATGCCTATAGTCAAGATGAAGGAAAGGAATATGCTTCCAGTGATAGTGATAACATTCGCAAGCCATGTGACATTGCTCACAACTAGACGTATTGCCGCCATAAACGCCAAACTCATAGTCACTAGAGCCATAGCCACCATGATATATGCTATGAAATAGGCTCTTCGTGCCAAATGATAATCCCGAAACTGTGCCCAAAACAAAAGGAAACACCCGAAAGTGGAACTATGCATGGCTGCTGTGTTGAAGATCATAAATATCTGGAACATTGTTCGGTTTACTAAAACTGCCATGCCTCTATTATTATGTGGGGTTCGATCATCAGAGCTGTATACGCTACCAGGAACAGTAAATCCAGCTGCAAATGTCACCGTTGATATCAATATAGCCACTAGCATCAGTGTGTTAGCCCCATTCCTCAGCCAAGCTACTTTGGGCGGTAATCTGCGCTTATGAAGAATACTTTTTGCCTTATTGCTCACTCGTGCACCAACAGAATGGAAGACCAGGTTTGAAAGCCACTACAAAGATAATTAAAAAAGTGAGTTTGACTTTAGTGTTTACATGCTACGTATAGATACACCAAACCTGTCTAGTTGTCCTTGGTATTTTACGTTGTAGCCAAATAGTATCTTGAGCAGTGAAACCTTCATTATTCAGGAGATTCAGATCAATTCTCTTATCACGTGTCAGAGACAAAAGAATGTGAGGAAAGAAATTCTTCGAAGCCAAATGGAGTGGAGTATTTCCATCTTTGTCTTTCTGGTTTACATCAAGTTTTGTGTTTCTTAATAGATATTTCGTCACATTATGTCGTCCATACTTTGCAGCAACGTGAAGCATATCTTGACCATTTCGGTTGACCAGTACTCTAGAATCGTCAGCCCATTCTTGTTCAAGAAATTCCTTGACCACCGTAAGATGACCCCATTTGCAAGCAAGGTGAATAGGAAGGTGACCCTTCGTGTTCCATTCCAAGGCACTTGGGGCAGATTTGTTTAATAGGATACGAACACCTTCAACGTAACCAGTAAACGCAGCATAATGAAGAGGAGTTCCTCCATCTTCGTCCTCTAAATACATCAGCTCTGGTTTTTTTGCTACTATATCCTTTATCAATGCTGCAATTAGTTAAAATGGCTCTTAAGAATGTTGATGGTTTAAAAAATATGATTAAAATATGTATGAGAGATCTCTTTAAAGTTTTAGGTTGAAGAGGCAAACAACTCTGAGTCATTAACAAATAAGACTCTTTAATGTCAATAGGATTTTGAGAAGAGATTTTCCTCTATTTTTACAGTTGCATAGTCAGAAGAATTCGATAAGGATTACTTGTCTTTGTTAAGAAAAGTTTTAATCTAAACTTCATTCATCACATGAAATTATTAAGTACATTCAAAGGCTAGTGTTGGCTCTGAAATCAATTGAATCCTACCTCTGAATTCTATATGCCAGATTGACCAACGCATATGCTATTTCTTATTGGAATGCTTTAGATAACATATTCTCAAAGGCCAAAGTTATAACCTATTGCTAAGGCACAATTCTACTTCATTATTTGTAGAAAGAAATGCGGAACGCTACCAGTCAAATAAGTTGATAAAGACAGCAAAGCTATTTTCCAGAAAGACATATATAATTATCTCCGACATCAGCATTGAATATCCATAGATAAAGGGAATTAGAGAACTAAGAAAGTAAATAGATACCTGCATTCTTTGCGTTAATGGCAGCATGCAGAGGAGATATTCCTGGCAGTTTGGGAGGGCCATGTCATCCGGAAATGGAGCTTCCAACAGAACATCAATTATTTGCTTATTTCCAGTTAGGACTGCCAAATACAAGGAGGATTGACCTGACTTGTTCAAGTAATGAGCCACGCATTTATCTGTTCGGAATAGAAGAGTGGCCCCTTCAACATGGTTGCTGCAAACAGCCTCATGCAAAGCTGTATTACCATATTCATTTGTTAATCTTGTTATGTCTTCATCTTTGTTCTCCAAAGAAGATTTTGATTTCTCTGCGTCATGTTGGTAAAGAATGAGCTTGATTATACCTGAACTCTTGGCTCTAGCAGCAACATGGAGTGGAGTATCACCTTTCAAGTTTCTCTTGGTGAGTAGCTGAGGAAAGTGAAGACCAATTAGCTCTGCAATGCTTTCTTTTCCAAAATAGGCAGCCTCATGAAGCAATGAATCTCCTGCGCGTGTGACTTGATCAAAAATAGCAGATAAAGGTAGCTTCTTCCCCAAACATACTTGCTCCACCACGTCAACAAACCTATCTTCATTCCCATTTTGAACAGCCTTTTTCAGTTTAAATACACACACACAGTTTTTCTCCCAAAAAAGTTGCTCTCGCACTAGTGTTGGTTGTGAAGGTGGATTTTGACTATCAGTACTGGAGAACTCTTGTGCTTTCAGTCCTTCTAACCTGTTGTTGCATATCTTTCTCCTGCTTGCTGCTTCATTTTCTTCTACAGGAATTTGCACTTGATCCATATTTCTTGCTTCCGCCTAAGATGCGACACTTATACAAAATTTAAAGTTGTTTACTGAAGTCAATATAATTAAAAATATTTGAGGTGAGTGCAGGCAGAATTAAGAAAAATTTTAGAGTTAGCTAGCACATGCATGTCCTAATTTTAAATTGTTGTTTGAATCGCATTGTGTGAACATCATATTCTTATGAAGCAATTGATATCGATTAGGCGACTTTTAAATGAGTCACGTTTACCTAGTCAAAATGCCAAAATTAAAAGAGGACTTGTTTTGAATTTTAAAGATATTAAATGGTCCACTTATCTTCCAAATTACAAGTTTGTCGTTCATATGAGAGAGCGGTTTAAGTCAGTTATAACATGATAAAAACAAGAGTCTTTGATGGGAAGAAATTGCGTCAAGTGCGAGGGTTCCTAGCATGAGTGATTTCTTCCTCAGAGACCATCACTGAGATCATGGCCGAAGGTAAGTTTTATATCTAATCCTTACTTCTATTATTTCTTTTCTTTATGATGTAGCCTGAGAATGTTTATGGATCCACTTTACCCAATCAAATTGGTTATATTAGGCTAGATTAGACCAAGGTAAAATACAAAATTTACAAATCTTATTGAATTGAGTCATGTCTTGTGTGAATTATATTTACAATAAAGTTTACAATATTAATTCTTTTGAAATTTTAATCATTTCTATTCCAAATCTTAATTTTTTATTTATTTCAAATTTTAAATTTTTTTATTTTTTCTTTAAAAACTTGTTTTTATTAATCAAAAATAAGAAAATGATTGACCTGATCCACACCTTATGTAACATAGCTTAGTCAAGTCATCTATTGGGCCAAAACCATCAAATCACTTATTAGTTTAGGCTGACATATAAAATAAAATTTAAATTAGGAAGACTTGCTTATATTAAAAAAAATAAAGTCTTTCTCTTATTGCATTTTTTATGTGAGATGAATTTCGAGGTTCATTTTCTTAATTGTTTTTGCTTCCTTGCTATGAAAGACAGATGGTAATATGCAATAAAACATCCCGTACCCTGTCAAACAAATTTTAAAAGAAGACTTGCTTGTATTTAAAAAAACAAGTCTTTCGCATGTTTAGCCTGTTATTATATTTTCTATATGTTAAACATTTCTTCCATTTAAATTGACCAACATATCATAAATTTTATTTGAATTTTTAATTTGACAATGACTGTAAGATGATATTCATATGTTATGAATATTTATTTTCTTGTAAAATTATAAAAATGCATTATGTGATTAAATGAAAGTACTGAAAAGATAACAAACTACTGCTCACACTTGGGAAAATCTCTTCAGACAATTTTTTTTGGGCCAACCTCTTCATACAATTTGAAAATATAACAAAATTGCTATTGCCTTCTCCATTCACTTTATCTATATTTCTCCCTTTCACACCATGCATAATATTAATTGCCATCCCAGGAATATTATTAAGCTTGCGATTGTAATGCATGATCAACTGTATAATTTTTTTTTAAATGTGGTAATGGTGGATTAATTAATTATGATATTTAATTAACCTTAAACTGAAACCAGATTTGACACTAATTACAAATTACAGATATTGTGATTTAAGTTTAGCATTGTGGGAAGTAATTTACTATAAGGGGCATTGTTGAGATGATTTTGATAGCTGTTAAATATATATATATATATATATGGATATAAGATTGTAATTTAGTGGTTCATCTTGGTAAGACAATAAATTAAAAATGGTAGCCATTGATGTACAAATTTATAAAGAAGACTTGTCTTTCTCCATTAGGCTGGGAGTGGGTGTGTGGGTGCTGGTGGTCCCAAGCCTCCATGGGTACGTGTCCTTTCATTAGTTTTATCTTCTTTTTCGTTTTTTCCCTCACTTTTTGATTGGTTAGCTTATTTTTATTTTTTTTCACTTAATATATTTTTGCTTTTTGACCTCTTTTAGTATTGGAAGGGAAAAGTGATTTAATTTAATTTTATGATATGGGAGGAAATTTATTTATTTATTTTTGTTTTCTTACGTTTTGTTATTTTCCTTTGTTTCATATTTTTATGTTTTTGATTTTTATTTTTCTAATATTTTTGTTATTTTTATTTTTTTTCCCTTTTTTTGAATTTTGAAATTGCAAAATTTTATTTTCATATCTTCCTAAGTATTATTGTTTTTATAAATTATTCAAACAAATTACGGTATCAACATACTAACTTTGCCAAATAGTACAATGGGGATTTTCCTGAATTGTCCATATAATGTGTCACACATTCATCAGCATCATATAAAGCAGAGTGACCCTTTCACCATGCTCCCCATAATGCACAGCCTCATTCAAAAACCTTGATTACCTCTAAATTCCTTGACCCATTTACTTTGGTTGTTCGAAAAGTTTAGAATGTGAATAATTGTTGGTAAGATTGGGAATGCAATTAGCCTCGACCCATTTGGTTTGATCGTTGGATTGTTGATAAGATTGAGAATGTGATTACACTTAAATTCCTTAAATTTTTTGACCCATTTGATTTGATTATTGGATTGTTGATAATATTGAGAATGCGATTATACTTAAATTTCTTAAATTTCTGGACCCATTTGGTTTGATTGTTGGATTGTTGATAAGATTGAGAATGCGATGACACTTAAATTCCTTAAATTTTTTGACCCATTTGATTTGATTGTTGGATTGTTGATAAGATTGAGAATGTGATCACACCTAAATTCTTTAAATTCCTAATCCATTTGGTTTGATTGTTAGATTGTTAATAAGATTGAGAATGCGATTATACCTAAATTCCTTAAATTCCTGGATCTATTTGGTTAGATTGTTGGATTGTTCATAAGATTGAAAATGCGATTACACCTAAATTCCTTAAATTCCTGGATCCATTTGGTTTGATTGTTGGATTGTTGATAAGATTAAGAATGCGATTACACTTAAATTCCTTAAATTCCTTAACCCATTTGGTTTGATTGTTGGATTGTTGATAAGATTGAGAATGCTATTATACCTAAATTTCTTAAATTCCTAGACTCATTTAGTTTGATTGTTGGAAAAGTTGAGAATTTGAAGACCCATTTAGTTTGATTGTTGGAAAAGTTGAGAATTTGAATAATTGTTGAAAAGATTAAAAATGCAAATAAAAATAGGGTTGGAGATAAGAAGGAATTTAAAAAAATAAAAATTTAAATATATATATATATATATTATATTAAAAAAATAAAAATAAAAATAAAGATTACTTAAATTATTAAAATATCTCTACTTGCAAAGTTAAAATATTAATTAATTATTTTTTTTAATAATATAAAAAAATAACAATAGCACAATTGCAGCAAATCTCTGGAATAACAAGAACCCATTTGCATCGTCCTGGAATGACAAATCTTGCCGGCGTTGAGTGACCATCTCGCCGGTCTTGACCAACGCAGCAACGAACAACCAATGATGACCATCTACGAGTCTTGACCAACGGAGCGAAGGAAACCAGAGACAACGGCAGATCTCGTCGACGGAGAACCTCTTCTTTCTCTTCCTTCTGTTTTGACTACGACGGAAGTTGCAGAACTGATCTTTGCCGGCAGGAAACCTGAAGCATCTGTGATGACAACTTTATTTCAGTCTCTTCCCTCCGTTTCAACAGGAAGGGAGAACGATCAGTGACGATGGGAACGACGGGAATGAAACCATAGCACTTTTATCTCATCTTTTCGTTTTTCTTCTTCTGCTTCCCTGTATATTACAATCATCTTTCCATGTGGACTTCTCGCTCAGGCTCAAATATGGTAAAGTTTGTTCTTTCCCGGGAGATAGCGTGATTCCACTGCCTCAGCTCAGTAATCCACTTTCCATCATTTGAGGTAGAGTCATTCCCTCAAGGAAGGGAATGCATGCTGAATCCTTCAACCAAACGTTTTCCCTTTCCATCCTTTTAAATCTTTCAACCAAACGACCCCCTTGTTCTTGCAGCCACATGAAGTGTTGTATTACTTTTCGTACTGTGCCATTATCAGGCTTATTCAAGTTGCAGGCGAAGTTCAGACTTTTTTGGAATGGCCAAGCAAGGAAATGCTCTTGTGATTTTAGAATATATGGGTAAAAGAGGTTTGGATGTATTGATTACTTATGCTTTATCCACGTAATGAATTTCTATGATGACTGTTAGAAATAAATTTGATTTTGGTCCAATACCTTATGGACCATGATTCATGCTTTGTAATCCATTATTAATGTACATGCCTATTGTTGCTTTTATTGTCTTAATTATTATGTTAAATGAAATAGGTATTAGTTGAAAGATATACAAATATATATGTGATGCTTGAGAGAGTAACTTAAATAAATGATTAAAACCTCTTGAATTTTAAAAGTAAAGATGACTTTTTCATTGTTGTAACAAGTTAAAAAAAAAAAGCCAATTTAATAGAGAACTCCGATTCACTTAAACTTTTTTCCACTCTACCCTCCTAATATTCTCTACCACTATTTCAAACAGAGAGAGGCCTATCATCTCTCCAACAATCAGTACTCATCACCATTTGATTAAAATAAAGTATAAAGACTACTGTGAAAGGATATTGTAGAATGAAATGCATTCATAGTTAATTAAACAAAGTTCATATGATTTCTAATATGTTCAGAGTTAATTCTTGTGAAAAACAAGTTGCAAGCAGCATTAGGCATTAAGAAATGGAGTGATTCTTTTCTGTGTTTCTACGTTTATAAAATGCGAAGAAAGTCAAGAGCATCTTGAAGTATATTAACTTCACCGTGACAGCACCGGAAGATAAAATGAAAAAAGAACAAGAAAAATGCCAGTAGATTAATAAGGAAAACATTTGACATTCAATGATCACATACACATAAATAGATAGTACAGTACCCATATATTCGAGAAGTAATGTAATGATGCTCAGCACCTCCATCTTACAGGTCCTTCTCAATAGGATTTTTGAGAAGTGATTTCCCTCTGCTTCTACAATTGTATAGTCAAAAGAATCTGATAAAGAGTGCTTGTTTTTGTCTAGAGAAGTACTAGCCTAAAGTTCTTATGACAGGAAATTATTAAGTACATTCAACGGTTGGTATCAGCTCTGCCATTTTGAATCCTACCTCTAAATTCCGCATGCTGGATTGAATTATGCTAATGCTACTTCTTATGACATGGCTAATTAAGATGCTTCATATAATGTATTCTAAAAGGCCAAAGTTATAACCTATAACTAAGGCACAATTTTTGTTACACCTCAAATCCTTGGAATAAGACTGGTACAGGACACAAAGAAATTTTTGAACCTACAAGCCAACACTAGATGAAAAATCCCTAACACTACCAACATTTTTGCAATTTGCACCATATTCAAAGTAAACCTTGCCTTTTTATAAGGATATGCAATTTATACAACATTAGGAGTTTTGTAGAAATTTTGACATAGCCTACCTAGTAAATAGGAAATCCCGAAATTACTACAAAATCTTGTCAGGCAAACCAATATACATAAAGAGAGCTCTGTTCTCACCAGAATGAACCAAAGCTATCATACACCAATATACAAAGTGAGAAATGCTAATTTGTGGTCAAAATACATCGCAACACGAGCAAAATAATAACTATCCAACACCATCTATATACAACCCAAAAAATGTCATATACAACAAAATGAAATAGGCTATCCAGTAGATTCAAGCAGGCTCACCCAAAGGAATCCCCATCAATTCTTAGCTCCCTCTGAGAATTCATCAGCTTCACTATCTGAGATAACAAATTTAAGCAACTATTGACCACGACTTTCTTGGTACTATATATATGCTATTATTTCTATTCATTTTATAATCAAAGCTAAGCCTTGTTAGGGATGCTTAAGCAAGGAATATGTCCTTGCTATTGTGATTTTAAAATATTGGCTTAAAGTTTATGTGCGTTAGTTACATGACCCATGACTGTTTTAGTACAAAGAATGATTCTTATGAGAAGGATTTTGTAGGTGGAATGGAATAAATTGTGATTTATTTAAGGAAATTTGGAGACACTTTCACTTATATATATATATATATATATATATATATATATATATATATATATATATCTATCTATCTATCTTATAACACATTGAAGGGAAAACAAAAGCATTTCACACAATGGAACAGATTCACGAAAGGTATATATCAGTTATGCATGTAAACCAGTCCACTTTTTTACAACAAGCCATCATAATAGTAACAATATTATGGGCGCCGTTGTACAATAGTTGTTATTTGCACTTCAAGTCAGTTTCAGCTACTATAGCTAGTTACTATTGTTAGTAGAAATTAAGATGAGAGATAGTTCTTAATTTAGACTATTGATAAGCAGGTTTATTATTGTAAAATTAATGCAAGTCTAATACCCCGTTATTGATAGCCGTATATTTTACTTTTCATCAAAAGAGTATCTTGAGTTGTTAGACACTCATTATTCGTAACATTCAAATCATATACTCTTTCTTATTTTCTTGTTTAACTTAGTTGCTTGAACTATGTGTTTCTCGAAATATGTTTTACTACATTACGCGATTCATTCTTTGCTGAAACATGAAGAACGTGTTGACCTTTCTTGTGTAGCAAAATCCTTGAATCAGTCCATTCTTGTGCTTGAGGTTCTTTGAGCACCTGAATATATATGACCCTAATTTGCAAGCAAGGCGAATAGGAAGGTGGCCCTTTGTGTTCCATTTCAATTTAACTGGAGCATATTTCCTTACAAGCAAACCAGAGGCCTTTCTTTGACATAACCAATCGCAGCGGCATAGTGAAGTGGAGTTCCTCAATGCTCATCTCTTAGATACATTCGATAAATATGCAACTATATTAATTAGACGACCCACACACTTGTAAACAATTTAGTGACAGTTGGAGAAGTGACAGGGTTAGTATTTTGTAAGTTCAATGTTAATATACGTGTCATATTCCTTAATTACTGCACTAATAAATAAGGAGCATTAAAAATAGATATAATAGAAGGTACTATTGTGCTTATATATACCTGTTGAATTTAGTGATTTAAAGCTAGTCAAGCAAGTGAATTTCTGGAAATATCCCTGTCTACAACTAACTTGATAAAAAATATCAGACAAAAGTAACTTGTTCTTAGAACATACCATCTCCAAGACAAGAACAAAATTGTCTGCATCTCCATTTTTAACAGCCTTCTGCAATTCAAAGTTTGTTGAGTCTTTCCCAAAACTATGTTCTTCCAAAACTCTAATTCCTTAAAGGTCTTGCCACTCTTTTGCTTTCAGTTTCAGGTTCTCCACCCAGCCACATATACCATCTTTCTCTTCAGTTTCCTTCATTTGCTTCTATAGGGATTTGGATTTAATGCATATTTCTTCCTCTTTCTCGCCACTATCAAATGCGAACCAAATAATAAGCTTACAATCGCTATGATTTCATATATGAGATCAACTTGCGAAACAAGTCAGCACAATATATATAAAATAAATCAGTTATGCATTAGCCAATAATTGTTGTTTGAATTCACAGTGTGTCCACATAATCCTTGTCAAGTAATTTTCTTCTTCCTGATGCGTTCAATTGAGTACTATGAACAAGATGATGTTATGTAACTTGAGATAAAAAGTATATTTTAGCATTCTAGGGTTGAAAAGTGACTACACGTCATTGCAAATAGTTTCATGTTTGAACCTTCAAGTTTAAACTGTTCCAATAAATATATTTGACTTGGCCTTAGGCATATGAATTTGATAGATTGTTTGATGAATATGAGAAAAAGTCAACAGCGTACTAGAAATTTCTTTCCAGCAATATAGTGGTTATTCACAAAGCTTTTGCAAATATATTTGAAGCATATCAGCTGTCACTTCAGGAAATTGTGGTATTTGATTGATTGAAGCTTCTCAATGAATCATCTCTTTTTCGCCGTTTAAAAAGGATTAACTCTTTTTTTGCAAACTCCTGCTCTCTAAGAAGAATAACCCCTTTGGACTAAGCCCATTTGAATTTGACAATGTCAAAATGCTTTTGCCTTCTCTAGCACTCGATCCATATTTCTCCTTTCCACATCATAATCAAATGCAACGAAACAGAGGAAGGTGTGACCTCTGGTTATGGGGGAGAGGCTTGTGATGTCTGGCACTTTTTAGTAATTCACATCAGTTTTCATATCAACCATAGCAATAAAAATGATAGAGCTGTTTCTGTGGGGATGTGTTACAGTAGCTAGTATCACATTCTGTATGCAAGTACAAAATTATAGATTCTGAGCAAATCCAAAAATGAGAAGAAAAAGAAAAAGCAGAACATTGTAACTAGTATTTTTTTTTTTTTTTGGGCCACAATTGTAACTAACTTGGTTGAGTAGGAATAAAGTGCAAGTAAATTGTGCCGAACTGGTTTGACATGCTAAAATATTTCAAATAGAGGCTGTGATGGAAAAATGTACAATGACAGTAATAATATTAACAATAGGTTGTCAGTACTAATTAGACTATGATCTAAAATTTGTCTGTCTTTGCAAAGCCTTTTATATTAGCAATTTTTGGAAAGTAATGGCCAATCAATTCTGCTATCCTCTCACTTCCAAAATGGGCAGCCTCATGAAGCAATGAATCAACAGTAGGGGTAACTTGATAAAAAATATCTGGCAAAGCTAGCTTGTATTCAGAACATACCTCCTCCAAGACGTTAACAAAATTGTCTACATCTCCATTTTGAACAGCCTTCTGCAATTCAAAGATTGCTGAGCTTTTCTTCCCACAAACATCACTACTGGGGTAGTATACTTTTGCTTTCAGTTTCTGCACCCTGCATAGCATCTCACTCTCCAGCTGCCTTCATTTCCTTCTATAGGAATTCACACTTGTAGGAATGATTATTTCAAACTCAGTTTGTAAATTTTGTTGGTTTTGGAAATTCCCTGCTCTATATATATAGTTCACGACAGCTTGGCCAATAATTGTTGAGTAGCGCCGGGTCAGGAAAAAGAAAAAAGAAATTAATGGGAAATTTCCATCTCTCTTTATTTCTCCCCTGAAGTTTCCATTTATTTTGATCCATGTTTCTTGGTTGTTTCTACTTCCTTTCTCAGAAAAAGAGATGGCAAAAATACAATACATGCCCGACCTATCAAACTTAGCTTGTATTTATTATAAGACTAGTCGTTCACATGATTTGTATATTGTTACATTTTCTACAAGAAATACATTTATTTCTCGCTCTCAATTGTTGACTGACATAGTTATTGTCATAGAAAAGAGAGATGAAGTCAATAGTAAGGCTACCATTTATTTCCAACGCGTTTTTAGTTTTATTTTTATAAAAAATATAATTGTAATTTTAATTTTTAATATTTTAAAAATAGGTTTCTCATGCGAAGTTAATAATCAATGCATCTTTTGTTTTTGAATTAATTGACAAATAGAACTTCAACTTTATTTCATTTTTTGTTTTTAAATTTGACCATAAATAAATGATGAAATTCATATAGTTAGATTATTTATTTTCTTGTAATAAAATTATACAAAGGCCACGTGTCAATAAAATCTCGTTTCATTTCAAGTTTTAATGTATATAGAATAAGTTTGTCACATGGTGCATTACTGATATGATCAACATATCCACACAGTAAAGTAAAAGAGAATATGTTTGTCACGAGATAAAACTTTGTTTACATTTATTTTTAAATTAAATTCACCAAATGATAATAAATTTGTTTAATTTTTTTAATTTCGCTGTGGTAAATGATATATTCATTTGGGTGGAATATGTATTTGCTTCTAAAATTATAAAACCGCCATCTGTTTGAGAAATTATTGTAAATTAAACTTCTCTATCTCAACCTCTGTTTTTGGTTTTTAACCTATTTTAAAATGCGTTTTAAGAATTTAATTCGTCCCAGATTTATTTTAGAGGATTTGACAAATTGCCTCTATGTAACAAATTTAATCGAGGGTGGGCTTTGTAATTCAATATACCAAGGTATCGAACAAACACAAGACACACGTCCATGCAAAATATATGCATGATTGTGAGCTGAAATCAAATACAGTAAGAGAGATTTTTGGTAGATTAATTAATCTAGTACGCAAAACATAAATAAAATACTGAAAATTCGTCCTCACTTTGATTTCCTCAGCTTCAGATCAAGACAAACATGTGATGCTCCACTTCATTACGTCTCTTTCTCTATTCTTTAACAAATAAATAGCATAGGGAGAAAATGTTACCTAAGACACTTTGGTTGAAGGTATATCATAATAAAGAGAAGGTTGAGTTGCAAGCAGTGTGACGCATCTCGAGATATGTTAATTAAGGTATACTTCACAAAAAGAGAAATTTATACAAATTGAAAGGATATTAGCTTGTATTTGTTATATGACTAGTCGTTCACATGATTTGTCTCTTGTTACATTTTCTACAAGAGCTACATTAATTTCTCACTTTCAATTGTTGACTAACATAGTTATAGTCATAGAAAGAGAGAGGGAAAGTCAATAGTAAACCTGCCATTTATTTCCAATGTAACATCTCAAATTTTTACACTTAGGTCCTCTGTTCTTAACTAAAAAAGTTTAGAGTAAAATGTAAATTTAGAATAACTCCTTATGTATACATTGAAATAATAAATTTTGTTAGGTATCTAATAGAAAAATAAAAGAGTTTTAAAGTGTGAAAAAGAATCTCCAAAGTACAAGGGTTACACATTAATTTTTTTAAAAAAAGTAAATTAAGGGATGTCCTTAATTGCAACCAAAAAGTATTTTTAAGGACCAAACTGCAAAAATGAAAATTTGAGGGGTATAGACGAAAAGTGTGCCTAGAAAAGTGGAAACAAGAACCAATGGAAAAGAGAACAATCATTGGATGGATCAAAAGAGAAGATTCCTCTTTTTGATAAGTACAATTTCTTATATAAGGGTTCAACTATGAAAAAAGATGGTGTGGGTCAAGTTAGAAATTAAGTAAAAAAAAAGAGGAGCATGTGCAAAGCTTTACTTGAAAAAGAAGCCAAGCCTTCCTGCACTGTAAATACCTTATACATCTAGCCATTTTGCGCAAGTTGTGAAGTGAGTGCTCTTGTGTAGAGAGAGAGAGAGACCGAGAGCTAGAGAGTGTTAGAGAGAGAAAGAGAGCATGAAAGGGAGAAAGAGAGAGGGAGGCCGAGAGCTTAGGAGAGAAGAGGTTAGCCGGCGTAAAAGAGGAGGAAGAAGGTGGTGGTGGCTGAGACTCCTAGGGCAAGTAAGCTTAGGATTTCTTTTAATCATATTCACCATCCTTCTCATCTTAATTCTTCTCTCAATTAAGTTATTAATTAAGCATTGCATTGTTTTTATTTTAGTATTTTGGAAGCAACATCATCATGCTTGGCCGAAAGAAATTGAGGTAGATAATTAAGCTATTCTTCATATTTTTGTTGGTACAAGAATGTGGGATGGAGGCCTAGCATGGCAAAGCCCTTGGTGGGCAAAATCCTTCATGGTTAAGGACGAGGCCCTTGGTGGGCGAAGCACATTGGTGGTGTGGTTTAAGGATGTGGATTGCCTAGGGCAATTGGTCATGCATGATGTGTGTTTGTGAATCCTTGTTATTGACATCCTTATGTATATCCTTGTGTTGATATTCTTGATGAATGATGATAACCTCTTATACTTTGCTAATTGTTTTGAATGCTTAATTATTTACTAGGATTTGTTGAAATCTCACCCCATTTTTCTTACATATTTTAGGAGAGAATGCCAATTTTGATGCTTTTTGAATAATACAAAAATACCCGGATGTTGTTCTTGTATGCCTTATTATGGTATTTTGTTTAGATGATGGAATAATGGTGACCAAGGTAACCATGAGTAGGCTTGTGCTCGAGGAATCATTCAGCATGCCAGAGTTATGTCCAAGAGCGGTGGCAAGCCTTATTTATAGGTTGTGAAGTGAAGTGAAGAAAGGAAGACGGAGAATTTTGGCTAGTGAACTTGCTTAAGTGGCAGGTTACAAGTAGGAATTAGGATAATTTTAAAGTTGTATTATATTAATCCTTCTTCTACTCTCATGTAACCCTAGATACACTCTTTCGATTTCTCTTCCTTCATTTTAGCTTATATGGATCTATGTATTAACATGGTAGCTATGGTAATGTTATGAATGTTTAAGTACTTTATCTATTTTTGTCTAGGGACATGTGTTTGTTGATTTTATTTACTTTAAAGCATGTTGGCTGAAAAATACATAGGCTAATTTAGGTTAATGGAGGTTAATATTTGTACGAGTTTAGTACTAAAGATTGCCTAAATAACCACCTAAAAAGCTGTGTTAATTAATGAATTATGCGTGGTAGCCAAGAATACCTTAGTATTTTTAGTAGTCAAGATAATATATTAAATCTAGGTTAACATATACAAATGGATAGTAAAAGTATATTGGTATATGAATCAAGTTTCATATATCACTTAAGATAAAACCACACGTGCTACTTAGGCCTAATGTAATAAGATTAACTAAGTTTATTGTTCTTGTCATTTAGACCGAAAAGCGAATAGAAGAAATTAACCATGATGTAATTAGGCTAAACATAATATTAATATGGGAAATGACTAATGGTCTTAGGTCTTATCACTATTGGAAATGACTAATGGTCTTAGGTTTTATCACTATTGGAAGTAGAAAAAGGTGATTAAATAAGACATAAAAATGACTAGGGCACACTTTAACCTAGATTGGATGCATATTGCATGACAAATTGTATCTTGATAGGAGAAAAGTCCATTTAGCCTAGATGCATGAGCATGGATGTAACAAGTAAGAGTTTCAAAGTTGGAAACCCTAAAGTGGCAAGTTTCAAGCAGCCAAATGACCAATCTAAAGCTAAAGGAGAGAGGTAAGTGGCTTAATTTAATAAGATTGATCTTAATGCCCAATTTAGGAAAAATGAAATCTCCTTGGGTTTAGACAATACACATAGGCCAAAATATGCATGCTGAAAATGTTAGAAGAATGTGTTAGTGGAGGATAAAGTTGCATGGGTAGCATAATAATATTGGAATAAGAAAAGAAGTGAGCATGAGTGAAACAAAACCCTAGTTGACTTAGTACACCTTAAAATATAAAATTACCTCATTTAGCTAGAAGAAGATAATGTAGCACAAAGATTAAGAAGATGATCTTAGAATTGCACCCTAGGCTTGAATAGTTGGCAATTGAAAGAAATGATGTGCAATTTGAATTATTGGTAGATTGATGGATTAATGACAATTGAGGTGTTTAGTTATTAGGCACATTTTGGAATGATTTGCATGGGAAAATAGAAGGTTATGATAGGGTAAGTTAATATTTTAATGTGAGATTCACCTAGTTAGATGTGTAGGACAACCTTGAAAATGTGGAAGCATGATGTGACCATAATAAGAATGAGGTTGGACAATAGAATAGTTTACATCTTCACTTTGAAGTTTTGATAAGATAGCACAAATGGAATATCTTGCATCGGAGCACGTGCGACAAGATATCAAAAAATTTTCAAGGACACACCATGATGAAAGTGGGACCCACACATGATCATGCATGGAATTTTATATTCCATAGTTTAAAATTAATTGATTAGGCTTAGATAATAAGCTTGTAGAAAAAGATCCAAATAAGTAGATGGATAATTGGCTTAAAACCCAATAATCATAATGTAGGCCTAGCATATGGGCAATAGGATTAAAATTAATACTTATATATTATTGGCCTTAATTATGTGAGTATGAACTCTAGGACTTGTTTCTTAAGTCCACATGAGGTAGATAAGCTATGGATTAGATAGTATTTTCTTAATTCTTGTATACATTCACACGTATAAGAAATAAAATAAAAATTTCAATTTAGTCCCCAAATACTTCTCCCCAGTACTTTATTAGTGTGTGTGGTCATATTTTGTGGTATAATTGTATAGGTATCTTCTTGATTAGTATTTAGGAATGTCACATCCAATGCATTTTAAGTTTTATTTTAATAAAAAAATATAATTGTAATTTTAATTTTTAATATTTTAAAAATAGATTTCTCATGTGAAGTTAAAAATTAATTCATCTTTGTTTTTGAATTAATTGACAAATAGAACTTCAACTTTATTTCATTTTTTTTTTAAAAAAATTGACTACAAATAAATGGTGATATTCATATGGTTAGATTATTAATTTTGTTGTAATAAAATTATACGAAGGCCACATGTCATTAAAATCTCATTTCATTTCAAGTTATAGGTTATGTTTGGATTGATTGCTCAAGAGGGAGTGACAAGGAATATAATGACCAAAATGAGTTGGACTTACATATGTGTTTTTTAAGGTGGAATGTGTTGACAATAGATGGACACCAAAATGCGTATTTACTTACTACACATAAAATGCATAACAAAAAGATAAAGATACTATTAGTTTACAACACCATGATTGTTTAATAAACATATCAAAAGAACACTTTGAATGAAGTAAAAAAATTTTAACATTATAAATATTGTTTAATCTGTCATTGTTTCAAAAGTTTTTAGAACATTCTTAAAGACAATTGCTCAAGGTTTAGCTAAAAACAAACATTTGAACTTAATTATGTTATATTCAATTACTGTAAAATTATTATTTACATAAATGTGGTCATAAGATCAACATGGTCCTCGAAAGATAGAAAGTTTCAAAATGGTCTTCCAAAGCTAAAACCCTTAACAAAATCAAGGTACTCTAAAGATCAATTTGGTCCTCTAAAAGCACCAACTCAGTTCATTTTTCATTTTTAGAGGACTAATATAATTTGATACTTTCAATCTTTTGAGGACCAAGCTAATACTTTAACCAAAAGTGAGGGACCAAAATTATGTTTTTCTCCACAAAAATATATCAAATATTTACACGTAAATCAAATATAAAATTATATACATAATATATATGTGAGTCTAATAGGTTTAAATTTTAATATAAAAAACAACAAAAAATAACATGAGTCAATCATATATGATCAATGATTTCAATGAATTTAGAAAATTTAAATACATGGGAGCTTGAAATTATAACTTAATACTATATAAAAAAAAAATTTGCCCACACTTAACTAACGTTGCTCTGTTAAAGTTGGTAGAACTAAAAGGATGTTAAGGACCATCATCAATAGGATATGGAATTTATGGTTAGTAATAAGGTACTTCTTAGGATATCTTCGATGGAAGGTGATGAGATTTGACAAGAAAGAGAAGTTAAGCCCATGGTACGTTGGACCATTTGAAATTCTTGAAAAAAAAATTACTATAGTGGTGTATCACTTAGAAGTACCTCTTGAACTTGCAAGGATGCATATTGTATTTCATGTATTAATGCTTGTGAAGTATTTATGTTACCCATCTTCTGTGATCAAGGCACTTGGCATTTTGCTAGGCATAAATCTAGCGTATAAGGAGATTCATGTAGCCATTTTTAATAGTAGATTGAGAAACTTCATTTAAAGGAGACTATCACTCTCATGGCTCATCGCAAAACTATTCATACATGGAAACTACATTGCAAGTTTAAAATAACATGTTAACAAAATATCCTACTTGTTTGGAACATGAAGTTTAGATACACATTAAATTCAGGGACAAAATTCTTCTTGAGGAGGGAAGAATGTAACATTTGGTCACCACACAAGTACAATTTATGATATAAATTATTGTACTTTTCATATGGCAATGAGAATAAAGTTAGCACAAGTGGCTAAGTTTATCTTAATCTTCCTTTGCACTTGTGCTCAAATTCCCTTCCTTATTATTTTTTCTTCGCTTTTCTATCATTTTGGCTTGTTATATTTAGATGCCACCTTTGTTACCTTCCTTAGCACCTCTATTCGTACTCTGTTCACCTCCAAAGCTTTTGTCCCTCACTTTTCTTTTCAAAAAAATAAGGGTCTTTCATCTTCCTTAGCATGCCTAACCATACTTTGTTCACCTCTAAAGCTTTTATCCCTCACTTTTCATACTCTTCACATCCAAAGCTTTTGTTCAAATTCCACTTAGGTAAGTTATGTAAAATTTCCCCATCCCTTGATGTCTTTGTTCAGTTTAGTAGAGAAAAGTGGGTAAGAATGGTGAGAGAAATGGAAGTCTAAGCAAAAATAGAGTTGGTGAGAGACATTGTTCTTCCTTCCTTGATCAACTACCATATTCTCTTATAGTTTTAAATATGCTGTCCAACCATGCCCATTTCAGCAATATTTGTCAATAATGTTATTCTCAAAATTACAACCCTCCAACTTATATAAAAATAAATTTCAAACCCATGCCCAAAAAAAAAAAATCTCTTAAGGTTGTTTTGATACCTTCACTCTCATTCATTGTTGACCATTTGATGCATGGTAAATCTATTTCATGGCAATTATTTGATTGGGTATTAAATTGTTAGAAGCTCAATGTTCATCACTGTATCTGTTGTTTTGGTCTTACATACATCTTTTTCTCTGTGATTTGCTTTCTTAGGTTATTGGGCTTAAGTCTACAATGATTGATCTAAATTGTTATTGGCACTCTATATAGTGTAGTAAAATCAATCTTTTTGATATGGTGTGATGGTTCCAAATTATTTTTGATTTCTGTTTGGGAAAAGGATAAAATATTGAAGTGATGATTGGTATTATTTGAATGTTAGTGAGCTTATGTAAGTGAAAATCTAATGGGGGGGGGGGGTTCATTTCTCTTTTAAACTATGTCATGGATAAGAATGGTATGTGTATGATTAAAACTATATAAAGAAGGCTGATGTATTTTATTCTTTTAACATAGAAGAGACTTTTGTTGGAATCAAATAAATAAATTAAAAGCTTGGCATCTTAGGGACTTCATAAAAAATTAACTTATTTTCAATCTTGATGAAATTAATTAAGCAAGTTTGGAAGCAATAATGAGTAAGGCCATTGCAGTGGTATCGTATTGTAGATTGACTAGTTAAAATGGATATTTTGAGCCATACGCATTAGAAAAAAGTTTTTTTTTTTCAAATGCAAGAGACTAAAAAGTATTACAACTTATGCTATTGTCACCAGTCAAATTCTTTGGCCGTAACTAGTGCATAAGCTAAATCAACTTAGCCCAGTCAGCTTAAAATAACATTTTTTTAACATTTTCTAAAAATATTGATGATACGGATTAGACACATTTTGAAATGTAATTCAATAATTTCACAATAATATTAAACTGATAAACTTAATAATGTCTCACAATATATATATTTGGTATAATAAGGAAATAGCCCGCATAAGACTCACAATACTTCACAATAGCACTTACAAAAAGCCTAAACAATAAGAAAATTCCCAGAGCAACTTCCATAGCACTTATTGATTTGAAAAATATTAAAGAGAGAGGTATAAGTCTACTACTGACTTAGTGAGTGAATAAATAACAAAGCAAGCGAAATAGGAAAACAATAGAGACCTTAAAATTTTTAAATAACAAGTTTTGATAAAATAAGAATATTATTTCTAAACCTTAAATTTTATATGAAATGGGTATCAAGAAAAGAACCAAGATCTTCATTCTCATATTCTTTTACCTGATATGTTTTAATTATTCATATTGTATCCCTTTTACTGGATACATCTCAATATCTTATATTTGTATCCCTTCATAAGATACGTCTCAATAATTTATATCTGTATCCCTTTATTGGATACATCTCAATATCTCATATCTTTACCCTTTCACTGGATACATCTTAATAATTCATACCCGTATTCTTTTGTTGTATACATCTCAATATCTCTTATTTGTATCTCTTCACTAGATACATCTCAATAATTCATTTCAATAAGGTGCACTAATGCCATTACCCCTGCCAATGGCTACAGGATTCTTACATGAATTCCTGCTCATACTTTAAATTATGAAATCCATTGAATAGTGTAAATAGGATATACAAATAAATAATTTTATTTAAATATATTTACTACCATAAAGTAATTTAAATAAAGATAATCTTAAAGATAAAATAAAATCTAGAGTGAGTAAGAAAGAAGTGACCATAATATAAAGAATTAAAATAGAACTTGCATTTAGATCACTTGAGAATATGCAAATCATTTGTATCTATAACTTAGTTATTAGATATGGAAATCATAAATCCTATATATAATTTTTATTATTATTATTATTATAATACTCTTAATAGTTTGGAATCCCTTTTATGTTTTAAAATTTACTGTATATTTAGTTTTCACTTTTCTAAGTCTCAATTGATCCTGGAGCCTTTAGCATGGTTCATGTTTCAAAATTTTCCTTGCAGGGAAAATATAGCAAACCCACTTTCCATTGACCATTTAGGCAGTATAATCTTGCCATATATATTAGGAGTTATGTGATGAATTTCTTTGTCAAGAAACTCATAAGATCTAAATTAGTCATTCAGGTAGCACAACTTACCATAGTCTTACTTGTACAAAGTCTATAAGGCTTCATACGGAATTATTAAATTTCATTTTTATGTCTTAATTCTACTCAATCTATTAAATGAGATTCCATTACCAATATGTGCATAATATGTAGAAGTTTGTTGTACTATATAGATCAATATTCATAAAAGAATAATTTAAAAAATATATATAATCGATATAAAAATAAAGAAATTGAAAGTTGGACAAGAAAATAATGACATTCAATAAAATAAAAATTGGTACTTTGATAATTATACACTCACTGATAGTGATCAATAGTTGTGATTCCCTATTTCTATAGCACATCCCAGATTAAAAAGGTCTCCGCAAAGCTACCTCCCACATAAATATGAACGCTCCTTCCATGACTCTCTTTCCAGTTTCAATGAGAAAATTAAGAAATGTTCGTGCTATTTGTAAAAATTTTTAAGTTACTATATAAGTTACTATTTGGCATTGTGCAAACAGTACTCACACGTTTTTTGCCAAAATTTGCACAATAAACACTCTTTTTTGCCTAAATTTACTATACAAGTTACTATGCAATGGTTAAAATTATATTTTTATCTTAGAAAATATTTTTCTTTTCATTTTAGTCCCAAAAAAGTTAAAATTGTAATTTGAACCCTAAAAACTATTTTCTCCTTTCATTTTAGTTCATAAAATTTTATTTTATTTTTCTAATGTTATTCTTAAATTCTATATATATATGGGTTATTTTATTCTCTACCCCTTAAAAAAATTCAGTCTTTGAATTTTAGATAGACTACTTACTGCTAGAAACAAAGAGATGTGAGTACTTGTCCCGTAGGACTTCTTTGGCTTTCCATGTTGCTTCTTCACCTGTATGATTCTACCACACCACTTTAACTGAATCTATGTCTTTGTTCCTGAGTCTCTTGACTTCTCTGTCGGTTGTGGTGATAGGGTGCTCTACATAGGAGAGTTGCACTTCTAATGGTATTGATTACGGTTGAAAGACATGAGAAGGATCACGTAAATATTTTTGGGCTATAGATACATGGAACATATGATGCACATTCACAAAATTTGGTGGAAGAGCCAGATGATATGCTATAGCCCACCCTCTCTAGTATCTTGAATGGCTTAATATATCTAGGATTTGACTTTCCTTTCCTTTCAAATCACAAAACACTTTTCATAGGTGATATTTACAAGAGCATAATGTCTCCAATTGCAAATTCTAAGTCATATATCCTATTATCTACATATGCTTTTTGTCTATTCTAGGCTTCCAATAACCTTTCGTGAATCAATTTCACTTTGGCTACTGATTCTTGTATTAAATATGGGCCCAAGAGTTTAAACTCACCTACTGCAAACTAACCAATTAGCGTGACCTACAATATCTACCATACAATGCCTCAAAAGGTGCCATCTGTATACTAGATTGATAGTTATTATTGTAGGCAAACTCTATTAAAGGCAAGTATTTATCTCAACTACCACAAAAATCTTAAACACATGCACAAAACATATCATCTAATATTTGAATTGTACGCTTTGATTGTCTATCAATTTGTGGATGAAAGGCAGTGCTTAGAGCTAAGCGAGTCCCTAAGGCTTCTTGGAAAGACTTCTAAAACTTGGTTGTTAATTGTGGCCCACGGTTAGAAATAATAGACATTGGCACACTATGAAGGGAAACAATTTCATCTAAGTAGAGCTTACATATTGGGCTACATTATAGGTAGCTTTTACAAGTATAAAGTGTACAGTTTTAGTTAACCGATCCACAATCACCCATATTGAATCATAACCTTTAAGGGTATTGGGCAAGCCGATAACAAAATCCATTATGATTCTTTCCCACTTCCATTGGGAATCTTAATCTACTGAAGTAAGTTTGTAGGTTTCTGGTGTTTAGCCTTTACTTGTTGACTAACTAGGCATCTAGAAATGAACTCTGCTACATCCTTTTTCATCCTCTTCCACCAATATAAGTCCTTCAAATCGTGGTACATTTTATTGGAACCTAGATGAAAAGTGCATGCATAGTGATGAGCATCCTCCAACACCTTGCTTTGTAAATCTTCCACATTTGGTATGCATAACCTATAACCACATCTTATAACACGTTTATTATCTAGTGAAAACTTTTGTACCTTTCCTTCATGGACTTCTTCAATAATCCTTTTCAACTGATTGTCTTGGTCTTACACTCCTTAATTCTATTTACCAAGGTAGAACGGAATTGTACATGGGCTAGTGGTGAGCCATGCCTTGATATTTCAAATTGTACTCCGCTTTTAATAATCTTTTGGAATTCTTTTGTAATCAGTTTCTTATTTCCAGCTATATAAGCCAAGCTACCCATAGACTTCCTACTTAAAGTGTCAGCAACTGCGTTAGCCTTACTTAGGTGGTATAAAATATTGCAATCATAGTCCTTCAAGAGTTCCACCCATCTCCTTTGTCTTAAGTTCAAGTCCTTTTGTTGAAATATATACTTAAGACTCTTGTGATCAATGTAAATTTCATAGGTTTCACCATATAAGTAGTGCCTCCATATCTTTGAGGCATATGTAAGTGTGACCATATCTAAATCATGAGCAAGATAGTTCTGTTCATGCTTTATAAGTTGCCTAGATGTATAGGCTATCACCTTTCCATGGTGCATCAATACACAACCCAATCCCACTCTTGAAGCATCATTGCAAACTGTATGCCCACCACTCCTAGAGCGGAGAGCTAATACTGGTGCTAAAGTTATGTACTCCTTCAATTTATGAAAACTTTCCTCATAAGTGTTTGTCCATTGAAACTCCATGCCTTTTCTAGTTAAACTAGTTAAAGGAGCAGCAAGCTTAAAAAAGTCCTTTACAAATCTACAATAATAATCAACTAACCCGAGAAAGCTACGTATCTCAGTCACTGTGGTGGGTTCTAGGCCAATTTAGAATCGCCTATACTTTCTTTGAATCTACATTAATCCTATCCTTAGTCACAGTGGGCCCTAAGAAAGCCACATTATCCAACTAAAACTTGCACTTAGAGAACTTAGCATATATTTGATTTTCTCTCAAGGATTGTAAAGTCATCCTTATGTGTTACTCGTGTACCTCCTTGCTTTTTGAGTACACAAGGATATTGTCAATGAAGACGATCACAAAACGATCTAAGTACAACTTAAAGACCTGATTCATTAAGTCCATGAAAGTTGTCAGAGCATTTGAAAGACCAAATGACATAACCAAGAATTCGTAGTGCCCGTAACGAGTCTTAAAAGCTATCTTTGGCAATCTTCAACTGATGATATCCTGATCGCAAGTCAATCTTAAAGAAACATTGGGCCCTTTGAAGTTGGTCAAACAAGTCATCTATACTTGGCAATGGATATTTGTTTTTCACTGTCACCAATTGCCGATAATTAATACACAACCTCATAGAACCATCTTTCTTCTTCATGAACAATACTGGAGCACCCTATAGTGAATAACTAGGGCGTATAAATCCCTTGTCAAGAAGATCTTGCAATTGTCCTTTTAATTCTTTAAGCTCTACAAGGGTCATACAATATGAGGGTATGAATACAGCTGAGTACTAGGAATCAAGTTTATGCAAAACTTGATATCCCCACCTGGATGTAAACCTAACAACTCTTCTAGAAAAATATTGGGGTACTCTTACACTATTTGTACATGTTTTAAGGTTTCTATTGTCTTATGTGTATCTTTAACCATCGCTAAGTATCCCTTACATCCCTTTCTTAACAACTTGCTAGCACTAATAGCTGAAATTAGATTATTAGGTGCTATGCTTTGATCTCCTTGAAAGGTAAAGTTTTCCTATCCTGTCAGCTCAAATTTTACCATTTTGGTGTGATATTCAAGCGTGGCATGGTATGAAGAAAGGCAATCCATGCCTAAAATCACATCAAAGTCCTTCATATCAAGGACTATTAGGTCAACTAGTAACCAATTTCCTTTTACTAAGACTTCACATTCCCTATATACACTATTAGTGATAACTAAATCTCTAATAGGTGTAGATACAACTAATGGTGTATCTAAAAGTGCTGCATCCTTAGAAAATTGCAATGCGAAAAATGGGGACATGAAGGAATATGTAGCCCCAAGATCAAATAAAACATGTGCATTAAAAGAACAAACTAGAAGTATACCTGTAACTACAACATTAGATATTTAAGCATCTTGATGGGTCATAGCAAAAACATGAGCCTATCCTCTCCTCGCATGTCCTTGATTCCTACTCCCTGAACCTCTGCCACAGCTTGCAGGACCGCCAATTTGCCTTAAAGGTAGTGCTGGTATTGGAGATGATGATAATGCAGTAGGGGTAAATGACTGGCTAAAGAATGGTGGGGCAGATAGCGTAGGACAATCCTTATTAAAGTGGCCTTGTTGACCACACTAGTAACATACCCTCCCGGTCGCAAAACAAATACCATTATGCATCTTTCCATGAGTGAGATAAGAGGAATATGACCCAAATAATCGCCCGTTACCACTATTCTACATAATGTTAGAAGAATGACCACTATGGCCTCCCTATTGGTGAGGATTCCTTTAATAGCCTTGATGACTTACTATGATCTTTCTACCACTGTTGTTACCACTACGACCTAGTTGACCATTGTGATAACCTCCAGTATGTTGTCATTTACAATGCTCTTGCATATTTTTGCTACCTCTGAATCTAGCTTTAAAGAATTTTGCACTATCAACCACATTTTTATTGGAATCATATCGTGGTTTCGCCACTGATCTATATAAGTAATCTATAAGCCCATGGACAAAGTG
This sequence comes from Delonix regia, assembly GCA_037074485.1. Taxonomy (NCBI): domain Eukaryota; kingdom Viridiplantae; phylum Streptophyta; class Magnoliopsida; order Fabales; family Fabaceae; genus Delonix; species Delonix regia. Next base: position 28,974,299 of record CM073451.1, read on the forward strand.
CTTTGCATGCATGTCTTTAATTTTCACTAAATGTGGAACATATCATGACAATTGAGTTAATACCACTTCCATGACAAGCTGGTTTATCTCAAGACTTCAAATTCTTTGGTCTTTATGTCCTTTACTGATTGAAGGAGGAATTTCCTCAAACTGGCGAATCTTGAGGTCATCCCTGTGTCATGGTTTCAAACCAAGTTCAGGTTACTCGTAACAGTCGAAATTCTACTAACTCTACTGATCTAGTTGAGGAGTACTCTAGTGCCTTGCAAAGCTGACTTACCTCATCTAGAAAGCTTTGTGGGTCCTCCATTGCTTTTGCACCTATGAAAGAAGGAGGCTTGAGTTTCATAAAGTTAGATAACTGAACCTCAATGCCCCTTCCTTGTGGATTTGGCTTTCCTCTAATTGGTCTAGCCTTTCGTTAAGGCTCAGGATCTACTTGATGTCATCTACACCGCTGTTGTTATTGCATCATCATACCAATCATCTCTCTTGTTGTCTACTACATATCAAGCATCCTACAACTACATCTGCTACTGTCACATTCTCTTGCCTTTTTTTAGGCAATTCATCTTCAACCGCACTAACGACCTCGTTTCTTGGGTTCTAGTCTACTGCTACGTCCATGGCCTCTACCACTTTTACACCCTTAGCCTCTTGAAGTCGAAATAGTGTTATGAGGTAGGGAGAAGGCCTCATCAGGAATAAACCTTTTAGAAGCCATCCTCTTCCATGACTTATGATAAGTAATTTGGATTTACATGGTTATTCTAACAAGTTCTATAGCAACTTAAATATGTATGACACATGTCCTATGATTTTAAACTCCATAATGTGGATTTGGTAACAATAGCCTTCTATATGTAAGGTATGTTGGCCAATATACATAATTACATACAAGATTCCATTACTTCCCAACCCAGTGGCTACTAGGACCTAAACAAACCTAGACAGACCAGGCTCTAATACCAACTTTGTCACAACCCAAATTCATTGGCTATGACTAGCACATAGGATAAATCAACTTAGCCCAGCCAGCCTAAAATAACATTTTTTGTACATTTTCTAAAAATATCAATTGTATGCATTAGAAACATTTTAAATTTAATTCAACAATTTGACAACGATATTAAACTGATAAACTTAATAATATCTCATAATATATATAGTTGGTATAATAAGGAAATATACCACGCAAGGCTTACAATACTTCACAAAATCCCAAAAAATAGACATCTAGTAGCCACCATCTTTGAGTCAGATGTACACTATGATTAACATATAATAATTTACCAAAAGCCTGAACAATAAGAAAATTTCTAAAGCAACTTCACTAGCACTTACTGATATGAAAAATATTAAAGAGAGAGGAGTAAGTCTACTATTGACATAGTGAGTAAATAAATAACGAAGCAAGTGAAATGAGAAAACAATAAAGACCTTAGAATTTCTAAATAACAACAAGTTTTGATAAAATAAGAATATTATTTTTAAACCTTAAATTTTATATGAGGCGGGTATCAAGGAAAGAACCAAGATCATCATACTTAAATTCCTTCACTAGACATGTTTCAATAATTTATACTATATCCCTTTTACTAGATACATCTCAATATCTTATATCTGTATCTTTTCACAGGATACATCTTAATAATTTATACTTGTATCCCTTTATCAGACACATCTTAATATTTCATATCTATATCCCTTCATTGGATATGTCTCAATAATTCCTACTCGTATCCCTTTACCAGATACATCTCAATATCTCATATTTGTATACCTTCACTGGATACGTCTCAATAATTCATTTCAACAAGGTGTAATAAGGCCATTACCCCTGCTAACGGCTATGAAGTTCTTACATAAATTCTCATGCATCCTTCAAATTATAAAATCCATTGAATAGTGTAAATAAGATATAAAAATAAATAATTTTATTTAAATATATTTACTACCATAAAGTAATTTAAATAAAAATAATCTTGAAGATATAATAAAATAAAGAGTGATTAAGAATGAAGTGATAATAATATAAAGGATTAAAATGGAACTTGCATTCAGATCACTTGAGAACATGCAAATCATTTGTATCTATACCTCGATTGTCAGAAACAGAAATCATAAGTCCTATATATAATATTTGTAATAATAATAATAATTATTATTATAATACTCTTGATAGTTTGGAACCCCTTCTATGTCTTAAAATTTACTGTCTATTTAGTTTCCACTTTTCTAAATCCAGATTGATCCTGAAGCCTTTAGCATGGTTCATGTTTCAAAATTTTCCTTGTAGGGAAAATATAGCAAATTTCCAGTGACCATTTAGGTAGTATAATCTTGCCATATATATTAGGAGTTATGTGATGAATTGCTTCGTCAAGGAATTTATAAGATCTAAATTAGTCATTCAGGTAGCATAACCTACCATAGTCTTACTTGTACAAAGTCCATAAAACTCCATAAAGGTACTATTAAATTTCCTTTTAGTGTCTTAATTCTATTCAATCTATTAAATGAGATTCCATCATTATTACGTGCATTATATGTAGAAGTTTGTTTGTATAAAATAGATCAATACTCTTAAAAGATTAGTATATAATATACATATATATATATATATATATATAAAATCCATGTAAAAATAAAGAAATTGACAATTGGACAAGAAAATAAAGATGTTCGGTAAAATGAAAAGTGGTACTTTGCTAATTATATACTCAACGATAGGGATCAATAGTGGTGATCCGTTATTCCTATAGCATAGCCTGGATTAAAGAGGTCTCTACAAAGCTACATCCCACACAAATATGAACGCTCTTTCTACAAACTCTCTTTCTAGTTTCAATGAAAAAATTAAGAAATGTTCATACTATTTATAGAAATTTTCAAGTTACTATGCATGTTACTATTTGGCACTGTTCAAATAGTACCACATGTTTTTTTTTGTTGAATTTTACATAGTAACCATGCGTTTTTGCCAACATTTATTATGTAATGGTTAAAATTATATCTTTATCTTAGATTTTTTTTTTCATTTTAGATCTTAAAAAATTTAAAATTATAATTTGTACCATAAATACTATTTTCTCCTTTCATTTTAGTCCATAAATTTTTATTTTTCTAATGTTATTGTACAACATAATGATAAATGAGACTAGTAATTATATGACCTAGTGCTACTGTGAAAGGCACTTGAAACATGAGAAGTGCAAAGTAAAGGTTATTTTATATAAATTAAGGAAAACAGTGTCATATGCAAGGTGAAATGTTGGAATATCATTTGTTGTGAAAAATGATTGTGAACACCCCATCCCTAATCACTTAATTATTTAATTAATGGAAACACCAATTAATTAATAATTAAGAACATGGGAAAATTAAAAATGTCAAACTTCAAATGATATTTTCAATTGGGGGACAATTTAGAATTAAAAATAAAGAATGGGGGATAAACTCAAAATTAAAAAAAGATTAATTAATTAGCTAATTAGAATAATTATAATAAATCAAAAAAGATAATAAAGAAATATAAAGATATAAAATATATTACAAGGCAAAAATCAAAATAAATAAATAAATAAATAAAATAAAATAAAAATTAATTATTAATAATAGTAATAATAATAAAAAATAAATTAAAAAAATTTTTAAAAAAAAAGAAGGAAGGGAACAATGGATTAGAAAAAGGCAGCTGCAGAAAAAGAGAAGGAGGTGGCTGCAGGGGAGCTCTAAAAAGGGACTCTGGTCACCGCAACAGTAGCAACAACAGCAGCAGCCACTTATGGGGAACAGTAGAATGCAACCAAGAGGAGACTCCTTCTCCTCTCTCTGCTTGGCTGTCTCTTTCTCTCTCTGGCCCGTTCCTCTTTTCTGACCGAGAACAGCTGTTGAAGAAAGGGACCGTGGTTCCTGGCCTGGGGGGGTTGAACTGGTGCGTTTGGGGGATGAGCTGTGTGAGGCCCCATTCAATGGCCGTGGCTGTAGTGTCAGTGCTTGGATGGAGGAACTCTGAGCAGAGTGTGAAGCGCTTGGAGGAGGCAAGATCTCTGCCTTCATATCGAAAAGATAGGGAGTTGGAGGGAGGAAGGTGGCTAGCTGAATGAAGCAGAGAAAGAGAGGCTCCAAGAAAAGGTGAGGCCGTGAAGTCTCCATGCACATGCTATTAAGGTTGGATTGGAAACAAATTTGAGTGTGGGCAATGCTCTTATTGGATTCTATACGAAGTGTGGAACTCTTGACGATGTGGTATCAGTGTTCGAGAGGATGACTGTGAGAGATGTTATTACTTGGACTGAGATCGTAACAGCATACATGGAGTATGGCTTGCTCGTGGGTTACAGGATCAGCAAGCAGATTCATGGGTTTGTTCTCAAGTTTGGTTTTGGGTCAAATGTTTGTATTGAAGCAGCATTGCTTGACATGTATACAAGATGTGGGAGGATGGAAGATGCCAAAAAGATGTTCTGTAGATGGCAGTTAGAGGAAGGCAATTCTGTAGCTTGGACATCAATGATATGTGGCTATGCTCGAAATGGGCAAGCAGATGAGGCAATCTCTCTCTCCATCTGAGTACAGTCTGGAACTTATGGAGGTAATTGAAGAACTGGTACAGTCTCTCATGAGCCCTACGGGTAGCAAAGGAGTATGATGCAGAATCCACCAGAACAGTTTCGTAACCCCTCAACGCTGGAGAACGCCTACCTCAAAACACCCTCCGAAACTCACGAAGCCCATGTCTCCACTAACACCCACAATAACTTCGACGACTATGGCTTTAGACTCCTCTCTTCCTCCCAAAAAGGTTCTGGTTCCTATCGGTTTTGGAACTGAAGAATGCGGAAGTGGTGTGTGATAGAAACGAAGAAGTGGGGAGGATAGTAAGAGTGGGAAGTAGAAGGAACGGGAAAGTATCGAGTGTGGGTGGCGTAGAGTACGAGAGTGAGAACAGCGTAGTTACGAATGGAGTGGGGAGGTCCAGATCAATGGGGTGTGAGAGTAAGATGAAATCAATGGAGTGGGACCCAAATCGGATCGTGGGGAGGAAGGCAGGTGTGGGTGTGGGAGTGGTTAGGCTGAGCAAGTCTAGGTCCATGGGGGGTTTTGCAGAGTCCATGCCTTTTTCTACTATGATGGTTGAGACTCCACGAGAATGAGAATTATCCATGAAGGTATAGCAGACGATGGACGTATAAAGATTGAGAAAGAGAAGAAGAAAAACCCCCTTCAGAATGCAACCAAGCAGGCTATTAAGTGATTAAGACATGAACGAGGGGAAGGATCAAAATTTGTGCTAGTGCCTGCGCATACCATGTTTATTGATTGTAGCTTGGTTTTAATTTACTGGAGAAATCACGATTAATAGGCCATGGGAAGCCATGGAAGGACCTATAGACATGGATGCTTAGTCTTGGTTGGGGAAATAATGACATCAATGCACACTACGTGAGTTTGCGACGCATGTATTGGCTTTCCATATAGCGAAGAAATGGAAGCTGTTATTTTAGTTGGTGCTCTGCGCCGAGCCGGTGTAGAGGTGACTGTGGCATCAGTGGAGTCGCAGCTTGAAGTTGAAGCTGCTGGGGGTACCGAATTGGTTGCTGATATCAACATCTCGGCATGTTCTGATGAAATTTTTGATCTTGTGGCTTTATCGGGAGGAATGCCTGGCTTAGCAAGATTAAGGGATGGTGACGTCCTAAGAAAAATTACTTGCAAACAAGCTGAGGAAAAGAGGCTCTATGGTGCTATATGTGTTGCTCCAGCTGTCACTCTTTTGCCATGGGGTCTTCTAAGAAAAAAGAAGACGACTTGGGCTGTTAAATCAAATATTCAAGTTTCAGGGGAGCTTACAACAAGCCATGGCCCTAGAACTACTTTTGAGTTTGCTCTGTCTTTGGTAGAGCAGCTATTTAGGGAGTCAGCTGCCAAAGAAGTTGGAGAGCTTTTATTGATGGGAACCGCCAATGATGATACAGCCAAGAAGGAGTTCAACGCAGTTGAGTGGTCTGTTTGCCACCATACCCCTAATTTTCTCTTGCTAGTTGCACACAGGTTCCTTCACAGTGATGTGGAGATAATTATCCAGATGGTGTTGAAGTTGCAGGACTGGGAGGATAGCTTATGTGAGACTGATGCTGATGGCTCGTTCTTGCATGAGAATTGGAACAAAGATTTACGACTATCTGTTGATGGAGAGGATGGTGGACAACAGCTACTTCAGTTGTTTATTTTGTGTGCAGAAGCTGAGTTGCAAGCAATATCTGGTGATGATCTTGTACCCAGCTTCCAATGCATAGGTTCATTGAAGGCAAGGTTGGCGTGCTTATTTGATGGGCAAATTGTTAAGTCATCTTCAACCTCGCCAGAACCAAGGCAGTATCAGCATCCACGTGACGAGATATTCAAGCCTAGAAGAGCTGGCAACCATACATTTACAGATGTTAAATACAAAGGTGACTGGATGAAACGTCCCATATCCAATGATGAGATTGCATGGCTTGTAAAACTGCTTGTTCGGTTGTCTGCTTGGTTGAATGAGAGTCTTGGACTAAATCAAGCAGAGAGCAATGCAATGGACTCTACATGGTCTTATGTCGAGGGGCGTATAGATAAGTGTAGAAAACATGGAGAGAATGAAAAATCGAAAGAGATTAGCGAAGAACCAACGTGAAGTCACCAAGATCTGAGGTTTGAGTTTCCTCATGCATGCATGTCACTGTTCGTACGAATTGCTTCAACACAATCTCATGCATGCTGCACTGTTCATACGTTTTAATCTGAGGTGCTACTGTTCACTTGCTTAAATTTGTTTTAGTTTTGTTTATTACCATTGTTTAAATATTAACTTTGATTAATTATTGTTATTACGTATAAAATTATCGTGTGAGAATTCGGTTCTCCTCGATTGCATGAGATCACGTGAGATTTTAATCTTCTTAGATTTTTTAAAAATTAGCACGTTTGTTTTAAAAATAATAATGATTATATATTGACTTAATTAAAGACTTTCCATTATTTATGAAATTATCGTGTGAGAATTCGGTTCTCCTTGATTGTATGGGATTATGTGAGGCTTTAATCTCCTTAAATCCCCATAATTAATTCAGAGATAATAATGATATTAAAATAATAATAGTAATGCAAAAATGAATATTTTAATTGAATTATTTACAAAATAAATAAAGACAGGGTTTTATAAAATTTAAATAATTAAAATGCCATGTTCAAAAATTCCAAAAATGGCTTTCTATTATAATCTTGTTCCAATTTCAACAATCAATCCAGATTTTACAAAGGGAAATAAAAATAAAAACAAGTGAAACAAAAAAGAAAAATCCAAAAATCCAAGAAATGTATAAATTAAAAAAAATTTCCAAAAATGGCTTTCCTTTATAATTTTGTTCTAATCTCACAATAAATCTTGACTTTTTTTTTTAAAAAAAGGAGATCCGAAGATAAAAAAAAAAAAACCAAATCCAAAAAAAATACATAAATACAAAAATCAGAAAAATGATTTGATTTTCGTCCTAATTTCGAAGGTGAATTCCAATTTTGAAAATAAAAAAGAAACAAATAAATCTAAAAATTCAAAAATATTTTTTATAATTTCACTTCAATTCCAAACAATATAAACCCCCAAAATTCCTAAAAATCTTATCCCACAATAATTTTATTTAAATTTCAAAATTAAAATTAAAATTCCAAAAATAAACAAAAAAATTAAAAGAGAAAAAAATGAAGAGATCAAGAGAGCTAGATTACTTAGGTTGCTGTATATTGAAATACACAAATCCAAATTCCAATCCTGTTTTGTTTACAAAAATCTATTTAATTTGAATTCTCCTGTTCTCATCACAAAAATTATAAATCACCAACCAACAGACACGCCTTTTGGGTCGAACTACGTGGACTTTGATCCCTCTCACGGGGTACGTAGGCCCTAGGCTTTCATCCTAGGTCAAGTCCGTCCTTTGTAAATATCCTTCAGTTTGCATGCATTTTCGCTTTTTTTCTGTCTCCTATGTCTAACGTGCATCCACGTCAATAAAAGGGTAATTGAGATTAATTAAAGGCCATATTCTATTTCAACTAACTAGTTTAAGGTAACCGTCCTTGTGGGCGGATGTTGTGGGGTGCCTAACACCTTCCCCACACTTAAATAGACTCCCGAACCCATCTCTGTCATCGCAGACCATTTCGCCTTTCTTTTTTTGTTTTATTTAAATTGGTTTTCCAAAGTTTTCCATTAAAAAATTTTGGTGGCGACTCCTAATAAAATCGATTTTCAAAATTCTATTTTTGTGAATCGGTTTTAAACCCCATTTTAATTCCATCCCGCCAAAAGGTCAGTTACAACAATGATATTAAGAATATCTATTTTGTTTGCAAGGATAAGGTTGTGGTAAAAATCTCAATTATAATTGTTTCCTTTATCTTATCTATGAGTTTCATGTTAGTATATTATATAAGTTTACCATCTTTGATTGTTGCATTATTTCATGGTCCATTTTTAATCTTCTATATTATTGTCACTTTCTCTCCTATCAATTCCTATTAAGCACTTTGTATTTTATTTCATCATTAAAACTATTTTTTTAAATTTACTTTTATGGTCAATTGACAAAAAAATTACTTTATGGAAATTAATATGCTTAAGTGGTAAATTATTTATTTATGTAACCTATTTATATGATTTATATATATTCAATAGCTTTTATAATTTAAAGGTTGGATGAGAATTCATGTAAGAACCTTGTAGTTAATTACGGGGATAACGACCTATGTGCACCTAGTTGAGATGAACTATCAAGACGTATCTGGTGAAGGGATATGTGTTTGAGATATTGAGATATATCCAATAATGGGATATGTGTATGAGATATTGAGATGTATTCAGTAAAGAGATATGGGTATATGATATTGAGATGTATCCAGAATGAGATATGATATGAATTATTGAGCCGTATCTGATAATGGGATACATGTATGAGATGTTGAGATGTATCCGATAATATGATATAGGTATGAGATATTATGTCATATTCGGTAAATAAATATAAATATGAGACATTGAGATGTATCTAGTGTAGGGATATATGTTTATATGCTTGTTGTTTATTATGGCATTGTGAGGTGTTGCCTAGAGCAGTGATAACAAATGCAATTATGACATCCCTAAATACTAATCAAGACGATATATATATAATTTTACCAATAGAATATGACCACACATTTATAAAATACTGAGGAGAAGGGTCTAGGGACTAAACTAAAAATTTTATTTTATTTCTTATACATGTGAATGTACTCGAAAACTTAGAAAGAATTATTCTAATCTATAGCATATCTACCTGGTGTGAACTCAAGTAACAAGTCCTGGAGTTCATACTCATTTAATTAAGGCCTATGATATTTATGTATTAATTCTAATTCCATTGCCCATATGTTAGGCCCACATTATGCTTATTGGGTTTTAAGCCCATTATCCACCTAGTTGGATTTTTCTACAAGCCTATTATTTATACCAAATCAAATAATTCTAAACTATAGAATTTCAAAATTCTAAGCTTGATCACATATGGGTCCCACCTCCATCATGGTGTCTCCTTGTAAACTTACTAACATCTTGTCACACGTGCTCTTATGCAAGGCTACCATAAGTGCCATCTTAACAAGATTCCTATTGGCCAACCTAATTCTAAACATGGTCACATCATGCTTCTTCATTTCCAAGGTTACACGTTCAACTAAGTAAGCTTAAAATATTACCAGCTTGTCTTGTCTATGCCATTTTCCCATACAATCATTTCAAAAAGTGCCCAATAACTAAACACTTCAATTGTCATCAATCCATCACTCTTCCAATAATTCAAATTGCACATCATTACCATCAGTTTCCATCCATTCAAGCCTAATGTACAATTTTAATATCACTTTCTTAATCTTTGTGCTACATAATGAGACCTAAGATCATTAGTCATTTCCCATGTTAATATCATGCTTAGCCTAATTACATCATGTTTAACTTCTTCCTTTCAATTTTCAGCCTAGGTGATAAGCATTATGAACTTAGTTAATTTTATTACATTAAGCCTAAGTAACACATGGGGTTTCATTTTAGGTGGCATATTAAACTTGTTTACTATACCAATATACTTTTATTACTAATTATATATGTGTAAGCCTAGGTTGAATGTATTACCTTGTCTACTAAAAACACTAAGGCTTTCTCGGCCACTTTGTGAAATTCATTAATCTACTTGGCTATTTTGGTGGTTATTTAGGCATTCATTAAACTCGTTTCTAATAACCTAAATTAGGCTATGTAGTATCGGTCAACATGCTTTAAAAACAAACTAAACAAATATCCTTAGACAAAATAGATAAAGTGCTTAAACATCCATAACATTAGCATAACTACCATGATAATACATAGATCCACATAAGTTAAAGTGAAGGAAGAGAAATCCAAAAGAGTGTATTTAGGGTTACATGAAAGTAAGCAAAGGATTAATATAGTATAACTTCAAAATTATCCTAATCTACTTGTAACCAGCCACTACACTATGTCACTTAGCCAAAATTTTCCTTTTCCTTTCTTCACTTTGCTCTCTTTTTCTCTCTCTACACTCTCGCGGCCTCTCCTTCTCTCCACATAAGAGCACACACCTCACTTGCACAAAATGGCTTGGTGAATGGGGTATTTATAGTGTGGGAGGCTTGGCTTCTTTTCCAAGCAAATCAAACTTGTTCACTAAGCCTTTGCCAAGTGTCCTTAGCCTCCTCATCCAATCTTCAAGGTGATTAGGAGAAACAGTTGCTCTTAAGCCAAGCTGCCACACTTAAAAACTTGGAAGTTCACATGGGGCAATTAGCCACTGCTTTAGAAAATAGACTTAAGTGAACATTGCCTAGTAATATAGAACCTAACCCAAGATCACAGGGTATTGAACATTGTAAGACAGTTACCCTTAGGAGTAGTGAATAGATGAAAAAACCAGAGTCTAAAAGTAGTCAACAGTCATATAATAGTAATGGGCAATCAACTGAAAACCTGATTGAGGAACCAATGGAGATCATAGAAGAAAAATTATCTGATAGTAAGCAGTTTAAGAGTATGTAGAATATCTCATTCCTTTAAAGGCTAAAATAGAACACAAATCCACAATTTAACAATTTTCTTGAAGTGTTTAAAAAGTTACAGATCAACTTATGTAAAATTCATGATGGACATACTAAACAAGAAAAAGAAATTAGGTAAGTATGAAACTATTGCATTGACAGAAGAGTGCAGTGCCATTTTGCTGAAAAAGCTACCTCTAAAACTTAAAGATCCAAGTAGTTTCACTATACCCTGTTTAATTGGAAATAAATTCTTTGGTAGGGCTCTCTATGATCTGGGAGCTAGTGTGAATGAAATGCCTTTTGCTATTTATCAAAAAATTGGTTTAAGGGAAATTAGCCCTACATTGGTAACCCTATTGCTAGCTAAACATTCTTTAGCTTTCTTAAGAGGAATCCTTGAAAATGTGTTGGTTAAAGTGGAGAAATTTATTTTCTCCACTGATTCTATTGTGTTGGAGATGGAAGAAGACAAGGAGATACCTATAATTTTAGGGTGACTATTCTTGGAAATATGAAGGGACCTCATTGATGTACATAAAGGAGAACTAACTATCAGAGTGCAAGATGAAGAGGTGACCTTCAAGGTATTCAAAAAGATGAAGTATCCAACAAAAGTAGATGTATGCATGGCAATTAAGATCTGGAATAATGACATAACTCATGGTAGCCCACACTAAGGCAAGGATCTTCCCTCAACTAGACCTAAACATGAAGCCTACAAGTCGAATAGGCCATATAAAGAGAAAGTGAAGCTAGTGTCAAGGAAGATGGAAACAAATGGGTCAAGGGAAGTTAGCACTATGGAAATGTGTCCCTATGGCTTAGTGAAAGGAAAATGAATTAGACTATGTGGGGAAAGAGAGATCGACAATGATCAAAATTGTGGAAATCCCTATTGGAACAAGGCAACCAACACCCAAGAAGGGGTGAATTGGGTGTTTACAATAATTTCATTTCTTTTTTAAATAGCTTTTCAAAAGACTTGTTATGAAAGGTACTTGGAAGTGTATGAAGTAAAACTACAATTATATTAATCAAGGGAGATTTAATGTAGATACTTAGAATATGAAGATAATAAATTTATTTCCAATCAACAGAGTATTCAACAATATGTTGTTTACTTATTTCAAAATCTTGTTCCCATGTAGGTTATAATAATCATACAATCACTTTAACAATTGGATTACTTGAAGTAAATAAAAAAGAATATGTCTAGTAAGAGATTACAATACTTCAAGTGAAATATCAACAACAAAAGTAAAGCATAAATACAACAATTCAAAATATAAAGAGTAAAAGGGTAGGGAAAGCAAACTCCAAGCTTTATCCTGGTTTGGCTTCAATCTAAGCTTACATCCAGTCCCCAAGCAAATACTTGAGATTTTCCAACAACTTGCAATCTGTTACAAATCTTCAAGAATACTCCCCCTAAAACCAAAGTTTCTTTAAGGAAAAACTTTCCTTGAATTTAATCTCTCCTCAAGGAATATTTTTCCTTGAAATAACAAATCTTTTTATGAAGAGTACTCACAACAATAAAAACTCTCAAAAGAGCAAATAATACAATTGAAGCTCACTAGCAAGAATAGAGACCTTTAAGAGTATGAATCACTCAAGATGTTTTTCAGTCTATTTCTTATGATTTCTACGCTCTTGAGACATGTATTTATAGGCAAAAAAAAAAAAATAATAAGAGAACCGATTGGCACCAAGGAGAAATTTAAACTTGTACAACTTGATTGTTGGAAGTAAGTAGCTCTATTTGTTGACTTTGTGGCCATCCTCTATTCTGTAGCTACAACTTTAAATGTTCATAGCTCCTTCATTTCAACTTCATTTTAGACAAATTATATATCATCAAAAAGCTTTGTAAGTCTACTTTTTATCATAATAAGTTTCAATCCAAAATTCAATTTAGTTGTTGAGATGTTGTTGAAAGAGTGGCAAAAGGTTAGATAAAAAATTGATATACATAACCACTATATGATATACGACTAGAAAGCTGTATGAGTCTATTTTTATATAAAACAAACCTCATTTAAAAATTCTTATCATTTGGTGAGATATTATTGAAATTGTAACTAGAGGTCTAGAAAAAGTGTGATATTCATACCCAAAATTTTGACAATCATAACTTTTTAATTTCAACTTTATTTTAAGCAGCCTAGAAAGATGTTTAAGTCTATTTTTAGATGCAATAGGTTTCATTTCGAAATGCCCTTTGATTTATGAGATATGATAAAAATAGAAATCTAAGGTACAAAAACAATTTCATTAAAATCCATATCTCTCTTATCTTTTTGGCCCAAACTTATATTATGAAGACCAACATGTATTGGCCCAATAAATGTAAGTCCGAATGAATTTAACAAAATAATAATAAGCTTATGATAGTTAGTCCAACTTACAAGTTTGAATACTTGGTGAAATTCATGTATTCCAATAGGCATATTTTAATAACAATTAGTAGAATGTAAACATTTTTTCCCATGCATATGAGATTCCTATTAATATCCAATTTTAATTGTCTATAATACTAGAACCTATTGGATATAATATGAGTATGTATATCTCATATAAGGGATGATTCAAGTATAAAGTATTACATGTTAATGATCAGTTTAGGCATATGTTCATACTATATGTCTAACTCATTTGTTACATTTTTGTCACATATTTGTCATCATCAAAACTTATAACATTGAACCTTAGGGTTAACAATCCCTAGCACATCAGAGAAAAAGTCCAGCTGAAGACTCTAATTGAAGGGCTTCTTGGGAGGCAACTTAAGCTTCTTGTAATTTTCTTTATTTTGTTCTCTTTATTTTCATTTTTTTTGTTTCATTAGGATTTCATTGAAAAACACCCTTTAAATACTCACTTAAACTTTTGGATATCTATGCAGCAAATGAGTTTAGCACCTTATAAGTAGAGGATGAATCTAAAACCATAAGGGATGACCAGGAACTAGAATTTTAAACAGATAAGGGAGCATTTCATTCCTTCTTATTTTAGTTTAACTGTTGCCCTTTTTTATCCTTTACCTTTGGAAGTATAGGCTAAGATTATGTCTGGGGGAGGGATCCATGCATATGAACATAGATAGTCTATGCTATACTGGGAAATTTTGAAATCAGTAAAAATATATGTAGTTTTTGCACTCAATATTAAGCATACAATTATTGCACTAAAAAACAACATCTAACTTTCCATTAGCTAGTAGAAATGATAATATTGAATGTATATGAACCTATTATCTATCTCTATTCTTGTCATGATGCATAAAGTGCATTGGAAACTTGGAATAAATTGCATGAGATTGAACCTACTTACCTCAAAAATGATTTTGAACATTTGAATGTATGCACTTTGATTTGTTCCTGATGAACAACATTTTGGAACCTATTTGATCAAAACTTGAAGCACAATTTTAGAAGGTAATACACTGTTTGAAAAAGGGTTTAGGCATTTCTTGGACATATTGAGCCATTTTCTATCTAACTAGAAAATTTTCATCCCTAGATGTTTTCCTTTGGGCCTTAAATATTCTTCCTTCTCTTTCAAACACTCTTTCACCTAGCCACACTAACTAACTCCATTCACACCATTTATATCATAGAGGTAGAATAAGGATTAATTATAATATGTAAAAAATCAAATGGCCTATATCGTCTACAGAAGGCACGATGAATAGGGAAGCTGAAAAAAAGGAAAGAGAAAAAAAGAAAGAAAGAAGTAGAAAAGAAGGGCGAGTGGTATGGTCTTTTCTTATCCACCCTTACCTAAGCTTGACATTACAAGCTTATAAAGACCAAATGATTTTTGACCTTGTGTTCCTCAAAGAAGTTTGGAGAGTGGAGTGAAAAGTAGGCATATGGAATAAAGTTACAAAAGAGGATAACTCATTAATGTGTATTTTCAAAAGGAATGAAAAAATTTAGAGGTAAGGAGGATTAGTTGATTGCATCTTATTTATGAATTCAATAGTACTATTACTGATTGATAGAATTGATGTGGATTAAAGGTTTGAATGCATTCAATAATTCATGGATGTTGTCAAAAATGGTGAAGTGAAGCCATGATTGAATTGTTTGCTTGAGAACAAGCAAACCCTCATGTTTGGGGTGTTATAACTCTTTAAAAGAAAGTTATCTAGAACAATATTGATACTAAAAACACTTAAATTATATATAAAATCTCATTGATTTCAAAGAAATTTCATCCATAACTTGGAAACTTACCTTTGACCATTATTAAGCAAAGATTTATGCATTTCTTATGATGAATTTATAGGAAATGGAGCTGGAAAAGTACTAGCAAATAAGGGAGGAAAAGTGAAAAACAAGAAGATTCCAATGCTTGGGCACAAAAAATCTAGTGCCAGAGCGCTAAACATGTAGTTTGAAATTTTGCAGTCTATGGTTCTGTGCCCAAGCTCTAAAATTTTAGTTCCCAGGTGCCATTATTTTTGGAATAATAGAGACAAGGTGCCAAAATTTTAACACCCAGGCGCTATTGTTTCTGGAATAGTAGTGCCCAGGTGCTATAATTTCCCCACCCAAGTGCCAGGATTTATAGAATAGTAGCTCCTAGGTGCCAGAAAAGTGATGCCCATGTGCTTTAAAAAAAAAAAAAAACGTTGGCGCTTGGCGCCTCAATACTAGAGATATGGTGCCCAGATGTTAGATGGGCCTTGCTTGGGCGCACCGCTAGAAACCCTAATTTGTTACCCATACTCAACTTTTAGGATTCTGAGAACTATATATAAGGTCCTAAGGGCAAGTAAAAGGACCTCAAGCATAGAGAAGAGTGGAAAACACTTGTGAAGAAATCTGAGTTGAAAATTGTTGAGGGGAGGGTTTGCTTTAAAGTAAGGGCTCTATATAGAGTTTTCCCCTCTTTGAACTCATCCTTCTCCTTATGCTTCCTATATTCTTTATGCTTGTCATTCATCGTTGATGATGTACCAATGCCTATAAGTGGCTAGTAGGTTTTATCTAGGATTTTGATTGAACCCTTTGTGAGATTATTTTTGTTTAACAGTATCTTATGATTGATGTTTTGAATTCAGTTTACTTATTTTCATTCTGTCCTTAATGCTTTTCTAAGCTTGATCACCTTAGAATTAAATTATGATTTAAGCTAACTCAAAATAGAAACCTTAAATGAAGAATTGAATGAAAATAATCTTTGTTTGTATACTTAAAGAGTAGTAAGCATAGTAATTAGCAGTTAAGATGACAGTACTTAACTATCTTAGATAGCCAAGATTAGGAT
Organism: Delonix regia; assembly: GCA_037074485.1. Classification (NCBI taxonomy): domain Eukaryota; kingdom Viridiplantae; phylum Streptophyta; class Magnoliopsida; order Fabales; family Fabaceae; genus Delonix; species Delonix regia. The sequence goes on from CM073451.1 coordinate 28,990,706, forward strand.
AACACTTTATATCAACTATCTTCTCAGTTGGTTTTCAAAGAAATATAGGGAGTTAGGGGAAGCAGTTAGGTTTATGATGATTTGACAAAACTATATACGCAGTTGAATTCCTAAGTTAGTAAACTAATTCATAACTCAATAATGAAGTAATTGTCAATACAAAAATAACTACACATTGAGGTGAAAAGTACTAGGTTCTTTTGGTTGATTGTTTTCTCAATTTTGCATTATTATCTAGTTATTCAATTATACATTCAATCTATATGCCTAAGTCAAAAGTTTAATAGTAATATCAGTCCAAAATTAAAGCTAAGTCCTCGTGGGAACGATATGCTACTCACATTTTATTACCAATCGCGATCACGTGCACTTGTGTATATAGATTCTACCGAACATGTTTTAAGCCTTATGTAGGATATTTCCTTACTATACTAAATATATACTTTGGAACATTCTTAAACAAGTCTGTTTGATGTAAGTGTGATGCTATTGGAATATGACTGGTTGTACAAATTGGAAATCATTAAATTTTTGAGGGAGGTGCTGTTGGATTTAGACAACCTCCAAGTAATTTTGTTTAATTATATTTTAAAGTGTGTTTAACGTGCATTGTTGATATGTTATGGATTTTATAAGGGTGTTACTTTAGGCTTGCTAGGCTAGGTTGGTTTAGCCAATGCACTGACCATGACCTATAATTTTGGGCCGTGACATGGTGGTAGTAAAATTGGATGCTTAGGCAACCCTAGAATCTAGAAATATAAAAAATAAAATTTTTTGGTTTTAATCCATTAAGAAAGTAAACCTTGACCTTCATGAGTAAGTCAATAGATAAGAAATGAGTGTGGAATGGGTTTTGCAAAGTAATTAAATTTACTTAGTGATAACTCTCTAACGAAAGTTAACCTAAGCAATATTAATTGAACAAACATCCTAATTCTTGATAAAAGTTGCATGCATTTCATATACAACTTAAAAGTTTTCTGTTAACATCGGTTGAGAAAATTTCTTTAAGGAAAAATAGGTCGGAATGGTAGCACAATTACTGAAGTTCAAGGACTAGTGTCCAAGCACCAGAAGAAGGGCGTTTAGGTGAAAAAAATAGAAAGTTAGTGCCCAGCCACAACAAAGCTAGTGCCTGGGCACCAATTCTAGAAAGATAGAGCCCTGGCACCATAAATCCAGAACTCGGGTGCCAATTCCAGAGAGATGGTGCCTAAGTACCAATTTTTATAGGATAATAGGGGAGGCTAAAAAATTATTGCCTTGGTGCAATGAAGACAATGCTTGGACATGAATCATACCCAAAATATGACGCCTTGGCACTAGTATCTCAGTGCCTATGTGCCAAAACCATAGACCTGGCACTAGAAGTGAGATAGGCCTTGCCCGGGCACTCCATCAGAAACCCTAATTTGTTTTTGATGTCGTTGCCTGGGAACTTGTCATTTAATTTTAATAAAACTATTTTTAAGTACTTTAATTTATGGGTTTATCTTCTATGTCAGGTGTTCTTGCATGCGTACAAGAGGTAAAATAGAAATTCTGCCCTTAAACCTTGAAATTGAGCATATGTGCAAAAAAAATTAGAAACTAACTATAGAGTCAATAAGAGTAATCATCTACCATGTCCAGTGACAATAACAGAGCTCTTGATCTAAGGGTTGACACCCATTCTCAGGTTGTTAATAATAATATCAACCCACCTGCTCAAGGAAAAGTCAATGACTACATCATGCAAACTTTTGAGGGTATTTAGTCTAGCATAATTAGGCCAGAGATCAGTAACAAATTTTAAAATATATTCTTCTACAATGATGATGCTCAAAGAAAAGAGATTTAATCTGAAGATCTAAATACTCATTTAAGATTTTTTTTGGAAATTTTTGACAAATTTTAGGTGATAGCCATATCTTCGGAAGCTATTCATCTTAGGTTGTTTAAATTTTCTTTAGAGGATATAGCCAAGGATTGGTTAGATTCACAACCTAGTGGATTTATAACAACTTGGACACAATTAGTACAAAAATTTTTAAACAAGTATTTCTCCCCTACTAAGACTGAAAAACTTTTGAATGACATTTTTAACTTTCAACAATTTGAATTAGAATCCTTATATGAAGCTTATGAATGGTTTAAGGAATTGCATAGAAAATGTCCTCACCATGGTTTCTTTGAGCAACAACATATTTGAATCTTCTATAATGGACTGACCACATCCTCAAGAAATCAAGTAGATGGAGCTATATGAGGATTACTACTAAACCAATACCTGGAAGATGCATTTAAAATATTAAAAGATATCACCTTAAGCAACAATAGGGCTTATAAGAGAGCTTCTGAAAAATGGACCGCTGCAGTAATTGAAGTGGACCAACTAATAGTATTCTCAGTAAAGATGGCAGCCCAATTTGAAGCAATGAATAAAAGGTTAGATAATCTAACTTAAGGGAGATATTAATAACCAGGTAAACATTTTTAAACCATGTGAATATTGTGGGGAGGGACATTTAAGTGCTTAATGCCCGTTAACTTATCTAGAAGAAATAGTGAATCATGTGGATAACAATTTTAGGGGAAACTAACCAATATCTAATACTTACCATTCTAGTTAGAGAAATCACCCTAACTTTTGTTGGAAGTACAATTAATTGAATGCACCTAATCATAAACTAGTTGCACCCCCAAGTTTCCTAAATCATAGGCAGCAACATAACTAGAATCATGAATCATTTAGTCTATAAGATGAGTGGGTGAAACTGTTAATTATAAGCTAAGCTGCCACTTTGAAAAACCTAAAGACACATATAAGGCAGTTAACAAATGCCTTAGCCAATAGACCTCAGGGAACCTTGCCCAGTGACGCAATGCCAAACCATAGGTCATAAGGAAAAGAGCAATGGATGGTAGTTAACCCTAGGTGTAGAAGATAATTGGAAGAGCCTGGACCTAAACACTACCCACAAAAAATAAAAACACAGGAAACTGAGAAGCATGAAACAAAACTAAAAGGGAATAAGAAATTGACTGATAAGAAATGAAATATTCATTTTCCTCAAAGATTGAAACATAAGAATCTGGTCTCATAGTTTAATCAGTTTTGTCGTAACCGACCTTTTAGCAGAATAGAATAAAAATGTTTAAAACCGATTCCCAAAAACAGAATTTTGAAAATCAATTTATTTGGAGTCGCCACCAAAATTTTTAATGGAAAACTTTGGAAAACCAATTTAAAACAAAACGAAAAAGGCGAGATGGTCTGCGAAATCAGAGATGGGTTCGGGAGTTTATTTGAGTGTGGGGAAGGTGTTAGGCACCCCACAACACCCGCCCATAAGGACGGTTACCTTAAACTAGTTAGTTGAAATAGAATATGGCCTTTAATTAATCTCAATTACCCTTTTATTGACATGGATGCATGTTAGACATAGGAGACAAAAAAAGCGAGAATGCATGTAAACTGATAGATATTTACAAAGGGCAGACTTGACCTAGGATGAGAGCCTAGGGCCTACGTACCCTGCGATAGGGATCAAAGTCCACGTAGTTCGACCAAAAGGAATGTTTTGTGGGTTAGTGGTTTTTAATTTTTGTGATGAGAATAGGAGAGTTCAAATTAAATAGATTTTTGTAAACAAAATAGGATTGGAATTTGGATTTGTGTGTTTTAATATACAGCAACCTAAGTAATCTAGCTCTCTTGATCTCTTCATTTTTTCTCTTTTAAATTTTTTTGTTTATTTTTGGAATTTTAATTTTAATTTTGAAATTTAAATGAAATTATTATGGGATAAGATTTTTAGGAATTTTGGGAGTTTGGATTGTTTGGAATTGAAGTGAGATTATAAAAAAATATTTTTGAATTTTTAGATTCATTTGTTTTTTTTTCGGATTTTCAAAATTGGAATTCACCTTTGAAATTAGGATGAAAATCAAATCATTTTCCTGATTTTTTGTATTTATGTATTTTTTGGATTTTGTTTTGTTTTTTTTTATTTATCTTTAGATTTTTTTTAAAAAAATCAAGATTTATTGTGAAATTAGAACAAAATTATAAAGGAAAGCCATTTTTTGGAATTTATATATTTTTGGATTTTCTTTTTTGTTTCACTTATTTCTATTTTTATTTCCCTTTTTTAAAATTTGGATTGATTGTTGAAATTAGAACAAAATCATAATAGAAAGCCATTTTTGGAATTTTTGAACGTGGCATTTTAATTAATTAAATTTTATAAAACCCTGACTTTATTTATTTTGTAAATAATTTAATTAAAATATTTGTTTTTGCATTATTATTATTTTATTTATCTATCATCATCATTATTATTTATCTTTTAAACAAGTATGTACTAAATTTGGAGGTCTGAAGAGATTAAAATCTCACATGACCCCAAGTATTTGAGGAGAACTATATTCTCACATGATAATTTCGTAAATAATGGGAAATATTTAGTTAGAATGAATATTTAATTATGATTTTTTTATTATTATGATTATATTATTATTATTATTATTAGATAGAGGGGCATTAATTTTGGGGAACTAAGAAAATTAAAATCTCACATATTCCCATGCAATCGAAGAGAATAAAATCCTCACACGCTAATTTCATAAATAATGGAAAATATTTAATTAAGTCAATATTTAATTATTATTTTCAAAACAAATGTGCTAATTTTAAAAAGATCTAAGGAGATTAAAATCTCACGTGATCTCATGCAATCGAGGAGGACAAAATCCTCACACGATAATTTCATAAATAATGAAAAATTATTAAATTAAGTTAAATATTTAGTTATTATTGTTTTGTATTAACATTATTATTTGTGACAAATATGCATTAATTTTTTTTCTTTGGGATTTAAGGGGATCAAAATCTCACACGATCCCAAACATCCGAGGAGAACAATATACTCACTCGATAATTTATTTAAAACTTTGCTTATAAAGTCCAAAAAAATTATTAATCCCATATACAAATAACAATAGTAATAATAAATAATAACACATTAATTAACCTATCAATTAACTAATATACTAGAAAACAAAGAGGCTGAGCAGAGACACACGAAATGCATTGTAGCATGAACGTCCACATGCATGCGAGAGGATTACCTGGCTTCGTCTCGGTGAGCTGCTCTTCCCAGTGACTCTCCTCCTTCAGCGATTCTACTCAGCTTCCCTTGGTGCACCGTAGCTCCTCCCTTCAAACGCCTTGGGCCCTCCAGGGAAATCAGCCAAGAAAACTTCATCAGAATCCTCTTCGTTAGCCTTTGATACTAGCTTTTGCAATTGATTGCTCTTGGACAGAAGTGGGAACTTGTGAAGGTAAAACTTCACTTCGCCAACGTTTATGACCACATCTGTAGCCAATTCAGATGACACATACCTGATAGACTTTCCATCAGCTTGAACGGCATCAGGCTTCGAACCCAACTTCATAAACTTCATTTTCACTCAAACTAAAAATTTAATACAACCACCGAAAAACCTTCAGACTAGACGACAAATTGTTACTCCGTTGCCTTCGAAGCCAGCCATACGAACAAGGCAATGCCACTAACGGCAGATTATGATACCTGCTCTATGATCCTCTGTTACCAGGTCACAAAACAGAGACGTAACCAGCTCACCTTACCAAAATTAAGGCCAGAAATGGCCTTCCCAGAAGAATGCACTCTCTAACACGCTACTCCGGCCTGCAAGAAACATTGTACTGAAACAATTACTGCCTCACACAAAAAACTTGGTTTTCGTTTGCTCTCTCCTCCAGCACCGTGTCTTTGCCTTCTTTGTTCTCGTATGCCTGAGCTCCTTCTTCTTCCCATCAATTTCTTCCTCTTCTTCCCTAGTTTCACGTTGTTTGAGCTCTGCTATTGCCTCTTTCGAAGCTCTCTTCATCTTTGTTCTCTACTTTCTCATGCTCTTCATGGTGTCTTTTACAGCAGTAACAGTAGCAGTGTCACTAGTGAAGGCATAAGTGGGCGTATGGTGGCGTAGTCTACTTCGCTGGTCAGTAGAGGAATCACCGGATTGCTGTTGTGGTTGCTGCTGTTGTAGTGGCTCTGTTCGCCCCTGTTCAAGCTGTTTGGAGCAGAGGAAGGCGTTCACAGCTTCAGCTCGGTCTGCTTCTCTTCTTCCTTCCACATTCTTGGTTCCAGCTCCTGCTTCTCAGTTTTCTGCTCCACTCCCTCGGTTCCTACTTCGCGTGATTGTTCTTCTGGTTTTCCATTTCTTGAAAGACAATCTTAGTGCAGAAATTCAAACCATGAAGGCAAGCAAGGGGAAGAGGGCAGTAAAGAACTCAAAGGAAGCACTGAAGCAAGTTGATGATCGAAAGGTTGGCAAGCGAAAGGCTGCATCAAAACCTAACAAGAGTAGCACACGGAAGGCCAACAAAGAGAGGAATGCCAAGAAAGATCCCAACAAATCGAAAAGACCACCTAGTGCTTTTCTCGTCTTCCTCGAGGAGTTCAGAAAGACCTTCAAGGCAGAAAATCCTAATGTGAAGGTTGTATCAGCTGTTAGGAAAGCTGGAGGAGAGAAATGGAAATCCATGACTAGTGCTGAAAAAGCACCATATGAAGCCAAAACTGCGTTTGTTTAGCTGCTATGAATCTTCAAGTTTTCTGTGAGATTCATACACACTTTTGTCTCATCTGACGACGTCGATAGTGGCACCAGCGCTTCTGACGCTGCCATTCTCGTTCAAACTGCTAGGATGGGTGGGAGGAGTGCTGTGCTTGACGCTCGCAGGGGTCATCACTTTCTATTCTTATAATCTTCTCTCGGCAGTGTTGGAGAGCCATGCTCGGCTCGGCCATCGCCAGTTTCGCTTCAGAGACATGGCCATAGACATTTTAGGTACCATCCTCACTCATTCTTTCTCTTTTTCTTCCCCATTACGCTACTTCTGCATTCTGTTCTTCGGTTCTAAAAGAGGGGATATCTCCCTTGGTCTTCTGTTCACGTCCCCCTCCCTTTCTTTTCCACCAGGGTTACTTTATAATCACTCACCAAAACCCAGATGCAAAGTCACTGTCCGTTTTCCATTCTTTTCCTTTTTCTTCTCTCTTCTGCATCTCGTTTTTTCTCCCTTCTTCAGTTTGTTGGATCTTCTCACTTCTGTCCAGCTCCTTTTTTCCTTTCCGTTTCTGCTTCAATTTTTGTGTTCTCTGTCCAAGCCCGGACTCAGGAGGAACGCCCTTGCAGAAAAGCATCACAGAGCCAAAAAGAAAAGAGATTTGGTAGGCATTCCTCTTTCTCTCTCCGACGAGCTGTTCCCTGCACCACCAACATCCTCTTTGCTTTTTGCCTTCCTTTTTCAGCTTTTTCTTCATTTTCTGATCCATTGTTTTCTCTCTCTCTTTTTTTTTTTTTAATTTTTATTATTATTACTATTATTGTTAATTAATTTTTATTTTTTGATTTTTGATTTTTTCCTTGTAATATATTTTATATCTTTATATTTCTTTATTATCTTTCTTTGATTTATTATAATTATTTTAATTAGCTAATTTTTTTTGAATTTTGAGTTTATCTCCCATTCTTTATTTTTAATTCTAAATTGTCCTCCAATTGAAAATATCATTTGAAGTTTTGACATTTTTAATTTTCCCCTGTTCTTAATTATTAATTAATTGGTGTTCCCATTAATTAAATAATTAAGTGATTAGGGATGGGGTGTTCACAGGTTTCTTGAAGTGTTTAAATGGTTAAAGGTAAATATACCATTCATAGAAGCCCTGGAATAGATATTGACATATGCCAAATTCATGAGAGACATTCTAACTAAAAATAGTAGGTTGAGAGAGCACGAGATAACTATCTTGATGGAGGAGTGCAATGTAATTCTACAGAAAAGTTACCTCATAGCTCGAGGATCTAGGAAGTTTCACCAACCCCTGCTCTATCGGTAATGTTTTCTTTAGGAGAACTTTGTGTGATTTGGGAGCTGGTATAAATTTAATGCCACTCTATATCTTTTAGAAATTAGGTCTTGGGGAAATTAATCCTACATTAGTTACCTTACAATTAGCTGACTGATCTCTAGTATTCCTAAATGGAATCTTAGATGACGTCCTAGTTTTAGAAGAAAAATTTGTATTCCTTGCAGCCTTCATCATCTTAAATATGGAGGAGGATAAGGATATCCCATTCATTCTAGGTAGGCCATTCTTAGCAACAGATGGAGCCTTAATTGATGTACAAAAGGGTGAGTTGACTATGATGGTGCAGGACTAGGAAGTAACATTTAACATACTGAAGGCAATAAAATACCCCAGTGAAGAACTAGAATGTATGTCAATAGAGACAATAGATTGCATTACAGACCACTCAGTGTGCAATATGCTAACCTTAGATGCATTGGAAGCCTCTTTAGTCTTGAAATATGAAAGAGAGATAATGAATTCTTGGAGTTCTTGAATTGGTTAGAGTCTAGTCCTAAATTTAGAAAAGTTAACACTCTGCAGGAACCTTTAAACTTATTTGAGTCTATTATGAATAAGAACAAACCATTAGTAAAGGAGCCCTCTTATGTGGAACCAAAACAACTTCTCCCACATCTTAGATATGCATTCTTAAAAGATTCATCCACTTTACTGATAATAGTTTCTACATCGCTAAGCTGTGCAAGTGAAGAAACTGTTGATAGTACTAAGAGAGCACAAAACTATTATTGGATGGACTATAGCTAATATCAAGGGAATTAGTCCATCTTTCTATACAGACAAGATCTTGATGGAGGAAGAAAGCAAACCAGCATTGAATAGTAGAGGAGACTCAGCCCCATAATGAAAGAGGTAGTAGTAGAAGAGGTAATGAAGTAGCTTTACGTTGGGATTGTCTATCCTATTTCTAATAGCTCGTGGGTAAGCCCAGTACAATGTCTGCATAAAAGGGGAGAAATAACTATTATGGCTAATGAAAAAAATGAATTAATCCCTGCGCACACTGTCACTGGCTAGTAAGTATACATGGACTATCTAAAACTGAACAATGCCACCAGAAAAGACCATTTCCCATTATAGTTTATTGATCAAATGTTAGAAAGACTTGTAGGAAAATAGTTTTATTGCTTTCTAGGTGGATATTTTGGACACAATCAAATAGTGATTGCCCTTAAAGATCAAGAGAAAACTACATTCACATGTCCTTATGGCACCTTTACATTTTGACAAATGCCATTCAGATTGTGTAATGCTCTAGCCATTTTTTAAAGGTGTGTGATGGCCATTTTTTTTGATTTGATTGAAAATGTAATGGAACTTTTGGTGAATGATTTCTCTATCTTTGTAGAATCCTATGATGAATGTCTAGAAGTTCTATTTAGAGTCCTTAAATGTTGCAAAGAAACTAACTTAGTTGTAAATTAGGAAAAATGCCATTTTATGGTAGAAGAAGGGATAGTGTTAGGAAATAAGGTTTCTAATAAAAGGCTTTAGGTTGACAAAGCCAAGCTTGAAACCATTGAAAAATTGCCACCTCTTATCTCAGTAAAAGGGGTGCACAACTTTCTTGGGCATGCAGGGTTGTGTAGAAGATTCATAAAAGATTTTTCAAAAATTTCAAAACCTTTGAGTACCTTATTGGAAAAAGATTGACCTTTCATGTATGATGACCAGTGTTTGAAAGTCTTTAATGAATTAAAACATATGCTAGTCACTGCACGTGTTATCACAGTGCCTAATTGGTCCTTACCATTTGAATTAATATATGTTACTAGTGATTTTGTAGTAGGAGCAGTGCTTAGACAAAAAGAAGACAATATTTTCAGGACCATTTACTATTCTAGCAGAACTCTAAATGATACACAACTAAATTACACAACCAATGAAAAGAAGCTGTTAGCAGTAGTGTTAGCATTTCATAAGTTCTAATCATACTTCATTGGAACCAAGGTGATTATATACACTAACCATGCTACAGTTAAATTTTTTATTAATAAAAGGGATGCCATACCTAGACTGATTAGGTGGGTGTTGTTACTCCAAGAATTTGATTTGGAAATTTGTGATAGAATGGGTTGGGAAAAATAAAATAACAGATCACAGAAGTCTCTATTAATGATAGTTTCCCAGATGAACAATAGTTGCTTATTAACTCTATCAACGTGCCATGGTATGTTGACATTATGAATTTCTTAGCAACTAACATCCTACTTGCATATGTGAATTCACAACTGAAGAAGAGGTTTTTGCATGAAGTGAAGAACTATATTTGGGATGAACCATACCTGTTTAGGAAAAGTGGGCACCATATTATAAGAAGATATGCTTCAGAAGAAGAGGTTCAAAGCATTATACATCACTTCCATGTAACTGATTATGCTAGACACTATAAAGGATAGAAAACCACCATCAAGGTTTTACAAGTTGGATTTTTTTGGCCTACACTCTTCAAGGATGCCTACAAGTTTGCTAAGAATTGCAACAGATGTCAAAGAATGAGGAACCTTTCAAAAAAGCAAGAAATGTCATTGAATTCAATCTTAGAACTGGAACTCTTTGATGTTTGGGGAATTAACTTGAGAGGGCCTTCATAAACTTATTCAGTAACATTTACATATCAATGGCTGTAGATTGTGTTTCTAAATGGGTTGAGGCCATTGCTTGCATTATGATTGATGCCAAGGTTATGCTAAGATTCTTGAAAAAGTAAATCTTTACATGATTCAGCATGCCTAGGGCAATTATAAGTGATGGGCAGAAGGATTTTTGTATCTGTCTATTGGAATCTATGCAAGTAAGTGCACGTGATCACTGTAAGTAATAAAGTGTGAGTAGGATATTGTTCCCACGAGGACGTAGCTTTAATTCTAGACTGATACTACTATTAAAATTTTAACTAAGGAAAATAGATAGAATGTATAATGGAAAAACAAGACAATAATGCAAAATTGTCTAAACAATCAACTAAATAAACCTAGGACTTCACCTTAATGTGTAGTTATTTTGTATTGATAGTTACTTCTTTATTGAGTTATGAATTAGTTTACTAACTTAGGGATTCAATTGCTTATGTATTTCTGTCGAATCATGGTAAATCTAACTGCTTCCCTTGACTTCTTATATTTCTATGTAAATCAGTTGGGAAGATAGTTGAAATAAAGCGCTACCTTAATCTTAGTTATCAAGACAATCAAGTACTATCATCATGACTGCTAATTACTATACTACTCTTTAAGCATGCAAACAGAGATTATCTCCATTCAGGTCTCTGGTTTTGGCACTTGGGCACTGAGATATTGGCACTTAGGTTGTGGAATCATGGCACTTAGGAATTATTACTTTAGATATAGTGGCATTTAGGCATTGAAATTCTAGCGCCTGGGCATGAAACCTTAGACTACAAAATTCCAAAGTGCATGTTTAGTGCCTAAGCATTGGATTTTTAGCACCCAGGTGCTGAGTCTCTGGAATTGATGACTGGGCACTGGATTTCTAGTGCCTGGGCCTTGGAATCTTCATGTTTTTATCTTTTCTCTTCCTTCTTTGCTAGTCCTTTTTTGGCTCCATTTCCTGAAAATTCATCACAAAAAATGCTTAAATCTTTGCTTAATAATGGTTAATGGTAAGTTTCCAAGTTATAAATGAAATTTCTTTGAAATCAATGAGATTTTATTTATGATCTAAGTGTTTCTACTATCAATATTGTTCTAGATAAATTTCTTTTAGAGAGTTATCTCACCCTCAGAGTTGAGGGTTTGCTAATCCTCAAGCAAACTATTCCAGTCATGGCTTTACTTCATTAGTTTTCACAACATCTAAGAATTACTGGATGTATACAAACCTTTAGGCTATATCAGTCCTATCAATCAGTAAAAGTACTATTGAATTCTTAGATAAGATATAATCAATGGATCCTTTTTACCTCTAAATTTTTCATTCATTTTAAAAACACACATCAATGAGTTATCTTCTTTTGTAGCTTTATTCCATAGGCCTACTTTTCACTCCACTCCCCATGCTTCTTAGAGGAACACAAGGTTTGAAATCATTAGGTCGTTATAAGCTTGTAATGGTAGGCTTAGTTAAGGGTGAATGAGAAATGTATTTTAAGCTCAAACCATACCACAAGCAAGCATTTGCAGTGGTAACATTACCATGTATTTTCAGTCTTTCTTTTCACCAAGGCATATTTTTCTTTCTTCTCTCCCTTTTTATCTTCTTCTCTTTCATTTTCTCCTTTTTTCTAGCCTCCCTATTCATCGTACCTTCACCATATGATATAGGATGTTTAATTTTTCATATGTTAAAATCAGTCCTTATTGTACCTCTGTGATATAAATGGTGTAAATGAGGGAGTTAGTTAGTGTGGCTAGGAGAATGAGTGTTTGCAAGAGAAAGAAGGATATTTAAGGCTTAAAGGGGGACATTTAAGGATGATGTCCAAGAAATGCCTAAATTCTTTTTTTGACATAATGTTAACTATTAAAATTGTGCTTCAAGTTTATGATCAAATAGGTTTTAGAATGTAATTTATGAGGAACAAATCAAAGTGCATACATTCAAATGTTCAAAATCATTTTTAAGGCAAGCAGGTTCAATTTCATGCAATTTATTCAAAGTTTCAAAGCACTTTATGCATTATGACAAGAATAAAGACATATAATAGGTTCATATGCATTCAATATAATCTTTTCTGCCATGCTAATGGAAAGTTAGATGCTATTTTTGAATTCAACAATTGGATGCTTGATATTGAATGCAAAAACTACTTATATTTTTACTGATTTCAAAATTTCTAGTACAATTGAGATTATCCGTGTTCATATGCATGGATCCCTCCCCAGACTTAATCCAAGCAGTATCCTTACTACTTAGCCTATTGTCGTAACCGACCTTTCAGCGGAATACAATAAAAGATCAATTTGTTTGGAGTCGCCACCAAAATTTTTAATGGAAAACTTTGGAAAACCAATTTAAAACAAAACAAAAAAGGCGAAATGGTCTGCGAAATCAGAGATGGGTTCGGGAGTCTATTTGAGTGTGGGGAAGGTGTTAGGCACCCCACAACACCCGCCCATAAGGACGGTTACCTTAAACTAGTTAGTTAAAATAGAATATGGCCTTTAATTAATCTCAATTACCCTTGTTATTGACATGGATGCATGTTTGTCGTAACCGACCTTTCGGCAGAATAGGATAAAAGTGGTTTAAATTGATTCCCAAAACGAATCTTGAAAAATCAATTTTATTTGGAGTCGCCACCAAAATTTTTAGTGGAAAACTTTGGAAAACCAGTTTAAATAAAACAAATGAAAAAAAGGCAAAATGGTCTGCGAAATCAGAGATGGGTTCGGGAGTCTATTTGAGTGTGGGGAAGGTGTTAGGCACCCCACAACACCCGCCCATAAGGATGGTTACCTTAAACTAGTTAGTTGAAAATAGAATATGGCCTTTAATTAATCTTAATTACCCTTTTATTGACACGGATGCACGTTAGACATAGGAGACAAAAAAAGTGAGAATGCATGCAAACTGATGGATATTTACAAAGGGCGGACTTGACCTAGGATGAAAGCCTAGGGCCTACGTACCCCGTGAGAGGGATCAAAGTCCACGTAGTTTGACCAAAAGGCATTTTTGTGATTGGTGGTTTTTTGATTTGTGATGAGAATAGGAGGATTTTAATTAAAACAGATCATTGTAAACAAAACGGGATAGGAATTTTGTTTGTATGTTTTAATTTACTACAATCTGATTAACCTCGTTCTCCTGAACTCTTCACATTTTCTCTTTTAAAATATTTTTGTCGATTTTATTATTATTATTATTATTATTATTTTTTGAGTTTTGAGAGTTTATATTTTGGGAATTAATGCATAATTTATAATGAAAGGAATATATTCTTTTATTTTATGATTTTTTGAATTTATTATTGGTAAATATTGATTATTATTATTATTGATTGTTGGTAGACAATTTAATTTAAGTGCTATTATTTATTTGTTTATCTGTTTGTCTTTGAACGAATATATGCTAATTTTCGGGTTCTACGAAGATTAAAATCTCACACGAGCTCGGGAAGTCGAGGAGAGACAAGTATTCTCACATGATCCATTTTGTATAAATATTTAATCAAGGTTAATATTTAATTATTGTACATTTATTTATTTTTTGTATTATTATTAATATTATTATTATTTTGGAATTAATTATAGGGATTTAAGGAGATTAAAATCTCACATAATCCCAAGCAATCGAGGAGAACGATATTCTCACACGATAATTTCGTAAATAATAGGGAATGTTTATTAAAGCAAGCATTTTGATTATGATTATTATTATGATTTAATCAAAATTAATATTTAATTATCATTCACTTATTTTCCACCATTCACCTTGTGAACACCCCACCCAAATTAATAATAATAATAATTACAATAATAATAATAAATAGAGTTAAAAAAATTTGAAAAATATAAAATAATAAAGTAATAATAACAATTAATCAAAACAAAATTGCAAAAGGCAAACAAAATGAAAGTAATATGGAAAAAACCAAATATAAGAACCAAAAATGATAAAAAGGAAAATTCAAGATGTATGGCAATCATCTTGCAAAAAAATAAAATGAACAAAGCCACATACTTGAAATGGAATTGCAAGACCTTCTCACATGCTCACTTGCTCCCACATGCTCACTTGCCCTTACACACATGACACACATCACTCTCACATGCTCACTTGCTCCTCACATGCTCATTTGCCCTCACACACATGACACACATCATTCTCACACACTCACACTCCCATTCACGGACACATCACTCTCACACACTCACACTCACACTCCCACATGCTCATTTGCTCCCATATGATCATTTGCTCTCACCACATGACATACATCACTCTCACACACTCACATTCTCACTCACGGACACCTCACTCTCACACACTCACACTCACACTCTCACACATCCACGGACACACACACTCACCACATGCATGCACCCATGCACACACATGCACAAGAAGACAAGGGGGACAAAAAAGCAAATGGGAGTGGTTCTGCAACATGGCAGAAGGTGGGGTGGCTGGAGCAGTGAGAGAGGAGTGTGGCGTGGCTGGAGGTGGTAGCAAAAAGTGGAGACCGTGTGCAGCAAAGTGGTGGCTGGAAGTGGCAGAAAAAGCAAGGGAAAAAGGGCAGAAAAAGAGAGGGGACATTGGAGCATAAAGGGAGGCAGCAAGCCGAGAGGAAAGCAGGAGAAAACGTTGGAGAGAAAAGAGGTTTCGGCTGAGAAGAAAAGAGAGCTGGAGAAGAGAAGAGAGGAAGAAAAAAGAAAGAGGAACCACACTAAAAAGGAGAGAGACACGTGACCAAGAAGAGAAGAGGAGCTGAAGAAGAAAAGAAGACCAACGAAGACAACAGCAAACCGTGAGGAATAACGCTGAGCGAAGGAAGAAGAATGAAGGCAGCAACGTGAGGAAGAAACCAAGTTGAATGAAGCAAGCAAGCAAGGCAGCCACGTGAGGAAAGAACAGCAGGGAGACAAACCAGAAACGAGGCAGCAAACCGAGAGCTAAACTGCAGAAATCGAAAGCTGAACAAAGCTGTCCAAAGTGCAGAAAAACCGTGGAAGTAACGTCCAAAATTCTGGAGTGAAAAGGTGCTGAAGTTTAGACCATCCAAGGAGCAGAAAAATGGAGAGTTCGATGCCAAAATGATGTGCATAAACAAGGAAGTCTGAATCCAAAACAAAGTGGCAGCAAAGGGAGGAAGAGAAGCTGAACCGTGGAAGGAGAAAAACTCTGTTTTAAACTCAAAAAACAGAGGCGAACAGAGGAGAGCTTAGGAAGCACAAGGAAGAAGAGAAAGTGTGGAGAAGAAGAGAAGCTCTCAGCCTCCATCTTCCAGCCAAGAAGTAGGGACACTTGCTGCAAAATTTCCAGCGCTGGAACCAACCAGAAAAAAACCAACAAAGCTGTCCAGCGAAACTCCAAAGAAGCTGTCCGTTTTCTGCACTTCCAGCCAAGACCAGCGACTTTGAGGGGCTGTTGGAGGTTCATCTTCCATTCTTGGGTGAGGAGGAGGAGGTCCTTGTTCATTGGAGCACAAAGGAGGAGCTGAAAAACCAGGTATGGCTGCACGTTCTTCACTGGCCGAAAATTTTGCAGCACGTCGTTACTGTTCACCCGATTTCCTTCAATGCAATTTCATGCACGTGCACTGTTCACGCACTCTAACATGCAATGCTACTGTTCATGTGTTTAATTTTGTTTATTTTTGTCCATTACAATTGTTTAGACATTAGCTTTGATTAATTATGGCTATTATGTATGAAATTAGCATGTGGGAATTTTGTTGCTCTTGATTGTCGGGATTATGTGAGTTTTTTGTCATCTCCTTAAGTCCTTGCAATTAATCAAATAATTTGAAGACAATGAATATTAATGAAATATTAATGAAAGAATGTTGAAAAATAATTGAATGGTAATTAATGAATATTGTCATGATGAATAAAAAATTATCGTGTGAGAATTTTGTTCTCCTCGATTACCAGGGATTATGTGAGATATCAATCTTCTTAAATCCCTACAATGAATTGGATAATTAAAAAGTAACAATGGTACAAATGAAATATTAATGGGGGAATGATGGAAAATAAATCAATGATAACTTTGGATTAAATCATAATAGTCATAATCAAAATGTTTGCTTTAATATGTCGTTTGTGAAATTATCGTGTGAGAATATCGTTCTCCTCGATTATCGGGGATTATGTGAGATATTAATCTCCTTAAATCCCTACAATGAATTGGATAATTGAAGAGTAACAATGATACAAATGAAATATTAATGGGTGAATGGTGGAAATAAATTAACCATAATTAAATGTTAAAGTCGGATTAAATCATAATAATAATCATAAACAAAATGCTTGCCTTAGTAAACATTCCCTATCATTTGCGAAATTATCGTGTGAGAATATTGTTCTCCTCGATTGTGCGGGATTACGTGAGGTTCTAATCTCCTTAAATCCCTATAATTAATTCCGAAATGACAATAATATTAATAATAATACAAAAATGAATAAATGGACAATAATTAAATGTTAACTTTGATTAAATATTTATGCAAAATGGATCGTGTGAGAATACTTGTCTCTCCTCGACGTCCCGGGCTCGTGTGAGATTTTAATCTCCATAGAACCCGAAAATTAGCATATATTTGTTCAAAGACAAACAGATAAACCAATGAATAACAGTACTTAAATTAAATTATCTACCAATAACCAATAATAATAATAATCAATATTTATCAACAATAAATTCAAAAACTCATAAAATAAAAAATATATTCCTTTCAGTATAAATTATACATGAATTCCTAAAACATAAACTCTCAAAACTCAAAAAAATAATAATAATAAAATCAACAAAAAAATTAAAAAAAAAAGAAAATGTGAAGAGTTCAGGAGAACGAGGTTAATCAGATTGTAATAAATTAAAACATACAAACCAAATTCCTATCCCGTTTTGTTTACAATGGTCTGTTTTAATCCTCCTATTCTCATCACGAATAAAAAAACCATTAATCATAAAAATGCCTTTTGGTCGAACTACGTGGACTTTGATCCCTCTCATGGGATACGTAGGCCCTAGGCTTTCATCCTAGGTCAAGTCTGTCCTTCGTAAATATCCATTAGTTTGCATGCATTTTCACTTTTTTGTCTTCTATGTCTAACGTGCATCCATGTCAATAAAAGGGTAATTGAGATTAATTAAAGGCCATATTCTATTTCAACTAACTAGTTTATGGTAACCGTCCTTATGGGCGGGTGTTGTGGGGTGCCTAACACCTTCCCCACACTCAAATAGACTCCCGAACCTATCTCTAACCTTGCAGACCATTTCGCCTTTCTTTTCGTTTTATTTAAATGGGTTTTCCAAAGTTTTCTGTTAAAAATTTTGGTGGCGACTCCTAAATGAATCGATTTTCAAAATTCCGTTTTTGGGAATTGGTTTTAAACTTATTTTTCAATCCCGCCAAAAGGTCGGTTACGACACATCCATTAATATTTCATTAATATTATTGTTGCTTTTCAATTATTTAATTCATTGTAGGGATTTGAGGAGATCAATATCTCACATAATCCCTGGTAATCGAGGAGAACAAAATTCTCACACGAAAATTTTATCCATCATGACAATATTTATTAATTATCATTCAATTATTTTTCACCATTCCTTCATTAATATTTCATTAATATTAATTGTCTTCCAATTATTTAATTAATTGCAAGGATTTAAGGAGATTAAAAACTCACATAATCCCCGGCAATCAAGAACAACAAAAGTCTCACATGCTAATTTTATACGTAATAGCAATAATTAATCAAAGTTAATGTTTAAACAATTGTAATAAACAAAACTAAAACAAATTTAAGCAAGTGAACAGTAGCTTCTCATATTAAAACGCATGAACAGTGCACATGCATGAGATTGTCTTGAAGAAATTCGAATGAGCAGTGACATGTAGCAGAAATCTCGGCAGTGGCAAACCGTGTAGCCATACCTGGCGTTTTCAGCTTCTCCCTTGTGCTCCAATGAAGAATGACCTTCTCCTCCTCACTTTCCAATGGAAGATGGACCTCCAACAGCCCCAAGGCAGCTGGTCTCGGCTGGAAGTGTAGAAATGGCGGACAACTTCGTTGGACAGCTTCATTGGAGTTTTCTGGTTAGCTTCAGCGCTGGAAACTTTGTAGAACGTGTCTCTACTTCTTGGCTGGAAGGTGGTGGCTGAAAGCTTCCCTTCATCTCCACACTTCCTCTTCTTCTTTGTGCTCCCTAAGTTCTCCTCTGTTTACCTCTGTTTTTTGAGCTCAAAATAGAGTTTTTTCTCCTCCATGGTTCAGCTTCTATCCCTCCCTTTGCTGCCACTTTGTTTTACATTTAGACTTCCTTGTTTCTGCTCATCATTTTGGCATCCAACTCTCCATTTTCAGCTCCTTGGATGGTTTGAACTTCAGCTCCTTTTCACTCCATGATTTGGGACGTTTCTCCACGGTTTTCTGCACGTTTTCTGCACCGTTCAGCTCTCAGTTTCTGCCTCCTTCAGCTCTCGGTTTCACTTAGTTTCTGGTTCATTTTCTCTATTGTTTTTTTCTCACGTGGCTGCCTTGCTTTCTTGCTTCGTTCAGCTTTGTTTCTCCCTCACGTTGCTGATTCCATTTTCTTCTTTTGTTCAGCGTTGTTTCCTCTCGGTTTGTTGCTGGTTTCGTTGCTCTCCCTTTCTTCTTCAGCTCTTCTTCCCTTCTCGGTCACGTGGCTCTCCCTTTCAGCGTGGTTTCTGCCTTCTTTTTCTTTCCTCTCTTCTCTTTTCCAACTCTTTTTTTCTTCTCAGCCGAGGCCTCTTTTCTACTCCAGCGTTTTTCTCCTTTTCTCTCGGTTTGCTTGCTCTCCTTTATACTCCAGCCTTCCTCCCGTTTTCTGCCATCTTGCTCCCTTTTTTTCCTTGCTTTTTCTGCAACTTCCAGCCACCACTTTGCTGCACACGGTCCCCTCCTTTTCTTGCCATCTCCAGCCACGCCACACTCTCCTTTCTCTGCGCCAGCCACCCCACTTTCTGCCTCCTCTGCAGAACCACTCCCACTTGCTTTTTTGTCCCCCTTGTCCTCTTGTGCATGTGTGTGCATGAGTGTATGCATGTGGTGAGTGTGAGTGTTCGTGGGTGAGAGTGTGTGAGAGTGTGAGTGTGAGTGTGTGAGGAGGTGTGTCCGTGAGTGAGAGTATGAGTGTGTGAGAGTGATGTGTGTCATGTGTGTGAGGGCCAATGAGCATATGGGAGCAAATGAGCATGTGAGAGTGTGAGTGTGAGTGTGTGAAGAGGTGTGTCCGTGGGTGAGAGTGTGAGTGTGTGAGAGTGATGTGTGTCATGTGTGTGAGGGCAAGTGAGCATGTGGGAGCAAGTGAGTATGTGAGAGTGTGAGAGTGTGAGCAAGTGAGAGTGTTTTGCAATTCCATTTCAAGTATGTGGCCTTGTTCATTTTATTTCTTTGCAAGATGATTGCCATGTCTCTTCTTCAAACCTACATCTTGAATTTTCCTTTTTATTATTTTTCGTTCTTATATTTGGTTTTTTCCATATTACTTCTATTTTGTTTGCCTTTTGCAATTTTGTTTTGATTAATTGTTATTATTATTTTATTATTTTATATATTTTTTAATTTTTTAATTCTATTTATTATTATTATTGTGATTATTATTATTGTTAATTCGGGTGGGGTGTTCACAATGTTAGACATAGGAGACAAAAAAGCGAGAATGCATGCAAACTGATGGATATTTACAAAGGGCGGACTTGACCTAGGATGAGAGCCTAGGGTCTACGTACCCTGCGATAGGGATCAAAGTCCACGTAGTTCGACCAAAAGGCATGTTTTGTGGGTTGGTGGTTTTTGATTTGTGATGAGAATAGGAGGATTTTAATTAAAACAGATCATTGTAAACAAAACGGGATT
This sequence comes from Delonix regia, assembly GCA_037074485.1. Classification (NCBI taxonomy): domain Eukaryota; kingdom Viridiplantae; phylum Streptophyta; class Magnoliopsida; order Fabales; family Fabaceae; genus Delonix; species Delonix regia. The sequence goes on from CM073451.1 coordinate 29,011,176, forward strand.
GGAATTTGGTTTGTATGTTTTAATTTACTACAATCTGATTAACCTCATTCTCCATACCTCTTCATATTTTCTCTTTAAAATTTTTTTGTCGATTTTATTATTATTACTATTATTTTTTTTGAGTTTTAGGGATTTTTGGGAGTTTATATTTCAGGAATTAATGCATGGTTTATAATGAAAGGAATATATATATATATATATATATATATATTTTTTATGAATTTTGGAATTTATTGTTGGTGAATATTGATTATTATTATTATTGATTATTGGTAAATAATTTAATTCAAGTGCTATTATTTATTTGCTTATCTATTTATTTTGAACAAATATATGCTAATTTTTTGGGTTCTAGGGAGATTAAAATCTCACACGAGCCCGGGAAGTTGAGGAGAGAAAAGTACTCTCACACGATTCATTTTGTATAAATATTTAATCAAAGTTAATATTTAATTATTGTCCATTTATTTATTTTTTTGTATTGTTATTATTATCATTAATATTATTATTATTTCTGAATTAATTATAGAGATTTAAGGAGATTAGAACCTCACATAATCCCACGCAATCGAGGAGAACGATATTCTCACACGATAATTTCATAAATAACGAGAAATGTTTAATTAAAGCAAATCTTTTAATTATTTATTATTTACTATTTTTTTTTTTAAAAAAAACAAAGGTATGCTAACTTCAGGGATCTAAGGAGATTAAAAATCTCACACGATCCCAGGTAATTGGGGAGAACAATATTCTCACACGATAATTTTGCAAATAATGGGAAACAGTTCATTAAAGCAAACATTTTAATTATGATTATTATTATGATTTAATCCAAATTAACATTTAATTATCATTCATTTATTTTTCACCATTTATTCATTAATATTTCATTAATATTATTGTCACTTTTCAATTATTCAACTAGTTGTAAGGATTTAAGGAGATTAACATCTCACATAACCCCCGGTAATCGAGGAGAATAAAATTCTCACACGATAATTTTATCCATCATGACAATATTTATTAATTATCATTCAATTATTTTTCACCATTCAATCATTAATATTTCATTAATATTATTATTGCTTTTCAATTATTCAATTCATTGTAGGGATTTAAGGAGGTTGACATCTCATATAACCCCCAGTAATCGAGGAGAATAAAATTCTCACACGATAATTTTTATGCATCATGACAATATTTATTAATTATCATTCACTCATTTTTCACCATTCATCCATTAATATTTCATTAATATTATTGTTGCCTTCCAATTATTTAATTAATTGCAAGGATTTATGGAGATTAATATCTCACATAATCCCCGGTAATCGAGGAGAACAAAATTCTCACACGATAATTTTTATGAATTATGACAATATTTATTAATTATCATTCACTCATTTTTCACCATTCATCCATTAACATTTCATTAATATTATTGTTGCCTTCCAATTATTTAATTAATTGCAAGGATTTAAGGAGATTAACATCTCACATAATCCCCGGTAATTGAGGAGAACAAAATTCTCACACAATAATTTTATGCGTAATAGCAATATTTAATCAAAGTTGATGTTTAAACAATGGTAATAAACAAAATTAAAACAAGTTTAGGCAAATGAACAGTAGCATCTTGGATCAAAACGCATGAACAGTGCAGAATGCATGAGATTATCTTGAAGCAACTCGTATGAATAGTACCATGCACGCAGCAGAATCGGCCAAGCAGCCCATGCAACCATACCTGTGCATTTTCAACCTCTCCCTTGTGCTCCAATGAAGAATGACCTTCTCCTCCTCACTCACCTATGGTAGATGGTCCTCCAACAGTCCCAAAGTTGCTGGTCTCGGCTGGAAGCAAGCAGAAATGGCGGACCACTTCGTTGGGCAGCGTCGAAAATTCTGGTTGTCTTCAGTGTTAGAAATTCTACTCATGCGTCTCTGCTCCTCGGCTGGAAGGTAAAGGCTGAAAGCTTCCTTCTTCTCCACACTTTCTCTTCTTCCTTGTGCTCCCTAAATTCTCCTCTGTTTACCTCTATTTTCTGGGCTCAAAACAGAGTTTTTTCTCCTCCATGGTTTAGCCTCTATCAACCCTTTTGCTGCCACTTTGTTTTGCATTCAGGCCTCCTTGTTTCTGCTCATCATTTTGGCATCCACCTTTCCATTTTCTGCTTCTAGGATGGTCTGAACTTTAGCTCCTTTTCTCCCCATGGTTTGGACGTTGCTTCAGCTTCTCTCCCTCTTGGTTTCTGGTTTCGTTTTCTCTTCGATTTTCTGCACCACGACTCCCTCTCTTTTCCTCTCGATTTTTGCCTCTCGTTCAGCTTCTCTCCCTCTCAGTTTCTACTTCGTTTTCTCTTCTGTTTTCTCCCTCACGTTGCTGTCTTACTTTCTGGTTTCGTTCAGCTTTCGGTTTCTCTCTTATCCTCTTGGTTTTTACTCATCCTCTCGATTTCTGCTTCTCCCCTTCAGCTCTCATTTTTCTCTTGGTTTCTCTCTTCTTCTCTCCCTCTTCTCTTTAGCTCTTTTTCCTTCTCGGTCACGTGGTTCCCTTTTCTCTTCAGCGTTGCTTCTGCCTTCTTTCTCCCTCTTCCCCACTCTTCTCTTCAGCTCCCCTTTTCCCAGCCGAGGCCTCCTCTCTTTATGCTCCAGCCCACCTCCCTTTTTCTGCCATGTTGCTCCCTTTTCTCCTTACTTTTTCTGCAACTTCCAGCCACTCTACTTATTGCTCATGGTCCCCTCCTTTTTCTGCCATTTTCAGCCACACCACTCTCTCCTTTCTCTGCACCAGCCGCTCCACTTTCTACCTCCTTTGAAGAACTAACTCCTTCTTGCTTTTTTGTCCCCCTTGTCCTCTTGTGCATATGTGTGCATGAGTGTATGCATGTGGGAGTGGGTGAGTGTGTGTGTCCGTGGGTGAGAGTGTGAGTGTGAGTGTGTGAGAGTGATGTGTGTCATGTGTGTGAGGGCAAGTGAGCATATGGGAGCAAATGAGCATGTGAGAGTGTGAGTGTGAGTGTGTGAGGAGGTGTGTCCGTGAGTGAGAGTGTGAATGTGTGAGAGTGATGTGTGTTATGTGTGTGAGGGCAAGTGAGCATATGGGAGCAAATGAGCATGTGAGAGTGTGTGAGTGTGAGCAAGTGAGAGTGTTTTGCAATTTCATTTTAATTAGGTGGCCTTATTCATTTTATTTCCTTACAAGATGATTGCCATGTCTCTTCTTCAAACATATATTTTGAATTTTCCTTTTTATTATTTTTGGTTCTTATATTTGGTTTTTTCCATATTACTTCTATTTTTTGCCTTTTGCAATTTTGTTTCGATTAATTATATATTTTTTGAATTTTTAATTATATTTATTATTATTACCATGATTATTATTATTGTTAATTCGGGTGGGGTGTTCACACCTATACTTCAAAAGGAAAAGGATAAAAAATGGCAATATTCAAACTAAAATATAAAGGAATAAAGTACTCCCTTATCTGTTTAAAATTGTAGATCCTTGTCATCCCCTGTGGTTTTGGATTCATCCTCCAGTTATTGTGGTGTTGATCTCTTTTCCTACATATATATCTAAAAGTTTAAGTGAGTATTTAGAGGATGCTTAGTAATGAAATCTTAAAAAAAAAAATAAAAAATAAAGAGATCAAAATAAAGAAAATTGCTAGAAGCTTGGGTTACCTCCCAAGAAGTGCTTTAGTTAAAGTCTTCAGCTAGACTTTTTCTCTATTGTCCTAAGGATTTCCATGGTTTTGATTATTGCTAATTTCTCCTTCTCCATATTGTCTAATATGTTTCCCTTTCACTGTGCCGTAGGGATACATTTCTATAGTGCTAAATGACTTGACCCTTTTGTTTCCATCTTCCTTTGACACTGGCTTCACTTTTTCTTTAGAAGGCCTATAGGACTTGTAGGCTTCATGTTCAGGTTTAGTTGGGGGAAGATCCTTGCCTTTGTATGGGCAACCATAAGTTATATCACCATTCCAAATCTTAATTGCCATGCATGCATCTACCTCTATTGGTTGAATACCTTGAAGGTCACCTCTTCATCTTGCATTCTTATAGTTAGTTCTCCTTTATGCACATCAATGAGGGCCCTTCTTAGGGCAAGAATGGTCTCCTTGAAATGATAGGGATCTCTTTGTTTTCTTCCATGTCCAACACATCAAAGTCAGTGGGGAAAATAAATTTCTCCACTTTAACCAACACATTTTCAAGGATTCCTCTTGGAAAAGCTAAAGAACGATCAACTACTAGCAGGGTTACTGATGTAGGGCTGACTTCCCTGACTTCCCTTAAATAAAGCTTTTGATAAATAGAAAAAGGCATTAGATTCACACTAGCTCTTAGATCGCAGGGAGACCAACTAAAGGATTTATTTCCAATAGAGCACAGTATAGTAAAACTACTTAGATCTTTCAGTTTTGGAGGCAGCTTTTTTTGTTGAATTGCACTGCACTATTCTATCAATGCAACAGTTTCAAACTTCCCCAGTTTCTTCTTCTAGGCTAAGATGTCCATCATGAATTTTGCATAAGTTAGCATTTTCTCTAATGCCATAGTACAGAGTATATAGATATGTAACTTTTTAAACACTTCGAGAAAATTGTTAAATTGTTGATTTGTGTTTTATTTTAGCCTTTGAGGGAATGAGATGTTTTGTATACTCTTAAACTACTTACTATTAGATATTTTTTCTTCTGTGATTTCTATTGGTTCCTCAATTAGGTTTTTAGTTGATTGTCCATTACTTTTCGGTGGCTGTGGACTATTTTTAGGCTCTGGTTCTTTCATCTATTCACATCTCCTAAAGGTAACTACCTTACAATGTTCAATACCCTGTGATCTTGGGTTAGGTTCTATATTACTTAGCAATTTTCCCTAAGGTCTATTTGTTAAAGTAATGGCTAATTGCTTTAAGCAAACTTCCAGGTTTTTAAAGGTGGTAGCTTTGCTTAGGAGCAACTGTTTCACCTAATCATCTTGAAGACTAGAAGATTCATGTTGCTGGCCTTGTTGTTGTTTACTACTATTTTGAAAGCCTAGTGGTATTTCTAGCCTAGGGGAAGGTACAGTTATTTTGTTTTTTTTCTAGGAGAAATTGGGATGATTTATCCACCCAGGGTTATAGGTGTTTGACCCTGGTTAGTTACCCTCCTTATGATTATTACCTACATAGTTTACTTTTTCATCTGGGTAAATGTGTGGACAATGTGTACCTAAATGACCTTCCTTACAGTAATCACAAGTTAGGGTAGAATTTTGTAGTTAATGAATTTTTTTACAGGGCTATGGTTTCCCTATCACCAAATTGTCCAGTTTTTTGTTTATTGCTTCAAATTGGGCTACCACTTTAGCTGAGAATATAGTTAGTTGATCTACCCCATATAGTCCAGCTAGCCTTTTCTTGGAAATTTGCTTGTGGGCCCTGTAACTATTTAAGGTTATATCTTCTAGGATTTAAAAACCATCCTCAGGGTACTAGTTTAATAGTGACCGTCTTGTAGCCCCATCTACTTCATCCTATGATGATGTGGTCAGTCCATTGTATATGATCCTTACTTGCTACTGTTCAAAGAAACCAGGACGAGGACATTTTCTAAGATGATGTTTAAAATGTTCATATACCTCATATAATGATTGTAAATCAAACTGTTGAAAGTTAATGATATCTTTCAGCAATTTTTCAGTTTTAGCAGAAGAGAAATATTTGTTTATAAATTTCTACACTAGTTAAGCCCAAGTGGTAAGGGAACCACTAGGCTATGAATCTAACCAATCCTTGGCCTTTCCCTTCAAGGAATATCTAAATAACCTAAGGTGGATGGCTTTTGAAAGATTGACACTCACCTTAAAGTTGTCTCAGATTCCAAAAAAAGTTCTTAAATAAGTATTAGGATCCTCAGAGGTAAGCCATTAAATCGGTTCTCTTTTAGCATCATCATAGTAGTAGAATCTATTTTAAAATTTGTGTTACTAATCTCAGGCCCAACAATGATAGAATGTACTCCTTCGATGGTTGGCATGATGTAGTCTCTGACCTTCCTTTATGTCTATGCATCAACATTCTAGTGGACAACATGGGCATGGTTGTCAGCCACTGGTTCAGGTGCTCCATTGCTATCATCCGCCATAATAGCTGATTTTTCCCTTTAATTCTTGGGTGAGTTTTTAATTTTTCCACATGTTCTTTCGATTTTAGAGTCCAAGGGCAAAATTTCTACTTTTCCACGAATATGCATGAATGAGTACTTGAATGATTAGCAAAGAAAAACTTGAGATTAGTAATTTTTTAATAATAGCCTTAACAAAATTAAAAACCTAGTCCCTAGCAACGGTGCCAAAAACTTGTTCGTTGGAATCTAAACACGCAAATGCACATGGTTGTAATAAGTAATAAAGTGTGAGTGGGATATTGTTCCCACGAGGACTTAGCTTTAATTCTGCACTGATACTACTATTAAACTTTTAACTTAGGCAAATAGATTGAATGTATAATTGAATAACTAAATAATAATGCAAAATTGAATGAAAAATTAACTAAATGAACTTAGGACTTTGACTTCACCTTAATCAATAGTTATTTTGTATTGACAATTACTTCTTAAATGAGTTATAAATTAGTTTACTAACCTGGGGATTTAACTATATATGTAACTCTTTTGAATCATCTTGAACCTAACTGCTTCCCCTAACTCCCTATATTTTTATGAAAATTGGTTGAAGAGACAGTTGATATAAAACACTGCCCTAATCTTGTTTATCTAAGACAATCAAGTACTGTCATCTTGACAGCCAATTATTATACTTACTACTCTTTAACAATGCAACTAAAGGTTATCTTAATTTAGTTTTTCATTTAGGGTTTTCCTTTTAAGTTAGCCTAAATCCTAATTCAATTTAAAGGTGATTAAACTCAGAAAAGCATTAAGGACAAAATTAAAATAAGTAAAGTAAATTCCAAACATCATTAAGAAGGCACTGTCTTACAAATATGGAAAGAAAAGCATAAAGAATAGCCACTCGTAGTCATTGATTTAGAAACAAATATGAAAAGAAAAGCATAAAGAATACAAGAAGAAGAAGGATAGGGAGGAGCTCAAAGGAAGAATAACTCTATAAAGAGGCCCTTTACTCTACATCAAACCTTTTCCTCAGCAACTTTTAAATCAAATCTCTTCTCTAGTGTTTTCACTCTTCTCCAGCTTGGTGTCTCAGCTGCTTACCCTTAACACCCAATTCAAGAGAGTTAGAGTTTAGGTGCATGAAAACTGGCACCCAGGAGCTAAAATTCTCAAAAACTCACTCATAAAAGTAAAGGTTTTTAGTGCCTATATGTAGATATAGTGGAGCCTAGGCATCAATTCCAGAAGGTGGGCACCCAAGCATAGGAAAACAAGCGTCTTGGAGCCCTGATAACTCAATAAGGAAAGTTAACTAAATCAAAATTAATTGAACAAACATCACAATTCTGGATAATAATTGCCCAAATTCCATATACAACATGAAAGTTTTTGGCTAACATCAATTAAGAAATGAATTAAGTGTTTTCTTTCAGGAAAAAGGGCCAAAAAGTTAGCATAATTAATGAAGTTCAATGACCAGTGCCTAGGCACCAGAAGGTGGGCACCCATGGACTAATTCCAAAAAGATGGTGCTCAATCACCATAAAGCTAGTGCTTAGGTGCCAATTCCAGAATGATGGCACCCAGGTGCCAAAGTACTAGCACATATATGCCAATTGTTGTAGAAAGGCAAGGAAGGCTAGAAAAATTAGTGTTTGGGTGCCATTCATGCCTAGAATATAAGACTTAGGCACTATTATGCCTAGGCACCAAAACCAGAAACCTGGTGCCTAGGCACTAGATGGGCCTCGCTCGGGCACGCTGCCTGAAACCTTAATTTGCTTTAACGATTGAAGGCTCCATACTTGACCCACACTCCACTTTTTGGGTTTTTGAGGCCTATATATAGGGTCCTAAGCACAAGCAGCTAAGACATCAACCTAGTGAGGAGTGGCAAACACTTGAGAAGGAATCTAATTTGAGGGTTGTTAAGGAGATGGTTTATTACAGAGAGAGGGGGTTTTTTTATAGATTATTCCTCCTCTGAACTCTTCTTTCTTCTTCTTCTTGTAGTCTTTATGCTTTTCTTTCATATTGGTTATGTACTAATGCCTCTGAGAGGCTAAATAACTTGTTTCTAGGATTTTAAGTAGGCCCATATTAGGAATGGTTTTTTGTTGAATGTTGTTATAGTTTCATTTAAATGAATGATTGTTTATATTCATCTTGCAGTTTTTGTTTCTAAGCTTGATCACCTTAGGAAAAAAGATAGAATTTAGGTTAACCATACATGATTAGTTAAATTTATAAACTAGATTCTTATAATTATTGTTTTCATAAATGCAATTTGCAATCAACACGAAAGTACTTGATTGTCTGTGTTAACCACATTTAGGTCTTATATTTATATGGTTCTTATCGCAACTAGTTTCCATAGACATATAGGGAGTTAGGGGGAAAAGAAGTCAACTTGTATGAATTCAAAATAAGCATATAAGAAGGTAAAAATCCTAGGTTAGCAGTCTATTCATCAAATGAAACAAGGTAATAATCACAATAGAAAGCAACCTTGCATGTGGTGAAGGATCAAAATCCTAAGTTGATGTAAAATTCTGCATAAATCAATAGTTGGAATTTTATTTACATTTACTCAATCAAATTTTAATCACACAACTTAAGAATAGGTTTGCCAATAAACATTAAACCAAGTCTCTGAGCGATCGACAATCACTTAATCATTATATTACTTGTTTGACCATGTATACTGGTGTGTGATATTGCATTATGTTTGCAGTCTATCAACATTTTTTGGCACTGTTATTGGGGACTTGGCATTTAATTTTGTTGAAACTATTCTTAATTACTATAATATGAGGGGTTATCTCCTGTGTCAAGTGCTCTTGCATGCGTACAAGAGACAAAGCAAAGATTCTGCCCTTAGACCCTGAAATAGAGCCTATGTGTAGAAAAATCAAAAACCAACTAAGGAGTTAATAGGAGGAATCATCTACCATGGCTAGCGACAATAGCAGAGCTCTTGATCTAAGGGTTGATACCCAAGCTCAAGTTGTCAATTAGAATATCGACCCACCTGCTTGAAGGAAAGTCAAAGACTATATCATGCCAACTTTAAGGGTTTTTAGTCTAGCATAGCTAGGCCAGAGATCAGTAACACAAATTTTAAAATAGATTTAGCTACTATGATGATGCTTAAAGAAAATAGATTTAATGGCCTACCCTCTGAAGATCCAAATGCTCATTTAATATCTTTTTTGGAAATTTGTGACAACTTTAAGTTCACAGGCATTTCTTCTGAAGCCATTCGCCTTATGTTGATTAGATTTTCATTAGAGGGCAGAGCCAAGGATTGGTTGGATTCATAGCCTAGTGGATCCATAACAAGTTGGGAACAATTAGTATATAAATTTTTTAACAAGTATTTCTCCCCTACTAAGACTGAAAAACTTTTAAAGGAATTGCTTAGAAAATGTCCTCAACATGGTTTTTCTGAGCAATAACAGATTCAAAATTTCTATGATGGACTGACCACATCCTCAAGAAATCAGTAGATGAAGTAGTAAGAGGATCATTGCTAAACCAATAACCTAAAGATGCATTTGAAATACTTGAAGATCTTACCTTGAACAACTATAGGGCTTACAAGAGAGTTTCTAAAAAAAGGATTGCTACAGTAATTGTGGTGGACCAACTAATAACATTCTTAGTAAGGGTGGCAGCCCAGTTTGTAGTAATGAATAAAAGATTAGATAATGTAACTTTAGGGAGACAACAACAATCAGTGCATCAGGTAAACATTTCTAAACCATGTGAATATTGCAGGGAGGGACACTTAAGTACACAATGCTCATTAACTTATCTAGAAGAAGTAGTGAATTATGTGGGTAACAATTTTAGGGGAAACTAACCAATATCTACTACTTACCATCTTAGTTAGAGAAATCACCCTAACTTCTCCTCTAAGAATCAACTAAATACATTTACCTTTAAACCAAATGATCCCCTATTCTATAACATAGGCAATAACATAACCAGAATCACAAATCATCTATTATGCAAGATGATTAGGTGAAACAATTACTGTTAAGCCAAGTTGCCACTTTGAGAAACCTAAAGACACATATAGGCAGTTAGCAATTGCCTTTGCCAATAGTCTATTGGGAACTTTGCCTAATAACACAGAGCCAAACCCTAGGCCATAAAGAAAGGAATTGTGCAAGGTAATTAACCTTAAGAGCGATAGATAGTTGGAAGAGCCTAAGCCTAAACACAAATGGAAACACAGGCAACTGGGAAGCATGAAACAAAACTAAAAGAAAATAAAGAATTGACTGACAAGAAATAGAACATACTTTTTCCTTAAAGATTGAAATAGAAGAATATGGACTTACTATTTAACTAGTTTCTTTAAGTGTTTAAAAGGTTACAGGTAAATATACCATTCACAGAAGCTCTGGAACAAATACTGACATATGCCAAATTTATGACAAACATTCTAACTAAAAAAAGGTAAAGGGGAGAGCATGAGACAGTGGCCTTGATGAAGGATTGCAATGCAATTCTACAAAAGAAGTTTCTGCCTAAACTTAACTATCTAGGAAGTTTCACTGTCTTCTGTTCTATCAATAATGTTTTCATTGGGAGAGCTCTATGTGATTTGGGAGCTAGTATAAATTTAATGCTCCTCTTTATCTTTCAAAAATTGGGTCTTGGGGAAATTAATCCTTCATCAATTGCCTTACAATTAGCCAACTGATCCTTAGTATTTCCAAAAGGAATCTTGGAGGACATCTTAGTTAAGGTAGAAAAATTCATATTCCTCGCAGACTTCATCATCTTAGATATGGAGGAATGATATCCCAATCATTCTAGGTAGGCCATTATTAGCAACAGAAGAAGCCTTAATTGATGTACCAAAGGGTAAGTTGACTATGAGGGTGCAGGACTTGGAAGTAACATGTAACGTACTAAAGAAAATAAAACACCCTAGTGAAGAACTAGAATGTATGTCAATAGAGACAATAGATTGCATTATAGACCACTCAGTGTACAATGTGCTAACTTTAGATGCATTGGAAGCATCTTTAATCATGACAAATGAAAGAGAGGATGATGAATTCTTGGAGTTCATAATCTGGTTAGAGTCTAGTCCTAAATTTAGAAATGTTAACCCTTAACAGGAACTTTTAAACTTATTTGAGTTTATTGTGAAAATGATGAAACCATTTGTAGATGAACCCCCTAGTGTGGAATTTAAACAACTTCCCCTGTATGTTAGATATGCATTCTTAGAAGACTCATCCACTTTACCTATAATAGTTTCTGCATCACTAACATCTGTACATGAGGAGAAACTGTTGATAGTATTAAGTGAGCACAAAACTACTATCAGATGGACCATAGCAAAAATTAAGGGAATTAGTCCATCTTTTGGCACACACAAGATCCTAATGGAGGGAGGAAGCAAATCAAGCATTGAATAGCAGAGGAGACTCAACCTCATAATGAAAGAGGTAGTAAAAGAAGAGGTAATATAGTGGCTCGATTCTGGGATTGTCTATCCCATTTTCGATAGCTTATGGGTAAGCTTAGTACAGTGTGTGCCTAAAAAGGGAGGAATAACTATTGCCACTAATGAAAAAAATTAATTAACCTTACCAGTGCTATCACTGGTTGGCGTGTATTCATGGACTATTTGAAACTGAACAAAACCACCAGAAAAGTCCACTCTCACTATCTTTTATTGATCAAATGTTAGATAGACTTACAGGAAAATAGTTTTATTGCTTTCTGGATGGATATTTTGGATACAATCAAATAGTGATTACCCTTGAAAATTAAGAGAAAACTATATTCACATGTCCCTATGGCACTTTTGCATTTAAACAAATGCATTTGAACTGTGTAATGCTCCAGCAACTTTTCAAAGGTGTACAATGGCCATTTTTTCTAATATGGTTGAAAATGATTTGGAGGTTTTCATGGATGATTTCTTTGTCTTTGGAGAATCGTATGATGAATGTTTAGAAATTCTATCTAGAGTCTTCAAATGCTGCAAGGAAACTAACCTAGTTCGAAACTAGGAAAAATGTCATTTCATGGCGAAAGAAAGGATAGTGTTAGGACATAAGGTTTCCTGTAAAGGGCTTGAAGTTGACAATGCCAAACTTAAAACCATTGAAAAACTACTACTTCCCATCTTAGTAAAAAGGTGCAAAGCTTTCTTGGGCATGCAGGGTTGTACAGAAGATTCATAAAAGATTTTTCAAAAATTTCAAAACCTTTGAGTACATTATAGGAAAAAGAAAAACCTTTCATGTTTGATGACTAGTGTTTGAATGCCTTTAATGAATTAAAACATAGGCTCATCATTGCTCCTATTATCACAGTGCCTAATTGGTTCTTATCATTTGAATTAATGTGTAATGCTAGTGATTTTATAGTAGGAGCAGTGCTTGGATAGAAAGTGGATAATATTTTTAGGACCATTTACTTTGCTAGTAGAGCTCTAAATAATGCAAAACTAAATTACACAACCATTGAAAAAGAGCTACTGGCAGTGGTGTTCACATTTGATAAATTTTGATCATACTTGATTGAAACCAAGGTGATTGTATACACTAACCATGTTGCAGCTAAATTTTTGATTAATAAAAGGCATCCAAACCTAGAATAATTAGGTGGGTTTTGTTACTACAAGAATTTGATTTGGAAATCTATGATAGAAAGGGTTGTGAAAATCAAATAGTAGATCATCTCTCAAGACTTGAAAATAAGAGCTAACATGGTATACTGACATTGTGAATTTCCTAGTAGCTAACATCATACTTACAGATATGAATTCACAGCAGAAGAAGAGATTTCTGTATGAAGTGAAAAACTTTATTGGGGATGAACTATACTTGTTTGGCCAATGTTAGGACTAGATTATAAGAATATGTGTTCCAAAAGAAGTGGTTCAAAGCATTTTACATCACTACCATGCAATTGATTATGCAAGACATTATAAAGGATAGAAAATTACCTTTAAGGTTCTACAAGAAGGATTTTTCTAGCCTACACTCTTCAAGGATACCCATGAGTTTGCAAAGAATTGTGACAAATGACACAGAATAGGGAACCTTTCAAAGAAGCAAGAAATGTCATTAAATTCAATCCTAGAAGTGGATTTCTTTGATCTCTTGGGAATAACTTCATGGGGCCTTTCATAAACTCAATCAGTAACATTTACATATTGCTGGTTATAGATTATGTTTCTAAATGGGTCGAAGCCACTGCTTGCATCACTAATGATGTCAAGGTTGTGCTAAGATTCTTGAAAAAACAAATCTTTATATGATTTGATAGGCCTAAGGCAATCATAAGAGATGGAAGAAAGCATTTTTGTAACAAACAATTTGAAAACCTTCTTAAGAAGTATGAAGTACACCACAAGGTAGCCCTAGCCTACTACCCTAAAATAAATGGACAAGTTGAAGTTTCAAACTTAGAAATTAAAACTATTTTCTCTAAAATAGTTTATCCATCTTGTAAGGAATGGGCAACAATGCTGGAAGATGCTTTATGGGCCTATTGCATAGCATTTAAGACCTCTTTAGGCATGTCCCCCTATAAATTGGTATTTGGCAAGGCATGTCATTTGCCATTTAAACTTGAGCATAAAGCATACTGGGCTATCCAGAAACTAAACTTTAACTTCAATGAATGTGGGGAAAAGAGACTCATGCAGCTTAATGAACTCACTTAATTTAGGCTAAGTATATGAAAATAACAAAATCTATTAGGAAAGAGTAAAATGCTGGCATGATAGTAAATTTAATGGAGGAATTTTGAGGTTAGGCAAAGAGTATTATTATTTAATTCCCACTTAAGGCTCTTTTGAGGAAAATTGAAGTCAAGATGGTCAAGATCCTTCACTATTATGGCAGTGAATCCTTGTGGTTTAATGGAACCCCTTGATGCAAACACCTAGCAAACCTTCTAGATGAATGGATAAAGACTGATACCATACTAGGGAGGAATAGTTCTAAGGAACTAAGCCACAACCCCATTCACTCAGTGGTAAAAGGAGTTGGTAGTCCAACAGATGACTATAACTGAAGAGCTTTTTGAAAGACAACCTAAGCATCTCCCTTTCTATTTTTTTCTTTTTTCAATTTCTTGTTGTTTATTTTCATCCATACTAGAGCCTTGCTTATTTTTTGGTTACAGAATTATAGGAAGAGGCTGACAACTTATGGTAACAGACGGGTGAATTCCATGGAAGTGAAAAACTTGGCACCAAGGTGTCAAATTTCCTAGATCATATCGGAAGGTAAGGTTTAGTGCCTAGATGCCAATTACAAAGAGTTGGCACCCAGGTACATGAAAACTAGTGTCCAAGTGCCAAAATTCCAAGAAACTTATTGATAAAAGTAAAGGTTTTTAGTGCCTAGGTGCATATATAGTGGTACCCGGGCAACAACTTTAGAAGCTAGGTGCCTAGACACCAGAAGAGTCATACCACTTGTTGAAAATTAATACCCAGGTGCTAGCATTTGTTGCTTGAGCATGATTTCCTTAGGAAGTATGGCACCCAGGCGCATGTTGTTCAATGCCTAGCCACTGCGATTAAAAATGCTCAAGCTCTAAGGTGCTGGATTCTAACACCCAAGCGTCGCATTAAAAAATGTGTTTTTTCCTTTGAAATCTCAGCATTTTGAGTCATTTTAAATGCACACACACTCTTCTACACCCTTAGAGGAGTTTTTCTGCCAAAACCTCTCTCACCTATGCCCCAATTTTGTGTTGATTTGATAGGATGCAAGTAATTTCTTTAAGCATCATGGCACCAAAGAAGAAGCAATGAGATGAATCAAGCCAGCAACTGGGTAATGGCTACTTTGCCTCATGTGAAGTAATGCATAGTTTTCAAACTATAATCATGAATAACAAGTTAGTTAAGGAGGATGGAATTAGGGTTGATGGTGACATAGTCATACTTGTTGAGGATGAAATACAATGACAAGGTTGGGGACAATTTTGCAAATAACTTGTAGGAACAATCCTCTTTGTGGTAAGGGTATCATATATGAACCTCTTTAACTGAATTAACTTTGAAGTGCTAGTATGTCCAAAGAAGATGACGATTGGGGGGATGAAATCAACAAAATATTTGGCCTCCTAAATATTGAGCATAACAGGTACTCCCAACTTCTACAAGAGCGTCTAGACTTAAAAGATTTAGGGAGACAATTGTGCAATGGGAACCTTCATTGGGTTATTAAGGGGGAGAAGCACATGAGCTTCAGCACAAGCAGAGTGACCCTAGAGAACCATCTTTGGTTCAAATTCATAACCTCTAGAATCTCCCCTAACTAGCACATCAGGGAAATCACCACTGATCGAGCCATCCTCTTATATTGCATAGTGACAGGGCGATCATTTAATGTGGAGCCATATATCTTCTGGGGAATACTTCAGGTGTCTAGCAATGCCAAAGATATATGTTACCCCTCCCTCATAACAAAGATGTACAAGTGGGTAGGAGTAAAATGGGAGCAAGGTGAAGAGGTATTGATGCCTTGCACAAAGCTGAATGCCTTTGGCCTCCAAAATATGAGATGTCAGCACGAGGGAAGACTTGTAGCCTAGATGACAAAATCCATTATACTTTTTGACCTATTTTAGCTCATTATGGGGGAATAAATGGCTAGACAGGAGCGGTTTAACGAATACCAAATTCGGTGTAATTTGGCCATAGGTGAATTTAGAGCAGTGGTTGCTTTTCAAGTATGCCACTTGACATAATACTTGCCTAGCCCATGCCCCTACTTGAGTTCTAACATCTAATAGGACAATCCTCCAACACTTATTCTAGTACAAATATAGATAAGAAGAGCTTTGGCGAGGAGGATTTTGTGGAGAACGTAGATGTTGACTAAGTTAGAGGGGTTATGAATTCACATGTAAAAATTGAAATAGTTGTATTATCAGTAGGCAAAATTAGTAACATTATTATCTATTTCTGCAAAAATAGCATTCAACTTCTGATAACTTTGAACTCACCATTAGAGTATAATAGAAAAGACGTGATTGATTACATATGGCTAACTACCAGTCATTATTCTTGTCATAATGAATATAAGTGTTGTGAATAACTTAGAATAAACTGCATGACATAGAATCTGATTAATTGAAAGATAATTTTGAACAATTGAATGCATGCATTTTTATTTGTCATCTTGAACTTCATTCTAGAACTAAATTGATCATCACTTGAGGCACAATTTTAAGAGCACAATGTTAGGAAGAGGATTTGGGCATCCTTTGGACATATTGAGCCATTCTTTTAGCCAACCTAAAATTTCTTTCCCTAGATTCCCCTTTTAAGCCTTAACTACTTATGTTGTTTGTCTCAGACAACTATTCACCTAGTAACACCATTTTCCCTCAATTACACCATTCATATTGCAAAGGCATAATTGGCTCTGATGGTAGCAGGTGAAATATATAGTAGCCTTACAAGAAGGAAAGAAAAATAAGGATATTTAAAAAGTCTACATATGATTATTGCAAAGCAATGATATAAAAAAATACAGCAAAAAAAAAAGAGTGAGAGAGATTAGAGAAAATGTCCCCTAGTAAAGGAAGAGCTAAGAAAAAATGGCACTACTATATCTAGAATGTCTGCATGGATATAGACTAAGCTTACAAGTTCCTTCCCATTTTCCCATACCTAAGCCTGACATCACAAGCTCATAATGACCTAATGATTCCTGACTCTATGTTTCGCTAAGGTAGGATAGAGAGTCAGGTGAAAATGAAGCCTATGTAATAAACTTTCAACTGAGGATAAAGTATTAATGTGTTTTCGAAAGGAATGAAAAATCTAGAAGTAGGAGGATCTTGTAGATTGCATTCTATCTAAGAATTCAATAGTACTTTAACTAAATGATAAGATTAATGCAATTTAAAAGGCTTATATACACTTAAACCATTTCTTGGATGTTGTAAAAAAATGGTGATGTAGAAGCACTATTCAAAGTTTTTTACTCGAGGACTAACACACCTTTAAGTCTGGCAGTGTGATAACTTTATAAGGAAAGTTAACTAAAGCAACATTAATTGAATAAACATTGAAATTCTAGATAAAAGTTGCACAAATTTCATATACAACATGAAAGTTTTCTGCTGACATTGGTTGAGAAAAGAATTAAGTGTTTTCTTTCAGAAAAAGGGCCAAAAAGGTAGAATAATTACCAAAGTTCAATGAACAGTGCTTCGGTGCCGCAAAGAGGGCATCTAGGTACCAATTCCTAAAAGATGGTGACTATGCACCACAAAGCTATTAGCCCAAGCAACTAACACCTAAAAGGGGGGTGAATTGGGTGTTCACAAAATTTTTATTTCCTCTCAAAATTGCTGAACAGAAATTGTTGCTATGAATTATGTTTAGAAGAGTATGGTGTAAAGCAGCAAATTTTTGAATCAATGTAGGCTTATATGGATGCTTTAGGTATAAATATATGAACACTTCTAGTGTAATATCAACAATAAATACAGAGCATAAAAGTGATAATTTAGAATATAAAGAGGATAAAGAAAGCAAACTCTATGATTTATCTTGGTTTGGCTCCAATCCAAGCCTACGTCCAGTCCTTAAGCAACCTCTTAGGACTTTCCACTATCTCAATCAATCAATTACAATAACAACAAGGGAAAACCTCTCCCTTAATCTAACTCTTAGGAAGAACCACTTCCTTGCACTTAAATAGGGGAATCTCCCCCTCAACCTAAGCACACCCTTACTTGACTCCCTTAAGGAACCTCATTGAGCTTCTCTCTCAATAAGAAGAAAGGAATATAGAATAATAACCTCTCTCAAAGAAGTAGATATACAAATAAAGCTTTAAGAACTAAAATGGTAGAGAATTTGCAAGTTTGGCTCAATGATCTTTATATCTCTCCCAAAGATCATATAACAAGTTGAAGATCACATTATAGCATTTGGTTATACTCAAAAATATGTTTGGAATGATATATTTATAGATCAAGATGAGATATAGTTGTTACCCCTTCAAACTAATCGTTATTTATGTCAAAAAACTATCTCTGGGAGCTACCAATCAACTATCGGTGGCTCACCAGTTGAATGCCCATCAAAATATAACCATTTTTTCAAATTTCGGACCAACTAGCCAACTACTCACTTTCTGGATTGTACCAGTTGACTTGCCATAGGTGGCCAGTCGACCGGTCACTTATAGTGACGCAGTCCCAATTTTAAATAGTCATAACTTTCTTGTTTTAAATCCAATTTAAGTGAATGACCTATGGTAGGAAATCTCTTTAAGTATATTGTTCAATAAAAGAATTTTCATATAAAAAATAAATATATTTTTGGAGATATCATTAAAATAGTGACCAAAGGTCAGAATACAGTTTTATGCAGAATCCATATCTCGTCACTCAAATTTATAAGGTCATATCTTTTTCATTTAAACTTAGTTTTAAGCATATGACTCTTATTGAAAAGCTCTTTAAGCCTAGTTTCTAATAAAATAAGTTTCATAGCAATATCCCATATGGTTTGTGAGATATACATAAAATAGTGACCAATGGTAAAAAACGATTTTAAGCAAAATCTATATCTCAATATCTTTCAAGTCCAAACTTATATTTTAAGAACCAAAATATCTTAAGCCAATAAATGAAATTCTAAATCATTGAATTTTACAAAATAAAACTTAGCCTATGATAATTATACATATTATATCCATTGGCTATCTTGACGTATCTAGGCATTTAACTATTTTAATCTTTAACTTTTTCAAAGCTTAAAACACCTTTCTTGCTTGCTATCTCTTTGAGTAGAGTATGATATTGATATTTCATTCTCTTTACTTCAATTCCCACTCTTCTTTCTTTGGACCATCCTACACATAATAGATATTCAACTTGCAAATCAAATAGTTAATCCAAACGGTTAATAATGAGGTACATATTACTATTATATTTCTAACTCATATTTTTCATATATTTGTCATAATCCAAACAATCTCAACAAAAGCCAGTGCCTAGCACCAAATGATGCCCAGGCACTAATTGCTATAGGAAGACAGTGAAGTTTGAAAAATTAATGCTCAGGCACCACGAAGATAATGCCTGGGCACTATGCGTGCCCAGAATAAGACACCCAAGCCCTAGTATCACAGCACTTGGGCACCAAAACTAGAGACCTAGTGACTAAGCGCCTAATGGGCCTCATCCAGGTGTGCTGCTAGAAACCCTAATTTGCTCTGAAGATTGAGGGCTCCATACTCAACCCATACGCCACTTTTAGGGTTCTTAAAGCCTATATATAGGGTCCTAAGTGCAAGCAACTGAGGCACCAAGCTAAAGAGGAGTGCAAAACACTTGAGAAGGATTTTGATTTGAAAGTTACTGAGGAGAGGGTTTGCTATAGAGTAAGGGGGCTCTTTATAGAGTATTCCTCCTTTGAACTCTTCCCGCTTATTCTTCTTGTATTCTATATGCTTTTCTTTCATATTGGTTATGTACTAATGCTTGTGAAAGGCTAAATAACTTATTCCTAGGATTTTGACTAAGCCTATGTTAGGGATGTTATTCTATTAAATGTTGTCATAGTTTCATTTGAATGAATGATTATTTATATTCATCATGTAATTATTGTTTCTAAGCCTAATCACCTTAGGAAAGAAGATAAAATTTAGGTTAATTGACAAGGTTACTTAAATCTTTGAACTGGATGAATGTAATCAATTTTTGCATAAATGCAATTCATAGTCAAGAACTAATCTTGTATGAATTCAAAAGAAGTGTCGTAACTGACCTTTCGGTGAGAGAATAAAAAGTGTTTTAAATTGACTCTCAAAATGAATCTTGAAAATCAATTTATTGGAGTCGCCACCAAAATTTTTTAATAGAAAACTTTGGAAAACCAATTTAAAATAAAAAGAAAAAAGGCAAAATGGTCTACAAAAATAGAGAAGAGTTTGGAAGTCTATTTGAGTGTGGGGAAGGTATTAGGCACCCTACAACACCCGTCCATAAGGACAGTTACCTTAAACTAGTCAACTGAAATAGAATATGACCTTAAATTTATCTCAATTACCCTTTTATTAACATGCATGCTCATTAATAGAGAAGACAAAAACAACAATAATGAAATCAAACAGATAGATATTTACAAAGGCCGGACTTGACCTAGAATGAAAGCCTACGGCCTACGTTCCCCGTAATAGGGATCAAAGTCCATATAGTTTGACCAAAAAGGGGTGTCTGTTGATGGATGATTTGTAATTTTTGTGATGAGAATAAAAGGGTTTAAATTAAACAAATTTTTGTAAACAAAACAGAATTGGAATTTGGTTTGTGTGTTTTAATTTGTGACAACCTAATTAATCTAGCTCTCTTGATTTCTTAATTTTTTCTCTTTTTATTTTTTTTTTATTTTTGAATTTTAATCATTTATTTAAATGAAATGATAATGGGCAAAGATTTTAAGATTTTTGGGAGTTCATACTGTTTGGAATGAAATAAAAACATTTTTGGATTTTTGAATTTATTTATTTTTGGGTTTTTAAAATTGGAATTTATTGTTGAAATGGGAACAAAATTATAATGAAAAGCCATTTTTTGGATTTTTGGATTTATTTATTCTAATTTTGAACATGAGATTATGATTAAAAAGGATTTTTAATTTTATTATTTATTTATTTATTTATTTTTTGAAATTAGAATTTATGCTGAACTTAAAGTAAACTATAATGGAAGAATATTCTTAGGATTTTTAGTTACATAATAGGTAGGATAAACCTCCCTATTTTTGAATTAATTCAACCTAATATTTTAAATGTTAATTTTTGAAACCTAAGGAGACTCAAAGTCTCATGCGATCTCTACTAATTAACCTTTGGGCGCTTGAGAAGATAAGTGATCTCACTCGAGAACCCAAAATATGGAATAAAATATTTAGGAATTCTTCAGGATTTTGTTTTTATGTATTTTTAAGGATTTTGAAATTAGAATTCTTTTAGTCTTGTTTTAATAGGATCAATTCCCCAAAGCCTATGGAGACCTGAGTCCCACATGGCATTTTTAACAAATTAAATTTTATAAAACCCTGACTTAATCATTTTGTAAATAATAGAAAATATTTAATTAAAATATTTATTTTTGCATTATTATCATTATTATTGTTATTATTTTAAAACAAATATGTACTAATTTTTGGGGTTTATGAAGATTGAAATCTCACATGACCCTAAGAACTTGAGGAGAACAATATTCTCACACAATGACATGATGAAAACCTTATTTATAAAACCAAGATTAGTCTCACATTGGCATAAAAAAAACAAATGAAGTAATAATACAATAAGAAAAAAAAGTAATAACATCGGACACGATGCTAGTCACTAGACGTAGAGAGTTTCATGCATATGTATTATACCTGCTCCTTCCTTCGACTTTCCGGTCTTGGCTTCTCCTCAGCCAATGCCTCTAGTGGCTCTCCTCTTCTTCTTCCTCCTTGTTTCTCTCTCTCTCTTCGGCCTGACATAGCTCCTTGTTTCTCTCTCTCTCCTCGGCCTAGGACAGTAACTTTTATCTCACTCTCTCTTTCTCTTCCTCTCTTCTTCCTCTTCCTTTTGGCACCATTGCACGATAGCACTTGGGTCACTCTCTCTTTTCCTCCCTTCTTCTCTCTCTCTCCCTGTCGGCACCATCACACAGCGGTTCACTCTCTTCTTTTTTCTCTCTCTCAACACCGTTGTAGCTCCTCATTCCTTTCCTTTATTCAGCTCTGTTTCTAGAGCACCAAACAGAGCATTCACTTCTTCCTCCTCCTCTCAGCTTGTTTTCTGCTCAGTCTCCAACCAACTTCCTCCTCTTCTTCTTTTTCTTTCCTTTCTTCTTCTCTCTCTCCATGGTTTGCCTTCTACTCGATCTCCCTTCTTCTTGGTTTGCTTTTCAGTCCCTCATCATTTCTCGGTTCGTTCGTCTCGGTCTTCACTACTCACTCAGAGCTTGCTTCTCATGGTCGGTCTCTCATTGCTTACTTAGTTTGTTCATCTTGTGGTATGTGTTCCCTCATTCTTTCTCCTCTATAGCTCAGTATCTCAGGACCACCTCTTTGTAACTTGGTACCACAACTTCCTCTCTGCAGCTTGGTCTTTCCTTCCAATTTTACTCTTGGTTTCATTCCTTTTCACTTTTTAGCTCATCCCTCTACACTCTTCAACTCAGTCTCTCTTTTCTTCATAATGCTCTCCATTTTCTCTTTTCCTCCAGAACCTCTTCTTTTCAGAATGCTCTCTTTTCTCTCTTCCTCCAAAACCTCTTCTCTTCAGAATGCTCTTTCTTTTCTCTCTTCCTCCAGAACCTCTTCTTCCTTTCACTTAGCTTCTCTTTTATAGAGACTTCAGCCATCACGTCATGCTCTACTCCAGTCACTTTCGCGCTATACTCCTGTCACTTCCACCAGCATGTAGAAGAAGTGTGTAGCCGTAGGATTGTTGTCGACAACTTGCAAGGAGAAGCTACTTTCTCTTCCTTCGAGGATGAAAAAACTCACGCATGCTTTTACACATTTTTTCTCTTCCTTTTTTGTTTTTTTTTTGTTTTTTTTTAGGTCACTTCCGTGCTTTGCTCTTGTCACTTCCACTGGCGTGCAGAAAAAGTGTGTAGCCACAAGATTATTGTTGACAACTTGCAAGGAGAAGCTACTTTCTCTTCCTTCAAGGATGAAAAAAACTCACGCATGCTTTTACACATTTTGTCTCTTCCTTTTCTTTTTTTTTTTTTCGATTATTGATTATTTATATATTATTATATTTCTTTTCTTTTTAATTTGATTCATCTTTTTATTTTTATTTTAATTTTTTTAAAATTTTATTATTATCACTATTAATCTTTATTTTTGAGCTTTCTAATTTCCTATTTTTGTGTTTTTTTATTATTCTTCCTTTTTTATGATTTTTTTACTTTGATTTTTATTGTTAATATTAATATTATTAATTAATTCTTATTTTCAAATTTTGATTTTCCTTGTCTTAAAGTTCTCCCATTATTTATTTTTTAACTTCAAATTGCCTCCACTTGAGAATGCCATTTGAGCCTCTGTCATTTTTTATTTTCCTCATTTACTTAATTATTAATTAATTAGTGAATCAATTAATTAAATAATTAGGTAATTACAGGTGAGGTGTTCACAAGAAGCATATAAGAAGGTAAGAATCCTAGGTAAGCAGTCTATTCATCAAGTGAAATAAGGTAATAATCACAACAGAAAGCAAACCTGCATGTGGTGAAGGATCAAAATCCTAGGTTGCTGTAAAATTCAGCATCAATCAATAGTTGAGATTTTATTTACATTTTCTCAATCAATTTCTAATCACACAACTTATGAATAGGTTAGTTAGTGAACATTGGAACCAAGTCTTTGAGGGATTGACACTCACTTCATCATTGTATTACTTGTTTGACCACGTATACTTGCATGTGATATTGCACCTTGTTTGCAATTTACCAACACTTAGGAGGATCAATTTCAAACTTAAGGTAACAAGGTTTCCTTACTTTGCATTTTAAGGTCTCAAGGACTCATTTTGTAGTTCAGTGTTTTTTACTATATACATTTTCCATATGAAAATAATTTTTATTGAATATTCTAGTGCCCTAGGATAAACTTTCTAAAGTTTATAAACCTCACCATCTTTATATCCTCAGAATATTTTGAAGGCTATGGATTTGATGAAATTTTATCAAGCATTTGCTTAAATTTTTGGATTATCAGAATGACTCTAATTTTGGATTTATAAATCACTATATTTTGTATTTTTGAATTATTCTAATTCCATAATTATATAATTCTAAATTATTATCATTATGTATTTCTAAAATACATTGATTCTAGATTTATGGAGTTCTTTGATTTTAGATTCATGAATTCCTTTAATTGTGGATTTTTTTTATTTCCCTTAATTATGAATTTATGAAATATTGAGTTATAAAGATGATATGATATTGAATTACAAAGTGTTGTATCAATATTTTTTTAAAGTATTGTTTGTAGGTATCCATCTACAAAGAACCCTACAACTAACTAGAGTAGGTGTTAGCCATGGTACACAGTGATCTAAAACCCAACTAGCAAGGTTGTTGCTAGCCCTATGTGTTGGCCACCACACATGGATCAGAACTAATTTTCATGAGCTATATGCTCTATATTTGTAGTTATTTACCATTTACGAGATGTGTGCTTTGTGTATGAGATTACTGATTTTCGTGAGCTATGTGATTTATATCTTTGGTTATTTACCTTTCGTGATTTGTGTGCTCTGCGTATGAGAATAAAGATTTTTATGAGCTATGTGCTATATATCTATGGTTGTTTATCCTTCGCAAACTATGTGCTCTGCGTTTGAGATTATTGATTTCTGTGAGCTATATGCTTCGTATTTGTGGTTATTTATCCTTTGCAAACTATGTGTTCTATGTCTAAGATTATTGATTTCTACAAGTTATAAGCTTCCTATATCTGGTTATGTCCCCTTCGCAAGCTATTTGGTCTGCATATGAGATTAGTAATTTTTGTGCGCTATGTGGTCTAATTCTATGGTTATTTATCCCTGGCAAGCTGTGTGCTTAACATTAGTACATTGTTTTGGTTCTGATTAGATGCATCCTATTCTGTTGTGTTAAATTATTCTCATTTATTTATTTAATTCATAATTGGTAATTTGATCATGTTTTGATTTCACAATTTTACATAGACAATGTCTTTATTTAAATTATGAAAAACAATAGTGATTCTTATTCCTCATGGATGGTATGATAAGTTTTCTATTTGTAAAAAAAAAAAAAAAAAGTTTTGGAGCCCTTAGCTTGTCCTTTCTCCGGATAGCAAATATTATTTACTTATTGAGCATTGTCAGTCACTATTGTCTTCTCTATGTTTTTCAGGGAGTTGTGCTGACTAGGAACTCGTTTTACAACATAAAGTCAATTAAAGACTTGTTAGTGAGCCTTGCTTTGTTTTGCATGGGCAATGTTGAATTTGTTGATAATTACTGTATTATTGCATTCTAAAAGCTCCTATTGTCATAAACAAGGATTTAGAGACAGTGTTGTATATTTGGGATTGTATGTTTAAATTCTTATGTGAGAGTGGAGCACTCTTTCTACTGGTTTATATGTTTTTTTGTTACGAAAATTTTGGGAAGTTAAGGTTTTGGGGGGATTTTACTGAAATTCCACATGATAGTCAAATAGTGAATATCATGCTTATGGATCAATTAAATATATAGTATCTAGTGAATTAATATAATTTTGTACGTGCCTTTGTGTAGATTGTTTGTCTTGTATCAGTTTGCAGAGATTAGAGTTTAACGTGCCAGTCACACTTCCTTAATGAATAACATAAAAAGTATATAATTTAATTGAAAAATTATATAGCCATCTATAATAATTATATATGTAGTGTAATATGATTGAAGACCTATTTACTCATCTTGTTTTTGATTTTTTCATTAATAGATGATAAGTGTATTGTTAAATATTGATAAAGTTTAATTGAATAATTATACATATACTTGTCATGTTTTAATGGAATAGCATTATAGTAAAAATAATAAAGAATGCAATTCTTGTTCATAAAAAATTATTATAAGAAGGATATTATAGTTAAAGTGGAATAAATTTTGGGTTATTTAAAGGAATTGTTAATTTGGAAATACTTCCACTAGACATATATGGTTTTTCATACTCATGTGTACATCTATATAGAAGTAGATTTGCTTCATCTTGTTTTTCTTTTCCTTAATACATTTGGGGTAGGCTTCGACAATGTAAGCCAACAAAGCCCAACAGTTTAGCCCTGTAAGCCTAAAGGCCAACATTGCATTAATTTGTTCTTTGATTTTCCACAAAGCTTCATTAATATCCATTTCTAGCCACAAATGTGTGAAAAATGGATCATCAGTACTTGGGGAGTACACTTTTGCTTGAAAAAATTAAAATAAATCACATTAACCTAGTAAGAAGAATGATTTTTTTTTTAAAGTAATATATGTCATGATGGAATTTGTTTGCATATGTAGTTTGAGTAGAAAAAATATTTTATAAAAGTTGGTTTATTTTAGTGTGATATTACTATTATTGTTATTATATAATTTAATTAATCATTAAAATTTGGAATAAAAATTAAATTAATAACTATTGACTGCAACTTTCATCATACTATATGCTATTAATTTTTATTCAATTCGTAAGCAAAGTTTGGACTTGCTAGGGATGTTTAAGCAAGGAATATATGTTCTTGTGATTTTAATTAAATATAAGGCTTAAAGTTAATGTGTTAATTACATGATTCATGACTGTTTTAGTACAAAGAAATATTCTTATGAGAAGGATTTCATAGCTAGAATGGAATAACTTATAGCTTATTAAAAAGAAATTTGGAGACATTTCCACTAGATATATATGAATTTTTATACATAGTATTTATCTATATCTATCAAACATATTAATAGTGAAGGGAAAAAACATTCTACACAATGGAGATTCAAAAAAGGTATATATATTATAGTAATGCATGTAAACTAATCCACTTTTTTACAACAAACCATCATAATAGTAACAATATTATAGGCAGTTGTACAATAGTTGTTATTTACACTTTAAGTCAGTCTAAGTCACCAGCTAGTTACTGTTGTTGGAAGAAATTAAGATAAGAATAGTTCTTAATTTAGATTATTGATAGATAAGAAGATTTTGTAATATTCATAGAAATTTCCCATTTAATATGTTATCTTACTCGGAATTTTTTTTTTAAATTCTTTATTTAATAAAAGGAAAGAAGGTAATGCACTTGGGGCAATCATGAAATTTAAATAATTAGGAAGAAGAAAACTTAAGAAGCCTCATATATTAGCTAAATGAATACAAAACTTGAGATTTAGGTAGGCATTAGTGGTTAAGGCTTACCCATGCAAATTAAAAAGTCTAAGTTCAAGCCCTACCATCTGCATCCTGGTATTAATCCATTTTTGTTAAGATCCAGCTGCGTGTCCCATAAGAAAAATTACTAGAATACCTTTATTTCTTCCTCTTTTACGTCCTTTCTCCTTATTGTGGATGAGTATCATTCTTTGTTCCTTTTGGTTTTGTGTTAATAAGCCTCCCCACTTCCATCTCACTTGATTTTGGCCATCGCCAATGACTTTCTGGTAGGCTACTGGGTAGAAATGCTAGAAGTTTTTAGCACTACGTAGTCTGACTTAGGCCACAATTTTGAAGGAAAATTGGTTCAATTTAGATAGTTTTATTCTAAATTTCATTAGGGCTTTATTTCATAAGTGCATTTTGAACATTTCTCTCTCAACTCCAGTTATTCAAAGTTATGGATTCAGAATTTGAAACCCCTTTTTGTTATACGAACTCTCACGGGTAGAGGTTTGAATCACGAATTGGACCTCGATTTTGAGTTGTTTTTTTAAATTTCTTTTAGCGTTTGATCCTAAGTAAGATTTGAACAATTCCCATATTTCAATTTGATGTTTTGATCATTGAATTAAGAGTCTCTCTTTCTTGGTAAGGAGTTAAAGTGTGTAAAGTTGTGGAATCAGAAAAATTCTTGATCCTTTAGCTTTATTGGACCTCAAGAGAAGGAATTAAAGTTATTGATTGTTGCTGTTTTGAGTGGTAAGTCAATTTGATAATTTTGTCAAGTTGATCTTAAATTCCATTTTTGTAAGAGGAAGCTTAGTGAAAAAGAGTGCAATTGAAGTAATTATTATTATTGAATAATTACCTTGGTTATGATTGGTATGATTTTTTGGCCATTAGATGAGATAGGCAATATAAGAGCTTGGAGGAATGGATTAATTGACCTGTTTTGGGCATGTTTAGATCTTATGAGTATTCACATAAACAATGATGATTGCTAAGTGAGTTTAATGCCATTTATATGATAAGAACTTCAAAATCTTATGTTAGAGATAATTCCATTAATGGGAATTGGAAGTGGTGAAACTAACAAGTTTTGAAGTCCTAAACTTGGTTATTTGTGTGTCTACATTATTAGACTTAAAGGCAACTAAATTCTTATTTGGTGGAAATTATCTAAACTTATGGGTATAATGGCATTAGCAAAACCTTGGAATACTTTTAGTGCAAATTATTGGGGTTGGTTATTGATGAAATATCAGAAACTTTGAACATATGGACCATTTGAGCTCTTAGAGCTTTTTCTAAGCATATATGCATGTATGCCCTAGTTATGACAATTAAAATCATTAAGGTGAATAATGGTGACTGATCGAACCCTTGTCATTAGGAAGTCAAAAGCTAATATCGGATACAAAAATGCACAATAGTGGTATAATCTGGGTCGTGTTCATTTCAAGGAGTCTAATTTGCTCCTAAGTAATTTGAATGTAAAAATATATAAAGAAATAGGAAAAATCAGGGTTTTGTCTTTAACTTTATCAACTTGATCAAAGTTGAATAAAATACAACAAACTGTAAATATTTTTGAGGTTTTTGCTGTAAAATGTGGATTGACAAAATAATTGAATAAGTGAATGAAAATAATTGGGTTTAAATGTGAATGATGATGAAATGCCCGTTGGAGGTTCAATTCGGCCTTTCTAACTTCTAAATGATAGACAACAATTTCCTCATAAAACTATTTCCACAAGTGGTTTGAAATACCATTCAAATACTAGGTAAATTAATTTGTTTATGACACCTTTAACCTAGAGGCTCACAACAACATTAACTACCCTCTTTAATGCACTAAAGGGAGATTAACGTAAAGATGTGAAGACAACTTGAGCAAGTTAACTAAGTGCTACCATGCTATTTCAATCAATCATAAGATATATTAGATTATACCAAACCCAATACTTCTACAATCAAATGTAGCAATAATCCTTACAAAACATACATCATAGCATAAATCTCATAATCAAGTCCATAATATAGAAATAATAGCAGTATGGTTCAGCCTTTAAATGTAATCAAAATAACTTAACCAAGATATAATGAAGACAAAGCAAGGCAAAATGGAAAAGAACAAGAAAAACTCCCTAGTTGAAGCTACATGCTCAGGCCTCATCAAATCTCCTCTGGGCAAGGGATGTTTAGCTATTCATTATGATGAAGAATGTTTCACCAAGCTTCAAATCTCCAAGAACAGCCATTGAAGAGCAGAAAATGGTGAAGCAAAAGATGAGAGGAGAGAGTGAAGAAGAATGAGTGTCTCTAGGTTTTCTCCCCTTCTCTGACAGCTGCCCTTCAGAAGGAACCCTAATGGCTTAAAAGTGGTGAGTTAGGTCAAGATTTTGCAGTTGGGTTCTCATCTGCATAAAAAAATTTCATAGGTTAGGACAAGTTCACTACGGCGAAAAGCACAAGAAGGTGAGACACAACATTTTAATGCTCTTGGGCCTTTTCTACAATTTTTTGATTCTCCTGGTCCTTGATTGTGATTTCTTCAAGCTTGCCTTTGACTTTGACCTATAATGCAAAATTTAAATATTGTAATATCTCATATTCTCTAAATTAATTAAATTAAGTTAAATCAATGGAAAAATTACAATCTTACCCTTACAAAGTACATTTTGCATAAAATTACCTTTAATCCCATATTACCACAAAATATCATTAAAACAAGCATTTAAGCTCAATAAACCTCATAAAATCTCATGAAATGACATTGAATGGCATGGTAAAAATGGATAAGATCAAATGCCCCACACTTAAACCATTGCACTCTTAGGCAAAGCAATCAAGTAAAAGGGATAAAAAATACATAGAAACTAGTGGGAACCCAAGAATTACATTACATGAAAGTAATAACTCAAATGGTCACACTCTTCAACATGTAACAATGGTAAACTAAACATGCAAGACAATTAACCAAAATGTACAATTGACCAAAAGAAAGCAGCGTACCTGTGAACACCTCATCCCAAAAATAAAATTAATTAAGAATAAAAATTAATGATTAATTGATTAATTCATTAATTAAATAAATGTGGAAGGGGCAAATCATAAAATCAAAAACGAAAAAAAATAAAAATAAAAAATAAAAAATTCAAGAAATGAAAAATAACAATGATTAAACAAAAGGAAGAGAAAAGTTTGAAAATATCAAAATTTTTTTAATAAATAAAAGAAAGCAATAATATAAAACATGAAATCTAATAAGAAAAAATTTTTAAAAAAAATCAAAGAAAAGACATAAAATTTTGAATAGGGATCTTTTAATATGAGGATAGAAGAAATAGAGAAAATAAAAAAAAACAAAAAAAAAATCAACTTGTCTTCAAATAAAAAAGAAAAGTAAAAAATTAGGGGAGAGCATGTGAGAAGATGATGTGTTGAGAGAATCAATCACTTTAACTAAGTTGGAAAAATAATAATGGGGGACATATGAGAAATTAATTGGGTGGAAAGAGGATGAAATGATGAAATTAAAAGAATAAAAAAAGGAATAAGGGAACATATGGAATAAAACAAGAGGGAAAGTGATCAAAAGGTGAGAAAAAGGGAGACAATGGTGAGTGAAAGGTGGTGGATGATAGGAAAAAAAAATAGGAAGGGAGATTGGGTTTCCCCTATAAATAGAGAAGAGGATGAGGGAAGAGAGGAACATGGTTAGAAAGAGAGATTTTGAAAGGTTAAGAAATATTAGAGTGAAGGAGGCAAGGAAGGTGGAAAGAGGCTAAGGGAGAACTCTAGGTAATTCTTCATAACTTCTCTTCAATTTGGCTCTCTATGTTTCAATTTTTTTTTGGTTGAAATTATCATGGGCTAGGTTTCAATTAGTCACCATGGAGGTGTTGAAGTGGTAGTGGTTTTTTTTTTTTTTCTAATCTCAAGAGGATTGATGAATGGCTTTGTTCACTTTACATATCCATTTTTAGGTTCAATATAGCTTGTGTGGACTTTGTGAATTTTCTAGTACCTCATATGATGCCATTTTACCTTGATATTTGGGGTCAAAGTTATTCCATATGTTAAGATATTTGATGAATTTTTCCACCAATTTTTTACCTTGGATTGATAGTAGATAAGTGGTGAATTTTGTGATTGTCTTGAACATGTTTTGTTTCAACGAATTTTGCCATGGGTCATCTTGTTGAATTTTCTGAGAAGCATATATAAATGATTTTGAGTTGAAATTTGGCAAAATGTATTTTGGTATGTCATCATTATGGTTGAATTTTTATGGGATTTATAATAACCATTTGATATGCCATTTGTATAACTTTGTGCACATAACTCTGTGACTAGATAGCATAGGCATAGTGAACTTTGAATTTTCTGGTATTTCATATGATGCCATTTTACCTTGAAATTTTATGGAAAATTTATTTCATATCTGTAGAGTCTTGAAGATCTTCCCACTGATTTGTTTTATCTCAGATTGGTAGTAGATTAGTGGTGAAATTTAGTGCTTGTCTTGAACATGTTCTGCTTCAGCGAATTCTACCCTGGGTCAAATTGTTGAATTTTCTGGGTAGTTTATATACATCATTTTATGCTGAAATTTGGTATTAATATGTTTTAGTATGTCAATATTGTGTTGGAATTTTTATGGAATTTATAGTGATATTTTGATATGCCATTTGTATAACTTTACGCACACAACTCTATGACCAAATAGTTTAAGTGTAGTCAACTTTGTGAATTTTCTGGTATTGATCTAGACTTGAGTTGATTTTTGAATATGTGAACCCTATTTATTTCTAGTTTATAGGATGAATTGTTATTGGGGTTTTAATTTTTGGATATAGCACTTTTCTACTGATTTTCATACCTAACTCAGCAACAAGAGAAAATAGAGCAGTGGAATTCACTCTTGTTCCATTTTGAGTTGAATTTCGTCTCCCAAGATGGTGTACATGGCTGTCCATTTTAGGTAATATGACGGTGTCATATGGGGTTTACTTTGGTGTGAAACCTTGGGCTTACTTATGCCTCTTATACTGCCATTGTTATTGTGACATGATTAACCTTTGAGTTGCTCAATATTGGTGATGTTTAATGTGTGATCTATTGGTTGTCCATATGATATTGGATTATGGTGAGCCTTAAACTTAAGAATCATGGCTAAGAGGCATTCAAATCAAGGTATAAGGGACACACAAGCAAGGATGACATATTGAAAGAC
Organism: Delonix regia; assembly: GCA_037074485.1. Taxonomy (NCBI): domain Eukaryota; kingdom Viridiplantae; phylum Streptophyta; class Magnoliopsida; order Fabales; family Fabaceae; genus Delonix; species Delonix regia. The sequence continues at coordinate 29,043,459 of CM073451.1, forward strand.
TAGTAAGGTTAAGTAATCAAATTTCTGGGAGCTTAATTTCAATTAATGTATTCTTAGTCCTTTGTGATAACCATGTATTGAATATGTAATTGGATACCAACACACTCCACACCCATGGATGATTGATTAAACACCCACGTAAACCAACACCAATGCTTAATATTTTCAAAAATGTGCCATGTGAGGTCCAACACCTCCATAGGTACTTTCTTTCAGTTCTCTTGCCATGTGAGGTCCAACGCCTCCATAGGCATATTTTACAAACATTTATATTTTTCTTAACATCAGTGTTGCTATGTGAGACCAATGTCTCCATGAGTAACTAATGATTCATCAGTGGGACTATGTGAGATCCAATGACTCCATGGCATATCCCAATACTGATTGCATACGTTTAAAATAATTTTGGGTTTCAACGGCCATTCTCAATCGTTTATGTTTTGAATAAGTTTTGGGTTCCAACAACCCATTACATGCATCTTTCAAATAATCAAAATTTAAAAATAAATAAAATAATATTTTCCTCTTTTTCAAATAAAGCAAAAATAAATCATGTTCTCAAAACTCCAAAAAATAAAGAGAGTAAAAAAGTGAGACTACACTAATTTCGTAAACTAAAACACAATTGCAAAATCTCAAAATCATTTTGTTTTTGAAAACTGGTTTAATTTCAACTATTTTGGTCTCCTTTAAAAAAAAAAACTCACATGCACCTTTTTGGTTGAACTACATGGACTTTGATCTCCATTGCTGGGTATGTAGACCCTAGGCTCTCATCATAAGTCAAGTTCACCCTTTGTAAATATTCATTTGTTTGTTTTCATTATTGTTGTTTTCGTCTTCTTTGTTTAATGTGCACGCATGTTAGGAAGGGCAATTGAGATAAATTTAAGGCCATATCACATTAAATTCACTTGACTAGTTTAGGGTAACTGTCCTTATGGACGGGTGTTGTGGGGTGCCTAACACCTTCCCCACACTCAAATAGACTCTTAAACCTGTATCTATTTTCACAGGCTACCTTGCCTTTTCCTTTTGTTTTAAAATGGTTTTCCAAAGTTTTTCTTTAAAAATTTTGGTGGCAACTCCATTGAATCAATTTTCAAGATTTCGCTTTGGGAATCAATTCACCTCTCTCTTTTTTATTCTTTTCGCTGAAAGGACGATTACAACAATATCATCAAGCTTACCTAAATCAGGCTATTTCTCTCATATCTACTTAATAAACGTCCTACCATAAGCTTGCAGTGATTCTAAAGTCTCCACTATGAATGCAATGATGCAAAAAATCAAGAGGACTTTAAGGGTTGTAATGTTGGATTAGGTTGGATACAATGAGGATAGAATGAAATGAACCTGTACAATGCTCTTGAATACGACTTCCAAATAAACACTTACATTAATCTGCAAGCACAGTTTTCCATTTTTTGTTTTTGAAAATTCTTTTCTAAATTTAGCACATGCAATCATAAAGATTCATAAGTGTCCACTGAATGCATGGTCTAGCAAGAATTCATAGTCAATAGACATTAGTTTACTAAAGAAAAGGGGCTACATTTACAATACAAAACTGAAATCCAAACATAACATATCATTTCAATAATCAATCCCTCCCTCAAACTTAAACTTGACATTTTCCTCAATGCACAAGGAGGAAAAATTTGAAAATGAATGGAGAAGACACAAGCAAAGCAATCAAAGAAAACAACAATAAGCACAAAGTATATTACATGAGGTCCATAAGTTCAAGCATCGACTATTTGTAGCCTAACTTCAAAGATTATCCATAATATCCATCTCTTTAGTGAGATTAACAAGTTTGATAACAAATGCAAAAAAAGAAAAAAAGAAAAAAGAATTTGAAACATAAGAAAAGAAACAATACAGAATAAATGGCTCCCTACCCTGCTACTTTGCAGGTTGATCATCTCGAGGCTTATCACCAACTACGTCCTCACTAGTTCCAGCTACAACATTGTGAACCTCATCATCTAAACTAGCGGTACCAAGATTGACATCAACATTGCTCTCGACTGGCTCTAAAGGAAGCTGAAAACCAAGATGTTGAGCCATAAGAATATCCACTTCCCTCCGATAAGCATCCATCATTTTTTAGTGTCGGGCCTTTTTTTCAAATCATAATTGTAGATGGAGAATGCTTAATAAAAGGGATGTCAAAGTCACCACAAAACTCTCTTCCTCAACCCTTTCCTTTGCATCAATATTTTCATCAACCTTCATAGAGTCCTCTTGGATATTAGGCCCTGCCGGTCCTTTACCTTTAGCGTACACAACTCTATCATACTTCAAGACCAGCAAGGGTTGAACTTTGATGTTAATGTCAAATTCTAGAACTCTATCTGCCTTATACATATCCGAAATCATATGCGGAAAGATCAAGCTCTGACCCTTCCTTTTGCTATGAATAGCTTCATACAAGGTACCCAAAATTAGGTCCTCCAATCTCACGGGTTGCTCTATCATCAAGAGATAGATCAAAAGCATAGTATTATGGGGGACTTCGCTAAGGTATAATGTAGGGTAGACATTAGAGGTAATGAAATGAGGCCAAGTCCTAGCATCTTGGTAGAGTGGTAGTGATGTCATCATAGGGGAAATTGGCTCTATCTGCTAAGATGGCTTTGTATTGGCACTTTGAGGTTTCTAATAGCCTATAAAACTTCTTAATATCAATAGTGGTAAAGGAATCTATAAGCACATCCTAAAGGAAATGTTTCTAAGGGAGTAGAAGCTAGTATTGGCATAAAGTGTCTTACAAAAGTCTCATCCCCCTGACCCTTGGGTTGGATCATCCTAGTGAGTCTAACAGTTCTGAGATGCACGTAAAAGGGGACATCCCTATTAGGCTCAAATCTCCACTCTTGGAGGAGCTACTTATTTTTAATCTTCGCCTAAATTTCCTCATAAATCGGCTGATATGGAATTCAAGAGTGTTTGGGGGCCATCATTACAATTCAAGCATAAACACAATACAAACAATTGGACAACAAGCAACCAAAGAAGATATGACTAGTCACCCTACCCCAACTCTAGATAATGCACAATCACTAACCAACCAAAAAGAAAAATGAAGAAAATTACTTGAAGAAAACTGAACCAAGAAAGGGAGATAATGGGGCATGTGTGTGTGGCAAGGGATGGAGAGAGGAGGGAAGCTGGAAGGAGGTAGGGACGAAGGGGGTAGGAAGGGAGGAGGAAGAATGGGTAGTCAATGGAGGAGATGGAGAGAGAGGATGATGAACTAGGTTAGGGAAGGAAAATAAAAGGGGTTGAAGGCTGAGTGAGGGGAGGGAGACATGAAGACAGTACTGCAAAGGGAAAAGGAAGGGTGGAGGGTTGGGTAGTGTTTTGTCGAAGGGTGAGTGAAGAGAGGAAGGTTTCGGTGAAGGGGGAAATGGGTTTGGGTTACAAGTCACTGTGTTTTAACCTAAAAATTGAGACTAAATTTTCTTTTTACTCATGCATAGACGTTCACCATGGTGAACTATACAGAAAAGAATGAATGTCACTAAGAAAATTTTTTTCACCATGGCCAACTACACTGAGAAAAGATTTCACATGCATAAAATGTTTGCCATAGTGAATGACCTATTTTGCCACGATGAACTACATAGACTATAGCCTACTAGAAAAAGGTTCTTTAACACGGTGAAAACTCTCATTTACTGCTTTTAAATACACAAAAAAAAAATCATATGGATCACAAACAAGTTAATTGCAAACTAGATAGAAGAATCAGAATAAACTCATCACATGCATCACAATTTTTGAGAGTCATGGAGTAATTAAGTGGACAAATTATTAAAGAAACTGAAGCTACTTCTACTCCACTAAGGAGGTTCCTCCCTTACACTTATCTCATAATCAAAGTTTAATAAGAAAATTACTAGCGGATAAATCTCCAAAGCGAAGCTTTTAAGGAAACATTAATTAAACAAATATTGCAATTTTGAAAAAAAATCATACAGACTTCATATACAAAAGGGTAAAGTTTTTCGCTAACATCTATTTTGAAAAGAATTGAAGATTATTTCAAGAAAAAAGACTAGATGGCAAGAAATAATTACTGAAGGCCAGAGACCAGCGCCCTGGCACCATGATGCCAGTGCCAAGCACTACAATTGTAGTGCCTGAGCATTAAATCCAAAAATATGGTGCCCAGGCGCCATAATTCTTGGGCTCGAACGCCAAACCTAGAAAGATGATGCCCTGACACCACAATTCCAATGCCCCGGTGCCAAATGCCATAGAATGAACAATGGTGGCTAGAAAAAAAGGTGCCCCAACACCATAAAGATAATAGATGGGCACCTATCATTCCTAGAACATGGCGCCTAAGGCTCAATATCTCAGAGCATGGGCACTAAAACTAGAGATTTGATGCCTTGGTGCGTTGCCAGAAACCTTAATTGTCTCTAATGATATAAAGCTCTATACTCGGCCCATGCTAAACTTTTAGGGTTTCAAAGGCATATATAAAGTCTTGAAGGCAAGCAACTCACACAAGTAGAAGGAAGTGTCTTAAAACTTGAAGAGAGGTCTCAAATTGAGAGAGTGCTGAAGAAAGGGTTAGTTTCAGAGTTAGGGCTCTATATAGAGTTTTTCCCCTTCTGAACATCTCCCTTTTCTTTAGCTTCATGTATTCTTTATGCTCTTCTTTGTTATTTAATTTTGTTCTAATGCCCATGAGAGGCTAAGTAGCTTGTTCCTAGGATTTTGACTGAACCCTTGTCAGGGATGCTTATCTGTTGAATGTTATTACAGTTTTCATTGAATGAATGATTGTTTATATTCATCCTGTAGCTATTATGTTCTAAGTCTGATCATCTTAAGAAAGAATATAGGATTTATGTCAACTTGACAAGGTTGCCTAAATATCAGAACTGGATGCATTTAATCACTGTTTACATAAATGCAATTTGCAGTTAAGACGAAAGTACTTAATTTTCTGTGATAATCACATTTAGGTTTTGGATTTATAAGGTTCTTATCCCAGTTGGTTTCCATAGACATATAGGGAATTAAGGGGAAAGAACTTAGCTTATATGCATTTGAAAGAAGCATATAAGAAGGTAAGAATCCTAGATTAGCAATTATTCTTCAGTTAAAACAAAGTAATATTTATAACAGAAAGCATCCCTGCATGTGGTGAAAGATCAAAATCCTAGGTTATTAAAATTATGCATCAACCAACATTCAAATTTGTCTTAGATTTGCTCAATCAATCTTTGATCACATAGCTCGCAAATTCTATCTGTAAATATTGAACCCAAGTCTCTGAGGGATTGATACTCATTTCATCATTATATTACTTGCTGATTCTATATACTTACGTGTGATATTACACTTTGATTGCAATTGGAATCAATAAGTTTTTGGTGTCGCTGCCAAGGACTTAGTGTTAAATTTTACCAACATTATTTTTAAGCACTCTATTCTGCCAAATTGTTTTCTGTAATAGGTGTTTTTGTGCAGTGATTCTACCCTTAGATCCTGAAATTGAACGTATGTGCAGAAGAATCATAAATTAACTAAGGGGTCAGTAGGAGGAATCATCCACCATGGCCAGTGATAATAGTAGAGCTCCAGATCCAAGAACTAACACCCAAACCCAGGTTGTTAATGAGAATACTAACCTACCTGCTCGAAGGATGGTCAAGGATTACATCATGCCAATGTTTGAGGGTACTCAGTCTAGCATTGCTAGGCCAGAAATTTGTAAAACAAACTTTAAAATAGATTATGCTATTATGATGATGTTCAAGGAAAAAAAATTCCATGGCCTACCCTTTGAAGATCTAAATGCTCATTTAAGATCTTTTCTAGTAATATGTGACAACTTCAAGGTGGCAGGCACTTCTTTAGAAGCTATTTGCCTTAGGTTGTTTTGATTTTCTTTAAAGGGAAGAGCCAAGGACTGGTTAGATTCACAACCTAATGGACCTATAACCACTTGGGCACAACTAGTACGGAAATTCTTGAATAAATATTTCTCCTCTGCAAAGATTGAAAAAAGTTTGAAGTGCATATCTAATTTTCAACAATTTGAATTAGAATCCTTATATAAAGGTTATGAATGGTTTTAGGAATTACTAAGAAAATGTCTTCACCACGGTTTCTTTGAACAGTAACAAATTCAAATTTTCTATAACAGACTAACCCCATCGTCAAGAAATCAGGTAGACAGAGTTGCAAGAGGGTCACTACTGAATCAATATCTAGAAGATGCATTTGAGATATTATAAGATCTCACCTCAAACAATTACAAAGCTTACAAAAGAGCTTCTGAAAGAAGGACAATTGCAACCATTGAAGTAGACCAACTGACGACATTCTCAACAAAAGTGACAACCTAGTCTAAAGCAATGAACAAGAGGATAGATAATCCAGCTTTAAGAAGGCAGTAGCAACCAGTGCATTAGGTAAATATCGCTGAACCTTGTGAATATTATGGGGAGGGACACCTAAGTGCACAATGCCCATTGACTTATCAAGAAGAAATAGTGAATTATGTGGGTAACAATTATAGGGGAAACCAACCAATCTCTAACACTTACCATCCTAGTTGAAGAAATCATTCTAATTTTTCTTAGAAGAACAATCAACCAAGTGCACCTCCCCTTAAACCAGATGCACCCCTAAGTTTCCAAAATCATAGGTAGCAGCATAACCAGAGTCATGAATCATTTAGTTTGCAAGATGATAGGGTGAAACAGTTACTAGTAAGCCAAGCTACCATCTTAAAAAATTTAGAGACGTACATGGGGCAGTTAACAAATCTCTTAGCCAGTAGACCATAAGGGATCATTGCCTGGTAACACAGAACCTAACCTTAGGTCATATGGAAAAGAGCAGTGCATGGCAATTAATCTTAAAAGTGGAAGATAACTGATAGAACCCGAACCCAAACATTGCCCTAAAAAAAAATTGAAACACAAGAAACTGAGAAACAGGAGGAAAAATTGAAAGAGGAAATGACTGACATGAAACAAAACACTCCTTTTCCACAGAGATTGAAAAAGAAAAATTGGGACTAACAGTTTAACTGGTTTATGGAAGTGTTTAAAGGGTTGTAGGTGAACATACCATTCATAGAAGCCCTAGAGCAAATGCCAACATATGCCAAGTTCATGAAGGACATTCTGACAAAAAAGAGGAGAGTGGGAGAGCATGAAATAGTGGCCTTGATAGATGAGTGCAGTGTAATTCTATAGAAAAAGTTACCTTCCAAACTCAAGGATCTAGGAAGTTTCACCATACCCTGCTTTATCGGTAATGTTTTCTTTGGCAGAGCATTATGTGATTTGGGAGCTAGTATAAATTTAATGTCCTTCTCCATCTTCTTGAAATTAGGTATTGGGGAGATCAATCCTACATCAGTTACCTTACAATTAGCTAACCGATCCCTAGTGTTCCCACAGGGAATCTTGGAGGATGTCCTAATTAAGGTAGAAAAATTCATATTCCCTGTAGATTTTATCATCTTAGACATGGAAGAAGACAAGGACATCCCAATCATCCTAGGTAGGCCATTCCTAGCAACAAGAGGAGCCTTAATTGATGTGTAAAAAGGTGAGTTGATCTTGAGGATGCAAGACCAGAAGGTAACATTTAACATATTGAAGACTATAAAACACCCTATGAAGAACCTAAATGTATGTCCATAGAGATAGTAGAGTGCACTACAGAACCCTCAGTGCTGAATATGCTAACCTTGGATACACTAAAAGCTACTTTAGTCTTGACAGATGAGAGAGAGGATAAAGAGTTCATGGAGTTCCTAAACTAGCTAGAGTCTAGCCTTTCAGGAAAGTCAATCCTCAAATGGAGCCTTTAAACTTATCTGAGTCTACTATAGAGAGTATGAGACCATCAGTAGAAGAGCCCCCAGAAGTGAAGTTGAAAAAACTTCCTCTACATCTTAGATATGCATTCTTAGGAGACTCATCTTCTTTACCTGTAATTGTTTCTGCATCACTAATATTTGTGTAGGAGGAAAAACTACTGAGAGTGCTGAGAGAACACAAAATTGCTATCGGATGGACTATAATAGATATCAAAGGAATAAGTCCATCTCTCTACACACACAAGATCTTGATAGAGGAGGGAAGTAAGCCTAGCATTAAACAGCAACAAAGACATAACCCCATTGTGAAAGAGGTAGTAAAATAAGAGGTAATCAAGTGGTTTAATGCTGGAATTATTTATCTCATTTTTGATAGTTTATGGGTAAGCTTGGTATAGTGTGTGCCTAAAAAGGGAAGAATCACTATTGTGACTAATGAAAAAAATGAGTTAAACCTTATGCGTATTGTCACTAGTTGGCGTGTATGGATAGACTGCCGGAAACTAAACAAAGCCACCAGAAAAAACCACTTCCCACTACCATTTATAGATCAAATGTTGGATAGACTTCTAGGAAAGCAATTCTATTGCTTTCTAGATGGATACTTTGGATATAATTAAATAGCAATTGCCTTCGAAGACCAAAAGAAAACTAATTTCACATGTCCGAATGGCACTTTTGCATTTCGACGGATGTTATTTGGACTATGTAATGCTCCAACCACTTTTCAAAGGTGCATGATGACCATTTTTTTTGATATGATTGAAAATGGACTGAAGGTGTTCATGGATGATTTCTTTGTCTTTAGGGAATCCTATGATGAATGTCTAGAAGCTTTATCTTAAGTCTAAAATTACTACAAAGAAATGAACTTAATTTTAAACTGGGAAAAATTCCATTCTATGGTGGAAGAAGGTATAGTATTGGGTCATAAGGTTTCCAATACAAGGCTTAATGTTGATAAAGCCATGTTTGAGACCATTGAAAAATTGCCACCTCCCATCTCAGTAAAAGGGGTGTGTAGTTTCCATAGACATGTAGGCTTTTATAGAAGGTTTATAAAAGATTTTTCAAAAATTTCAAAACCTCTTAGCACCTTGTTGGAAAAAGATAAACTTTTTATATTTAATGACCAGTGTTTGAATTCCTTTAATGAACTGAAGTGAAGGCTAGTCACTACACTAATTATCACCGTGCCTAATTGGTCCTTACCATATGAATTAATATGTGATGCCAGTGATTTTGCAGTTATAGCAGTACTTGGTCAAATAGACGACAACATTTTTAGAATCATCTATTATGCCAACAAAACTTAAAATGATGCTCAACTGCATTACACAACCACTCAAAAGGAGCTACTAGCTGTAGTATTCACATTTGATAAGTTCCAATCCTCTTTGTTCAGAACTTAGGTGATTGTATATATAGACCATGCTGCAGTTAAATTATTGATCAATAAAAGGGATGTTAAACCTAAATTGATCAGGTGGGTTTTGTTACTAAGAGAATTTGACTTAGAAATTTGTGACAGAAAGGGTTATGAAAATCAAATAGTTAACCATCTGTCAAGGCTTAGAATTAGCAGTAACAAGCCCACTAAAAATCCCTATTAATAAGAGTTTCCCTGATGAACAAGTTCTGCTTGTTAACACTGCTAAAATACCATGGTATGGTGACATTTTGAATTTCCTAGCAGTTAATATCCTACCTGCAGATATGAATTTGCAGTAGAAGAAAAGATTTTTGTATGAAGTGAAGAACTACATCTAGGATGAACCATACCTGTTTAAATAATATGGGGACTAGATAATGAGAAGATACATTTCAGAAGAAGATGTTCAAAGCATTTTACATCACTACCATGCAACCGATCATGCAGGTCGCTACAAAGGATAGAAAATGATCTTCACTGCAGGTAGGATTTTTCTGGTTCACACTCTTCAAAGATGCCCATGAGTTTGCCAAGAATTGTGATAGATGTCAATGAATAGGAAACCTTTCAAAGAAGAAAGAAATGCAATTGAACTCCATCTTGGAAGTGGAACTCTTTGATGTCTGGGGAATTGACTTCATGGGCTCCTTCATAAACTCATTAAGCAACATCTACATATTGCATGCTATAGATTATGCTTCTAAATAGGTTGAGGCTATTGCTTGCATCACTAATGATGCCAAGGTGGTGCTAAGATTCTTGAAAAAGCAAATCTTTACATGATTCAACACACCTAAGATAATCATAAGTGATAGAAGGAAGCATTTTTGCAACAAACAATTTGAAACCCTCTTTAAAAAATATGGAGTTCATCAAAAAGTAACTTCGGCTTACCACCCCTAAACGAATGGACAAGCTGAAGTATTGAATAGAGAAATTAATACCATTTTAGAGAAAATAAATAGTTTGTCCATCTTGTAAGGATTGGACAATAAAGCTAGATGATGCTTTATGGGCCAATTGCATAGCATTAAAGACCCCTATAGGCATGTCCCCCTATCAATTGGTATTTAACAAGGCATGCCATCTGCCATTTGATTTAGAACATAAAGCATACTGGGCAATCAAGAAGCTGAACTTTAACCTAAATTCTTGTGGGGAAAAGAGACTCATACAACTTAATGAACTCACTAAATTTAGACTAAGTGCATAGGAGATTAACAACATTTATAAGGAAAGAGTAAAATGCTGGCACGACAATTTTAAGGTTGGGCAAAGAGTATTATTATTTAATTCCTGCTTGAAGCTCTTTCCTAGAAAATTAAAGTCAAGATGGTCAGGACCTTTCACTGTTGTGGCAATGAATCCTTATGGTTTAGTGGAACTCCTTAAAAAAAACACTCACCAAACATTCAAGGTAAATGGACAAAGACTAAAGCCATACTGGAGTGGAATAGGTCCAAGGAACCAAGGCACACTCCCATTCACTCAGTCGTAAAAGAAATTAGTAGTCCAGCTAATGACTATAACTGAAGCGCTTCATGAGAGGAAACCTAAGTATTTTCTTTTTCTTGGTATCTTTCTTTTTTATTTCTTATTTTATCACCATCCATCCTAAAGTCTAACTGTACTCTATTTTATTTATGATACAAGTTGGCTAGAAGAAGGACCACCTAGGGAACTTGGATGTGGCACCTAGATGTAGGACAAATGGTGCTAGGGAGCTAATTCCAGAGAGTTAGTGCCCCGTTGAAAAAAATGTGGTGCTCAAGTGCCCAATTCTCCAAAAATTAGCAACAAGAGGTAAAGATTTAGTGTCGAGGTGCAGCTAAAATGATGCCAAGGCACCAATTCGACACACAAAAGTAGCACCTAAGTGCCATAAAAAAATCTGGTGAAAAGCACCTAGGTAAAGAGAAAATGGCGCTAAGGCTTGATTTCCAAAGAGTTGGTGCCTAGGCATTAGAAAATTAGCCTAAGTGCCTAAGCTCCAGATATTTACATCAAGCAACAATGCCTAGCCTGCAAGCAACTATAGAAAAGTGGTGCCCCAACGCCAATTATATAATGCTTAGGTGCAACATTAAAAAGACCTCGTGAACGCAACGCCTACCTAAATGGTTAAAGGAAAAATGGGGTGTTACACTTCTTGTACCATATCCTAGAACTTAAGCTCTATGGCTAGTTGAGCCCACCTAAATGACTTCAAGAAAACTAGGTAAGGGCAAGAAAGTATCTATGCTAGAAACCATCTATATCGAATTATATGTGGAAGGCTTCTAGATCATTTTAGAGTCAGAAAAGTGGAAATTAAAGACACATAAAATTTTAATACATTAATAGGATTCCTAACCACCAAAAATACATTAGTGTTCAGAGGAAGAATTTATAATAGAAATACTTATAAGTTCCCTCTCAAACTAATCCAAACTTGACCACATGATGGTTTGGATGACATATTGAGATAGAGCTTGTATTGGCTAACTTTCATTTGGGTACCCACTGGGGGGACGCATTAGCTAAAGGTAAGGTCATGCTTGCCATTCAAGTGTCATACGCTGGGGTTTATGAGACTTAATCACCTAGGTATGACAGTCATATGCTAGGCTTCGCAAGACTCGAATAATATAGATTGACATCTTAATGCCTAATGGTTGAGGACATTGCCTACTTTTGTTTGTCATATGTTTGCTAATGCATATTTGAATGTTATGATATCTAGCATGCATACATATTTTATAAAGATCATAATTTAAAGTCATATTATATTCCATGGATATTTTGAGTATCATATATGCTTTCTCATATTACTGAGAATCTATTTCCCACGTCACTGATGTTATTGATTTTAGATGGCAATTTCTCTTGAATTCCATATGGAATAGGTATTTGTGCCACCACTTGTACAAGTACTTATGATTGAAAAATTTGTTATTGTAAGTTGTAATATGGCTTTACTTGCCATACCTGTCGTAACCGACCTTTCGGCGGGATGGAATTAAAACAGGTTTAAAACCGATTCCCAAAAACAGAATTTTGAAAATCGATTTTATTAGGAGTCGTCACCAAAATTTTTAACGGGAAACTTTGGAAAACCAATTTAAATAAAAAGAAAAAGGCGAAATGGTCTACGAAATCAGAGATGGGTTCGGGAGTCTATTTGAGTGTGAGGAAGGTTTAGGCACCCCACAACACCCGTCCATAAGGGCAGTTACCTTAAATTAGTTAGTTGGAATAGAATATGGCCTTTAATTAATCTCAATTACCCTTTTATTGACATGGATGCACGTTAGACCTAGGAGACAAAAAAAGCGAAAATGCATACAAACTGATGGATATTTACAAAGGACAGACTTGACCTAGGATGAAAGCCTAGGGCTTACGTACCCCGTGAGAGGGATCAAAGTCCACGTAGTTCAACCAAACGGCATTTTTGTGATTGGTGGTTTTTTTTTTATTTGTGATGAGAATAGGAGGATTTTAATTAAAACAAATCATTGTAAATAAAACGGGGTAGAAATTTGGTTTGTATGTTTTAATTTACTACAATCTGATTAACCTCGTTCTCCTGAACTCTTCACATTTTCTCTTTTAAAATTTTTTTTCGATTTTATTATTATTATTTTTTTTGAGTTTTGAGAGTTTATATTTCGGGAATTAATGCATAATTTATAATGAAAGGAATATATTTTTATATTTTATGAGTTTTTGAATTTATTGTTGATAAATATTGATTATTATTATTATTGATTATTGGTAGACAATTTAATTTAAGTGCTATTATTTATTGGTTTATCTGTTTGTCTTTGAACAAATATATGTTAATTTTCGGGTTCTATGGAGATTAAAATCTCACACGAGCTCGGGAAGTCGAGGGGAGACAAGTATTCTCACACGATCCATTTTGCATAAATATTTAATCAAAGTTAATATTTAATTATTGTCCATTTATTCATTTTTGTATTATTATTAATATTATTGTCATTTTGGAATTAATTATAGGGATTTAAGGAGATTAGAACCTCACGTAATCCCGCACAATCGAGGAGAACAATATTCTCACACGATAATTTCGTAAATGATAGGGAATGTTTATTAAAGCAAGCATTTTGATTATGATTATTATTATGATTTAATCCAAATTTAACATTTAATTATGGTTAATTTATTTTCCACCATTCACCTATTAATATTTCATTAGTATCATTGTTACTTTTTAATTATTCAATTCATTGTAGGGATTTAAGGAGATTAATATCTCACGTAACCCCCGGTAATCGAGGAGAACAAAATTCTCACACGATAATTTTATCCACCATGACAATATTGATTATCATCCAATTATTAATATTTCATTAGTATATATTGTCATTCCTTTATTTTTTCACCATTTATTAATTAATATTTCATTAATATTAATTGTCACTTTTCAATTATTCAACTAGTTGTAAGGATTTAAGGATATTAACATCTCACATAACCCCCGATAATCGAGGAGAATAAAATTCTCACATGATAATTTTATCCATCATGACAATATTCATTAATTATCATTCAATTATTTTTTCAACATTCTTTCATTAATATTTCATTAATATTCATTGTCTTCCAATTATTTGATTAATTGCAAGGATTTAAGGAGATGAAAAAAAACTCACATAATCCCCGGCAATCAAGAACAACAAAATTCTCACATGCTAATTTTGTACGTAATAGCCATAATTAATCAAAGCTAATGTCTAAACAATTATAATGAACAAAAATAAACAAATTTAAACATGTGAATAGTAGCATTGCATATTAAAGTGCATGAACAGTGCACGTGCATGAGATTGTATTGAAGGAAATTGAGTGAACAGTAACGACGTACAGCAGAAATCTCGGCCAAGTCAAGAACGTGCAGCCATACCTGGCGTTTTCAGCTCCTCCTTTGTGCTCCAATGAAGAAGGACCTTCTCCTCCTCACCCAACAATGGAAGATGAACCTCCAACAGCCCCCCAAAGTGGCTAGTCTCGGCTGGAAGTGCAGAAACGGACAGCTTCGTTAGAGTTTCATTGGACAGCTTCGTTGGAGTTTTCTGGTTGGTTCCAGTGCTGGAAATTCTGCAGAAAGTGTCTCTACTTCTCGGCTAGAAGATGGAGGCTGAAAGCTTATCTTTTTCTCCACACTTCCTCTTCTTCCTTGTGCTCTCTAAGCTCTCCTCTGTTCACCTCTATTTTTTGAGCTCAAAACAGAGTTTTTTCTCCTCCATGGTTCAGCTTTTATCCCTCCCTTTGCTGCCACTTTGTTTTGGATTCAGACTTCCTTGTTTCTGCACATCATTTTGGCATCCAACTCTTCATTTTTCTGCTCCTTGGATGGTTTAAACTTCAGTACCTTTTCACTCCAGAATTTGGGACGTTGCTTCCACGATTTTTCTGCACGTTGGACAGCTTCGTTCAGCTCTCGGTTTCTACAGTTCAACTCTCGGTTTCTGCCTCGTTTCTAGTTCGTTTCCCTGCTGTTCTTTCCTCACGTGGCTGCCTTGCTTCCTTGCTTCGTTCAACTTGGTTTCTCCCTCACGTTGCTAACTCCATTCTCTTCTTTCATTCAGCATTGTTCCTCTCAGTTTGTTGCTGTATTCGTTGCTCTTCCTTTCTTCTTTAGCTCATCTTCCCTTCTTGGTCACGTGGCTCTCCCTTTTTAGCGTGGCTCCTCTTTCTTTTTCCTTCCTCTCTTCTCTTCTCCAGCTCTCTTTTCTTCTTAGCCGAGACCTCCTTTCTCTCTAGCATTTTTTTCTCTCCTTCCTCTCAGTTTGCTGCCCTCCTTTATGCTCCAATGCCTCCTCTCTTTTTCTGCCATGTTGCTCCCTTTTTCCCTTGCTTTTTCTGCAACTTCCAGCCACCACTTTGCTGCACACGGTCCCCTCCTTTTGCTGCCATCTCCAGCCATGGCACACTCTTCTTTCACTACTCCAGCCACCCCACTTTCTGCCATGTTGCAGAACCACTCCCACTTGCTTTTTTGTCCCCCTTGTCCTCTTGTACATGTGTGTGCATGGGTGCATGCATGTGGTGAGTGTGTGTGTCCGTGGGTGAAAGTGTATGAGAGTGTGAGTGTGAGTGTGTGAGGAGGTGTGTCCGTGAGTGAGAGTGTGAGTGTGTGAAAGTGATGTGTGTCATGTGTGTGAGAGCAAATGAGCATATGGGAGCAAATGAGCATGTGGGAGTGTGAGCGTGAGTGTGTGAGAGTGATGTGTACGTGAGTGAGAATGTGAGTGTGTGAGAGTGATGTGTACATAAGTGAAAATGTGAGTGTGTGAGAGTGATGTGTATCATGTGTGTGAGGGCAAGTGAGCATGTGAGAGTGTGTGAGTGTGAGCAAGTGAGAGTGTTTTGCAACTCCATTTCAAGTGTGTGGCCTTGTTCATTTTATTTCCTTGCAAGATTATTGCCATGTCTCTTCTTCCAACCTATATCTTGAACTTTCCTTTTTATTATTTTTGGTTCTTATGTTTGGTTTTTCCCATATTACTTCTATTTTGTTTGCCTCTTGCAATTTTGTTTTGATTAATTGTTATTATTATTTTATTATTTTATATATATATATTTTTTGAATTTTTTTAATTCTATTTATCATTATTATTGTGATTATTATTATTGTTAATTTGGGTGGGGTGTTCACAGTTGCCTCTCTTTACTTGTCTTTTAAGTTAGGGAAGTGAATAGTGAAGAAATGACCTAATCTTAAGAGCAAGCAAAGACATGAACACACCACCTTCCTCATCGAGGGAAGACAGGGGGAGACAGGAGTAAATTCGTGCTTAGATGGGATGGTGAATATCCTGAACAAAATGTCTGGCTTTCGACATAAATGTAAATTGCCTGGACATGATGCAGGACTTGGACAGAAATGTAAATGGCCCGGACACGATGTAGGACTTTAGCAGAAACATAAATTGCCTGGACTTGATGCAGGACTTTTGCAGAAATGTAAATTGCCTGGACTTGATGCAGGACTTTTGCAGAAATATAAATTGCCTGGACTTGATGTAGGATTTTTGTGGAAATGTAAATTGCCTGGACTTGATGTAGGACTTTTGTGGAAATGTAAATTGCCTGGACTTGATGCAGGACTTTTGCAGAAATGTAAATTTCTTGGACTTGATGTAGGACTTTTGCAGAAATGTAAATTGCCTGGACTTGATGCAAGACTTTTGTAGAAATGTAAATTTGATGGTCATGATGCATGAGCAATGTAGGTGTCGAACATGGACAAGCGTGTATGCATGAGAAAGGCACATCCTTAAAGGATAATGCAAATTTTATTGGTTTCGATACAGGTTAAAATGATACCTATTCCCTTTGTGCTTGTGAGCGTAAAACCTCTATCTTTTATTTTGGAAATCGGAAGGGTGACATGTTAAATTATGATTCAAGACAATTGGAAAAACGTCAATATTGCCCAAAGTGAATGAACTGTCTAACCACGCTTCCTTCATTGCGACCCTAAATCCATCGTTTCAACAGTCGACAATCCGCATACTTCGCTTCTTCACTACAAGTGGGCTTATACTCTCTTCTGTACAATAAGCCCGAGGACATTGAAGTTGCTTCTATCTTCGTTTATACGAGGTAAACTGGTAATGAAAATGCCAAATTGCGTATATGCTGCATCCTTTAGGCCTTATCATAGTAATTGCATGGAAACACTTATTTAAAACACATTGGGGTATTTCTGGGATGCATATCATCAGACAATATTTTGAATAGCGCTATTCACTTGAATGTTTTATTTTGCATATTGAATGTATGAGACAATCATAAAGGCAATAGGGTTATGCTGGGGAAAAGAGTGATGAAAGACGAGTTATCTTAAATGGGTAAACAAACAAAAGACTCCAAGGAATGTGGGTGGTAAGTCGAACGCGAGTATAAAAAAAAAATAGCAAAATACAACTGGGATGACCCTGAATTTGACTTCAGGCGACAATGGTTGCTTACACCTAGTGTTGCCATTGGATGCACTTATTTTGAAACTGACTAATGAAGACAACCCCTAAGGATCCGTTCAGGTTGGCAATTTGGTCTTCATACCACCTTACTTTGTCCATCCTTTGCCACCCTATCCTTCATTTGAACCTCTTTCTTGCACTGGCCCTAATTTCGAATTCTCCTTTCTTTCTTCTTCTTTCTTTCTTCTTCTTTCTTTCTCATCATCCTTGTTTAGGCAAAGTATTTCTTGACTGCGTCAGAGTTAATTGGTTTTCCAAGCTCCCTACGCTCCATATCGGCAAGAGTCAGGGCTCCTTCAGAGAATGCTCATGTCACCACATATGGACCTTCGTATGAAGTTGCCCATTTGCCTCTATTATCTTCTTGATTTGGAAGGACCTTTTTTAGGACCAACTCCCCTGGCCTGAACTGTCTAGGATGAACCTTTTGATTGAAGGCCCTTGCCATCCTTTTTTGGTATAGCTGCCCATGACACATAGCTATTAACTGCTTTTCTTTGATCATATTCAGCTGCTCATACCGCGTCTTTACCCACTCGCTTTCCTCGAGGTTGGATTCAATCAACACTCGGAGAGAAGGGATCTCGACTTCAATCGGGGTGTCTACCTCCATGCCATATACTAAAGAGTATGGAGTTGCCCCTGTGGATGTTTGTACCGTCATTCGATACCCATGAAGAGCATATGGGAGCATCTCATGCCAATCTTTATAAGTAATAGCCATCTTGCTAATGATCTTTTTGATAATTTTATTCGCGGCCTCAACTGCTCCATTCATCTGTGGCCAGTAGGGTGCAGAGTTATAGTGCTTAATCTTGAATTGACCACACAATTTCTTGATGTCAGCTCCATTCAGGTTGGGAGCGTTATCCGTGATAATCCTTTCTGGTATACCATATCGACAAATGATGTTCGATTTCAAGAATCAGAGGAAGACCTTTTGGCCAATATTGGAAACAAACATGCTTCTATCCATTTCGTAAAATAATCAATGGCTACCAAAATGAATCGGTGTCCATTTGATGCCTTTGGGTTGATGGGGCCAATCACATCTATTCCCCACATTGAGAATGGCCACGGTGCCACCAAGTTGTGCAGGGGTTGGAGTGGAGCATTGATCCTGTTGGCATATGTTTGGCATTTATGGCATTTTCTCACGTGGTCAATGCAGTCTTTTCCCATGGTTAACCAAAAGTATCCACATCTTTGAATTTGTCTAGCCATAGTATGGCCGTTAGCATGGGTCCCACAGATTCCCTCATGGATCTCCATCATTATCTTTCATGCTTCTGATGCATCCACACATCTAAGCAGAGTGTTGTCCCATGACCTCTTATATAACACCTCCCCATTAAGGAAAAAATTCATCGCCAATTGACGAATGGTTTTTTTGTCATTCTCCGTTGCCTCAGCCGGGTATTGCTGGTTCTGGACATAGTTCTTTATATCATGGAACCATGGTCGTCCATCATATTCTTCCTCCACATTCGAGCAGCAAGCCGGGGTGTCCCGGGTCTTGACCTGGATAGGGAGCATGTTAACTCCACAGTCCAACTTAATCATCACAGCTAGGGTGGCCAATGCATCAG
Source organism: Delonix regia (assembly GCA_037074485.1). Lineage (NCBI taxonomy): Eukaryota > Viridiplantae > Streptophyta > Magnoliopsida > Fabales > Fabaceae > Delonix > Delonix regia. Next base: position 29,062,341 of record CM073451.1, read on the forward strand.
CAAACTGATTTTTATCACGGGCCAAATGCGTGAAATTTATTTCCCTAAACCTTGACACCAATTTTGTCAGATGTTTTTGGTATGGGATCAGTTTGGGATCTTTGGTTTGCCACTCTCCCCTTACTTGATAAATTACAAGGGCTGAATCTCCAAACACCTCAAGATCTTTGGCACCTAACTCCAAGGCGGCTTGCAGACCATTGACACAAGCCTCATATTCTGCCACATTATTTGTACAGTCAAAATTGAGCTTGACTGCCACTGGATATTGCTTGCCTTCAGGTGATATTACTACCGCTCCTAATCCACTACCATGTACATTGGCTGCTCCATCGAAATACATAGTCCATTTGGTTTCTTTTGGATCATCTTCTTCCAATGTCAGAATATCCTCATCTGGGAACCGGAAGTCTAGCGGTTGATATTCATCCAGGGGATTGGCCGCCAAATGCTCAGCTATAACGCTCCCTTTGACTGATTTACTGGTCATATATTTCACGTCATATTCTGAGAGTATTACTTGCCATTTTGATACTCTTCCCGATACATGAGGACTCTCAAAAATGTATTTGATGGGATCCATCTGGGAGATCAGCCACGTTACATGATAAAGCATGTACAGCCTCAGTCTCTTTGTGGTCCACACAAGACCACAACAAGTCTTCTCAATTAACAAGTACCGTGACTCGCATTCGTTAAATTTCTTGCTTAGATAATAAATGGCTTGCTCCTTTCTTCTGGATTCATTGTGTTGTCCTAACACCGCACCCATGGACCCTGGTCGGATGGTCAAATAAAGGATAAGGGGCCGTCCCAGCATAGGTGGCACCAAGACAGGGGCACCATGAGACATTTGTCACAGCTAGACGTATTGTTGCCACAAATGCTAAACCTATTACCACCAAAGCCACTGTTAGTTTTTAGCTTGGTAGCAGAGAAAAGGTATAACAGAAAATGTAAAAGGAAAGAATAAGCACAAGAAAAAACAATGGAGGCTACAAAAGCATAGTTCTTCATTTCATAGAATCATCACAATACATATATAATTACAAAAGCTGAATCATAAAGCCATAAAATTTGGAAGATAAGACATTCCCAACTTAACTACAACATCTCATCTAATATGGAAAAGACTGCATGAATTTAAGGAAGAACCATTGGACATTAATGCAACAAAACATTCTCCAATGGATCCTGAAACTAAGGAGTATTGTGAAAAAATCCTAGCTATCAACAGCCACACCTATCATGCAAAGCACAAATGAAATGGATCTAGTAGCAAAATAAAAGTCACCAAACTATGCCCAATTTAGAGTAATTGAGTTAAGTGTAGAACAATACATGGCCAGTGTGTTGAATATCACACATATCTTAATCTTTGTTCTATTGCCCAATATTGTCATCCCTCTATTACGTGGGTTTAGTTAATTAGAATCGTAAACACTACCAGGCATAGTAAACCTAGTTGCAAATGTCACCATTACTATCAAAATATTTGCTAGCATCAATATGTTCACTCTATCCTTTACCCCTTCTAGTTTTGGAGTTTATTCACATTCACAAGGCATACTTCTTGCCATGTTAGTTTTATATGCACCAACAGAATCAAAGATCACATTTGATAACCACTCCAAGTATATAAAAATTGAGAGAGTAATAGAAAATTGGTAAAATATATATGAATCCAATAAAATTTATAAGTAGTAAAATATCATAGTTTCATTCATTTATTATTGGGTGGCATATAAGCTACTTTTTTTATAAGCACTAGAAAATGAAAATCCTATCTGATAATCATATATAGCTTTAATCTATAATTGTTATATAACATTCTTTCTAATCAGGTATACATTTGTTGGTATGCTATATAGAGATAAATTATAAATATCTACTGATCCAAGTAAAATTGGTGTTTCAAGGTCCAATTCTAACCATAGTGTATCTAGAGTTGTAAATCCTTCATTATTGATGAGATTCACATCAATCCTCTTATCTCGTGCTAGAGAGAAAATAACGCTGGCAAAAGAATTCATTGCAGCAAAATGCAATGTAGTGTTTCCATTTTTGTTTCCCTTATTTACATCATTTTTTATGTTCTCATTACCACATCATATCTTCCATTGTTTGTTGCAATGTGAAGATTATTTAGACCCTTTTCATTGACCAAAATTCTAGAATCATCAAGCCATTCTCGTTGAAGCAAATCCTTGACCATATTAAGATAAACCTTTTTGTAAGCAAGGTGAATAGAAAGGTGATACTCTGTGTTCAATTTTAATGTAACAACAACATGTTTCTTTAACAACAAATGATCACCTTTAACAAACCCATGTTGCCGCTTAATGAAGGGGAGTTTCTCCATCTTCATCTATTAAATACATCAGTTATAGTTTCTTTTCTAATATATCTTTTACCAAACTGCAATTTGTTTAAACTTATCCTACTAATGTTGATGGTTTGAAAAATATAAATGAGAATTATATGATAAATGCCTTTTAAGTTTCATGTTGAAGTGACAAAAGATTAAGTTAATAATATATAGGGATTTCTAATGTAAATAGGTTTTTTAAAATCCTTTGCTTTTACAGTTTTGCAGTCAAAAGAATTTGATAAGGATTACTTGGTTTTGTCTAGAAAAGTATTAGCCTAAAGTTCTTATGATAGGAAATTATTAAGTTCATCAAAGGTTAGAATCAGCTGTATAATTAATTGAATCCAACCTCTAAATTTCACATGTTGGATTGACTTATGCTAAAGCTACTTCTTATGACATGGGTAATTCAAATGCTTCAGATAATGTACTTACAAAGGCCAAAGTTAAAACCTATTGTTAAGGCACAACTCTATTTCTTTTGTGCAAAAGATGTTGAATTCTACCATTCAAAAAAGTGACACAAACAACCAACCTATTACTTAAAATAACTATTATTACCTTCTATATCAGCATTGATGCTCCATAATCAAGGGTATTTTATTAGAGAGAAAAGAAAGTAAAATGAATACTTGCATTCTTTGTGTAAATGGTAGGATGCATAGGAGACTTTTGTGAACACTCCATCCTTAATTACATAATTATTTAATTAATTGATACACCAATTAATTAACAATTAAGCAAATAGAAAAAATTAAAAATGACAAAGCTTCAAATGACATTTTTAATTGGGGACAATTTGAAATTAAAAATAAATGATAGGAGACAATTAAATAAACTAAAAACCCAAAAAAAAAAAAAGCTAATTAAAATAATTATAAAAATCAAAGCAAAATTATAAAAAAAGTATATAATAGAAATAGAAAATTCAAAATTCAAAAAAAAAATATTAATTATGGTAATAGTAATAAGTAAAAAAAATAAAAAATAAAAAATAATAAAAAAAAGTAATACAGCTGCAAACACAAAATGGAGACAACATCATACTGCATCATGAGAGTTATAGGAAAAGCTAAAAAAAAAAAAAAGAAGAAAGGCACTCCACCACCACCAAGTCCCAGGCTTTTCTCTATTTCACTTTTCTTTCTCGTTTGACCACTCTGATAGCTACTAAAAAGTGGGAGATGGTGATAGGCCTCAGAGGGAAGAAAAAGGTGGCTGGTGGAGTTAAAAAGAGGAAGCAGAGGTTCGAAAGGGGCAGATCATTATGAAGAGAAGAGGTTCTGGAGGAAGAGAGAAAAGGGAGAGCATTCTGGAGAGAAGAAGTGGAGGTGAGAGAAAGAGAGGAGGAGGCCGCGGGTAGAGAAAAATGGAGACGAAATTGAGAAGAGAGAACTAGAGACATGAACCGAGAGGAGGCCAACGTGAACCAAGAGACTGTGGTTGGCGGAGGAGAGAGAAGCTGAGACTGAGGAATGCAAGAGGGAGTTAAGAAATCTGACAAGCGAGACAAACCAAGAAGAAAGGAGAAGAGGAAGGAAAAAGGGTGGAGAAGAGAGGAAGGAGAGGAGAATCACCTCTATTTTGACCTTTGAAAACAGAGCTGAGTAAAGGAGGAGAGAGAGAGTGACGAGCTGAGAGGAAGCCACACCATGGAGGAAGAGAAGGGAGGAGAGTGTCGTGCAAGCTCCAAGAAGGCTGAAGGGAGGAGGAAGAGAAGAAAAGAGAAGAGGAAGGAGAAGAGAAGAAGAAGGGAAGAAGGAGCTGAGAGAAGCCATTGAGGAGGAAGAGAGAGAGAGGTCACGGTTTGAGAAAGGAGAGGAGAGAGAGAATTGACAGAGGGCCACCAAGCATCGACGAAGGAGGAGAAGCGAGGAGGACTGTCGGAGGAGGGCACGACGGGGAGGAGGACTAGCCGAGACGAAGCTTAGGTGAGCTACTTCTTATGCATGCATGCCGATTTCATTTTAGCGTTCCATCTTCGTTTCATGTTATTTGTTCGTTTTTTTAAAATAATAATAATAATTATTATTATTATTATAATAATAATTATTTTATGTCAATATGAGACTAATTTTGGTCTTACAAATAAGGTTTTAAGAAAATCATCATGTGAGATTATTATTCTCCTCAAATGCTTGGGGTTGTGTGAGATTTTAATCTCCTTAGACCCTGAAAATTAGTACATACTTGTTTAAGAAATAATAAGAATAATAATAATAATAATAATACAAAAATAAATACTTTAATTAAATATTTTCCATTATTCACAAAATCATCATATAAGAATATTGTTCTCCTCGAGTGCTTGGAGTCGTGTGAGATTTTAATCTCCATAAACCCCGAAAATTAGTACATACTTGTTTTAAAAATAATAACAATGCGAAAATAAATAATTTAATTAAATATTTTCCATTATTTACAAAATCATTGTATGAGAATATTGTTTTCCTTGAATGCTTGGGGTTGGGTGAGATTTTAATCTCCTTAGACCCCAAAAATTAGTACATACTTGTTTTAAAAATAATAACAATGCAAAAATAAATACTTCAATTAAATATTTTCCATTATTTACAAAATGATTAAGTTTGTGCTTTATAAAAAATTTAGTTAATTAAAAATGCCATGTGAGACCTAGGTCTCCATAGGCTTAGGAGAAATCGATCCTATCAAAAATAAGACTAAAAGCATTCTAATTTCAAAATCCTAAAAAAAAATATGTAAAAATAAAATTTCGAAAAATTCCCAAATATTTTATGCCATATTTTGGGTTCCTGCGTGAGATTGTTCGTTTTCTCAAGCACCCAAAGGTTAATTAATAAAAATCACATGAGGTCCTGAGTCTCCTCAGGTTTCAAAAATTAACATTTAAAATATTGGGATAAATTAATTCAAAAATAGGGAGATTTGTCCTACCAATTATGTAACTAAAAATCCTAAGAATATTCTTCCATTATATTTTACTTTAAGTTTAGCATAAATTTTAATTTCAGAAAAATAAATACAAAAAAATCAAAAAATTAAAAATCCTAAAAATCCATTTTAATCATAATCTCATGTTCAAGATTAGAATAAATAAATCCAAAAATCCAAGAAATATATAAATTCAAAAATCCCAAAAAATAGCTTTTCATTAAAATTTCATTCTCATTTCAACAATAAATTCCAATCTAAAAAATCCAAAGATAAATAAATTAAAAAATCCAAAAATATTTTTATTTCATTCCGAACAGTATAAACTCCCAAAAATCTTAAAATCTTTGCCCATTATCATTTCATTTAAATAAATGATGAAATTTCAAAAATTAAAAAAAAAATTACAAAGAGGAAAAAATGACGAGATCAAGAAAGCCAGATTAATTAGGTTGTTGTGAATTAAAACACTCAAATCAAATTTCAATCCTGTTTGGTTTACAAAATTTTGTTTAATTTGAACTCTCATATTTTCATAAAAAAAATTACAAATCATCAACCACTAGACCTGCCATTTTGGTTGAACTACATGGACTTTGATCCCTATTACGGGGTACGTAGGCCCTAGGCTTTCATCCTAGGTCAAGTCTACCCTTTGTAAATACCTATTCATTTGCTTCCATTAGTGTCATTTTTGTCTTCTCTGTTTAACAGGCATGCATGTTAATAAAGGGTATTTGAGATAAATTTAAGGTCATATTCTATTTCAGTTGACTAGTTTAAGGTAATCATCCTTATGGATGGGTGTTATGGGGTGCCTAACACCTTCCCCACACTCAAATAGGCTTCTGAACTCATCTTCGATTTCGCAGACCGTTTCGCCTTTTCTTTTTGTTTAAATTGATTTTCTAAAGTTTTCTGTTAAAAATTTTCGTGACAACTCCAAATAAATTGATTTTCCAGATTCATTTTTGGGAATTAATTTAAATCACTTCTTATTTCCTTCTCGCTGAAAAGTCGGTTACGACAACTTTCCATAGTAGTTTGGGAAAGGCTTGTCATTTGGAAATGGAGTTCCAACAGAACATATACTATGTCCTTATTTCCAGTCAGGACTGTCAAACATAGTGGAGATATACCTAACTTGTTCAAATTATGAGCTGTATATTTGTCTACTTCAGACAGTAGAGTGGACCCATCAAGATGTTTGACGCAACCTTATGCAAAGTCATATTCCCATTTTCATTAGTTAATCTCATTATTATCTATTCATCTACATTTATATCCATTATTGAAGATGTTGATTTATGAGCATGTGCACTATATTGGGAGAAAATGACCATGATTACATCTGTACTCTTTACTCCAGTAGTAATGTAAAGTAGAATGTTGCCAAATTTCCTGTTCCTCTTAGTGGGAAGTTTTGGAAATTAATGGCCAATCAATCCTTCTATCTGTTTGTAATAACCAATAAAATAATAAAAGTAAAAATGATAAGTATAAAATATAGGGACCGGTTTGTAGGATGATAAATTTTGTTAGGGTCAAAATATATATTTAAGGGACTAAAATAAATATTTAGGTGCCTGTCGTAACCGACCTTTCGGCAGGATTGGTATTAAAACATGGTTTAAAACCGATTCCCAAAGACAGAATTTTGAAAATCGATTTTATTAGGAGTCGCCACCAAAATTTTTAATGGAAAACTTTGGAAAACCAATTTAAAACAAAACAAACAAAAAGACAAAGGTGAAATGGTCTGCGAGGTCAGAGATGGGTCCGAGAGTCTATTTGAGTGCGGAGAAGGTGTTAGGCACCCCACAACGCTTGCCCATAAGGGCGGTTACCTTAAATTAGTTAGTTGAAATAGAATATGGCCTTTAATTAATCTCAATTACCCTTTTATTAACATAGATGCACGTTAGACCTAGGAGACAAAAAAAAACGAAAATGCATGCAAACTAATGGATATTTACAAAGGACAGACTTGACCTAGGATGAAAGCCTAGGGCCTACGTACCCTGCGATGGGGATCAAAGTCCACGTAGTTCGACCAAAAGGCATTTTTATGATTGATGGTTTTTTTATTTGTGATGAGAATAGGAGGATTTTAATTAAAACAGATCATTGTAAACAAAACGAGATTGGAATTTGGTTTGTGTGTTTTAATTTACTACGATCTGATTAACCTCATTCTCCTGATCTCTTCACATTTTCTCTTTTAATTCTTTTGTTTATTTTTGGAATTTTAATTTTAATTTTGAAATTTAAATGAAATTATTATGGGATAAGATTTTTAGGAATTTTGGGAGTGTATATTGTTTGGAATTGAAGTGAAGTTATAAAAAATATTTTTGAATTTTTAGATTTATTTGTTTTTTTGGATTTTCAAAATTGGAATTCACCTTTGAAATTAGGACGAAAATCAAATCATTTTTCTGATTTTTGTATTTATGTATTTTTTGGCATTTTTTAATTTACATATTTCTTTGGATTTTTGGATTTTCTTCTTTTGTTTCACTTGTTTTTTATTTTTACTTCCTTTTTTAAAATCTGGATTGATCGTTGAAATTAGAACAAGATTATAATAGAAAGCCATTTTTGGAATTTTTGAACATGGCATTTTAATTATTTAAATTTTATAAAACCCTGTCTTTATTTATTTTGTAAATAATTCAATTAAAATATTCATTTTTGCATTACTATTATTATTTTAATATCATTATTATCTCTAAATTAATTATGGAGATTTAAGGAGATTAGAACCTCACATGATCCCACGCAATCGAGGATAAATGAATTCTCACACGATAATTTCATAAATAATGAAAAGTCTTTAATTAAGTCAATATATAATCATTATATATATATTTTTAAAACAAATGTGCTAATTTTAAAAGATCTAAGGAGATTAAAATCTCACGTGATCTCCTGCAATCGAGGAAAATCGGATTCTCACACAATAATTTCATAAATAATGGAAAGTATTTAATTAAGTCAATATATAATCATTATTATTTTTAAAACAATTGTACTAATTTTTAAAAGATCTAAGGAGATTAAAATCTCACGTGATCTCATGCAATCGAGGAGAACCGAATTCTCACACGATAATTTTATAAATAATGGAAAGTATTTAATTTGAATTAAGTTAAATATTTAGTTATTATTGTTTTGTGCTAATATTATTATTTGCGACGAATATGCATTAATTTTTTTCTTTGGGATCTAAAGGGATCAAAATCTCACACGATCCCAAACATCCGAGGAGAACAATATACTCACTCGATAATTTATTTAAAATTTTGCTTATAATGCCCAAAAAATTATTAATCCCATATACAAATAACAATATTAATAATGAATAATAACACATTAATTAACCTATCAATTAACTAATAAACTAGAAACAAAGAGGCTGAGCAGAGACATACGAAACGCATTGTAGCATGAACGTCCACATGCATGCGTGAGGATTACCTGGCTTCGTCTCGGTGACCTGCTCTTCCCAGTGACACTCCTCCTTCAGCAATCTTACTCAGCTTCCCTTGGTGCACCGTGGCTCCTCCCTTCAAACGCCATCAGCTTGAACGGCATCAGGCTTCAAACCCAACTTCATAAACCTCATTTTCACTCAAACAGAATCAAGTCCAGCAATGGCATTCCCCAGAAGAAGGCACTCTTTAGCACACTACCCCGGCCTGCAAGGAACGTTGTGCTGAAACAATTACTGCCCTCACACAAACAACTCGGTTTTCGTTTGCTCTCTCCTCCAGCACCGTGTCTTTGCCTTCTCGTCGATGCTCGTGGCCTCCAGGCTCTCTGCTTCATGATTTCTCTCTCTCTCTCTTTTGTTCAGGCTCTCCCGTTGCCTCTTTCGAAGCTCTCTTCATCCTTGTTCCCTACTTTCTCGTGCTCTTCATGGTGTGCAGTGGGCCACTCTGTTAAACTCTGTTTTGGGCTGCCAAAACAGAGTATTTTACTTCACATGGAAGACTTTCGGTTCTGCTCTTTCTTGGCTTGCATTCGGTTCAGTTCCTTTCTTCCTCTTCTCGGTTTGGTTCTCATCTTCTCGGTCTATCGTTGTGGCTTCAGTCCATCGCTGCAGCTCAGATTTTTTTCTTGCTTCAGCTCATGTCTTCTCGGTTTTCTGCTCCACTCCTTCGGTTCCTGACAAGAGTAGCACACGGAAGGCCAACAAAGAGAGGAATGCCGAGAAAGATCCCAACAAATTGAAAAGACCGCCTAGTGCTTTTCTCGTCTTCCTCGAGGAGTGCAGAAAGGCCTTCAAGGCAGAAAATCCTAACGTGAAGGCTGTATCAGCTGTTGGGAAAGCTGGAGGAGAGAAATGGAAATCCATGACTAGTGCTGAAAAAGCACCATATGAAGCCAAAGCTGTGTTTGTTCAGCTGCTATGAGTCTTCAACTTTTCTTTGAGATTCATACGCACTTTTGTCTCATCTAACGACGTCGATAGTGGCACCAGCGCTTCTGACATTGCCATTCTTGTTCACACTGCCAGGATGGGTGGGAGGAGTGCTGTGCTTGACCTCGCAGGAGTCGTCACTTTCTATTCTTATAATCTTCTCTCGGCAGTGTTGGAGTGTCATGCTCAGCTCGGCCATCGCCAGCTTCGCTTCAGAGACATGGCCAGAGACATTTTCTGGTATCATCCTCCCAGTCCTGCAACTTCAACACCCTCTGGACAATTATCTCCACATCACTGTGAAGGAACCTGTGTGCAAATCCCATAAAATGCATAACCAAGGAACTGTAATATAGGTAGTTAGATAAAACATAATCCTGCCAACGAGGTGTATATTCACAACTTCTAGATAGAGAGCTTTCCTTCCTTGCATTTGCAGCAGCATCAGACGTAGATCTCCAATCACTACCTGACGATGTTCGATAACCTGAGTTGCTTTCTGCTGCGTCCCCTTCATCAGACCAATTAGATGGTGCAGCCACTCTATTATCCTGGACACTAAGCTGCCTAGTCAGCTTTGAAAGAATGGAGGACTGTTTTTGTATGTGCTCCCTTTTACGCTTTGCATTATGGTCCTCCTCAAGCAGTTCTTCATTTTTTTACCGAGCTTTGGGCACTGATGGAACTGTACCACTGGTTAAGCATGTCTTCTTTGGCTTTCTCCACTTGGCGAAGAACAACCTCTTGGGGCATTAGCTGCAAGGTTGTTTTGAACAGCTTCTGCATAACCACGAACTTCTTGAGACATCCTTCTGAGCTCCTCTTCCCACTCTTTTGCTGCTCCAATTCTTTCTGTCCTCTCTACCCAAAATCGGTCTAAGGAGGCACCTCCTGCAGAAAAGCCTCCCCGAGCCAAAAAAGAAAAGAGATTTGGTGGCATTCGTATTTCTCTCTCCCACGAGCTGCCACTGCACTGCCAGCCTCCTCTTTTCTTTTTGCCTCCCTTTTTCAGCTTTTTTTTCCTTTTTCTGATCCATTGTTTTCTCCTTTTTTTTTTAATTTAATTTTTGTTATTATTACTATTAATTAATTATTTTTTATTTTTTTATTTTTGCCTTGTAATATATTTTATATCTTTATATTTATTTATTATCTTTTTTGATTTATTATAATTATTCTAATTAGCTAATTATTTTTTTTTTTTTGATTTTGAGTTTATCCCTCATTCTCTATTTTTAATTCTAAATTGTCCCCCAATTGAAAATATCATTTGAAGTTTGACATTTTTAGTTTTTCCATGTTCTTAATTATTAATTAATTGGTGTTTCTATTAATTAAATAATTAAGTGATTAGGGATGGGGTGTTCACAGTGCCAAAATATAATTTTAGCTAAAACATGAAAGAAACCCATTAGCCTTTTTCTTCTTCTTTTCCCACACACTTTTCCTACATTGTCTCTCATGCTCCATGTTTTCTTCCTTTCCAGTGTCCTTCTTTTTTCTCTTCTATTTCTCATTCTTCCTTTTTTTTTTTAGTTCAATCTTTTTTTTATCTTTCCATAATGCTCTATACTCCTCCACTCTTGTTCTCCAGTTTGCCATGATGTGGAGAAAGATGTAAATGATGGTGGGCTGCCATTAAAGTGTAAGTAAACTCCATTTTTGCCCTTCCTCTCCCATTCTTTCAAATTTTTGAAATTATTACCTTTATTTTATATTCTCCTCCATTTTGGCTCCATTTTCTTACCATAAATCGATTGTAAATTTCCAGCATTTTATCATCCATAATTTGGCTATATTCAAGCACTTTAATTTAGGGTTTTTGTTGTTGAAGCACTAAAGAGAGATTCCCACACTTAAATCTTCATTTTTTTTTTCTTTTATAATGGTAACTTAAATTAGAAAACCTAGGCTTAGGGTTAGTAGTAAGAATAGGAATCTTAAAGAAAATTAGGACTTTAAGTGTTAGAGATTATATTTAGTTAAATTGATAACTATAAGTGCACATTGAAATGCTTAGTATGTTAATTCATATTGTTGAACATATGTAGCTTTGTGGATACCCCTTCAACTGGGGGTTGTGATAAGTTGTAGGAATAAGGGACCTCCACTATCGATCCTTATTGGCGAGTGTATAAATAGCAAAGTAACACCTTCTATTTTACTTTATGATTATGATTCTTTGTCCAACTTTTATTTTTCTTATTCCATGCTCTGCATCTTATGGGGAAGACAAATCTATAATTTTTCAAACTCTTCAATTTTGTATATATATATGATATGATATATATGGATGTATAATAGCACGATGATAAATGAGATCACTATATTATATGAGCAATTGCTATTGAGAAAAGCACTTGGTACATGAGAAGCGCAAAGTAAGGGCTATATTATATAAATTAAGAAAAAAGTATTATATACAAGGTGAATGTCAAAATACATGTGTTGTGAAATTGTGTGCTAAGATAAAGTTGTGTTGGAACTTTGAACTTTAATTCTTTTTTTCACATTATTTTTAAATTTCGTGATGGTATTTTATCGAAGTTTATCATCTTTAGTCAATATGTTATTTGTTTATCATTTTTAATCATTTATTATATTGTTAGCTTCCTTTCCTATAAATTGCTAATAATTACCTTCTTCTTTCGTTGCATCATTGAAGCTTTTTCTATTTATTTACTTGTAGTAATTAATATGTTAAGTAGCATATTATTTATTCATGTAACTTATTTACAATATTTATTTATATTCAATAGTTTTAATAGTTTAAAGTGTGGATGTGAATTCAAGTAAGAACCTCGTAGCCATTAGCGAGGGTAACAGCCTAGGTACACCTAGTTAAGATGAATGATTGAGACATATTCAGTAAAAAGATACAGCTAAAAATTTTTAAGTCATATCTTATAAGGGGATATAAGTATGAATTATTGAGACATATCTAATAAATATGAAATATTATTATGGCGCTACGCGATATTGTCCAATGTGGTGATAACTAATATAATTATGTGCTAGGGTACGAAATGATGATCATGGTTCTTCTTTGATACTTACTCCATTTAAATTTTAATGTTTAAAAATAGTGTTTTACTTTATTGAATTTCAATTTCTTTACTTAAATATATACTTAGTGAAAAACTCTAATTCCTTTGTTGTTTCTCTTTTTGTTTACTTTAGTATTTATGCACTCATTAAGTCTGTAGTAGACTTACACCTTTCTTTAACATTTTTATATATTAGTATGTGTTAATGTGAAATTGCTTTCAGACTTGTTTGTTGTTCAAACTTTTTTGTATGTCATGTTGATATAGTTGCAGTATGCGTTTGACTTTAAGGTGGTGGCTATTATAAGTCAAGTTGTTTGGGGTTGTATGGTTGTTGTGAACATTATAAACCTTGTATAGATAGTTATCTTACTATATTATATTAAATATATTTTGAAATATTATTAAGCTAATATTGTTATTTATTATGATTGTAATACTGTTGGACTATAACTAGCTATAGAGGTTTGGTTAATATGATATTTTCAAGGCAGGTGTTGTTCCTCATGAAGCAATGAATCACTTCTGTGGATAACTTATTTAAAAACATCGAACAAAAGATTTTTGTTCTCTGAACATACCTTCTCTAAGGTGTCAACGAAATTGTCCACATCTCCATGTCGAATAGCTTCTTGCAATTTAGACTGTTGAGCTTTTCTTCCCATAAACATCACTATTGGGGGAGTCAACTTTTGCTTTCAGGTTCTCCACCCTAGCATAACTTCTCTCTCTCCAGCTTCCTTCATTTGCTCCTATAGGAATTTGAACTCGATCTATATTTCTCCCACTTTTACTCCACAATCAAATGAGAACCCAAGAAGAACTTCATAATATTTCTGTGTTTGTATATATGATCAACTTGCAAGATCTGACATAACCTCATGTATTTAAAATAACAATACTCAATGCAGAATCAACATATGCTTATGTTAATTATTAATTGTTTGAATTCAGTGTGTCTAAGCATTTTTTTCCTTGACGCATTGACATATATCAATTGAGCCAATTTATTTTTATCAAATATATGTCGTCATATAATCAAGGTAGATAAAAGATTTTCTACCCAGATTTTGACCAACTACACAAAGTCTAGTGGAGAAGATCGAAAATTTGATGCTAAATACATGATGTGAATGCAATTTATTGGTACAGCTAGGCCAGGCTTTTTAGACTATATAAAGAAGTCATTTGGCAAAAAAAAAAAACCTATCTGATCTCTCTCTTATTATATTATTATCAGATCGATATGCATTTATTGCATTCCCATTAATTGTTAGTTGACTATAGCTTTGACTCATATAGCTTGGCCAGTAGGGTACATAATATAGTGTGCATATTAAATTACAATTTTTTAAAAACCAAATCAATTCATTATTACTTGTGAATATGTAAAAAAATATTTTTTTGAAAAAAATTAATTACTTACCTTTTCTTCCTTTAGATATATGTGCACTCTAACGTTCTAAATTTTGAATACATGAAGTGAATGCAGTGAATTGTTTTTATTTTTTTGAAATAAACCATTAACCTTTATTAATTTGGAAAATTTGGGATTACAGTCCAAACGCAATTAGTAGCTAAAAGACAAGACATTCTCGTTACAGAGTGAGCTTCTGTATTGTCTTGTCTTCTTATCCAAATGCAGGAGAAAGTAGGGAAGTTTCTTAGGAATTCCTCGCAGTCCTGAATAATCTCACAAAATTCTGTGTCATCTTAGGCATCTATCATTAAGGCATTCCAAACTCTTGGAGCATCCGTTCTGAAAACGCCATTGCCTTCAAGGTGAGCCCCTGCCCATGCCATGGTGCTTCTCTGGCCTTTAGCTTCAATGGTGTGAAAGCTTAAGAGGCCCATATGCGTACCCATGATTACTTTCACAAGATAGTCTTTTTCATACAAAAGATAGCATCATAGCCTAAAAGCTCTTCCCCTTCGAAGATAGCTCCATCCACTGAACAGCTCCACACAAACTCCTCTTCTTGAGTTCTATGAGAGTTTAAGGGTGTACTTGGATTCGAATTAAGAGATGACAGATTTGTAAATTTCCATTCCCTTGACTTAAATAAAGCTTTTTCAGGTATGACAATGTGTGGTCTGTAACATCTTCCCCATACTACATGATTTCTTGGGTCCCAGATATGCCATGCAATTAAACATAGATGTTCGAGTTCCTTTATAGACTTGGTTAGCCAGCTAGGTAGGAAATTCTAAAAGCTTGTACGAGGTTGATCACTGTTACATCTCTGCCAAGCTATTTAAGCTCTACTACAAACTAAAAGAGTGTGATCTACTGAGCAGATTTGATTTTACAGTGATAATACGTTTGAGGGCTCACCAAGAGAACTCCTTTACTTTGGGAGGAATATCTAAGATCCATTATTTATTCCAGGGAAAATGGGGCGGGTCAAATGCATCATATGTTAGACCCAAAAAGAGTATATAATAGCCTGACTTGACATAATATAATCCTTTTTTCTCTAGATGCCATATTCTTTTGTTCGTTCTATTTTTTATACATAAAGAGAGTTGATCTTTTCAACATCCCACTCCTTCCTTTCTTGAACAAAAAGGTGAGCAACCTTTAGGAAACATCAATATTCTTAGTGACGAGTTAAGCCCGAGGCATCCAAAGGTCAGGCTACACCTTAATGCTCTCTCATTGCCTATTCTCCAATGCATACCTTGTAACAACATGGGTTGGGAACACAAAACACACCTTCAAGTAAAGCTCGAATTAGAAGACAACCAAGCGGACTAAAAATCCTCTTGTGGAAAATATTTTTCTTTGAGAACACGATATGCTTGAGTGTTTGTAGGATTGGTAAGACGCCATTGTTTTCCTAACATTGCCACATTGGAACAATGTAGGTCTCGAAAACCAAGTCCTCCATCACTTTTTCTACTGCACATGCGCTTCCAAGATAACCATTTGATCCCCCTTCTATTTTCTTAAATACAGCCCCACCAAAAGGAATTCATCATCCGTTCTAATTCCTCATAGAGAAAAGTCGAGATGAGGAACACATACAAAAAGTAAGAACTGTCTGTGCCACAGATTTGATCAGAATCTCCTTCCTGCTCTAGAAAGAAAACTATTCTTCCATTTTTATAATCCCCATAACTTATCTCTGACAAAAGCAAGAGTGTCTTCTTACTTTTTCCAATCAAAGACGGAAGCCCCAGGTTTCTGCCGTCATTGATTGGGGTATACACTCCTGACAACTCTCTCAATGTACTTATGAATTGGTCTTTGACATTTGAGTTGAAGAAAATTCTGAATTTCTGAAAATTAACAGTTTAACCTGATGCAGCTTCATATTCATGAAGCATCGCAGAAAAATAAGGAATCATCTGCAAATAAGAGATGAGAGACACGTGGTCCCTTCACACTCACCCTTCAGCCATGTAAGGCCCAAGTACATTCTGCATGGGTTATAAGAGCCAACAACCCCTCTGCAAAAAGAATGAATAGGTAAGGGAAAAGTGGGTCACCCTATCTCAAACCTTTCTCTAGGATAGCAAGGTCAACCTCTTCTCCATTTAGCAAATATGAGTACTTTACATGTTGCACACAGAGCATCATCCAATCAACCCAAAGTCTATCAAATCCCAGTTTGCTTATAATGGCTTCCAGAAACTTCCAAATGACTAGATCATAGGTCTTACTGATATCAGTTTTCAAAGCCATTACACCTTTTCTCCCCTTAGAATTTGCCTTCATAGTATGGATGAGTTTGAAAGCTACTAAAATGTTGTCAGTGATCAATCTACCCGAGACAAAGGCTGATTGGTTTGCATAAATTATACTAGGTAAGATTTTCTTCAAGTGGTTAGCCAGGACTTTTGACACGATCTTATATAAGATATTACAAAGAGAGATGGGATGAAGATCTTTCAGGGACTGTGGCGAGCTTGATTTTTGTATAAGAACTACCAATATATCAGCTAACTCCTCGAGGAAGCTCTCTTTTTCCAGTCAGTCCTTGCTACATGCTACCACCTTCTCACCTATTTTATTCCAGAATTTTTGATAAAAGGCCAGATTAAAACCATTGGGTCCAGGTGCTTTATAAGGATGTATATGAAATACAACTTTTTTAAATTCTGCAGTAAGGGCTTGATGAGAGATAAATTGTCAACTTGAGTTAGTCTACTGTCTACTAACTCTAGAACGTGATGACACACTGCTACAACTGGAAGAGATAAAGTGGAAACAAACGGCTAAGTTACATTGGATGAAGCATGGCGATAGAAATTCTCCCAACCATCAGTATTATTCTTTCTCCTACGAGCATTCGCATGATGATGAAAAAACTTAGAATTTCTATCGCCATGTTTCATCCATTGTAACTTAGCCCTTTGCTTCCACTTTATCTCTTCCTGTTGTAGTAGTGTGCTCTTTCTATTCTTTAGTCTGTGGAACTCCTAATAATTTCTGCGGTAAGTTTCATTTTCGAAGGCACTCACAGTAGCATTAATCTCCTTCACTTGATTCAAGTAATCGTTCTTTTTTGCCTTTGACCATTTTACAAGGAATTGGATCTTCTCCAGTAAATTACTGGAGCCATTGTGGATCTAGATTTAATAGACATTAAAAATAATTTTAAATATAAAAATAAATATTTTTTAAAATAATAAAAATAAAATATATTAATTCTCACTAAATTATATTGTGAGATATGTAAAATAAATAATTAGATACTAAAAATTATTTTGTAAGATACTAAAAATTGTTTTATTTTGTAATAATAAAATATTATATTAAAATAAAATATTGCTACTGGAGAATCTTTAGTAATATCTAGAGGCATTAGATCCAGATCTAATGACTTCATATTTAATAGATATAAAAAATATTTTAAAATATAATAATAAATATTTTTAAAAATAAGATATATTAAAATTTTAAATTTTATTTAAAATAATTCAATCTCTTTAAATTATATTGTGAGATGTGTAAAATAAATTATAAAATATTAAAAATTATTTTGTAAGATATTAAAAATTATTTTTATTTTTTAATAATAAAATATTATTATAAAATAAAATATTTTATTATTTTTAAAAATGTTTATTTTTATATTTAAAATTATTTTTAATATCTATTAAATTGAGAGCCATTAAATCTAAATCTAATAGCTCTAGTAATTTACTGGAGATTCTCCAATAGCAGAGCTACCAGAGAAGATCCAATTCCAAATATGAAGAGGTGGCCATGGATGGAATTTGATCTTCTCCAGTAAATTACTGCAATATAAAAATAAATGTTTTAAAAAATAATAAAATGTAATATTTTATTATTAAAAAATAAAAATAATTTTTAATATCTTACAAAATAATTTTTAATATTTTATAATTTATTTTACACATATCACAATATAATTTAAAGAGACTGAATTATTTTAAATAGAATTTAAAATTTTAATATATCTTATTTTTAAAAATATTTATTATTATATTTTAAAATATTTTTTATATCTGTTAAATTTGGAGTCATTAGATCTGAATCCAATGCCTCTAAATATTACTAGAGATTCTCCAGTAGCAATATTTTATTTTAATATAATATTTTCTTATTTCAAAATAGAATAATTTTTAGTATCTTACAAAATAATTTTTAGTATCTAACTATTTATTTTACATATTTCACAATATAATTTAGTAAGACTAAATTAATATATCTTATTTTTATTATTTTTAAAAATATTTATTTTTATATTTAAAATTATTTTTAATGTCTATTAAATCTGGAGTTAGATCCAATGGCTCCAGTAACTTACCGGTGAAGATCCAATTCCATTTTACAATTGATTCCCTGCATGTGTCCAGTTGTTTTATCATGCACTGTGGGGTGGTGGTTTCCAAGCTGGACATTACTACCCTTGGGAATTCATCTTCCAGGGGCTATGCATTTTTGAATTTGAA
The DNA here is from genome assembly GCA_037074485.1 of Delonix regia. NCBI lineage: Eukaryota > Viridiplantae > Streptophyta > Magnoliopsida > Fabales > Fabaceae > Delonix > Delonix regia. Next base: position 29,081,023 of record CM073451.1, read on the forward strand.
TCTTCGTCAGCCCCCCACCAAGTTTGTATCAGTCACGGTCATTATGGGTTTGCGGTCCAAGTAAAATGTGGTAACAGTGTCCATAATACAGCTTGGGAATAATGAGACCCGGGAATTGTTAGCCATTGAGTGATCTAGCCTCTGACGTATAACAGAGTTCGTGCCCCTTCTTTTCTCCCAAGTGAATACTTATCGAGTAGTTGGAATGTCCTAGAGATGATAATCATGAATGGCATTTCTCAAGCCATGTAAGAGTGCAGTTGGATGAGTACTACCTCCTTGCTTTTCATCTTTGGAAAGTAAGTCATTATAATCCCCACGCTATCCACAATGAAACAGCCTTCAAACTCCAAGCTAGTGCTAATCTCCTTTATGTGTCCTCCATGAACTAGAGTTTCCACCAAGAAGATTATGTCGGGCATGCATTTAAGGGTGAGCTCTTTCAGAGCTCGAATTGCCTGAGGATTACCCATTTCTCGACAGTTCCAGCTAAGCAGAATCATTATCCTTGGCAAGCCTACCGAGTTAGTCCTGGCAATGAATCATGGTTATGGGGGATGTTGTTCACGTCGATCATACGCAGAGGTTACCGTGTTGGTTTAGCATAGCACTGTGCATCATTTGTCCTAGACCTTTTCTTTCCATCTGGCATCGAAAATGGGCTCTCCTCATTACCTGAGTTTGTTGTACTGGACTGACCGATCTGGGCCTCAACTAATGTGGGATAATATATAGTAACATTATCCATTGTTCGATATTAGTATTTCTTTATTGCTCGATAACCAATCTGCACGAAATCCGCTAACAGATTGTTCTCCATGATTTGTAGAATTTGAATTCAGCATTTTCAATCCATCTTCATTTCTCAGCCACTAACTGACCGCTGGTAAGCTCCGACAACAGCCGGCACACAGGGAAATGTCCCTACACATGGGAAGCTCATTTCCACTACCAGGAACTGCTCTAAGGCTGCAAAAACTTTTAGCATGACCTAACCTGCCATAAAGGAAACATAGCAAAGACAAGCATTCATATTTGAATGACACAAAAATACCTCTACCGTTAGGCAGAAGGATTTTCTTCTTTTGCTTTAAAGGCTCTTGAACATTAATTCGAACACGGATGCGCATAAAACTCGTTTTTCCCTCCTTAATCGCCTTAGCATCATATTGAATAAAATTGCCTACACAATTACCTAGTAGGACATCAAACCCAACGTTAGTTCGTGAACCTGGACCCAGAAATTTGTGAATACTAGAGGCACTGTCATCAGATCATCACCAACGCTTAGCCTATGGTGGACTAATAGGTGGTTGTAAAAAGTCCATGGAGCCCCTTCGATTACTTCGTCTATATCCACCTCATGGAAGAAACGAAATAAGAATCTGCCTTCACCTAGGTCGCTGATATTTACCCCTCCGAAAAGGTCCCATTATATCTGCAACAATATTATGCGTTGCCAGGAAATTTATAATGCTCATTGTGAGGAATTTCCCTACTAAACACAGTTTCCAATTGTCTTCCCCCCGTGGCTTCTAATCCTTCATTGACTGCAATTCTTATTGGCATTTCTCCTTCATTGTATAAATGTAAACTTTATAACCTCGCCTCCATGCTGATTGTCAGATAGCCTCGTGAATGATCAGGGAAAGAAAGGATAACAAAAACTCGCTACACAGGAAACAAGGTCGCACCCGACCTACAAAGACGTGCCATTTCGGCAGACTACTTGAGAGAAATTGACAAAAAATTTTGTCTAGGTAAGCTAAGAGTCAAAGAGGCTGGTGGAGGTAAGTGGGGATAGAAACATGAGTGTCGAGAGCACAAATTGGGGGCCCGTTAATTTCGGACACATCATAAATTGAAAAGAAAGACAAAATTGTGGAGGTAGGTAGCGGTAGAAACATGAGTGAACACAAATTGAGATTCCGTTAATTTCGGACACTAAAAAGAAAGATGAAATTTTGAAGGAGGCTAGTGGACCAAAAGTCTAAGATAATGATGAGGTGGGTGGGGGCAGAGACATAGTGTCATACAACTTGGGGGCAATGATTAAGTCTCCCCAATCGTGAATGGTGCTCAACTGCTCATTGTAGATCTCCAGGGGGAAATTTCCGGCGAAGGTAGGAGGTGAAGAGACAAAGATAGGGACCAAGCTGAAAAACCAATCTTAGTTTGCAGGAAAAAAAATATAATACGCACTATTTTATTTGACACCATACTATCTCTCTCGTACACACCTCACCTCACTCTCGTTCTTCAATGCATTCTATCACTTTTTCATCACACTCAAAGCATATATTTTCGCGCGCGTATATATAAATGAAGTCGGTGTCTTTAAAATTAATATGTGGCTTTTTAGTTGCTACTTCATCACTTTTCTCCTTTTCTTTTTCACTGCCAATTCACTTCTTTGATTTTTCTTCATCAATCACCTAATTTCTTGAAACTTCATGAGATATAAGTTGGTGACTTCTTCGCATACAACTTATTTTCATCCATGTCCTTGTTGAAGAGTGCTCTCTCATGAGCCCAATCTCCAAGAACATGCATATAATATGAATCATATTATATCACCAGACCTCTCTATGCAAGGTGGTAACGTCTGTGCAGAATCAACATTCATAACATTTTTATTTAAAGCAGTGTTAAATCGTCTCAAATGAATCACAGAGATTGCAACATATAGTACTACACATACCCTCTCAAATAAGTACACTAAGGAAATTACCAACTCTTACATCACATCATAAGACAAGCCTCCCCGGTTTAAAAGGTCACCCTTCCCTGTTTCATTGCAGAATCCTGACATAAAAATTCTCACTTATTGTTCTTGTTCTTGCATGCCTTCTTGCTGAGAAGCTGATGACTTCTTATACCTCAGCAGGACCTCCATATAATGAAATAGTCATCCTCATATGGAAATCACTCGCTGGACACAGTAATGGTATGATAAATCCATAGGGGAGTACTCCAAGAAAAACACCTCAAGATGAAGGAAGGAAGATGCTTCCAATGATAGTGATAACATTCGCAAGCCATGTGACATTGCACGCAACTAGACATACTGCTGCCATAAACGCCAAAGTCATAGTCACTAGAGCCATAGCCACCATAAAATATGCTATGAAATAGGCACTTTGTGCCAAATGATATTCACGAAACTGTGCCCAAAAACAAAAGGGAACACCCGAAAGTGGAACTATACGTGGATACTGTGTTGAAGATCACAAATATCTGTAACATTGATCGGTTAACTAATACTGCCATGCCTCTATATTTTTTTAGAGTAGGATTGTAACACTTGTAAGTTTTGTTCTTAGAAAGAGTAAAAGAATAAATGTCCATGGTGTTGGATGTTAATCTAATAAGAACCTTAGTTTAGTGGAAAGGCATTGGCACATTGATCTTTTTAACACTTGCCAAGTGTGATGCAAAATTTTTGTTCTTAGCAAGAGTCAAACTATAAATATTTATGGTGTATGTTATTAATCAGATAATGAGCTATGACTTAGTGGTAAGACCATCACTTGGAGTTTAATGGCACAGGTTTGAGACCTAGCTTCCTCCTCCTTTAAAAAATTTTTGGTGCTGACACTTGTCCTCCTAGGTGAAATGAAGAAAATGGCCCTTACTTCTCCTTCTTCTTCTTCCCGATTCTTTTTTTTTTTTTTGCAAAACATCATTAGCTCTTCTCTTGGTTTTTCCGCTCCACCGTCACTATTTGCCACCTCCATAGCTTCCAGCCAACATCCTTCCTCATTGACGACGAGCTTCTGACCACCGCGCCTTGCAGTTTCTGATGACAGTGTCCTTTTTTTGGCATCTTTTGTTGGCAGTTATGGAGGAGTGATTTTCAATGATTTTTTTGGTGAGTTTTACTTGGTTTTTCATGAAATGTTGATGGTAGATGCATTTTCAATCCTTTCCCATTGAATTTCAGCCTTAAAAGCATGTTTTTAGACAAGTTTTTTAGATTGGTTCTTCTAAGGACTAAACTAAAAATTTTCTGGACTTTTGGGGTTTTACAAAGAATTGTAGAATTTTGGAATTTAATGGGTTTAAGTTGGTATTGCAGGAACACTTTTAATGTTTATGAAATAAAATCCTATTGTTCTTCATGGCTAAGCTTAGTTCTTTATGGCAATTTGGGATGAAAGTGAAAATTTTAGTAAGTTTATAAGGAAGTGAATTTAAATTGCTGAAAAACTTGAGTAAGTTATGTGGAAGAATCAAGGAATATGAGCTAAGGCTTGTTTTTAGTGATAATAAGGAAGTTGAACATGAACATGGTAATGGAAATGTGATGAATTAAAAGAAGAAAAATTCTTCTTAATTGGGATTATGTGTTGAGTTGATGTTATGGGATAGTGTGAGAATTATAGATATTTTGGTTGCTTTTGGTAAATCTTTTCCATTTATGAACTTGTTAAGAGGCATTATAATGAGCCTAAATTAATGTGTATTAGTAATGGGAATTTAGGAAATTGTACTTTGTGATATAGGGATTATTGGGTGAAATATCATATAACCAAGAGAAAGGAGCCTACTTCACCCACCAAGTAAGCTGTAGCCCTTCCAATCATATGACATGTTATATGATCTTTGTTTAACGTTACATTGTTATATGACAACATAGCTTGCTAGACTTGATTAGTCTTGAATTATGACTTGCATGTGATGCCATGTAAAACCATAAAAAGAAGATTGTATGAAAAATGAATACTAGATATGTTAAATAGTGTGAGCTTATGCCTCACGACTGTTTGATTTAAAATACCAAAGGCTAAGTTCCCTTGACAGATGGTAAAAATTTTTCTCAAGGATTCTGGATTCTCAACTGATAAATGTATATATCCAAGGACTAAGTATCATTGACCGATGATAAAGATTCTCCGAGGGTTATGGATCCTCGACCGATAAATGTGATTTTCAAGGGCTATGTACCCTTGATCGACTTAATTTCCTTGGAATGAATCCATGACTGTTATTATTAAATTTCATATTTATGACTTAATATGATAAAGTTTTAAATGTTGATTCATAAAGAACTGATCATATTAAAAGGTATTGTAATGGTTTATTATTAGAATGCTACCCGTTTATATTTTATTTAATTTCAGGTAATCACCTAGAGCAGTTTGCTGACTAGGAAGACTAGAAGAGCCCTATTGGTATTGCTGAGGATTTGATTCCTTATTTTTTTGTTGAGGTTTTGTAATTTTGTAATAGTGTAACTTGTTAAAGATGTAAATAACTGTAAATGGGTATGGAAGACCACAGGTAGATTCCTCATTCCCTTATTGTGATGTAATGGTTTTTAGATGATCAGAGAGATGAGCTCTCTTTTCTAGATATTGTGGTTTTTGACATATATTCGTAACAATTTCGGGAGATCTCAGTTATAGAGGAGACTCTGTTGGAATTTTTACAAAATATATGAATGTGAATCTACTTGGTAATGAATTTTCATTTTGTATGATTTACAATTCATTTAAAAAAACATTATGTTAGGCTTACAGAAAAGGGTTATTCCCGTTATCTGTACCAATTGCACTTCGAAGTTGGGGTGTGACAATCTTGATGGCAAGGGTTCAAGTCTCAACTTCCTACTCTCATAGAATTTTTTTGGTGCTGCCACGTGTCCTGCCATGTGATTTTACCAAATTGCCCCTCACTTCATTTTCTCTCTAATTGATCTTTTTTTTTTTTTTTTTTTGTTGCAGAATGCTTCATCTTTTCTCTTAGATACTTCGTGTCCGTTCTACTCCGCCACACCTCCAGCCATCACCAACCGGCATCCTTTGTCATCAACGACCCATCTCCGGCCATCGCACATCATTGTTCCAATGAAAAACTTATAGCTTCGTCTAACTCTTCACTTGGTTGTTTAGAGGCCGAAAATTGATCCATTTTTGGGTAAGCTTGGTTTAATCATATGTAGGTCCATTTACTCCTTAAATTTCATCCTTTTTCCCTCTAATTGGTGGTTAGAATGATGAATATTGGTAGTGAATTTTCTGGAAATGCTCAAGTTTATACCTAAGGCAAATTAGGGACCAATCCAAAATTTTTTTAGATTTTTGGGATCAAATATGAAATTTTAGAATTTTGGAATTTAATGGGTAAAGCTAGTATTTTAGGAACACTATTAATTTTTATGAAATGATATCTTATTGTTCTTCATGGCTAGGCTTAGTTGAAGGTGAAAGAAAGTATTAAGGTATGGTAAATTGGGATGTAAGTGAATAATTAGAAATAAGAAATATAAGGAAGTGAATTAAATTGATGAGAAATGAGCAAGTCATGTGGTGGAATCAAAGAAAATGAACTAAGGCTAAGGTATGATTTTTTTAAAAGTGATAAATAAGGAGATCTAGACATGAGTTTGGTTAAGGAGATGAAATGAACTAAAGGAAGACAATTCTTATTAATTTACTATATTTGTTTAGTTGATGTTATGGGTTGGTGTGAGACTTGTAAATATTTGGTTATTGTAGTAAGTCCTTTCAATTTATGAATGTGCAAAAAGGCATCGGAATGAGACTAAGTTAATGTGTATTGGTGACGGTGGATTAAGAAAATTGTACTTTTGTGTTATAGGGATTATCTTGTGGAATATTCTATAACCAAGAGAAAGGAGGCAAGGTTATTTAGAATACTTCATCCACCAAGTAAGCAGTGGCTCTTCCAACAGTGTGATATGTTATTTGATGTTGTTTTCCATTTACATCATTATATAGTAGAATAACTTGTTAGACTCTATTAGTCTTTCTATTGAATTATGAATTGTATGTGATGCCTGTGCAAAAACCATAAAAAGAGGGTTTTATGAAAAGTGAGTACTAGATGTGTTAAATAGCGTGAGCTTATACTTCACGACTATCTGATTTAAATTACCCAAGGGTTAAGTATCCTTGATCGATGATAAAGTTTTCCCCAAGGGCTGTGTATTCATGACCGATAAATATGTTTCCCAAGGGCTAAGTACCTTTGACCGACTTGATTTCCATAGAAGTAACTTAATGACTGTTATTTTATATTGCACCGTTAAAGTCTCTCTCTTTTGTATAGTTAACACATGTTTATGTCTTATTATGGTAAAAATTTAAATGTTGATTAATAGAGAACTGGTCATTTAAAAAGGTTTGTGCCAACTGGTATAGTGTTAAATATTTGAGAAGTTATTATGAAGTAAATTGCACAGAGTTCTGCATACCTCAAGGTATTGGTATTGGTTTTGATACTAGAATGCTACCCGTTAATATTTTTAAAATTTTAGGTAACCACCTAGAACAACTTCCTAAACGTGAGGGCTAGAAGAGCCCTACTTGTACTGCAGAGGATTTTATTCTTTACTTTGTTAGGGTATTATACTTTTGTAATAGTGTAATTTAGCCAAAATGTAAGTAACTGTAAGTGTGTATAGATGACCATAGGCAGATTCTCTATTTCCCTATTTTGATATAGTTTTATTTGTTATTAGATGATATGAGAGTTGAGCTCTCTTTTCTAGATTTTATTGTTTATAGGCAGATATTTGTAGTAATTTCGATAGGCTTCAGTTATAGAGGAAATTCTGTCAAAATTCCTAAAAAAATATATGATTGTTAATCTGTTTGGTATTGAGATTTCCGTAAATTTACATTATTGCATGATTTATACATTAGTATAATCGGTGAAGAAACAAAGTGTTAGGCTTACAGGAATGGGTTATTCCCATTATCTGTGTCGGTTGCACTTCGGAAGTTTGGAATGTGACAAGGATCATTGGAGTTGTTTGCACTACCTATTTTGACTGATCTTAGCTAATACATATGAGCTGAAAATGGAGCTGATATAATTCAATTTTTACCCCAACAGAAAGAAAAGGATGAAGAAATATACACCAGATGAGTAAGAAAAACTGGTCAACACAATAGATGAAATTCAGTTGTCACATAGACTTGAAATACATATTACAGCACCCTTCATAAACTACATGTGAACACTAGTCTTGTATTTCGGATTCTGATGATCAGCTCCTCCTTCTTAGAGTTCATACTCAATTCTTTCTGTTCTTGTCTTAGATTTAATCTTGGGAGGACTTCCATACACTAAAATGTGAATCCTAATAAGAAAATTACTCACTGGGCGTATTACAGGAATTTGACTTCCAAGTGGGAAAACTGCCACAATGTAAAGGCCCAAGATGAAGGAAAAGAAGATAATTCCAATGACAGTTATGAGATTGGCAAGCCATGAGATATTGGACACAACTAGACGTACTGCTACCATAAATGCTAAACTCATTGCCACCAGAGCCATAGCCACCATATGAAACCCAAACACAGAGAATCTTTTTGCCGAATAAAAGTCACCATCAGACTGTGCCCACATCAGAATAAGGGATCCAAGTGTAGAACAAAACATGGCCATTGTGTTGGAAACAGCAAATATCTTGAACATTGTTGTTTTGCCCAGTAATGCCATCCCTGGGTTAGGATCGTTAAAGGTTTGAACACTACCAGGCACAGTTAACCCTGCTGCAAATGTCACCGTTACTATCAAAGTAGCCACCACCATCAGTGTGTCCGCTCCTTGCTTCAGCCATAATAGTTTTGGTGCTTCTCTGCTTTTACCAAGTATACTTCTTGCCTTGTCACTTTTACGTGCACCTGCAGAAACAAGGATCACTTTTGATAGCAACTGCAGATAAATGAAAAATGTGAGAATATTAGAAACCGTACGTACAATAAAGAACATAAATCTAATAATAAATTTACATATATGTTTAAATATCTTCAAGGCACGCAGTAAACTATCAATTTTCCCATCATTTATTAATTACTGACATATGAACTAGTCTATTTCTAAGCACTTCATATTGAATATCTTGTTAGCCACTTGTATATAGCTTCAATCTGTGGAAGAAAAAATATTTTAGTTACATAACTAATCATTAGATAGCGTTATTTCTCGCCAGGTTTATTTTGATATGTTAAGCAGTAGATAAATTATATACATTTACCTGTCCAAGTGAAAGTAGTCCGAGTGAAGTTGTTTTTTCCTGTTCCAACAAAAGTATATCTAAAGCCGTGAGACCTTCATTATTGACGATATTCACATGAACCCTCTTATCACGTGTCAAAGAAAAAAGAATATTTGGTGAAGAATTTTTTGAAGCCAAATGCAACGAAGTATTTCCGTCTTTGTCCTTCTCGTTTACATCAAGTTTTGTGTTTCTCAATAGATATTTCACCACATTATCTTGTCCTTTCTTTGTAGCAACGTGAAGAAAATTTTGACCTTTTTGGTTGACCAATACTCTAGAATAATCAGGCCATTCTTGTTCAAGAAATACCTTGACCACCTTAATATGGCCCCATTTGCAAGCAAGGTGAATAGGAAGGTGGCCCTTTGCATTCCAATCTAAGGCACTTAGAGCAGATTTGTTTAATAGAATACGAACACCTTCAACGTAACCCGTAGATGCTGCGTAATGAAGAGGAGTTCCTCCATCCTCATCTCTCAAAGATATTAGCTTTGGTTTTTTTTCCACTATATCCTTTATCCAATCTGCAATCAGTTAAAACTAGCTCTTAAGAATGTTGATGGTTTGAAAAGTTTACATGAAAAAATAGTTGAGAGATGTCTTTTAGGTTTCATGTTGAAGGGACAAAAGACTGAGTCATTAATAAATTGGGCTCTAATATTGATTCGATTTTTGAGAAGAGATTTTTCTCTGTTTTTATAGTTGTATGGTAAGAAAAGTCTGACAGAGATTGCTTGTGTTTGTGTTTTTTGAAAGTCTAGGTGTAGAACTCTGTGTGATAGGAATTATTAAGTACCTTCAAAGGCTAGTATTAGCCCTATAGTTAATTGAAATTTGAATCCTACACTTGAATTTAACATGCCTAGTGTTACTTACTAACTAAAATGCTTTAGATAAAATGGTAAGGCACAATTCTATTTCTTTAATTGTAGAAAAGATGCCTACATTCAAACATGTAGATAAAGACAGCCAACCTATATATATATATATATAATTGTCTTGCATATGTCAGCATTGACTTCATAAATAAGGGTACAAGAGAGAAAAGAAAGTAAATAGATATGCATACCTGCATTCTTTGCATAAATGGCAGCATGCAGGGGAGAGTTTCCATGGCACCTTAGGAGGGGAATGTCATTTGGAAATGGAGCTTCCAACAGAATACAAACTATTTCCATATTTCCAGTCAGGACTGCCAAATACAATGAGGATTTGCCTGACTTGTTCAGATAATGAGTCACTCGTTCATCTGCACGGATTAAAAGTCTAACCCCATCAACATGGTTGCTACAAACAGCCTCATGCAAAGCCGTATTCCCATATTCATTGGTCAATCTCGTTATCTCATGCAAAGCTGAATTTTGTGCAAGTGCAGTATATTGGGAGAGAATGACGTGGATCACACGTGATCTCTTTTCTCTGGCAGCAACATGAAGTGGTGTATCACCTGATTTCATGTTTTTCTTGATGAGAAGCTGAGGAAAGTGATGCGCGATGAGTTCTGCAATATCTGCTCTTCCAAAATAGGCAGCCTCATGAAGCAATGAATCACCTGCAGGGGTTACTTGATCCAAAATATCAGACAAAAGTAATTTCATCTCAGAACACACCTTCTCCAAGACATGAACGAAATCGTCTAGACCTCCATATTGAACAGCCTTCTGCAATTCAAATCCTGTTAAGTATTTCTCCCCACAAATATCTGAAAATGGGTCTTCACTTCTCGGGGAGTACACTTCTGCTTTTAGGCGCTCCATCCTGGCATAGCACCTCTCTCTAACTTGATCCATACTTCTCCCTCTCTTTCTCGCCACAACTTAGATAATCATTTTACAGTATATATGTATATATATACACAGGATCAACTTGCAAGCAAAGACAGAACTCCATATGTTTAAAACATAACAGGTCCATGCAAAATGAACACTTGCATTTGCTAATTATTAATAGTAGTGGTTTTATTTCACAGTGTGTCCACATCATCCTTATTAAGCATTTTTCTTTTTCCTGACGCAATTGAGCAAATTTAAATATTAAAACGAATCACATTTACCCAATGGGACGATTTTTTCTTTTTCAAATATATTTCGTGATAGAATTTGCATGTCTGTATGTAATCTGAATTGATAAAAGATTTTTTTAGAAGTTCGTTGTTTACAATTACTATTGTTATTACTATATCATTAATTATTCATTAAAGTTTTTAATATAAATTAAATTAATAACTATTGACAGCGACTTTCGTCTATATGCTATTATTTTTATTGTAGTTGCAACCAAAGTTTTTATTATGTTTTGGTGATATTAAAATATATGGCTCAAAGTTGATGTGTGTTACAGGACTTATGACAGTTTTAGCACAAAGAAAGATTCTTACGAGAAGGATTGTAGCTAGGATGAAATAAATTGTGAGTTGTCTTGAAGGAAATTTGGAGACACTTCCATTAGAGATGTATGATTTTTTATACATAGTATTTATCTATACCTATCTTACAGGTTAACAGCGAAGTGGGAAAAAATACGCTTTACACAACGGAACAGAATCACGAAAGGTATATATCAGTTATGCATGTTAACCAGTCCACTTTTGTACAGCAAACCATCATAAAAGTAACAATATTATGGGCAGTTGTACGATAGTTGTTATTTGCACTTCAAGTCAGTTTCAGCTACTTGCTAGTTACTATTGTTAGAAGAGATTAAGATAAGAGATAGTTCTTAATCTGGATAATTGATGACCAGATTTATTATTGTAAAATTAATGCAAGTCTAATACCCTGTTTTTGATAACACGGTATTTAACTTTTCATCAATTGAGTACCCTGACTTGATAGGCATTTATTATTCGTCACGTTCAAATCAATACTCATTTGTTTCTTGTTTACACTTGGTTGCTTAAACTATGTGTTTTTCAAAATTTGTTCGACTACATTACGTGGTTCATTCTTTGCTGGAACACGAAGAAAGTTTCGACCTTCTTTTGTGTAGCAAGCAAGGTGAATAGGAAGGTGGGCCATTGTGTTCCGTTTCGATTTAACTGGAGCATAAGCAAACCAAAAGCCTTTCTTTTGCATGACCAGTTGCAGCTGCATAGTGAAGTGGAGTTCCTCAATGCTCATCTCTTAGATACATTAGAGAAAATATCAACTCCGTTCATTAGACGACCCACACACTTGTAAACAATTTAGTGGAGAAGTCACTGGGTTAATATTTTGAAAAGTAAGTTTAATGTTAATGTATATGTCATGTTCCTTAATTACTGCATTAATAAAAAAGAAGCACTAAAAATCGATATAATAGGTCATATTGTGCTTACTTAAATCGGTTGTATTTAGTGATTCAAAGCAAGTCAAACAAGTAAATTTCTGGAAATATCCCTGTCTACAAGTAACTTGATCAAAAATATCAAACAAAAGTAACTTGTTCTTACAACATATATACCTTCTCTAAGACATGAAGGGAATTGTCTTCGTTCAATTCTCTAATTCCTTAAAGGTCTTCCCACTCTTTTGCTTTCAGTCCCAGGTTCTCCTCCCTGCCATATATACCATTATTTTTCTCCAATTTCCTTGTTCAAGGAGTGTCCAAATTAAACCCTTTTTGATGGCAAATATTTGGTAATTGTAAGCCCTAATCTAGCTGTTCAAACTAGGGATGACAACTTGAAAAGCCTCCCATCTCTGTCTCCCATAAGAATGGGGAACCTAGAATTACATTTGTGAAATTTTTATTTAAATTAAAATAATGTAATTTCAAATTTAAATGCGATTATTGTATACTTATAGCTTTACCTATTAGTCATAGCTATTGTGCCTCACTTAGTCTTATACTTTTTGCTGTGAGACAATTGTTATCATATGCTAGCACATATGATGAAACTTATTTTTATTTCTGTCTTTATTACTGACACCTAATTTTGTGTTTCTCAATATATATTTGATCACATTGTGTTGTCTCTTTTTGGCTGCAATGTGAAGAAAAGTCTGGCAATGGATGGAGAATAATCCTTATGGAAAATACAACAGTGGTGGATTGTAAATAATTTATCTAAAGCTGTAAAATAATTAAAATAAATTTTTACTGATATTAGCTTATACAGATGAACTAAAAATGGAGCTGATAAAATTCAATTGTAGAGTGGATATATTACTATTTTTATTATTATATAATTAATTAATCATTAAAATTTTGAATTAAATCAATAACTATTGACACTTTGACTGTGACTTTCATGCTACTGTATGCTATTACTTTTATTCAAGTTGCAAGCAAAGTTGTGACTTGTTAGGGATATACAAGTAAAGAATATGTTATTGTGATTTTAGAATACACTACTTGAAGTTATTTGTGTGTGTTAGTTACATGACTCATGACTATTTCGTGCAAATAAAAGATGAACTAAATTTAGATTTCTTTGTACCTGTTTTTAGATTTTTTTGATTGATACACAATAAGTGTATAGTTAATCAAGGATAACATAAAAATTATATAATTTAATTTAAAAAACCACACACACATATGTTATGATATAATGGAACTATATATATTTGTCAAGTTTTATTGGAAAAATAACTTGGGAAAAATATAAAAAATTACATATAATTATTATTATTATTTTTTACAAAGGATTCTTATGACAAGGACACTGAAGTTAAAGTGGAATAAATTTTGAGTTATTTCAAGGAACTGTTAATTGGAGATACATCTACTAGATATATAAGACTTTCCATACACACATATACATCTGCATAGAAATAGATTAGCTTCAGCTCTTGTTCATTTTCATTAATACATTTGGGCTAGGCTTCAACAACGCAAGCCATTGAAACCCAACAAGTTTAGCTAGCAGGCCCAAAGCCCAACATTGCATTCATTTGGTCTTCGATTTTCCACAAGTTCATTTATTGTATTTCCTTCTGTCATTATTCGCACTTGACCCAAATTTCTCTGATCTTACTCAATAATCAAATGCAAACCCATTGATATATCAAATATTGTTTTGGCGTGGAAATTAAATTCTATACATTATGCTTGTTCAAGTTGTAAGCAACGTATATGTTCTTGTGACTTTAGAATATATGGCTTGAAGTTGGTATGTCTTGAGTACTTGACTTAAGAGTGTCCTAATAAAATGTTGATGCATAAAAACTATTTTCATAATTTAGGTTGTGTCATGTTTCTTTCATACCCCCCCACAAGTTCTCAATAAAGTACTGACTATTTATCATGAATTAGAATGGGAAAATGTTCATATTAGTTTTTCATTTTTGTTTTAGTATTAATTTAGTCATTCACAAATTTGTAGTGTCAAAATAGGTTTATCAAAATTTCAATATTAATAAAAATTAGTCCCTTCAAAGGGTTATTATTACTTTAATGAAGGATTGCTTTTGATTAATGTTAAATTTTTATGGAATCCATTTGTATACTTTAAATTTGTGAGAAGACTAAATTGACACTAAATCAAAAAATAAAATACTAAAATAGTACTTTTTTTCAATTAAAAATACATGAACAATTTTGTGTCTAAATAGTTATATTTATTTGGGTGCATTTCAAATAAGTTGTCCTAACTAGCTACTTATAACTTACAAAATATCAATTATAATAAATTGTTTGTGTGATTGTTAGTAAGTTAAAAATTTAAGTTTATTATTATAATTGACATGGACCTAATTTATTTATTGTTCAAGGAAAGGACCAACTGCTTAATTCAAACTAGTATTTGCATTAATAATTAAAATTAGTGCTAATCCACATTAAATTAATTAAATTAATTCAACAATTGGTGCATATAGAGGCTTTTGTGACTTCTGAAGAGGAATTGACGGACGGAGTGATGATCTTATATTTTCAAGAACACTGTATTTCCTAAGTATGATGCAATTAATTACTTAATAGTAAACAATATTTTATTAAAATATTTTTTATTTAAAAACTAATGAGTACAATTATAGTAATAAATATATTAAAATAAACAAAAAATTGTGCTTTTTTATTGTAATATTTAACAACAAATTATGTCATAGCTTATGGCATTTTGAGAATATGAGATAAAATTTGAAGTTTAACCTACAGGCTATAAAATGGGCGAATTCATATTTATATTTTTAGCTCATTACTAAACGAGTATTGCGGCAAAACAGAGGAAGGTGGGACCTCTGGTAATGAGGGAGAGGCATGTGATGTCTGGCACTTCATAATACATGCAGCATCTTATGCGTAATTCATTTTAGAGGTTATGGCCGTGCTTTTACGTAGCAAATTTAAATGATGGTCAACCAAGTAATTTGTGGGTACAGGGTAGGGCATACAGAGTTTTGTGGGTTTTCAAATGCGTTATCCTACATGAGAATTCATCAAACAGTAAGTCAAGGATTCCTTGAGAAGAACTAAAGATCAGATGGCAATGGTCAGAACTTGTGCTTGAATTCAAGGTTCACATGCAAGCAAATAAAATTCTCGCCCACATTCCTAAACCAAAGCAGCCTGTAGAAATATTGCCGAAACCAATAATTTCTGATGTTTGAAAGAATCATTTCCAGTTTCTTGAACAAAAATATGTAAACTAAATATTACAAATTGAGTTTTCATATCAACCATAGCAATAAGAATGACAGAGCTTTTTCTGTGAGAATGTGTTTACAGTAGCTATAGTAACACATTCTGTAAGCAAGTAAAAAATTATAGATTCTCAACCTAAAAAAGAGAAGAAAAATAAGAAGCAGAACATAGTGACTAACTTGAGTAGGAATGAAATGCAAGTAAATTGTGCTGAACCTGGTTTAGCATGCTAAAATTTTTCAAATAGAGGCAGTGGTTGAAAAATGCACAATGACAGTAATAATATCAATAGCAGGATGTCAGTACTCAGTAATAATTAAACTATGATCATAAAATTTTATACTTGCAATTTTAACCAAGAGGTGTATGCCGGGTCATGCTTGAACTTCCCAAACGGTGCTAGTCAGCAAGAGTAATTAATAATTATGGTGGGGTCTTCTTCTGAGGGACAAAACAAGGTGAAGTACTGAAATACAGGATTTAGCAGGAGGTTGGGAAGAGTCTTGATTGAACCTAGCTAAAGCATATGAGCTGAAAATGGGGCTGATAAAACTCTCTTTTGATCCTAATAAAAATGGAAAGTGGAACATGAAAAAATAACCCCACGTAAATAAGAAAAACTAGTCAACAAAGCATTTAAAATTTAATGATCACATATACATAAAAAGATAGTACAGTACCCTTATATTCGAGAAGTATTGTGATGATGCTCAGCACCTCCATCTTAATGGTTCTTCACAGATATCGAACTTTTCTTAGATTTTATTTTGGGAGTACTTCCATACAATAAAATGAAAATCCTAATAAGAAAATCGTTCAGTTGGCGCAGTACAGGCACCGGACTTCCTAATTTGACAGTTGCTAGAATGATAATACTAAAGATGAAGAAAATGAAGGCGATTCCAATGGCAGTGACAAGATTGGCAAGCCTTGAGACATTTGTCACAGTCAAACGTACTGCTGCTACAAACGCTAAACTCATTGCCCCCAGAGCCACACCCACCATGCGAAACACAAAGAAAAAGGTTCTTCTCGCCAAAAAAGAGTCACCAAACACTGTCCACATTAGAGTAATTGATGCAAGCGTGGAACAGTACATGGCCACCGTATTGAATATCACAAATATCTTAAACATTGTTCTGTTACCCAACACTGCCATCCCTCTCTCACTTGGGTTGGGATGGTCAGAGCTATAGACACCGCCGGGCACTGTAAACCCAGCTGCAAATGTCACCGTTACAATCAAGATAGCCACCATCATCAATGTGTTCACTCTATCCTTTACCCATTCTTCTCTTGGTCCCTCTTTGCGTTTACGGAGTATACTTCTTGCCTTATCGCTTCTAATTGCACCAACAGAATGAAAGATCGCTTTTGATAACCACTATAAATGAATAAAAAACGAGAGGATATTAGAAAGATGGGTCAATAAATATCTTCATGTTGAGTCATGTCAGAAACTATTGGTTTTCCCTTAAAGCTATTTCTAAGCACGAAGCTGGACATCTTCTCAGCTTTAATCTTTAATTGTTATATAGCATTCTTTCTAATCAGGTTTACTGTTGTTGATATGCAAAGTAGAGATAAGTTATATACATGTACCTGTCCAAATGAAATTGGTGTTTCAAGGTCCATTTCCAACAGAAATGTATCTAGAGCTGTGAAAGCTTCATTATTCACGAGATTCAAATCGATCCTCTTATCTCGTGTAAGAGAAAAAGAATGTTAGCAAAAGAATTTTTCGCAGCCAAATGCAATACAGTATTTCCATCTTTGTCTTTCCATCTTTGTCTCTTTCGTTTATGTCAATTTTTTTGTTTCTCAACAAGTAGTTTACCACGTTATATCTCCCGTTCTTTGCTGCAATATGAAGAACATTTTGACCTTTTCCGTTGACCAAAAATCTAGAATCATCAACCCATTCTCGTTTAAGCAGATGCTTAACCACCTTAAGATGACCCCACTTGCAAGCAAGGTGAATCGGAAGATGGCCATTTGTGTTTGATATTAATGCAGTTTGAGTAGATATCTTTAACAGCAAATGAACGCCTTCAACATACCCATGAGTTGCTGCATAATGTAGGGGAGTTCCTCCATCTTCATCTGTTAAATACATCAGCTCTTTTTTCTTTCCTAATATCTCATTCATCAATGCTGCAATTAATTTAAACAGGATCCTATTACCATATGTGAGATAGATGCCTTTTAAGTTTCACTTTCAAGAGACAAGAGACTGATTTATTAACATATAGGATTCTAACGTCAATATTATTTTTGAGAAGAGATTTCCTTCTGCTTTTGTTATTGTGAAGTCAAAAGAATTTGATAAGGATTTCTCGTCTTTGTCCTGAAAAGTTTAAGCCTAAAGTTCATTTATGAAAGGAAATTATCAAATACATTCAAAGATTAGTATTAGCTTAATAATTAATTAAACCTACCTCTAAATTCCACAAGTTTGATTCACTTATGCTAATGCTACTTTTATGACATGGCTAATTAAAATGCTTTAGATAATACACTCTCAAAAAGCCAAAGTTATAACCAATATAGCTGAGACACAATTCTATGTTTTTAATTGTGGAAAAGATGCTGAACGCTACCATTCAAACAAGTTGACAGAGAGAGCCAGCCTATTTACTATGTTTGAAGGCTACCATGCAAACAGAAAGTAAATTGATAAGGATACCTGCATTCTTTGTGTAAATGGCAGCATGCAGGGGAGAGTTTCCTTGGCAGTTTGGGAGGGGCTTGTCATCTAGAAATGGAGCTTCCAATAGAACACGAACTATTTCCTTTTCTCCAATCAGGACTGCCAAATACAATGGAGATATACCTGACTTGTTCAAATTATGAGCTGCACGTTCATCTGCTTCAAACAGAAGAGTGACCCCATTAAGATTTTTGCTACACACAGCCTCATGCAAAGCCGTATTTCCACGGTGATTGGTTAATCTTGTTATGATCTCTTCAACTTCATTACTCTCCCTTATTAATGATGAAGTTGATTTATGTGCATGGGCATCATATTGGGAGAGAATGACCTTGATTACATCTGAACTCTTTGTTGCCCTAGCGGCAGCATGAAGTGGAGTATCACCTAATTTCGTGTTTCTCTTGGTGAGAAGTTTTGGAAAGTAATGGCCAATTAGTTCTGCTATCTTTGCTCTTCCGAAATGGGCAGCCTCATGAAGCAATGAATTACCTGTAAGAGTAACTTGGTAAAAAATATGAGACAGAGCTAACATGTTCTCAGAACATACCTTCTCTAAGACGTCAATAAAATTGTCTACGTCTCCATTTTGAACAGCCTTCTGCAATTCAAAGATGGTTGAGCTTCTCTCCCAACAAACATCACTTCTAGGGGAGTACACTTTTGCTTTCAGGCTCTCCACCCTAGCATAGCATCTCTCTTTCCAGCTTGCTTCATGTGCTTGTACAGGAACTTGGACTTGATCCATCTTTCTCCTTTTTTCCCTCCACAATCAAATGAGAATCCAATAATTACTTCATAAATCCCATGTGTGTGTGTGTGTGTGTGTGTGTGTGTGTGTGTGTGTGTGTGTGTGATCAACCTGCAAAGGAAGACAGAACTCTATATATTTAATTTCTTTCAGGTCAATGCAGAATCAATACTTGCATTCGCTAATTATTAGTTGTCTTCGAATTCACAGCGTGTCAACAATGCACATCATTCTTGTGAAGCAATTTTAATTTCTTTTTCCTGACGCATTGATATATATAAATTGAGCAAATTTATAATGAATCTCATTCACCAATAAGATGATCTATATTTCTTCCCAATATATTTCGGGATGGAATGTATCTGTTACTCTGTATATATATTATAGGTCTAGATAAAAGATTTGCTATAAGTTGGTAAATATTACCACATTGACCCCAGTTGAGAAATTTATGTTTTTTGCAGTAATTAAGCAAAATTTTAATAAGACCAACAAGTACTGGAATTAATTTTCATGGTTAACACTTATAATTGATGGCAAAATGATCAAGTTAATTAGATGCAGTAGTACTTATTATTTATTACAACTTGACCTGAGATTTTACCTCGTAAGTTACATCCATATATAACTGAAATTTTTAACAGGGCTTTCTTTTCTCTATTTGTTAAAAAAAGATAGAAAAGGTTCATTCAAATATATCCATAAAGGAAATTAAAATTCTTGCCGTATTTTGCAGAATTTACTGTTTCCAGACCAAAAATTTTATATGATTGCATGTGAACCTCGCTTTGTTACAGGTCAATGTGTTATATTTAGGTATTCATTTTCTTAAATGTTTTAATTTAATTCCTTGCACTGAAAGAGACATAATAACTTACGATTCATAGCCTATCAAACAAATTTTTAACAAAGACTTGCTTGTATGTTAAAAATGCAAAGCATGATTTGTCTCCTATTATGTGTTTTGAATGCGAGACACGTTAGATCAATCTGGTTTTGAAAAACTTAGTTTTTGTTTGAGAAAAAAAAGAGTTTGTATGACTCTGATTTATATTTAAAAATTTTTATATAAAAATAATCTTTATCATTCATATAGTTCATTTAAAATAAAATCAAGTCTTTTTACTTTTCAACAAATGAAATTTGGTGGACAAAATTGATTTTGAATGAAATTATAACTTAAATCAAACAATACTATTTGTCAAGCAAATTTCCATTTTAATATGCACACAAGCTTTTAACCATGCAAACAAATTCATATACAATTCTTTATATCTTTGCTATATTGTTTTTGAATTGAAAAAAAAAAGTGTTCAATTGTCTTATTAATTTAAGACATAATTATATTATTCACAAATTAAATTACATATTATTATTGATTAATCAATAACTTGGGATACTTTGATTGAATAATAATATATAATACTGCATATAATTTTAATTCTTTATACATTTAGAATGTTCAACCAAACACACATTCTCCTTAATAAAGCTGACAACAGCTTTCGTCAATAACTGTTTACTTGCACCCAAAAATATACTTGTTGACCCACCTAGAGAGAAGGGTAAAGTCAATAATGTTAATTGTAAATTTTAATACTAAAAAAATTAGGTTATGTGAAGTTAATGATTTGTTCATCTTTCTTTTAAAATTAATTGACCAAACAATCGTAAGTTTACAAACTCTAGTTTCATCACACTAACTGGGAGGAAAGTTTTTCTTTATATTTGAAAATATAAAAAAAAAAAAAGCTATTCCGTTCTCCATTTTTTCTACAGTAACTTGTACTTATTGATATTTTTCCCTTAACTTGCCGGAATGAATGTCGCAAAGAAAAAAAGTTTTGTATATAGTTCTTTATATTTTACTGTAATATTTTTAATATTAACTAATTATATTCCAATATTTATTAGTTATTATAAATAAATAAATTATTTTTAAATTAGATTATACACAATTAATAATAATTAACTAAAAATTTATGATAATTTAATTAAAAAGCAATGTAATAAGACGGATCCAGATATGTCAAGTTTTGTTTTCAACCTATTTTAAGATGCATATTTAGAAATTATTTCGTCCCAGAAAAAAAATTTCAGCCTTCGGGATCTACAACGAAGCAGAGGCGTGACCTCAAAATGAGGGAGACCGAGGCCCGTGATGTATGGCACTTAATAATATATGCATTCATGTAAGAGGACCTCTTTTTAAAAAAAAAAAAATTTTTTTTGGGCCTGAATTTAATTTAGAGTATTTGACAGTGCTTTTATGTGGCAAATTTAAATGAAACTGTTACACAATTAGTAAAAGTGATTTTTGGTAGATTATATATATATATATATATATATATATAAACATAAATAAAATACCATTGGTCATCACGTTGATTTCCTGAGCTTCTTACCAGGACAAACATAAGTGGGACTCCACTTCATGTGTTGATTATGAAGGAATCATTCTAACAAATAAATATAATAACTGCGAGAAGGTATCATTACCTAATATTTTCCCGTGTCAGCGCCAGGAGCCGCATCTGTATGCAAAATTTTGTATACATAACTACAATTTGTCTTCAAAAACAATCCATATTACTTACATGATTTGTTTCTTTCTTTCATTTTCCTTTTTTCCCTATTAATTTTTGTGTGCAGATATTGTAATTTAAGTTTAGCTTTGAAATGATTTTGTGAGAAGATTTTTTACGCGGATATAAGTTTTCCATGTGAAATACTGCTAATTAGGGGCTTTTGTGGGAGGATATTGGTGCTGGAATGGTGGTGGTAAAATAGGATATATATATATATATATATATATATATATATGTATAGCTTTATGCTTCCACTACTATAGAAAAGAATTCTAGGTATATTGATTTTTATTCTTTCCGACATCACTTGAAGAAATATATCATTTGAGTAATTCTTGAACTCCATGAAAATGCAATCCTTCAGAAGCTTTATTAAGTTAGAAGTTGAATGTAACGTCTTTAAAATTTATATGCTAAATATTTTATTTTGAGCAAAAAAAATTTTAAATAGTCTTATGAGATAGAAAAGCAAAGGAACAAGTGAAAGATTTTTTTATTTGGGAAAGTATAAAAAAATTTTAAAAACGAAATATAATATAAAGTAACAATATATTTTAGTTTGAGACTGTAATTATAGCAAAACTTCACCCTATACACTCCTGGCATCCAGCTTCAAATCTTCTATCTTGTAACTTGGGAAAACTCTGAAGTTTTTTTTTTTTTTGGACTGTGACACCTACGCCAGCCATAGCAAAATTACAAAACTACGCTCTATCTCTATTGTCTTCTTCAACCTTCATCTCTCTCGCACGAACGAACAACTGAAGTAGTTTGCCATTTTTTCCGTTCTTCCTCCATCGTGTTTGCTTTGTCCACCCGCCGTCGACGTTGCTAGCCAATCCTCATCAGGTTCCATTACCGTCCGACGACAAAGAATTGCGTTCGGGCTCAATGATGTCAAGCACGTTTAGTCTATGGAAGTATAAGAGAAGAATCCAAAATAATAATTACAATTCATAAAACTTTCATATATCAATGGATATATGAAATATAAAAAAAATTATTCGAGTAATTTTTAAAAGTTAAGGCTAAAATAAAATAAAATTAAGAACAAAAGTAAAATTAAAAATTAAATTAAAACTAAATAAGAAATGAAAGTAAAACTTAAAATAAAATTAAGATATTACATTAGAATTAAATAAAATTAAAAGAAAAAAATAAAATTTAAAATAAATTTAAAGAACTAAATTATAGCTAAATAAAATTAAAAAATAAAAATAACATTTTTACTTTTACCAACCAAACTCACATGAATATTTCTAAGAACATAAAACTAATGCCGTTATTTTTTTATTTTTTTCACCGCACAATATTCAATATCATTGGACAGAATCAAAATCCAAATTTTAAACACATGGGATGAAAGCGATTGGATCGATAAAAATTACAAATACAGCTAGTGATCACACATGACTTGTATTTTATTCTGTGAAAAATGACTTAACTAATCTTTCTCTTATTATATTTCTATTTGATCGATGCTCTAATTGATTCCCATTAGCTAATAGCCGACCATAACTTTTGGCAATCAAGATTGATTTGGCCCAATCATAACTCATCTACACATAAATATGAAAGGAAACT
Organism: Delonix regia; assembly: GCA_037074485.1. NCBI lineage: Eukaryota > Viridiplantae > Streptophyta > Magnoliopsida > Fabales > Fabaceae > Delonix > Delonix regia. The sequence continues at coordinate 29,104,254 of CM073451.1, forward strand.
AAGAAAGAAAACATATGCATATACATGAATTAATTATAGAAAGAAGATTTATATATTTTTTTAGAATTGTGGAAGTTGATCTTATTCTTACTTATCTCAGATTTTTACCACTTAAATTCCCTCTCATACATTCGATTGCAAAATATTCACATGTATTCCTTTTATAAGTGTCTAAGATAGACTCTTTTAGTATATTTATTGTATAATTGGCTAGCCTATTTATAAAGTCTAGTTAGGGTTAAACACTATAAAAAATTGTTATATTAGTAGCGGCTTTTTTATTATAAATTTAGTTCAATTTTAATCGTAGCTCATGATTTTACCTGCAGTTACATAAACCGCAGATAATGTGTCCATGGTTAAATTTTTAGGTGCAATTTTTGTTAATTGCTAGAAATGTAGGAATTATTTGTCGTTTATAACTGCAGGTAAAACCATTTAGATTTAGCTGCGGTTGTATGTAAATCAGAGTGAATTCAATTAACAATTTACTTGGGCAAATCATGGTTAAATATATGAATTTTTGTTTGAAAAGGCAGCGGTTTAATCCGCTGCTTATAAGATTTTTTTTTTTTTTTTTAAATAATTTAGATTGTAACAAGCCTTAGTTTGAACTACTAAAATCATTGTTAAATTTCATTCACAGCCACAAATCACATAGTCATCATAAACAAAACCAAAGAACTAGTTACCAATGGAACTTAATGAGTAGCAGTAGTTAGCAATGTACACGTGCTACAGAAAACTATTTAGTATCCTAACTAGTTGTCACAACATTCTACCAAATATTATACAAAGTTCGTGTCAAGACAAATAAGGCCAGGAGCAGCAATGGTGCAGCATTTCCAACAAATGAGAAGAAAAAGATCTCATACCGTATTTGTAGGATAGAATCTCTAGTGGCCTTGGGTGTGATGCTTCCCCTCTACTCCAACTGTTGAGTTTAAAACCATAATATGGAAGCTTCAGATCATCAACTAGACAAGCACCTCATCATTATCTACTTTAATTACCTGACAACTGCCATATGAAATGAGAAACCGAAAAAAAAAAAAAAAGTTAAGAACAAGTTAGCATTTTGTAGGATTTCATAATTTTTTTTTGTCAATAATCTTCTGACAATCAATCAGTCATTTTCACGCATGTGCATATGTAAATGAATAAATATGTTGAGTTATTCAAATAAAGATCTTACTAGGCAATGTTCTCCTAAAATCTTATCATTCCATCTCGGGTCTAAATAGACATGTTAATAGTTTGTAAGTATCAACGAGGATGTAGAGTTCTCTGATACTCCACAACTAAACTGGCATCTCTTTGATTACTCAACAGGAATATGGAAATACATAATCATGTCTCTACACTAATTGTTTCAGAAGGGCAGCAACCAAAACTGCTCATTTGTATTGCAGCAAAATGTTAGAATGAAGGGGTCTATAATATATCGATATAAATGTGGCCTACTTTTGATTGGATATAAAGGCTTAAAGTGTATTCAAATTTACTTTTTTTTTTTTTCACCTTTCTAGTAGAAAGGACATTCTAATTGGTGCCTACCCACGGTGACAATAGAGGTGAGTGAGAAATCAAACATCTTGCAAGATGAAGATTCCTGTAATACTAGTGTTCTGAATAATAAGGTACTCAAGTCGGTGCTATTTAGTTGGGTTTAAATTCACTTGAATATAACACCTAATCCTAATATTAAATAAACATATAAAATAATAATGATTTGACATGTAGACTTATCAAGTTGAAGAGTCTAGAAACAATCTCCAGACATAAAACCCACCATATATAAATGTGTGTGAGTACCTACACTTAAGGAAGCACAAAATATTAATATTTTGCATGCTTTATGATGAATGCATCTTATAGGTCACCAAATTGATGCAAACATCCATATCACACAACTACATCTTTTTCATTTTATGCTTGTTATATATTTGCTACAATATAAAAGAAGATAATATTTGAAGATACGACTCTAAAAACATACACATAAATGGAACATAATCAATCGCAAAGTCCAATGAGGAGTATTAATTTTGAAAGGAACAAGAATTTAAAAGAAATACTTGTGGAATGCTGTTGATTCTTATTGCAATCGAGGTGCAATATAACATGTAAGTATATGTCGTCAGCAAGTAATACAATGATGAATTGAGTACCTATCCTTTAGAGACTTGGGTTCATTATTTACTAACAGAAGTTGCAATTTGTGAAGTCAAGGATTGATTGAGCAAATGTGAGATAAATTTGTTTGGTTGATGCAGAATATTAACAACCTAGGGTTTTGATACTTCACCACATGCAGGGATACTTTCTGTTATGATTATGACTTTGTTTTAACCGATGAATGAATTGCTAATCTAGAATTCTTTCCTTCTTATATGCTTCTTTCAAATGCATACAAGCTGAGTTCTTTTCCTCTAGTTCCCTATATGTCTATAGAAACCAATTGGGATGAGAACTTTATAAATTTAAAGCCTAAATGTGATTATCACAGATAACTGAAGTACTTTCATCTTAACTGTGAATTGCATTTATGTAAACAAAGATTATATGCATCTAGTTTAGATATTTAGGTAACCTTGTCAGGTTGACATAAATTCTATTTTTTTTCCTAAGATGATCAGACTTAGAAAATAATAACTATAAGATGAATATAAACAATCATTCATTCAATGCAAACTGTCATAATCTAAAACAAAAAAAATCCTAAACAAGGGCTTAGTCAAAATCCTAGGAACAACTACTTAGCCTCTAATGGGCATGGATATAAAATTAAATAATAAGGAAGAGCTTAAAGATAACATGAAGCTGAAGAAGAGGGAGATGTTTAAAAGGAGAAAAAATCTATACAAATCCCTCACTCTGAAACAAACCTTTTCTTCAACCACTCTCAACTTCCAATTCTCTCCTCAAGTGTTTCAAGGCACTCCCCATTGCTTGGTGCAGCTGCTTGCCTTCAGGACCCTTTATATAGGCCTTAGAAACCCTAAAAGTGCATCATAGACTGAGTATGAAGCCTCCTTCAATCAGAGAAAATTAGAGTTTCTAGCAGAGCGCTCGAGCGAGGCAAATCTGGCGCTAGGACGCCAAGTCTCTGGTTTTGGTGCCACTCCCTTAGAGCACTGCATGTGGCATTCCCCCCTTCCCCTACACTCACATTTTGTGCTAACTTGCTTGAATTTAGGCAAACTTTCTAAGTATGAACCCTAACCCCTTTTCTCTTAGATAACATGTGTTCTCTTCAATCAGATGGGCCAATTTCTTGCAATTATTTAGTTGTTTTGATACGATTTTACCATTTATTATCGATTGTTAACAACTTTCGCATGTTTAAGTGAAGAAAATTAATGATTTCACCACTGATTTAGGAAAATTTGCTAGATTAGAGAACCCTAGGTTTTAAAAAAAAAATTCTAAACTAATTTAGGCATTTGTGTTAGATGTTCTCACCTAGAATCAAGATTATAAACATCATTACATAATTTAATCAATCCATTATAATCATGGTAGTTGAATATACTTCATATGGGATCTTATGAGTGAATACCTTGTGGGGATATGGCTCCTGGGGTTTGAGCACATTTGATTGCAGTGTTAGATATTTTCAAGATGTTAAACATCATTACTTGATTTAATCAATTCATTCTGATCTTGGCGGCTGAATATGCTTCACAGGGGAACCCTATGATTGAATATATGTAGGGGACAATGCTTCAAGGGTTTAGCATCACTAACTTAAACCACATTTAATTGCAGGCATCATGGCACCAAAAAAGAAGCAATGAGGAGAACCCAGCTAAGGTTTAGGGTTTAGGGCATAAGTCATATATTTTGCAGAATGACATTCTTACCAAGGTTGTATGTTTTTTTTTAGTCTACTCAAGTCGTCAGCTTTGTGACATTCGACAAAGTGACAAAAGCTCTTCGTTCGTGCTTCATTGAAGCCAGACACTCGTTTCCACAAAAAATACTTCGCTACTCACCTGGCTCGTATTTTCCTAACATAAATAAAGTTACACCTAAACTAATAGCTTAAACTTTTGATACTGAGAACCTGAATTCGGATTCCCTCTTGTCTATTTCCCTTATGTTGCTGTCATGTTAGAGAGAGATAGACATGTAATGAGGGATGTCCACTACTTAAGTAGGTTCCACATATTCAAATGGCAATGGATACATTCACTATGTGTCTCTCTTTCCAACAAAATAGCAACATGAGGGGAAAAAACATAAGGAGATCCAAATTGTGAGAACCCTATGATATACAGTAACCTAATTCTATTTGCTAGGTTGGATTACTAGATGATGTATAAGTTTGAAGATAGCATCTCTTGTTTAAAGCATTCTTAATTCAAACTGACTTTCTTTTATTGTATTAGTTTGCCTCATGTTCCTTTTCTTTAGAAATGAAACATTTCCGCTTTCACCTTAACTTCATGTTCCTAAAAATGTATTCATCTACGAGCATTGTGTATGTGAAATGCAAAATATTTGATACACTAGGAATTAAGGAATTACTGTCCATGACCATGGTGAATAGTGTTCAGTCAAAAGCTTAGTCTTTAAGAACATGCATACAATATAAGTCATATTATATTACAAGACCTCTCCATCTATGTTAGGTGGTAACATCTATGCAGAATCAAACATTCATCACATTCATATTTGTTAGGATAGAAGGATAGCAGCCCAAGTCTTTAGCCCAATTCTTTGATGAGACGAACACACCTTCCAGAATATGTTCACAAGTTATGCTGTATAGCTTAGGTGTACTGGAAGACTAGTTAGTTGTAAGATTTTCTTCATTTATTCATTCATTCATTGCCATCTATCTTAGTTAGTTAACCTAGGTGTCAATATCTCATTGGTCGCCATGTATTATTTATACTTGTATATTCTAGCCTCAGAAAGTAAGCAACACAAATTGACCTTTTCTAAAACTCAATTTATATTTATAGCATTTCCAAATCCTCTTAAATGAATCGCACATATTGCAGCGTATAACACATACCCTCTCAAAGAAGTGCACAAAGGAAATTACCAATTCTTTGTAACACTTGCCAAAATATGATGCAAATTTTATTCTTAGCAAAAGTGAGAGTATAAATATTTGTGGTATGTATTATTAATCAGATATGAGCTTTGGCTTAGTGGTAAGGCATGACACTTAGAGCAAGAGGGCATGGGTTGAAGATGTAGCTCCCTCCTCCCCTTAGAAAATTTAGAACACTTCTTCATCTTTCTCTCTATTTTGCTCCTTCCACTACCACAATTAGCCCTGCCACCACCTTCGACCAGCTTCCTACCTCACCAGCGACACATTTTGGACCGCCATGACCTGCAGTTGCCAGCGACAACTCTGATTTCTGATGAGTTCCGTGACAACTGAGAAAGAAGATTTTTGTAGCGAATTTTGGTGAGTTTTGATCGATTTTTCATGAAAATGATTTTAGGAGAAGCATTTTTGGACCTTTCCCATTGAATTTTAGCCTTGGAAGCATGTTTTTAGGCAAGTTTTTTAAATTTGTTCTGGCAAGGACTAAACTGAAAAATTTTTAGATTTTGGAGTTTTACAGAAAATTGTTGAATTCTGGAATTTAATGGGTTTAAATTGGTCTTATAAGAACACTTTTAATGTGTATGACATGAAACCCTATTGTTCTTCATGGTTTAACTTGGGTTGAAGGCGAAAGTATGGGAAGTTAAGACTAAAGTGAAAATTTAGGAGGTTTTTAAAGCAATGAATGTAAATTGACAAAAATTCTGATTAAGTTATGTGATGGATTCAGGGAATATGAGCTAGGGCTTGTTTTTAGTAATGATAAGGAAATTGAATGTGAAATTAGTAATGGAATATGATGAAAATTGATATAAGCAAGTTATGGTTGCTTGATGAATTTGTTGAGACACTATAATGAACCTAAATTGACATGTCTTAGTGATAGGAGTTGAGGAAATTATATTTTTGTGATATGGGGATTGTTGGTGAATTTTATTTTATAACCAAGAGAAGAATATAAGGTTATTCTAGATTACGTCATCCACTAGGTAAGTGGTAGTTCTTCCAATTGTATAATTACCATTGTATTGTTATATGGTAGCATAATTTGTTAGACTTGTTAGTCTTTCAAATGAATTATGATTTATGATTGGTATGTGATGTCCATGCAAAAACTATAAAAGAGAGGATTGTATAGAAAAGGGTATTGTTTTGCTAGAGATCGCAAAAGTTTCATCCTGACAGCATTGATATTGAAAAATGAAAACTCATGTATGGCAGTTCCTTAGATTTAGGGAGGACACCGTAAGACGGATGTTTTAGCATGAGCTTGCAATTCATGACTATATGGGTGATTTACCTCGAAGGCTGTGTGCTCTCGACTGATAGTGAATAACCCGAGGGATACAGACCCTCGACCAATAGTGAGTTACCCTGAGAGTTGTGTGCTCTCGACAGATAATTGATTTACCATGAGAGCTATGTACTTTCCATAGATGATTGATGTACCCCGAGAGCTGTGTGCTCTTGATAGATGATTGATTTACCATGAGAGCTATGTACTTTCCATAGATGATTGATGTACCTCGAGAGCTAGGTGCTCTCGACAGATGATTAAACTGCATGGGCCACTAGTCCGTGACTGATACTTGATGTCTTTGATAGTCCTCCTTTGAATCTAGGTTCTAAGCCAATTGTATTTTGAATAAAAAGGAAGGTTTTTACATATCTTTTAACAAGAACCTAAGGGTTGAGTTCCCTTGATCATTTGATAAAAATATACAAGGGTTAAATACCCTTGACTGATGAGAAAGATTCTCCGAGGGCTATGGATCTTTGACTGTTAAAATGTGATTTCCAAGGGCTAATATACCCTTGATTGATTTAATTTCCATGGAATAAATTTATGACCATTATTGTTTTATCACATGTTTATGACTTAAATTGTTAGAGTTTTGAATCATGATTTACCGAAAACTGACCGGTTTAAAAGGTATTATTAATTTATTATTGGAATGCTACCCATTTACATGTTACTTAATTTAAAACAGTCATCCAGAGTAGTTTGCTGACCAAGAGGATTAGTGGAGCTCTATTGGTACTGCTAATGTTTTGATTTCCCTATTTTGCTGGGGTTTTTTTTTTGTATTTTGTAATAATGTAATTGGTTAACAATGTAAATAATTGTAAATGAATATGTATGACCATAGGTAATTCCTCATTCCCTACTGTGTTGTAGTTGTCTCTGGGTTGAATTGAGAGTTGAGCTCTCTTTTATTGATATTATTGTTTTGGCATATATTTGTAGAAATTTCGGGAAATCTCAGTTACAGAGGAGACTTTGCCGAAATTTTTACAAAATATATATGAATGTGAATCTGTTTGATAATGAATTTTCATTATGTCTAATTGCAATTCAGCTAAGGAATCAACTTGTTAAGCTTATAAAGATGACTAGTCTTGTTATCTGTCCTAGTTACACTATGAGATGTGTGACATTCTTACATCGCATCACAAGACAAGCCACCAATGTTACAAAGGTCACCTCTGTTTCTTTGTAGAATCAAGACATTTAAAAATTCTCACTTAATGTTTTGTTCTTGCATGCCTTCTTGCCAAGAAGCTAGAGACTCTCTTATGCTTAGCAGGACTTCGACATAACCAAATAGCCATCGTTAGACGGAGGTCACTCACTAAACGCATTAAAGACAAGACATGCCCATACGGGAAAAATCCTAGAAGAATACGCAAAGCTGAAGAGACAAAAGATTGAGTTATTAACATATAGGACTCTCCAATGTCAATACGATTTTTGAGAGCCTCTACTTTTACAGTTGTATAGTTAGAAGAATTTGATAAGGATTGCTCAACTTTGCCCAAAAAAGTATAAGCCTAGAGTTCTTATGATAGGAAATTATTAAGTACATTCAAAAACTAGTATTAGCTCTATAATTAATTGAATCTTACCTCTAAATTCCACATGCTAGAGTGACTTATGCTAATGCTTATGAAATGACTAATTCAAATGCTTCATATACTCCCAAAGGCTATAGCTATAACCTATAACTAAGGTACAATTCTGTTTCTTTAATTGTGGATAAGATGCCAAACGCTGCCTTTTAAACAAGCAGACTGACAACCAACCTATTTCTTTAAAATTAAGATTATTACCTTCCATATCAGCATTGATGTTCCATAATAAAAAATATTATATTAGAAAGGAAAAAAAGGTAAATATGCATACCTACATTCTTTGTGTAAAAGGCAGCATGCAAAGGTGAGTTTCTGTGGCAGTTTGGGAGAGGCTTGTCATCTGGAAATTGAGCTTCCAATAGAACTTATACTATGTCCTTATTTCTAGTTAGGACTGCCAAATACAATGGAGATATGCTTGACTTGTTCAAATGATGACCTGCATGATCATCTACTTCAAACAGCAGAGTGACCCCATCCAAATGCTTGCTACACATAGCCTCATGCAAAGCTGTATTCCCATTTTCATTGGTTAATCTCGTTATGATCTCTTCATCTTCATTAATCTTCTCTATTGAAAATGTTGATTTATAAGCATGTGCATTGTATTGGGAGAGAATGACCTTGATTACATTTGTACTCTTTGCTAAAGCAATGACATGAAGTGGAGTATCACCTAATTTCTTGTTTCTCATAATGAAATGTTTAGGAAAGTAATGGCCAATAAGCTCTGCTATCTTCTCACTTCTAAAATGGGTAGCCTCATAAAACAATGAATCACCTGTATGGGTAACTTGATAAAAAACATCAGACAAAAGTAACTTGTTCTTAGAACATACTGTCTCTAAGGTGTCAACAAAATGTCTACATCTCCATTTTGAACAGCCTTCTGCAATTAAAAGATTGTTGAGCTTTTCTTCCCACAAACATCACTACTAGGGGAGAATACTTTTGCTTTCAGGTTCTGCACCCTGCATAGCATCTCACTTTCCAGCTGCCTTCATTTGTTCCAATAAGAATTTGGACTTGATCCATATTTCTCCGTCTTTCACTCTGCAATCAAATGAGAACCCAATAATAAGTACATAATATCTTTGTGTGTTTATGTGATCAACTTGTAAAAGATGACAACTTTTAAGTATTTAAAATATCAATAATCTATGTAGAATCGGCATACGCACTTCTTAATTATTAATTGTTGTTTGAATTCACAGTGAGTCTAACATCATCCTTATAATTAAGCATATTTTTCTTTTCCTTGAAGCATTGACATATGTTGATCTAGTTAATAAGATGCTAGATTGATTATTGTATATAACTTGACCTTATAGTTTGTGTTCATGAGAACCTTGATCGATGTAGGTCACCGCTATATTTAGGTATTCATTTTCTTAATTGTTGGTTCTAGAAGAGTACATCCCTGACCCCCTGTAAAGCAAATTTTAAAAGAAGACTTGCTTGAATTTAAAAGCAAAGTCATTCACATGTTTTTTCTCTTACTATATTTTATTTACGAGAGTTGATGAGAGCTTGGCCAATAAATTTAATTTTTTTCTACCAAAAATGATGTTACTAGTCTCTGTAAATTTCTAATGTATAGCTAACCATTTTTTTCCCTATTAGCTTAATAGTTGACAATATAACCTCGCCAAAAATGGTTGACATCACCTAGTCATTCCAGAACTTCTGGGCTCTAGTAGCAACATGGTCAAGTAGTATTCACAAGTTGTTCTTAATTTCTATTTATAGAAATTATTAATTAATTATAGTTTACCAAATCTTAGAAATTCATAAATTTTTACATGTTCATACAATCTATATAATTTAGTAAAAAATCCATACCTTGATCCATCATTCAATATGAGAGAGAAAAAATTATATTTACACGTAACTCCAATTTATAAGTAGATATGAATTGCTTTCCAGATAAAAATTTATTTTTATTATGATTATCTGATAACCTTTTATTATCCAATCATCTCAAATTTTAAATTATCAGATATTCTATTAATGACTGACATGATTAGTTACAGATAACATGATAAAGCTACTCTTCAATTAACTAATTAGAAATTAACTAATTTAATTATTTATTTAACTAATTAATTAATTAATTAATCAATAACACTTGGGCCAATTTAAGTATTACATTATGATAACATTTGATATTTAGTATTTGGAATTTCTTAATTAACTTTTCCAGTTATATTTGCAATTCATCAACAGTCGCCAATGTAATCTTCCTAAGATTATACCTGAGCTCTTCTAATAGTATCTGTAACCAAATTACTACTTTGCTAGCTTGTGTATCTGCAATATATTATGCCTCAATTGTTAAAGTGGCCACAATAGGTTGCAGTTTTAAAACCCAACTTACAGCTTTGCCTGCAAGAGTAAACACATAACCACTGGTGGATTTGCTATTGTCAAGATCACCAGTAAAATTTGAATCTGTATAGCCTCTGATGGTGAAATCTAATCCTCCATAACACATTGCAACATTTGTGGTCCCTTTAATGTATCTTAGGACCCTTTTTACAACATTCCAATGCTCTCAGCTAGGATTCACCATATATCAACTAACCATTCCCACTACTTATACAATATCTGGTCTCGTGCAAATCATAGTGAACATTAGGCTACCCACTGCTGATGCATATGATACTTGAGACATTTCCTTCCTCTCTTCTTCACTACTAGGACTCATACTTAAGGATAACTTGAAATTAACAAGAAGTAAGGTAGAGATTGGCTTACAATCTTGCATATTGAAGCATCGCAATATCTTCTTTAAATAATTCTTTTGAGAAAGCCAAATCCTCTTGTTATTTCTGTCTTAGTGAATTTGCATCCCTAGAATCTTGTTTGTCAGTCTCAAGTTGTTCATATCAAAGTCCCTAGCCAATTGTGCCTTTAATTCATTTATATGATCTTTGTTGGGGCCTGCTACCAACATGTCGTCTACATACAACAACAAAATAATGAAATCATTTCCATCAAACCTCTTGATATATGCACAAGATTTTCCATTAAATCTGTTGTATCCAAGGCTCATGATGAAGGAATCAAATCTCTTATACCAACATCTTGGCACCTATTTGAGACCATATAGAGATTTGTTCAACCTGTAAACTAAGTTCCATTTTCCTTTTTCTTCAAACCCTTCTAGCTGGAGCATATAAATTTCTTCTTCAAGATCTCCATGAAAAAATGCAGTTTTCATTACTAACTGCTCTAGATGTAAGTCAAGTGTAACACACATTGCTAAGACCACTCAAACTGTTGCGAGTTAAACACCCAGAGAAAATATCTTATTGTAATCAATGCCTTCTATTTTAGCAAATCCTTTTACTACAAGTCTAGCACGATATCATTCAACTTGCTCATCACTATTTCTCTTAATCTTGAATGCCCATTTGTTCCTGATGGCCTTCCATCCTTTTGGTAGTGGAAAAAAATCCCATGTCTTGTTCTTATAGAGGGCTTCAATTTCTTCTTACATATGCTAACCACTTAGAAGTTTTTGAGCTTTCCATAGCCTCTTAAAAAGTTGAAGACTCTCCATATTCTGTGAGTAGACAGTATGCAACATTCCCTTCCATAATGTAATCAGAATGCCAAACTGGTTCCTTCCTTTCCCAAGTTGACCATCAAAATTATGGAGTCACAAGATCAGATTATTCTTGTTCATCATACTCTGGTGCTGTTTTAGAAGAATTTGGTACTTCTGTTCTATTTTCTCTTTCTTCAACATGCACCATAGTGGTATCAACCATTTCTTTTAGAGTATTGTCACCTTCATGTATTTGTTGTTTTTCTTCAAGAAAGATGACATCCCTACTAACTATAACCTTGTGGTTAGTGGGATCCCACAGGCAATACCGCATTACTTAATCATCATATCCCAAGAATAAGCATCTTCTAGATTTTGGATCTAACTTTGTAATTTCTTAGGCATTGTACATCATGTATACTGGACTTCCAAACATATGGAGGTTCGTATAATCAGCTAGCTTCCCAATCCATATCTCTACTGGGGTCTTTAGATCAATTGCGGTTGATGGTGACCAATTGATCACGTAGCAAGTTGTCTTGGTTGTTTCTGCCCAAAATGAATTGGCTCATCCAGTAATTCTTAACAATACCCTTGTCCTTTCCAGCAAAGTCCTATTCATCCACTTTGCCACTCCATTTTGTTGTGGAGTGTACGCCACCATGAATTGCATTTTGATGCCTTCTTGTTGATAGAAAGTATTAAATTCATCATTGGTGTATTCTCCTCCATTGTCTGATCTCAGGTATTTAATTCTTTTCTCAAATTCATGTTCCACATGCACTTTAAAGGTTTTGAAAACTTCAAACATACCTCATTTTCTCTTGATTGGATACACCCAACATCTCCTATAGTAGTCATCAATGAATGACACAAAATATTTTTCTCCTCCCAGGGATAAGACTAGTGCTTGCCAAACATCATAATGCACTAGGTCTAAGATAGTTTTACTTCTCTCTTTAAAGCTGTTGAACTTTAACTATACTGCTTACTTGTAATACAATGCTCACAAAAAGGAAGAGAAACCGTTTTGAGTCCCAGAAGAAGATTTCATTTTGCAAGAACTTTCAATCCACGTTCCGACATGTGGCCTAGTTTACGGTGCCATGATATCGTTGATTCCTCAGTTGTTGGATCATTTGATGCAATTGAGACTTCTCTTTGTTGTTGTGTTTCTCCTTTAAGCATATATAGGTTGGTTGTTATTTTATGGCCCAACGATGTGAGTTGAGAAAATAGAGTATTTAGAGTGTTGATGTGCTCCGTCACTGAAGTTGTTTCAGACATCTGCAAAGTGTATAATTTCCTTTTAAGGAAAATTTTGTTGTGAAGTGACTTAGCCTCGTACAATTCATTCAGGTGATCTTAAATTTCTTTTGTCATCTTCTTCTCCTCTATGATAGACAATATCTCATCTGCAAGTACTAGATGCAGAGTTGCAACTACATTGCCATCCATCTTGTTCCATTTACTTTCGTCAGTGAATTCCACTAGCCTTTCACTAATAGCTACGAGACAATTATATTTTCTCTAGATAGTCTTTATCTTCAACTTATATAGTGAGAAATTACTACTGTTAAACTTTTTAATCTCAAATTTTGTCACCATTGCTTCAATCATAGTCTATTTGTGGGCAAAAATAGGGCCATTCTTTTTATGAATAGTAACCATACGTATGAATAGTTCACCATACACATGAATAGTGCCCAGAACCTTATAATGGATGAAAATAATCTTACTTATTTGCTAATGTAAAGGATCCACTATATCAATGGTAGCCACAGAGTATACAATAAGTAGATAATAAATCACCCAAATATGCTCTGATACCAATTATAGGGAAAATAAACACCGAATAAAAGCAAAACTGTAGCAAATAATTTAAGATGACACAAAATTTTACATGGAAAAACCCCCCAATAGGGTAAAACACCATGGACATGGAAGAATGGGCTTCACTATGAGAAAAATAGGAGTTACAACTTCTATCTATATAATAAGGATAATACAATATGTATATATCTCTTGCTAATAGGAGAATACTAATCTCACAACTCTTTATATATCTCACAAATCTCTCTTTTATATATAGGATTGTTGCTTTCATGGTTGTGAGAAATGAGATTTTGAAGCTTTCTATTTATAAGGAAAGACAAAGGGTTTCAATGCAATTTTTAAAGGACTAAATTGCAATTACAAAAAGTTTCCATTAAAATTTTCAATGGTTGGCCACCAACCAAATTAAAAGTCTTGGTTTGTTTACCTAACATAAGCCTTTCTTCCTTTATTAGGTGCCATCCTTTGACAAAATATATATTGGGGATACCGATGGGTAATCACATTGATTTCCTGACCTTCTAATGAAGATAAACATCAACGATACTCCACTTAGCTTACGTCACTTTCTCTAACAAATAAATATAATAAAGGGGAGAAAATGTTACCTATGACACTCATGTTGAAAATATAGTTCACACACACTAAATATAAAACAATTGCTTGGTTGGAACTTATATGTTATTGTTAACATCTCCTTCCTAGCAAGGCAGCCAAAGACAAATCAAGAAAATTAATGTGTATAACATTGACCATTGTTGAATCCATAAAGCTCTCATCCCCTTGAATATTTGTTAGACTTTTGATGCTTAACCAGTTTATATATATGAAATTAAATTACAAGCACAACCATGCACTAATTTTTTTATATGTGGAAAATGATAACATATTCCTATCAAGCAAGTTTAATTATAACGTTAATGTAAACTTGGTTTGTATGTGAAATTAAAAGGTCCTAACTTTACATGATTTTTCTCGTATTACATTTATGTGTATCAACAACTTAATTAACTAGTCATCATGTAGTGCATACAAAATTTTTATATGAATATACTTACAAAATAGATGTGAGCGTATACTTAATTAAATGACGTGGAATATGAAATCACGCTTATCCAATTAAATAGTTTTATTCAAAGTTGAACTTATAGTTTTCATGGAATTTCAATTCTTTTTATATGCCCTTCACCTTCAATCATTTAATCTATCGTTGATTCTCTTTTTATTTTTATTTTTAATTAATTAATTTTTTTTTCACCGAACAGTCTACCCGACCTTTTTTTCCAACAAAGGCATACAAGGAATTACATTCCTAGAATCCTTAAATTAATTATTCAATAACAAAAAATACTCAAGTAACTTGATTTGCTTATATAAAAGTCCAAAATGCACTATAACTCACAGGAGAAGACCAATGTATTTTAGAGTACTTTTCCTCATTGTAACATCCTTCTTCCTCAAATGCTTCATTCCAAATAGTTCCTTTGATGGTTAGGGATCTCAAAGAATTTAACTTTTGATGCTAAACCTTAAAATATTGTACCAAAAGCTTTCTTTAAAAATGAACACTAACAAGATCATGATGAAATCATGATAAATTTTGTACAAATTACACAAACAAACATTTGTGCCTCTCCCAACATTTAGGCATAAATATTTGCTCCTAACTCTTTGCATCAAACAAATAACTAAAGGAAGATTATCAATAAGAAGCAAGGAACATTAAGAGTGGAAAGAAAGAGATGATAACCATGGAGAAATAGTGAGCCCATGTTTTATCTTAAGGAAAGGGAGAAGTTCGTATTTTTTCTTGAGAGATAAGATAGTAAAGCCCTTTGTGTTAAACGATGTCATTTTAAAGCCTTTTGCAATTAAGAAAAAAAAGATCTCAAAGCCAGGGACAAGTGGCATGATTAGGACAATAGGATCGTACCAATGGCCATGATCTTTTAAAGGAGTTTCATCTATAAAATCACTATACATAAGGGGATCTTTGTCCAATTTTAAGACCCACAACAAGTAGTGGAATTAATCTTCATGGTTAAAGTTAATTTATGGTAAAGTGATCTAGGTAATTAAATGCAGGAGCCATTATTACAACTTGACCTGAGATTGATACATCTATATATAAACAAAATGTTAACAGCCTTCCTTTAGTTTAGTTATTACAAAAAGATTGAAAAGGCTTTCCCAAATATATCCATAATGGAAATTAATATTGTTGCTATTTTTTCTGGAATAGTGTTTAGGGTTCAAACTTTAATAATATTGACTAGAAAATTGTATATGATTGCATGTGAACCTCGATCATTAAAGGCTAATGTTATATTTGGGTATTCATTGTCTAATTGTTTTAAAACCTACAATAAATCCTTGACCCTATCAAACAAACTTTAAAAGAGGACTTGCTTTAAAAAAAAAAAAAGACTTCTTTACATTTATCTCCTATTGTGTTTTCTGTGTGACACACTTTAATTTCTTGCTTTTAATATCTGACAACAGCTTTGGCTACTAATTTTTATTTGCACTAAGAAAATATAATAATAATTGTAAACCTAGTTATAATTGTTTATTTGAGCTATAATTAGTTGTCCCTATTTAGAATTGCCAAATATAATGGGGATTCATTAGACTCATTCAAATAATAGGCAACATATATTTTTGCAATTTTAAAATAGAATGTATGGCTTAAAGGTTGATATCTATCGATTAGATATGCTTATATTTAGAGCTTCTGTGAAGATTGCCTAGTGGACAGAAAGATTCTTATGAAAAAGTTGATATGGGGTTTATAAGGAAAATTGTAGAACAAAATAGATTTAGTAATTTAAAAGAAGTTTGAAGACACCTTGAATAGACATATAGTTTTAAAAATATCAACAACCACCTCTGGTGGAAGGCCAAATAAGACATCAACACCACAAATATTAAGGTGGTAGTCCTTTTGAACTCTGACAAAATAGATTGGAACTAGAACAAGCTCAATAAGCTCTATCTGATCGAGTTTATTAGGGAAATCACTTTGCTCCCACTCTCAAATTCTGGAGCTCCAAACCAACTCACTTGGTCTAGTAATTTCACCGATAAGTGTATGATTAGGGATGGTTACCACTGCCTCACAAATTTTAATTCCTCCCCAACTGCATTCTTGAAATGGAAGGCCACTCAAAAGAGCAATGCCAATAATAAATGTTCTTCAAGATCACCATTTTAAGATGCAAGCAATATGTCCACTTTGTAATGATGAAGAAGAGCCTATCAATCACCTTTTCCTTCAATGTCATTTTTCTAGGGCTACTTGGTTTGCCTCCCATTTAATATAAAAGTGGAAAGATTTGATGATCAAGATATTACTTCTTGGTTACATCCCTAAATGTCCATTGGTGGGAAGAAGCTTGAAAAGTTAGAGTACTACACTCACTTTATCATGTAAGCTCTCTATATCATTTAGAACACCAAGAATAAGGTGATCCATATAGGTCTTACCTTAAACCCTAAAGCTGATATTTCATATATCAAGAATATAGTCTCCAGTGCCTTTATCACTTAGGGGCACAGCAACAAAAGACAAAGTACATTGGGCCCCCTCTAGATCAAATTATGAAAAATTGAATTGATAATGATACGAGGAGGATCATTATCATTTGTACTAGAAAAGCCAAAAGGTTAGGAAATGATTCAACAATACTAGCCACAATGCTTCATAATGGACAAATAATTTGGGGTTGGAGTTGGAAGTTTCTTAAAGACATAGATATGAAAGTCTGCATTGGTTTGCTGGTCAGAAAGATTTTACATTGGTTTCTTATGGATAGCCAATGGCCCCTCAGCACTATCAATGTCAGGATCCTCTTCACAAAGCCTTTAGATTATAGGATGTTCAAATCTCCCTAGGACAACGACTATAAAACATGTATAATTGATTTCTACATCACTTAATTTACGTTTAGGGTCAAGGAAGTGGCTATTGGAGTAATCCATGAAGATTATAAGGCATATTAGGAAGAGCACTTCAAAAAAAGGGAGTCTTCATTTCTATCTCATAACATTTTTATTACCTAACCCCTTTGCTCTATCCTTTTGTTCTTGATAGTTTTTAGCTTGGTAATAAAGAAAAGGTAGAAAGAAAACGTAAAAGGAAAGAATAAGCACAAGAAAAGCAATGGAGGCTACAAAAGCATGGTTCTACATTTCATAGAATCATCACAATACATATATAATTACAAAAGTTGAATCATAAAGCCATAAAACCTAGAAGATAAAACATTCCCAACTTAACTACGACATCACATCTAATCTAGAAAAGACTACATGAATTTAAGAATGAACCATTGGACATTAATGCAACAAAATATTCTCCTAAAGATCCTAACACTAAGGAGTATTATAGAAATCCTAGCTGTTAACATTCTCCTCTTTGAGGAGGGCTTGGTCATAATATCAGCAATCTACTCATTTGATTTACAATACAACAACTCGACCTCACCTTCCTTTTCAGCTTGCCTTATAGCATGAAACTTGACATTTATGTGCTTAATTCTACCATGATTAACTGGATTTTTGGCCATGGAAATAGCTAACTAATTTGTCAACATAGAGTATAATGGCTGAGTTCTAAGCTTGGTGGAGGTCTAAAAGAATTTTCTTAATCCAAACAGCTTGGTTTGTAGCAGTGGCTGAGGCTATGTACTTAGCTTCAGTTGTTGACTAAGCTACCATATCTTACTTCCTAGAAAGCCAAGAAACCACACCAAACCCTATGGAGAAAACATAACCAGCAGTGCTCTTCATATCATCAGGACATTAGCCCAATCACTACTATAAAAACCTATTAAATCTCCTTCAACTCTGGTATACCACACACCATAATTAGTTGTTCCTCTAATGTACCTCAGCACATGCTTTGCAGCCCTTAGGTGTATCTGACCTGGAGACTACATAAACCTCAAAAGAACACTAACAACAAACATGAGATCAGGTCTTGTAGAGGTCAAGTAGAGTAAACTACTAATCAAACTTTGGTACATCTTCATGTCTGCCTCACTCCCCTTATTTTCCTTGGAAAGTTTCTCATTTTGCATTACAGGTGTAGAGACAGGTCTGCTTCTTTCCATTTTAAATTTTTTTAGCATATCTAGTGCATACTTTCTTTAAGAAATGAAAATTCCATAGTCACTTTGATGAATCTCCATGCCTAAGAAATAGGTCATTTTTCCTAAATCTGACATGTCAAACATTTCCTCCATCTCTTTCTTAAATTTCCTCATAACTGAAGAATTGTTACTTATTACCAGCATATCATGAACATATATAGACACAATCAGTAATTCTTCTATTGTTTTGCTCCTAATGTACAATGTAGCTTCATTTAAACTCTTAATAAAGCCACACTTGGCTAAATAAGAATCCACCATGTTGTACCAGGCCCTAAGGGCCTGCTTAGGACCATATAAGGCTTTGTACAGTCTAAAAACATACTCCTCCTTTCCCTCTTGTTTGAACCCTTTAGGTTGCTTGATATATATTTCCTCCATTAACTCTCCATCTAAGAATGCTAATTTTACATCCAAGTGGAACACACTCCACTTTAGCTGGATAACAAGGACAACAATCAATCTTATAGTTTCATATCAGGCAACATGAGCAAATGTGTCTCCATAATCCACTTTAGACTGTTGTGAGTATCCCTACACTACTAACCTAGCTTTATGCTTATAGATAGATTCATCTGGGTTCAGCTTAGTTTTGAACACCCATTTGACACCAATATCCCTCATATGACTTAGTTTCTTCACCAACTTCTAGGTGCCACTTTTATTAATCATGCTTATCTTCTCTTACATAGTACACCTCCAACCTTCATATTCAACTGCCTCTTCAAATGATTGAGGTTCCAAAACTGCATATATGCAATTTTCATATATTTCTGCCAGTGATTTGGTCTTAATAACAGGAGAGCTAGGTGGTAAGTCTTCTTTTTCAGTTGTCACTTCATCATTTGAGCTTGAATCTTCTGTCACTATTTCTTTATGTAGAATAGGGTCTAATGACAGACCCTTACTTGTTTCTTCATTCTCTACTTGCTCATTTTCCTAATTCCAGTAGCTCTTTTCATCTATTACAACATTTATACTTATTGCAATGTTGTTGGTGTCTAACAGGAATGTTCTGTAACCTTTTGACTAGCTGCATAGCCCAAGAAAATGCCAAGCTATGATTTCTAATTCAGTTTGCTTCTTTTGACAGAAGGAATATGGACATAACAAACTGAACCAAAAACTTTTAGATATTTAGCTAAAGGCTTTATTCCACTCCATGATTTAACTGGTGTCTTCTCCTTAACAGACTTTGTTGGTAGCCTATTTAGAATATAGACAGCAGTATATACTGCCTCTGCCTAAAACTTCAAAGGTAATTTCTTTTCAGCAATCATACTTCTGTCCATCTCCATTACTATCCTATTCCTTCTCTCACATATCCCATTTTGCTATGGGGAGTAGCTGACTGTTAGTTGATGATTTATTCCCTCCTTAGCGTAGAATTCTTCACATTCATTTGAGGTATATTCTTTCCCATTATTAGATCTTAGAGATTTTAGCTTGTAGCCACTTTGCACTTCAGCCATAATTTTGAATTTTTTAAGCACACTGAAGACATGTCCTTTCTTACTCAAGAAATATACCCATGCCATTCTTGTTAAATCATCAATAAACATCACAAAGTACCTATTATTGCTTAAGGATTCAGTGCTTAAAGGTCCACACAAATCTATGTGCACCAGTTCCAACTTCTCCTTAACTCTCTATGAAGAGGTAGAAGGAAAGGATTCCCTATGTTGCTTGCCAAATTGACAGGAACCACTGTCTTCCTTACTTACATGTATTTCTAGCAAATTTCTAGTCTTCCCCTTAACTTGCATATGTCTCAAGGCAGTAAAATTAAAGTGCCCATACCTTTTATGCCATAAGGAAAAGTCATTTTTAGATATATAATTTGCACTTTCATAACAACCATTCCAGTCAAGAGGAAAGCTTTTTTCTATCATAGAGACTTTGGCTATTAGATTATTGTCATAATCATATATGGAGTACTCATTCCTTTTTAAGTCTAAGGAATAGCCATTTGCAACCATTTGAGCTACACTTAACAAATTCTGAGCTAGGCATAGTATGTACAAAACATCATGAATAAGTTTAATACCTAGCTTAGTGTGCACAGCAACTGACCCTCTTCCATGAGCTTGTATAACATCTCCATTTCCCAACCTAACCTTAGTCTTCACTAATCTGTCCAAGTTACAAAACAATGATACATCCCTTGCCATATGATTTGTGCAGCCACTATCTATGAACCAAGAGCATCCTTTATGCTTGTTCTTTTCATGCCATGCCATAAACAAGTTGTCTGTAGCCTCCTCTTGGTCCTCAATAAAGTTTGCATGTTGTTCTGGTTTCTCCTGCTGCTAACTCTTCTTCTTTCTGTAATTTTTCTCAATATGTCCCATCTTCTTGCAAAATCTGCACTGAATAGGACCTTTATTTTTGTACTAGCAGTCCTTCTTTAGGTGATTGTCCCTTTGATACACACCACAGGGGGGAACTTACCCATTTTCTCAACTTTTCTGGTCTTCTTACCTCTGTTGCCTTTGTCATAGTTTCATTTCTTCCCTTCCTTTGCAAAATGTTTTCCTTTGTGTTTCATTTGAATTGCACCTTCAGCAATATCCTCCTCCCTCATGTTTGTTCTCTGCTCTTGTGCTTGAAGCTTGCTGATTAGTTCTGCCACAAAAAGTTATTTCAAGTCACAAGATTCCTCTATTATAGATATCTTAGACTCAAACCTTGCTAGTAAGCTTATTAACATTTTTTCTACCACCTTTAAGTCTAAAAAGTCTTCCCCAAACAACTTTATATTTTTCACAACATCCAAAAGCTTAGAGGAGTACTCCTTTATGTTCTCACCATCCTTTATCTTCAACAGTTCAAACTCCCTTTTCAGAGTCAAAAGCTTCACCGTCTTCACCCTTTCAATGCCTTCAAACTCTACCTTCAATTTATCCTAAGCTTCCTTTAAAGATTCATAAGCCATAATCCTTGCGAAAATGGTATCACTCAATGCTAAGTGTATACATGTAAAAGCTCTAGGCTTCTTTGCAAAGTCCTCTTCATATTTCTTCCTTTAAGCTAACGTAGCATTGGCGACCAAAACTGGTAGATTAGTGTTAGTCTCCACTTCATCCCACAAACTTTGAGCTTTAAGGTAGGCCTTCATCTTTATAGCCCATATGTGGTAGTTTTCTCCAATTAAGACTAATGGTCCTGTTCCCATCATGCCATTGGAAGCCATTTGTGATCACCAATTCAAGGTTTACAAGTATTTCAAGATAAGAAGTGCTCTGATACCACTGTTAGTTTTCAGCTTAGGAACAGAGAAAAGGTATAATAGAAAACATAAAAGGAAAGAATAAGCACAAGAAAAACAATGGAGGCTGCAAAAGCATGGTTCTGCATTTCATAGAATCATCACAATACATATATAATTACAAAAGATGAATCATAAAGCCATAAAACCTGGAAGATAAGACATTCCTAACTTAACTACAACATCACATCTAATCTGGAAAAGACTGCATGAATTTAAGGAAGAACCATTGGACATTAGTGCAATAAAACATTCTCCTAAAGATCCTGAAACTAAGGAGTATTACAAAAAAGTCCTAGCAGCCAACAGTTCTTGTATAAAAAAAATTAATTATAAACAACATGAAGAAAAGGTAGGGTTAGGTAGCAAGTAGCATTACCCTTTTAAGAAATTATGCTAAATGAGTATAAAAAGGTAGGTTGTTAATTTCTGTTTCAAGGTGACAATATTGAAATACAGGACCCATGCTTCAATATTAACACTTGCCATTAAATTCTTATGAACAGTATCAAAGAAAAGTACATTAGACTTTTATCATAGCTGAAGATGATATGCATTAAACATTGTATTAAATATAACCATTTGTCTCAAGAACAACATATACACCTACTCCCACTAAGAACCCTACAATATATGGTAACTTAGTTCTATTAGCTAGGTTGGTTTATACTAGATGATGTACTAGTTTAAAAATAACTTCTCTTGTTTGAAGCATTCCTAAATTCAAATTGACTTTCTTCAGTTGTATTAGCTTGCCACATGTTCTTTCTTGCTAGAAATGAAACTTATTCACTTTTACCTTAACTTCAAATTCCTAATAATTTATTCATATACATTCTTTATGTATATTAAACATTTGATACTTAATTTAGGTAGAGATTACTATCCCTGACCATGTTGAATAGTGTTCTCTCTAAAACCCAATCTTTAAGAACATGCATACAATATTAATCATATTATATCACTTGACCTTAATATATATTAGGTGGTAACATCTGCGTAGAATTAAACATTCATCACATACATATTTAAAGCACTATTAAATCCTCCCAAATGAATATCACATGTTGCAGCATAAAGTACTACAAATACCCTTTTAAGCTAGTGTGCAAAGGAAATTAGCACTTTTTACATCACATCCCTAGACAAGCCTCCCTTGTAACAAAGGTCACCCTCTGTTCATTTGTAGAATGTAAACATTGAATGTTCTCACTTAATGTTTTTGTTCTTACATGCCTTTTTATTGAAAAGCTGAAGACTTCTTATACTTAGCAGGACTTGCATATAACCAAATGGCCATCTTAGGATGGAAGTCACTTACTAGATGTGTTAAAGACAAGACATATCCATACGCAAAAAATCCTAAAAGAATGCGGATAGTCAAGATAAAGAAAAGGAAGATGACTCAAATGATAGCGATGCAATTGGCAAGCCATAAGACATTGCTGACAACTAGACATACTATTGTCATAAATGCCACAATCATTGTCACCAAAGCCACACCCACTATTGAATTTGCTAACACATGGGATCTAAAGGCCAAATGATAATCATTATTCTGGGTCAAAAGTAAAAAGAAACATCTAAAAGTGGAACTATAGCTGATGATCACAAACATCCTGAACATTGCTCTGTTAACTAAAATAGTCATGCCTTTATACTTATATGGGGTAGACTCTTCAGAGTTATATACATTACCAGGAACAACAAGTGCAAATGTCACCGTTGATATTAGTATAGCCACCAGCATAAGTGTGTTCACCCCATTCTTTAACTAAGCTACTTTGAGTGGTACTTTACATTTATAAAGAATACTTTTGTCCCTACCAGCTACTTGTGCACCAATATAATGGAAGACTAAGTATGGAAGCCAACAATAAGGAAAATTAAAAATTTTGAGTTTGATTTTAGTGTTTATATGCTAAGTATTAAAACACCATACTTGTCTATATGTCTATGGTCTTCCAGGTTATAGCCATAGAGTACCTTTAGCAGTGAAATCTTTATTATTCATGAGACCTAGATCAATTCTCTTATAATGTGTTAGGGAAAACAAAATGTAAGGGAAGACATTCATTGAAGCCAAATGCAGTGAAGTATTTCCATCTTTGTCTTTCTCGTTTATATCAAGTTTTGTGTTTCTTAATAGATATTTCACCACAATATGGTGTCGATTCTTTATAGCAATGTGAAGAATATTTTGATCATTTCAGTTGACTAGTACTCTAGAATCATTCATGTAATAATCCAATAATTTTAATTAGTAATAAATAAATTAAGTTATAAATCATTTAATTAAGGAATGAAGTAAAATGAATAAATATAAAATAAGTAGAGGGGAATTTGCAAGAAAGTTTTGTAAGCTATATCATTTTAAGAGGTGGAGAAATATTCTGAAATTGAGGTTGACTCAATGATTAAGCCTCACTTCTACCATCTAAGAGGCCAGGGTTCCAATCACAACTCCCCCACTGTTGTTCTTTGTTTTTTTTCTTTGGCATTAACACCAGGCATCAAGTAGTGAAAAGATGAAAATGCCCCTAGTTGCATATTTCTTCTCCTTGATAGTTTCTGTTCTTCATTGTGTAACTGAGCTGTAGATACCTTATCCCTTCAGTTCTTTGATATTAGTATGTCAATGTTGTTTTCATTGTATGCACCATCATTGTTGGCGAGGTCTTATCAAGAGATCATTGTTATTTTGGTGAGAATTTTCTTCCATCATTAATTTGGTGTTGGCCATAGATGTACAACAATTTTGAGTGAAAACTGGTGAGAAATTTTATCAAAATTTCATGGGCCTTTTGATGCTTACAGGATTTTTTACCCTTTCCCCTTGAATCATGAGTTTAACAATGATATTTAGGTTGATAATTTCTAAATTCGTTTGATAGTGCACTTAGGGTTTGAAAAGGGGAAAATTTTCAAACTTCCATGAATCTAATACTCATTGGTGAGTTAAACTTGAAATTTTCATATGCCTTTTCTTCCTCTTACTAATTTCATCCATTTCCCTCTCTTAATTCAAAGATTGTAGCAAGAAATTCAAGCTAATTGAAAAATCTACAATTTGTAGTGAAATTAAGGTTCTTGAGGGACCTAATTGAACTTTTTGAGAATTAGGGCTTCAATTAACAACATAGGGGAAGTAGTTGGAACAATTAGAAGTTAACATTGTGAGAAGTAAGATGAATTGATAATTTTCCTAAATTATTTTCTTGAATTTCATACATATGGAAGGGTTAATAAGAAGGAAAAGTGTGTTGGAAGAGCCTATTGTGAATGTCTATTGTTTAATCATGTTATTGGAATTTAAGAATGGCATTGGTATGAAGAGAATGATTGGTTTAGGGGTTTAGCAATTAGTGAATTTAGAAATTCATTTATTACTTGAATATATGTAGGAATATAAGTTCCTAATGGGATATTTATAAGATTTCATTTCCTTGTGGGTTGTAAGTGTTCTTATGAGAATTTGATGTTGATGGTGTTTGGGCAAAGGTAAGAGAAACTCTTAATTTCTAAATTAAGATGTTATGTTGATGAAATTTAAGCTTGATTGAAAAATTGTTGACAGATAAGAGTATTACAGTATTTTCAACAATACTTATATTATAAGCCTTATGCCAAGAGTTTCTAGAATAAGAGAAAGAAAGTAATTTAAAGTTCTTATTGACATAGAGACTTCTTAGTGGGGTGATTTTCCTCCTGAGTTAAGGAAGGCTAGGTTACCTGATAGTTAACAATGTTCAAGTGCACAAATAGTACTCCCAACTCCTTTATGTGATTTATGTTTCCTTTATTTATTAGAATGTTTTTATGATCATCATAATTATTATTATTATTATTATTGTGACATCCATCCTGATATAGCTATTAATTAGCATTATAGTACTTAATTATACAAGTTTAAGAAGACTTGGCTCAAAAATTTCTTTTATACATTTATATTTCAATCAGAAGTCTAACTTATTTGAACCATATCTCTAACAACAAATATTAAACTACAGAGAATAATTTCATGATTACATCAAGTATTGAGTACATTCCATATGTTTTATATAGTACATAAATTCAGTCATTAACTTAGGCATAAATGGTCTACAGTTTTTCTTCTAATCCTTCAACTAACTTTACTATAATGGATTATACTTTGAATATACTTTAGCATACTACCCTAGCTCACCTGGAAATAGAGACAAAGAAAAGTGAGACTTTGTGTCTCAATAGTTAGCAAGTAGTTTAATAAAAACATTTCTATTCCCAGCCCTTACTTTTCATACCTGATAATAAATCACATTTAAAATGTAAATCATACACATAAGGCTACTATGGGAATTACCTCCCATCCCATACATGTGGAATATCAATAGGAATCATTCCTAGTCTCAGGTTTGAAACACATCTCATTACTGTCTTGTAGACAAATACTATGAAGGCCATTCACATAAAACTTCTATCACTGTATCACCTCCATCTCACATCACCCCTATAACTCCAACTATACAGTGATGGCATACGAGCGCCATTGAATGATCATGTCTAGATACACACTTTCGGGCATCCATCTTTCATGTATTCATCATCAATGGTTTATATGTCCAAATACCCAATATCTATCTTCCATATTCCATTAAAACCACACATGGAGATTGCCTAGTCCCTAAGTGCATATTCCAAACCAATAACAAACACGTGTATGTAGCTATCATGTAAATATTTAAAATAAAACAAGATAAGTAGGGGAGAAGCTAACTACTTGTTCAATTGATCTTCTTCAAAAATTACTGTCATTCCAAGCGTCCAAGGCAGCTAGCTATTTAGAGTTCATTAAATCCACATTTAAACTTTGTTCTATTTGTTCGTCTATACCTATGCTATTTGTAAGTCTTATTACCTATTCATGTTTATGGATGTCTTATGTCATGAGAATTAATCCATATTTGCCTAATTTTATCAACTAATTGCTATTTAAGAGTCTCTTAAATATTTATGTAGGCCTAAAATAATCAAATTACATGAATAATAATCTTCTTATAAGTGTTCTAATTATACTCAAATAGGTTTCTTACAAACTTATCTCTTTATGACACAATTTCCAAAATATATAACGATGGCATTTCCTCCTAAAATTTGCTGTCAACTAAATAAAATAAAAACTTACTTACACTATTCCAAAAATCTTCTAAATCTCCAGATTTATTCTTTCAAGTGTTCTCCAGAGAAATCTGAGCAAGAAAACGGTTTATTTGCTACTTGAACCATTACATTTTTTATTTCCGTGCAGATTATTCCCATTTTTGGACTCCAATCTGTTTGGATTTATTTTAGGATGCAAACCATATCCAACTATTTGAAATTTAACCGAGAGATTCCTTTTATATCCAAATGACTTTCTGTTAAAATTTGAGCCCCAAACTCCTGGTTTTGGCCCTTCAAATAAAACATTTTTGGATAACGCCTTATACTGTCATTATCTGACAGTGCAGTTATTGTTTTGCAATCAAAATCCCTACCAGACCTGTTCCAAATGACTCCAAACTTTCTTGATCATTTTTTTAACATGTTAGGACTCATGTCAAATTTCACTAATTTCAGAGGTCATTTACCTAGTCATTCAGTAACTTTTCTAAAACAGTGCAGTAAGTACTAAAATATAGCAAATGGTGTAGTTAGGTCCCCATATTAGTACTTGATTTCATACTTTTAAATTTGACATTAAAATTTATTCGTTACTGATGTCTTATTTCAATCATGCTCACTTTAAAGTTTAGTTTTATAGCTCCCATCTCTTATTCATTTTGTTTGGCATACTATTAATTCTAGACACATGGAATTGATAATATCTATTTCCTAATAATAATCTGAATATATGCAGAATTACCTTTTGCTAATTCCCTGTGCTTGTTTCATGTCCATCCAACCTTCCTTGGCTGAACGACATCAACTTCCACGCGTTCAACTGCCATTTATTTGTGGTTTATTTAGTATTTGATTACCTAATGCCACTTCTTGTTTGTCATGTATCTATCGAACTTGTAGGGACACCTCTTGGTTAGCTTCTCCTCTAAGAATTCCCTTCTTTTGTTCGTTTGCTGCCAAGCGTTCTGATAAAAGCCTCTGTTTGCATATTATTTTTCCCCCTCACTTCCATTGGTTTCCATCAACTATTTTATATATATTCCTAATTAGCTAGCATGGAAAGCATAGTATATAAAACTCCTTTTCATTCTTATTTAATTTTACTTTTATTCTTTATTCCTAAAAAAAAAAAACTTTCTTCATGTATCCTAAATGAATAAGTATCACTATAATGACATATATCTTATGTTAAGAAATTCCCCCGTATTCCATATTTACTAGTCTATGAGTCCTTGAAAGATACCCCTTTCCTTATTAAACTATTTTTTTCTGGATTTCCATTCTCTCTTATATAATATTTAATTGCCTAAAATTTAATTATGATACTTATTTTGGTCCTATTTAAATTCTAAGAAATATATAATTAAAATGAACTACTTCCATAATTATGGGTTTCTACGTTACCCATTTTCCCCAAAGATAACATTATAGTTTATAGGTTTTTCATACATATTGGGATGTTATCTTCATCTAAATTATTACTTTCATATATTTTCCAATAAATGAAATTATCTTTACTATGATATTAATTTTTACTGAATTTCTATAAACTCTCTTTCTTCTTTTTTTTAATTCCATTAGTAAATTACCTCAACACCAAAGCTTCCATGACACTAAATATTATATCATATAACCACCTTCTCCTTATTCTTACTAAGGCATAATATAGATCTCATTTAACTAATGCAGCCACCTCATCACTTATTTTACCTTTATAAGACCAATGGAGTTACTGTAAGCATTAATTAACTAAAAACTTTATTATTTTCGTTGGTTATGCTTAGTTTCTCTTATTATCTATTCAGAATTTCCCAATCTTTAATTCCCTTAATTTTTGAATGCGAGGTAATATACACACACACACACATATATATATATATATATATATATATATATTCTTCTTCTCGTATGATGCTTCTTAAAATCTTATACACACATATTAAGTTTCAAGCCAACATTTTTACCACATATATCCTAAATTTCCAAGTTGCAAAAAATATTTTAAAATGATATTACTAATTGATATCTCTAAATCCTAATTAGTCCTTCTTACGAACACCAAATTGTCATATGGAAGATTCTTAAATTACTATTTTATAGTAATGATTATTTCTAATTAAATAATCAAATAATTTCTTATTTAGGAATCTTCAGAGTATTTTACACAAATTCCTTTCTAAGTGTTTTAATTAGCTAAACCCATTTTCCTATTCAAGAAATTTAACCATCTAATTTAATCTCAATGCCTAACTCCCCTTAAGGCTTCATAAAAATATCTGTTTAAAATAATTTTCCCATAAATTTTAAGATATTACAATTATTATTATTCAATATCGTTAATCCTTATTAAATGATTTTCCAAAGGTGAATTACATAATTACATTGTGTATGGATTGGAAAAGACCATTAAGAAATTCATGAGTATGGTTAAGTACAACCGCCAAATAAGTAATATTTGTAAAGTTAACTGATTCCATACACGCTTGTTTTATTTTTTATTGGTCATGGAAGAACAAGTTAGGACACTGGAAGCAAATAGTAGTTATGTTAGTCATTGGTGCAACTTAGGGAATACTTAGCTAGTAGAATTAATGGAGGTGTTAGCCCTATGTGATGGCCATTACATGTGGATGAAGGGACCATTCATTTTTTGTGAGTTATAATCTCACACCTATTAGTTATTTACATTCAAGGACTATGTGTTTGTTAGTTCTCCAAGGCAAAGCCTTAAGGAAACTTCAATTGAACAAATATCGCAATTTTTTTGAAAAACAATCTAGGATTTCATATTTAACTCGAAAGTTTTTAGCTAACATTAGTTTTGGAAAGAATTAAAGAATATTTCAAGAAAAAGGACCAGAATGAAAGGAAAAGTGCAAAAGATCAAAAAGTCAACACCCAAAAGCTAGTGCTCAAGCACCACAAAGACAGCACCTAGGCACCAAATCCAGAGAATTAGCGCCTAGCAATGTTATCAAACTCATGAGTCAACCCGGTGAGTTTACCGAGTTCACGTTTTCACTCATGCAAACCAGGTTGACTCATAAGTAGTTTTGACTCCATTGAACTCGCTC
Source organism: Delonix regia (assembly GCA_037074485.1). Classification (NCBI taxonomy): domain Eukaryota; kingdom Viridiplantae; phylum Streptophyta; class Magnoliopsida; order Fabales; family Fabaceae; genus Delonix; species Delonix regia. The sequence goes on from CM073451.1 coordinate 29,134,267, forward strand.
GTAACTCATCTAGACTCAACTCAATCGTCGAGCTACCTTCAAGTTAGGCGAGTTGAACCACTCCTCTTGAAGATTCAATATTTATGCAAAATGTACTTGTCAGTTGTCATAATGTCGAAGCGTGTCCTGTTAAATGGTTGCTAGTGTCTCCACCATGTATCCATTGCTATCTCTTAGTATATATAGGCCAAATATTATATATAACATAGGTCAAATCTATTCGGCAAAACCACAATACTAAGACTCAAACTTGCCCCCACTTGCATTGGTTAAGGTGATCCACCACTATGCCACTATGCATTATTATTCATTGATGGACCATTATATATGTATATGTTTAATTTATATTTCATTTTGGGTATGCCAATATATATAATTAAACTTACTACCATTAAAATTTGTTAATATCTTTTTTCTATGAACCATTTTATACTGCTTAAAAGATAATTATAGAATTTCTATATAATATCATGTATAATAAAGATAAAATTTGTAAAATTTGTTAAATTTTATTAAATATATTTTAAATACCAAGACTACAATTAAATATTCAAGATAAGCATATAAAATTAATTTTGATATTGCTTCTATTTTAAGGATGAAAAATTCACACTTGATTTGTTTTTAACCCTTTCAAGAGTATCTCCATTCATTTTTTTTATTTTAAATATAATTAGTATTTGAATAAATTATGTTACATATTATATTTTAACTATGAAATTATATAATTTAATGGTTAATTGTTAATAAATATAAACTCTTACAAGTTTATGTTACGAGTCTATGTTATAAATTCACCTCCTTTTTACAAGTTTACCTAGACTTGCGAGTTGACAACCTTGGCGCCCAGGCTCCACAAGAACAGCATCTAGGTGTGAATACCAGAGAGATGGCACCCAGGTACCAGAAAACCAACACTCAGGCGCCAAACGCTATAGAAGAAGGAAGAATGTCTGGAAAAATAACGCCCAGGTGCCAGAAAACCAATGCCCGAGTGCCAGTTATTTCCAGGGCATGGCGCCTAGGTGCCAAAACCAGAAAGTTGGCGCCCTTGTGCCAGATTTGCCTCACCTGAGCGCATTGCCAGAAACCTAATTTCCTCTGATGATTAGGAGCTCCATACTTAGCCCATGCTACATTGTAAGGTTTCTAAAGCTTATATAAAGGGTCCTTAAGGCAAGCAGCACACATTAAGCAAGGAGGAGTGCCTTGAAACACTTGAGGAGAGAATTGGAAGTTGAGAGTAGCTGAAGGAAGGGTTGGTTTCAGAGTGAGGGCTCTTTATAGAGTTTTTCCCTTTCTGAACATCTCCCTCTTCTTCAGCTTCATGTTATCTTTATGATCTTCCTTGTTATTTAATTCTATATTCATGCCTATGAAAGGCTAAGTAGCTATTCTAGGATTTTAACTGGAGCCCTTACTAGGGATGCTTTTCTATTGATTGTTATTATAGTTTTTCATTAAATGAATGATTATTTATATTCATCCTACAATTATTATTTTCTAAGCATGATCATCTTAGGAAAGAAGATAGAATTTATGTTAACCTGACAAGGTTACCCAAAATGTCTGAACTGGATGCATAAAATCATTGTTTGCATAAATGCAATTCACAGTTAAGACAAAAGTACTTAATTGTCTGTGACAATCACATTTGGGTCATGGATTTATAAGATTCTTATCCCAGCTGGTTTCCATAGACATATAGGAAACTAAGGGGAGGGAACTTAGCTTGTATTCATTTGAAAGAAACATATTTGAAGGGAAGAATCCTAGGTTAGCAATTCATTATTCAATTAGAACAAAGTAATAATCATAATAGAAAGCATCTCTGCATGTGGTGAAAGTTCAAAATCCTAGGTTGTTAAAATTTTATATTAACTAACATTCAAATTTGTCTTACATGTACTCAACCAAGTATTGATTTCACAACTTGCAACTTATGTTAGTAAACATTGAATCCAAGTCTCTGAGGTATTGATACTCATTTTATCATTATATTACTTGCTGACCACATATACTTGTGTGTGATATTGCACCTCAATTACAATTTGAATCAACTTGCAAAGGAGAAAGAAACACTCCATATTTTATTAATCTCAGCTCAATGCAATATGGACATTTGCATTTGCTAATTATTAATTTTTGGGAAAATTAATCAATTGATCCCTATAGTTTACACTAGTTTGCAAATAGGTCCCTATACTTTAATTTTTTTTAAAGCACTCCTTACACTTTCAACTAGTTGCAAGTTTCATCCCTACAGTTACCCTCAATGTTAACACCGTTAGAAGTATGCTGATGTGGCTGAATTTGAATGAAGTGGAATGCCATGTGAGATGAAAGACTTCTCTGCAAAACGAAAAAGCACAGATGGAAAAGGAAGACTAGGATTGAAATCAAGATTCTAGTGGAGGGGAAAAGAGAGTGCATGCTGGATGATGATGAAGAAGGCCAAATTGACAGGGAAGGCTAGGATAGGGGAACGAACCCGCATCTGATTGAAAGTGAGATCAAGATTAAAGATCTAGAACTGAATGGAATTTTAACAATTATGTATAACTGAATGAAAGTTGAACTGCAAGCATAGTTAATTCCACTTCCATTCCACCTGAAGTTGTTTCATTTATTTTCATAGGAGCAAGGGTATATACCGTGTAAAATTGCTGGAGATGCTACGCGGTTATTTCATACAAGCATGTTGCAAAAAATTAAAAAACACAAAAGCTGTAAAATGTAAAGGTATCACAAGCTTCCTGTACAAAAACAAATAAGGGTGTACTAGCAAATAAAGCAGTTAAATTGAACAATGGGTCCAAACTTTTTACTTCTATACGTCCAATCGGGTCATCCTAATTAAGCAATTTATTTTCTGACGCGTTTATATATATATATATATATATATATATATATAATTTTTTATCCAATAAAAATATTTAATTTTCTAAATGTTGGTGTATTTTAGAGTTATTATATAATTTAGTTAATATTAAAAATTGAATATAATATAAATTAGTAACTATTCATGACTATGTAAAAATTAATTTTTAAAAAATAATTCAGTCTTTACATTTTATTAATTCCTTAAAGTATATCAACAATTTAGCAAATTTGAATTTAAGAAATTTTGGATCCACGTCAATATCATAGTGTCAGCCACTCCCCCAGCAAAGTCAAACATTGAAGGTTCATTAATGCTTAAAAATTAATATAATTCTAATAAAATATAATTCATCCAACAGTTTAAATTGTCTGGAGAATTTTTTAAAATATAATTCTAATAAAAATTATTTTTTTAAAAAATAACATAATATACAAAAACATATTAATATTTTAGATATTTTTTATCACAATAATATTTGAAAATTCAACATCTAATAACTTATATTTTATTCTACACACACATTATGGTCTATTTCTTTTTAATAATATGTCATCCGTATTTATTTATTTCATTTGATTAGCTGATAAACGACAATAATTTTATAGGAAATAAGTGAATTTTTTGACGAAATAATGAAAAATAAAACAAATTAAACGCAAGTGCTATTTTGATAATACAAATTTTATGCATAAAGTACTATCACACACTTTTTCAATGATGAGTCACTTAAGTCATATATAAATATGTAATTTTAGTTAAAGTTAGGTGTGTATATACAAGGTAGGTAATGATTTAGGATTTGATTTTAAATAGGTGAAAACTTTTTATTTTAAAGATTTGAACTAAATAAGATAATTTCTTATAATCAAAAGAAGATAAATTCTTATAAAAATTAAATCAATAATATAAAATAAAATTATATATAATAATTAAAATTTTAAAAATTCAAGATTACAAGTGTAAGGATTCATCTTGATGCAGAAAGCATATTAAATTATAGTTTTTTAATTTCAAAACTAAGTTATAACTTTATTTTATAAAAAATTAATTATTTTCATTTTGTTCCTAGATTTATGTAAGTGGATTCCAGCAAATCCAAATTCTAAATAAATGAGGTGAATAGAGTGCGATCAATAAAAATTACAAGTGTACCTCCCTTTCATACATGCAAGCTCAATGATTAACCCCTACTTTACCAATTCTAGTTCACACTTGAGATATGAATGCTCTTCTCTTCCTTCCATTTCAAAAATATAACAAACATGCTTCTGCCTTCTCCATTCCTTCTAGAGACATTTGCGCTTTATCTATATTTCGCCCTCTCACACCATGAATTTGCAATCCCACTAATAATATATTAACCTTGCGATTGTTATGTATGACCAATTATATGATTTTTTTTTTCTCTAAAAAGATCGTGGTAGGTGAGGGATAGTTTAATTGCACAATATAAAATTAGTGCATTAAATAAAAACTGAAACCGTGTTTGACACTAATATCAAGTACATCTTCAATGTCAATCCATGGCTTTAGTTTCTTTTCTTAAAAAAAATTAAATATTTAATCACTACATTTTATATGACTTTGTAAATTGAATATTATATTTTATTTTTTAAAATTAATATATATATTTTCAAAAAAATTTAAATTAGCCCTTGCCATTAGTTATTTAACACCATTTGTGAAATGTTGATGTAGAATGACAAGTATGATGTCAAGTCAACATTTAAATTGATTATTTAATTTTCTTTAATATTTTGAAATTTAAGGAAAAAAAAAAAGGTCCATGGCTTTTTGAGCTATCTGCATAAATTTTTTTTTAAATCTTACTGTCCATAAAGTATTATATCTTGATACTATACTTTCTGGGACTCGAAATGAACTAATTTGAATCCCTCTTTTTTTAGAAATAAATATATGTCGTGGTAACTCGAAAAATTATATTCCAAGTCCTTTCTTCTTTTCACTCCCCCACGCTATCATTCATAACTTTGTTTTTTCATATTTTCTCTTTTTCTTTTATCTTTCATACTTACTCAAACTTTACCCTATTTCATGTACTTGGTTATATCTTAAAATATAAAACATAAACTAAATTATGTTAAAATTTTGAATAATTGATAATTATTTTACGTTATTTTACAAATATTTATTCTTCATATTTTTATAAATATTTCATATCTTATAAAATTAATTTTAATTAAAAATAAATTTTCACCCAGTAAAAATGATTCTACGAGAATGATAATAATTTAATTATTGTTTAAAATAAATTTATAAATTAATATTATTAACAAAAGGTGTGTGAAATAATGAGAAAATGTATGAAATAATGACTGAAAATGGAAGAATGGAATTATGTCAGGAACTTTAAAGGTGAGGAGTGAAGGGAAGAAAACATTTACCCACATAAAAGAACCGACTACTTTAGAAATAGGAAGATTGCTTGCTCAATCATGCTATGCTGCAAAAGAAAAATTTTGAATGAAGCTAAGTGGACTATTTTGATATATTTTAAAAAAAATAAAAATTAGTATTTAGAATATTTTTATTAATAATATTAAATTTACACATTTATTTTAAAAATAATTAAATTATTATCATTCTCATATTAAAATTAAAATCATTTTTACTGTGTGAAAATTTAATTTTTATTAAAATTAATTTTATGAGATATAAAATAATTATAAAAATATGAAGAATGAATATCTTTAAAATAAAAAAAATATAATTATCAATTATTCAAAACTTTAACATAATTTAGTCTATGTTTTAGATTTTGAGATATGACCAAATACCTGAATTTAGGTAAAGTTTGAATATGTACGGAAGATAAAAGAAAAGTAGAAAGTGTGAAAAACAAATTTATAAAAAATAGCGTATGACACATGATTGTGTAATGACTCAACAAATTGTAATTAATGCGATAAGTATATATAATCACTTAGTTAATGAATTATAAGAAAAGAGAAATTTTCAAGAAAATTTTACTAAGATATAACATTTTCTAAGGTGAAAATATATTTTTAGATTGAGATTGGTTCAATGGTTAGGCCTTATGTCCATAGTCTAAGAGACTGAGGGTTCAAATTCTGACTTCCCCAACTTCCTTTGTTTTTTTAGATGCTGACACGTGTCCCCGGGGTATGAATTGACAAAAATACCCCTGGCCTTATAACACCTTCTTCCCCGATCACTCGATGTAGAGAGAAACGGACATCATTTTCGGTGTTTCCCCTCTAATCCCGAGCTCCGTCGACCGATAATTGCTATAGATTCCGGCAATTCACGTTAGGGTTTCAAGAAAGAGCAAAGTTGCAATTTTTGTCCAATTAGGCTTGAATTGGTGAATTGCAAAATTTCGATATGCCTTGCTATTTTCACATTAATTTCATCCATTCCTTGCCTTCAATTTTAAGAAACTCAAACTTAGGATGAAAAACCCCAATTTGGACATGAATTAGGGTTCTTAAGGGACCAAATTGAACTTTTTTAATTTAAGGCTTCAACCATTGGCTTTAAGGCAGTAATTGGGATAATTAGAAGTTATTGTTTGGATATGAATGATGATTTGGTAATTTTTCAGATTTTCCTTGAACTTTTGCATTAATGGAAGTGCTTTATAAAGCTTAAGGATGTGTAAGAGTTTATGGTAAATGACCTATAGTTTAAGCAAGTTGGAGAAATTTAATAATGGGAGTTGAATGAATGAGACTTGATAATTTGGTTATTACTTGATAATATGCCTAAGTGGAAATTTCCTTATGGTGGTAAGCTTCTTAGGAGTAGAGAGACTCTTAAGTGTTAAATAAATGTTATAAGGGTATGGAGGTATTGATAAGGTGATTACTTGTGCTATGAGCTTAATGCCAGAACTGTTTAAGAGTAGAGAAAGAGAAATAATTCATTTCTTTTTCTATTGGTATAGGAATTTCTTAGGGGTGAGGTGGTCATCCAAGTGAAGGAATTGGTTGCTTGTAATTAACGGCATTTAGGTGCGCATATAGTACTTCTAACACTTTTTGTTATATACTCCATTTTTCCTTATTTGGAAATGTTTTACAATTACCATTATGATTCTTATTAATTGGTATTGTTAAATCTTAGTAGATGGATTTTATTGACGTGAATTGTCCAATTACCTCATGTATGGTATAATAAAGACCTTTGAGAAATCTCATGCGTACGGTTATGAATAACCGCCAGATAAAATAGTATTGAAGTGCTAATTGATTTCATGCATGCCTTTCTTATTTTCCTATCCATTTCTGTTTTATTTTTCTTAACTTTGGAAGGATTAGTTAGGACACTGGTAGCAAATAGCAATTTTGTTAGCCCTTGGTGTACCTGGGAAAAAAATATACCTTGCTAACAGGGTTAACGAAGGTGTTAGCCCAATATGACGCCCATCACACGCAGATGGATGAATGATTAATTTTTGTGAGATATGACTTCAAGCTTCTTAGTTATTTACCCTCAAGGATTATATGTCCTCGCTTGTTGTGATTACCTTCGTGGGTAGTGTGTCACACCGAATATCTATAGACTAGTCCATGGTAGTCCTTTCCCTTAATTAATATTCTGGAACCTATTGATTCTTTCTTTTCACTTTTTAAGGCATCTTAATTCAGGCAATACACATGTTTTACAATGTGCATAAAATAGTTGGTAACTATTATTTATTAATTGAATGCTATTTTATTCCATACAAAACATGATCACGCTTTTGATTGCGAATTATATATGTATATTGTTTACTGATATTGGGATGTTATCTGCCTGAAAAAAATTGTTGTCTCTTATAGGGAAGCTGGTGAGATTCCAGAGGGAGCGAAGGAGTGACTAGAATCTCTTTGGGTGAGTCCACTTGGATCTACGGGGTTTAACCTAGTTCATTTTGTTGTACATGACATTTTTTTAAGTTGTATATATTTAGTGCTAGGTAGCTATTATTATTATTAGATGTATTTTGACCATAGTGAACCTTCCCCATTTTTGTATTTGGTGTATCATTGCTTTGGTTCATTCTAGTGAGATTAGAGCTTTCTTTATGTATATTGGTTTGCCTAATAGGAGTTTGTACTAATTTCGGGATGTCCTATTTACTAGGTAGGCTCTGCCAAAATTTCTACAAAACTACTTACATTGTATAAGTTGTATATCCTTATAAAAAGACAAGGTTTACTTTGAATATGGTGCAAATTGCAAAAGTGTTGGTATGGTTAGGGAATTCCATTTAGTGTTGGCTTGCAAGTTTGAGAATTTTCTCGTGTCTTGTGTTGATCTCACTCTAGAAATTTGGGGTGTGATAGATTGTGTCAAGAATGAAGAAAAAAAGTCAAACATTTGCTCACTCATTTATACTATGTTGCAAAAAAAAAATTTAATGAAGGTAAGGTACTTTAAATATAATTTTCCAAAGTCCCCTTAAAGTTGTAAGAAAACTCGTGATGAAAATTTTTCAGTTCTCATAATATATATTTCTCTTTTAAGAAAGAAGAAACTTGGATTGGTTCATTCTGAGTCTCAAAAAATATAGCATGAGACTTGAATTGGTTTATTTCAAATCCCTAAAAATATAACATTACATTATAATACTTTATATATAGTAAAATTTAAAAAAATAATGATGCAGATAGCACAAAATGCCCAATGTCCTTTCTCTTCCTCTCGGTCTCACCATGGTATCTGCGTCGCCCCTACCCCACGCCCTATACCTCCAAACCCTCTTAGACTCAAAACGTCCTTTCCTCTATGATTTCACCCCAACTTAGCTCCGCTAATCGTCGTCCTTCACACTATAAGCGCCGATGAATGCTGGCACAAGCATGGCTCCTTATTCCAACACCACCTCAGCCTCTATCGCATCCTCCACCTCTGGAATGCCCTTCCTATGTCGACCTCGCCTTCTTCGACCCATCCACGGGCCGTAAAACCATTCACTCTCATGCTGGGATGAAGCAAAGCATTTGATCCACTTGTTTTGCCCTGGCCGTATAAATATTCACGATTATGTTGACGTCAAGTTTTGTGTTTCTCAATAGATGTTTCACCAGATTATGTTGTCCATTCTTTGCTGCAATGTGAAGAAAATTTTGGCCTTTTCGATTGACCAACCCTCTATAATCAGCCCATTTTTGTTCAAGAAATTCCTTGACCACCTTAACATGGCCCCATTTGCAAGCAGAGGAATTGGAAGGTGGCCTTTTGCGTTCCGTTCTAAGGCACTTGAGCAGATTTGTTTAATAATATATGAACACCTTCAACGTAACCGGTAGATGCTACATAATGAAGAGGAGTTCGTCCGCCTTCATTTCTCAAAGACATTAGCTTTGGTTTTCTTGCAACTATTTCCTTAACCAAGCTGCAATTAGTTAAAACTTGCCCTTAAAAATGGTGACGGTTTGAAAAGTATACATGAAAATTTGTGTGAGATGTCTTTCATTTCATGTCGAAGGGACAAAAAACTGAGTCATTAGTAAATAAGACTCCAATATTAATAGGATTGTCGAGAATTGATTTTTTTCCGTTTTTGTAGTTGTATAGTCAGAAAAATCTGAAAAAGATTGCTTGTATTTGTTTCAGAAAAGTCTTAATCTATAGTTCAGTTGTGACAAGAAATTATTAAGTGCCTTCAAAGGTTAGTATTAGCTCTATAATTAATTGAATCCTACCTTTGAATTCCACATGCCAAATTGACTTATGCTAATGCTAGTTCTTATAACATGGCTAAGTAAAATGCTTTAAATAAAATGGCAAGGCACGAATCTATTTTTTTAATTGCAGAAAAGATGATGAACAATACCATTCAGACAGATAATGACAGGCAACATATTTCCCAGAATATATATATGATTCTTGCATATCAACATTGAGGTTCCATAGTTCAAGGGTAATAAGAGAGAAAAGAAAGCAAATAGATATGCATACCGACATTTTTTGCGCAAATGGCAATATGGGAGGGGTTGTCATCCGGAAATGGAGCTTCCAACAAAACATCAGCTATTTCTTTATTTCCGGTCTGGACTGCCAAATACAATGAGGATTTACCTGACTTGTACAGAAAGTTGGACTTGGTCCATATTCCTTCCTCTTTCTCGCCACAATCAAATGCGAATCCGATAATAATGTTATAATATTTAGGTGTATATGTACATGATTAACTTGCAAACGAAGGCAGAAATGTACATATCGAAAATTTAACAGGTGAATCAACACCTACGTAGTTTGAAATCAAAGTGTGTCCGCATCATTCTTATTAAGCATTTTTTTTTTTGCTGACGCAATTGAGCAAATTTTAAAAATTAAAATGAATCATATATAAAAGATTTTTCATGTATATTTCATGATGGAATGTGGAGAGAGGATCCACAGCTGTAGTGGAGTTACAGCAGCATAGCTGTGGCTGCAGACCGTCCATTTCATCCAACATTTCTTCTGCTGCCACTTTGTGTATCTTGCTGTGTTTTTTTTTTCCTAAATCCTGCTGCCAAATTTTGAAGCAGAAGAAGAAGATTATTGTCTAGGGTTGTTTGAGTTGTAAGGAGAAGAATATTATTTATAAATGATTGTTTCTGTGGTTAAGAAAATAAGTTTCGATTGATATGTAAAGACTCATGTATTACTTGGGCTTTGGAAAATTTCAGTGCAGAAAATGAAGATCTAACAATTACAGTTCATGTGCTCGAGAAGAAGGCTTCGTGCAGATTAGGAAGAAGGGAAAATGCACTTCGTTCAAAAAAATTTGCCCTTATGATTTGAATAAAAAAACATAAAATTTAGAAATAAATAAAACGCTGATAAACTAAACAAAACCAAATCGGGACGCTTGTTATGTCGAAAACTTCCGCCCACAGGTCGTCTTCTTCATCCCCAAATTGGTTGGGGTTCAAAATGTGGTTCTGCAGTACAGCGTGCTTCAATTGAAAAAGTTAGAGAAAATGGTAACGAAGACAATTGCTCCTTGGAGTTATCATGCTGAACCACATTTGTAAAAAAAAACACAGCAATTGTTTCACAAAAACGGAAAAAAACCACAGCAAGAGACACAACGTGGCAGAAGGATGGACGTTAGATGTAATGACGGTCCAAATTTGCTTACAGCATATGCTACTGTAACTCCACTACAGCAGTGGATCCAGTCGCATAGAGAGAATGTGCATATGTAATTTGAGTAGAAAAACGATTTTCTAAAAGTCCGTTATTTTAGAGTGGATATATTGCTGTTGTTATTATTATATAATTAATTAATCATTAAAATTTTGAATATGACTTAAATTAGTAACTGTTGACACTTTGACTGTGACTTTCATGCTACTGTAGGCTATTACTTTTATTCAAGTTACAAGGAAAGTTGTGACTTGTTAGGGATATATAAGTAAAGAATATGTTCTTCTGTGATTTTAGAATACTCTACACTATTTCGTACAAACAAATGATAAATTAAGCTTAGATTTCTTTATATCTTTGCTTTCAAGTTTTTTCATTAACATATGACAAGTGTGTAGTTAACCAATTATAACCAAAAAAATTATATAATTTAATTTAAAAACCATACACATATTAATTTAATTGAATAAGTACACACACACACACACACACATATATATATATATATATATATATATATATATTTGTCACTTGTCATTTAAATGGAATAGCAACATAGTAAAATATAAAAAATTGCATATAATTTTTTTTAATAATTCTTATGAGAAGGATATTGTAGTTAAAATGGAATAAATTTTGAGTTATTTAAAGGAATCATTAATTTGGAGAAACTTCCATTAGACATATATGATTTTTCACACACATCTATATATACATCTTTATAGAAATAGATTTGCCTCATCTGTTTTTTGTTTAACTTAACACATTTGGGCTAGGCTTCGACAATGTAAGCTAACGAAACCCAACATGCTTAGCCTTGCAGGCCCTGGCCAACATTGTATACCTGAACCCTTTTTTCCACAAATTTTCATTTGATATATTTCATTCTCTCATAATTTGCACTTGATCCATATTTCACTGATCTTACTTAATAATCAAATACCCATTGATATATTAAGTTTTGTTAGGGGCGGAAATTAAATTCTATATATTATGCTTATTCAAGTTGTAAACAACGAATATGTTCTTGCGACTATAGAATATATGGCTTGAAGTTGATATGCGTTGACCACACGATTTGTCACTGTCCTAATAACATGTTGGTGCATAAAAACTATATTCACAATTTAGATGCTACCATGTTTCTTTCATATAGCTCAACGAGTTCTTAGTAAAATACTGACTATTAATCATGAATTAATAATGTATGAACAATTTCGTGTCTAATTAGTTCTATCTATTTGGGTGCATTTTAAATAAGTTGTCCTAGCTATTACTTACATACAAAATATTAATTAAAATTGTTTGTGTGATTGTTAGTAAATTTAAAATTCAAATTCATTATCATAATTGGCATAGATTCAATTCATTTACCGTTTAAGTAATGGATTAATTGCTCAATTCAAATAAGTAATTGCATTAATAATTAAAATTAATACTAATTCACATTAAATTAATTAGATTAATTCAACAATAACTTTTTGCAACTTTAGGGAGGGAGTGATGAATGAGAGATAAAATTTAAAGGTTTACCTGCAAGTTAAACTGGACGAATTTATTTTTATATTTTTAGCTCAATACTAAATGAGTGGACTTGGTTCAACTTGTTTTAACACAATAATAAGTGAGTGGGTGTACATTAATTGACATGATTTGTTAGCAATATTTTTTTTCTGAACGTTGCGATATACACCAAACATTCATTACAATTTGTCATTGGTATATCATTATTCATATTTACTCAATTGGTTACCTCGAGCGTGAGACTCATTAGTCAGTATTCTTTTTTCATGTGGAGAGAAAAGAATATTGGGATAGAACTTTTCTTGCATTCAATTAGTATAATGATGTAATTGTCATTTGTGTTTTTCTTTGTAAAAGATTAATAGAATTAGCTTTTATTGTGTTTTTCAGTAGATACTTCACGTGTATATATTTTTTTCAACATGTGAAGTCCGTTTTCACCTTTTTCTGTGGATTAAAACTCTACAATCAGCCCATTCTTGTTCTGCAATACATGGTTGCCTTATGTCTTTTCATTGTAGGGCATATATATAGGGCAGTTCTTATAATAAGTCAAAAGATAAAAGTGGACATTCCTTAATTCAACTAAACACGAATGACTTAAGCCAAAAATAATTAAGACCCATTACTACACTTATTCATATATTGTCAGTTTTAATATCTTTCTAGTCGTTTAACCTCGGTTTTAATACCCACTCGTTTTTGTAGATTCCACAAGTAAAATAACGCTCTATCAGGTGGTAGACTGTAATATTTAATAATTGTCAACCTTTTCATTGTTAAATCTATATTTGTCAAAGTGGGTTAACTCGGCCCACTTGAACTGATCCACTCGAGTTGGTGGGTTAAACAAGTCAGCAACCTCACTTGGTGGGTTAAGTGAGCTGACCCGCTTAACCCACAAAAAAATTTTAAAAAATAAAAATAAAATAAAAAATTATAAAAATTTAAATGTGACTTTTTTTAAGCATATGTATTGTTTAATCAATCAATTTCTATATCAATATAAATAAACAAAAAAATAACTAAATAAAAAAAAAGTTTAAATGAATTAAAACAAGTAGAGTAATCTAATAATTCAATGATTCATTAATAATAAGAATATGATTATGAGCAGAATATTCAAATTTAGCAAATTACAAAATAATAGAGACAACACAACACATACATTATGGTTAATTTTTTAAAATAGAAAAGTGCAATGGGCTGGAGTGCTAGATTGAGTGAGTGAAATATTAAAAAAAAAAAAAAAAGGCAACCCATTTAACCCATTTAACCCGCGAGCTGGCTCGCTTAACTCAGGTTGAGTTGATAGAAGTATACTAAACGGGTTTTCAAAGAAACCCCTCAACCCAACCCACCTCTTAGGTGGGTTAAACGGGCTCGACCTGGTGGGTCGAACCCGTTTTGACGGCTCTAGTTAAATCATTAACGTAGTTATAATAGAAGAATTTAATTGAAAGTTTTTCTAAAATGGAAGAATAACATTGTTTAGTATTAATTAAGGGACACCAAATTCAATTTTTTTGAAACTAGGGGGTCAAAATTGTAGTTACCCCTTTTGACTTTTGGTATTTCATTTGTTTAACACAGGCTGGGCCTAATCAATTCAACTCAACTAAACCTAACCAGGCCATATGAGATACCCATAGTATGTCGGGTATATCTTAGAGTTTCCATAGCCTAAATTTCCCCTCTCTTTCGATTGCAATATAACAACAGGTAGAAGTTTTCTGAGCATCTAAGAGTCTTTATAGGCTAATAGGATTAATCTTGGATAAGGTTATCATATATCAAGTTTGTCTATGTATAAAGACTAGCTATAATTAGGGTTTAATAGTAATTACTAAAATTATCATTCTACCCCTATTTAATGAGCACCCCTTATGAGTTTATTTTGTACAACATCCATCATCTCTCATTCACACATAATGGGAGTGCTCATATGCTCTAAACTTGTGAAACATATTCTCAGTAAACTAAGAGCATATTTTCTCTTTATAATCTACAATTGTTCATATAGGAAAAGTAAGTCATGCAACCTGCATACCATGAAAGCATTAATACTATATATCAATTATGAGTATATAGCCTCTTGTTGAAATTAATCTACACATAGATCACAAAATATGCATATACCCTAGATCATAAGAATCAAATTTAGATATCTCTTGATGATCTCATTTATTATAATATCTTGTATTCACAATCATGACTCACAAGTCATAATTGGTATACTAGTAAATACAGAATAATAAGATTCTTTTTATGATCTTTTTCTTCTCACAATCCTATCAACACAGACTTAGCTTATTTTTCTAGACATGTCCTGCTAGATTGAATCATTATACATAGTCCTTAGGCAACATGCTAAGTTAGCGAACACCAAGCTACATATTAAGCACTTGATCAAAGTTCAAGGTTACAAATATAAAGTCAGCACAATGGCCTAAGGGTCTCACACAACATGAATTGAAATTGCAATCATGTTAATCTATATTGTCGATACTTGCACACATGGTATGAAATATGAGCTACATCATTTTTCCTTTTTTCTGTGGAGTATATGTCTATTTTATAATCAATGCTGTATAAATGATATTTTAGACACAAGTATAAAACTGAGTTCCTTGATCTACACAATGCCTTGAACTCATATTTGGCAACTAAAGTAGACTATATATGATGAACTTATTTCATCATATCAATCATAATGACCCTATGTTGTCAATTAGGTGGCTTAAATGATTTTAAGTATAGTTGCTCTCAAATTTCCCACTTGATAATTTCACTTAAACTCTTTTCTCATCTCCAATGTCATAAAGACATTGAGGCAGTTACCTGTATGAGAAGGCTAACCCTTTTGTCTATCCAACATACTTAACAATAAGGAATAAATAAAGAATGTACATGACATTCAAATATGTAAGCATGGAAATCAAACTTTATTAGTTATCAAAGAACATTAAAACAACTCTATCTATGAACAATGAGAAATGTCATAGAAAAACAAATGAAATATACTAAACTCTACACAATCCTGGAGACATAATTTGTTTAACAAACACATATCTAGAAATAGGCTTGGTCAATGGATCTACCAGCATCTCATATATAGATATATACTTTAGGTTTATAGTCATGTGTGCAACCATGTCTTTCACATAGTGATATTTTGATATCTATGTGTTTAGTTTTAAAATGGTACTTTGGGTCCTTAGTATATGCAATTGCAGCCTCACTATCATAGTAGACTGGTTTAGTGTTTTCTACTTTGCATAACAAGTGATCCAAGAATATCTTTAACCAAATAGCCTCTTGAGCTGTTGAAGAAAGGGCCATGAACTCTGCCTCTATCATAGACAAGGATACATAAGATTGTTTCTTGCTACTCCATGATATGGCACAATCACTGAGTAAGAAAACATATCCTGAGGTAGACTTTCACTCATCTAAATCTCCTCTATGATCAGCATCAGTGTATCCTGCTAATTGTAAATCTCTACCACCTTGATAGTAAAACACATAATTAGTAGTCCCCTTTAGATATTTTAATATCCTTTTTACTACTTCCCAATGTTTAGGACATGAGTCAGTTTGATATTTACTCACCAAGCCAACTACTTTATAGATATCAGGTCTAGTAAACATCATAGCATACATTAAACCATTGACTACATTCTTGTAAGGAGTTTGACTTATACGTTCTCTTTCTATGGATGTCTTAGGACCCATTTCAGCACTCAAGGTTTGACTTGTGTTGATAGGAATGTCTACAGGGTTACAACTTTCCATACTAAAACATTCTAAAACTTTCCTAATTAAATTCTCTTATGAGAGATACAACAGTTTCTTAGAACGATTTTTTGAAATCTTAACTCCAAGAATGTAGGCAGCTTTACCCATATCTTTCATCTTAAAATGAGATGACAACCAGGTCTTTACCTCATTGATAAACTCCATATCATTTCTAGTTATGTGTATATTATCAACCTATAATGTCATAATTAGAAACTTGTCTTTAGATCTTTTGGTATATACACCGTTATCTTTACTCATCACAGTGAAACCACTAAAGATGATTGTATTTTGAAAACAAATATACCACTTCTTTGAAGATTGTTTAAGGCCATATATAGACTTCAATAGTCTACAAACTTTTTCTTCTTAGCTTTCTTTAATGAAACCCTTAAGTTGTTTGATATAAATTTCTCCATTTAATTCTTCATTGAGAAAGGTAGTCTTTACATTCATATGATGTAATTGAAGATCTAAATAAGCCACTATGGCTAGAATTAAGCAAATAGAGGTAAATTGTACAATAGGGGAAAAAGTCTCCTCATAGTTAATTCCTTCTTGCTATGTATACCAACTTGCCACCAGTTGAATCTTTCGATTATACTATCGACTCTTTTCTTGATCATGAGAACCTATTTGCTCCCAATAGCCTTACATCCTTCTGGGAGGTCAACAAGTGTCTAAACATTGTTGACCCTTATAGACTTCATTGCCTCTTCCATAGCCTTAGTCCATTTATCCATAGAAGGGGATAAAAGAGTCTTTTTCATATTTCTTGGCTTATTTTCATTTTATAGTAGCATTGTAAAAAGTTTACCACCTTTGATCTCATATCATCAGTGATGAATCATTAATGTTGCCTCCACTCAGATCAAGAATGATGTTCTAACTCGCACTTGGATTGAGATATGTTTGGTCACCCCCACTTGGAGCAACTGGTTCAGGAACACTTTCATTCGCATCTAATAATGTAGAAGGTTGTTAATGAGAAACTAATTCATCATCTACTATAATCTTCCTATTTAAATGAAGTGGTCTTAGTTTGTTTGGATTCTCTATCTCAAAAAAGGTAGGTCTTGACCTACCTCACCCTTCTTAAGATATTTGTTCTCTAAGAATGTGACATCTCTAGACTTGAATTCAGCTATCTTCCACTATCTTGCTGACCTATAGACACATAACCTTTTGAGGTTTCTGAGTACCAAATAAAAATAATTTTCTTTTCTTTTGTGTCTTATGTGCCAAATTTGTGAGAGGAATCATATGTATAGGCAACACATCCCTAAGGTTTTAAGACATTTAGCTATCTTCCACTTTCTTGCTGACCTATAGACACATAATCTTTTGACATTTTTGAGTACCTAATAAAGATAATTTTCTTTTCTTTTGTGTCTAATGTGCCAAATTTGTGAGAGGAATCATATGTATAGGCAACACATCCCTAAGGTTTTAAGACATTTAGCTATCTTCCACTATCTTGCTAACCTATAAACACATAATCTTTTGAGGTTTTTGAGTACCTAATAAAGATAATTTTCTTTCCTCTGGAGTCTTATGTGCCAAATTTGTGAGAGGAATCATATGTATAGGCAACACATCCCTAAGGTTTTAAGACATTTAGCTATCTTCCACTATCTTGCTAACCTATAAACACATAATCTTTTGAGGTTTTTGAGTACCTAATAAAGATAATTTTCTTTCCTCTCGAGTCTTATGTGCCATATTTGTGTGAGGAATCAAGTGTATAGGTAACACATCCCTAAGGTTTTAAGACATTTAGCTATCTTCCACTATCTTGTTAACCTATAAACACATAATCTTTTGAGGTTTTTAAGTACCTAATAAAGATAATTTTCTTTCCTCTCGAGTCTTATGTGCCATATTTGTGAGAGGAATCAAGTGTATAGGCAACACATCCCTAAGGTTTTAAGATACTCAGGTCAAGCTTTCACCCAGTCTATAACTTATATGGAGTGGTTGCAACTGATTTCATAAGAACACAGTTAAGTACATAGGTTGCAAATAGCAAAGCATCACCTCAATAGGTGATTGGAAAATTAGCCTGTGTCATCATAGACCTAACCATCTTAAGAAGTGTTCTACATATTCTTTCTGCGACACCATATTATAATGGAAAACTTGGAATAGTCAACTAATGAACTTTCCTTTTTTTATCACATAATTTGTTGAATTAAGCTGACAAATATTTATGGCATCAATCAATTTGAAGAGTCTTAATCTTCTTATCTAATTAATTCTCAACTAAGGTCATATAATTCTTTAAGCAACTTAATGCTTTTGACTTATGAGAAATTAAATCGACATAACCAAAATAAGTGTAATTATCAATGAATATGATGAAACAGCTCACTCCATGCCTAACCCTAACATTCATAGGCACACAGATGTCAGAATGAACTAATTGTAATGAAAAATCAACCCTGGTTACTTTATCGAAAGGTTTTTTGGTAGATTTTCCTACTAGACAAGATTCACAAGTAGACAAATCTACTCGTTGAATGCCCAAAAGCAAACCCTCTTTTGCTAACCATTGCATTCTTTGTTGGCTAATATGACCAAGCCTTGCATGTTATATATTTACATTGTGATCAAAATCATGTGTAGAGGCAAATATGGAAAAACTAACATTATTATTAATATAAGATTTGTCATCCAAATCCATAGAAATAAAACCTCTGGTTACATAATGAAAGCCATAAAAAAACTGAGTCATAACTTAATTTAGTATAATTGTCATGGAAAATCTTTAAGCTGGTCCGTTTGTTCTTTTCCCAGTTCTTTCTCTTTGACTCACGTCTTCCACCTGAGGTTGCTATGTTCAACTCAGGTATCAGCATGGTTGATTCAAGCCTTTCTTCTTCAAGTTCATGTGTCTCTTCATGGGAATTTGCCTCCTTTATTTGACCATCTTGGTTATTTGTTCCTTTCCTTTCTTAAAGATTTTTATCTTTGGAACCAATTGGTCTTCCACGTTTTAGGCATGACTTACTTTTGTTTGCACTAGAAAATTGTCCTATTGGGACATCAATTCGAATTGGAGCATTTTTAGCAAGTATATGACATTTGGTAATTCTCTTTGGGTCAAAAAATGCATTTGGCAATTGATTTGCAACATTTTGCAAGTGAATTATTGTTTGAACTTCTTGTTCACATTACTTTGTACGTGGATCTAAATGAGATAATGATATTGTATTCCTTGCAATTTCTTTTCCCATCTGCTTATTATCTCCCTATAATGTTGGGAAAATTGTTTTGTCAAAATGACTATCAACAAATCGTGCCGTAAATAAATCCCTAGTTAATGGTTCAAAATATTTAATTATTGAAGCAAATCCATAACCAATATATATTCCCAACCTTCTTTGAAGACTTATCTTTTTGCAATGTGGTGGAGCAATTAGTACATATACCTCACATCCAAAAATTCCAAGATGGGAAGTATATGTGATAACTCTCTGAAAGAAAGTTATCTAGAACAATATTGATAGCAAAGAAACTTAAAATATATGTCGTAACCGACCTTTCAGCGGAATAAAATAAAATGTAGTTTAAATTGATTCCCAAAAACGAATTTTGAAAATCAATTTATTTGGAGTCGCCACCAAAATTTTTAACAGAAAACTTTGGAAAACCAATTTAAAAGAAAAAGAAAAGGCAAGATGGTCTGCAAAAACAGAGATGAGTTCGGGAGTCTGTTTGAGTGTGGGGAAGGTGTTAGGCACCCCACAACACCCGTCCATGAGGACGGTTACCTTAAACCAGTCAGTTAAAATAGAATATGGCTTTTAAATTTACTTCAATTACCCTTTTTATCGACATGCAAGCCTGTTAAATAGAGTAGACAAAACAGCAAGAATGAAAGCAAACAGATGGATATTTACAAAGGGCGGACTTGACCTAGGATGAAAACGTAGGGCCTATGTACCCAGTGATTGGGATCAAAGTCCACGTAGTTCGACCCAAAAGGCGTGTTTATTGGTTGATTATTTGTAAATTTTACGATGAGAATAAGAGAGTCTAAATTAAACAGATTTACATAAACAAAATGAAATTGAGATTTGGTTTGTGTGTCTTGATTTACGACAATTTGATTAGTTTGGCTCTCTTGATCTCTCCATTTTTCTTTTTAATTTTTTTTTATTTTTGGAATTTTAACCCTTATTTTTGAAATTTAAATGAAAACATTATAAAGGGTGAATTTAATCATTTTGTAAAATGAATTTAATTAACATATTTATTTCTTAGTTATTATCATTATTGTTACTATTATTTTAAAACAATTACGTATCGATTTTTAGGGTTTATGGAGATTAAAATCTCACACGACCCTAGGTATTCGGGGAGAGCAAAACTCTCACGTAATAATTTCATGAAAATATTTAATTCAAGATTAACATTTAATTATTATTTATATTATTTATTTATTTATTTTACCTTTTTTTATTTTTTTCTTTAAAACCAATGTGTACTAAACTTAGGGGTTTAAGGAAATTGAAATCTCACATAACCCCCTACAATCTAGGAGAGCAAAACTCTCATGCGAAAACTTCATAAAAATATTTAATTTAAGATTAATATTTAATTATTATTCATATTTTTTATTTATATTATTATTCATATTTTGATTTATTTATTTATTTATTTTTACCCAATGTGTACCAAATTTAGGGGTTTAAGGAGATTGAAATCTCACATAACCCCATACAATCGAGGAGAGCAAAACTCTCACGCGATAATTTCATAAAAATATTTAATTTAATATTTATATTTAATTATTATTCATATTTATTTATTTATTTATTTATCTATTTATTTATTCATTTTTTTAACCCAATGTGTACCAAATTTAGGGGTTTAAGGAGATTGAAATCTCACATAATCCCATGCAATCGAGGAGAGCAAAACTCTCATGCGATAATTTCATAAAAATATTTAATTTAAGATTACTATTTGATTATTATTCATATTTATTTATTTATTTATTTTCTTATTTATTTATTTTTTAACTAATGTATACCAAATTTAGGGGTTTAGGGAGATTGAAATCTCACATAACCCCATACAATCTAGGAAAGCAAAACTCTTACGCGATAATTTCATAAATAATGGAAAATTTTTAATTAAAGTAAATATTTAATTGTTATTATTTATACAACAAATGTGTACTAATTTTAAGGATCTAAGGAGATTAAAATCTCACGTGATCCCATGCAATCGATGAGGACAAAATCCTCACACGATAATTTCATAAATAATGGAAAATTATTTAATTAAAGTAAATATTTAATTATTATTATTTTTACAACAAATGTGTGCTAATTTTGGGGATCCAAGGAGATTAAAATCTCACATAATCCCAAGCACTCGAGGAGAATAATATTCTCACACGATGATGACATAGCTTAAAACCTTGTTTGTAAAGCCGAAATCAAGTCCACATCCACATTTGACATGAAAAAAAATGACAATAAGAATAATGAAAAATGAAAAAATAAATTAAAACAAAAAATAAGCAAATAAGCATAATGTTATCTGAAGCAAAACGCATGAACAGTGTCTACAATGCACAACAACTTCTACCATGCAGCCATACCTCACGTGCTCCTTCTTCAACATTGTTTCTTGCTCAGATGAAAGACTACCTTCCTTCCTCAGTTGACGCCTCACTCACAGCTCTCTAACACAGTCCCTAAACCTCTGCTTTCTCAGTTGGAAAACAGAGGCCAAATGCTCCTCTTCAACTCACCACCTTCCTTTCTTCCTTCCTTCTTCTTCTTCCTCTTGATACATTTCCCTCTTCCTTCCTCTCTTTTCCTCTTCTTCTCAAGGTTTCTGCTGTCTTCTCGGCTGGATACACCTTCAATTTTTTTTTTCAACACCTCTCCTCGGTTGCATCTCCCTGTATGGTCTCCATGTTCAGCATTTTGTTCTTCCACTCCTCCTCTGTTTAGCTCTATTTTTTGTACTCAAAACAGAGAATTTCTTCTTCCTCTTCCTCCTCACGAAGCCCCTAAACTTCCTCTGCTTTGGATCATTCAAACAGAGGTGAACAAAAAGACAACTCAGTGTATCTGTGGCACCTCTACTTTAACAGCTTTTTCCAGCCCATGGCTTCTCTGCTCAACACGTTGCTTTCCCTCTCTTTTGCACTTATTTGTCTCACTTCTTCTTCCTCCTTCAACCACAGCTTCAAGGCCTAGCAGCACCTATCTTCCTTCAGCTCTCCAACACGGTCCAGCAGTGTTTTTCAGTCTCCCTCTCCCCCCTTTACACGTCTCAGATTGCTCTCCCTTCTTCTCCAGCCACCTTTCTCTTTCTCGGCCATGTTCCCCTCCTCTTCTGTTCAGCTCAGGTTCTCCCCTTCTCCAGCCACCTTTCTCTTTCTCAGCCACGTTCCCCTCCTCTTCTGTTCAGCTCAGGTTCTCCCCTTCTCCAGCCGAGGTCCTCTCTTCTTTATGCTCCAGCCAACCTCTCTTTTTCTGCCACGTTGCTCCTTTCTTTTCTTTCTTTTTCTGCAACTTCCAGCCACTCCACTCACTGCTCACGGTCTCCTACTTTTTCTGCCATTTCCAGCCACTCCACTCTCTGCTCCAACTAACCTCTCTCCTTTTTTTGCACAAGCCACTCCACTTTCTGCTCTCTTCTGAAAAACCAACTCCCTCTTGCTTTTTTGTCCTCCTTGTCCTCTTGTTCCTTAGTAATGTATGTGTGTGCATGAGTGTATGCATGTGGGAGTGAGTGATCATGTGAGCAAGTGAGGGTGTATGAGTGTGAGGGTATGTGAGAGCAAGTGAGCATGTAAGAGCAAGTGAGCATGTGAGAGTGTGTGAGTGTGAGCAAGTGAGAGTGTTTTGCAATTTTATTTTAATTAGGTGGCCTTATTCATTTTATTTCTTTACAAGATGATTACCATGTCTCTTCTTCAAACATATATTTTGAATTTTTCTTTTTAATATTTTTGGTTCTTATATTTGGTTTTTTCCATATTACTTCTATTTTTTTTGCCTTTTGCAATTTTGTTTTAATTAATTAATTTTTTTGAATTTTTAATTCTATTTATTTTTATTACCATGATTATTATTATTGTTAATTTGGGTGGGGTGTTCACAATATAGATAAAATCTCATTGATTTCAATTCATTTGTATCTTGGAAACTCACTTTGACCATTATTAAGCATCTCTTGTGATGAATTTACTTGAAATGGAGCCAAAAAAGCATAAGCAAAGAAGAGAGAAAAAAAGTGAAAAACAAGAAGATTCCAGTACCCAGGCATGAGAAATCCAACTCTCGGACACCTAGGCGCCAAATGTGCACTTCAAAATTCTATAGTGAATAGTACTATGTATAGGCATTAGAATTCCAATGGCAGGGTGCTAGTTTTCTTGAATGTGCACTTCAAAATTCTATAGTGAATAGTACTATGTATAGGCATTAGAATTCCAATGGTAGGGTGCTAGTTTTCTTGAAAAATAGCGCCTAGGCGCTAGAATTCCAGTACCATGGTGCCAGTTTTTTGAAAAAATGGTGCCCAAGCACTAGAATTCCAGTGCCTAGGCATTAAAACCAAAGAGTTGGCACCCAGATGCCACTTTTGCTTGAAAAATGGTGCCCAGGCACCAAAACCAGAGACATGCAGCCCAAACGCCAAATGGGCCTTACCCAGGCGTGCTGTCGAAAATCCTAATTTGTTCTAATGATTGTAGGCTCCATACTCAACCCATACTTTACTTTTAGGGTTTTGAGGCCTATATATAGGGTCATAAGGAAAGTAACATAGCATGCAAGTAGAGAGGAAGCATATAAAGGAGTGGAAATACTTGAGGATAAATCTAAGTTTAGAGTTGCTAAGGAGTGGGGTGGTTTCAGAGTGAGGGCTTTATATAGAGTTTTTCCCCTTCTAAACACCTCCCTCTCCTTCTTTTTCATGTATTCTTATTGCTTTTCTTTATTATCTAAATTTGTACTAATGCCCATTAAAGGCTAGTAAGTTTTATCTGGTATTTTGGCTGAACGCTTTGTGGGATTACTTTTGTATGATAGTATTTTCTAATTGATGTTTTGAATTCAATTTACTTATTTTCATTATGCTCGTAATGCTTTCTTGAGCTTGATCACCTTAGAATTGAATTGGCATTTAGGCTAACTCCAAAGAGAAACTCTAAATGAAGAATTAGATGAAGATAATCTCTGTTTACATGCTTAAAGAGTAGTAAGTATAACAATTAGCAATCAAGACGATAGTACTTGACTGTCTTGGATAACCAAGATTAGGGCTGCGCTTTACATCAACTATCTTCTCAATCGACTTTCATAGAAATATAGAGAGTTGGGGAAAGCAGTTATGTTTATGATGATTCGATAGAACTTCATAAACAGTTGAATCCCTAGGTTAGTAAACTAATTCATAACTTAGGAAGAAGTAACTATCAATACAAAGTAACTACACATTGAGGTGAAGTTAAGGTGCTATATTCATTTAGTTGTTTGCTTACTCAATTTTACATTATTGTCAATTTATTCAATTATACACTCCATCCATTTACTTGATTTAAAAGTTTGATAATAGTATCAGTCCAAAATTAAATCCAAGTCCTCGTGGGAACAATATCTTACTTACTCTTTATTACTTTTCGCAATCACATGCACTTGCATGTATAAAAATTAGCGAACAATCTGGTTCATGACTAAAAGCCAATTGTGATAGGGAGTATTTATGGTAACTTGTGTGTATAATTGCTGCTGCATACAAAATTACATATCCCAAGCCTAAATGAGGAGTTTCTTTCTCATAAGCATTAACTTAACTGTTAATTGGAGGCATTTGATAAATGGTTCAACTCGACTATTTTTTGTGTGCAGATGAACAATAGGCTTTTCAATTGTTATTCCAATAGACATATAATAGTCGTTAAAGACTTAGGAAGTAAACTCACCAGCATTATCAAGCGAATTGTCTTAATTGCATAATCTTGAAACTAGGCTTACAATTTAATTATTTGAGCAAGCAATCTCATAAATGCCAGGTTGCGAGTTAACAACAAACACACATGTGACCTTCTTGTGGATGCATCTATCCAAAAAATATTTTAATGGTCCACTTGGTGGATGAATGGGGCCACATATATCACCTTGGATACATTCCAGAAATGTAAGGGATTTAATCCCAATTTTAGTTAATGACAGTCTAGTAAATAGTTTTTCTTTTGAAACAAACAGCACATGAGAATTCTTTAAATTGAAGAATTTTTTGGTTCTTCAATGAATGACCATGAGAATTCTCAATGATTTTTTGCATCATTATTAATCTGGGACGACCTAACTGGTCATGCCAAATAATTAACTTATTTGTGTCAGTAAACTTCTAGTTTATTGTAGCATGTGTTTAATTTTATCAATATATGTACAGTACAAACTTGAAGAGAATGCAGGTAATTTCTCTAGAACTCATTTCTTTCCTATTACAATGGCTGTGATATATAAATACTCAATAATTTTTTCACATACACTCTCAATATTGTCGTAACCGACCTTTCGGCGGAATAAAATAAAAAGGTGTTTAAATTGATTCCCAAAAATGAATATTGAAAACTGTGAACACCCCACCCAAATTAACAATAATAATAATCACAATAATAATAATAAATAGAATTAAAAAATTCAAAAAAATATAAAATAATAAAATAATAATAACAATTAATCAAAACAAAATTGCAAGAGGCAAACAAAATAGAAGTAATATGGAAAAAAACCAAACATAAGAACTAAAAATAATAAAAAGGAAAATTCAAGATATAGGTTGGAAGAAGAGACATGGCAATCATCTTGCAAGGAAATAAAATGAACAAAGCCACACACTTGAAATGGAGTTGCAAAACACTCTCACTTGCTCACACTCACACACTCTCACATGCTCACATGCTCCCACATGCTCACTTGCCCTCACACACATGACACACATCACTCTTGCACACTCACACTCCCATTCACAGACACATCACTCACACACACTCACACTCACACTCCCACATGCTCATTTGCTCCCATATGATCATTTGCTCTCACACACATGACACATATCACTCTCACACACTCACATTCTCACTCATGGACACCTCACTCTCACACACTCACACTCACACTCTCACACACTCTCATCCACGGACACACACACTCACCCCATGCATGCACCCATGCACACACATGCACAAGAGGACTAGGGGGACAAAAAAGCAAGTGGGAGTGGTTCTGCAACATGGCAGAAAGTGGGGTGGCTGGAGCAGTGAAAGAAGAGTGTGGTGTGGCTGGAGATGGCAGCAAAAGGAGGGGATCGTGTGCAGTAAAGTGGTGGCTGGAAGTTGTAGAAAAAGCAAGGGAAAAGGGAGCAAGATGGCAGAAAAAGGGAGGAGGCGTTGGAGCATAAAAGTGGTAGCAAACCGAGAGGAAGCAGGAGAAAAAATGCTGGAGAAAAAAAAAAGGTCTCGGCTGAGAAGAAAATAGAGCTGGAGAAGGAAAGATAGGAAGGAAAAGAAAGAGGAACCACACTGAAAAGGGAGAGCCATGTGACCAAGAAGGGAAGAGGAGCTGAAGAAGAAGGGAAGAGCAACGAAGACAGCAACAAAACCGAGAGGAACAACGCTGAACGAAAAGAGAGAAGGGAGTCAGCAACGTGAGGGAGAAACCAAGTTGAATGAAGCAAGGAAGCAAGGCAGCCACGTGAGGAAAGAACAGCAGGGAAACGAACCAGAAACGAGGCAGCAAACCAAGAGCTGAACTGCAGAAACTGAGAGCTGAACAAAGTTGTCCAATGTGCAGAAAAATCATGGAAGCAACGTCCCAAATTCTAGAGTGAAAAGGTGCTGAAGTTAAGACCATCCAAGGAGCAAAAAAATGGAGAGTTGGATGCCATAATGATGTGCAGAAACAAGGAAGTCTGAATCTAAAACAAAGTGGCAGCAAAGGGAGGGATAAAAGCTGAACCATGGAGGAGAAAAAACTCTGTTTTGAGCTCAAAAAATAGAGGTGAATAGAGGAGAGCTTAGAGAGCACAAGGAAGAAGAGGAAGTGTGGAGAAGAAGAGAAGCTTTCAGCCTCCATCTTCCAGCCGAGAAGTAGAGACATTTTCTGCAGAATTTCCAGCGCTGGAACCAACCAGAAAACTCCAACGAAGTTGTCCAACGAAACACCAACGAAGCTGTCCGTTTCTGCACTTCCAGCCGAGACCAGCGACTTTGAGGGGTTGTTGGAGGTTCATCTTCCATTGTTGGGTGAGGAGGAGAAGGTCCTTCTTCATTGGAGCACAAGAGCAGAGTTGAAAACACCAAGTATGGCTGCACGTTCTTGACTTGGCCGAGACTTCTGCTGCACGTCGTTTCTGTTCACTCGATTTCCTTCAACACAATCTCATGCATGTGCACTGTTCACGCACTCTAATATGCAATGCTACTGTTCACGTGTTTAAATTTGTTTATTTTTGTTCATTATAATTGTTTAGACATTAGCTTTGATTAATTATGGCTATTGTGTACAAAATTAGCATGTGAGAATTTTGTTGTTCTTGATTGCCGGGGATTATGTGAGTTTTATTTCATCTCCTTAAATCCTTGCAATTAATCAAATAATTGGAAGACAATGAATATTAATGAAATATTAATGAAAGAAGGTTGAAAAATAATTGAATGATAATTAATGAATATTGTTATGACGGATAAAATTATCGTGTGAGAATTTTGTTCTCCTTGATTACCGGGGGTTATGTGAGATGTTAATCTCCTTAAATCCTTGCAATTAATTGAATAATGGAAAAGTGACAATTAATATTAATGAAATATTAATTAACAAATGGTGAAAAAAATAAAGGAATGACAATATATACTAATGAAATATTAATAATTGGATGATAATCAATATTGTCATGGTGGATAAAATCATCGTGTGAGAATTTTGTTCTCCTCGATTACCAGGGGTTACGTGAGATATTAATCTCCTTAAATCCCTACAATGAATTGAATAATTAAAAAGTAACAATGATACTAATGAAATATTAATGGGTGAATGGTGGAAAATAAATTAACCATAATTAAATGTTAAATTTGGATTAAATCATAATAATGATCATAATCAAAATGCTTGCTTTAATAAACATTCCCTATCATTTATGAAATTATCGTGTGAGAATATTGTTCTCCTCGATTGTGCGGGATTACGTGAGGTTCTAATCTCCTTAAATCCCTATAATTAATTCCGAAATGACAATAATATTAATAATAATACAAAAATGAATAAATGGACAATAATTAAATATTAACTTTGATTAAATATTTATGCAAAATGGATCGTGTGAGAATACTTGTCTCTCCTCGACTTCTCGGGCTCGTGTGAGATTTTAATCTCCACAGAACCCGAAAATTAACATATATTTGTTCAAAGACAAACAGATAAACCAATAAATAATAGCATTTAAACTAAATTGTCTACCAATAATCAATAATAATAATAATCAATATTTATCAACAATAAATTCAAAAAAATCATAAAATAAAAAAATATATTTCTTTCGTTATAAATTATGCATTAATTCCTGAAGTATAAACTCTCAAAACTCAAAAAAAAAAAAAATAATAAAATCGTCAAAAACAATTTTAAAAGAGAAAATGTGAAGAGCTCAGGAGAACGAGGTTAATCAGATTGTAGTAAATTAAAACATACAAACCAAATTTCTTTCCCGTTTTGTTTACAATGATCTGTTTTAATTAAAATCCTCCTATTCTCATAACAAATAAAAAAAAACCACCAATCACAAAAATGCCTTTTGGTTGAACTACGTGGACTTTGATCCCTCTCACAAGGTACGTAGGCCCTAGGCTTTCTTCCTAGGTCAAGTCTGTCCTTTGTAAATACCCATCAGTTTGCATGCATTTTCGCTTCGTTGTCTCTTATGTCTAACGTGTATCCATGTCAATAAAAGGGTAATTAAGATTAATTAAAGGCCATATTCTATTTCAACTAATTAGTTTAAGGTAACCGTCCTTATGGGTGGGTGTTGTGGGGTGCCTAACACCTTCCCCACACTCAAATAGACTCCCGAACCCATCTCTGACCTTGCAGACCATTTCGCCTTTCTTTTTTTTTGTTTTGTTTTAAATTGGTTTTCCAAAGTTTTCCGTTAAAAATTTTGGTGGCGACTCCAAAATAAATTGATTTTCAAAATTTCGTTTTTGGGAATCGGTTTTAAACCTGTTTTAATTCCATCCCGCCAAAAGGTCGGTTACGACAGTTTGGCGACTCCACTGGGGAACTTTCGAGAGTCAAGCCTGTTTAATTAGTTAGTTGAAATAATATGGCTTCTTGTTATTTTAATTACCCTTGTTGTGTTTGTTTGGTTTAATGGTTTACTCTTTTTGGTGTTTCTTGGTCATTTATCTCTTGTGGTCATATGATATGCCTATATGTTTGTTTGGTTTAATGGTTTATTCTTTTTTAGTGTTTCTTGTTTATTTATCTCTTGTGGTCATATGATATGCCTGTATCTTCTTATGTATTTGCTATTTATTTTCCCATTTGTATAGGTGTATGTCTTCCTTTTGCCATCATATAACATGCTTAAAGTTCTTTAGTTACTATGTAATTTTGTTAGTTTATTTGTAATACGTATGTCAGGATAGATAACATTTGGAAGAGAACCTTAGGATAGACGACTTCTGTTTATGTTATAAGCTCTTGTCTTCTCTTGCAATTCGATTGTTTGATAAATAAAGGTTGGATAAGCTGTTGGTTTAGAACTTTATATGCTCCCCTCCCATCTTATGCACGTTGACACTCTACCTCACACACTTTTGGGCTCTATACCCGGGTCCTCGATTACCCTAGGTTAGTAGGGGTTTTTAACAGTTTTCCTGTGAAGCTTATCGCTTCCAGAGACTACTGTGAAGACCTCGCTCAGGTTGTGTTCCACTATATGGATTTGATTGGAGTGGGATTCTATCCTCTTTTAAGTCTAATTCATGTCGCAGGATCCTCACTCTCTTGAGTGGGGACAATCTGAGGGCCAATAACTCTTTAAGATGCTAGATCTACCCCCAAACCATGCACCTTAATGGACCACCTTAATAGATGACCTTCTTAGAACCTATCGTCTTTAGGGTACCATTCCCACACATAGGGTTGACCCAGTTAGGACACCAAGGATCATGTTACACTCATATTTTGCATGTCAACACATCATTCATGGCATGATTACATTCGTTTTCAAAAAAGAAGAAAAAAACTTGTAGGGGGTATTGAATTATCACAACATTTCCATTTTGATGCGTTGTTAGCCAAGCGAAATGAGCTACAATTGGAAACTTCAGCAGTGTGGTAAGATTTGCCTAATTGATGGAGTTGGGAGTTCTTGAAAATCAATAATTTCAAGGAAAGTAATACATCAATAGGTTACTTGATTCACTTATTTAAGCCTCGTCCACGTGAGGATCTATTTCTCCTTAGGATGAGAGTTATAGTTGCTATTCCCAATGGATCAATAGGGTCTTTGGTGATTAGTAATGAAGAAAGTGATTAGTAATCTATTGATTAAATAAATTGTGTGCTCATTTCGATTTGTTTCTAACCCATGGATTTGTTACAGTGAACTGTCATTTTCGTTACTTGACATAGAGATATGAAGGACTCACTGGACACCACACAACCACAAGACACAAGCTCGATAGAAATGGCCTCATCTAGAAAGAGAGTTAACGTGAAGGTAGAAGCTGAATCAGTAGAAAACTTAATTATTATGAGTGAGAAGCTCAGAGGGGAACAACTCCGTCATTTTCAAAAGGACTATGGAGATATTTTGGAGTTGCTATCAGTTCCTATCCAATCAGATGCTCTTGTAGCCCTAGTTCAACATTGGGATGATTCCTTGAGATGTTTCACGTTTCCAACTTTCCAGCTTGTGCCCACGTTGGAAGAATACGGGGGATTGATGAGAATGCCTGTTACCAAGGATACCCCTGTCTACTTGTATCCCAGACATCTCCCCTCCAGACGGGTTGTAGCCCAGATTTTAGGGGAGGAACCTACACAAGTACAAATATGTCGTTCGGGTGCAACAGAAGGATTATCCAGGAAGTATCTAGAAAAAAGGTTGGAAGCTTTAGCTGAGAAGGGGAACTGGGTCGTTTTCAGAAGAGTGCTTGCTTTAGCAGTATATGGGCTAGTGTTATTCCCATCAGCAGTGGGTGTAGTCGATCTGGCAGCGGTAAGTGTCTTGTGGATGGTAGAGAATCACCTAGTGAATCCCGTACCAGCACTGCTAGCGGAAACATTTTTGACGTTAAGTTGTTGTCATAGAGAAAAGAAAGGGAAGTTGAAGTGTTGTTTGCCTCTTTTGAACATATGGTGGGTTAACCATATCTATGGCAGGGAATATCAACTTGGCATAAGGTTTGACACCATTCACCACCCGATCCGAGATTATGTCCATCGCGAAGGGTCAGCTCTGCTACAAGCAAGAATGAGTCGTGACCAACGGGGCAAGAAAATAGGGGAACTTAAAGATACCACTATTTGGTGGAAACTCTCTTGGTGGGAGAGCGAGGATATTATATATTGCTGTGGACATTTTCCTAATGTTCCTCTCATGGGTGCCAGAGGATGTATCAATTATAACCCCGCAGTCACTCACTGCCAATTCGCATATGAATAGGATATCCCATCTGAAGAGGTTGTGCGAAGGGTCAGCTTCTACTACATCGATCCCCTGAAGATGGAAATAATCCAACAGATAAGGGATGCATGGGGCCGTGTAATGTGTAAAGGGAGTTTGAGTTAGGGAAACGTGCCGTGGCAACCACAAAGCAATATGAGATTTGGCTGCAGAAAAGGACTGGGGGGATCCATCCACCCTTAGGATTTCATAACCCCTTGTTGAGTAACGATTTACAAGCAGTCAATGAGGGTTTAGCCAAACAATTAGAAGATAAAAAGGCTAAGCTGCAAAACTTGGAGGAAGTAAGCAAAAGACACTTGGAGAATTTATCTAGGGCACAAGAAGATGAAAGAGCAAAAAGGAGGAAGGAGTTGGAGATGAACGCCGAGTTGAGGAAATTGAAAGAGGAGAATGACAAGTTGAAAAATACTATAAAAAGGATTCAAAAACGAGCTGAGGAGAGTAGCAAGAAGGTCCTCCATTATCAAGCTTGATTGTCAAAGGCCACTAAAGAAGGAGATGCTATAATGAGGCGGGAAGAAGAGCTCAAGCCTCATAGTAACCTCCAACGAGAAATTGATGTACTCACCAAACGGTTAGAAGAAAAGACAAGGGAGGTGATCGGTGTCAAGAGTGACAGTGCAGTAGCCATGCAAAATCTAGTTGAGCAACTCAACCGTCAAGCGGAAAAGGCTCGGCTGTGGGAGTCACGCCATGAAGAGCAAGTGGCCGAAAAAGAAATGTGGCTGGAACGCTTCAGAAGAATGATCCTATTTGCCAATGATGCCATTCCTGAATTCGTTCATGCATATAAGCAAGCGGAAGGGCATGCCATCCCTGTGAAGACTCCTGTAGCAGTAACTGAGTTTCTCACTCTGTATCATGACCTTATAGAGGATTTGAAAATGTTGATGAAATTTTAGATGAGTAAGGGACAAAGATAGTTTCAATATTTTATAAGACGGACTCATAGATGGGGTCCCTTTTGATGTATAACTTCAAAGCCGATTGATGTATCCAAACACTTTATTATAATGCACGGTTTCATCTTTTGGCCATCAAATGCGTTCGAGATAGTAGAGATCTTGTGTGGAAATTGGTTGTGTGGTGTAAAATAAACCTATACATGTGGATACTAAATGTCCCTTGTGTTAGCAGTTAACTTTGATTCATTGAGTGTTACTATATGTATCCTCAAGGATTCAAAGGTCCATGGTTCTTATATCCTTTATGCCGAGTTAACACACCAAAAATCAGGAATCTAGGTAATCATTTTTTTTATTTACATTCATTTTGTTAATGAAAAAATATAATAATAATCATAGGTAAGACATCAATATTGCCCGAGAACAGAAGAACTCGTCTAACCAGGCCCAGCCGTCTGGGAGAACGTATATAACCCGAGCGCGGGCTAAAGCTATGGCTGCTGAAGATAATCTATCGGAGACCGAGCAGCGGTTAGAAGCGGAAGTAGGGGCCCTAAAGGATCAAATGGGGGCCATGCAGTCGCAAATGGTGGAGATGATGAAGCTGTTGCAGAACATGAGTTCTAGCGTGGTCGCGAACCAGGTTTTGCCAAACCCCACTAATGCCGATCAGGGTATCCCTAATGTAGGTGTTGGAATACTGGGAGTAACTCCAGGTAGTCCTTCTGCCACCGGAGTGCCCGAACCAACATAGAGACCGGCAGTGGCAAACCGACCACCAAACCCTTTGGCTTCAGGGGCTGAAAGACAGGGGTACCCAAAATGGAGCCAAGGTGGTGTCTTCACCTATGACATTCCTGGGGGGGAACCAACTATTGGAATTGCAATGCCTGCTC
The DNA here is from genome assembly GCA_037074485.1 of Delonix regia. Taxonomy (NCBI): domain Eukaryota; kingdom Viridiplantae; phylum Streptophyta; class Magnoliopsida; order Fabales; family Fabaceae; genus Delonix; species Delonix regia. The sequence goes on from CM073451.1 coordinate 29,168,118, forward strand.
GGCCTACTGCCAACACTAGTTTTAAGATGAAAGAGGGTGATGAGAGGAAAGATTGGGAAGAGGACATAGCAGAGGTTAAAGACTAACTGCGAGCTCTGCAGAAGCTGACTAACTATAAGTCTGTTGAGTTGGATGAGTTGTGTCTGGCCCCAGAGGTCCCCATCCTTAAAAAATTCAAGGTGTCTGAGTTCACCAAATACGATGGTAGTGGAGATCTACACTACCACCTAAAATCGTACTACACCAAGATGTCGGTATGGTCCAGGGACGAAAGGTTCCTGATAAACTTCTTTCACGAGAGTCTGACCGGCGCGGCCTTACATTGGTTCATGAAATTGGATCATTCCAAGCTAAAGAGGTGGAGAGACCTCACTGATGTATTCATGAGCCAATACAAGTTTAACTTGGATACAGCCTCTACACGCGAGCATTTGAAGGGGCTGAAGAAGAAGGGAACAGAGACTTTTAAAGAATATGCCCAGAGATGGAGAGTCGCAGCTGCTGAAGTCCAACCACCACTTTTGGACTCGGAATTATGCTCTTATTTTATCCATACCTTGGGGGACCCATACCGTAAGATAATGCTAGGGACGCATGTAAATGAATTCACGGATTTGATCTAAGTTGGAGAGAGGATAGACGTTGATGTGCGCGATGGGCTATTTGAAGCCACCTCTACGGAAACTAGAAAACCTACGAACAGTCGAAAAAAGGATGGGGATGTTAGCCATATCCATGCCACATTCCAACATCCCCGCCCTATGCATAGTCAATACCCCCAGGCACCTTTTCGCGGTCAGAACCTAGCCATGCCTTTCTAGCTACAAGGCCCAGCCATGTGGAATTACACGAGCTACCCGACACCACCGCAACCTTATTCTGGGCCACAACAGCCGACAGCTCAAAATCGAGGGTTCAAGCCAACGCTACCACCCCGCAATGATAGGCCGTTACCCAACTTTAATGTTAGCCGATCGGAGCTTTTTCATGACTTAGTGGCAAAGAAGCTTATGGGCCCTAAACCGGTCAAGCCACTCCAGCCACCATTCCCTGAGTGGTATGATCCCAATGCCACTTGTGAATATCACATGGGAATTGCTGGGCACCATATTGACAAATGTGACGCCTTCAGGAAGCACGTGCTAGCATTGTTGGACAATAACCGCATCAACATAAAGATGGGTAATGACCCCAATATCGTCACCAACCCCTTGCCAAATCACAATAAGGAAAGGCAAGTGTCCATGATAGATGGGGAGGATTTTGGCTTGAGAGACTTGGCTGAGGCATCCTATACCATGCGGCAGTTATATGAGGGTTTGAAGGGTACTGACTATGTCCCCGCTCGGAATGGGGGACAGAACGAACTCGGAGGGTCGCAAAATGGGTATTGTGAGTTTCATGATGGAGAGGTGGGGCACGACATTAAAGGTTGTGAGTAGTTCAGGGAGTTGACACATAAGATGATGGTGCTTGGAGTTCTATCCATCGAAAGAACTTAAGAGCCTGCTGAAGGGAATGTGTGCTTTACAGAAAAAGACGGTGCTTGGACCAAGGGAGCATCGAACTTCACAAGGCTTAGGAAATCCTTCCTGGTGGTTGACAAACCACTTTATGAAGTTAAGGGAGCCACCCTGGTCCAAAACAATCCTAACCCACGAAGTATAGCGCAAGGATCTTTACTCGTAATACCCATGCCAGTGCCTGTCAAAAGCCCAACCGCCACTATTTACGTGCCCTCTCCATTTCCTTATCAGAGCGATCATGCTGTGTCGTGGAATTACGGGCTAAAGATAGAATGTTCATCTAACAATGAGGCATTGAAAGAGAGGTATGTCACGGAAGGGGGTCATTTAGACGTTGTAGGAGGAATCACTCGCAGTGGTCGGGTATACTCCAAAGTTGTGGGAGGAGCTCTGAATCTAAACCTAGAAGTAGGCGAAAGCTCGAATCTCAAGGAAGCCCTTGGGAAGGAAGGACGGGATGAAGCAGAGGAGTTTCTAAAGATTATGAAATAGAGTGAATATGACGTGGTGGATCAACTGCGGAAAACTCCAGCCCAAATTTCTATCTTGAGCCTAATAATGAATTTGGAAGTTCACCGAAGGGCATTATAGGGTGTGCTGAATGAAGCTTATGTGCATCCTGATATCACACCGGAGAAGGTCGTGAACTTGATAAATGCGGTGAAAAATTCTACTTTAATTTCCTTCTCTGAGGATGAGATGCACCCCATGTCGGTCGGAAAGCCCAAAGCCCTCCATATTACTCTGAAATGCTATGGGTATATAATTGCTAAAGTGCTCATAGATGGGGGGTCGGCCCTGAACGTCTTGCCCTTGTCCACTTTAGGGCAATTACCTATTGAGAAGTCATGCATCGAGTACAATGACCTGGTGGTGAGAGCCTTCGATGGGACCAGGAGGGAAGTGATCGGAAAGGTTAAACTCCCTGTAGAAATCGGTCCAAATTTGTTTACCATCGAGTTCCAAGTTACGGATATCGATGCAGCGTATATGATGCTCCTAGGGAGGCCTTGGATTTACGTCGCTGGCGCAATCCCATCGACTGTGCATCAGAGGATCAAATACATTGATGAAGGAAGGCTCGTCACTATAAAAGGTGAAGAAGAAATGATTCTCAGCAGGTCAAGTGCGGTACCTTACATCAAAAATGCCGAGCAAGTCACAGACAGCTCCTTTCCAAGTTTAGAAGTATTGGAGGCTGGGAATTCTAAAAAGGGCACTGACCCAATGCCATTAGGAGTGGAGGAACCCACCAAAGGAGTCAATTAGGTGGTGGCCAAGATCATGATGAACAGTGGGTATCAGAAGGGAAAAGGACAGGGCGTGAATCTGCAAGGCATAGGGGAACCAGTTGAGTTGCTCGAGAATCTAGGGCGACAGGGGCTAGGATATGAGCTCTCCAGGGAGACCCGCAAGGTGAGATGGAAGGAGGGTAAGCAAAAGGGGAAAGCAGAAATACCTCACCTCCAAGAAACTTTTCCCACTCCCACTGAGATAATACATCCTGGTGACTTAGTCATAATGGCAAGCGAAGAAGAAGGAGGGCATACGGAGGTTGCATGGATCCAGCCGGACGAGCTAGGAAAAGCGCTAGACAATTGGGAATCCAAAATTTTATCGAATGTTATGTCATTAGAGTAATGTTTTGAATATCGTGTTTTAGAATTTTGTAATAGCTAACGACTTGAAACTTTATTTTAATATTGAATGAATGCAGTAGTTTCGATCTTTTTGCCAAAATCTTGTTTGAATCCTGCTTTTTTATATTTATTTTTGCTTTTTCTACCCACTTTCCAGGGAATTTGAATCCTCAGAACTCTTGAATGAGCCTTGTGTTGTCACGGATGCAAGTGATTTAGAAACTAATGATAATGATGACATATCTCAAACCTTTGTTAAGATAGTAGAGTCGGCAGAAAGGGGTATTGTTCCGCACGAAGAAACCGTTGAAGTAATCAATATGGGGACAGAGGATGATAAGAAGGAATTAAAAATAGTTGATAACCCAGAAAGGGAGGATATGATCAAGTTGTTTAGGGAATATATAGATGTGTTTGCTTGGTCTTATCAGGATATGCCAGGAATAGATCCTGAAATTGCTACCCATAGGATACCCTTGTATTCCAATATAGGACCTAAGAAACAGAAGCTAAGGAGGATGAGCCCCGAGATGTCCCTTAAGATCAAAAAAGAAGTAATGAAGCAATGGGATGTCTGTTTCTTAGAAGTTTCTAAATACCCTCAATGGGTCGTGAACATAGTCCCTGTGCCAAAGAAAGATGGGCGAGTTAGGATGTGTGTCGATTATTGGGATTTAAATTGGGCCAGCCCAAAAGATGACTTTCTATTACCCCACATTGACGTCTTAGTCGATAATACAGCAAAAAGCTTTAGGTATTCCTTTATGGATGGATACTCTGGCTATAACCAAATCCCGATGCACCCTGAGGACAAGGAAAAAACCACATTCATTGCCCCATGGGGAACCTTCTGTTACAAGGTAATGCCCTTTGGACTTAAAAATGTTGGGGCCACTTACCAACGTGCGATGGTCGTCTTGTTTTATGACTTGATGCATAAAGAAATAGAGGTATATGTGGATGACATGGTCGCTAAATCAGCTGAAGGGGAAAGTCATGTGGTTGTATTACGAAAGCTCTTTGAAAGACTACGGAAATACAAACTACAATTGAACCCTAGTAAATGCGTATTTGGGGCTACATCTGGGAAACTTTTGGGATTCATTGTTAGTAAGAAGGGGATAGAAATAGACCCTGATAAAATTAGAGCGATTCGTGACATGCCACCACCTAATACAGAAACAGAAGTCCGAGGGTTCTTGGGTCGTTTGAACTACATAGCCAGGTTCATCGCAAATTTAACTGCCACTTGTGAACCAATATTCAAATTATTATGCAAGAACCAACCAGGGGAATGGAACAAATCTTGCCAATGCGTGTTCGATAAGATAAAGGAGTACCTCTTGACTCCCCCTGTCTTAGTGCCACCTATGTTGGGGCGGCCCCTTATCCTTTATTTGACCAGGGTCCATGGGCGCAGTGTTAGGACAACATGACGAATCAGGAAGAAAGGAGCAAGCCATTTATTATCTAAGCAAGAAATTTAACGAATGCGAGTCGCGATACTCGTTGAATGAGAAGACTTGTTGCGGTCTTGTATGGACCACAAAGAGATTAAGGCAGTACATGCTTTATCATGTAACGTGGCTGATCTCCCAGATGGATCCCATCAAATACATTTTTGAGAGTCCTCATGTATCGGGAAGAGTCTCAAAATGGCAAGTAATACTCTCAGAATATGACGTGAAATATTTAACCAGTAAATCAATCAAAGGGAGCGTTATAGCTGAGCATTTGACGGCCAATCCCCTGGATGAATATTAACCGCTAGACTTCTGGTTCCTAGATGAGGATATTCTGACATTGGAAAAAGATGATCCAAAGGAAACCAAGTGGACTATGTATTTTGATAGGGCAGCCAATGTACATGGTAGTGGATTAGGAGCGGTAGTAATATCACCTGAAGGCAAGCAATATCCAGTGGCAGTCAAGCTCAATTTTGACTGCACAAATAATGTGGCAGAATATGAAGCTTGTGTTAATGGTCTGCAAGCCGCCTTGGAGTTAGGTGCCAAAGATCTTGAGGTGTTTGGAGATTCAGCCCTTGTAATTTATCAAGTAAAAGGAGAGTGGCAAACCAAAGATCCCAAACTGGTCCCATACCAAAAACATCTGACAAAATTGGTGTCAAGGTTTAGGGAAATAAGTTTCACGCATTTGACCCGTGATAAAAATCAGTTTGCTGATGCGTTGGCCACCCTAGCTGTAATGATTAAGTTGGACTGTGGAGTTAACGTGGTCCCTATCCAGGTTGAGACCCGGGACACCCCGGCTTGCTGCTTGAATGTGGAGGAAGAAAATGATGGACGGCCATGGTTCCATGATATAAAGAACTATGTCCAGAACCAGCAATACCCGATTGAGGCAACGAAGAATGACAAAAAAACCATTCGTCAATTGGCAATGAATTTTTTCCGTAGTGGAGTGGTGTTATATAAAAGATCATGGGACAATACTCTGCTTAGATATGTGGATGCATCAGAAGCACGAAGGATAATGATAGAGATCTATGAGGGAATCTGTGGGACCCATGCTAACGGCCATACTATGGCTAGACAAATTCAAAGATGTGGATACTTCTGGTTAACCATGGGAAAAGACTACATTGACCACGTAAGAAAATGTCACAAATGCTAAACATATGCCAATAGGATCAATGCTCCACCCCAACCCCTGCACAACTTGGTGGCACCGTGGCCATTCTCAATGTGGGGAATAGATGTGATTGGCCCCATCAACCCAAAGGCATCAAATGGACACCGATTCATTTTGGTAGCCATTGATTATTTTACGAAATGGATAGAAGCATGTTCATTTTACAATAATGGCCAAAAGGTCTTCCTCCGATTCTTGAAATCAAACATCATTTGTCGATATGGTATACCAGAGAGGATTATCACGGATAACGCTTCCAACCTGAATGGAGCTGACATTAAGAAATTGTGTGGTCAATTCAAGATTAAGCACCATAACTCTGCACCCTACCGGCCACAGATGAATGGAACAGTAGAGGCAGCGAATAAAATTATCAAAAAGATCATTAGCAAGATGGCTATTACTTATAAAGATTGGCATGAGATGCTCCCATATGCTCTTCATGGGTATCGAACGACGGTACGAACATCCACAGGGGCAACTCCATACTCTTTAGTATATGGCATGGAGGTAGTCACCCCGATTCAAGTCGAGATCCCTTATCTCCGAGTGTTGATTGAATCCAACCTCGAGGAAAGCGAGTGGGTAAAGACGCGGTATGAGCAGCTGAATATGATCGAAGAAAAGCAATTAATAGCCATGTGTCATGGGCAGCTATACCAAAAAAGGATGGTAAGGGCCTTCAATCAAAAGGTTCATCCTAGACAATTCAGACCGGGGGAATTGGTCCTGAAAAAGATCCTCCCAAATCAAGAGGATAATAGAGGCAAATGGGCACCTTCATACGAAGGTCCATATGTGGTGACACAAGCATTCTCTGGAGGGGCCCTGACTCTTGCCGATATGGATGGTAGGGAGCTTGGAAAACCAATTAACTCCGATGCAGTCAAGAAATATTTTACTTAGACGGGGATGACGAGAGAAAAAAGAAGAAGAAAGAAAGGAGAATTCGCAATTAGGGCCAGTTCAAGAAGGAGGTTCAGATGAAGGATAGGGTGGCAAAGGATGGACAAAGTAAGGTGGTATGAAGACCAAATTGCCAACCTGAACAGATCCTTAGGGGTTGTCTTCATTAGTCAGTTTTGAAATAAGTGTATCCAATGGCAACACTAGGTGCAAGCAACCATTGTCGCTTGAAGCCAAAACTCAGAGTCATCCCAGTTGTATTTTGCTATTTTTTTTTATGTACTTGCGTTTAGCTTACCGCCCACATTCCTTGGAGTCTTTTGTTTGTTTACTCATTTAAGATAACTCGTCTTTCATCACTCTTTTCCCCTACATGACCCTATTGCCTTTATGATTGCCTCATACATTCAATATGCAAAATAAAACATTCAAGTGAATAGCGCTATTCAAAATATTGTCTGATGATATGCATCCCAGAAATACCCCAATGCGTTTTAAATAAGTGTTTCCATGCAATTACTATGATAAGGCCTAAAGGATGCAACCTATACGCAATTTGGCATTTTCGTTACTAGTTTACCTCGTATAAACGGAGATAGAAGCAACTTCAATGTCCTTGGGCTTACTGTACAGAAGAGAGTATAAGCCCGTTTGTAGTGAAGAAGCGAAGTATGCGGATTGTCGACTGTTGAAACGATGGATTTAGGGTCGCAATGAAGGAAGCATGGTTAGACAGTTTATTCACTTTGGGTAATATTGACGTTTTTCCAATTGTCTTGAATCATAATTTAACATGTCACCCTTCCAATTTCCAAAATGAAAGATAGAGGTTTTACGCTCATAAGCACAAAGGGAATAGGTATCATTTTAACCTGTATCAAAACCAATAAAATTTTCATTATCCTTCAAGGATATGCCCTTCTCACGCATACACGTTTGTCCATGTTCGACACCTACATTGCTCATGCATCATGACCATCAAATTCACATTTCTGCAAAAGTCCTGCTAAAGTCTAGGCAATTTACTTTTCTGCAAAAATCCTGCATCAAGTCCAGACAATTTACATTTCTGCAAAAGTCCTGCTCAAGTCCAGGCAATTTACATTTCTGCAAAAGTCCTGCATCAAGTCCAGGCAATTTACATTTCTGCAAAAGTCCTGCTCAAGTCTAGGTAATTTACATTTCTGCAAAAGTCCTACATCAAGTCCAGGCAATTTACATTCCTGCAAAAGTCCTGCATCAAGTCCAGGCAATTTACATTCTTGCAAAAGTCCTGCATCAAGTCCAGGCAATTTACATTCCTGCAAAAGTCCTGCATCAAGTCCAGGCAATTTACATTTCTGCAAAAGTCCTGCATCAAGTCCAGGTAATTTACATTTCTGTAAAAGTCCTGCATCAAGTCCAGGCAATTTATGTTTTTGCTAAAGTCCTGCATCGTGTCTGAGCCATTTACATTTCTATCCAAGTCCTGCATCGTGTCTAGGCAGTTTCCATTTATGTCGAAAGCCAGGCATTTTGTTCAGGATATTCACCATCCAATCTAAGCATGAATTTACTCATGTCTCCCCCTGTCTTCCCTCGATGAGGAAGGTGGTGTGTTCATGTCTTTGCTTGCTCTTAAGATTAGGTCATTTCTTCATTATTCACTTCCCTAACTTAAGAGACAAGCAAAGAGAGGCAACTGTGAACACCCCACCCAAATTAACAATAATAATAATTACAATAATAATAATAAATAGAATTAAAAAATTCAAAAAAATATAAAATAATAAAATAATAATAACAATTAATCAAAACAAAATTGCAAGAGGCAAACAAAATAAAAGTAATATGGAAAAAAACCAAACATAAGAACCAAAAATAATAAAAAGGAAAATTCAAGATATAGGTTGGAAGAAGAGACATGGCAATCATCTTGCAAGGAAATAAAATGAACAAAGCCACACATTTGAAATGGAGTTACAAAACACTCTCACTTGCTCACACTCACACACTCTCACATGCTCACTTGCTCCCACAAGCTCACTTGCCCTCACACACATGACACACATCACTCTCACACACTCACACTCCCATTCATGGACACATCACTCTCACACACTCACACTCACACTCCCACATGCTCATTTGCTCCCACATGATCATTTGCTCTCACACACATGACACACATCACTCTCACACACTCACATTCTCACTCACGGACACCTCACTCTCACACACTCACACTCACACTCTCACACACTCTCATCCACGGACACACACACTCACCACATGCATGCACCCATGCACACACATGCACAAGAGGACAAGGGGGACAAAAAAGCAAGTGGGAGTGGTTCTGCAACATGGCAGAAAGTGGAGTGGCTGGAGCAGTGAAAGAAGAGTGTGGCGTGGCTGGAGATGGCAGCAAAAGGAGGGGATCATGTGCAGCAAAGTGGTGGCTGGAAGTTGCAGAAAAAGCAAGGGAAAAAGAGAGCAAGATGGCAGAAAAAGGGAGGAGGTGTTGGAGCATAAAAATGGCAGCAAATCGAGAAGAAGCAGGAGAAAAAACGCTGGAGAAAAAAAGAGGTCTCGGCTGAAAAGAAAAGAGAGTTGGAGAAGAGAAGAGAGGAAGGAAAAGAAAGAGGAACCACGCTGAAAAGGGAGAGCCACATGACCAAGAAGGGAAGAAGAGCTGAAGAAGAAGGGAAGAGCAACGAAGACAACAACAAAATCAAGAGGAACAATGCTGAACGAAAAGAGAGAAGGGAGTCAGCAACGTGAGGGAGAAACCAAGTTGAATGAAGCAAGGAAGCAAGGCAGGCACGTGAGGAAAGAATAGTAGGGAAACGAACCAGAAACGAGGCAGCAAACTAAGAGCTGAACTACAGAAACTGAGAGCTGAACAAAGCTGTCCAATGTGTAGAAAAATCATGGAAGCAACATCCCAAATTCTGGAGTGAAAAGGTGCTGAAGTTCAGACCATCCAAGGAGTAGAAAAATGGAGAGTTGGATGCCAAAATGATGTGCAGAAACAAGGAAGTCTGAATCTAAAACAAAGTGGCAGCAAAGGGAGGGATAGAAGCTGAACCATGGAGGAGAAAAAACTCTGTTTTGAGCTTAAAAAATAGAGGTGAATAGAGGAGAGCTTAGAGAGCACAAGGAAGAAAAGGAAGTGTGGAGAAGAAGAGAAGCTTTCAGCCTCCATCTTCCAGCCGAGAAGTAGAGACACTTTCTGCAGAATTTCCAACGCTGGAACCAACCAGAAAACTCCAACGAAGTTGTCCAATGAAACACCAATGAAGCTGCCCGTTTCTGCACTTCCAGCTGAGACCAGCGACTTTGAGGGGCTGTTGGAGGTTCATCTTCCATTGTTGGGTGAGGAGGAGAAGGTCATTCTTCATTGGAGCACAAGAGAGGAGCTGAAAACACCAGGTATGGCTGCACGTTCTTGACTTGGCCGAGACTTCTGCTGCACGTCGTTTCTGTTCACTCGATTTCCTTCAACACAATCTCATGCATGTGCACTGTTCACGCACTCTAATATGCAATGCTACTGTTCACGTGTTTAAATTTGTTTATTTTTGTTCATTATAATTGTTTAGACATTAGCTTTGATTAATTATGGCTATTGTGTACAAAATTAGCATGTGAGAATTTTGTTGTTCTTGATTGCCGAGGATTATGTGAGTTTTATTTCATCTCCTTAAATCCTTGCAATTAATCAAATAATTGGAAGACAATGAATATTAATGAAATATTAATGAAAGAAGGTTGAAAAATAATTGAATGATAATTAATGAATATTGTTATGACGGATAAAATTATCGTGTGAGAATTTTGTTCTCCTCGATTACCGGGGGTTATGTGAGATGTTAATCTCCTTAAATCCTTGCTATTAGTTGAATAATGGAAAAGTGGCAATTAATATTAATGAAATATTAATTAACAAATGGTGAAAAAAATAAAGGAATGACAATATATACTAATGAAATATTAATAATTGGATGATAATCAATATTGTCATGGTGGATAAAATCATCGTGTGAGAATTTTGTTCTCCTCGATTACCGGGGGTTACGTGAGATATTAATCTCCTTAAATCCCTACAATGAATTGAATAATTAAAAAGTAACAATGATACTAATGAAATATTAATGGGTGAATGGTGGAAAATAAATTAACCATAATTAAATGTTAAATTTGGATTAAATCATAATAATGATCATAATCAAAATGCTTGCTTTAATAAACATTCCCTATCATTTACGAAATTATCGTGTGAGAATATTGTTTTCCTCGATTGTGCGAGATTACGTGAGGTTCTAATCTCCTTAAATCCCTATAATTAATTCCGAAATGACAATAATATTAATAATAATACAAAAATGAATAAATGGACAATAATTAAATATTAATTTTGATTAAATATTTATGCAAAATGGATCATGTGAGAATACTTGTCTCTCCTCAAGTTCCCGGGCTCGTGTGAGAATATTTGTGAATTTTGTGATGAGTACAGGAGGGTTTCAATTAAATGGATTTTCGTAAACAAAACATAATTGAGATTTGGTTCGTGTATTTTAATTTACGACAACTTGATTAATCTAACCCTTTTGACCTCTTCATTTTTCTTTGTTTTTAATTTATTGTTTTTTTGGTTTTTGAGATTTTAATCTTTATTTTGAAATTTAAATAAAATGAAATTATTATAAAGAACGAATTTGATCACGTAAAGAAAGGATATCATTTAATTAAGACATTTATTTTGTAATATTGTTATTATTGTTATTATTATTTATAACAAATATGTGCTAATTTTGGGGATCCAAGGAGATTAAAATCTCACATGACCCCATGCAATCGAGGAGAATAATATTGTGAACACCCCACCCAAACTAACAATAATAATAATTATGGTAATAATAATAAATAAAATTAAAAATTAAAAAAAATTAATTAATTAATTCAAACAAAATTGCAAAAAAACAAAAAAAATAGAAGTAATATGAAAAAAAACCAAATATAAGAACCAAAAATATTAAAAAGAAAAATTCGAAATATATGTTTGAAGAAGAGACATGGTAATCATCTAGTAAAGAAATAAAATGAATAGGACCAAATACAAAAAGGAGGAAAAGGCCACCTAATTAAAATAAAATTGCAAAACACTCTCACTTGCTCACACTCACACAGTCTCACATGCTCGCTTGCTCTCACCCACGCTCACACTCACACACCCTCACTTGCTCACACTCACACACTCCCACTTGCCTACATACATACACTCCCACTCCCACATACATACACTCATGCACACACATACATTACTAAGGAACAAAAGGACAAGGAGGGCAGAAAAGCAAGAGGGAGCTAGTTTTTTAGAGGAGAGCAGAAAGTGGAGCAGCTTGTGCAGAAAAAGAGAGGTTGGCTGGAGCATAAATAAAACAGGACCACGGCTGAAGCAGAAGGTGGAGTGGCTTCGAAATGGCAGAAAAAGCAGAAAAGAGGAGGAGACTGTGAGCAGTGAGTGGAGTGGCTGGAAGTTGCAGAAAAAGCAAGAAAAGAGGGGAGACCGTGCAGAAAAAGAGAGGTTGGCTGGAGCATAAATAGAAGAGGACCTCAGCTAGAGAAGGGAGGGAGGTGGCTGAGAAAAAGAAAGTGTGGCTGGAGAAGGGAGAGAGCAACGTGGCCGAGAAAGAGAAAGCGGGGCTGGAGAAGAGAAAAACAAAAGGTGGCTGAGAAGAGGACCTTAGTTGGAGAAGAGAAGGAAAACATGGTTGAGAAAAGGACCTCGGCTGGAGAAGAGGGGGAGTGAAGTCTGGAGGCAGCAACTCAGAAGAGGGTGAGAGCAAAAAACTGAGAAGCAACTCAGAAGAGGGTGAGAGCAGAAAACCGAGAAGCAACTCAGAAGAGGGGGAGAGCAGAAAACTGAGAAGCAACTCAGAAGAGGGTGAGAGCAGAAAACCAAAAAGAGAAGCAGAAATTGAAGGAGGGGACCAGAAAATCGAGAAGCAGAAGCAGAAACCGGGAGAGAGCAGAAAACTGAGAAGCAAAAACTGAAGGAGGGGAGTAGAAAACCGAAAAGAGAAGCAGAAACTGAGGGAGAGAGCAGAAAACTGAGAAGCAGAACTGAGAACACAACCAGCTGAGCCAAAGCTACCATGACAGCCAAGGAAACCAGAAAATTCGTTCCCCTGTTCTGAGCAACGTGAACAGGGGCAAACAGAGGAGAATCATCTGAGCTAAAGAGTAACAGTGAAGGAGAGAAGAGAAAGGAATGTGGTAGTGCCTTCTGGTGGTTCTCTGTTGAAGGTATAACGATAAGGATATATAGATATATTAGATACTGCTGCACGTTTTTTTTTCTGGCGCTGTGAAGGAGAATGAGGGAGCATGATATACATATATATGTGCATATAAGGATATATATATATATATTGACTGCTACATGTGTTTTTTTTCTGGCGCTGAGAAGGAGAATGAGAGAGCATGATATACATATATATATGTGAAGGTATACGTATAAGGATATATATATATATTGACTGCTGCATGTGTTTTTTTTCTGGCGCTGAGAAGGAGAATGAGAGAGCATGATATACATATATATATGTGAAGGTATACGTATAAGGATATATATATATATTGACTGCTGCATGTGTTTTTTTTCTGGCGCTGTGAAGGAGAATGAGAGAGCATGATATACATATATATGTGAAGGTATACATATAAAGATATATATATATATATATATTGAAGATTGCATGTTCTCTTCCTGGTGCCGTGAAGGAGAGTGTTCATTGATTCATGGTATCTAGTTTGTCCTGTTTAGTTTTAAATATGTTTAGGATTTGATTAAATGCATGAGAATATGTTCAAAGGTATTCATATACTAGTGTGATGAATGCAATGTTGTTTCAATGCTTAAACTGTGTAATAAAACGTTAGCATGGTATCTAGTTTATTTTAAAAAAATAAGTAAGTAAATCAATAAATAAATAAATATGAATAATAATGAAATATTAATCTTAAATTAAATATTTTTATGAAATTATTGCGTGAAAGTTTTGCTCTCCTCGTTTGCATGGGGTTATGTGAGATTTCAATCTCCTTAAACCCCTAAATTTGGTACACATTGGGTTAAAAAATAAATAAATAAATATGAATAATAATTAAATATTAATCTTAAATTAAATATTTTTATGAAATTATCGCGTGAGAGTTTTGCTCTCCTCAATTGTATGGGGTTATGTGAGATTTCAATTTCCTTAAACCCCTAAATTTGGTACACATTGGGGTTAAAAAAATAAATAAATAAATAAATAAATAAAAATATGAATAATAATTAAATATTAATCTTAACTTAAATATTTTTATGAAGTTTTCGCATGAGAGTTTTGCTCTCCTAGATTGTATGGGGTTATGTGAGATTTCAATCTCCTTAAACCCCTAAGTTTGGTACACATTAGTTTAAAATATAAATAAATAAATAATAGAAATAATAATTAAACATTAATCTTAAATTAAATATTTTTTATGAAATTATTACGTGAAAGTTTCACTCTCCTCGATTGTAGGGGGTTATGTGAGATTTCAATCTCCTTAAACCCCTAAGTTTAGTACACATTGGTTTTAAAGAAAAAAATAAAAAAGTAAAATAAATAAATAAAAAATATAAATAATAATTAAATGTTAATCTTGAATTAAATATTTTTATGAAATTACTACGTGAGAGTTTTGCTTTCCCAGAATACCTGGGGTCGTGTGAGATTTTAATCTCCTTAAACCCTTGAATTTGGTACACATTGGTTAAAAAAAATATATAAATAAATAAAAATAAAATATATAACTAAATATTTGCTTCAATTAAATAATTTCCATTATTTACGAAATTATCGTGTGAGAATGTTGTTCTCCTCGATTGCATGGGATTATATGAGATTTTAATTTTTTCTTAGATCCCGAAAATCAATACGTATGGTTTTTTTTGTAAGGAAAAAATATAATAATAAGAGTAATACAAAAATAAACGCTTTAATGTTCTCCATCGTTTGAAAAATTATCAAGTGAAAATATAATTCTCCTCGAATACTTGGGGTCGTGAGATATTTTAATCTCCATAAATCCTAAAAATCGATACGTAATTTTTTTAGAATAATAGTAACAATAATGATAATAACTAAGAAATAAATATGTTAATAAATTCGTTTTACAAAATGATTAAATTCACCCTTTATAATATTTTCATTTAAATTTCAAAAATAAGGATTAAAATTCCAAAAATAAATAAATAAAATTAAAAAGAAAAATGGAGAGATCAAGAGAGCCAGACTAATCAAATTGTCGTAAATCAAGACACACAAACCAAATCTCAATTTTGTTTTGTTTATGTAAATCTGTTTAATTTAGACTCTCTTATTCTCATCGTAAAATTTACAAATAATCAACCAATAAACATGCCATTTGGTCGAACTACGTGGACTTTGATCCCAATCTCAGGGTACGTTGGCCCTAGGTTTTCATCCTAGGTCAAGTCTGCCCTTTGTAAACATCCATCTGTTTGCTTTCATTCTTGTTGTTTTGTCTCATCTGTTTAACAGGCTTGCATGTCGATAAAAGGGTAACTGAGGTAAATTTAAAAGCCATATTCTATTTCAGCTGACTGGTTTAAGGTAACCGTCCTCATGGACGGGTGTTGTGGGGTGCCTAACACCTTCCCCACACTCAAACAGGCTCCCGAACTCATCTCTGATTTCGCAAACCATGTTGCCTTTTTCTTCTTTATTTAAATGGGTTTTCCAAAATTTTCCGTTAAAAATTTTGGTGGCGACTCCAAATAAATTGATTTTCAAGACTCGTTATTGGGAATCAATGCATCAACACTTTTTATTTTATTCCACCGAAAGGTCGGTTACGACAAATATTCTCACACGATAATTTCGTAAATAATAGAAGGTATTTAATTAAGGTAAATGTTTAATTACTATTATTTTTAGAACCACTGTGTACCAATTTTAGGGATCTAAGGAGATTAAATCCGATCCCGTGCAATTGAGGAAAATAAAATTCTCAAACGATAATTTCATAAATAATGGAAAATATTATTAAAGTCAATATTTGATTATTATTATGTTTAAACAAGTGTGTACTAATTTTAGGGATCTAAAGAGATTAAAATCACACATGATCCCAGGCAATCGAGGAGAACAGAATCCTCACACGATAATTTCATAAATAATGGAAAATATTTAATTAAAGTAAATATTTAATTATTATTATTTTTACAACAAATGTGCTAATTTTAAAGATCTAAGGAGATTAAAATCTTATATGATCTCATGTAATCGAGGAGGATAAAATCCTCACACGATAATTTCATAAATAATGGAAAATTATTTATTTATGCATTATTGACAATGAATATTAAATTTTAATGCTTGAGGGGATTAATAGTCCCACACGACTTCTACTAAACAATTCACAAAAGCCTGAGGAGATTTAGGGTCTCATTTGTTTAAATGCTTAAGGAGATTAATATCCACATGTGGCATTGTTGAAAATTGGGACAGAATAATAATAAGAATAATAATGGTGACAGTAATAGTGAAAAGAATACACTAAACAATAATACAAGATAAAGTAGAATAAACAAACAAATGAATAAATAAACACATAAATAAATGAATAAAATAAAATAAAAATGTCCAAAAATATGAAAATAGGAGACACTCCCTTATAGCTTGCCATGCACATCTCTCAAGAAATCCATGCAATTACCTTTCATATATGGCCATATCTTTTTGGTGCATATATATACATACATATTCATATATATATATATATATATATAATGAAATGCATAATAAAATAAAATAAATAATAAAAGAAACAAGAAATAAGATAAGGTAAAATAAACAGGCAAATAAATAGAATAGGTAAAATAAATGAGTAAGTAAAAAAATAGGTAAAACAAAAGAAAAAGAAAAGGGAACCCCCCCATGTTTTTGCCATACAGTTCACTAGGTATGCATCAGGCCCTTTCCTTCATGCATGTAATATACCCACACACTTCATCTCACTTTCCCCACCTAGAGTGACCTATCTTAACTCCAACTACTCCCATGCCTACGTCTCTCCTGAGCTCGCGGAACCAACCTAAGACATTGGTGTTTGTCCTAATATATTCCTCCAACATGTTCGGTTTGTTCGCCATTTCACTGAGCTTATATCCCCATTTCCCATTTTTATAATAGCCTAAAGTTCTCAAACTATAGGGGACCCAAGGTGGGGCGCCTCAAAATAATCCCACTGCCTTGAGAGTTATTGCCCTTGTGACGTACTGGTGGTATGCTACAGCCATCAATGCCCCCAATTGAGTTAGTGCCAGTAACAGCACTATGCCATAAGCTGCAGCGTGAATCAAGGATACCTTCTAAGCTACGAAAACACTAAGTGCTATGCAGTCATCGGAGGGGCCGGCAGTGCAGTAGACAAGGATGAAGTCCATGTTATCGCAACTTCTAAGTGATACCAAGAGTACTAACGCTATCACGTGAGCTGGCTTGGTTTTCGTGGCTAATGGTGAGGACGACGGTAACGTAAAGGAAGAGAAAGGCAATGACAAACTCGGCTGGGAAAGCATTATGAAAGGACTTGAGCTTGTGCTCAGCCAAGTCGAAGAGAGTGGCAGGAGGAGGGATTACATGGTCTTCATCAAGGTGGGCATGCATGGAGGTCGCTACCTTACCCATTCCATGTTGCCAATGCAGAGAAGTTGGTGGTGGCATGCATGGCAGACCTAACGTTATCCACTCACTGCTGTTGGCTTCGTGAACTCTCCACGATTTCTGGTTGTTTTCCCACAGCAACATCTTGGCTTGATCATGCTTCATGACACCTTTTTACTCTCCATAATTCTCCCTCAGATGTCTGTATTTCCCACCTCAAAGCAGGGGCAAAAGACATCCTTTGAAACTCACTTGCCCCTTCAAGTAATAAAACTCTTTCATTGGCAGCAAACCCCTTTCATCCGAGTTGCCAACACCTCACCTTAGTTCATTCTTGGTTGGTTCTTTACCAACTCACCTCCTTATTTTCTTTATCCTAACTCACTATTCACCACTCTGTTTTTTAGCCATGGAAACAGGGGGTTCTAGAGACCATCCTCTTTCCCTCCTGTTTCTCTTTTACTTCATTCAATCAAGGCCCTTGTACTTCCTTGATCTCACCTTATCTCCCTCGGTCACTCACTCCCACTCAGAGCTAATAGGATTGGGCACTCAAGTTATGGCACCGATGCAAAGAAGAGCCATGTGGAATATAACACAAAGCTAAAAAATAACCAAAAAAAGAGAATGAAATACCTTGTTTCCAGTGGTAGTTGTTCGACCTTCATTCTTTCTTCTCTTGTTCTTGGATTTGTTCCTTGTGACTTCAGCTAGAACTCTTTTCCTTTCTCCTCAACACACACTCTCCTCACTCTCTACTCAGTTTGCTCTTTGTGGTTGGTCTTGGTTTTGCTCGTTTGTTGCTATCGCTCCTCTTTTTTTTTTTTTTCTCTTCTTTTCTCTCCTTTTTTCTCCCTACCACAGTCCAGTAGTCCCTTCCCTTTTAAGCCTCCAGCCTTCTTCTCTTTTTCTGATGCACACTGCCTCCCTTTTCAGCCACTACCATTGCTTCTGCTCCCTCCCACCTTTCAGCAACAAACCCTCCTTTTCTTCTCGTGCCTCCTGCTTCTTTTTGCTTTTTCAGCCTTCCTTGTGTCCTTTTGTTTCTTAGTAATGTGTGTGTCCGTGAGTGTGTGCATGTGGGAGTGGGAGTGTATGAGTGTGAGCAAGTGGGAGTGTGTGACTGTGAGCAAGTGAGAGTGTGTGAGAGCAAGTGAGCAAGTTTGCATTTTTATTTTAATTAGGTGGCCTTTCTCTCCTCTTTGTATTTGGATTAATTCAAAAATTTGTTGACCCTATTCATTTTATTTTTTTTGCAAGATGATTATCATGTCTTTACTTCAAATATATATTTTAAATTTTTCCTTTTAATATTTTTTAGTTTTATATTTGGTTTTTCCCATGTTACTTCTATCTTTTGCTTTTTGCATTTTTGTTTTTAATTAATTAATTTTTAAAATTTTTAATTTTATTTATTATCATTACTATAATAATTATTATTAATTGTTTTTATTATTATTATTATTATTGCTATTTTAGGTGGGGTGTTCATAGTTGCCTCTCTTTGCTTGTCTCTTAAGTTAGGGAAATGAATATAGTGAAGAAATGACCTAATCTTAAGAGCAAGCAAAGACGTGAACACACCATCCTCCACATCGAAGGAAGACAGGGGAAGATAGGAGTAAATTCGTGCTTAGAAAGGATGGTGAATAGCTTGAACAGGATGCGTGGCTTTTGACATAAATGTAAATTGCCTGGACACGACACAGGATTTAGTAGAAATGTAAATTGCCTGGACACAATGCAGGACTTTGGCAGAAATGTAAATTGCCTGGACAAAATGCAGGATTTTGGCAGAAATGTAAATTGCCTAGACATGATGCAGGACTTTGGCAGAAATGTAAATTGCCTGGACACGAGGCAGGACTTTAGTAGAAATGTAAATTGCTTGGACACGATGCAGGACTTTTACAGAAATGTAAATTTCCTGGACACGATGCAGGACTTTTACAAAAATGTAAATTGCCTGGACACGATGCAGGACTTTTGACATAAATGTAAATTGCCTGGACATGATGCAGGACTTTAGCAGAAATGTAAATTGCTTGGACACGATGTAGGACTTTGGCAGAAACGTAAATTGCCTGAACACGATGTAGGACTTTGGTAGAAATATAAATTTCCTGGTCGTGATGCATAAGTGAGATATATGATAAGCATGGAAAACCATGTATGCATGAGATAGGCACGTCACATCTTTTAAGAATAATGAAGATTTTATTTGCTTTGATATATTTCAAAATGATACCTATAGGTGTTAGAAATAAAAGACTTTACATGAACCCTACCTTTTACTTTGGAAATTGGGGGTGACATGTTAGGTTATAGTTCATGTTAATTGGAAGAACATCAATATTGCCCAGAGCGAAAGCATTGCCTAACCAAGCTCCTTTCATGTTGTGACCCTGAATCCGTCATTTCAACAATTGATGATCTGCATAACTTTACCTCTTCGGCTTAACTCTTGGCAGGCTTATATTCTTTTCCTTATAGTAAACTAAAGGACATTGAAAATGCTTCTATCTCCCTTTTTACAAAGTAACCCGGTAATGAAATCAGAAATGCCAAGACGCGTACATGTTTCACACTTTAAGCTTCATCCCAACAATTTCATGGAAACACTTAAAGAATCATGGGTGTTTTCGAAATGCATTTCATTAGACAATATTTTGAATGGCATTATTCACTTGAATGTTTATTTTGTGTATTGAATGCATGAAGCAATTATAAAGGCAATACGGTATATAGAAAGGAAAAGAGTAATAAGAAGCAGTTATCTTAAATGAGTAAGCGACTTTATCTTGAAGATAGATCACATGGTCCTAAGGAAAATGGGAGATAAATTGAATATAAATGCAAAGATTAGCAAAAAAAAAAAGCAACTGGAATGACTTTGACTTTCGACTCCAAGTGGCAATGGTTGTTTGCACCTGGTGTTGCCATCGAATACACTTATTTAGAAACTAATTAATGAAGACAATCTCTAAGGATCCTTCTAGATAGGTGATTTGGTCCTTGTACAGTCTCACTTTGTTCATCATTTATTGCCCCGTCTTTTGTTTAAACCACCTTTTCAGGTTTTCGACCTAACGGGCCCTAATTGTAAAATCTCCTTTCTTTCTTCTTTCCTCTTTCCTGCCATTCCCATTCTAAGCAAAGTATTTCTTTACTGCATCAGAGTTAACTGGTTTTCCAAGCTCCCTTCCATCCATATCGGCAAGAACTAGTGCACCTCTGGAGAATGCTCGTATCACCACATATGGACCTTCATATGAAGGTGCCCATTTGCCTCTATTATCTTCCTGATTCGGGAGGATCTTTTTTAGAACCAACTCCCCTGGCCCGAATTGCCTGGGATGAATCTTTTGATTGAAGGCCCTTGCCATCCTTTTTTGGTATAGTTGCCCATGACACATAGCTACTAGTCATTTTTCTTCGATCATATTCAGTTGCTCATACCGTGTCTTTATCCACTCACTCTCTTCTGGGTTGGATTCGATCAACACTCGGAGAGAAGGGATGTTTACCTCTACGGGGGTGACTGCCTCCATACCATATACTAAAGAGTAAGGCCTTGCCCCTATGGATGTTCGTACTGTTGTGCGATACCCAGGAAGAGCATACAGGAGCATCTCATGGCAGTCTTTATAAGTGATAGCCATCTTGCTAATGATCTTTTTGATATTTTTGTTTGCTGCCTCGACTACCCCATTCATCTATGGCCGATAGGGTGCAGAGTTATGATGTTTAATCTTAAATTGTTCACATAATTTTTTGATGTCAACTTCGTTTAGGTTGGCGCATTATCAATGATAATCCTTTCTGGTATACCATATTTGCATATAATGTTTGATTTCAAAAATCAGAGGAAGACCCTTTAGGTAATATTGGAGAATGAACATGCCTCTATCCATTTTGTGAAGTAATCAATGGCTACCAGAATGAATCGGTGTCCATTAGACGCCTTTGGATTGATGGGGCCAATCACATCTATTCCCCACATTGAGAATGGCCAAGGTGCCACTAAGTTGTGCAGAGGTTGTGGTGGAGCATTGATCCTATTAGCATATGTCTGGCATTTATGACATTTCTTCACGTAGTCAATGCAGTCTTTCTCCATGGTTAACTAGAAGTATCCACACCTTTGAATTTGTCTAGTCATGGTATGGCCATTAGCATAGGTCCCACATGTTCCCTCATGAATCTCTATCATTATCCTTCGTGCTTTTGATGCATCCACACATCGGAGCAGAGTGTTGTCCCATGAGCTTTTATACAACACTTCTCCACTAAGGAAAAAACTCATCGCCAATCGGCGAATGGTTTTTTTTATCATTCTCATATGCCTCAGCCGGGTATTGTTGACTCTGGTCATAGTTCTTTATATCATGGAACCATGGTCGATCATCGCTTTCTTCCTCCACATTTAGGCAGTAAGCTGGGGCATCCCAAGTCTTAATCTGGATGGGAAGCATGTTGACTCCACAGTCTAACTTGATCATTACAGCCAGGGTAGCCAACGCATCAGCAAACTAATTTTTATCACGGGTCAGATGTGTGAAATTTATCTCTTTAAACCTCGATAACAGTTCTGTCAAGTGCTTTTAGTATGGGATCAGTTTGGGATCTTTGGTTTGCCATTCCCCATTTACCTGATAAATTACAAGGGCTAAATCTCCAAACACATCAAGATCTTTAACACCTAACTCTAAGGTAGCTTGCAAGCCATTGACACAAGCCTCATATTCCGCCACATTATTTATGCAATTGAAACTGAGTTTGACTACCACTAGATACTGCTTGCCTTCGGGTGATGTTAACACCGTTCCTAATCCACTGTCGTGTACATTGGCTGCTCCATCAAAATACATTGTCCACTTAACCTCCTTTGGTTCATCTTCCTCTATTGTTAGAATATCCTCATCTGGGAACCAGGAATCTAACGATTGATATTCATCCAGGGGATTAGCCACCAAAGGCTCAGTTATAACGCTGCCTTTGATTGATTTACTGGTCATGTACTTCACGTCATATTCTGAGAGTATCACTTTCCATTTTGAGACTCTTCCTGATACAAGAGGACTCTCGAAGATGTATTTGATCGGATCCATCCTGGAGATCAGCCATGTGACATGGTAAAGCATATATTGCCTCAGTCTCTTTGTGGTCCATACGAGACTGCAATAAGTCTTCTCAATTAACGGGTACCGTGACTCGCATTCATTAAATTTTTTGCTCAGGTAATAAATGGCTTGCTCTTTTCTTCTTGATTCATCATGCTGTCCTAACACAGCACCCATAGACCATGGTTAGATCGTCAAATAAAGGATAAGGGGCCACCCTGGTGTAGGCAGCACCAGGACAGGGGGATTCGAGAGGTACTCCTTTATCCTGTCAAACGCTCGCTGGCAAGTCTCATTCCATTCTTTTGGTTGGTTCTTGCGTAATAATTTAAATATCGATTCACAAGTGTCAGTTAAATTTGCAATAAACCTAGCTATGTAATTCAAACGCCCTAAGAACCCTCGAACTTCCGTTTCTGTGCTAGGTGGTGGCATATCATGAATTGCCTTAATTTTATTAGGGTCTACTTCTATTCCCTTCTTACTGATGATGAAACCTAAAAGCTTCCCTGATGTAGCCCCAAATGTGCATTTACTAGGATTCAATCGGAGTTTGTACTTCCGCAGTCTTTCAAAGAGCTTTCGTAACACAGCCACATGACTTTCCCTTCAGCTGATTTAGCGACCATGTCATCCACATATACCTCTATTTCTTTATGCATCAAGTCATGAAACAAGACTAACATCGCCCGTTGGTAGGTAGCCCCAGCATTTTTAAGCCAAAGGGCATTACCTTGTAACAGAAGGTTCCCCATTGGGTGATGAATGTGGTTTTTTCTTTGTCATCGGGGTGCATCGGAATTTGATTATAACCAGAGTACCCATCCATAAAGGAATACTTGAAGCTTCTTGCTGTATTATAGACTAAGACGTCAATGTGGGGTAAAGGAAAGTCATCTTTCGGGTTGGCCCTGTTTAAGTCCTGATAATCGACGCACATCCTCACTCGCCCATCTTTCTTTGGTACAGGGACTATGTTCGAGACCCATTGGGGGTATTTAGAGACTTCTAGGAAACTAGCATCCCATTGCTTCGTCACTTCCTCCTTGATTTTGAGGGACATCTCCGGGCTCATCCTTCTCAACTTCTGCTTCTTAGGTCTTACATTAGGGTACAAGGGTATCTTGTGGGCAGCAATTTCAGGGTCTATTCCTGGCATATTTGATAGGACCAGTGTGAACACCCCACCCGAATTAACAATAATAATAATCATGGTAATAATAATAAATAGAATTAAAAATTCAAAAAAATTTATTAATTAAAACAAAATTGCAAAAGGCAAAAAAATAGAAGTAATATGGAAAAAACCAAATATAAGAACCAAAAATATAAAAAGGAAAATTCAAAATATATGTTTGAAGAAGAGACATGGTAATCATCTTGTAAAGAAAAAAAATGAATAAGGCCACCTAATTAAAATAAAATTACAAAACACTCTCACTTGCTCACACTCACACACTCTCACATGCTCACTTGCTCTCACACACATGTCACACATCACTCTCACACACTCACACTCTCACTCACGGACACACATCCTCACACACTCACACTCACACTCTCACACACTCTCACCCATGGACACACACACACACTCACTCCCACATGCATACACTCATGCACACACATGCATTACTAAGGAACAAGAGGACAAGGAGGACAAAAAAGCAAGAGGGAATTGGTTTTTCAGAGGAGAGCAGAAAGTGGAGCGGCTTGTGCAGAGAAAGGAGAGAGTGGCATGGATGGAAATGGCAGAAAAAGCAGGGGACCGTGAGCAGTAAGTGGAGTGGCTGGAAGTTACAGAAAAAGCAGGAAGAGAAGGGAGCAACATGGCAAAAAAAGAGAGGTTGGCAGGAGTATAAAGAGGAGAAGACCTCGGCTGGAAAAGGAAAGTTGAACAGAAGAGGGAGAGAGCCAGGGAGAAACAACGCTAGAGAAAAGGAGACAGCAACACGAAGAAGAAGCAGAAACCAAGAGAGCAAGGGAGAAACAACGCTGGAGAAAACGAGACAGCAACACGAAAGAGAAGAGGGAGAGAGCCAGGGAGAAACAACACTGGAGAAAAGGAGACAGCAACACGAAGGAGAAGCAGAAACCGAGAGAGCATGGGAGAAACAACGCTGGAGAAAACGAGACAGCGACACGAAGGAGAAGCAGAAACCTAGAGAGCAAGGGAGAAACAATGCTGGAGAAAATGAGACAGCAACACGAAGGAGAAGTAGAAACCGCGAGAGCAAAGGAGAAACAACGCTGAAAAAAAAACTGGAGCTGAACAGAAGAAGCAGAAACCAAGACAGCAACGTGGAGCATAAAACAAACCGAGACAGCAACAGAAAACTGACTGTGACAGCCACACGAAGGAGAAGAAACTGAGACAGCAAGAAGGAGAGAAAACGAGTTGAAGCAACGTCCAAACCATAGAGAGAAAAGGAGCTGAGGTTCAGGCAATCCGAGGAGCAGGAAATGGAGAGTTGGATGCCAAAATGATGAGCAGAAATAAGGGGGCCTGAATGCAAAATGAAGTGGCAAAAAAGGATTGATAGAGGCTGAACCATGGAGGAGAAAAAACTTTGTTTTGAGCCCAGAAAATAGAGATAAACAGAAGAGAATTTAGGGAGCACAAGGTAGAAGGGAAAGTGTAGAGAGGAAGGGAAGCTTTCAGCCTTTACCTTCCAGCCAAGGAGCAGGGACATGTGAGCACTTCCAGCTAGAATTTCCAGCGCTGAAACCAACCAGAATTTCCAACGCTGCCTAACGAAGTGCTGTCCACCATTTCTGCTTGCTTCCCAGCCAAGACCAACCACTTTGGGACTGTTGGAGGACCATCTACCATAGGTGAGTGAGGAGGAGAAGGTCATTCTTCATTGGAGCACAAGGGAGAGGCAGAAATCGCACAGGTATGGCTGCATGGGCTGCATGGCCAATTTTTCTGCATGCATGTTACTGTTCATACGAGTTGGTTGAAGATAATCTCATGCATTCTGCACTGTTCATGCGTTTAGTTCTAAGATGCTACTGTTCATTTGCCTAAACTTGTTCTAATTTTGTTTATTACCATTGTTTAAATATTAACTTTGATTAAATATTGTTATTACGTATAAAATTATCATGTGAGAATTTTGTTCTCCTCGATTACTGGGGATTATGTGAGATGTTAATCTCCTTAAATCCTTACAATTAATTAAATAATTGGAAGGCAACAATAATATTAATGAAATATTAATGAATGAATGGTAAAAAAAATAAGTGAATGATAATTAAGAAATATTGCTATTACGCATAAAATTATCGTGTGAGAATTTTATTCTTCTTGGTTACTGGGGATTATGTGAGATGTTAATCTCCTTAAATCCTTACAATTAATTAAATAATTGAAAAGCAATAATAATATTAATGAAATATTAATGATTGAATGGTGAAAAATAAGTGAAATGATAATTAATAAATATTGTCATGACGCATAAAATTATCATGTGAGAATTTTATTCTCCTCGATTATTGGGGATCATGTGAGATGTTAATCTCCTTAAATCCTTACAACTAATTGAATAATTGAAAAGTGATAATGATATTAATGAAATATTAATGAATGAATGGTGAAAAAAATAAATGAATGATAATTAAATATTAATTTTGATTAAATCATAATAATAATCATAATTAAAATATTTGCTTTAATGAACTGTTTCCCATTATTTGCAAAATTATTGTGTGAGAATATTGTTCTCCCCGATTACCTGGGATCATGTGGGATATTAATCTCCTTAGATCCTTGAAGTTAGCATACCTTTGTTTTTTGTTTAAAAAAAAGAATAATAAATAATAAATAATTAAAAGATTTGCTTTAATTAAACATTTCCTATTATTTACGAAATTATCATGTGAGAATATCGTTCTCCTTGATTGCTCGGGATTATGTGAGATTCTAATCTCCTTAAATCCCTGTAATTAATTCAGAAATAATAATAATATTAATGATAATAATAACAATAAAATAAATAAATAAATGGACAATAATTGAATATCAACTTTGATTAAATATTTATACAAAATGTATCGTGTGAGAATACTTTTCTCTCCTCGACTTCCCGGGCTCGTGTGAGATTTTAATCTCCATAGAACCCCAAAATTAGCATATATTCATTCAAGAATAAACAAATAAACAAATAAATAATGGCACTTGAATTAAATTATTTACCAATAATCAACAATAAATTCAAAAATTCATAAAAAAAAATATTGTCGTAACCGACCTTTCGGTGGGATGATATTAAAATGAAAAGTTTAAAACCGATTCCCAAAAAGGGAATTTTGAAAATCGATTTTATTTGGAGTCGCCACCAAAATTTTTAATGGAAAACTTTGGAAAACCAATTTAAAACAAAACAAAAAAAGGAAGGCAAAATGGTCTGCGAGGTCAGAGATGGGTTCGGGAGTCTATTTGAGTGTGGGGAAGGTGTTAGGCACCCCACAACACCCGCCCATAAGGACGGTTACCTTAAACTAGTTAGTTGAAATAGAATATGGCCTTTAATTAATCTCAATTACCCTTTCATTGACATGGGTGCACGTTAGACATAGGAGACAAAAAAAAAAAAAGACGAAAATGTATGCAAACTGAGGGATATTTACAAAGGACGAACTTGACCTAGGATGAAAGCCTAGAGCCTACGTACCCCGTGAAAGAGATCAAAGTCCAAATAGTTTGACCAAAAGGCTTTTTTGTGATTGGTGGTTTTTTGATTTGTGATGAGAATAAGAGGATTTTAATTAAAACAAATCATTGTAAACAAAACAGGATAGGAATTTGGTTTGTATGTTTTAATTTACTACAATCTGATTAACCTCGTTCTCCTGAACTCTTCACATTTTCTCTTTTAAAATTTTTTGTCGATTTTATTATTATTATTATTATTATTTTAGTTTTGAGAGTTTATATTTCGAGAATTAATGCATAGTTTATAATGAAAGGGATATATTCTTTTATTTTTATGAATTTTTGAATTTATTGTTGGTAAATATTGATTATTATTATTATTGATTATTGGTAGACAATTTACTTTAAGTGCTATTATTTATTTGTTTATCTGTTTGTCTTTGAATGAATATATGCTAATTTTCAGGTTCTATGGGGATTAAAATCTCACACAAGCCCGGGAAGTCGAGGAGAGACAAGTATTCTCACACGATCCATTTCGTATAAATATTTAATCAAGGTTAATATTTAATTATTGTACATTTATTTATATTTTGTATTATTATTAATATTATTATTATTTCGGAATTAATTATAGGGATTTAAGGAGATTAAAATCTCACATAATCCCAAGCAATCGAGGAGAATGATATTCTCACACGGTGATTTCGTAAATAATAGGGAATGTTTATTAAAGCAAGCATTTTGATTATGATTATCATTATTGTGAACACCCCACCCAAATTAACAATAATAATAATAAATAGAATTAAAAAATTCAAAAAAATATAAAATAATAAAATAATAATAATAATTAATCAAAACAAAATTGCAAAAGGCAAACAAAATAAAAGTAATATGGAAAAAACCAAACATAAGAACCAAAAATAATAAAAAGGAAAATTCAAGATGTATGTTTGAAGAAGAGACATGGCAATCATCTTGCAAAAAAATAAAATGAACAAGGCCACATACTTGAAATGAAATTGCAAAACACTCTCACTTGCTCACACTTACACACTCTCACATGCTCACTTGCCCTCACACACATGACACACATCACTCTCACACACTCACACTCCCATTCACGGACACATCACTCTCACACACTCACACTCACACTCCCACATGCTCATTTGCTCCCATATGCTCATTTGCTCTCACACACATGACACACATCACTCTCACACACTCACACTCTCACTCACGGACACACCTCCTCACACTCACACTCTCATACACTCTCACCCACAGACACACACACTCACCACATGCATGTACCCATGCACACACATGCACAAGAGGACAAGGGGGACAAAAAAGCAAGTGGGAGTGGTTCTGCAACATGGCAGAAAGTGGGGTGGCTGGAGCAGTGAAAGAAGAGTGTGGCATGGCTAGAGATGGCAGGAAAAGAAGGGGACCATGTGCAGCAAAATGGTGGCTAGAAGTTGTAGAAAAAGCAAGGGAAAAAGAGAGCAACATGGCAAAAAAAGAGAGGTGGCGTTAGAGCATAAAAAAGTGGCAGCAAACCAAAAGGCAAGAGGAAAAAAAATACTGGAGAGAAAGGAGGCCTCGGCTGAGAAGAAAAGAGAGCTGGAGAAGAGAAGAGAGGAAGGAAAAAGAAAGAGGAACCACGCTGAAAAGGGAGAGCCACGTGACCAAGAAGGGAAGATGAGCTGAAGAAGAAAGGAAGAGCAACGAAACCAGCAACAAACCGAGAGGAAACAATGCTGAACGAAAGAAGAGAATGGAGTTAGCAACGTGAGGGAGAAACCAAGTTGAACGAAGCAAGGAAGCAAGGCAGCCACGTGAGGAAAGAACAGCAGGGAAAACGAACCAGAAATGAGGCAGAAACCGAGAGCTGAACTACAGAAACCGAGAGCTGAACGAAGCTGTCCAACACGCAGAAAAACTATGGAGCAACGTCCCAAATTTTGGAGTGAAAAAGTGCTGAAGTTCAGACCATCCAAGGAGCAGAAAAATGGAGAGTTAGATGCCAAAATGATGTGCAGAAACAAGGAAGTTTGAATCCAAAACAAAGTGGCAGCAAAGGGAGGGATAGAAGCTGAACCATGGAGGAGAAAAAACTCTGTTTTGAGCTCAAAAAACAGAGGTGAACAGAGGAGAGCTTAGAGAGCACAAGGAAGAAGAGGAAGAGTGGAGAAGAAGAGAAGCTTTCAGCCTCCATCTTCCAGCCAAGAAGTAGAGACACTTTCTGCAGAATTTCCAGCGCTGGAGCCAACCAGAAAACTCCAACGAAGCTGTCCAACGAAACTCCAACGAAGCTGTCCGTTTCTGCACTTCCAACCAAGACCAACCACTTTGGGGGGCTGTTGGAGGTTCATCTTCCATTGTTGGGTGAGGAGGAGAAGGTCCTTCTTCATTGGAGCACAAGGAAGGAGCTGAAAACGCCAGGTATGGCTGCACGTTCTTGACTTGGCTGAGAATTTTGCACGTCGTTACTGTTCACTCGATTTCCTTCAATACAATCTCATGCATGTGCACTGTTCACGCACTCTAATATGCAATGCTACTGTTCACGTGCTTAAATTTGTTTATTTTTGTTCATTATAATTGTTTAGACATTAGCTTTGATTAATTATGGCTATTACGTACAAAATTAGCATGTGAGAATTTTGTTGTTCTTGATTGCTGGGGGTTATGTGAGTTTTTTTTCATCTCCTTAAATCCTTGCAATTAATCAAATGATTGGAAGACAATTAATATTAATGAAATATTAATGAAATAATGTTGAAAAATAATTGAATGATAATTAATAAATATTGTCATGATGGATAAAATTATCGTGTGAGAATTTTGTTCTCCTCGATTACCGGGGGTTATGTGAGATGTTAATCTCCTTAAATCCTTGCTATTAGTTGAATAATGGAAAAGTGGCAATTAATATTAATGAAATATTAATGAATAAATGGTAAAAAAATAATAATAAAGGAATGACAATATATATTAATAAAATATTAATAAAGGAATGGTGAAAATAATTGAATGATAATTAATATTGTCATGGTGGATAAAATTATCGTGTGAGAATTTTGTTCTCCTCGATTACCGGGGATTATGTGATATATTGATCTCCTTAAATCCTTACAATGAATTGAATAATTGAAAAGCAACAGTAATATTAATGGGTGAATGGTGGAAAATAAGTGAATGATAATTATTTAATTATCTTGTCATTCCATTATTTTTTCACCATTTATTAATTAATATTTCATTAATATTAATTGTC
Organism: Delonix regia; assembly: GCA_037074485.1. Taxonomy (NCBI): domain Eukaryota; kingdom Viridiplantae; phylum Streptophyta; class Magnoliopsida; order Fabales; family Fabaceae; genus Delonix; species Delonix regia. The sequence continues at coordinate 29,198,623 of CM073451.1, forward strand.
ACTTTTCCATTATTCAACTAATTACAAGGATTTAAGGAGATTAATATCTCACATAACCCCCGATAATCGAGGAGAACAAAATTCTCACATGATAGTTTTTATCCGTCATGACAATATTCATTAATTATCATTCAACTACTTTTCAACATTCTTTCATTAATATTTCATTAATATCTATTGTCTTCCAATTATTTGATTAATTGCAAGGATTTAAGGAGATGAAAAAAAAAACTCACATAATCCCGGCAATCAAGCACAACAAAATTCTCACATGCTAATTTCATACATAATAGCCATAATTAATCAAAGCTAATGTCTAAACAATTGTAATGGACAAAAATACACAAAATTAAACACGTGAACAGTAGCATTGCATGTTAGAGTGCGTGAACAATGCACATGCATGAAATTGCATCGAAGGAAATCGGGTGAACAGTAACGACGTGCAGCAGAATTTTTGGCCAGTGAAGAACGTGCAGCCATACCTAGTTTTTCAGCTCCTCCTTTGTGCTCCAATGAAGAAGGACCTTCTCCTCCTCACCCAACAATGGAAGATGAACCTCCAACAGCCCCTTAAAGTCGCTGGTCTTGGCTGGAAGTGCAGAAAATGGACAGCTTCTTTGGAGTTTCGCTGGACAGCTTTGTTGGTTTTTTTCTGGTTGGTTCCAGCGTGGAAATTCTGCAGAAAGTGTCCCTACTTCTTGGCTGGAAGATGGAGGCTGAGAGCTTCTCTTCTTCTCCACACTTTCTCTTCTTCCTTGTGCTTCCTAAGCTTTCCTCTGTTCACCTCTGTTTTTTGAGTTTAAAACAGAGTTTTTTCTCCTCCATGGTTCAGCTTCTATTCCTTCCTTTGCTTCCACTTTGTTTTGGATTCAGACTTCCTTATTTATGCACATCATTTTGGCATCCAACTCTCCATTTTTCTGCTCCTTGGATGGTCTAAACTTCAACACCTTTTCACTCCAAAATTTTGGACGTTACTTCCACGATTTTTCTGCACTTTGGATAGCTTTGTTCAGCTTTCGGTTTCTGCAGTTTGGCTCTCGGTTTGCTGCCTCATTTCTGGTTCGTCTTCTTGCTGTTCTTTCCTCACGTGGCTGCCTTGCTTCCTTGCTTCATTCAACTTGGTTTCTCCCACACGTTGCTGCCTTCATTCTTCTTCCTTCGTTCAGCGTTATTCCTCACGGTTTGCTGCTGTCCTTGTTGCTCTCCTTTTCTTCTTCAGCTCCTCTTCTCTTCTTGGTCACGTGGCTCTCTCCTTTTCAGCGTGGTTCCTCTTTCTTTTCTCTTCCTCTCTTCTCTTCTCCAGCTCTCTTTTCTTCTCAGCCGAAGACTCTTTTTTTCCCAGCGTTTTTCTCCTCTTTTCCTCTCAGCTTGCTGCCTCCCTTTATGCTTTAACGTCCCTTCTCTTTTTCTGCTGTTTGCTCCCTTTTTCCCTTGCTTTTTCTGCCACTTCCAGCCACCACTTTGCTACACACGGTCTCCACTTTTTGCTGCCACCTCCAGCCACACCACACTCCTCTCTCACTGCTCCAGCCACCCCACCTTCTGCAATGTTGCAGAACCACTCCCATTTGCTTTTTTGTCCCCCTTGTCCTCTTGTGCATGTGTGTGCATGGTGCATGCATATGGTGAGTGTGTGCGTCCGTGGATGAGAGTGTGTGAGAGTGTGAGTGTGAGTGTGTGAGAGTGAGGTATCCGTGAGTGAGAATGTGAGTGTGTGAGAGTGATGTATGTCATGTGGTGAGAGTAAATGATCATATGAGAGCAAATGAGCACCTGGGAGTGTGAGTGTGAGTGTGTGAGAGTGATGTGTCCATGAAGGGGAGTGTGAGTGTGTGAGAGTGATGTGTGTTATGTGTGTGAGGGCAAGTGAGCATGTGAGGGCAAGTGAGCATGTGAGGAGCAAGTGAGCATGTGAAAGTGATGTGTGCCATGTGTGTGAGGGCAAGTGAGCATGTGGGAGCAAGTGAGCATGTGAGAGTGTCTTGCAATTCCATTTCAAGCATGTGGCTTTGTTCATTTTATTTCTTTGCAAGATGATTGCCATACATCTTGAATTTTCCTTTTTATTATCTTTGGTTCTTGTGTTTTGTTTTTTTCCATATTACTTTTATTTTGTTTGCCTTTTGCAATTTTGTTTTGATTAATTGTTATTATTATTTTATTATTTTATATTTTTTTGGGAATTTTTTTAATTATATTTATTATTATTGTGATTATTATTATTGTTAATTTGGGTGGGGTGTTCACAGTTGCCTCTCTTTGCTTGTCTCTTAAGTTAGGGAAGTGAATAGTGAAGAAATGACCTAATCTTAAGAGCAAGCAAAGACATGAACACACCACCTTCCTCATTGAGGGAAGACAGGGGAAGACAGGAGTAAATTCGTGCTTAGATGGAATGGTAAATATCCTGAACAAAATGCCTAGCTTTCGACATAAATGTAAACTGCCTGGACACGATGCAGGACTTGGACAGAAATATAATTGGCCTAGACATGATGCAGGACTTTAGCAGGAACATAAATTGCCTGGACTTGATGCAGGACTTTTGCAGAAACGTAAATTGCCAGGACATGATGCAGGACTTTTGCGGAAATGTAAATTGCCTGGACTTGATGCAGGACTTTTGCAGAAATTTAAATTGCCTGGACTTGATGCAGGACTTTTGCGGGAACGTAAATAGCCTGGACGCGATGCTGGACTTTTGCGGAAATGTAAATTGCCTGGACTTGATGCAGGACTTTTGCAGGAATGTAAATTGCCTAGACTTGATACAGGACTTTTGCAGGAATGTAAATTGCCGGGACGTTATGCAGGACTTTTTGCAGGAATGTAAATTGCTTGGACTTGATGCAGGACTTTTGCAGGAATGTAAATTGCCTGGACTTGATGCAGGACTTTTGCAGGAATGTAAATTGCCAAGACTTGATACAGGACTTTTGCAGGAATGTAAATTGCCGGGACGTTATGCAGGACTTTTTGCAGGAATGTAAATTGCTTGGACTTGATGCAGGACTTTTGCAGGAATGTAAATTGCCTGGACTTGATGCAGGACTTTTGCAGGAATGTAAATTGCCTGGACTTGATGCAGGACTTTTGCGGAAATGTAAATTGCCTAGACTTGATGCAGGACTTTTGCAGAAATGTAAATTGCCTGGACTTGATGCAGGACTTTTGCGGAAATGTAAATTGCCTGGACTTGATGCAGGACTTTTGCAGAAATGTAAATTGCCTGGACTTGATGCAGGACTTTTGCAGGAATGTAAATTGCCTAGACGCGATGCAGGACTTTTGTGGAAATGTAAATTGCCTGGACTTGATGCAGGACTTTTGCAGGAATGTAAATTGCCTAGACTTGATGCTGGAATGTAAATTGCCTGGACGTGATGCAGGACTTTTTGTAGGAATGTAAATTGCCTGGACATGATGCAGGACTTTTGCAGGAATGTAAATTGCCTGGACTTGATGCAGGACTTTTGTGGAAATGTAAATTGCCTGGACTTGATGCAGGACTTTTGCAGGAATGAAAATTGCCTGGACTTGATGCAGGACTTTTGCAGAAATGTAAATTGCCTGGACGCGATGCAGGACTTTTTGTAGGAATGTAAATTGCCTGGACTTGATGCAGGACTTTGGCAGGAATGTAAATTGCCTGGACTTGATGCAGGACTTTTGTGGAAATGTAAATTGTCTGAACTTGATGCAGGACTTTTGCAGGAATGTAAATTGCCTGGACTTGATGCAGGACTTTTGCAGAAATGTAAATTGCCTGGACGCGATGCAAGACTTTTTACAGGAATGAAAATTGCCTGGACTTGATGCAGGACTTTTGCAGGAATGTAAATTGCCTGGACTTGATGCAGGACTTTTGTGGAAATGTAAATTGCCTAGACTTGATGCAGGACTTTTGCAGAAATGTAAATTGCCTGGACTTGATGCAGGACTTTTGCAGAAATGTAAATTGCCTGGACTTGATGCAGGACTTTTGCAGGAATATAAATTGCCTGGACGCGATGCAGGACTTTTGCAGAAATGTAAATTGCCTAGACTTGATGCAGGACTTTTGCAGGAATGTAAATTGCCTGGACGTGATGCAGGACTTTTTGCAGGAATGTAAATTGCCTGGACTTGATGCAGGACTTTTGCAGGAATGTAAATTGCCTGGACTTGATGCAGGACTTTTGCGAAAATGTAAATTGCCTGGACTTGATGCAAGACTTTTGCAGAAATGTAAATTGCCTGGACGCGATGCAGGACTTTTTGCAGGAATGTAAATTGCCTGGACTTGATGCAGGAATTTTGCGGAAATGTAAATTGCCTAGACTTGATGCAGGACTTTTGCAGGAATGTAAATTGCCTGGACTTGATGCAGGACTTTTGCAGAAATGTAAATTGCCTGGACTTGACGCAGGACTTTTGTAGGAATGTAAATTGCCTAGACTTGATGCAGGACTTTTGCAGAAATGTAAATTGCCTGGACCTGATGCCGGACTTTTGCAAAACTGTAAATTGCCTGGACGCGATACAGGACTTTTGCGGAAATGTAAATTGCCTGGACGCGATGCAGGACTTTTTGCAGGAATGTAAATTGCCTAGACTTGATGCAGGACTTTTGCAAAAATGTAAATTGCCTGGACTTGATGCAGGACTTTTGCAGGAATGAAAATTGCCTGGACTTGATGCAGGACTTCTGTAGGAATGTAAATTGCCTGGACTTGATGCAGGACTTTTGCAGGAATGTAAATTACCTGGACTTGATGCAGGAATGTAAATTGCCTGGACTTGATGCTGGACTTTTGCAGAAATGTAAATTGCCTAGACGCGATGTAAGACTTTTTGCTGGAATATAAATTGCCTGGACTTGATGCAGGACTTTTGCAGGAATGTAAATTGCCTGGACTTGATGCAGGACTTTTCCGGAAATGTAAATTGCTTGGACTTGATGCAGGACTTTTGCAGGAATGTAAATTTGATGGTTATGATGCATGAGCAATGTAGGTGTTGAACATGGACAAACGTGTATGCGTGAGAAAGGCACATGCTTAAAGGATAATGCAAATCTTATTGGTTTCGATACAGGTTAAAATGATACCTATTCCTTTCGTGCTTGTGAGCGTAAAACCTCTATCTTTTATTTTGGAAATCGGAAGGATGACATGTTTAAATTATGATTCAAGACAATTGGAAAAATGTCAATATTGCCCAAAGTGAATGAACTGTCTAACCATGCTTCCTTCATTGCGACCCTAAATCCATCGTTTCAACAGTCGACAATCCGCATACTTCGCTTCTTCACTACAAGCGGGCTTATACTCTCTTCTGTATAGTAAGCCTGTGGACATTAAAGTTGCTTCTATATCCTTTTATCCGAGGTAAACTGGTAACGCAAATGCCAAATTGCAAATATGCTGCATCCTTTAGGCCTCATCATAGTAATTGCATGGAAACACTTATTTAAAACGCATTGGGGTATTTCCGGGATGCATATCATCAGACAATATTTTGAATAGCGCTATTCACTTGAATGTTTTATTTTACATATTGAACGTATGAGACAATCATAAGGGCAATAGGATTATGTAGGGGAAAAGAGTGATGAAAGACAAGTTATCTTAAATGAGTAAACAAACAAACGACATCAAGGAATGTGGGTGGTAAGCCGAACGCAAGTATATAAAAAAAAAAATAGTAAAATACAACTGGGATGACTCTGAATTTGGCTTCAGGCGACAATGGTTGCTTACACCTAGTGTTGCCATTGGATACACTTATTTCGAAACTGACTAATGAAGACAACCCCTAAGGATCCGTTCAGGTTGGCCATTTGGTCTTCATACCACCTTACTTTGTCCATCCTTTGCCACCCTATCCTTCATCTGAACCTCCTTCTTGAACTGGCCCTAATTGCGAATTCTCCTTTCTTTCTTCTTCTTTTTTTTCCATCATCCTTGTTTAGGCAAAGTATTTCTTGACTGCGTCGGAATTAACTAGTTTTCCAAGCTCCCTACCCTCCATATCGGCAAGAGTCAGGGCCCCTCCAGAGAATGTCGTGTCACCACATATGGACCTTCGTATGAAGGTGCCCATTTGCCTCTATTATCCTCTTGATTTGGGAGGATCTTTTTCAGGACCAACTCCCCCGGCCTGAACTGTCTAGGGTGAACCTTTTGATTGAATGCCCTTGCCATCCTTTTTTGGTAAAGCTGCCCATGACACATAGCTATTAATCACTTTTCTTCAATCATATTCAGCTACTCATACCGCGTCTTTACCCACTCACTCTCCTCGAGGTTGGATTCAATCAACACTCGAAGAGAAGGGATCTCGACTTCAATCTGGGTGACTGCCTCCATGCCATATACCAAAGAGTATGGAGTTGCCCCTGTGGATGTTCGTACCGTCGTTTGATACCCATGAAGAGCATATGGGAGCATCTCATGCCAATCTTTATAAGTAATAACCATCTTGCTAATGATCTTTTTGATAATTTTATTTGCTGCCTCAACTGCTCCATTCATCTGTGGCCGGTAGGGTGCAGAGTTATGGTGCTTAATCTTGAATTGACCACATAATTTCTTAATGTCAGCTCCATTCAAGTTGGAAGCGTTATCCGTGATAATCCTCTCTGGTATACCATATCGACAAATGATGTTCGATTTCAAAAATCAGAGGAAGACCTTCTGGCCAATATTGGTAAACGAACATGCTTCTATCCATTTCGTAAAATAATCAATGGCTACCAAATGAATCGGTGTCCATTTGACGCCTTTGGGTTGATGGGGCCAATCACATCTATTCACCACATTGAGAATGGCCACGGTGCCACCAAGTTGTGTAGGGGTTGGGGTGGAGCATTGATCCTGTCGGCATACGTTTGGCATTTATGGCATTTTCTCACGTGGTCAATGCAATCCTTTCCTATGGTTAACCAAAAGTATCTACATCTTTGAATTTGTCTAGCCATAGTTGACCATTAGCATGAGTCCCACAGATTCCCTCATGGATCTCTATCATTATCCTTCGTGCTTCTGATGCATCCACACATCTAAGCAGAGTGTTGTCCCATGATCTTTTATATAACACCTTTTCACTAAGAAAAAAATTCATTGCCAATTGATGAATGGTCTTTTTGTCATTCTCCGTTGCCTCAGCCGGATATTGCTGGTTCTGGACATAGTTCTTTATATCATGGAACCACGGCCGTCCATCATTTTCTTCCTCCATGTTCGAGCAACAAGCCGGGGTGTCCCGGGTCTCAACCTAGATAGGGAGCATGTTAACTCCACAGTCCAACTTAATCATCACAGCTAGGGTGGCCAAAGCATCAGCAAACTGATTTTTATCACGGGTCAAATGCATGAAATTTATTTCCCTAAACCTTGACACCAAATTTGTCAGATGTTTTTGGTATGGGACCAGTTTGGGATCTTTGGTTTGCCACTCTCCTTTTACTTGATAAATTACAAGGCTGAGTCTCCAAACACCTCAAGATCTTTGGCACCTAACTCCAAGGCGGCTTGCAGACCATTGACACAAGCTTCATATTCTGCCACATTATTTGTGCAGTCAAAATTGAGCTTGACTGCCACTGGATATTGCTTGCCTCCAGGTGATATTACTACCGCTCCTAACCCACTACCATGTACATTGGCTGCCCCATCAAAATACATAGTCCACTTGGTTTCCTTTGGACCATCTTCTTCCAATGTCAGAATATCCTCATCTGGGAACCGGAAGTCTAGCGGTTAATATTCATCCAGGGGATTGGCCGCCAAATGCTCAGCTATAACGCTCCCTTTGACTGATTTACTGGTCATATATTTCACGTCATATTCTGATAGTATTACTTGCCATTTTGAGACTCTTCTCGATACATGAGGGCTCTCAAAAATGTATTTGATTGGATCCACCTTGGAGATTAGCCACGTTACATGATAAAGCATGTACTGCCTCAATCTCTTAGTGGTCCACACAAGACCGCAACAAGTCTTCTCAATCAACGAGTACCGCGACTCGCATTCATTAAATTTCTTGCTTAGATAATAAATGGCTTGCTCCTTTCTTCCTGATTCGTCATGTTGTCCTAACACCGCACCCATGGACCCTGGTCGGATGGTCAAATAAAGGATAAGGGGCCGCCCTGGCATAGGTGGCCCCAAGATAGGGGGAGTCAAGAGGTACTCCTTTATCTTATCGAACGCGCGTTGGCAAGATTCGTTCCATTCTCTTAGTTGGTTCTTGCGTAATAATTTAAATATTGGTTCACAAGTGGCAGTTAAATTTGCGATGAACCTGGCTATGTAGTTCAAACGACCTAAGAACCCTCGGACTTCTGTTTCTGTACTAGGCGGTGGCATGTTGCGAATCGCTCTAATTTTATCAGGGTCTATTTCTATCCCCTTCTTACTAACAATGAATCCCAAAAGTTTCCTAGATGTAGCCCCAAATACGCACTTACTAGGATTCAATCGAAGCTTGTATTTCCGTAATCTTTCAAAGAGCTTTCGTAATACAGCCACATGACTTTCCCCTTCAGCTAATTTAGCGACCATGTCATCCACATATACCTCTATTTCTTTATGCATCAAGTCATGAAACAAAACGACCATCGCACGTTGGTAGGTGGCCCCAGCATTTTTAAGTCCAAAGGGCATTACCTTGTAACAGAAGGTTCCCCATGGGGTAATGAATGTGGTTTTTTCCTTGTCATCAGGGTACATTGGGATTTGGTTATAGCTAGAGTATCCATCCATAAAGGAATACCTGAAGCTTTTTGTTGTGTTATCAACTAAGACATCAATGTGTGGTAATGGAAAGTCATCTTTCGGGCTGGCCCGGTTTAAGTCCCGATAATCGACACACATCCTAACTCACCCATCTTTCTTTGGCACAGGGACTATGTTCGCAACCCATTGAGGGTATTTAGAAACTTTTAAGAAACCGGCATCCCATTGCTTCATTACTTCTTCTTTGATCTTAAGGGACATCTTTGGGCTCATCCTCCTCAGCTTCTGTTTCTTGGGTCCTATATTAGAATACAAGGGTATCCTATGGGCAGCAATTTTAGGATCTATTCCTAGCATATCCTGATAGGACCAAGCAAACACATCTATATATTCCCTAAACAACTTGATCATATCCTCCCTCTCTGGGTTATCAACCATTTTTAATTCCTTCTTATCATCCTTCGTCCCTATATTGATTACTTCAGCGGTTTCTTCGTGCGGAACAATGCCCCTTTCTGCAGACTCTACTATCTTAACAAAGGTTTAAGATATGTCATCATTATCATCAGTTTCTAAATCACTTGCATTCGTGACAAAACAAGGCTCATTCAAGAGTTCCGAGGATTCAAATTCCCTGGAAAGTGGGTAGAAAAAGCAAAAATAAATACGAAAAGGCAGGATTCAAACAAGATTTTGGCCAAAAGATCAAAACTACTGCATTCATTCAATATTTAAAATAAAGTTTCAAGTCGTTAGCTATTACAGAATTCTAAAATACGATATTCAAAACATTACTCTAGTGACATAACATCCGATAAAATTTTGGATTCCTAATTGCCCAGAGCTTTCCCTAGCTTGTCCGACTGGATCCATGCAACCTCCGTAGGCTCTCCTTCTTCTTCACTTGCCATTATGACTAAGTCACCAGGATGTATTATCTTAGCAGGAGTAGGAAAAGTTTCTCGGATGTGAGGTATTTTTGCTTTCCCCTTTTGCTTACCCTCCTTCGATCTCACCTTGCAGGTCTCCATGGAGAGCTCGTATCCTAGCCCCTGTCGCCCTGGATTCTCGAGCAACTCAACTGGTTCCCCTATGCCCTGCAGATTTACGCCCAGTCCTTTTCCTTTCTGATACCCACTGTTCATCATGATCTTGGCCACCACCTGATTGACTCCTTTGGAGGATTCCCCCACTCCTAATGGCATTGGGTAGGTGCCCTTTTTAGAATTCCCAGCCTCCAATACCTCTAAACTTGGAAAGGAGCTATCTATGACCTGCTCGGCATTTTCGATGTAAGGTACCGCACTTAACCTGCTGAGAATCATTTCTTCTTCACCTTTTATGGTGACGAGCCTCCCTTCATTGATGTATTTGATCCTCTGATGCACAGTCGAGGGGACTGCTCCTGCGGCGTGAATCCAAGGTCTCCCTAGGAGCATCGTATATGCTGCATCGATATCCATAACTTGGAACTCGACGGTAAACAAATTCGGACCGATTTCTACAGGGAGTTCAACCTTTCCGATCACTTCCTTCCTGGTCCCATCGAAGGCTCTCACCACCAGGTCATTGTACTCGATGTAATACTTCTCAACAGGTAATTGCCCTAAAGTGGACAAGGGCAAGACGTTTAGGGCCGACCCCCCATCGATGAGCACTTTAGCAATTATATACCCATGGCATTTCAGAGTAATATGGAGGGCTTTGGGCTTTCTGACCGACATGGGGTGCATCTTGTCCTCAGATAAGGAAATTAAGGTACAATTTTTTACTGCGTTTATCAGGTTCACGACCTTCTCCGGTGTGATATCAGGATGCACATAAGCCTCATTCAGTGCACCCTGTAATGCCCTTCGGTGAACTTCCGAATTCATTATTAGGCTCATGATAGAAATTTGGGCTGGAGTTTTCCGCAGTTGATCCACCACGTCATATTCGCTCTGTTTCATAATCTTTAGAAACTCCTCTATTTCATCCCGTCCTTCTTTCCCAAGGGCTTCCTTGAGGTTCAAGCTTTTGCCTACTTCTAGGTTTGGGTTCAGAGCTCCTCCCACATCTTTGGAGTATACTCGACCACTGCGAGTGATTCCTCCTACAACATCTAAATGACCCCCTTCCGTGACAGACCTCTCTTTCAATGCCTCATTGTCATATGAGCATTCTATCTTTAGCCCGTAATTCCACGGCACAGCATGATCGCTCTGATACAGAAACAGAGAAGGCACGTAAATAGTGGCAGTTGGGCTTTTGATAGGCACTGGCGTGGGTATTACAAGTAAAGATCCTTGAGCCATACTGCGTGGGTCAGGATTGTTTTGGACCGGGGTGGCTCCCTTAACTTCATAGAGTGGTTTGTCAACCACCAGGAAGGCTTTCCTAAGCCTTGTGGAGTTGGATGTTCCCTTGGTCCAGGCACCGTCTTTTTCTGTGATGCACACATTCCCTTTAATGGGCTCTCGAGTTCTTTCGATGGTTAGAACTCCAAGCATCATCATCTTCTATGCCAACTCCCTGAACTGCTCTCAACCTTTAATGTTGTGCCCCACCTCGCCATCATGAAACTCACAATACCCCTTTTGTGACCCCTGAGTTTGTTCAGTCCCCTATTCTGAACGGGGACATAGTCAGTACCCTTCAACCCCTCATATAGCTGCCGCATGGTATAGGATGCCTCAGCCAAGTCTTTCAAGCCAAAATCCTCCCCCTCTATCATAGACACTTGCCTTTCCTTATTGTGATTTGGCAAGGGATTGGTGATGATATTAGGGTCATTACCCATCTTTATGCCGATGTGGTTATTGTCCAACAATGCTAGCACGTGCTTCCTGAAGGCGTCGCATTTGTCAATATGGTGCCCTGCAACTCCCATGTGATATTCACAAGTGGCATTGGGATCATACCACTCAGGGAATGGTGGCTGGAGTGGCTTGACCAGTTTAGGGCCCATAAGCTTCTTTGCCACTAAGTCGTGAAAAAGCTCCGATCGGCTAACATTAAAGTTGGGTAATGGCCTGTCATCGTGGGGCAGTAGTGTTAGCCTGAACCCTTGATTTTGGACTATCTGTCGCGGCCCAGAATAAGGTTGCAGTAGTGTCGGGTAGCTCGTGTAATTTCCCATGGCTGGGCCTCGTGGCTGGTAAGACATGGCCGGGTTATGACCGTGAAAAGGTGCCTGGGGGTATTGACTATGCATGGGGCGGGGATGCTGGAATGTGGCATGGACATGGCTAATATCCCCCTCCTTCTTTTGACTGCTTGCAGGTTTTCTAGTTTTCGTAGAGGTGGTTTCAAATAGCCCATCGCGCACATCAACATCTATCCTCTCTCCAACTTGGATCAAATTCGCGAATTCATTTACATGCGTCCCTAGCATTATCTTACGATATGGGTCCCCCAAGGTACGGATAAAATAAGAGCATAATTCTGAGTCCAAAAGTGGTGGTTGGACTTCAGCAGCTGCGACTCTCCATCTCTGGGCATATTCTTTAAAAGTCTCTGCTCCCTTCTTCTTCAGCCCCTTCAGGTGCTCGCGTGTAGGGGCTGTATCCAGATTAAACTTGTATTGGCTCATGAATACATCAGTGAGGTCTCTCCACCTCTTTAGGTTGGAGTGATCCAATTTCATGAACCAATGTAAGGCCGCGCCGGTCAGACTCTTGTGAAAGAAGTTTATCAGGAACCTTTCGTCCCTGGACCATACCGACATCTTGGTGTAGTACGATTTTAGGTGGTAGTTTGGATCCCCACTACCATCGTATTTGGTGAACTCAGGCACCTTGAATTTTTTAGGGATGGGGACCTCTGGGGCCAGACACAACTCATCCAACTCAACCGACTTATAGTTAGTCGGCTTCTACAGAGCTCTCAACCTGTCTTTAATCTCTACTATGTCTTCTTCCCAATCTTTCCTCTCATCGCCCTCTTTCGCCTTGAAGCTAGTGTTGGCAGCAGGCTAAGTAGGCACTGCAATTCCAATAGTTGGTTCCCCCCTAGGAATGTCGTAGGTGAAGACACCACCTTGGCTCCATTCGGGGTACCCTTGTCCTTCAGCCCCTGAAGCCAAAGCGTTTGGTGGTCGGTTTGTCACTGCCGGTCTCTATGCCGGTTCAGGCACTCCGGTGGCAGAAGGACTACCCGGAGTTACTCCTGGTACGCGAACACTTATATTAGGGGTGCCCTGGTCGGCGTTAGTGGGGTTTGGCGAAACATGGTTCGCGGCCACGCTGGAACTCATGTTCTGCAGCAACTTCATCATCTCTACCATTTGCGACTACATGGCCCCCATCTGATCCTTTAGGGCCCCTACCTCCGCTTCTAACCGCTACTCAGTCTCTGATGGACTATCTTCAGCAGCCATAGCTTTAGCCCGCGCTCGGGTTGTATACGTTCTCCCAGACTGTTGGGCCTGGTTAGACGAGTTCTTCTGTTCTTGGGCAATATTGACGTCTTACCTGGCATTATTGTCATATATATATATATTTTTAAACAAAATGAATGTAAATAAAAACAATTACCTAGGTTTTTGATTTTCGGTGTGTTAACTCGGCATAAAGGATATAAGAACCGCAGACCTTTGAATCCTTGAGGATACATATAGTAACACTCAATGAATCAAAGTTAACTGCTAACACAAGGGACATTTAGTATCCACATGTGTAGGTCTATTTTTACACCACACAACCAATTTCCACACAAGATCTCTACGCGTTTGATGGCCGAAAGACGAAACCGTGCATTATAAATAAGTGTTTGGATACATCAATCGACTTTGAAGTTATACATCAAAAGGGACCCCATCTATGAGTCCGTCAATACTGAAACTGTCTTCATCCCTTACTCATCTAGAATTTCATCAACATTTTCAAATCCTCTATAAGGTCATGACACAGAGTGAGAAACTCAGTTACTGCTACAGGAGTCTTCACGGGGATGGCATGCCCTTCCGCTTGCTTATATGCATGAACGAATTCAGGAATGGCATCATTGGCAAATAGGATCATTCTTCTGAAGCGTTCTAGCCACATTTCTTTCTCGGCCACTTGCTCTTCATGGCGTGACTCCCACAGCCGAGCCTTTTCCGCTTGACGGTTGAGTTGCTCAACTAGATTTTGCATGGCTACTGCACTATCACTCTTGACACCGATCACCTCCCTTGTCTTTTCCTCTAACCGTTTGGTGAGTACATCAATTTCTCGTTGGAGGTTACTATGAGACTTGAGCTCCTTTTCCCGCCTCATTATAGCATCTCTTTCTTTAGTGGCCTTTGACAATCGAGCTTGATAATGGAGGACCTTCTTGCTACTCTCCTCGGCTCGTTTTTTGATCCTTTTTATAGTATTCTTCAACTTGTCGTTCTCCTCTTTCAATTTCCTTAACTCGGCGTTCATCTCCGACTCCTTCCTCCTTTTTGCCCTTTCATCTTCTTGTGCCCTAGATAAATTCTCCAAGTGTCTTTTGCTCACTTCCTCCAGGTTTTGCAGCTTAGCCTTTTTATCTTCTAATTGTTTGGCTAAACCCTCATTGACTGCTTGTAAATCATTACTCAACAAGGGGTTCTGAGATCCTAGGGGTGGGTGGATCCCCTCGGTCCTTTTCTGGAGCCAAATCTCATATTGCCTCGTGGTTGCCACGACACGTTTTCCTAACTCAAACTTCCCTTTGCACATTACACGGCCCCATGCATCCCTTATCTGTTGGATCATTTCCATCTTCAGGGGATCAGTGTAGTAGAAGCTGACCCTTCACACAACCTCTTCGGATGGGATATCCTGTTCATATGCGAATTGGCAGTGAGCAACCGCGGGGTTATAATTGATACATCCTCTGGCGCCCATGAAAGGAACATTAGGGAAATGTCCACAACAATATATAATATCCTCGCTCTCCCACCAAGAGAGCTTCCACCAAATTGTGGTATCTTTAAGTTCCCCTATTTTCTTACCCCATTGGTCACGACTCATTCTTGCTTGCAGCGGAGCTGACCCTTCGCGATGGACATAATCTCGAATCGGGTGATGAATGGTGTCAAACCTTGTGCCAAGTTGATATTCCCTGCCATAGATATGGTTAAACCACCATATATTCAGAAGTGGCAAACAGCACTTCAACTTCCCTTTCTTTTCTTTATGACAAAAGCTTAATGTCAAAAATGTTTCAGCTAGCAGTGCTGGTACGGGATTCACACGGTGATTCTCTACCATCCACAAGACACTTACCGCCGCCAGATCGACTACACCCACTGCTGATGGGAACAACACCAGCCCATATACTGCTAAAGTGAGCACTCTTTTGAAAGCGACCCAGTTCCCCTTCTCAGCTAAAGCTTCCATCCTCTTCTCTAAATACCTCCTGGGTAAACCTTCTGTGGCCCCTGAACGGCACATTTGTACTCATGTAGGTTCCTCCCCTAAAATCTGGGCTACAACCCGTCTGGAGGGGAGATGTCCAGGATACAAGTAGACAGGGGTATCCTTGGTAACAGGCATTCTCATCAATCCCCCGTATGCTTCCAATGTGGGCGCAAGCTGGAAAGTTGGAAACGTGAAACATCTCAAGGAATCATCCCAATGTTGAGCTAGGGCTACAAGGGCATCTGATTGGATAGGAACTGACAGTAACTCCAAAATATCTCCATAGTCCTTCTGAAAATGACGGAGTTGTTCCCCTCTGAGCTACACACTCATGATGATCAAGCTTTCTACTGATTCGGCTTCTACCTTCACGTTGACTCTCTTTCTAGATGAGGCCATTTCTATCAAGCTTGTCTCTTGTGGTTGTGTGGTGTCCGGTGAGTCCTTCATATCTCTATGCCAAGTAACGAAAATGACAGCTCACTGTAATAAATCCATGGGTTAGAAACAAAACGAAATGAGCACACAATTTATTTAATCAATAGATTACTAATCACTTTCTTCATTACTAATCGCCAAAGACCCTATTGATCCATTGGGAATAGCAACTATCACTCTCATCCTAAGGAGAAATAGATCCTCACGTGGACGAGGCTTAAACAAGTGAACCAAGTAACCTATTGATGTATTACTTTCTTTGAAATTATTGACTTTCAAAACTCCCAACTCCATCAATTAGGCAAATCTTACCGCACTGATGAAATTTTCAATTGTAGCTCATTTCGCTTGGCTAACAACGCGTTAAAATGGAAATGTTGTGATAATTCAATACCCCTACAAGTTTTTTCCTTCTTTTTTTTTTTTTTTGAAAACGAATGTAATCATGCCATGAATGATGCGTTGACATGTAAAATATGAGTGTAACATGATCCTTGGTGTCCTAACTGGGTCAACCCTATGTGTGGGAATGGTACCTTAAAGACGATAGGTTCTACGAAGGTTATCTATTAAGGTAGTCCACTAAGGTGCATGGTTTGGGGGTAGATCTAGCATCTTAAACCGTCATTGGCCCCCAGATTGCCCCCACTCAAGAGAGTGAGGATCCCGCGACATGAATTTGACTTAAAAGAGGATAGAATCCCACTCCAATCAAATCCATATAGTGAGACACAACCTGAGCGAGGTCTTCACAGTAGTCTCTGGAAGCGATAAGCTTCACAGGAAAACCGTTAAAAACCCCTACTAACCTAGGGTAATCGAGGACCTGGGTATAGAGCCCAAAAGTGTGTGAGGTAGAGTGTCAACGTGCATAAGATGGGAGGGAGCATATAAAGTTATAAACCGACAGCTAACCCAACCTTTATTTATCGAACAATCAAATTGCAAGAGAAGACAGGAGCTTATAACATAAACAGAAGTCATCTATCCTAAGGTTCTCTTCCACATGTTATCTATCCTGACATACGTATTACAAATAAACTAACAAAATTGCATAGTAACTAAGGAACTTTAAGGATGTTATATGATTGCAAAAGGAAGAAATACACCTATACAAATGGGCAAATAAATAGCAAATACATAAGAAGATACAGGCATATCATATGACCACAAGAGATAAATGACCAAGGAACACCAAAAGAATAAACCATTAAACCAAACAAAACATACAAGCATATCATATAACCACAAGGGATAAATGACCGAGAAACACCAAAAAAAGAATAAACCATTAAACCAAACAAAACATACCGGCATATCATATGACCACAAGTGATAAATGACCAAGGAACACTAAAAAGAATAAAACATTAAACCAAACAAACACAACAAGGGTAATTAAAATAACAAGAAGCCATATTATTTCAACTAACTAATCAAACAGGCTTGACTCTCGAAACATCCCCAGTGGAGTCGCCAAACTGTCGTAACCGACCTTTCGGCGGAATGGAATCATATGTTTAAAACCGATTCCCAAAAACGGAATTTTGAAAATCGATTTTATTAGGAGTCGCCACCAAAATTTTTAACGGAAAACTTTGGAAAACCAATTTAAATAAAAAGAAAAAGGAAGGCAAAATGGTCTGCGAGGTCAGAGATGGGTTCGGGAGTCTATTTGAGTGTGGGAAAGGTATTAGGCACCCCATAACACCCGCCCATAAGGACGATTACCTTAAACTAGTTAGTTGAAATAGAATATGGCCTTTAATTAGTGTCAATTACCCTTTTATTGACATGGATGCACATTAGACATAGAAGACAAAAAAAGCGACAATGCATGCAAACTGATGGATATTTACAAAGGATGGACTTGACCTAGGATGAGAGCCTAGGGCCTACGTACCCCGTGAGAGGGATCAAAGTCCACGTAGTTCGACCAAAAGGCATGTTTTGTGGGTTGGTGGTTTTTAATTTTTGTGATGAGAACAGGAGAGTTCAAATTAAATAGATTTTTGTAAACAAAACAGAATTGAAATTTGGATTTGTGTGTTTTAATTTACTACAATCTGATTAACCTCGTTCTCCTGAACTCTTCACATTTTCCTTTCTTTTTTTTAATTTTTTTTTTCGATTTTATTATTATTTTTTCTTTTTAGTTTTGAGAGTTTATATTTTTGGGAATTCATGCATAATTTATAATGAAAGGAATATATTTTTTATTTTATGAGTTTTTGAATTTATTGTTGATAAATATTGATTATTATTATTATTGGTTATTGGTAGACAATTTAATTTAAGTACTGTTATTCATTGGTTTATTAGTTTGTCTTTGAACAAATATATGCTAATTTTCGGGTTCTATGGAGATTAAAATCTCACACGAGCTCGGGAAGTCGAGGAGAGACAAGTATTCTCACACGATCCATTTTGCATAAATATTTAATCAAAGTTAACATTTAATTATTGTCCATTTATTCATTTTTGTATTATTATTAATATTATTGTCATTTCAGAATTAATTATAGGGATTTAAGGAGATTAGAACCTCACGTAATCCCGCACAATCGAGGAGAACAATATTCTCACACGATAATTTTGCAAATGATAGGGAATGTTTACTAAGGCAAGCATTTTGATTATGATTGTTATTATGATGTAATCCAAATTTAACATTTAATTATGGTTAATTTATTTCCACCATTCACCCATTAATATTTCATTAATGTCATTGTTACTTTTTAATTATCCAATTCATTGTAGGGATTT
The DNA here is from genome assembly GCA_037074485.1 of Delonix regia. Taxonomy (NCBI): domain Eukaryota; kingdom Viridiplantae; phylum Streptophyta; class Magnoliopsida; order Fabales; family Fabaceae; genus Delonix; species Delonix regia. The sequence continues at coordinate 29,216,906 of CM073451.1, forward strand.
AAGGAGATTAATATCTCACATAATCCCCGATAATCGAGGAGAACGATATTCTCACAGGATAATTTCACAAACAGCATATTAAAGCAAGCATTTTGATTATGACTATTATGATTTAATCCAAATTTAACATTTAATTAGCATTGATTTATTTTCCACCATTCTCCCATTGATATTTCATTTGTACCATTGTTACTTTTTAATTATCCAATTCATTGTAGGGATTTAAGGAGATTGATATCTCACATAATCCCCGGTAATCGAGGAGAACAAAATTCTCACACGATAATTTTATCCATCATGACGATATTCATTAATTACCATTCAATTATTTTTCAACATTCTTTCATTAATATTTCATTAGTATATATTGTCATTCCATTATTTTTTCACCATTTATTAATTAATATTTCATTAATATTAATTGTCACTTTTCCATTATTCAACTAATTACAAGGATTTAAGGAGATTAATATCTCACATAACCCCCGATAATCGAGGAGAACAAAATTCTCACACGATAATTTTTTTCCGTCATGACAATATTCATTAATTATCATTCAACTACTTTTCAACATTCTTTCATTAATATCTCATTAATATCTATTGTCTTCCAATTATTTGATTAATTGCAAGGATTTAAGGAGATGAAAAAAAAACTCACATAATCCCGGCAATCAAGCATAACAAAATTCCCACATGCTAATTTCATACATAATAGCCATAATTAATCAAAGCTAATGTCTAAACAATTGTAATGGACAAAAATACACAAAATTAAACACGTGAACAGTAGCATTGCATGTTAGAGTGCGTGAACAATGCACATGCATGAAATTGCATCGAAGGAAATTGGGTGAACAGTAACGACGTCCAGCAGAATTTTCGGCCAGTGAAGAACGTGCAGCCATACCTAGTTTTTCAGCTCCTCCTTTGTGCTCCAATGAAGAAGGACCTTCTCCTCCTCACCCAACAATGGAAGATGAACCTCCAACAGCCCCTCAAAGTCGCTGGTCTTGGCTGGAAGTGCAGAAAATGGATAGCTTCTTTGGAGTTTCGCTGGACATCTTTGTTGGTTTTTTTCTGGTTAGTTCCAGCGTTGGAAATTCTGCAAAAAGTGTCCCTACTTCTTGGCTGGAAGATGGAGGCTGAGAGCTTCTCTTCTTCTCCACACTTTCTCTTCTTCCTTATGCTTCCTAAGCTCTCCTCTGTTTTTTGAGTTTAAAACAGAGTTTTTTCTCCTCCATGGTTCAGCTTCTATTCCTTCCTTTGCTGCCACTTTGTTTTGGATTCAGACTTCCTTGTTTATGCACATCATTTTGGCATCCAACTCTCCATTTTTCTGCTCCTTGGATGGTCTAAACTTCAGCACCTTTTCACTCCAGAATTTTGGACGTTACTTCCACGGTTTTTCTGCACTTTGGACAGCTTTGTTCAGCTTTTGGTTTCAGCAGTTTGGCTCTCGGTTTGCTGCCTCATTTCTGGTTCGTCTTCCTGCTGTTCTTTCCTCACGTGGCTGCCTTGCTTCCTTGCTTCATTCAACTTGGTTTCTCCCACACGTTGCTGCCTTCATTCTTCTTCCTTCGTTCAGCGTTATTCCTCATGGTTTGCTGCTGTCCTTGTTGCTCTCCTTTTCTTCTTCAGCTCCTCTTCTCTTCTTGGTCACGTGGCTCTCTCCTTTTCAGTGTGGTTCCCCTTTCTTTTCTCTTCCTCTCTTCTCTTCTCCAGCTCTCTTTTCTTCTCAGCCAAAGCCTCTTTTTTTCCCAGTGTTATTCTCCTCTTTTCCTCTCGGCTTGCTGCCTCCCTTTATGCTCCAACGTCCCCTCTCTTTTTTTGCCCTTTGCTCCCTTTTTCCCTTGCTTTTTCTGCCACTTCCAGCCACCACTTTGCTACACATGGTCTCCACTTTTTGCTGCCACCTCCAGCCACACCACACTCCTCTCTCACTGCTCCAGCCACCCCACCTTCTGCCATGTTGCAGAACCACTCCCATTTGCTTTTTTGTCCCCCTTGTCCTCTTGTGCATGGGTGTGCATGGTGCATACATGTGGTGAGTGTGTGTGTCTGTGGATGAGATTGTGTGAGAATGTGAGAGTGAGGTATCCGTGAGTGAGAATGTGAGTGTGTGAGAGTGATGTATGTCATGTGGTGAGAGTAAATGATCATATAAGAGCAAATGAGCATGTGGGAGTGTGAGTGTGAGTGTGTGAGAGTGATGTGTCCGTGAAGGGGAGTGTGAGTGTGTGAGAGTGATGTGTGTCATGTGTGTGAGGGCAAGTGAGCATGTGAGGAGCAAGTGAGCATGTGAAAGTGATGTGTGCCATGTGTGTGAGGGCAAGTGAGCATGTGGGAGCAAGTGAGCATGTGAGAGTGTCTTGCAATTCCATTTCAAGCATGTGGCTTTGTTCATTTTATTTCTTTGCAAGATGATTGCCATATATCTTGAATTTTCCTTTTTATTATCTTTGGTTCTTATGTTTGGTTTTTTTCCATATTACTTTTATTTTGTTTGCCTTTTGCAATTTTGATTTGATTAATTGTTATTATTATTTTATTATTTTATTTTTTTTTTGAATTTTTTTAATTCTATTTATTATTATTGTGATTATTATTATTGTTAATTTGGGTGGGGTGTTCACAGTCATTCCTTTATTTTTTCACCATTTATTCGTTAATATTTCATTAATATTATTATCACTTTTCAATTACTCAACTAGTTGTAAGGATTTAAGGAGATTAACATCTCACATAACCCCCGATAACTGAGGAGAACAAAATTCTCACACGATAATGTTATCCATCATGACAATATTTATTAATTATCATTCAATTATTTTTCACCATTCCTTCATTAATATTTCATTAATATTAATTGTCTTCCAATTATTTAATTAGTTGCAAGGATTTAAGGAGATTAAAAAAAACTCACCTAATCCCTGGCAATCAAGAACAACAAAATTCTCACATGCTAATTTTATACGTAATAGCCATAATTAATCAAAGTTAATGTTTAAACAATTGTAATAAACAAAACTAAACAAATTTAAGCAAGTGAACAGTAGTATCTCATATTAGAATGTGTGAACAGTGCACATGCTTGAGATTGTCATGAAGGAATTTGAATGAACAGTGACAGCATGCAGAATTCTCGGCCAAGACACAACGTGTAGCCATACCTAGCATTTTCAGCTCCTCCCTTGTGCTCCAATGAAGAAGGACCTTTTCCTCCTCACTCACCAATGGAAGATGGACCTCCAACAGCCCCCCAAAGTGGCTGGTCTCGACTGGAAGTGCAGAAATGGCGGACAGCTCGTTGGAGTTTTCTGGTTGGCTCCAGCGCTGGAAACTCTGCAGAACGTGTCTCTACTTCTCAGCTGGAAGGTGGTGGCTGAAAGCTTCCCTTCTTCTCCACACTTCCTCTTCTTCCATGTGCTCCCTAAGTTCTCCTCTGTTTACCTATGTTTTTTGAGCTCAAAACAGAGTTTTTTTCCCTCTATGGTTCAGCTTCTATCACTCCCTTGGCTGCCACTTTGTTTTGCATTCAGACTTCCTTGTTTCTGCACATCATTTTGGCATCCAACTCTCTATTTTTCTGCTCCTTGGATGGTCTAAACTTCAACTCCCTTTCACTCCACGATTTGGGGCGTTGCTCCACGGTTTTTCTGCACGTTGGACAACTTCGTTCAGCTCTCGGTTTCACTCAGTTTCTGGTTAACTTTCTCTGCTATTTTTTCCTCACGTGGCTACCTTGCTTTCTTACTTCGTTTAGCTTTGTTTCTCCCTCACGTTGCTAATTCCACTTTCTTCTTTCTTTCAGCGTTGTTCCCTCTCGGTTTGTTGCTGGTTTCGTTGCTCTCCCTTTCTTCTTCAGCTCTTCTTCCCTTCTCGGTCACGTGGCTCTCCCTTTCAGCGTGGTTTCTGCCTTCTTTTTCCTTCCTCTCTTCTCTCCTCCAGCTCTTTTTCTTCTCAACCGAGGCCTCCTTTCTCTCCAGCATTTTTTTTCTCCCTTTCTCTCGGTTTGCTTGCTCTCCTTTATACTCCAACGTCACCTCCCTTTTTCTGCCATGTTGCTCCCTTTTTCCCTTGCTTTTTCTGCAACTTCCAGCCACCACTTTGCTGCACATGGTCCCTTCCTTTTCTTGCCATCTCCAGCCACGCCACACTCTCCTTTCATTGCACCAGCCACCCCACTTTCTAGCTCCTCTGTAGAACCACTCCCACTTGGTTTTTTGTCCCCCTTGTCCTCTTGTGCATGTGTGTGCATGAGTGTATGCATGTGGTGAATGTGTGTGTCTGTGGGTGAGAGTGTGTGAGAGTGTGAGTGTGAGTGTGTGAGGAGGTGTGTTTGTGAGTGAGAGTGTGAGTGTGTGAGAGTGATGTGTCCGTGAGTGAGAGTGTGAGTGTGTGAGAGTGATGTGTGTCATGTGTGTGAAAGCAAATGAGCATATGGGAGCAAATGAGCATGTGGGAGTGTGAGTGTGAGTGTGTGAGAGTGATGTGTCCGTGAGTGAAAGTGTGAGTGTGTGAGAGTGATGTGTGTCATGTGTGTGAGGGCAAGTGAGCATGTGGGAGCAAGTGAACATGTGAGAGTGATGTGTGTGTGAGCAAGTGAGAGTGTTTTGCAATTCCATTTCAAGTATGTGGCCTTGTTCATTTTATTTCTTTGCAAGATGATTGTCATGTCTCTTCTTCAAACATACATCTTGAATTTTCCTTTTTATTATTTTTGGTTCTTATATTTGGTTTTTTTCCATATTACTTCTATGTTGTTTGCCTTTTGCAATTTTGTTTTGATTAATTGTTATTATTATTTTATTATTTTATATTTATTATTTTTATTTTTATTGATTATTATTATTGTTAATTTGGGTGGGGTGTTCACAAATATATATTCCTTTCGTTATAAATTATGCATTAATTCCCGAAATATAAACTCCCAAAACTCCCAAAACTCAAAATAATAATAATAATAATAAAATCGACAAAAAATTTTAAAAGAGAAAATATGAAGAGGTCAGGAGAATGAGGTTAATCAGATTGTAGTAAATTAAAACATACAAACCAAATTCCAATCCCGTTTTGTTTACAATGATCTGTTTTAATTAAAATTCTCCTATTCTCATCACAAATCAAAAAACCACCAACCCACAAAACATGCCTTTTGGTCGAACTACGTGGACTTTGATCCCTATAGCAGGGTACGTAGGCCCTAGGCTCTCATCCTAGGTCAAGTCCGCCCTTTGTAAATATCTATCTGTTTGCATGCATTCTTGCTTTTTTTGTCTCCTATGTCTGACATGCATCCATGTCAATAAAAGGTTAATTGAGATTAACTAAAGGCCATATTCTATTTCAACTGATTAGTTTAAGGTAACCGTCCTTATAGGCGGGTGTTGTGGGGTGCCTAACACCTTTCCCACAATCAAATAGACTCCCGAACTCATCTCTGATTTTGCAGACCATTTCGCCTTTTTCGTTTTATTTAAATTGGTTTTCCAAAGTTTTCTGTTAAAAATTTTGGTGGCGACTCCAAATAAATTGATTTTCAAAATTCCATTTTTGGGAATCGATTTTAAACTTTTTATTCTATTCTGCCGAAAGGTCGGTTACGACAACCTGGCAAACACATCCATATATTCTTTAAACAAATTAATCATTTCCTCCCTTTCTTGGTTATCAACTATTTTTAATTCCTTCTTATTGTCCTCAATCCCCATATTAATCACTTCGGTAGCTTCTTCATGCGGAGTAATACCCTTTTCTGTAGATTCTATTATTTTAATGAAGGTTCGAGATGTGTCATCATTATCATCAATTTCTAAATCATTCATATCTGTGACAACATAAGGCCCATTCAAACAGTGCCCAAGCGCCTCTACTTCAGACAAGAGTTTCGAAGATTCAAATTCCCTAGAAAGTGGGTAGAAAAAGCAAGAATAAATACGAAAAGGTAAGATTCAGACAGGATTTTGGAAGAAGATTGAAATTGCTGCATTCATTCGATATTCAAAATAAAGTTCAAATCGTTTGCTATTACAAAAATTTTTAAGATGATATTCAAACTATTACTCTAATGACATAACATCTGGTAACATTTCTGATTCCCAATTGTCAAGTGCTTTTCCTAGCTTGTCTAGCTGGATCCATGTGGCCTCCGTGCGCTTTTCTTCTTCTTCACTCGCCATTATGGCTAGGTCGCTTGGGTGTATTATCTCAGTAGAAATAGGAAACGTTTCTCGGATGTGGGGTATTTCTGTTCTCCCTCTTGGTTTGTCCTCTTTCCATCGTGCCCTCCGAGTTTCCATAGACAACTTGTACCCTAACCCTTGTCACCCTGGATTTTCAAGCAACTCAACCAGTTCCCCTATACCTTACAGCTTCATGCCCAGTCCTTTTCCTTTTTGATATTCATTATTCATCATGATCTTGGCCACTACTTGATTGACATCCTTGGTAGATTCCCCTACTCCTTTTGTGTTCTGGTTGACACCTTTAGTGGAGTTCCCAGCTTCTAGCACTTCCAAACTCTGGTACGAGTTGTCTACAACCTGCTCAGCATTTTCAATGTAAGGTACCGTGCTAGGCTTACTGATGATCATCTCTTCTTCGCCTTTTATGGTGATAAGCCTTCCTTCACTAATATACTTGGTTCTTTAGTGCACAGTTGTTAGGACTGCACCAACCGTATGAATCCAAGGTCTTCCCAAAAGCATCGTATATGCTGCGTCAATATCCATGACTTGGAACTCGACGGTAAATATATTCGGACCAATTTCCAAAGGGAGTTCAACCTTTCCAATTACTTCCTTCCTTATCCCATTGAAGGCTCTCACTACCATGTCATTGTATTCGATACATGACTTCACAACTGGTAATTGCCCTAAAGTGGATAAGGGTAAAACGTTTAGTGCGGACCCTCCATCAATGAGTACCTTAGCAATTACGTACCCATAGCATTTCAAAGTAATATGGAGGGCTTTGGGCTTTCCAGTCGGTATGGGGTATACCTCGTCCTCAGAAAATGCGATCAAGGTGGCATTCTTTACCGCATTTATCATGTTTACCACCTTCTTCGGAGTAATATCAGGTCGTATGTAGGCTTCATCCAACACACTTTGTAACGCCCTTCAATGAGCTTCTGAATTCATTATTAGGGTCAAAATGGAAATTCGGGTCGGTGTTTTCCATAGCTGATCGACCACATCATATTCACTTTGCTTCATAATTTTTAAGAACTCATCGATCTCCTCTCGTTCTCCTTTTCTAGGGGTTTCTTGAGGTTCAAGCTTTCTCCTACTTCCGGGTTCAGGTTTGGGATTCCTTCTCTGTCCCTGGAGTATACTCTACCACTACAAGTAATTCCCCCTATCATTTTTGACTGCCCTTTTTCTATAACGGGCCTTCCTCTTGATGCCTCATTATCATGAGAGCATTCTATTTTTAGCCCGTAATTCCATGGTATGGTGCGATTACTCCGATATGGAAATGAAAATGGCACATGGATAATAGCAGTTGGTTTTTTTACAGGTGCCGATGTGGGTATGACGAGCAAGGATCCTTTCGTTGTACCTCGTGGGTCATAGTTGCTTTGGGCTGGGGTAGCCTTGTTAACTTCGTAAATTGGTTTATTAACCACTAGGAAGGAGTTCCTAGGCTTTGTAGGGTCAGGTGATCCCTCAGTTCTAGCACCATTTTTCTCCGTGACGCACACATTCCCTTCAATGGGTCCTCGAATTCTTTCAATGGTCAGGATTCCAAGCGACATCATTCTTTGCGATAATTCCTTAAATTGCTCACATTCTTCAATGTCATGACCCATTTCTCCATCATGAAACTCGCAGTAGCTGTTCTGTGACCCTCTAAGCACGTTTTGCTCCTCATCCCGAGTGGAGATATAGTTAGCGTCCTTCAAGCTTTTATATAACTGCTTCATGGTGCATGACACTTCTGTCAAGTTTTTCAAGCTAGGCTCTTCCCCATCTATCATGGACACTTGCTTCCCTTTATTGTGAGGCAAGGGATTAGTGACGATGTCAGGGTTGTTACCTGTTTTTATGCCAATATGGTTATTGTCTAATAATGCCAAGACGTGTTTCCTGAAGGCATCACATTTGTCAATGTTGTGTCCCATAGCTCTCATATGGTACTCACAAGTAGCGTTGGAGTCATACCACCCTAGGAATGGTGGTTGAAGTGGTTTAACCGGCTTAGGGCCCATAAGCTTTTTAGCCACCAAATCATGGAAGAGCTTCTATCGACTGACATTGAAGTTAGGTAACGGCCTATCATTGCGAGGCTATTGCATAGGCCTAAACCCTCTGTTTTGGACCGTCATTTGTTGCGATCCAATATGGGGTTGTGGTGGCATTGAGTAACCCATATGACTACTTACAGTTGGACCTCATGGCTGGTAAGACATGGTTGGGTTTGGACCGTGAAATGGCATTTGAGGATATTGATTATACGTGGGGCGAGGGTGTTGGTACGTATCGTGGATGTGACTAACATCCCCTTCCTTCTTTCGATTGCTTATAGGTCTCCTGGTTTCTATGGAAGTGCTTTCAAACAAACCCTCGCGTATATCTGTATCTATCCTCTCCCCAACCTGGATAAGATCAGAAAATTCATCCACATGGGTCCTGAGCATTATCTTACGATACGGGTCCCCCAGGGTACGAATAAAATAAGAACACAATTCTGAGTCCAGAAGCGGCGGTTGAACCTCAGCTGCTGTAGCTCTCCACCTTTGAGCATATTCCTTAAAGGTCTCTATTCCTTTCTTCTTCAACCCCTTTAAGTGCTCTCGTGTGGGCGCTGTATCAAGGTTGAACCTGTATTGCCTCATGAACACATCAGTAAGATCTCTCCATCTCTTTAGTTTAGAGTGATATAGTTTCATGAAGCAATGCTGCGTCGATCAGGCTCTCGTGGAATAAGTTTATAAGGAACCTTTCATCCCTAGATGATACTGACATTTTGTTGTAGTATGACTTTAGATGATTGTGAACACCCCACCTAAACTAACAATAATAATAATTATAGTAATGATAATAAATAAAATTAAAAAATTAAAAATTAATTAATTAAAACAAAATTGCATAAAAGCAAAAAAATAGAAGTAATATAGAAAAAACTAAATATAAAAACCAAAAATATTAAAAGGAAAAATTCAAAATATATGTTTGAAGTAGAGACATGATAATCATCTTACAAAAAAATAAAATGAACAAGGTTAACAAATTTGTCCAAATACAAAGAGGAAAAAAAGGCCACCTAATTAAAATAAAAATGCAAACATGCTCACTTGCTCTCACACACTCTCACTTGCTTACTTGCTCTCACACACGCTCACACTCACACACTCTCACTTGCTCACACTCACACACTCCCACTTGCTTACATTCATACACTCCCACTCCCACATGCATACACTCACTCACACACACACACTACTAAGAAACAAAAGGACACAAGGAGGGTTGAAAAGCAAAAAGGAGATCGTTACTTTAGAGGAGAGTAGAAAAGTGGAGCAGCTCATTTTGGAGAGAGAGCAGAAAAAGGGGAGCAGAAAGTGGAGCAGGAAGTGGAGTAGCTAGCTTTTCAGAGAGAGCAGAAAAAGGGGAGACCGTGGCTGAAAAAAACTTTGGCTGGAGCATAAGAGAAAGGGACCTTGGCTGGAGCATAAGAGAAAGGGACCTTGATTGGAGTATATAGGGTGCAGAACCGTGGCTGGAAGAGGGGGGCGGATCGAGAAAAAGCAAGCAGAAAAGAGTGAAGAGGAACCGAACCAAGAAGAGGGAAGACAAACCGAGAGAGAAAAAATAATTGAGCTGAAAATGAAAAGTCACAGACCAAAATAGAAGCTGTAAACTGAAGAGTCACGCCATCGCCTAGCCTCCTCGTTGTTGGCCCTCCAGGTTAGTTAGTCTATGCACATGTGGTTTGCATTTTACATGGCAGTAGTGTGTTTCCATTTTATCTCATGTTCAATGGTCCTACTCTCCATTTTATTCACTTCCTCCTTCACTCTATCCTTCTGCATGTTTTATTGCCATTAAGCATGAGTTTTCCTTCCTCTTCCCCTTCTTTCCCATACCATGTAAGAGCTACCATCACTTGAAAAAAACTCCTCTGCCCACACTCACCCAAAAATAGGCAAACAGAGGCAATGAGGACGTTGGGAAGGTTGTCAGGTTGCTCAGTTTACAATGTTGTGTCTTTTCTATTTTATTTTTTTTTTGTTCTTAGCGTTAATCATGGTTGCTGCACCTCTCTTGTTTCATCTGTCACAAAAAACATGGTTGCAGTCTCCATTTCATGCCACTGTCAAGTTGTCATTAAGGGAAGCTAAATGGGTGTTTTTTTTTTTTTCGGTTTGGCCACCAGCTTATGTTTTAAAAAAATTTAATTGAAGGTGAGTCAGGAAGAAAATGAGAGTGATCTCTAAACATATAGATATATATATAGATACATGTGGGCATATATGTATAAGAAAAGAAATGAACCAAGAGGAGGAGTTTCTGATTTCCAGGAAGATTACGTGTATGGGTCACTTTTTAAAAGACAAGTCATTTAAAGGCAAGGATGATGTATATATATATATATATATATATATATATATATAAGCATATATGTATGAAGAAAGTGAACCAAAGTGAGTGTTTTTGGTTTCTTGGAAGATTCGCATAGCGTCAATTTTTTTTTATTTATTTAAAATTTTTAATTTTTTTTATTTTTGTTAATTTTTATTTTTTTAGTTATTCATTAATTTATTTATTTTCTTTTATAAGTATGTATTATATATGTATATAATGTATTATATATATCTATATATATATAAATAAATATAAATATAAATATAAATACATATATATATATATAAATATATAAATATGTATATAAATATATATATATATTTTATATTTATATATATATATATATATATACATATATATATAATACATTATATATATATATATATATATATGCATGTAGAAGGCTTTCCTAGACGTGAACGTTCATTGCATGCAAGGTGCAATGTATGTGGTGTGCAAAATGCATATTGATTACTGGGCATTCATGTTTTTTTTTTGTTTTGTCTTCTCTTCGTTTTTTTTTTTTGCTTTGTTTCTTTTGTCTTTTGTTTTTTGTTTTTGTTTTTTTTGTTTTTTGTCTCTTTTGATTTTTTTGTTTTCCTCTTCCTTTTTTTTTTTACTTTTTATTTTATTTTATTTTATTTTATCATATTCTATATATATATATATATATATATATTTATATATATATTTATGTGTGTGTATATATATATATATATATATTTACATGTATATATATATATATATATATGTATATGATGAGTTGTCTTTTGCCACGCATGTGTATATTATATGCATGAAGAAAAGTGATATTGGATATTCAAGGAGTGCATACAAGGATGTGGGTTGTCTTCCATTTTTTATGCATCATGTTTTTAATTTAATTTAAGTGTTTATTTTGTTCTTGTCACAATTAGTATGGTTACCATTGTTACTATCCTTATTATTATTTTGTCCTAACTTTCAATGGTGTCACGTGAGAACACTAATCTCCTTAGGCACTTAGTAGAGGTCATGTGGGATTCTTAAGCATCCCCTTTGGCCTTGAGAGTTAGTACATGTTTGTTTTAAAATAATAATAATACAAAAATAAATACTTTAATTAAGCATTTTCCTTTATTTATGAAATTAGCGTGTGAGGATTTTTATTCTCCTCGATTACATAAGATCATGTGAGATTTTAATCTCCTTAGATCCTTTTAAAATTAGCACATTTGTTTTTAAAAATAATAATAATTAAATATTGACTTTATTTAAATAATTTTCCATTATTTATGAAATTATCATGTGAGGATTTTCTCCTCCTCGATTACATGAGATCATATGAGATTTTAATCTCCTTAGATCTTTAAAATTAGCACATTTGTTGTAAAAATAACAATAATAATTAAATATATACTTTAATTAAATATTTTTTATTATTTACGAAATTATCGTGTGAGAATATTGTTCTCCTCGATTGCATGGGGTCATGTGAGATTTTAAGCTCATTGGATTCCCAAAATCAGCATATATTTGTTATAAAATAATAATAATAATAATAATAACAATATTACACAAATAAATGTCTTAATTAAATGATATCTTTTCTTTATATGATCAAATTCATTCTTTATAATAATTTCATTTTATTTAAATTTCAAAATAAGGATTAAAATTCCAAAAAACACAAATTTTAAAAAGAAAAAATGAAGAGGTCAAGAGAGCTGGATTAATCAGATTGTCATAAATTAAGACACACAGATCAAACCTGAATTTCGTTTTGTTTATGGACATCTGTTCAATTTAAACTCTCATGTTCTCATCATAAAATTTACAAATAATCAACCAATAAACATGCCATTTGGTCGAACTACGTGGACTTTGATCCCTATCGTAGGGTACGTAGGCCCTAGGTTTTCATCCTAGGTCAAGTCCGCCTTTTGTAAATATCTATCTGTTTGCCTTCATTCTTGTTGTTTTGTCTCCTCTGTTTAATAGGCATGCATGTCGATAAAAGGGTAATTGAGATAAATTTAAAGGCCATATTTTATTTCAATTGACTAGTTTAAGGTAACCGTCCTTATGGACGGGTGTTGTGGGGTGCTAACACCTTCCCCACACTCAAATAGACTCTTGAACTCATTTCTGATTTCGCAGACCACGTTGCCTTTTTTCTTTTTTTATTTTAAATGGGTTTTCCAAAGTTTTCCATTAAAAATTTTAGTGGTGACTCCAAATAAATTGATGTTCAAGACTCGTTTTTGGGAATCAATTTAAACACATTTATTTTATTCCATCAAAAGGTCGGTTATGACAATGATAGTGCGGATCTCCACTACCATCATACTTGGTGAACTTAGGCACTTTGAACTTTTTAGGGATGGGTACCTCCGAGGCTAAACATAATTCCTCAAATTCGACAGACTTCCAGTTAGTCGGCCTCTGCAGAGCTCGCAGCCTGTCCTTAACCTCTGCTATATCTTCTTCCCAATCCTTCTTCTCGTTGCCCTTTTTCATCTTAAGGCTAGTATTGGCAACAGGCTGAACAGGACTAATGATCCCGATAGTCAGCTCCCCTCCTGGATGGTCATAGGGGGAAACACCCCCTTGGTTCCATTCTTGATACCCCTGTCCTTCCGCCCCTGAAGCCAAGGGATTTGGTGGTCAACTTACCATTATAGGTCTTTGTGTCGGTTCCGGTACCCCGGTGGCAAAAGGACTACTCGAAGTTACTCCCGGTATTTCAACACTTGTATTAGGGGTGTCGTGGTCTACATTAGTGGGGTTTGGGGGAACATTATTTGCAGTCACACTCGAACTCATATTCTGCAATAGCTTCATCATTTCTAACATTTGAGATTGCATTATCCCTATTTAATCCTTCAGGGCTCCCACTTCGGCTTCTAACCGCTACTCAGTTTCGGATCGACTATTTTCGGTGGCCATAGCTCTAGCACGCGCTCTGGTTAAATACATTCTTCTTGGCGACTGAGCTTGGTTAAATGAATTCTTTCCCCCTCGGGCAATATTGGCTTTTTACTTGCTTTATTTTTAAGAAAAAAAAGGACTTTAATAATAAAATAGTTACCTGGGTTTCTGATTTTTCAATATGTTGACTTGGCATAAAGGGTATAAGGACCATGGACCTTTGAATATTTGAGGGTACGTATTGTAACACTCAATGAATCAAAGTTAACAGCTAACACAAGGGACATTTAATATCCACATGCATAGGTCTATTTTGCATCACACAACCTACTTCCTCACATAATTTCTGATATTCCATATATACAGTAACGAACATATTTGATAGCCAAAAGAAGAAACCATGCATTTTACTAAAAAATAGAATGTTTGATTATGTTATACATCAAAGTAACCCAATCTATGAGTTCACTTTACAAAATACTAAAATTGTCTCTGCCTCTACTCATCTAAAATTTCATTAACATCTTCAAATCCTCTATAAGGTTATGACATAAAGTGAGAAATTCAGTTACAGCCACAAGAATCTTCGTAGGGATAATGTGTTGTTCAGGTTTCTTATATGCGTAAATGAATTCAGGAATGGCATCATTGGCAAACAGAATCATTCTTTTGAAACGTTCTAGCCACATTTCTTTCTCGATCACTTGCTCCTTGTGGCGAGCCTCCCACAATCGAGCCTTTTCTACTTGATGGTTGAGCTGTTCGATCAAGTTTTGTATAGCTATCACATTATCACTCTTGACCTTGGTCACCTCACTCATCTTTTCTTCTAGCTGTTTAACGAGTACATCAATTTCTCGTTGGAGATCACTAGGAGACTCAAGTTCTTCTGCCTGCCTCATCATGGCATCCTTTTCCTTAACAACATTTAACAATCGAGCTTGATAATGGAGGGCCTTTTTATTATTTTCTTCAGCCAGTTTTTGAATCCTCCTTATGGTGTTTTTCAACTTGTCATTTTCCTCTTTCAATCTTCTCAACTCGATGTTCATCTTTGACTCTTTTCTCCTTTTTGCTCTCTCGTCTTCTCGTAACTTGGATAAGTTTTCCAAGTGTCTTTTGCTTACTTCCTCCAAGCTTTGTAGCTCAGCCTTTTTACCTTCTAATTGTTTGGCTAAACATTCATGAACCTCTTGTAAGTTGTTACTTGATAAGGGGTTAGAGATCCCAAAGGTGGATGAGTCCCACTGGTCCTTTTCTTAAGCCAAGCCTCATATCTTTTCGTGGTTGCTATGGTGCGCTTCCCTAACTCGAACCTCCCTTTACACATTACATGGCTCTATGCATCCCTTATCTGATGGATCATTTCCACAATTAGAGGATCATTATAGTAGAAGCTGACTCTTCACACAGCTTCTTCAGACGAGATGTCCTGCTCGTATGCAAATTGGGAATGCGCAACCATGGGATTATAATTAATGCATCCTCGGGCACCCATAAGAGGAACGTTAGGAAAATTTCCACAGCAGTAAATAATATCCTCACCTTCCCACCAAGAGAGCTTCCACTAAATGGTGGTATCTTCAAGTCCTTCTATTTTCTTGATCCATTGATCGTGGCTCATTTTTGCTTGCTGTGGAATTGAAACTTCACGACGTGGATAATCTCGGATCAGGTGATGGATGGTGTCGAATCTCATACCAAGTTGATATTCCTTACCATAAACATGATTAACCCACCCTATATTCAACAGTGGCAAACAACACTTCAACTTTCCTTTCTTTTCTCTATGGTAAAAACTTAATGTCAAAAATGTTTCTACTAGAAACGCTGATACTGGATTCACATGGAGATTTTCTACCATCCACAGGATACTTACTACTGCCAGATCAACTATGCCCACTGCTGATGGGAATAATACTAACCCATATACTGCCAAAGCAAGCACTCTTCTGAAAACAACCCAGTTCCCCTTCTTAGCTAAAGCTTCCAACCTTTTCTCTAAATATTTCCTAGATAATCCTTTTATTGCACCAGAGCGGCATAATTGTACTCGTGTAGGTTCCTCCCCTAGAATTTAGGCTACAACGCATTTGGAAGGGAGATGCCCAGGGTACAAGTAGACGAGGGTGTCTTTGGTAACAGGTATCTTCATCAATCCCCCGTATTCTTCCAACATGGGTGTAAGTTGGAAAGTTGGAAACGTGAAGCATCTCAATGAATCCTCCCAATGTTGGGCTAGTGCTATAAGTGCATCGGGTTGGATAGGGATTGATAGCAAATCTAAGATGTCTCCATAATCCTTTTGAAAATAGCGGAGCTGCTCCCCTCTAAGTTTCCCACTCATAATGATTAAGCTCTCCACTGATTCAGCTTCTACCTTCACTTGAAGTCTCTTCCTAGTCAAGGTCATTCCTGTTGGGCTTGTATCTTGTGGTTGTGTGGTGTTCGATGAGTCCTTCATATCTTTATGCCAATGAAAATGACGATTCACTGTAACAAGTCCATTGGTTAGAAACAAAATGAAATGAGCACATAACTTATTCAATCAATAGATTACTTGTCACTTTATTCACTATTAATCGCCAAGAGCTTTATTAATCCATTGGGAATAACAAATATAAATCTCAACCCAAGGAGAAATAAATCCTCACATGGGCGAGGCTTAAATAAGTGAGCCAAATAATCTATTGATATATTATTTTCACAAGAATTATTGATTTTCAAGAAGCTCCCAACTCTATCAATGCACCATTGGGCCAACCTTCCCGTACTGACAAAACTTTCAATTTTAGCTCATTTCATTTGGCTAATAACACATATAGAAATGTTGTGATAATTCAATACCCCATAAAAGATTTTTTTCTTTTAAAAAAAAAAATGTAATCATGCTATGAATGATGTGTCAACATGCAAAATGAGAGTGTAATATTCTCTATTAGTGTCCTAACTCGAGTCAACCCTATATGTGAGAACGGTACCCTAAAGACGGTAGGCCCTAGGAAGGTTATCTATTAAGTTTGGTCCATTAAGGTGCGTAGTTCTGAGGGTAGGTCTAGCATCTTAGAGTATTACTGGTCTTCAGATTGCCCCCACTTAAAAGAGTAAGGATCTCACGACATGAATTAGACTAAAAGAGGACAAAATCCCACTCCAATCAAATCCACATAGCGAGGTACAACCTGAGCGAGGTCTTCACGGTAATCTCTAGAAGCAAGAAGCTTCACAGGAAAACCAATACAAACCTCTACTAACTTAAGGCAAGCAAGGACCCGGGTATAAAGCCCAAAAGTGTGTGAGGTAGAATGTCAACGTGCTTAAGATGTGAGGGAAGCATATAAACCTCTAAACCAGTAGTTTACCCAACCTTCATCTATCGAACAGCTAAATTGCAAGAGAAGCCAAGAGCTTACAATATAAACAGGGGTCGTCTATCCAAAGTTTTTTATTCCACATGTTATCTGTCCTAGCATATGTGTTGCAAATAAACTAACGAAATTATATAGCAAGTGAAGGACATTAAGCATGTTGTATGACTAAAAAGGAAGACATACACTTATACAAACAGCAAAATTAAATAGCAAATACATGAGAAGATACAGGCATATCGTGCGACCACTGTGAACACCCCACCCAAATTAATAATAATAATAATAATTACAATAATAATAATAAATAGAATTAAAAAAATTCAAAAAATATAAAATAATAAAGTAATAATAACAATTAATCAAAACAAAATTGCAAAAGGCAAACAAAATGAAAGTAATATGGAAAAAACCAAATATAAGAACCAAAAATGATAAAAAGGAAAATTCAAGATGTATGGCAATCATCTTGCAAAAAATAAAATGAACAAAGCCACATACTTGAAATGGAATTGCAAGACCTTCTCACATGCTCACTTGCCCTCACACACATGACACACATCACTCTCACATGCTCACTTGCTCCTCACATGCTCATTTGCCCTCACACACATGACACACATCATTCTCACACACTCACACTCACACTCCCACATGCTCATTTGCTCCCATATGATCATTTGCTCTCACCACATGACATACATCACTCTCACACACTCACATTCTCACTCACGGACACCTCACTCTCACACACTCACACTCTCACACATCCACGGACACACACACTCACCACATGCATGCGCCCATGCACACACATGCACAAGAGGACAAGGGGGACAAAAAAGCAAATGGGAGTGGTTCTGCAACATGGTAGACGGTGGGGTGGCTGGAGCAGTGAGAGAGGAGTGTGGCGTGGCTGGAGGTGGCAGCAAAAGTGGAGATCGTGTGCAGCAAAGTGGTGGCTGGAAGTGGCAGAAAAAGCAAGGGAAAAAGGGAGCAAAGGGCAGAAAAAGAGAGGAGACGTTGGAGCATAAAGGGAGGCAGCAAGCCGAGAGGAAAGGGGGAGAAAAATGCTGGGAAGAAAGAGGTTTTGGCTGAGAAGAAAAGAGAGTTGGAGAAGAGAAGAGAGGAAGAGAAAAGAAAGGAGAATCAAGCTGAAAAGGAGAGAGCCACGTGACCAAGAAGAGAAGAGGAGCTGAAGAAGAAAAGGAGAGCAACAAGGATAGCAGCAAACCGTGAGGAATAACGTTGAACGAAGGAGGAAGAATGAAGGCAGCAACGTGTGGGAGAAACCAAGTTGAATGAAGCAAGGAAGCAAGGCAGCCACATGAGGAAAGAACAGTAGGAAGACGAACCGGAAATGAGGCAGCAAACCGAGAGCCAAACTGCAGAAACCGAAAGCTGAACAAAGCTGTCCAAAGTGCAGAAAAACTGTGGAAGTAACGTCCAAAATTCTGGAGTGAAAAGGTGCTGAAGTTTAGACCATCCAAGGAGCAAAAAAATGGAGAGTTGGATGCCAAAATGATGTGCATAAACAAGGAAGTCTGAATCCAAAACAAAGTGGCAGCAAAGGAAGGAAGAGAAGCTGAACCATGGAAGGAGATAAACTCTATTTTAAACTCAAAAAACAGAGGTGAACAGAGGAGAGCTTAGGAAGCACAAGGAAGAAGAGAAAGTGTGGAGAAGAAGAGAAGCTCTCAGCCTCCATCTTCCAGCCAAGAAGTAGGGACACTTGCTGCAGAATTTCCAACGCTGGAACCAACCAGAAAAAAACCAACAAAGCTGTCCAGCGAAACTCCAAAGAAGCTGTCTGTTTTCTGCACTTCCAGCCAAGACTAGCGACTTTGAGGGGCTGTTGGAGGTTCATCTTCCATTGTTGGGTGAGGAGGAGGAGGTCCTTGTTCATTGGAGCACAAAGGAGGAGCTGAAAAACCAGGTATGGCTGCACGTTCTTCACTGGCCGAAAATTCTGCTGCACGTCGTTACTGTTCACCTGATTTCCTTCAATGCAATTTCATGCACGTGCACTGTTCACGCACTCTAACATGCAATGCTACTGTTCACGTGTTTAATTTTGTGTATTTTTGTTCATTATAATTTAGACATTAGCTTTGATTAATTATGGCCATTATATATGAAATTAGCATGTGGGAATTTTGTTGCTCTTGATTGTCGGGATTATGTGAGTTTTTTTCATCTCCTTAAGTCTTTGCAATTAATCAAATAATTGGAAGACAATGAATATTAATGAAATGTTAATGAAAGAATGTTGAAAAATAATTGAATGATAATTAATGAATATTGTCATGACGGATAAAAATTATTGTGTGAGAATTTTGTTCTCCTCGATTACCGGGGGTTATGTGAGATATTAATCTCCTTAAATCCTCGTAATTAGTTGAATAATGGAAAAGTTACAATTAATATTAATGAAATGTTAATTAATAAATGGTGAAAAAAATAAAGGAATGACCATATATACTAATGAAATATTAATGAAAGAATGTTGAAAAATAATTGAATGGTAATTAATGAATATTGTCATGATGGATAAAAATTATCGTGTGAGAATTTTGTTCTCCTCGATTACCGGGGATTATGTGAGATATCAATCTCCTTAAATCCCTACAATGAATTGGATAATTAAAAAGTGACAATGGTACAAATGAAATATTAATGGGGGAATGATGGAAAATAAATCAATGATAATTTTGGATTAAATCATAATAGTCATAATCAAAATGCTTGCTTTAATATGCCGTTTGTGAAATTATCGTGTGAGAATATTGTTCTCCTCGATTATCGGGGATTACGTGAGATGTTAATCTCCTTAAATCCCTACAATGAATTGGATAATTAAATAGTAACAATGATACAAATGAAATATTAATGGGTGAATGGTGGAAATAAATTAACCATAATTAAATGTTAAATTCTGATTAAATCATAATAATAATCATAATCAAAATGCTTGCCTTAGTAAACATTCCCTATCATTTGCGAAATTATCGTGTGAGAATATTGTTCTTCTCGATTGTGCGGGATTACGTGAGGTTCTAATCTCCTTAAATCCCTATAATTAATTCCGAAATGACAATAATATTAATAATAATACAAAAAATAAATAAATGGACAATAATTAAATGTTAACTTTGATTAAATATTTATGCAAATGGATCGTGTGTGAATACTTGTCTCTCTTCAACTTCCCGGGCTCGTGTGAGATTTTAATCTCCATAGAACCCGAAAATTAGCATATATTTGTTCAAAGACAAACAGATAAACCAATAAATAACAGTACTTAAATTAAATTGTCTACCAATAACCAATAATAATAATCAATATTTATCAACAATAAATTCAAAAACTCATAAAATAAAAAAATATATTCCTTTCATTATAAATTATGCATGTATTCCCAAAATGTAAACTCTCAAAACTCAAAAAAATTAATAATAATAAAATCGACAAAAAAATTTAAAAAAAAAAAAGAAAATGTGAAGAGTTCAGGAGAACGAGGTTAATCAGATTGTAGTAAATTAAAACATACAAACCAAATTCCTATCCCGTTTTGTTTACAATGATCTGTTTTAATTAAAATCCTCCTATTCTCATCACAAATAAAAAAAACCATCAATCATAAAAATGCCTTTTGGTCGAACTACGTGGACTTTGATCCCTCTCACAGGGTACGTAGGCCCTAGGTTTTCATCCTAGGTCAAGTCCGTCCTTTGTAAATATCCATCAGTTTGCATGCATTTTCACTTTTTTGTCTTATATGTCTAACGTGCATCCATGTCAATAAAAGGGTAATTGAGATTAATTAAAGGCCATATTCTATTTCAACTAACTAGTTTAAGGTAACCGTCCTTATGGGCGGGTGTTGTGGGGTGCCTAACACCTTCCCCACACTCAAATAGACTCCCGAACCCATCTCTGACCTCGCAGACCATTTTGCCTCTTTTTTCGTTTGTTTTATTTAAACTGGTTTTCCATAAAAATTTTGGTGGCAACTCCAAATAAAATCGATTTTCAAAATTCTATTTTTGGGAATCGGTTTTAAACTTGTTTTTATTCCATCCCGCCCAAAGGTCGGTTACGACAACCACAAGAGATAAATAAACAAGAAACACAAAAAAAAAAAAAAAAGAAGAATTAACCATTAAATCAAATAAAACACAACAAGGGCAATTAAAATAACAAGGAGCCATATTATTTCAACTAACTAATTAAACAGGCTTGACTCATGAATAATCCCCAGTGGAGTCGCTAAACTGTCGTAACCAACCTTTTGGCGAAATAAAATAAAAAGGTGTTTAAATTGATTCCCAAAAACGAATATTGAAAACCAATTTATTTGGAGTCGCCACTAAAATTTTTAATGGAAAACTTTGGAAAACCAATTTAAAACAAAAAGAAAAAGGCAATGTGGTCTGCGCAATCAGAGATGAGTTCAGGAGTCTATTTGAGTGTGGGGAAGGTGTTAGGCACCCCACAACACCCGTCCATAAAGACGGTTACCTTAAATTAGTCAGTTGAAATGGGATATGGCTTTAAATATAACTCAATTACCCTTTTATTGACATGCATGCCCGTTAAACAACAAGGAAAAAAACGACAATAATGGAGGAAAACAGATAGATATTTACAAATGGCGGACTTGACCTAGGATGGAAGCCTAAGGCCTACGTACCTTGTGATAAGGAACAAAATCCACGTAGTTCGACTAAATGGCATCTTTATTGGTTGATGATTTGTGAATTTTGTGATGAGTACATGAGGGTTTCAATTAAATGGATTTTCGTAAACAAAACATAATTGGGATTTGGTTCGTGTGTTTTAATTTACAACAACCTGATTAATCTAACCCTTTTGACCTCTTCATTTTTCTTTTTTTTTAATTTATTGTTTTTTCAGTTTTTGGGATTTTAATCTTTATTTTGAAATTTAAATAAAATGAAATTATTATAAAGAATGAATTTGATCACGTAAAGAAAAGATATCATTTAATTAAGACATTTATTTTGTAATATTGTTATTATTGTTATTATTATTTATAACAAATATGTGCTGATTTTGTGGATCCAAGGAGATTAAAATCTCACATGACCCCATGCAATCGAGGAGAATAATATTCTCACACGATAATTTCGTAAATAATAGAAGGTATTTAATTAAGGTAAATGTTTAATTACTATTATTTTTAGAACCACTGTGTACCAAATTTAGGGATCTAAGGAGATTAAAATTCGATCCCGTGCAATCGAGGAAAACAAAATTCTCACACGATAATTTCATAAATAATGGAAAATATTATTAAAGTCAATATTTGATTATTATTATGTTTAAACAAGTGTGTACTAATTTTAGGGATCTAAAGAGATTAAAATCACACATGATCCCAGGCAATCGAGGAGAACAGAATCCTCACACGATAATTTCATAAATAATGGAAAATATTTAATTAAAGTAAATATTTAATTATTATTATTTTTACAACAAATGTGCTAATTTTAAAGATCTAAGGAGATTAAAATCTCATATGATCTCATGTAATCAAGGAGGATATAATCCTCACACGATAATTTCATAAATAATGGAAAATTATTTAATTAAATTATTTATTTATGCATTATTGACAATGAATATTAAATTTTAATGCCTGAGGGGATTAATAGTCCCACACGACTTCTACTAAATTATTCACAAAAGCCTGAGGAGATTTAGGGTCTCACACGGCCTTTGTTTAAATGGTTAAGGAGATTAATATTCCCATGTGGCATTGTTGAAAATTGGGACAGAATAATAATGGTGATAGTAATAGTGAAAAGAATACACTAAACAATAATACAAGATAAAGTAGAATAAACAAACAAATGAATAAATAAACACATAAATAAATGAATAAAATAAAATAAAAATGTCCAAAAATATGAAAATAGAAGACACTCCCTTACAGCCTGCCATGCACATCTCTCAAGAAATCCATGCAATTACCTTTCATAGATGGCCATATCTCTTTGGTGCATATATATACATACATATTCATATATATATATATATATATATATATATATATAATGAAATGCATAATAAAATAAAATAAATAATAAAACAAACAAGAAATAAGATAAGGTAAAACAAACAGGCAAATAAATAGAATAGGTAAAATAAATGAGTAAGTAAAAAAACAGGTAAGGAAAAAAAGAAAAAGAAAAGGGAACCCCCCTATGTTTTTGCCATACAGTTCACTAGGTATGCATCAGGCCCTTTCCTTCATGCATGTAATATACCCACACACTTCATCTCACTTTCCCCACCTAGAGTGACCTATCTTAACTTCAACTACTCCCATGCCTACGTCTCTCCTGAGCTCGCGGAACTAACCTAAGACATTGGTGTTTGTCCCAATATATTCCTCTAACACGTTTGGTTTGTTCGCCATTTCACTGAGCTTATATCCCCATTTCCCATTTTTATAATAGCCTAAAGTTCTCGAACTATAGGGGACCCAAGGTGTCGCGCCTCAAAATAATCCCACTGGCTTGAAAGTTATTGCCCTCATGATGTACTAGTGGTACGCTATAGCCATCAATGCCCCCAACTGAGTTAGTACTAGTAACAGCACTATGCCATAAGCTGCAGCGTGAATCAAGGATACCTTTTGAGCCAGGAAAACACTAAGTACTATGCAGTCATCGGAGGGTCTGGTAGTGTAGTAGACGAGGATGAAGACCATGTTATCGCAGCTCCTAAGCAATACCGAGAGTATCACGTGAGCCGGCTTGGTTTTCGCAGCTGATGGTGAGGATGACAGTAACGTAAAGGAAGAGAAAGGCAATGACAAACTAGACTGGGAAAGCATTATGAAAGGACTTGAGCTTAAGCTCGACCAAGTCGAAGAGAGTGGCAGGAGGAGGGATTACATGGTCTTCATCAAGGTGGGCATGCATGGAGGTCGCTACCTTACCCATTCCATGTTGCCAGTGTAGAGAAGTTGGTGGTGGCGTGCATGATGGACCTAACATTATCCACTCACTGCTGCTGCCTTCATGAGCTCTCCACGATTTCTGGTTGTTTTCCCATAGCAACATCTTGGCTTGATCATGCTTCATAACACCTTTCTACTCTCCATAATTTTCCCTTAGCTGTCTGTGTTTCCCACCTCAAAGCAGGGGCAAAAGACATCCTTTGAAACTCTCTTTCCCCTTCAAGTAATAAAACTCTTTCATTGGCACCAAACCCCTTTCATCCGAGTTGCCAACACCTCACCTCAGTTCATTCTTAGTTGGTTCTTTACCAACTCACCTCCTTATTTTCTTTATCCTAACTCACTATTCACCACTCTGCTTTTTGGCCATGGAAACAGGGGTTTCCAGAGACCATCATCTCTCCCTCCTATTTCTCTTTTACTTCATTCAATCAAGGCCCTTGTACTTCCTTGATCTCACCTTATCTCCCTTGGTCACTTACTCCCACTCAAAGCTAATAGGATTGGGCACTCAAGTTATGGCACCGATGCAAAGAAGAGTCATGTGGAATATAACACAAAGCTAAAAAATAACCAAAAAAGCAGAATGAAATACCTTGTTTCCAGTGGTAGCTGTTCAACCTTCGTTTGTTCTTCTCTTGTTCTTGGATTTGTTCCTCATGACTTTAGCTAGAACTCCTTTCCTTTCTCCTCAGCGCACACTTTCCTCACTCTATACTCAGTTTGCTCTTCGCAGTTGGTCTCGATTTTGCTCGTTTGTTGCTGCCGCTCCTCTCTCTTTTTTCTCTTCTTTTCTCCCCTTTTTTCTCCCTGCCACAGTCCAGTAGTCCCTTCCCTTTTAAGCCTCCAGCCTTCTTCTCTTTTTCTGCTTTCTTCCTTTCTTTTTCTGATGCACACTGCCTCCCTTTTCAGCCACTATCGTTGCTTCTGCTCCCTCCCACCTTTTAGCAACAAACCCTCCTTTTCTTCTCGTGTCTCCTACTCCTTTTTGTTTTTTCAGCCTTCCTTGTGTCCTTTTGTTTCTTAGTAGTGTGTGTCCGTGAGTGTGTGCATGTGGGAGTGGGAGTGTATGAGTGTGAGCATGTGGGAGTGTGTGACTGTGAGCAAGTGAGAGTGTGTGAGAGCAAGTGAGCAAGTGAGAGTGTGTGAGAGCAAGTGAGCAAGTTTGCATTTTTATTTTAATTAGTTGGCCTTTCTCTCCTCTTTGTATTTGGATTAATTCAAAAATTTGTTGACCCTATTCATTTTATTTTTTTTGCAAGATGATTATCATGTCTTTACTTCAAATATATATTTTGAATTTTTCCTTTTAATATTTTTTGGTTTTATATTTGGTTTTTCCCATGTTACTTCTATCTTTTGCTTTTTGCATTTTTGTTTTTAATTAATTAATTTTTAAAATTTTTAATTTTATTTATTATCATTACTATAATTATTAAGTACATTCAAAGGCTAGTGTTGGCTCTATAATCAATTGAATCCCTCTGAATTCTACATGCCAGATTGACTAACGCGTATGTTATTTCTTATTGAAATGCTTTAGATAACATATTCTCAAAGGCCAAAGTTATAATATATAGTATGGCACAATTCTACTTTATTATTTGTAGAAAGAGATGCTGAAAACTACCATTCAAATAAGTTGATAAAGACAGCCAAGCTATTTTCTAGAAAGATATATATAATTATCTCTGACATCAGCATTGAATCTCTGTAGTTAAAGGGAATTAGAGAACTAAGAAAGTAAATAGATGCCTACAATCTTTACGTTAATGGCAGCATGTAGAGGAGATATTCTTGGGAGGGGCATGTCATCTGAAAATGGAGCTTCTAACAGAACATCAATAATTTGCTTATTCCTAGTTTGGACTGCCAAATACAATGAGGATTAACCCGACTTGTTCAAATAATTAGCCACACATTTATTTGCATGGAATAGAATAGTGGTCCCTTTAACATGGTTGTTGCAAACAACCTCATGCAAAGCTATATTCCCATATTCATTGGTTAATCTTGTTATGTCTTCATTTTTGTTCTCCGAAGAAGATTTTTATTTCTCTACGTTATGTTGGTAGAGAATGAGTTTGATTATACCTAAACTCTTGGCTCTAGTAGCAACATGGTGTGGAGTATCACCTTTCAAGTTTCTCTTGGTAAGTAGCTGAGGAAAGTGAAGACCAATTAGCTTTGTAATGCTTTCTTTTCTAAAATAGGTAGCCTCATGAAGCAGTGAATCTCCTACGCATGAGACTTGATACAAAATAGCAGACAAAGGTAGCTTCTTCCCCGAAGATACTTGCTTCAACTCATCAACAAACCTATCTACATGCCTAATCTTACCCATTTTTACCATACCATTAAATGTCAATTCATGGGATATTATGAGATTTATTGAACTTAAATGCATGATTTGATAATATTTTGTGGTAATTTGGGATTAAAGGCGATTTCGTGCAAAATGTACTTCGTAAGGGTAAAATTATAATTTTTCCATTGATTTTACTCAATTTAATTAAATTAGAGAATATGGGATATTATAATACTCAAATTTTTGCATTCAAGTTAAAGTCAAAGGCAAGCTAGAATAAGTTGCAATCATAGACCAGAAGAATTGAAAAATTGTAAAAAGGCCCCAAGAATGCTTGTTGTGTTTTTTGCTATGGCGAACTCATCCTAGCCTGTGAATTTCTTTTAGTCAGATTCGAACCTAGTTGCGAGAACACGACCTAACTCACATCTTTTTAGCCATCAAGGTTCCTTCTGAAGGGCTAGACCTCATTTTCTCATTGCTCCATCATCTTTCTGCTCTTCCATGGCTATTCTTGGTGATTTGGAACTTGGTGAAGCTTTCCTTATCGCCATGAGTAGCTAAACACCACTTGCCCAAAGGATATTTAATGAGGCTTGAGCTTGGAGCATTAACTAGGGAGTTTTTCTAAATCTTTTCCATTATTTCCTTCTTGTAGTCATTGTATCTTGGTTAGATAATTTTGATTACATTGATAGGTTAAACTATTTTGCTGTAAATTCTATATTATGGATTAAGTTATGAGATTCATGCTTTGATGTGTGATTTGTAAGGATTACTACTACATTTGATTGTAGAAGTATTTAGTTTGATATAATCTAATATATATCAAGATTGATTGTAGTAGCTTGGTAGCACTTGGTTAAGTTGCTTAAGTTATCTTCACATCTTTATATTGATCTCCCATTAATGTATTAAATAGAGTAGTTAATGTTGTTGTGAGCCTTTGGGTTAAAGATTTCATAAACAACTTGATTTACCTAGTGTTTGAATGGTATTTCAAACCACTCATAGAAATGGTTATCTAAAGAAACAACCATTTATCTTTTATGAAGCTAAGAAGGCCGAATTAAAGCTCCAACAGGCATTTCATCATTATTTGCATTAAAATCCAATTATTTGGTCAATCTTCACTTTATAACAAAAACCCTAAAAACATTCTCAGTTTGTTGCATCCAGTTAATAAAAACAAAGACAAAACCCTGATTTCCCCCTTTTGTTCACATATTTTTGCATTCAAATTACCTAGGAGGCTCCTTGAAGTGGACACGATCCAGATTGTACCACTATAGTGCATTTTTGAATCTAGTATTGGCTTTTGACTCCCTAATAACGAGGGTTCGGTCAATTCCTATTTTGAACAGCCTTTTCTGTTTAAATACACATACACAATTTTTCTCCCAAAAAAGTTTCTCTCGCACTAGTGTTGGTTGTGATGGTGGATTTTGTCTATTAGTACTGGAGAACTTTTGTGCTTTTAGTTCTTCAAACCTGTGATTACATCTCTTTCTCTTGCTTGCTGCCTCATTTTCTTCTACAGGAATTTGCACTTGATCCATATTTCTAGCTTTCACTTAAGATGCAAACCCCCTTATATAAAATTCAAAATTGTTTTGCCAATGATCAACTTGTAGAGGAAGACTGAAGTCAATATAATTAAAAATATTTATAGTCAATGCAAGCAGATCAAGAAAAAATTTAGAGTTAGTTAGCACATGTATGTGCTAATTTTAAATTGTTGTTTGAATCTCATTCTGTGAACATCATATCTTTATGAAGCAATTGATATCGATTAAGCAACTTTTAAATGAGCCATATTTACCTAGTCAAAATGCCGAAATTAAAAGATGACTTATTTTGAATTTTAAAGATGTTAAATGGTACATTGATTTTTTAAATTACAAGTTTATCATTCATATAAGAGAGTGGTTTAAGTTGGTTACTAAATGATAAAAACAAGAGTCTTTGATGGGAAGAAATTGCGTTAAGTGCGAGGGTTCTTAGTGCGAGTGATTTCTCCTAAAAGATGTCTCTAAGATCATGGCTGAAGGTAAGTTTTATATCTAATTCTCTTACTATTATGCGCTCTAATTATATTCTCTTTCTGAGTTCCTTTTGTAGTTTAAGATTGTTCATGGATTCGGTTGACCTAATTATATTGGATTGGATTTAACCAAGACAAAATAAAAAATTTACAAATTTTACTGGGACAAATTGAGTCCTAGATTCACATAAGACTAACTTGAATTTTTATTTTATTTATAGTAAAATTTTAAACTATTAGTTCTTTTTAAGTTTTAATCACTTTTTATTCCTTAGTCTTTTTCATTTCTTCATTTGTTTATTTCAAAGCTTAATTTTTTTAATTTTTTCTTTAAAAAATTGTTTTTATTGATAAAATTTTTTTTAAAATAGTATATAGACCCGACTTTGACCATGTGTAACCCAACTTGACCCAATCATTTATAGGGCCAAAATCGGGTTAAATCTGAACCAGATTTCTAAAAAGAAATCAATCTGAAGCTAGGTATAGGTCTTGAATCTTGTAAAAAAATTGATTTGACCCAACCTATGTTCACCCCTATGATATACCAAATGGGGCCTAGGAATAAGAAAATTCATGTTATAATAACTGTAAATCTAGGCTTACATATAAAATAAATTTTAAATTAGGAAGACTTGCTTGTATCTAAAAAATAAAGTCTTTCTCTTATTACATTTTCTATGTGAGATGCATTTATAGGTATTCATTTTCTTAATTGTGTTTGCTTCCTTTCCATGAAAGACATATGGTAATCTACTACAAAACATCACTTACCTTGTCAAATGAATCCCAAAAGAAGACTTGCTTGTATTTTAAAAAATAATTCTTTCCCTTGATTTGTTTCTTATTATATTTTCTATATGATATACATTTTTTCCATTTAAATTGACCAAAAGATTATAGACTTTATTTGAATTTTTAATTTGACCATGACTATACAATGATATTCATATGTTTAGAATATTTATTTTCTTATAAAATTATAATAATGCCTTGTGTAATTAAATGAGAATACTTAAAATATAACAAACTCTTGTTCACACTTGGGAAAATCTCTTCATACAATTTTTTTTTTGGCCAACCTCTTCATACAACTTGAAAATATAACAATATTGCTATTGCCTTCTCCATTCACTTTATCTGTATTTCTCCCTTTCACACCATGCATAATAATTACCCTCCCAGTAATATAATTAAGCTTGCGATTGTTATGCATGATTAACTGTATAATTTTTTTTTTAAATGAGGTAATGGTGGATTAATTAATTATGATATTTAATTAACCTTAAACTAAAACCATATTGGACACTAATTAAAAATTCATCTTTAAAATTTATCAACGGCATAAATGATTGGTTTCTTTTTCTTTTTTTTTTAATTCTAATGTAGATATTGTGATTTAAGTTTAGCATTTTCGGAAGAGATTTACGATATGAAACAATGCTTAGGGGGTTTGTTGAGATGATTTTAATAGCAGTTAACTATATATATGGATATAAGATTGTAATTAATTTAGTGGTTTGATAGCTCTCTGAAAGAAAGTTTTCTAGAACAATATTGATAGCAAAACACTTAAAATATAGATAAAATCTCATTGATTTCAAAGAAATTTCATTTATATGTTGGAAACTCTCCTTTGACCATTATTAAGCGTAGATTTAAGCATATATTGTGATGAATTCATAGGAAATGGAGCCGGAAAAGCACAAGCAAAGAAGGGAGGAAACAGTTAAAAAAACAAGAAGATTCCAGTGTCTGGGCACTAGTAAAAGTACTATTGAATTCTTAGATAAGATGTAATCAACTAATCCTTCCTACCTCTAAATTTCTTTCATTCCTTTTGAAAAGACACATCTATGAGTTATCCTCTTTTGTAATTTTATCCATATGCCAGCTTGTCACTCTACTCTCTGCATTTCTTAGAGGAACACAATGTCAGAAATCATTATTTCTTTATAAGCTTGTAATGTCAAGCTTAGGTAAGGGTGGATGAGAAAGGTATTTTTAGCTCAGACCATACCACAAACAAGCATCTATTAGGGCAACATTTCCATGTATTTTTAGCCTTTCCTTTTACCAGGGTTTTATTTTTCTTTTTGCTCCCCTTTATTTTCTTCTTCCTTTCTCTTTTTCTTTTTATTATATTTTTAAAATATTTTTTTAGCTTCCCTATTCATCTTTTGTTCTACATAAGATATAGGCTGTTTGATTTTTTTCACATGCTAACATCAGTCCTTATTCTGCTTCTGTGATATAATGGTGTAAATGACGGAGTTAGTTAGAATGGTTAGGTGAATGAGTGTTGGAAAGAGAAGGAAGAATATTTCAGGCTCAAAGGGGGACATCTAAGGATGATTTTTTAGTTAGCTGGAAAATGGCTTAAATTGACCAAGGAATTCCTAAATCATTTTTCAGATAGTGAGTTACCTCTTTCAATGATGCTTCAAGTTTTGATCAAAGAGGTTCTAGAATGTAATTCATAAGGAACAAATCAAAGTGCGTGCATTCAAATGTTCGAAATCATTTATGAGGTAATGTGAACACCCCATCCTTAATCACTTAATTATTTAATTAATGGATACATCAATTAATTAATAATTAAGAAAATAGGAAAATTAAAAATGTCAAAACTTCAAATGATATTTTCAATTGGGGGCCAATTTGGAATTAAAAATAAAGCATGGGAGATAATTAAATAAACTCAAAATTAAAAAAAAAATAAAATTAGCTAATTAAAATAATTATAATAAATCAAAGAAAAATAATAAAGGAATATAAAAATACAAAATATATTACAAAACAAAAATCAAAAAATCAAAAAATCAAAATTAATTAACAATAATAGTAATAATAATAAAAATTAAATTAAAAAAAAGAAAGAAAAAGGGTAATAAGGCTGCCAGCACGTGAAAACCTATAGGAAAAAGCTAAAAAAAAAAAAAAGCAAAAAGCAAAAAGAGGGAGATGAGGCAGAGGTAGCAACAGAATCAGTGAGTTAATAACCATTTTTGTCTAAGGAGGAGAGGCAGGAGGACGGAGAGGGTGCTGGTAGAGAGAAGTAGAGAGAGACAAGAGTAGAAGAAGGCAACAGCACCACCGAAGGAGAAAAATTAGTGAAAGAGCTGGGACTGAGGGACAAAAGAGTTTTTGGGAAGGGGAATAGAGAGTAAAGAGACCAAAGGAGAGAGCTATGAGTGAAGACATAGAAGCAGAGCAAAAATGGGAGGGGGTGGCATGAGTTAAAGAAAAGGCAGTAACTCGGCATCTGCTCAAAGGGGGGAAAGAGATGGAAACCAGAGAATTTCGAAATAGGAAGTATAAGGACGGAGATGAAAAGAGCAAGGAAGGGAGCTAAAAAACACTAATATGAACCCATGTCTAATGGCTACTAGGGAACCTAGGAAGAAGAATATGCTCTGAAGTGTTTCCTCTAAGAGAGAGATGGCGTCAGGGACGAGGCTACCAACATGGAAAGCCTAAAGGGCAGCGAGCCGAGACAGGAGGGGCTGTAACTAAAGAGAAGAAACTGGTAGACCGAGAAAACTGCTAGAGGGAGCCTTGGTTCATATGCAGAAGAATTGAAAAGTAGAGAAGATATGAGCTAAAGCCAAGGAGAAAAATCTGAGCAACAGTGACGAACTGAAGCCACTGAGAAATCAAGCTACAACGACGAACCAAGAGCACCGAGACTGAGCAAGCCGAGAAAGAAGGAAGCCAAGCTGGAGGCCACGAAATCACCAACTGAAGAGACATACCATAGCTTAGCCTTCTTTTCGTTGGTGCCTCAGGTTAGCTGATTTACATGCATGCATGGCAATGGTTTGTTTTTCTCATTTTCATGTTTTCAATCTTCCCCTCTATTTTACTTCCTCCTTTCCTCACTTTCCCCTCTGGCTGGTCTTCATTGTTGTGAGTGTCACTTTCTCCTCCTCTTTAACTCTTTTCCCATGCTGTGAGAAAGGTGACACTATTGAAGCCAATTCCTCTGTTCACACGCGCTGAAATAGAGGTAAACAGAGGCAAAACTATTGTTGAAGAAACTCAGCTGCCACTTACTATTTTCTGCTATCGGGTTGTGTTTGGGAGAAAGTGGGGCAGTGTCTTAGTTTGGTGTCCAAGGGCATCAAAGCTGCAGAAATTAGGCTGTCATTTCTCTTTCTATTTTGCTGTTGGGATGTTGTAGAGGCAAAGCTAGTGTTTTGCTAACATAAGGTAAAGGGGGCCGAGGAGGTTGGGGAAATGATACAACTAGGTAGCCAACAACAGAGTAGGGGATTTGAGTGTGGAAAAGAGATCAAAAGAGGTGTAGGTAGCTAAGGTCTCTAAGGTTGTTAACATCTTGTGGCTGAGGTACTCTTGTAACTTAGAGTTCCTGAGTTAGATTTCCTGGAGACCGTGGGTTCTCTACCTTTTGGTGTTACATTCCTGTATCCAAGACATCTAATTTCATATAGCTATTAGTTAGAGTTTGAAGAGTCCCTTAAGAAGGTAAAACATTAGGAAAAGAGATTAACAAGAGAAAGAGAAAAAGTCCCTTAAATGATTGGATTTTGAATAGAAAGTAGGGAAACCATGATTGGTCTAGTAAACAAAGAAGATAGGAAGGCATATGTGTAGCTAGCCCTTAGGTATATTACAGGTTAAATTCTCTATCTTTTAATATCTCTTCCTTACAATCGCTCCTTGTGATGCAAGGATCAAAAAGGTAAAAAATTATATATATATATATATATATATATATAAATATATATAAAGGTACGGGTCAAATAGAGAATAAGAATGATATATGTATGCCTACATGTGTATGTGCATAGGATATATACATATAAGGAGAAAAGGAAGAAGTGAGCCAAGAAGGAGTTGCTTTCCTTCTTCCAAGAATGTCCACGTGCATAGTCTTATGTGTTCAATGGTCACTAGGATCTAAAAATGATGTCTATACATATTTCAAATAAAAATGGAAATTCGCCCCATGATACAAGAAATAGGATGGTCACCAAACACTTAATTACTCTAGTTATTTCAGAATCCATCGCGTGAGGTTAGTATTCTCCCCAGGCATTGAAAAGAAACCAATATGAGGCCATGTGAGATCTTGGTCCCCTTAGTCCTTGGAAGTCGATGCTTAAGTCTTTTGTAAATATATCATGTAAAAAAAAAAATGACCTATTTTAATTTTATTTACTTATTTATTATTAAAAAAAGAGGAGGCTACTGTGTGAGACCGTCAGTCTTCTCGGGCATTTAGGTAAACAGAATAGCAATAATAAGAATACCTTAATAGCAAATAATGATAATGATAGAAGAACAGGTAAATTCTTTTTAGATATTACATTGGAGAAGTTGACACATGAGGCTACCTAGCTCCTTAGTGGTTTTGAAACTTATGAGTGGAGGCCGTGTGAGATTCTCTAGCTTCTTAGGCTTAGAAAGTCAATACACACTTTCCTAAGATAAGCATGGTAAACAAATATTAACAAATAATAATGAAATGAAATAATTTCTAAAGGCTGTATGAGAGCATTAATCTCCACAAGCATTTAAGAGTTAATCATCAAGGCCGTATGAGACTCCTCTTTAGGCGTTTAGGGGTTTTAATCACCTTAGATCCTAAAAATTAATATACCTTCGTTTAAATAATAATAATAATAATAATGCTGGGATAAATACTTTCTATCACCTACAAAATCATTATGTGAGAATGTTGTTCTCCGCGAATGCTTAGGATCATGTGAGATTTTAATCTCCTTAGATCTTTAAAATTAGCACACATTTGTTTTAAAAATAATAATAATTAAATATTTACTTTAATTAAATATTTTCTATTATTTATGAAATTATCATGTGAGAATATTGTTCTCCTCGATTGCATGGGGTCATGTGAGATTTTAATCTCCTTGGATCCCCAGAATCAACACATATTTGTTATAAAATAATAATAACTAAATATTTACTTTAATTAAATAATTTCTATTCTTTACGAAATTATCGTGTGAGAATATTATTCTTCTCGATTGCGTGGGATCATGTGAGATTTTAATCTCCTGAGATCCTGAAATTTAGTACACATTGGTTTTAAAAATAATAATAACTAAATATTTACTTTAATTAAATAATTTCTATTATTTATGAAATTATCGTGTGAGAATATTGTTCTCCTCGATTGCATGGGGTCATGTGAGATTTTAATCTCCTTGGATCCCCAGAATCAGCACATATTTGTTATAAAATAATAATAACAATAATAATAATATTACAAAAATAAATGTCTTAATTAAATGATATCTTTTCTTTACGTGATCGAATTCGTTCTTTATAATCATTTCAATTTATTTAAATTTCAAAATAAAGATTAAAATCCCAAAAACAAAAAAATAATAAATTAAAAAGAGAGAAAAACGAAGAGGTCAAGAGGGTTAGATTAATTAGGTTGTCGTAAATTAAAACACACGAACCAAATCCCAATTACGTTTTGTTTACGAAAATCCGTTTAATTGAAACCCTCCTGTACTCATCACAAAATTCACAAATCGTCAACCAATAAACATGCCATTGGTCAAACTACGTGGACTTTGATCCCTATCATGGGGTACATAGGCCCTAGGCTTTCATCCTAGGTCAAGTCTGCCCTTTGTAAATATCTATCTGTTTGTTTCCACTGTTGTCATTTTTGTCTTCTCTGTTTAACGGGCATACATGTCAATAAAGGGTAATTGAGATAAATTTAAGGCCATATTCTATTTCAGTTGACTAGTTTAAGGTAACTATCCTCATGGACGGGTGTTGTGGGGTGCCTAACACCTTCCCCACACTCAAACAGGCTCTCGAACTTATCTATGTTTTCACAAACCATTTTGCCTTTTCTTTTTGTTTTAAATTGGTTTTCCAAAGTTTTCCATTAAAAATGTTGGTGGCGACTCCAATTAAATTGATTTTCAAGATTCATTTTTGGGAATCAATTTAAACTATATTTATTTTATTCCACCGAAAGGTCGGTTACGACAAGTAAGTAGGTTCAATCTCATGCAATTTATTCCAAGTTTCCAAAGTACTTTATGCATCATGACAAGAATAATGAGAAATAATAGGTTCATGTGCATTCACTATCATCTTTTCTGCCATGGTTATGGAAAGTTAACTACTATTTTTGAGTGCAACAATTGGATGCTTAATATTGAGTGCAAAAACTACTTATATTTTTACTAATTTCAAAATATACCAGTATAACATAGATTAACTATGTTCATATGCATAGATCCTTCCCTCAGACTTAGTCTAAGTGGTATCCTTACTGCTTAGCCTATACTTTCAAAGGAATAGGATAAAAAAGGGCAATAGTCAAACTTAAATAAGAAAGAATAAAGTACTCCCCTATCTATTTAATATTCCAGTTCCTTGTCATCCCTTTTGGTTTTGGATTCATTCTCCACTTTTTAAAGTGCAGAACTCCTTTCTTGCATATTGAGAGGGTGTTTTTCAATGAAATCTTTATGCAAATTAAAAAAAAAAAATTAAGGGAACAAAATAAAGAAAATTGCAAGAAGCTTGGGTTGCCTCCTAAGAAGCACTTTAGTTAAAGTCTTCAGTTGGACTTTTTCTCTGAAGTGCTAGGGATTACTAATCTCTCTTGGTTCAGGTGAAGGTGCATCAACATTCTAGTTGACAACATAGTTATGGTTGCCAGCCACTGGTTTAGGTGCTCCACTACTATCGTTTGCTATAACAAGTGATTCTTCCCTTCGATTTCTGACTTTTTTGGAAGTTCTTTCAATTTTAGATTCCAAAGCCAAAACTTCTGCTTTTCCCATGTGTATGCATGCATTAGTACTTGAGATCAACAAAGAAAAACACCAGAGATAGTGCAAAACTCTTAATAATAGCCTCAGCCAAATTAAAGGCCAAGTCCCTAGCAATAGTGTAAAAAACTTGTTCGTTGATTTATACACACGTAAGTGCACGTGATCGCAAGAAGTAATAAAGAGTGATTAAGATATCATTCGTATGAGGACTTGGATTTAATTATGGATTGATACTATTATCAAACTTCTAAATCAGGTAAATGAATGGAGTATATAATTGAATAAATTGACAATAATGTAAAATTGAGTAAACAAACAACTAAATGAATCTAGGTCCTTGACTTCGCCTCAATGTGTAGTTACTTTGTATTGACATGTACTTTTTCTTGAATTATGAATTAGTTTACTAACCTTGGGATTCAACTGCTTATGAAGTTTATTGAATTATCATAAACCTAATTGCTTCCTCCAACTCTCAAAATTTCTATGAAAGCTGGCTGATATGACAATTGATGTAAAACATTACCCTAATCTTAGTTATCTAAGACAGACAAGTACTATCGTCTTGATTGCTAATTGCTATACTTACTACTCTTTAAGCATGCAAATAGAGATTATCTTCATGCAATCCTTTATTTAGAGTTTCTCTTTTGAGTTAGCCTCAATGCCAATTTAATTCTAAGGTCATCAAGCTCAGAAAAGCATTAAGAGTAGAATGAAAATAAGTAAATAGAATTCAAAACATCAATCATAAAATACTATCATACAAAAGTAATCCCACAAAGGGTTCAACCAAAATACCAGATAAAACCTGCTAGCTTCTAATGAGCATGAGTATAGATTTAGGTAACAAAGAAAAGCAATAAAGAATACATGAAGTAGGAGGAGAGGGAGGTGTTCAAAAGGGGAAAAACTCTATACAAAGACCTCACTTTGAAACCACCCATCTCCTTAGCAACTCTCCACTTAGATTTCTCTGTAAGTGATTTACATTCCTCCCTATGCTTCCTCTCTTCTTGGATGCTTTGTTGCTTGCCTTAGGGCCCAATATATAGGCCTAATAACACAAAAGGTGGAGTATGGGTTAAGTATGAATCTTTAATCATTAGTGCAAATTAGGGTTTTCAGCGGCATGCCGAGGTGAGGCCTATTTGGTGCTTGGGTGCCATGTCTCTAGTTTTAGCACTTGGGCGCTGAGATACTGGCACTTGGGGGCCATCTTTCAGGCAAGAGTGGTGCCCGAGCACTGCCTTTATGGTGTCTGGGTGCCAACTTTCTAATTTTAGTGCCTGGGTGCTGAATTTCTAGTACATGGGTGCCATTTCTCCAGAAAATTGGAGCCCTGACGTTGGAATTCTGGCACTGGGGCTCTAATTTTCTAGAAAGCTGGCACCCTGGCACTAGAATTTTGGTGCCCATGCACTAGTTTTTTGGCACCTGGGCGTTAATTCTCTAGAATTGATGCCTAGGCACTGGATTTCTCATTCTCAGGAGTTGGAATCTTCTTGTTTTTCATTTTTTCCTCCCTTCTTTGCTTGTGCTTTTCCAGCTCTATTTCCTAAAAATTCATCATAAGAGACACTTAAATCTATACTTAATAATGGTCAAAGGTGAGTTTCCAAGATATAAATGAAATTTCATTGAAATTAATGAGATTATATCTATATTTTAAACGCTTTTGCTATTGTGAACACCCCATCTCTAATCACTTAATTATTTAATTAATGTGTGAACACCCCATCCCTAATCACTTAATTATTTAATTAATAGATACACCAATTAATTAATAATTAAGAAAATAGGAAAATTAAAAATGTCAAAACTTCAAATGATATTTTCAATTGGGGGACAATTTGGAATTAAAAATAAAGAATGGGAGATAAACTCAAAATTCAAAAAAATAAAATAAAATAAAATTAGCTAATGAAAATAATTATAATAAATCAAAGAAAGATAATAAAGAAATATAAAAATACAAAATATATTACAAAAAAAAAATCAAAAAATTCAAAAATCAAAAAATAAAAATTAATTAACAATAATAGTAATAATAATAAAATTAAAAAAAGAAAAAGTGTCATAAGGCTGCCAGAACGTGAAAACCTATAGGAAAAAGCTGGAAAAAAAGGCAAAAAGCAAAAAGAAGGAGATGAGGCTGAGGTAGCAACAGAATCAGGGAGTGGTGCAGAATTCTAGAAAAGCCTCATCACCATCTTAATTGTTGGAATTACTGATCTTTGTGTATTTGACCCTACTCATCACCATCTTAGTATAAATATTCATTTGAGAATAGGTAATTGTATTTTTGGTAGATTCGGCACTCATCAAATGCTAAAACATTGACAAAAATTTACCTATCATCACACTTGAAATTTTGTCTACTTTAAAACACTATTTTATATAAAGGTGTGGTGCTGTTTAGTTACACAATAAAAAAAAATCTATCCAAGGTTATTTCCAGGTGAAAACTAAGCACAATAACCATGAATGCACTTAATTTTAATACTAAACTAATGTCAAGAGGAAGAACATTTGATATAAGCATCCAAAACCATATATATAAAATGTATGGAGAGGATTCAATATAAATTTGATCATAGGAACACATGTAAACATTCAATAAAATCTCTTCAGAATCAAACAAGAACATAATGAACTTACTTGTAATAACCCAAAAATAAAAAAGGTAATATATATATTGAGAATAAAATATAGAGACTGACTTGAAGAATTTGGTGTTGGGGCTAAGACATAATATTTCAGGGACTAAATTTAAATAGTTTAAAATTTCTAGGTATCAAAGAATAATTTCAGCCAAAACTTTTATAAGTGCTACAACTTATACTTCTTTCCGGTTTCTCATTCCATTTTGACGCCTCCTCCCTTTGTCACATGTCAATTCGCACCAGGTACCTCGTTCTCCCTTCTTCTTTTTATGTTTGTTATTCTTTTGTTCTTTCTTCCATCTTTCTTCCATCTTAATACATGTAATAATCTTCTTGCTCCCTGTATTCACTTTGGATAAGATATAAGTTAAAGATTAGGGTTGGTAAGGTTCTTGAAATCACTATTTCAAGTAGATTGGTTAGTTCTTTTCTATCTTATATCTTCTTTTCATGTTTCTTTCAATTTTTCTAGTGTTCTTTCTTCTTCTTCTTTTTTTCACTTTCTCCTTCCTTCATGAATACTTGCAATTTTGCAATTCATCCACCATTGTTGGTTTTATGTGAGCTTCAATTGGGTATTTCAAAATTTTGCCTTCAAAGTGTGATTCCCTCACTTAATTCTTCAATTTTTAGCTTTACTATGTATTACATGAACTCAATTTAATTTATGATAGCTTAATTAGATAAACTTAGGTCTAGGATTGGTAATAATAATAGGAATCTTAGAGAGAACTGGGGGCCTTAGGTGTTATAGGTTATGTTTAGTTAAATTTATAATTATTAATACAAATTTAAATTCTTAGGATGTTAATTGTAATATAATTTTAGAAAACATCGTGATACCCATTCAATCGGGGTTGTGCTATAGGAATATGAGGCCTTTATTATCAGTCTCTATCAGTAAGTGCATAAGTAGCAAAGTAGCACCTTTCATTCTACTAAAAGATTATATGTCCAACTTTTATTTTCATTTTCCATGCTCTGCGCCCTATGGGGAAAACAATTTATGATTTTCGAATCTTTTGATTATAAATATATGATATACATGGATGTATGCTGATACAATGATAAATGAGGTCATTAAGTTGGATGAGCTATTGCTAATGAGAAGGGCACTTTGTACGTAAGAAGTGCAAGGTGAAAGCAATATTATATAATTTAAGGAAAACATATTTTGTGTAAGATGAAAATATTGGAACATCATGTTTCATGAAAAATGACATTAAGAATATAAATATTGTGTGTGAAAACCCCATCCCTAATTGCCTAATTATTTAGTTAATTGATACACCACATAATTAATAATTATGCAAATGAAAAAAATAAAAATGATAGAAACTTAAATAACATTCTCAAGAGGAGGCAATTTGAAATTAAAATTGAATAATGGGAGAACTTTAAGACAAACAAAATCAAAATCTGAAAATAAGAATTAATTAATAATATTAATAATGAAAAATCATAAAAAAGGAAAAATAATGAAAAGCACAAAAATAGAAAATTAAAAAGTCCAAAAATAAAGTTTAATAGTGATAATAACTAAAATCAGAAAAATTAAAATTAAAATTAAAAAAAATGAATCAAATCAAAAGGTAAAGAAATATAATATAATATAAGTAATCAATAAAAAAAAAAAATGGGAAGTGGGAAAAAGTGAAAAGGCATGCAGCTGACAAAGAGAGGCCACACATTTCCCCTATGTGTTGGCGGGAGGGATAGGAGTAGGCCATTGCATGGTTGAAGTCTCGATAAAAAGAGATATGAAGGGAGAAACCAAAGGAAGAGAGGAGCTGGTAGTGTGAATCAAGAAGGAAAAAGATAAGGGAGGAGGAGGGGAGCTAGTAGTGTGAATCGAAAGAAGGAGAAGGGAGCTAGAACCGAAAGGAGAGGAGACTGAGAAAGAAGCAAACCGAAAAAGGAAGTGATAGACCGAGAAGAAATGGAGAGGAGAAAAGCCCAAGTTGAAGACCATGAAGCCACAAACTGAGGAGTCACGCTATCGCCTAGCCTTCCCTTTATTGGCCCACTAAGTTAGTTGATTTACATACATGCATGGCAGTGGTTTGTTCTTTTGATTTCATGTTTTTTGGTTTTCCTCTCCATTTTGCTCATCCCTTTCCTCACTTTTCCCTCTTGCTTGTTTTTATTGCTGTTAAGTATCACTTTCTCCTCCTTTTCACCTCCTTTTCCTATACCGTGAGAGAGTTGCCATTGTTGGAACCAACTCCTCTGCTCATATGCGTTAAAACAGAGGTAAACAAAGGTGAAAAGCACTACTAAAGGTGTCCATCAGGTCCCTTCATTCACTGCTCTACTTTTTCTCTTTTCCCGTCCTTAGTTTCACTTCCTAGTCAGTTATGAAGGCATGCAGAAATTCAGCTATTATCTTTCCTTCTATTCTGCTATAATGTCGCTATAGAGGCAAGCTGATGTTTTACTGATATAAAGTAAAAAGTCTTATCATATCTTCTATCTACATGAGATATATAACATCCTTCTTTCGTTTATACATGAGAGATCTAGCTTAAGCTTCCTCACTTATAGCTGCAGGTAAAGAACTGATGTTAGTGAAATCTCTATCTATACCATATAGACAACTATTAATGGTTGCTAAGAGTAGTTGTCCTTAGTTGGTTGGGGAAACAAATCCTACGTCGATGGTTATTCTATCATTTCTTCATTATATCAAATGGCAAAAATCTAGTCCAAGAATATACTTGTATCTGGAGGTAGCACTGCTTGAAACGATTGTTACAATATATTCATTCATTCGTACGCAAACAAGGGTTACCCCGAAACCTTTATTTTGCATTGAGGAGCGGAGTGGGATAGCATTTTCTATTCTTTCTTAGCTTGGAGGATATTCTTTCTCAGAGTAGCTGGCCAAGAAGGTTAGTGAGGTTCCCTATCTAAGGGGAGAGGACATAACAAGGTAGCCAACAGGAGAGTAAGGCATCTAAGCATAGAAAAAAGATCAAAGGAAGGGCAGGTAACTAAGGTCTCTAAGGTTGTTACATCCTATAGCAGAGGTATTCATGTAGCTAAGAGTTCCCGAGTTAGATTTCCTTAAGTTTGTGAGTTCTCAACCTTTGGGGGTTGCACTCCTATATCCAAGATATCTAACCTCAGGTAGCTATTAGTTAGAGTTTGAAGAGTCCTACAGGAAGGTAAAACATTAGAGAAAGAGAATAACAAGAGAAAGAGAGACTAAAGGACAATAAAGTTAGATTAAGATAGAGAAAAGAGTCAGACTCTTCACCTATGCGAAAGTAAAATGTCATCTTTGAACTTATCTTCTTTTAGTATCACCCTAGTGTTGTTAAATGATTGAGTTTTGAATAGATAGTAGGGAAACATTGATTGGTCAAGTAAAGAAGGAAGATAGAAAGGCATCTGTGTATCTAGCCTTTAAGTACACATTATAGGTTCAAATCCTCTATTTTCAATGGCTTTTCCTCACAATTGCTCCTTGTGATGCAACGATCAAGAAGGTAGAAAAAATATATAAAGGTAAGAGTCAAATAAAGAACAAGAATAATATATATATGCCTACATATGTGTATGCAGAGGTATATATACATATAAGGTAAAAAGGAAGAAGTGAACCAAGAAGGAGTCGCTTTTCTTCTTCCTAGAATGTCCATGTGCATAGTCTTGCATATTCAATGGTCACTAGGATATAAGAATGATGTCTACATATATATTCCAAATAAAATGGAAATTCTCCCCATGATACAAGAAGAAGATGATTGCCAACACTTAATTACTTAAGTTATTTCAAAACCTACCGTGTGAGATTAGTATTCTCCTCAGGCACTGGAAAGAAACCAATATGAAGCCATACGAGATCTCGATCCCCTTGGGTTGTGAAAGTCAATGCTTAAGTCTTTTATAAATAAATCATGTTGAAAAATGATCTATTTTAATTATATTATTCATTTATTTATTATTATAAAAAGGAGATTACTGTGTGAGGCCGTCAGTGTTCTC
The DNA here is from genome assembly GCA_037074485.1 of Delonix regia. Taxonomy (NCBI): domain Eukaryota; kingdom Viridiplantae; phylum Streptophyta; class Magnoliopsida; order Fabales; family Fabaceae; genus Delonix; species Delonix regia. The sequence goes on from CM073451.1 coordinate 29,259,574, forward strand.
CGGCATTTAGGCTATGTGAGGCCTTGGTCTCCTTAGACTATAAAGGTAACGATTTTTCAAAAATAAAAGATGTAATAATAAGAGGTAAATAAGAATAGCAATAATAAGAACACCTTAACAACAAATAATGATAATGACAGAAGAATTTTTTTTTTTAAGGCATTACATTGGAAAAGTCGACACGTGAGGCTACCGACCTCCTTAGTCACTTTAAAATTTATGAGTGGAGGTCGTGTGAGATTCTCAAGCTCCTTAGGCTTAGAAAGTTAATACATGCTTTTCTAAGATAAACATGGTAAACAAATATTAATAAATAATAATGAAATCAAATAATTCCTAAAGGCTGTGTGAGATCATTAGTCTTCGCAAGCATTTAGGAGTTAATCACCAAGGCCGTATGAGACCCTAGTCTCTTTAGGCATTTAGGGATTAATAATTGTCTCCTTAGTACATTGATTATAAGCATGAGGAATTTAACACAAACATAATGGCTCCAAAATAAAGGCTAACATTCCAAAAAAGAAACTAAAAAAATGATGAAAGAAAATTAATTAATTAAATCACTAACAGACCTGCCATTTTGGTCAAACTACGTGGATTTTGATCCCTATTACAGGGTATGTAGGCCCTAGGCTTTCATCCCCTTGTAAATATCTATTCGTTTGCTTCCATTATTGTCATTTTTATCTCTCTATTTAACTGGCATGCATGTTAATAAAGGGTAATTAAGATAAATTTAAGGCCATATTCTATTTCAGCTAACTAGTTTAAGGTAACCGTCCTTATGAATGAGTGTTGTGGGGTGCCTAACACCTTCTTCACACTCAAATAGACTCCTGAACCCATCTTTGATTTCGTAGACCCTTTTGCCTCTTTCCTTTTGTTTTAAATTGGTTTTCCAAAGTTTTTTGTTAAAAAATTTGGTGGTGGCTCCAATAAATTAATTTTAAGATTCATTTTAGGAATCAATTTAGAACTTTTTACATCTTCTAGCCGAAAGGCCGGTTACAACATTGTGTGCAAAGATAATTTTGTGGTGGAACACTGAACTTTAATTATTTCTTTTACTTTATTTTAAATTCATGATGTTATCTTATCTAATTTTATCTTCTTTAGTCAGTGCATTATTTTATTTGTCATTTTTAATCATTTATATTATTGTTACTTTTCTTTCCTATAAATTGCCAATAGTTACCTTTTTATCTCATTGTGTCATTGAAAATATTTTTTTATTTGGTACCCAAACTTTTTATTTTTTTTTCCCTTTGGTATGTTATTTTGAGTTAGTTTTAGTGTATGTAAGACTCCAAGGTAATGGTTACTAGATATCAGGTTATTTTGGGATGTATAAATATTGGAAACATTTTAAGCCTTTCTTAGGCTATTTCTTTACTGTATTAGCTATAAATTTTATGGCATCATTAAGCTGGTATGGTTTTTTGATATTATTGTGATATTGTTGGACTATGCATGGTTGTACAAGAATAGATAACATTATAATTTTGGGGAAGGTGCTGCTAGATTTTTGGCAACGTTGAAGTAAATTTGTGGACTTGCACTTATTGTTACTTTTATGGGCCTTGCGAGCGTATTATCTTAGTCTTGCTAGGATAGGGTGATCTAGCCTTGCCTTCCCTTTCCTTTTTGACACAACACTCTATTTTTCCTCCAAAGATAGTGAAACTGTTCCTCTTTTCAGTCCATTCTCTTCACTCTATCCTTTATGCATTTTGCTCCCATGAATCTCTCACCTCTATCTCTTCTGCTTCATTTTTCTTTTCCCTTATGTTCTTATTTTTCCTAGTTCTATTTTCTCGTGCTCCCTTACTCCCTATTTCTTATTTGGCCTCACTGCTTCCTTTACTTCTTCTTCTTTATTTGTTTTTCCCTTTCTTCTATTTTCCTTCTCATCTCTCCTTTGTTCTTGTTGTCTTTATCTCGTTCTCTCTCAGTAACCTTCACTTTTCTTCTCCTTGTGCTCTTTTAGTATTCAACCACACACTCTCTACACCTTTCTTATTTTGCCCCATATCAAAATGTGTGAGTGCGCTACTTGAGTGCGCGACCTCTTCCTTCTTACCCATCATTACTAGAATATGAGTTAGGATATGGCCCCTATCATAACCCAAGTTCATTGGCCGTGATCGACGCATAGGCTAAACCAACCTAGCCTACCAAACCTAAAATAATACTTTTACATAGCCCAGAAAATTATCAATAATATATAATTCAATGAATTTACAAAGAGATTGCCTAAAATCTAGCTACACCTCCCATGAAATATTATGTTTTCCAAACTTGTACAACTATTATAATCTAGCAACATCACAATAATATAAAACAACGATGCCATTTTAATGTCTCAAAATATATATTTAATATAGTAAGGAAATAGCCTACATAAGGCTCACAATATTTCACAATATTCATAAATCCAAAACAACCCAACATCTAATAACCACCACCTTAGAGTTAAACATACACTATGATTAACAAAAAAATAACTTACAAAAAAGTTTGGGCAACAAGAAAGTCCAAGAGTAACGATACTGTATCACCTACTAATTTGTAAAATGTTAAAAAGAGAAGTGTAAGTCTACCACGAATTTAAGTGAGTGCATAAATATCAAAGTACACGGAAGGGGAAATAATAAAGCCATTAGAGTTTTTTATAAGTATATATTAACTGAATTCTAATAAAGTAAAACACTATTTCAAAACTTCAAAATTTAAATGTAGTGGATATAAAAGAGAGAACCAATATAATCATTCCATGCCTCTGCATATAATTGCATCACTACACTGGACAACACCTCATAGTGTTATAATGATATTTTGTACTTGTATATCTGCACCATATATAGCACTAAGCATATAAACTTTCATTTCCACTCCGAATATGTCTTAATGTCTCATACCTATATCCATTTACCAGATACATCTCAATATCTTATACCAGTATCCTATTATCGAATATGTCTAAATATCTCATACCTGTATCCCATTACCAGATACGTCCAAATACCTCATTCCTATATCACATTATTCTCAATATCTCATACCGTATCAAATTACCGGACACATTTTAATAATTCATTTCAATTAGGTGCACCTAAGCCATTATCCCACTAACTACTATGGGGTTTTGACATGAATTCCCATCCAACATTTAAAATTTTAAACTATTGAATATAAATACGCCATGTAAATGTATTTTGCAAATAAATAATTTACTACAAAGTAGATAAGTAGAAAAATTGTTTCAAGGATGAATTAAAATAAAAAGTGATTATTGGCAATTGATATAAAAGAAAAGTGAAAATAATATAAAGGATTAAAAATTAAAAATAAAATAATGGAACAATTAAATAAAGTAAACTTGGGTTAATACCAACATGAAATTTAAAGATAAAGTAAAGGATATAGTTAAAATTAAAAGTTCTATTGCAAACTTTTCATAGCACACAATATTGATATTCTTAATATCATTTTTCATAACACATGATATTTCAACATTTCACCTTCATGTTAATGTTTTTCCTTCATTTATATAATATAAACTTCACTTTACACTTCTTATGTGCCAATTTCCTTTCACAATGGCAATAGCTTATATAAATTTGTGATTTCATTTATTATCATGTTATTATACATTCATATATATCATATATATATATATACATACATACAATTGAAGAATTTGAAAATTATAGATTTACTTCCACCATAAGAAGCAGAACATGAAATAAGGAAAAATGAAAGTTGGACAAGGAAACATAACCATAAAGTAAAATGAACCAAACTACTTTGCTATTCATACATTCACCAATATGGACTGATAATAGAGGTCTCTTATTTTTATGGCACAAACTCGGTTGAAAGGGTATCTACAATGTTACCTAAAATTACATTTAAAATGGATTTAATATTCTAAGTATTTAAATTTGCATTATTAATAATAAATTTAACTAAACATAACCTCTAATACCTAAAGCCTTAAATTTTCTCTAAGATTCTTATTCTTATCACTAACAATAGGCCTAGGTCTATGAAATTAAACTATCATAAATTAAATTAAGTTTAATTTATACAACATAAAGCTAAAAATTGAAGATTTAAGTTTTGGAATCACACTTTGAAGATCAAATTTCGAAATTCCCAAATTGATAGCTTGCACATAATCAACAATGGTTGATGTATTGTAAGATTGCAAGCATTCATGGAGGATGGGGATAGCAAAATAATAGAAAAAGGAAGAAAGTTAGATAAATAAAAGGAAATTAAGGATGAGATATGAGAAAAGAAGGAACTTACTAATTCACTTGAAATAATGATTTCAAGAACCTTACTAGTTCTAATTTTTTTAAGTTATAAGTGGTCCAAAAATGGAGGGATGGAGCAAGCAGGTTAATACATACATGAAATATGGAAGAAAATGGGGAAAATAATGGAGGAAAATGAAGAAAGGAAAGAAAAAAGAAGGGGAAATCTTACCTGGAGCACAATGCTACTTGCAGAAGGGTAGGAGAGTGAAAATGAAGTGAGAAACACAAAGTAAAAAAGGGGAGGTGAAGTGAATTTTAAGTTTTTGGTAAAATTATACTTTGACACCTATAAAGTTGAATTATTTTAAGCTAGTCCTTGAAATCTTATAATTTGACCATAATAATATTTAACATCCTGCAAACTAGTCCCTAGATTTATTCTTTATATATATACATAGTTTTTTTGTTACTACAATCTCTAACCTTTCTCCTTTTATCCTCTCCTACATATCATCTTCCTTTTATTTTTTTTATCAATTTTCATTTTTCTTTTATTATTTTATTTTTTGCACATTCTAATGCTAAATTGGACACTATCCTTTCTCTTCTTAATTTTTCTTTCTTCCTTTTACATTACCTATTCTTCAATTATCACATGTCCTTCTCTTTCAATAGGTTAGGAGCGGGTGTGTGGGTGTTGGTGGTCCCAAGTCTTTGCGTGTATGTGTTCTTTCATTATTTTTATCATTTTTCCCCTTTTTGATTGGTTAGCATATTTTTTTTTTACTTAATATATATTTGCTTTTTGACCTCTTTTAGTACACGAAGGGAAATGTGATTCAATTTAATTTTATGATATGTGAGGAAATTTATTTATTTATTTTTTTCTTATGTTTTGTTATTTTCCTTTGTTTTTATCTTTTTTTGCTTTTGATTTTTTATTTTTTTACTATTTTTGTATTTTTCTTTGTTATTTTTCCTTTTTCTGACTTATTCAAGTTGCAGGTGATGTTCAGACTTTTTGGAATCAAGCAAGGAAATGCTCTTGTGATTTTAGAATATATGGCTTAAAGGTATGGATGTATTAATTACTTATGCTTTATCGACATAATGAATTTCTATGATGGTTGCTTATATTGTCTAAAATATTATTATATTAAATGAATTAGGTATTAGTTAGAAGATATATAAATATATAAATGATAGTTGAGAGAGTATATTAAATAAATGGTTAAAACCTTTTCTTGAATCATAGAAATAAAGGTGGTTCTTTCATTGGTGTAACAAGTTTTTTAAAAAGCGCAACTTTAATAGAGAAATCCGGTTTTCCCGTCTAAACTTTTTTCCACTCTACTCTCCTAATATTCTCTACCATATATTTCAAGAACAGAAAGCCTATCATCTCTCCAACAATCAATACTCATCACCATTTGATTAAAATAAAGTTTACTGTGAAAAGGATATTGTAGAATAGAATGTATTCATAGTTAATTAAACTAAGTTTATATGCTTTCGAATATGTTTGGAGTTAATTCTTGTGAAAAAAAAGTTGCAAGGAGAATTACTCATTAAGAAATGGAGTGATTCTTTTATGTGTTTCTACGTTTACAAAATGCGAAGAAAGTCAAGAGCATCTTGAAGTAAATTAACTACATTGGGACAGCACCAAAAGATAAAATTGAGAAAAGATCATGAACAATACCAACAGATTAATTATTAGAATAAGGCAACCAACATCCAAGAGGGGAGGTTAAATTGGATGTTTACAAAAATTTTGATTCTTTTTAAAATTTGTTTACAAAATACTTGTTATAAAGGGTACTAGGAAGTGTATGAAGCAATACTACTATTATATTAACCAAGGAAAGATTTATGTTGATGCTTGGAGTATGTATATATATATCAACACTTCAAATATCAATATAAAATGTAGCACATAAATACGATAATTTAGAATATAAAAAGTATCAGGACAGAGAATGCAAACTTAAAGATTTATCCTGGTTTGGCTCCAACCCAAGCCTACATCCAGTCCCCAAACAATCTCATGGGATTTTCCACTTTCTCAATGAACAATTGCAACAACCAAGGAGAACCTCTACCTCAATTACAAATATCAGGAAGAATCTCTTCCTAATCCCAAACACTCACTACTTGACTCCTTCAAGGACCTCCTTGAACATAACTGGGGGAACCTCCCCCTCAACCCAAGCACTCTTTGCTTAACACCCTCAAGGAGCCTCCCTGAGGTTCTCCCTCTCAAACAAGAAAGAAATACAAATGAACAAACTCCTTTAAATAGATATACAATATGAAGCACTAAGAACTCAAATGATAGAGAATATGCAAGTTTTAGCTCAATAATGTTATTCCTCTATCAAGTATAATATAACAAGTTAAAGATAACATTCTAGCATTTGGTTCTTGTGTTTTTAGAGCTCTTGAGACATGTATTTATAGCCCAAAAAAGTAAGAGAACCATTTGAGCCAAGGACAAATTCGAAGTTGTACAACTTGATTGTTGGAAGTAAGTAACCTCATTTGTTGACATTATGACATTCTTCTATTCCATAGCCACAACTTTAGAATTTTATAGCTTTTGTATTTCAACTTCATTTTGAAAAAATTATACATCAACGAAAAGCTATGTAAGTCTATTCTCTATCTCGTGAAGTATCATTACAAAATTTAATTTGGTTGTTAAGTTATTGTTGAAAGAGTGACAAAAGGTCAGATAACAAATTGATATACATAGCTGCAAATTGAGACACTTATAACTCCTTTATTTTAAATCAATTTTATACACGTGATATATGACTGGAAAGCTATGTGAGTCTAGTTTCATATCATTTAAAAATTCTAACTAGTTGGTGAGATATTATTGAAATTGTGACTAGAGGTTAGGAAAAAGTATGATATTAATACCTAAAATTTTGGCAATCTTAATTTCTTAATTTCAACTCTATTTCAAGGATGTGATATATGACTAGAAAGATGATTAAGTCTATTTTCAGATCAATAGATTTCATTTCGAAATTCCCTTTGATTTGTGAGATATGATAAAAATAGTAATTCAAGGTCCAAAAAACAACTCCATTAAAATCCATATCTCGTATCATTTTGGCCCAAACTTATATTTTGAGGACCAAAATGAATTGGGCCAATAAATGTAAGTCCAAATGAATTTAACAAAATAGTAATAAGCCCATGATAGTTAGTCCAACTTAAAAACTTACTTGGTCAAATTCATATATCCCAATATGCATATTTTAATAACAATTAGTAGAATATAAACATTTTTTACCATGCATATTAGATTCCTATATATATATATATATCCAATTTTGATTGTCTATAATATTAGAGTCTATTAGATATAATATGAGCATGTATATCTCATATAAGGGATGATTCATCAATTAAGCACATGTGGATAGTATATGTCTAACTTTTTTGTTACATGTTTGTTAACATTAAAACTTATAACATTGAATCTTAGGGTTAACAATCTCCCCCTTTTTGGTTATGACAAATCACAAAAAAAAAAAAAATGTTAAATAATAAAATATGCAATGTATTGAGCCCAAACACCTATTTTTCTTCTTCCTTCTCCCTTATTTAACATCAACAAAAAGGTTTATGATAGACATTATATATAAAAGTTTAAGTATATATTCCTTAGTTAATCAAATAAATCATATAATGATGTCCAACTTATCATTCTTTCATTACCACCATGATTAGAATTATACAAGTTTGAATTGAAAAGATATATATTCAAATGTATTACTCAATTTATTTCTATCTTATCAATATGCAATACTTGTAATCTTTTCAAATATACACAGTTCCAACACATTTGATAATGTTTTCCATATGCAAGATGTCACAAATATTTTCATAGATAGAATAAATAGAGAAATAAGAAATGTTACCTTCTACCACGGATTGATAAAATAGGGATACCATCTTTTTCTTTAAGATGACAAGACAATGGGCAAGCAAACCAAGTCCTTTTATACCATATAAAGTAAGCCCAAAGATATATAAACTTAATTATTGGCTATACTCCCCTTCAAACATTGCATATTATCAACATATAAAATTGAATACAAAAAAAAAATATTGTATTACTCATTTTTCTTATTTAAAAAATATTTCTCTAGAAGATCTTATTTCTTCTTACAAAAAGTGAGATCCATATGATGATATTTAAATAAGTTCTTCTTTAAATGATCCACATAAAAAGCATTATATAGGCATTCAAAGCTAAGCATAAGAAGCAATCATCATCAATATTTGTAATTTCTTTCCCCTTTTCAAAAGAAATTTTACAAAGACGAGATTTATGAATTATTCTAAACATCTTGAGAATTTTGAAGAAAAAAAAAATATGATTAACATATATATGAGATCAAAAGATACCACAATAAAGACATAATTTTTTTTTTTGAGTGAAAGCCCTATAAAAGTGAAATTTTAAAAATAAGGCTTCCTTTTACAAACTCATTTTCAATAAAAAAAAAAAAAAAAAAGGTGCTTAATCTTTCTTACCAAGCTCTTGGTGCTTGTTTTAAACCATATAGAGCTTTTCCGAATTTATATACATGATTTGGTTAATTATGATTTTCAAAACCTGGAGGTTGTTAATCAGAAACTTCATCCATTATATATCCATAGAGAAAAGCACTTTTTGCAACATTTGATATAACTTAAAATCTTTTATGCATAAAATCAATGCTAATAATTCCATAAAACAAATTATATATATTAGGAAGTAAGATAAAACAAAGCAGGAAAATGGCAAAATATTTTTCCCTCATTTTGTCATCATAGAAAGGGGTGAGTTAGGCCCGTTTAACTCACTAGGAAGTGGATTGGGTCAAGAGGCCTCTTTAGCAACCTGTTCAATATACTCCCATTAAACCCATATGCACTTGCTTTGGATTCCATTATCCATCACACTTTGTTCAACCCTTCAAATCATATTCTCGCCTTCTTCATGTTGTTCTTCAACCTGCTTATAAAATTGTAGTCACATCATCGATAGTCTTTATTCATGCCTCTTTCTTTGATATGGTTTCTATGTCATGCATTTTTTGGCATCGATGAAGGGTTTGCAATTTAGTGGTAAGAGGGTGTTTAAACTGTAAGCTTATATTTTTTGTTCAAAAGTTTTTCGATCTTTTCTGTACTAACTCATTTATTTTAGTAGAGATGAAGATGATGCTATTGATCCTCGCTTCAGAGAACTATATTTTATTTTTTTTCTTCTTCCTCTTCTTTATCTAGTTCTTATCCTTTTTATTCTTTTTCTTTTGTAGTTAGGTTGTCTAGAGACATAGGCTAGCTAATATTCTATCCTATTGCTATTAATGCTTAGTAGAGCTTTGAAATGGTTATGTATTTTGCTATCTGTTAACTATGAGTTAATTTGGCAAATTTGGCACCTTTCATTGTTTATGCTGGAGAGGAATTTATGGGTCAAATAAAAGCATAGTTAACTATATAATGTTATCCAGTTAACTAGATTAAAATAGAAACACATAAGTGCAATCTAATTGAAATCTAGTTAACTAGGTAAGTGTAGACTATTAACTAGATTCTGATAGAAACATACAAATGCAAACAAATAGAAATCCAGTTAACTAGGTAAGTATAGAGAGCAAAAATTCAAGTAGAAAAGTCAATTATCCCCAATTCATTTTTTTGAAGAGGGAATCTATCTTCATGTAAAGGCTTAGTGAAAATATCTACAAGTTGATAGTCCATTTGAACCTACTATACCTCAATATTACCTTGTTGAACATGATCCCTAATGAAGTGGTGTCTTCCTTCTATATGCTTTGTACAGGAATGATGCATGGGATTTTTGGTAAGGCAAATAACAATTGCAATATATAAGAATTGGAGGCACTTTTAGTGTCTAATCTTGGAGTTGTTGCTTCATCTATAACAATTGTGTGTAGTAACTCCCAAAGGCCATGTATTCAGTCTTATTTATGGATAGACACTAGCACGAGGGGTGACCTGCTGCCTCAAGACCTCATGCCATAGTAGCCCTTGACTTATCACAGCTCACCATGGGTGAAAGGATAGCCAGATTGGAGCACTTCAACAAGTATTAGCTGCAGTGCAATTTGGCCATAAGTGAGTTCCTTTAAGCCATGGCTGCCTTTTAGGGCATGCCACCTGATTTGATGCCTGCATGGCCTATGTCCATCTGAGTTTTAGCATCTGATGGGGCAGTCTTCCAGCACCTACGCTAGTATGAATGTGAAGGAGGATGATTTAGAGGTGACAGAGGATGATAATGAGCTAGACCTCTAGATAGTTAGGGGAGTATCGATAGTTTTTTTTATATTATTTTGTCTTAGTCTATTTTACTTGTTAAACTTGTGATAACTTGGTAGTGAGGGCACTGCATTGATTAAGCCTAGGGGAGTAATAAACAAAACTCATATCATTATGAAACAGTTGAATTGATAGTTGGTAAAATTAGTAGTTTAATTTATTTCTAGGAGAATAGCATGCAATGTCTAATAATTTCAAACTCACTATTAAAGTATATAAAAAAAAAAAAAAAGAAGAGGAGATTGAATGCATATGGGCCAATTATCAGTTATTTTTCTTGTCATAAGGAACATAAGTACTAGGAATAACTTGGAATCAATTGCATAATACAGAGCCTGCTTACTTCAAAGATAATTTTGAATGATAAATTGCATGCATTTTTTATTTTTCACCTTGAACTGCATTCTAGAACTTAATTGATCATCACTTGAAGCATAATTTTAACACACTGTCAGGAGCAGGATTTGGGCATTCTTTGGACCAATTGAGCCATTAAGCCAACTAGAAATTCTCTCTCCCTAGATTCCTTGTTTGAGCCTTAACTAAATAATGTTTCTTTCTTCACAACCATCCATCCACACCAATTGCCCTCCAACTGCACCTCTCATATCTTAGAAGACATAATAGGGTCAAATAGTGATGAGTCAATGCCATAGCAAGCCTCATAAGAATTAAAGAAAATTAGGGGGCAGTTGATGAATGCTATACATAAGTATTATAAAGCAAGGATACACCTAAATAGTTAAAATGAAAAAACAAAAAAAGGGTGATATTAGAATGCCCTTATATATTCAAAAGAGGGAAAATTTTTACATCACTATCTCTAGAATGTCTACTAGGATATGGACTAAGCCTAGAAAATCCCTCCTAACCTAACCCTACCAAAGCTGGACATTACAAGCTCAAAAAGACCTAATGATTCATGATTATGTGTTTCTCTAAAGTAGTGCAGTGAGTGGAGTGAAAATTAAGCCTATGAAGTGAAGTTTCAAAATAGGATAAAATAATAATGTGTGTTTTTGAAAGGAATGAAAAACCTAGAAGTGAAAAGAATCTATAAGTTGAATTTTATCTAATAATTCAGTATGTACTTTGATCTTGTGATCAAGATTAGTGTAGTTTAAACAACTTATATGTATTTGAAAGAAGCATATAAGAAGGAAAGAATCCCAAGTTAGCAATTCATTCTTTAGTTAGAACAAATTAATAATCATAACAGAAAGCATCCTTGCACGTGGTGAAAGTTCAAAATCCTAGGTTGTTAAAATTATGTATTGACCAACATTCAAATTTGTCTTACATTTACTTAACTAAATCTTGATTACACAACTTGAAACTTCTATCAGTAAACATTGAACCCAAGTCTCTGAGGGATCGATATTCATTTCATCATTATATTACTTGTTGACCACGTATACTTGCATGTGATATTGCACCTCAATTGTAAATTGTACAACAATCCTCATTAGGGTAGCCATAAAGGAATGCATTATTTATATCGATATGATGAAGGGGCTAGTTTCAAGCAGCAGTGATTACAAGGAAGATACAAACTATGAGAATCTTGGCAACATGTGAGAAGCTATCAATATAGTTAATCCCCTCGAGTTGATTATATCCTTTGGCTACCAAGTGCGCATTATACCGTTCAACTTGTCCATCAGGCTAAAACTTGACTTTATACACCCATTTGTAACCAATGGGTTGCCTGTCAAAAGGCAAAGAAGTGAGTTCCCATGTTTGATTATGTTCTAAAGCACATAATTCATGCTTTGAGGCCTCCACCCACTCTGGACATTTCATTACTTCAGATTATGACATAGGTTCCTGAACATTAGATATAGTGGATAAAAAATGGATTTAGGAGGAAGAAAATCAAGGAGAAATATAAAAAAGGAACGTAGAAGGGGTATGTGAAGGGGAATAAGAGTAAGAACCAGTAACATAATCACTTAACCAATTTGGTTTCTTTGAGATCTAAGTACTGCGATGTATAATAGAGGTAGGAAGAATGGCAGAAAAGTTAGAAACATGATTATGATTAGATGAAGTAAAATCATGATCATTGTTGAAACAATAGGAACATTAGGTAGAGAGATATCAGAAGCTAAAGAATGCATACCTATTTTGAATGGAAAGACATTTTCATGAAATATTACATCGTGTGAAACAAGAACTTGCTTAGTGTGAAGGTCGAACAACATGTAAGCCTTATAGCCAATGGCATAGCCAATAAAGATACATTTATGTGACCTAATAGAGAATTTATCTTTATGAGGGAGTGTGTTAGTAGCATAATAGAGACAACACCAAATGTCCAAAAAAGAGTATAAGAAAGAGGCTTTGAATGGAGAATGTCATAGGGTGTTCTCTAGTTAAGAATAGAGGAAGGCAAGCGATTTATTAAAAAGGAGGCAGTAAGGACAGAGTTAACCCATAAGTAAAATGGTAAACTAGATTGGAAAATAAGTGATCTAGCAAATTGAATAAGGGATCTATCCATGCACCCAACCACCCCATTTTGTTGGGTTGTGTAAGGGCTAGCACGTTAATGTAAAATGCTAAGGTAAATAAGCAATTTTTGACAATTAGAGCTAAGGAATTCTAACCCATTATCACTTCTTAATTTTTTAACAGGTTGATTAAATTAAGTTTGTGTCATTTTGAAAAAACTTTAGAGAATTGAAATAACCTAATATTTATTCTATATAAGATAAGTCCAAGTTGCTCTTGAGAAATCATCCACTATAGTTAAAAAATAATGAACACCAATCAACATGTATTAATTTGAAACAGAGATTTGTTGAAATAGTGGATGTGGAAAATGACTGTCTGATTTGTTTAGATTGATGGCAAATATTGCAGGGATGATCTGATGAAGAAAATGTATGCAAAAGATTAATTAAATGTTACATAACTTTAATAGAGGGGTGACCCAATTTATAGTGTCAATACATAAATTCTTAGAAGCAGAAGCATGCGGATCAAGAAAGTATAAATGTCCTTTCATGGTGTCAAGGCTTTAACGGCTTTAGTCATCCAGTCTTGTAAAACACAAGATGTAGCAATAAAGATACAGTCAATATGATTTTCTTCAGCAATTAAGGAATGGAGATAAGATTACATTTGAAAGAAGGAATAAAAAATACATTAGTTAAAATAAGAGAAGAATGAAGTGTAACTGTTTCAATCAAAGTAATTTTTTGAGAGAAACCATTAGGTAGATGGATAAGTCCTGCAGGAGTAGGAGACTAAAAAGAAGAAAAGAATGATCTTACAAAGGAAATATGATTGGTTGCCTTGTATCCAAGATCTAAGAAGTTGAGTTAGCCATCTCAAGCAATGTCATGATATGAGAGGAAAAAGTACTTGCAAAATCATAAAAGTGAGCTCAATTGGCATTAAAATCTGGAAGAATTTTGCCTTTTAAGAGTTTAGAAATCTCAGTTTGAATGATATCAGCAATGGTGGTTTGAAGATCTTTTTTGGGGGTAGAAAAATCATCTAATGGAGTAGCATTGTCATTTATACAAGCATTGACACATTTGTTTTGCTTCTTGTTTTTAAAATCCTTGTACCAATTAGGGTACCCGATTTCCTTTAAATAAGAGTCAACTAAGTGACTTTTTCCATTACAATATGTACACTCCTGATCATCTTTATGATTAGAGTCTTTCTTCTTAGTTCCTTGTTTAATATAAAGTAAGTGGCTAAAGTAGTCAGTATATTGATAGAAACTTTCAGAAGTAAAACAAAGTTATTACGCTGAGTTTCAATGTTTAAAGGCATATAATAGGCTTTGTCCAATGATGGCAGTGGGTCAAGAAGCAGAATTTGATTCCATACATGGCCATATAAATCATTAAGACCCATGAGGAATTAAATTACTTTAATATTATTAGAATGATGCACAATAGCAGCATAAAGTATACAAGTGCAATGTCCACATGAGCATTGTGGAAGAGGGACGATGGAGTGAAGTTCATCCTAAATCTTGCAAAGCTGATTGTGATAGAGAGAAAGGGAAGAATTAACTAAAATAATGGCAAGAACCTCCTTCTTTAAACGATACTCTTAGGGACCATTAGATTCCCTAAATCGCTAAGTAAGTTGATCCCAAAGATCTTTGGCGGAGGTGGTATAAACAAATACCTCATGGAGTTCTTTGGATAGGGGATTCAAGATCCATGAAATAACCATAGCATTCATACTGGTCCAACTAACATAAGTGGTAGAGGTCTCAACAGGACGTTAGACAACATCGGTGATGAAACTAAGTTTATTCTTAGCAGTAAGAGTAATTCTCATTGATTTGTTCTAAGTACAGTAATTATAACCAGTGAAGGGAGCAATGACAAAAGAGAGACCTGGGTGATTAGACCCATGTACAAAAAGAGGATCCTAAGAAACAACAAATTAAGAGCTATCAGAAGATTAAGAGGAATGAGAATCAGCAGCGGCCATAACAAAATAAGGAGTAGAAGAAAAGAAAGCAATAAGTCAGAAGCTGTGAGGCTCTAATACCATGAAGAGAAAGGCAAGACCACTAAAAGGAAATAATTTTGTATATTATATTGCTCTGCTTTATGTGAAGGAAGGTTATAGATATATACGCTTACAAAGAATGAGATAAGCAATTTACACATTACAACAATAAGAAAAGTGCATATGTGTCTGGCTATGAGGGAATAAAATAATACTACCCTTAAGTGAAATGAGTAAAACTTCTTAAACAGTTATAATAGCTCATGTGCATCTTTTGGGGTGAGATAATAGAGTGGAAAACTTTACATGTCTAAATGCATGTAATTCTACATAGGTAAATTATAAATACATACTTATCCAAGTGTAATTGGTTTTCACTTCCAATAACATTGTATCTAGAGCTATGAAACCAACATTATTGATAAGATTCACATCAATACTCTTATATCATGTAAGAGAGAAAATAGTGTTCACAAAAGAATTCTTCACAGCCAAATGTAATGTAGTATTTCCATCTTTCTCTCTCATTTATGTCAAGTTTTATGTTTCTTAATAAGTATTTTACCACAATATATCATCCATTCTTTGTTGCAATGTGAAGAATATTTTGACTCACTTTATTGACTAAAATTCTAGAATCATCAACCCATTCTTGTTATAACAGAACCTTGATTACATTCAGATGACCCCTTCTGCAAGTAAGAAGAGTAGGAAGGTCACTCTTTGTGTTTGTTTCTAATGCAATTAGAGCAAATTTTTTTAATAGAAGATGATTGCCTTTAAAAAACCATCCTTTGTTGTATAATAAATGGGAGTTCCTCCATCATTGCCTCTTAGATACATTAGATGTTCTTTCTTTACTAGTATCTCCTTTAGTTAAAAAGGGATCTAAGAATGATGGCTTGAAAATATAAATGAAAATATGTGTGATAGACACTTTTAAGTTTCATGTTGAAGTGATAAACATATAAGATTCTCTTAATGTCAATAGGATTTTTTAGCAGAGATTTCCCTCTGCTTTTACAATTGTATAATTAAAAACATATGATAAAGAGTCCTATTTTTGTTTAGAGAAGTACTAGCCTAAAGTTCTTATGACAGGAAATTACTAGATACATTCAAAGGCTAGTATTAGCTCCATCATTTTGAATCCTTCCTCTAAATTTCACATGATAGATTGACTTGTGTGAACGCTACTTCTTATAACATGGCTAATTCATATACTTCATATAATGTACTCTCAAAGGCCAAAGTTATAACCTATAACTAAGGCACAATTATGTTTCTTTAATTTTAGGAAAGATGCTGAATGCTACCATTCAAACAAGCAGACAGAGATAGTTAATTTATTTCTAAAAAATAAATATTACTTTCTTCTATATCAGCATTAGTGTTCCATGATTAAGGGTATTATATTAGAGCGAGACAAAAGTAAATAAATATACTTGCATTCTTCATGTAAATGGCAGCATGTAAATGAGAGTTTCCATGGCAAATTAGGAAGGACTTGACATTTGAAAATGGAGCTTCCAACAGAACATAAAAAATTTCCTTATTTCCAGTCAAGACTGCCAAATACATTAAACGTATACCTAACTTATTCAAATTATGATCCGCACGTTCATTTGTTTCAAATAGCAGAGTGTCCCCATCAAGATGCTTGCTACACACAGCCTCATACAAAGCTGTATTTCGATGATGATTAGTTAATCATGTTATGGTCTCTTCATCATCATTATTCTCTGCTATTAAAGATGGTGATTCATGTGCATAGGCATCATATTAGGAGACAATGACCTTTATTACATTTGAACTAATTGTTCTGGTAGTAATATGAAGTGGTGTATTATTTGACCTCGTGTTTCTCTTAGTGAGAAGTTTTAGAAAGTAATGGCCAATCAATTCTGCTATCTTCTCACATCTGAAATAGGCAGCCTCATGAAGCAATGAATCAACTGCTTGCAATCTAATGCCAACCCAATAATAAGTTTATAATCAATGTATATATGTATATATATGGAGTACCCTATCATCCATAATAAGCATTTTTCTTTTTCCTAACTCAATTGGGCAAATTTATAACATTAAAATGAATCACATTTATCCAATAAGAAGAATAATTTTTTAAAAATATATTTCCTACGTGATAAAACTTGTCTACATATGTAATTTGAGTAGAAAAAAGATTTTCTAGAAGTTAGTTTATTTAAGAGAGGATATTACTGTTGTTGCTATTATATAATTTAATCAATCATTAAAATTTTGAATATAAATTAAATTAGTAACTATTGACTGTGACTTTCTTGGTACTATATATATGTTATTATTTCTATTCCTTTTATAAGCAAAGTTAAGACTTCTTAGGGATGCTTAAGCGAGGAATATGTTCTTGTGATTTTACATTTGTTAGCGATGCTTCAGCAAGGAATATGTTATTATGATTTTAGAATATTGGCTTAAAGTTTATATGTGTTAATTACTTGACCCATGATTGTTTCAGTACAAAGAATGATTGCTATAAGAAGGATTTTGCACATAGAATGGAATAAATTGTAATTTATTTAAGGAAATTTGGATACACTTTCACTAGTCATATATGAGTTTTTTTATACATAGTATATATATATATATATATATATCTATCTTGCAACACATTGAAGGGAAAACAAAACCATTTTACACAATGGAACAAATTCATGAAAGGTATATATTAGTTATGCAAGTAAACCAGTCCACTTTTTTACACCAGGCCATCATAATAGTAACAATATTATTGGCATAATTATACAATAGTTGTTATTTGCACTTCAAGTCAGTTTCAACTACTATAGCTAGTTACTATTGTTAATATAAATTAGGATGAGAGATAGTTCTTAGTTTAGATTATTAAAAAGCAGGTTTATTATTGTAAAATTAATGCAAGTCTAATACCTGTTATTGATAGCTGGATATTTTAACTTTCATCAAAAGAGTATCTTGAGTTGTTAGACATTCATTATTTATGACATTCAAATCAAATGCTCTTTTTTATTTTTTGGTTTAACTTAGTTGCTTTAACTATGTGTTTCTCAAAATATGTTTTATTACATTACACAATTCGCTCTTTGCTGAAACATGAAGAACGTGTTGACCTTTCTTGAATAGAAAAATCCTTGAATTAGTCCATTCTTGTGCATGAGATTCTTTGAGCAGCTAAATATACATGACACTAATTTGCAAGCAAGGCACATAAAAAAGTGGCCCTTTGTGTTCCATTTCAATTTAATTGGAGTATATTTCCTTACAAGAAAACCAGAAGCCTTTCTTTGACATAACCAATTGTAGTTGCATAGTGAAGTGGAGTTCCTTAATGCTCATCTCCTAGATACATTAGATAAACATGCAACTACATTAATTAGATGACCCACACACTTGTAAGCATTGTAGTGACACTTGGTGAAATGAAAGGGCTAGTATTTTGTAAGTTCAATGTTAATATATGTGTCATGTTCCTTAATTACTACACTAATAAATAAGGAGCATTAAAAATAGATATAATAGAAGGTCATATTATGCTTACATATACATGCAGAATTTTGTGATTCAAAGCAAGTCAAGCAAGTAAATTTCTGGAGATATCCTTATCTACAAGTAACTAATAAAAAACGTCAGACAAAAGTCACTCATTCTTAGAACATTCCATCTCCAAGACAAGAATGAAATTGTCTGCATCTCCATTTTTAACAGCATTCTACAATTCAAAGTCTGTTGAGTCCATCCAAAAAAAATCTTTTTCCAATTTTCTAATTCCTTAAAGTTCCCACTCTTTTGCTTTTAGTTTCAGGTTTTCTACCCAGCCATATATACCATCTTTCTCTTTAGTTTCCTTCATTTGCTTCCATAGGAATTCAGCTTTGATGCATTTTTCTCTCTTTTTCTTACCATATCAAATGCGAATTGAATAATAAGCTTGCAATCACTATGATTTTATATATGAGATCAACTTGCAGAACAAGTCAGCATAATATATATATAAAATAAATCAAATATGCATTTGCTAATAATTGTTGTTTGAATTTATAGTGTGTCCACATAATCCTTGTCAAGTAATTTTCTTCTTCCTATTGCATTCAATTGAGTACTATGAACAAGATGGTGTTATGTAACTTGAGATAAAAGGTATATTTTAGCATTCTAAGGTTGAAAAGTGACTACATGTCATTGTAAATAGTTTGATGTTTGAACCTTCATGTTTAAATTGTTCTAATAAATATATTTGCCTAGGCCATAGGCATATGAATTTGATAGATTGTTTGATGAATATGAGAAAAAGTCAACAACTTACTAGAAATTTCTTTCTAGTAACATAGTGGTTATTCACAAAGCTTTTGAAAATATAATTGAAGCTTATTAGCTCTCACTTTAGGAAATTGTGGTATTTGATTTGTTGAAGCTTCTCAATGAATCATCTCTTTCATGTAGTTTAAAAAGGATAAACTCTTTTTTTGCAAATTCCTGCTCTCTTAGGAGAATAAGCTCTTTAGACTAAGCTCATTTGAATTTGAGAATATATTAAAATGCTTTTGCCTTCTCTAGCACTCGATCCATATTTCTCCTTTCCATATCATAATCAAATATAACGAAACAGAGGAAGGTGTGACCTCTGGTTATGAGGGAGAGGGTTGTGATGTCTGGCACTTTTTAATAGTAAACATTAGTTTTCATATCAACCATAGCAATAAGAATGATAAAGCTATTTCTATGGGAATGTGTTTACAGTAGCTAGTATCACATTCTGCATGCAAGTACAAAATTATAGATTATGAGCGAATCCAAAAATGAGAAGAAAAAGAAAAAGCAAAACATTATAACTAGTATTTTGTTTTTTGGCCACAATTGTCACTAACTTGGTTATGTAGGAATAAAATGCAAGTAAAATTGTGTTGAACTAGTTTGACATGCTAAAATATTTCAAATAGATGCTGTGATGGAAAAAGGTACAATGACAGTAATAATATTAATAATAGGTTGTCAGTACTAATTAGACTATGATCTCAAATTTTTCTCTCTTTGCAAAGCCTTTTATATAAGCAATTTTTGGAAAGTAAAGGCTAATCAATTCTACTATCCTCTCGCTTCTGAAATGGGCAGCCTCATGAAGTAATGAATCACCAGTAGGGGTAACTGGATCAAAAATATTTGGTAAAGCTAGCTTGTATTCAGAATTTACCTCCTCCATGATGTTAACAAAATTGTTTACATTGCCATTTTGAACAGCCCTATGTAATTCAAGGATTGTTGAGCTTTTCTTCCTACTAAAATCACTACTAGGGGAGCACACTGCTTTCAAGCTCTCCACCCTGGCATAACATCTCTCTCTGCAGCTTGCTTCATTTCCTTATATAGGAATTCACACTTGTTCCATATTTCTCCCTCGCTCTTAGGGATGATTATTTCAAAACTAGTTTGTAAGTTTTGTTGGTTATGGAAATTCCCTACTCTATATATAGTTCATGACAGCTTGGCCAACAATTGTTGAGTAGCGCTAGGTTAGGAAAAAAAAAAAAGAAATTAATGGGAAATTTCCACCTCTCTTTATTTCTCCCCTAAAGTTTCCATTTATTTTGTATCATGTTTCTTAATTGTTTCTACTTCATGTATCAAAAAGAGAGAAGGTAAAAATACAATACATGCCTGACTTATTAAATAAGATTTAAACGACAACTTATCTTGTATTTATTATAAGACTAGTCATTCACATGATTTGTATCTTGTTACAATATTTACAAGAAATACATTAATTTCTCACTCTCAAATGTTGATTGACATAGTCATTGTGATAGAAAAGAGAAGTAAAGTCAATAGTAAGCCTATCATTTATTTCCAAAGCATTTTTAGTTTTATTTTTATAAAAAATATAATTGTAATTTTAGTTTTTAATATTTTAAAAATAGGTTTCTCATGTGAAGTTAAAAATTAATGGATATTTTGTTTTTGAATTAACAGACAAATAGAACTTCAACTTTATTTCATTTTTTTAAAATTTGACTATAAATAAATGATGAAATTCATATAGCACTACCAAAAAATGTGGTGCTACCTGTAGTTTATTTTAGAGTTAGCAATGGTTTAAATTGTTACTAAAACAAATACCTGTGATAACAATAACAACTAGAAAAATGTGCGTAGGTAAATAATTATCTGTGATTTATCCAACCGCTGGAACATTTTACAATTTAGCAATGGTTAAAACTAAAACTAATGGGGAATTAACTTAGCTGTGATTATTCATAACCACAATTAAGTTAGTAACAATATTAGTTGCAATTTTGTTTGGCCATTGAAAATTTTGTGTTGTATCTGGCATTGGTTATAACCGCTGCTAATCTAGAATTTTTTTTAAATAAAACATTTTATATGTATGTGCTTTTCCATTTTTTTCCCTGTTCAATTTCATCAACAAAACTAGTCAAATAAAATTGTGGATTATCTCAAAACTAGCCATTTTCACACCATCATTATCTCAAAATAACTTATACATGACTACATTCACAACAATAATTACCTCATTATCTCAAAATAACTTAAACATAATTAGGTAGTCACTAAATCCTTGATGATAAGTTTGAGAGTAACATAGTCCTACTTTCATTCATAACATCTAAAGCATAGTCCTAACTGACACTAACGGTGAGAAATGTCAAACAAACTTTGCAATCTACTCTTGCGGTTAGTTGGATTGGTTTGGGGAGAAACTTGTCCACTTGCTTAATCAGGTGACTACAATAAAACAAATGATGCAAGTCATAAATAATGTTGAAGACATAGTTGTGAACAATAGTAGATTAATTTGAAGAATTACCGATGATGGATGAACTATGGCATATTCATGAGGTAGCTTTCCTGGATATTTTTGCATAACAAGATCATCATTGCATCAAGCCTAAACTCCAAGTGAATGACCTTATTCTCCAACTAGCCATAAGTAGGAGCAGATAAGTTTAGTCGAACATAAGACCGTGATGGAGGTCCAAATACATGAGATGTGGCTGGACCCAATCCTAACCCTGGAACATGGCCACTATGCTCTTGATTGCCTAAAGCCAAGGCCAAGAAATCTTGAGTTGATATGACTTACGACACAGATATTGCACTTTCATGTATAATAATCTTTTCTTGTATTAACCAAATTAATTTGGAAATTACATGCAAAGAACAACCATGACACAAACTAAGTGTTTACAATTGGTCAAATAAAACTTACACTGATCTCCTTAGCCTTGTCACACATAAATGACCCATCTGCATGCTTATGTGTAATTGTCCAAATTTCTCCTCTATTGATTAGGCAATCATACTCTAACTCCTACACAAGTTGGAAAAATTGTACCACATACATATGAACAATAAAAGTACAACATGAGTAATAGAAAATGAAGTTACCATCCTGGCTTTAGGAACTTTAGCAATCAATTCATCTTAGTTGCAAGTGTCGTCATTTGCTTTTTCCTATAATTGTTGTCTTTGATCCTTCCACTTCATGCCATAAGAATTGAAGATATAATTTTTTGTGTAAATCACCGTCAACAACAAATTTAGCCTTCAAGGTACAAGAATACAATTAGCCTTAATTCATCCATAGAGTGTATATTGGTTCAAAAGTATATAAACATTACCTGAATAAATGTTCTTGTGCATAGTGTCCTTATACTCATATGGAAGTTTCTTCTAACTAGGAAAGCTTATGGCAAATAAATCAAAGTCCTTTCCAAGAGCTCCTAAAAATTTATTTAGTAACCCAGCACCGTAGCCAATTGATTGGAAGGTTTCGTTCCAATGAAGTATAATCCTCTCCCCTCAAGGAAATGACCAGACATCATTATGTATAAGTTCCTTTTGCTTAGTTGTGTCATCTTCATCTGTAATTCCAAAGTTAGCACACAACAAAGAACGATATTTATGTCAAATACATCATATTTTTTTTTGGCATACTTACCAACCACGTCAACCAACCAAACCCTCATACGTGATGCCATGGGACCTAGAGCAGGGCATGAACTACTTGTCTTCATGGTGTAGAATTGTTTCATCTTTAGGATTCCTATAAATTAATCATATGAACACATTATATAATTTACATAAAGAATTGAAATTAACAAAAATTAGTATTCAATATGACATAACTAATAGAGACAAAACTAAACACCTTGCTAATGGTATATTTTCTTCTCCTTTAAGGAATAATATGTCCAAGTTTTGATGTTCATATGGCTCATTTTTGTAATATACATTCTCATCATCTTCTCCCATTTCATATAAATCATGTGGCTTAAGATGTATGGGGATGCTCCAATTCTCATCTAACTCATCCTGAATATAATAAATTATTTAAGCTTCTAAAACTTGGATGTGTGGCACATCATCCTCATAGTTGTGGGTATGTATCAATTGACCAAAATTTACTCATAAAAAACCTGAGTCATTAGTTTTCATTCCTCTAGGATTGGTTGTATTTCCCCACACACATTTAAACAATGTGATTGTAAAACGACCATGATAATTTAACTCAATAACATTAAACAATTTCCTATAGTAGGGTACACTGCCAAACTACATATTGCCATCACTACTACTTGTATAGCTCTTTATTCCAAATATGCCATGAACTCTATTATTTTGTCTCTTTAGCCTTTGATCTCGGTCTAATGTTTGAAACTTGAACCCATTAACATTATATACATTATATCACTTTGTAAGATCAATTGGTCCTGTGGCTAAATACTTGAAATCATATGAGTGAGATCCAGTAATATCATTTCTTATAAAAAATGTGATAAAACAACGGTCACAATAATCCTAATGGTGAAGCAAATGTCAACTAGTAAATGTACTTACACGGTGATGGAACCATTCAACAAATTCTTTATAAACCTTCTTATCTATCTCTAATGAAGATTGTGTATGACTTCTTAATTGTCTTCATGTGATGTCCCTAAATTCCCTAGCATACATAAGTGCTTAATGAAATATTAGTAAGCATGTGGTTTAGGGTGAGTGTATTCAATGGTCAATAATGTCAATGTGCCTGCATCTTTTCTATTGGCAATATATTTAAGTAAGAAAATCCACCAACTGCTTTTCCAATTTGTGGGAACAATGAGGGCACACTAAAGGACCCAACATTCAGTCGATCATCAACATGACCTGGTCAATTGTATGTAGTCTCAACTCCCTCCAAATACCTTGAGCAAAAAAGTAAAACCTTTTGGGCTATGTAACCTTCAACTATAGACCCTTCTAGCTAAGCTTTGTTACATATGCAAGATTTTAGTTTCCCTAAATATCTTATGGACAATAAAGAAGTATAAGCTATGATTGGAAGCTAAAGTAATTAAGAACAAACTTTTTAGATTTTTTTACCCTTCAATTGGATACATCCACCAATACTAGACAAGACCACCTAATTTGGCTTCATCCACAAGGTGCACAATCAAATGAACCATAACAGTAAAAAATAAAGAAGGAAATATCATTTCTGTATGGCATAACATCTGCACAACTCTATTTGTGTGTTGAGCAAGGTTGGAACCCATGAGGGGGTGAATTGGGTTTTATAAAAAAGTTTGAGATAAAAACAAAATTTCTTTTCCAAATTGAAAACTTGATGAAAAATAATTTTCAATATAAAAGCATGGAAATCAATACATAACACAATTAAAGTGCAACAATAAGAGAGTAAGAGAAGATAGAATGCAAATAGCGCTTATCCTGGTTTGGCTCCATTCCAATCCTACGTCCAGTCTCCAAGCAAATACTTAAAATTTTCCACTAACTTGCAATCTGTTACAAATCGTCAAGAGCACACCCCTAAAACCAAACTCTCTTCAAGGAAAACCTTTCCTTGAATTTAATCTCTCCTCAAGGAATATATTTCCTTGAAATAACAAATCTTTTTAATAAGAAAGTACTCATAACAATAAAAACTCTCAAAAGAGCAAATAACGCAATTGAAGCTCACTAGCAAGAATAGATATCTTTGAGAGTATGAATCACAAGATATTTTTAACTTTGTTTCTTGTGATTTATAAGCTCTTGAGACATGTATTTATAGACCAACAAAGCAAGAGAACCTTTTGAAGTCAATAGAAATTCAAACTTGTACAACTTAAATGTTGGAAGTAAGTAGCTCTATTTGTTGACTTTGTGGCCATCCTCTATTCCGTAGCTGTAACTTTAAATGTTTATAGATCCTTCATTTCAACTTCATTTTGGACAAAATTTATATCACCAAAAAGCTCTTTAAGTCTACTTTCTATCTTGAAAGTTTCATTTGAAAATTCAATTTGGTTGTTGAGATATTGTTGAAAGAGTGACAAAAGGTCAGATAAAAAATTGATATATGTAACTGCAAATTGTGAGCCTCATAAATCTTTCATTGTAAATCCATTTTAATCATGTGATATACGTATAGAAATCTGTATGAGTCTATTTTCATATAAAATAAACCTCGTTTCAAATTGCTTACCAGTTTGTGAGATATTGTTGAAATTGTAACAAGAGGTCTGGAAAAAGTGTGATATTCATGTCTAAAATGTTGGCAATCATAACTTTTTAATTTCAACTCTATTTTAAGCAAGTGATATATGTCTAGAAATATGTTTAAGTCTATTTTCAGATGAAATAGGTTTCATTTCAAAATTCCTTTGATTTATGAGATATGATAAAAATAGTAATCTAAGGTCCAAAAACAACTTCATTAAAATCCATATATTTCTTATCTTTTTTGCCCAAACTTATATTATGAGGACCAAAATATATTGTCCCAATAAATCTAAGTCCAAATAAATTTAACAAAATAATAATGAGCTTATAATAGTTTGTCCAAATTACAAGCTAAATACTTGGTCAAATTCATGTATCCCAATATGCATATTTTAATAACAATTAGTAGAATGTAAACATTTTTTTACCATGCATATGACATCCCTATAAATATCCAATTTTGAATTGTCTATAATATTATAGCCTATTGGATATAATATGAGTATGTATATCTCATACAAAGGATGATTCAAGTAGTATTATGTGTTAATGACCAATTTAGGCATATGTTCATACTATATGTCTAACTCATTTATTACATTTTTGTCACATATTTGTCATCATCAAAACTTATAACATTGAGTCTTAGGGTCAAAATTGTGGAGCTGGTCAAGTTCATGTACATTCAATACTTTACTACACATGTGTCAAAAAATCAAACACAAATCAATGAGAACTGCATACACTTGCTTGGGGATTGTCCTTCTTAAGGCTAAAGGTAAAAGTTGCTCAATGAGAACTATAAGTCATGACTTTTCAATCCATAAAACTTTCGTTGTTTCAAATCTACACACCTTGATATATTGTTAGAGAAACTGTATGGTATGATAATATTCTTTAAAGTCTTAAGAAAAATGTACTTGTTTGCATTGGTGATGGTAAGGAATGTAGGAAGATATCTACCATTCTCATCTGGCTGTAGATTAGACCTAATCCCTATGTCCTGTAAGTCACTACGTGCATTTAAGTGGCCTTTCGATCTTCCCCCATCATTTAATAAGTAAATACAACATTGTCACACACATTTTTCTCAATATGCATGACATCAAGATTGTGTTATAGTAAGTTGGTTGCCCAATATGGAAGTTGGAAAAATATACTTTTTTTCACCATTGTTGAGTCTTAACCTCAAAGCCACCAACTCCTCGAGGTCTTCGACCATGTCCTTCAATTTCTACATCTTTTCCAAATACGATGTTAATATTTTGAACCTTTCATAGAACTTTCTCACCGCTTATTCATTTTTAGATGGATTTCTTCTTTCTACTTTTCCATCAAATTGAATCTGAGCCAATCTAAATTTATGCCCCGCATTTAAAAAGCATCGATGACCTATAAAACACCACTTTTGACTGTAAGGAAGACGCATGGGATTTGAGTCAAAATTACATGATGGACATGCTAACCCAGTATGGGTATTCCATCCAAACAATGTTCCAAGTCCTAAAAGTCACTAATTGTCCGCAATAGAGCTGCACACATATTGAATATTTCTTTGTTGTTGTCATAACCGACCTTTCGGCGGGATGGAATTAAAACAGGTTTAAAACCGATTCCCAAAAATGGAATTTTGAAAATCGATTTTATTAGGAGTCGCCACTAAAATTTTTAATGGGAAACTTTGGAAAACCAATTTAAAGGAAAAAGAAAAAGGCGAAATGGTCTGCAAGGTCAGAGATGGGTTCGGGAGTCTATTTGAGTGTGGGGAAGGTGTTAGGTACCCCACAACACCCACCCATAAGGACAGTTACCTTAAACTAGTTAGTTGAAATAGAATATGACCTTTAATTAATCTCAATTACCCTTTTATTGACATGGATGCACGTTAGACATAGAAGACAAAAAAGCGAAAATGCATGCAAACTGATGGATATTTACAAAGGACGGACTTGACTTAGGATGAAAGCCTAGGGCCTACGTACCTCGTGAGAGGGATCAAAGTCCATGTAGTTCGACCAAAAGGCATTTTTGTGATTGGTGTTTTTTTGATTTGTGATGAGAATAGGAGGATTTTAATTAAAACAGATCATTATAAACAAAACGGGATAGGAATTTGGTTTGTATGTTTTAATTTACTACAATCAGATTAACCTTGTTCTCCTGAACTCTTCACATTTTCTCTTTTAAATTTTTTTGTCGAATTTATTATTATTATTATTATTTTGAGCTTTGAGAGTTTATATTGCGGGAATTAATGCATAATTTATAATGAAAGGAATATATTTTTTATTTTATGAGTTTTTGAATTTATTGTTGATAACTATTGATTATTATTATTATTGATTATTGGTAGACAATTTAATTTAAGTGCTATTAGTTATTGGTTTATCTGTTTGTCTTTGAACAAATATATGTTAATTTTCGGGTTCTATGGAGATTAAAATCTCACACGAGCCTGGGAAGTCAAGGAGAGATA
This sequence comes from Delonix regia, assembly GCA_037074485.1. Taxonomy (NCBI): domain Eukaryota; kingdom Viridiplantae; phylum Streptophyta; class Magnoliopsida; order Fabales; family Fabaceae; genus Delonix; species Delonix regia. The sequence continues at coordinate 29,287,675 of CM073451.1, forward strand.
AGTATTCTCACACGATCCATTTTGCATGAATATTTAATCAAAGTTAATATTTAATTATTGTCCATTTATTCATTTTTGTATTATTATTAATATTACTGTCATTTCGGAATTAATTATAGAGATTTAAGGAGATTAGAATCTCATGTAATTGGGAACACCCTATCCTTAATCACTTAATTATTTAATTATTGGAAACACCAATTAATTAATAATTAAGAACATGGGAAATTTAAAAATGTCAAAACTTCAAATGATATTTTCAATTGGGGGACAATTTAGAATTAAAAATAAAGAATGGGGGATAAACTCAAAATTTTAAAAAAATTAGCTAATTAAAATAATTATAATAAATCAAAGAAAGATAATAAAGAAATATAAAGATATAAAATATATTACAAGGCAAAAATCAAAAATCAGAAAATAAAAATTAATTAATAATAGTTATAATAATAAAAATTAAATTTAAAAAAATAATAATAATAATGGATCAGAAAAAGGCAGCTTGTTGTGCAGAAAAGAGTAGAACGTGACTGCAGGGGAGCTCTGAAAAGAGACTCTGGCTACCGCAACAGTAGCAGCAGCAGTAGCAGCCACTTATGGGGCTCAGGGACATTTTCCACGAAAGGGGGCCATTCAGAGCAGAGGAGGCTGGGCGGCTTCTGGACTCGAGGCGAAGGAGCTGGTCTGAGAGGGAGACTGATCGAAGCTTTAGGTGGAGGAACTTCAGAGGCTGCATTGTTGCGCTAGGAGGCCCTTATATTCCTCTCAAAACTGGAAGAAAGGGGGGAAGAAAAAGCAGGGCCGAACCCACTGTGTGAAGCTGGTGCACCGTCTGTACCCAGAGTGTGTGTATATGTATCCAAATAATTAGTGAGTTGATCATCATCTTCATCGAGATCTGTGTGCAGAATCGCAAGAACTGAGAGTATGGGCGGAGGTGGAACGATGCACACGGAGGCGCAGTACTCCTCGGCGAAGATTTCGGTGTGGTGGGACATCGAGAACTGCCACGTCCCCAAAGGCTGCGATCCGCACGCCATTGCCCAGAACATTACCTCGGCGCTGGTTTAGATGAGCTATGGTGGGCCCGTTTCCATCTCCGCCTACGGTGATACTACTCGCATCATGGCCTCTGTATAGCACGCTCTCTCCAGTACCGGAATCTCCCTCAACCATGTCCCAGCTGCTGTTAAAGATGCTAGTGACAAAAAGATTCTTGTTGACATGCTGTTTTGGGCTGTGGACAATCCTGCTCCTGCTAATTATTTATTAATTTCTGGTGACCGAGACTTCTCTAACGCTCTTCATCAATTGAGGATGAGGAGATATAATATTCTTCTTGCACAGCCTCAGAAAGCATCTGCGCCCCTAGTTGCAGCTGCTAAGAGTGTATGGCTCTGGACTAGTCTCTTAGCTGGAGGACCTCCTTTAACTAATGGCGAATCACAACAATTTGGTAATAATGGCCTCCTACCAAGCCAGACACCTTTCAGACTGATGGGAACAATGTTAGAGTTCTCACTTGCAGAAGTTGATCACTACAACTAGTGAAGAAGAAAGCAGAGACGAAGTTCAACTTTCTGACATTCCTGGAGGCGCATCTGCCTTTGAGATTTGTGCCAAATTTTGCTATGGCATATTGTTACCTTCAATGCTTACAATGTGATTGTAGCTCGATTTGCAGCTTAGTACCTTGGAATGCACAAGACTGTTGAGAAAGGGAACCTCATCTACAAGATTGATGTTTTCCTTAACTCTAGCATTTTTCACAGTTGGAAGGATTCAATCATTGTTCTTCAGACTTCTAAGTCTATTTCACCCTTGGCTCAAGACCTAAAGGTGGTCAATCATTGTGTTGAATCTATAGCAAATAAGGCATGTGTTGATGTATCTAAAGTTGACTGGTCCTATACCTATAACCGGAAAAAACTCCCAGAGGAAAATGGTATTGATCCAAACCAAAATGGAGTCAGAGCTCGTCTGGTGCCAAAAGACTGGTGGGTTGAGGACTTATGTGAGCTTGAAGTTGATTTATACAAGTCTGTAATTACTAACATCAAAACCAAGGCAATTCTATCTACTGAAGTAATAGGAGAAGCTCTGAGAGCTTATGCTTACAGAAGATTGCGAAATTTCAGCAAGGGCATCATCCAATGTGGGGATGTGTCAAAGTATTGTTTGGTAGTTGAAACAATTATATGGTTATTGCCAGCAGAGAAAGGCAGTGTTTCTTGTAGATTCTTGCTCAAGTTGTTGAAAGCTGCCATTTTTGTGGAGTCAGGAGACTTGAGTATAGAAGAGCTGGTTAGGAGAATTGGGCAACAATTAGAGGAGGGTTCTGTAAGCGATATTTTGATATGAGTGCCAGATGGGGAGAATAGTGCTATGTATGATGTTAGTATAGTGCAGAAAATTGTAAAGGAGTATTTGATGCAGGATCAAAATACTGAGATTGAATTGGTTGGAGGTGGTGGTGATGTTGGGGAGACAAGGAAGCCTGCTGGGATTTTATCAGATGCTTCGAAGCTGATGGTTGCAAAACTCATAGATGGATACCTTGCTGAAATTGCAAAGGATCCCAATTTACCTTTGTCAGAGTTTGTTGATCTTGTTGAGTTGGTATTCGGCATCTCTCGTCCTACTCATGATGGGCTTTACAGGGCCATTGACATGTATCTTAAGGCACACCTAGGGATGAACAAAGGCAAGAGGAAGAGGATATGCAATCTGATGGTACTGTGGCAATGCATTATGGAGAAATTGACGATGCTGATTTCTTAGCTGTAGAAGATCATCTCCCCATATTACCTACTACTCATTATGCAGATTTACTAGCAAAACAGTTCAGTTCACTGATGGATCATGAAGGATATATGAAGGAAGACGATCACATCCAACCAAAACCAAATCGGGTGAACCATCCTTCAGGCAATCAACCTAATGTAGTTGCTGTAACTCATGATAATCCGATGGTTGAAATGCAGCAATATGGAGAACCAATCCCTGGTCAGTCGCCCAATGACATTGCAAAACCATCTACTAGTGGCAATGCGTCTCTAAACTCATCTCAGAACCTTTTAGCAAATGCAAGGATGTTGCCACCTGGAAACCCTCAGGCCTTACAGATGCCCCAAGGACTTCTTTCTGGTGTTTCAATGGCTCCAAGGCCACAGCAACTGGACCCACAACAATCAGTGCAACAGCAACAATAGCTGAGACAGGGAAGACGCCCTCACCACGGTTCTGCCACAGAAAGATGGTCTCAGTTTGCTTCGCATGGTGAACAGTAAGTTGCTCACGTACTGTACGTCTAGCTTCCATTTTTGTTATTTATTTATTTTATTTTATTTTTATTTTGGTTTTGGTTTTGGTTTTGCCTTTTTGGAGCATTAATATTGTAATTATTATTATTATTATTATTTTGGTATTGCAAGTAAGGTTTTCAGGAAGTCATCGTGTGAGGATTCAGTTCTCCTCGATTGCATGAGATCACGTGAAATTTTAATCTCCTTAGATCTTTTAAAAATTAGCACATTTGTTTTAAAAATAATAATGATTATATATTGACTTAATTAAATACTTTCCATTATTTATGAAATTATCGTGTGAGAATTCGGTTCTCCTTGATTGCATGAGATCACGTGAGATTTTAATCTCCTTAGATCTTTTAAAAATTAGCACATTTGTTTTAAAAATAATAATGATTATATATTGACTTAATTAAATACTTTCCATTATTTATGAAATTATCGTGTGAGAATTCGGTTCTCCTTGATTGCATGAGATCACATGAGATTTTAATCTCCTTAGATCTTTTAAAAATTAGCACATTTGTTTTAAAAATAATAATTAAATATTGACTTTAATTAAGCATTTTCCATCATTTATAAAATTAGCGTATGAGGATTTTGTTCTCTTCGATTGCATGGAAATAAGTGAGATTTTAATTTTCTTAGTTCCCTAAAATTAATACACCTCTATCTAATACTAATAATAATATAACAATAATTGAAAAAAAATCATAATTAAATATTCATTCTAATTAAATATTTCCCATTATTTGCAATATTATTGTGTGAGAATATAGTTCTCCTCAAATATTTGGGGTTGTGTGAGATTTTAATCTCTTCAGACCTCGAAATTTAGTACATACTTGTTTAGAAGATAAATAATGATAATGATGATAAATAGATAAACTAATAATAATAATGCAAAAATGAATATTTTAATTGAATTATTTACAAAATAAATAAGTCAGGGTTTTATAAAATTCAATTAATTAAAATGTCACGTTCAAAAATTCTAAAAATGACTTTCTATTATAATTTTGTTCTAATTTCAACAATCAATCCAGATTTTAAAAAAGGAAATAAAAATAAAAACAAGTGAAACAAAAAAAGAAAAATCCAAAAATCCAAAAAATATATAAATTAAAAAAATTCCAAAAAATGGCTTTCCTTTATAATTTTGTTCTAATTTCACAATAAATCTTGATTTTTTAGAAAAAATCTAAAGATAAATTAAAAAAAAAACAAAATCCAAAAAATACATAAATACAAAAAATCAGAAAAATGATTTGATTTTCGTCCTAATTTCAAAGGTGAATTCCAATTTTGAAAATCCAAAAAAACAAATAAATCTAAAAATTCAAAAATATTCTTTTTATAACTTCACTTCAATTCCGAACAATATAAACTCCCAAAATTCCTAAAAATCTTATCCCATAATAATTTCATTTAAATTTCAAAATTAAAATTAAAATTCCAAAAATAAACAAAAGAATTAAAAGAGAAAAAAAGGAAGAGATCAAGAGAGCTAGATTACTTAGGTTGCTGTATATTAAAACACACAAATCCAAATTCCAATCCTGTTTGGTTTACAAAAATCTATTTAATTTGAACTCTCCTGTTCTCATCACAAAAATTAAAAACCACCAACCCACAAAACATGCCCTTTGGTCGAACTACATGGACTTTGATCCCTCTCACGGGGTACGTAGGCCCTAGGCTTTCATCCTAGGTCAAGTCCGCCCTTTGTAAATATCCATCAGTTTGCATGCATTTTCGCTTTTTTGTCTTCAATGTCTAACGTGCATCCATGTCAATAAAAAGGTAATTGAGATTAATTAAAGGCTATATTCTATTTCAACTAACTAGTTTAAGGTAACCGTCCTTATGGGCGGGTGTTGTGGGGTGCCTAACACCTTCCCCACACTCAAATAGACTCCTGAACCCATCTCTGACCTCGCAGACCATTTCGCCTTTCTTTTTTTGTTTTGTTTTAAATCGGTTTTCCAAAGTTTTCCATTAAAAATTTTGGTGGCGACTCCAAATAAAATCAATTTTCAAAATTCCGTTTTTGGGACTCGGTTTTAAACCATATTTTTCTATTCCGCCAAAAGGTTGGTTACGACAGTAATCCCGCACAATCGAGGAGAACAATATTCTCACACGATAATTTCGCAAACAACATATCAAAGCAAGCATTTTGATTATGACTATTATGATTTAATCCAAATGTAACATTTAATTATCATTAATTTATTTTCCACCATTCACCCATTAATATTTCATTAGTATCATTGTTACTTTATAATTATTCAATTCATTGTAGGGATTTAAGGAGATTAATATCTCACGTAACCCCCGGTAATCGAGGAGAACAAAATTCTCACACGATAATTTTATCCACCATGACAATATTGATTATCATCGAATTATTAGTATTTCATTAGTATATATTGTCATTCCTTTATTTTTTCACCATTTGTTAATTAATATTTCATTAATATTAATTGTCACTTTTCCATTATTCAACTAATAGCAAGGATTTAAGGAGATTAACATCTCACATAACCCCCGGTAATCGAGGAGAACAAAATTCTCACACGATAATTTTATCCATCATAACAATATTCATTAATTATCATTCAATTATTTTTCAACCTTCTTTCATTAATATTTCATTAATATTCATTGTCTTCCAATTATTTGATTAATTGCAAGGATTTAAGGAGATGAAATAAAACTCACATAATCCCCGGCAATCAAGAACAACAAAATTCTCACATGCTAATTTTGTACGCAATAGCCATAATTAATCAAAGCTAATGTCTAAACAATTATAATGAACAAAAATAAACAAATTTGAACACGTGAACAGTAGCATTGCATATTAGAGTGCGTGAATAGTGCACATGCATGAGATTGCATTGAAGGAAATCGAGTGAACAGTAACGACGTGCAGCAGAATTCTTGGCCAAGTGAAGAACGTGCAGCCATACCTGGCGTTTCAGCTCCTCCCTTGTGCTCCAATGAAGAAGGACCTTCTCCTCCTCACCCAACAATGGAAGATGGACCTCCAACAGCCTCTCAAAGTCGCTGGTCTTGGCTGGAAGTGCAGAAACGGGTAGCTTCGTTGGAGTTTTGTTGGATAGCTTTGCTGGAGTTTTCTGGTTGGTTTCAGCGCTGGAAATTCTGCAGAAAGTGTCTCTACTTCTCGGCTAGAGGATGGAGGCTGAAAGCTTCTCTTCTTCTCCACACTTCCTCTTCTTCCTTGTGCTCCCTAAACTCTCCTATGTTCACCTCTATTTTTTGAGCTCAAAACAGAGTTTTTTCTCCTCCATGGTTCAGCTTCTATTCCTCCCTTTGCTGCCACTTTGTTTTGGATTCAGACTTCCTTGTTTCTGCACATCATTTTGGCATCCAACTCTCCATTTTTCTGCTCCTTGGATGGTCTGAACTTCAGCACCTTTTCACTCCGGAATTTTAGACGTTACTTCCACGATTTTTCTGCACGTTGGACCACTTCATTCAGCTCTCGGTTTCTACAGTTCAGCTCTCGGTTTCTGCCTCGTTTCTGGTTCGTTTCCCTGCTGTTTTTTTCTCACATGGCTGCCTTGCTTCCTTACTTCGTTCAACTTGGTTTCTCCCTCACGTTGCTGCTTCCATTCTTTCGTTCAGCGTTGTTCCTCTCGGTTTGTTGCTGGTTTCATTGCTCTTCCTTTCTTCTTCAGCTCCTCTTCCCTTCTTGGTCACGTGGCTCTCCCTTTTCAGCGTGATTCCTCTTTCTTTTTCCTTCCTCTCTTATCTTCTCCAGCTCTCTTTTCTTCTCAGCCGAGGCCTCCTTTCTCTCCAGTGTTTTTTTCCTCTTCCTCTCGGTTTGCTGCCTTCCTTTATGCTCCAACGCCCCCTCTCTTTTTCTGCCATTTGCTCCCTTTTTCCCTTGCTTTTTCTGCAACTTCCAGCCATCACTTTGCTGCACACGGTCCCCTCCTTTTGCTGCCACCTCCAGCCATGCCACACTCTTCTCTCACTGCTCCAGCCACCCCACTTTCTGCCATGTTGCAGAAACACTCCCATTTGCTTTTTTGTCCCCCTTGTCCTCTTGTGCATGTGTGTGCATGGGTGCATGCATGTGGTGAGTGTGTGTGAGAGTGTGAGTGTGAGTGTGTGAGAGTGAGGTGTCCGTGAGTGAGAATGTGAGTGTGTGAGAGTGATGTGTGTCATGTGTGTGAGAGCAAATGATCATATGGGAGCAAATGAGCATGTGGGAGTGTGAGTGTGAGTGTGTGAGAGTGATGTGTTCGTGAATGGGAGTGTGAGTGTGTGAGAGTGATGTGTGTCATGTGTGTGAGGGCAAGTGAGCATGTGAGAGTGTGTGAGTGTGAGCAAGTGAGAGTGTTTTGCAACTCCCTTTCAAGTGTGTGGCCTTGTTCATTTTATTTCCTTGCAAGATGATTGCCATGTCTCTTCTTCCAACCTATATCTTGAATTTTCCTTTTTATTATTTTTGGTTCTTATGTTTGGTTTTTTTCATATTACTTCTATTTTTTTTTTGCCTCTTGCAATTTTGTTTTGATTAATTGTTATTATTATTTTATTATTTTATAGTTTTTTGAATTTTTTTAATTCTATTTATTATTATTATTGTGATTATTATTATTGTTAATTTGGGTGGGGTGTTCACAATTGCCTCTCTTTGCTTGTCTCTTAAGTTAGGGAAGTGAATAGTGAAGAAATGACCTAATCTTAAGAGCAAGCGAAGACATGAACACACCACCTTCCTCATCGAGGGAAGATAGGGGAAGACAGGAGTAAATTCGTGCTTAGATAGGATGGTGAATATCCTGAACAAAATGCCTGGCTTTCAAGATAAATGTAAATTGCCTGGACACGATACAGGACTTGGACAGAAATGTAAATGGCCCGGACACGATGCAGGACTTTAGCAGAAACATAAATTGCCTGGACTTGATGCAGGACTTTTGCTGAGCTGTAAATTGCCTGGACTTGTTGCAGGACTTTTGCAAAAATATAAATTGCCTGAACTTGATGCAGGACTTTTGCAGGAATGTAAATTGCCTGGACTTGATGCAGGACTTTTACAGGAATGTAAATTGCCTGGACTTGATGCAGGACTTTTGCAGGAATGTAAATTGCCTGGACTTGATGCAGGACTTTTGCAGGAATGTAAATTGCCTGGACTTGATGCAGGACTTTTGCAGGAATGTAAATTGCCTGGACTTGATGCAGGACTTTTGCAGAAATGTAAATTGCCTGGACTTGATGCAGGACTTTTGCAGGAATGTAAATTGCCTGGACTTGATGCAGGACTTTTGCGGAAATGTAAATTGCCTGGACTTGATCAGGACTTTTGCGGAAATGTAAATTGCCTGGACTTGATGCAGGACTTTTGCAGAAATGTAAATTGCCTGGACTTGATGCAGGACTTTTGCAGAAATGTAAATTGCCTGGACTTGAGCAGGACTTTTGCAGAAATGTAAATTGCCTAGACTTGATGCAGGACTTTTGCAGAAATGTAAATTGCCTAGACTTGATGCTGGACTTTTGTAGCAATGTAAATTGCCTGGACTTGAGCAGGACTTTTGCGGAAATGTAAATTGCCTGGACTTGATGCAGGACTTTTGCAGAAATGTGAATTTGATGGTCATGATGGAAGACTTTTGCAGAAATGTGAATTTGATGGTCATGATGCATGAGCAATGTAGGTGTCGAACATGGACAAACATGTATGCGTGAGAAGGGCATATCCTTGAAGGATAATGAAAATTTTATTGGTTGTGATACAGGTTAAAATGATACCTATTCCCTTTGTGCTTGTGAGCATAAAACCTCTATCTTTCATTTTGGAAATCGGAAGGGTGACATGTTAAATTATGATTCAAGACAATTGGAAAAACGTCAATATTGCCCAAAGTGAATAAACTGTCTAACCACACTTCCTTCATTGCGACCCTAAATCCATCGTTTCAATAGTCGACAATTCGCATACTTCGCTTCTTCACTACAAGCGGGCTTATACTCTCCTCTGTACAGTAAGCCCGAGGACATTGAAGTTGCTTCTATCTCCTTTTATACGAGGTAAACTAGTAACGAAAATGCCAAATTGTGTATAGGCTGCATCCTTTAGGCCTCATCATAGTAATAGCATGGAAACACTTATTTAAAATGCATTGGGGTATTCCTGGGATGCATATCATCAGACAATATTTTGAATAGCGCTATTCACTTGAATGTTTTATTTTGCATATTGAATGTATGAGACAATCATAAAGGCAATAGGGTTATGCAGGGGAAAAGAGTGATGAAAGACGAGTTATCTTAAATGGGTAAACAAACAAAAGGCTCCAAGGAATGTGGGTGGTAAGCCGAATGCGAGTATAAAAAAAAAAATAGCAAAATACAACTGGGATGACTCTGAATTTAGCTTCAGATGACAATGGTTGCTTACACCTAGTGTTGCCATTGGATACACTTATTTCGAAACTGACTAATGAAGACAACCCCTAAGGATCCGTTCAGGTTGGCAATTTGGTCTTCATACCACCTTACTTTGTCCATCCTTTGCCACCCTATCCTTCATCTGAACCTCCTTCTTGCACTGGCCCTAATTTTGAATTCTCCTTTCTTTCTTCTTCTTTCTTTCTCATCATCCTTGTTTAGGCAAAGTATTTCTTGACTGCGTCGGAATTAACTGGTTTTCCAAGCTCCCTACTATCCATATCGGCAAGAGTCAGGGCCCCTCCAGAGAATGCTCGTGTCATCACATATGGACCTTCGTAGGAAGGTGCCCATGTGCCCCTATTATCTTCATGATTTGGGAGGACCTTTTTCAGGACCAACTCCCCCGGCCTGAACTGTCTAGGGTGAACCTTTTGATTGAAGGCCCTTGCCATCCTTTTTTGGTATAACTGCCCATGACACATAGCTATTAATCGCTTTTCTTTGATCATATTCAGCTGCTCATACCGCGTCTTTACCCACTCGCTCTCCTCGAGGTTGGATTCAATCAATACTCGAAGAGAAGGGATCTCGACTTCAATTGGGGTGACTGCCTCCATGCCATATACTAAAGAGTATGGAGTTGCCCCTGTGGATGTTCGTACCGTCGTTCGATACCCATGAAGAGCATATGAGAGCATCTCATGCCAATCTTTATAAGTAATAGCCATCTTGCTAATGATTTTTTGATAATTTTATTCGCTGCCTCTACTACTCCATTCATCTGTGGCCGGTAGGGTGCAGAGTTATGGTGCTTAATCTTGAATTGACCACACAATTTCTTAATGTCAGTTCCATTCAGGTTGGAAGCGTTATCTGTGATAATCCTATCTGGTATACCATATTGACAAATGATGTTCGATTTCAAGAATCGGAGGAAGACCTTTTGCCCAATATTGGAAAAGGAACATGCTTCTATCCATTTCGTAAAATAATCAATGGCTACCAAAATGAATCAGTGTCCATTTGATGCCTTTGGGTTGATGGGGCCAATCACATCTATTCCCCACATTGAGAATGGCCACGGTGCCACCAAATTGTGTAGGGGTTGGGGCGGAGCATTAATCTTGTTGGCATATGTCTGGCATTTGTGGCATTTTCTCACGTGGTCAATACAGTCTTTTCCCATGGTTAACCAGAAGTATCCACATCTTTGAATTTGTCTAGCCATAGTGTGGCCGTTAGCATGAGTCCCATAGATTCCCTCATGGATCTCTATCATTATCCTTCATGCTTCTTATGCATCCACACATCTAAGTAAAGTGTTGTCCCATGATCTTTTGTATAACACCTCTCCACTAAGGAAAAAATTCATCGCCAATTGACGAATGGTTTTTTTGTCATTCTTCGTTGCCTCAGTCAGGTATTGCTGGTTCTGGACATAGTTCTTTATATCATGGAACCATGGCCGTCCATCATTTTCTTCCTCCACGTTCGAGCAGCAAGCCGGGGTGTCCCGGGTCTCGACCTGGATAGGGAGCATGTTAACTCCACAGTCCAACTTAATCATCACAGCTAGGGTGGCCAACGCATCAGCAAACTGATTTTTATCACGGGTCAAATGCGTGAAATTTATTTCCCTAAACCTTGACACCAATTTTGTCAAATGTTTTTGGTATGGGATCAGTTTGGGATCTTTGGTTTGCCACTCTCCTTTTACTTGATAAATTACAAGGGCTGAATCTCCATACACCTCAAGATCTTTAGCACCTAACTCTAAGGTGGCTTGCAGACCATTGACACAGGCTTCATATTCTGCCTCATTATTTCTGCAGTCAAAATTGAGCTTGACTGCCACTGGATATTGCTTGCCTTCAGGTGATATTACTACCGCTCCTAATCCACTACCATGTACATTGGCTGCTCCATCAAAATACATAGTCCATTTGGTTTCTTTTGGATCATCTTCTTCCAATGTCAAAATATCCTTATCTGGGAACCGGAAGTCTAGCGGTTGATATTCATCCAGGGGATTGGCCGCCAAATGCTCAGCTGTAACGCTCCCTTTGACTGATTTACTGGTCTTATATTTCACGTCATATTCTGAGAGTATTACTTGCCATTTTGAGACTCTTCCCGATACATGAGGACTCTCAAAAATGTATTTGATGGGATCCATCCGGGAGATCAGCCACGTTACATGATAAAGCATGTACTGCCTCAGTCTCTTTGTGGTCCACACAAGACCGCAACAAGTCTTCTCAATCAACGAGTACCGCGACTCGCATTCATTAAATTTCTTGCTTAGATAATAAATGGCTTGCTCCTTTCTTCCTGATTCGTCATGTTGTCCTAACACCGCGCCCATGGACCCTGGTCGGATGGTCAAATAAAGGATAAGGGGTCGCCCCGGCATAGGTGGCACTAAGACAGGGGAAGTCAAGAGGTACTCCTTTATCTTATCGAACGCGCGTTGGCAGGATTCGTTCCATTCTCTTGGTTGGTTCTTGCGTAATAATTTAAATATTGGTTCACAAGTGGCTATTAAATTTGTGATGAACCTGGCTATGTAGTTCAGACGACCCAAGAACCCTCGGACTTCTATTTCTGTACTAGGTGGTGGCATGTCGCGAATCGCTCTAATTCTATCAGGGTCTATTTCTATCCCCTTCTTACTAACAATGAATCCCAAAAGTTTCCCGGATGTAGCCCCAAATACGCACTTACTAGGATTCAATCGAAGTTTGTATTTTCGTAATCTTTCAAAGAGCTTTCGTAATACAGCCACATGACTTTCCCCTTCAGCTGATTTAGTGACCATGTCATCCACATATACCTCTATTTCTTTATGCATCAAGTCATGAAACAAGACGACCATCGCACGTTGGTAAGTGGCCCTAACATTTTTAAGTCCAAAGGGCATTACCTTGTAACAGAAGGTTCCCCATGGGGTAATGAATGTGGTTTTTTTCCTTGTCATCAGGGTGCATCAGGATTTGATTATAGCCAGAGTATCCATCCATAAAGGAATACCTGAAGCTTTTTGCTGTATTATCGACTAAGACGTCAATGTGGGGTAATGGAAAGTCATCTTTTGGGCTGGCCCTATTTGAATCCCGATAATCGACACACATCCTAACTCGCACATCTTTCTTTGGCACAGGGACTATGTTCGCGACCCATTGGGGGTATTTAGAAACTTCTAAGAAACCGACATCCCATTGCTTCATTACTTCTTCTTTGATCTTAAGGGACATCTCTGGGCTCATCCTCCTCAGCTTCTGTTTCTTGGGTCCTATATTGGAATACAAGGGTATCCTATGGGCAGCAATTTCAGGATCTATTCCTGGCATATCTTGATAGGACCACGCAAACACATCTATATATTCCCTAAACAACTTGATCATATCCTCCCTTTCTGGGTTATCAACTATTTTTAATTCCTTCTTATCATCCTTTGTCCCCATATTGATCACTTAAGCAGTTTCTTCGTACGGAACAATACCCCTTTCCACAGACTCTACTATTTTAACAAAGGTTTGGGATATGTCATCATTATCATCAGTTTCTAAATCACTTGCATCCGTGACAACACAAGGCTCATTTAAGAGTTCCGAGGATTTAAATTCCCTAGAAAGTGGGTAGAAAAAGCAAAAATAAATACGGAAAGGCAGGATTCAAATAAGATTTTGGCAAAAAGATCGAAACTACTGCATTCATTCAATATTTAAAATAAAGTTTCAAGTCGTTAGCTATTACAGAATTTTAAAAACACGATATTCAAAACATTACTCTAATGACATAACATCCGATAAAATTTTGGATTCCCAATTGCCCAGAGCTTTCCCTAGCTTGTCCGGCTGGATCCATGCAACCTCCGTAGGCTCTCCTTCTTCTTCGTTTGCCATTATGACTAAGTCACCAGGATGTATTATCTCAATGGGAGTGGGAAAAGTTTCTCGGAGATGAGGTATTTCTGCTTTCCCCTTTTGCTTACCCTCCTTCTATCTCACCTTGCGGGTCTCCCTGGAGAGCTCATATCCTAGCCCCTGTCGCCCTGGATTCTTGAGCAACTCAACTGGTTCCCCTACGCCCTGTAGATTTACGCCCAGTCCTTTTCCTTTTTGATACCCACTGTTCATCATGATCTTGGCCACCACTTGATTGACTCCTTTGGTGGGTTCCCCCACTCCTAATGGCATTGGGTCGGTGCCCTTTTTAGAATTCCCAGCCTCCAATACTTCTAAACTTGGAAAGGAGCTGTCTATGACTTGCTCGGCATTTTCGATGTAAGGTACTGTACTTGACCTACTGAGAATCATTTCTTCTTCACCCTTTATGGTGATGAGCCTCCTTCATCGATGTATTTGATCCTCTGATGCACGGTCGACGGGACTGCACCAGCGGCGTGAATCCAAGGTCTCCCTATGAGCATTGTATATGCTGCATCGATATCCATAACTTGGAACTCGACATTAAATACATTTGGACCGATTTCTAAAGGGAGTTCGACCTTTCCAATCACTTCCCTCCTGGTCCCATCGAAGGCTCTCACAACCAGGTCATTGTACTCGATGCATGACTTCTCAACAGGTAATTGCCCTAAAGTGGACAAGGGCAAGACGTTCAGGGCTGACCCCCTATCGATGAGCACTTTAGCAATTATATACCCATAGCATTTCAGAGTAATATGGAGGGCTTTGGGCTTTCCGACCGACATTGGGTGATTCTCGTCTTCAGAGAAGGAAATTAAGGTAAAATTTTTCACCGCGTTTATCAGGTTCATGACCTTCTCCGGTGTGATATCAAGACACACATAAGCTTCATTCAGCACACCCTGTAATGCCCTTCGGTGAACTTCCGAATTCATTATTAGGCTCAAGATAGAAATTCGGGCTGGAGTTTTCCGCAGTTGATCCACCACGTCATATTCGCTCTGTTTCATAATCTTTAGAAACTCCTTTGTTTCATCCCGTCCTTCCTTCCCAGGGGCTTCCTTGAGGTACGAGCTCTCCCCTACTTCTAGATTTGGATTCAAAGCTCCTCCCACGTCTTTGGAGTATACCCGACCACTGCGAGTGATCCCTCCTACAACGTCTAAATGACCCCCTTCCGTGACAGACCTCTCTTTCAGTGCCTCATTGTCAGATGAGTGTGAACACCCCATCCCTACTTAATTAATTATTTAATTAATGGAAACACCAATTAATTAATAATTAAGAACATGGAAAATTTAAAAATGTCAAAACTTTGAATGATAGTGGGGAACAATTTAGAATTAGAAATAAAGAATGGGAGATAAACTCAAAATTCAAAAAATTAGCTAATTAAAATAATTATAAATCAAAGAAAGATAATAAAGAAATATAAAGAGATAAAATATATTACAAGGCAAAAACCAAAAATAAAAAAAATAAAAATTAATTAACAATAATAGTAATAATAATAGAATTAAAAAAAAAAAAAAAGAGAAGACAACGGATCAGAAAATGAAGAAAAAGCTGAAAAAGGAAGGCAAAAAGAGAAAAGAAAGCTGTGGTGTCAGTTGTGGCGTGCAAAGCTGAGCAACGTGGTGGGTTTTGCAAAAGCCTGGTGAGTCAGTTTTGGTGCTCCTGATTCAAAAACACACACTGGTATGCACTGCAACAAGGGCAGTGGTGTCCCTGTTCTGCTGAACTTCTAGTGTTTCAAACACCTACGGTAAAAAGAGAAAAGAAAAGGGGAGAAGGGACAGCGGCCAGAGGGGATAAAAGGACAGTGGCACCGTTGCATGAAAAGGGAGGAGAAGAATGAGATGAGGGAGAAGGCAGGAGGCCAGGAAAAACCAGAAACTTAGCATGAGGATTAGAGGAGAACCGAGAGAAGCTGAAGCAGAAACCGAGAAGCTGGAAAGAAGAGCAGAGAGAAAAAACTGAGTAATGAGATGGAAGAGAGGGTAGACAAAGATGGATTTTTTTGAGATGAACATGGTTCAGGAGGGCAACTTCTGCTCCAGCTTCTCCAGTAGTTTTCCCACTGAGGGTGATGTCGTGGTCAACCATACTACTATCCCCAGGGACTCCAACTGAGACATTGACATGCAACGTCTTCACCCTCACGTCCTTGATGGCTTTCTACTGCTCCCACCCATCCTGGCAGCGTGAACGAGAGTGGCAATGTCAGAAGCGCTGGTGCCACTATCAACGTCGTTAGACGAGACAAAAATGCGTATGAATCTCACAGAAAAGTTGAAGACTCATAGCAGCTGAACAAACGCAGCTTTGGCTTCATATTGTGCTTTTTCTGCACTAGCCAGGCATTTCCATTTCTCTTCTCCAGCCTTCCCAACAGCGGATACAGCCTTCACGTTAGGATTTTCTGCCTTGAAGGTCTTTCTGAACTCCTGGAGGAAGACGAGAAAAGCACTAGGTGGTCTTTTCGGTTTGTTGGGATCTCTCTCGGCATTCCTCTCTTTGTTGGCCTTCCGTGTGCTACTCTTGTCAGAAACCGAAGGAGTGGAGCAGAAAACCGAGAAGACATGAGCTGAAGCAAGAAAAAATCTGAGCTGCAGCGATGGACTGAAGCCACTACGATAGACCGAGAAGATGAGAACCAAGCTGAGAAGAGGAAGAAAGGAACTGAACCGAATGCAAGCCAAGAAAGAGCAGAACCGAAAGTCTTCCATGTGGAGTAAAATACTCTGTTTTGGCAGCCCAAAACAGAGTTCAACAGAGTGGTCCACTGCACACCATGAAGAGCACGAGAAAGTAGGGAATGAGGATGAAGAGAGCTTCGAAAGAGGCAATGGGAGAGCCTGAACAAAAGAGAGAGAGAGAGAAATCATGAAGCAGAGAGCCTGGAGACCACGAGCAGCGACGAGAAGGCAAGGGCACGGTGCTGGAGGAGAGAGCAAATGAAAACCGAGTTGTTTGTGTGAGGGCAGTAATCGTTTCAGCACAACATTCCTTGCAGGCCGAGGTAGCGTGCTAGAGAGTGCTTTCTTCTGGGGAACGCCATTGCTGGATTTAGTTATGCTTGAGTGAAAATGAAGTTTACGAAGTTGGGTTCGAAGCCTAATGATGTTCAAGCTGATGGCATTTGAAAGGAGGAGCCACGGTGCACTAAGGGGAGCTGAATAGCATTGCTGAAGGAGGGGTGTCACTGGGAAGAGCAGCTCACCGAGACAAAGCCAGGTAACACTCACGCATGCATGTGGGCGTGCATGCTACAGTGCTTTTCGCATGTCTCTGCTCAGCCTCTTTGTTTCTGGTCTATTAGTTAATTGATAGGTTAATTAATGTGTTATTATTCATTATTAATATTGTTATTTGTATATGGGATTAATTTTATTTTTTTTAGGCATTATAAGCAAAATTTTAAATAAGTCATCGTGTGAGAATTCGGTTCTCCTCGATTGCAGGAGATCACGTGAGATTTTAATCTCCTTAGATCTTTTCAAAATTAGCACATTTGTTTCTTTTAAAAAAATAATGATTATATATTGACTTAATTAAAAACTTTCCATTATTTATTAAATTATCGTGTGAGAATTCGGTTCTCCTCGATTGCAGGAGATCATGTGAGATTTTAATCTCCTTAGATCTTCTAAAAATTAGTACGTTTGTTTTGAGAATAATGATTATATATTGACTTAATTAAATACTTTCTATTATTTATGAAATTATCGTGTGAGAATCCGGTTCTCCTCGATTGCAGGAGATCATGTGAGATTTTAATCTCCTTAGATCTTTTAAAATTAGCACATTTGATTTAAAAATATATATATAATGATTATATGTTGACTTAATTAAAGACTTTCCATTATTTATGAAATTATCGTGTGAGAATTCAGTTCTCCTCGATTGCGTGGGATTATGTGAGGTTCTAATCTCCTTAAATCCCCATAATTAATTTGGAGATAAT
Source organism: Delonix regia (assembly GCA_037074485.1). NCBI lineage: Eukaryota > Viridiplantae > Streptophyta > Magnoliopsida > Fabales > Fabaceae > Delonix > Delonix regia. The sequence goes on from CM073451.1 coordinate 29,305,320, forward strand.
AATGATATTAAAATAATAATAATAATGCCAAAATGAATATTTTAATTGAATTATTTACAAAATAAATAAAGACAGGGTTTTATAAAATTTAAATAATTAAAATGCCATGTTCAATAATTCCAAAAATGGTTTTCTACTATAATTTTGGTTCTAATTTCAACAATTAATCCAGATTTTAAGGAAAAAGGAAATAAAAATAAAAATAAGTGGAACAAGAAAAACAGTTTATCCAAAAATCCAAAAATATATAAATTAAAAATTCCAAAGAATGGCTTTCCTTTATAATTTTGTTCTAATTTCACAATAAATCTTTTTTCAAAAGATCTAAAGATAAATTAAAATATAATAATAATAAAATCCAAAAAATAAAATACATAAATACAAAAATCAGAAAACTGATTCGATTTTCGTCCTAATTTCAAAGGTGAATTCCAATTTTGAAAAAGAAAAAAAAAAAACAAATAAATCTAAAAATTCAAAAATATTCTTTTTATAACTTCGCTTCAATTCCAAGCAATATAAACTCCCAAAAATTCCTAAAATAATTTCATTTAAATTTCAAAATTAAAATTAAAATTCCAGAAATAAACAAAATAAAAATAAAAAGAGAAAATGTGAAGAGATCAGGAGAATGAGGTTAATCAGATCGTAGTGAATTAAAACACACAAACCAAATCTCTTTCCCGTTTTGTTTACAATGATCTATTTTAATTAAAATCCTCCTATTCTCATCACAAATAAAAAACCCACCAATCACAAAAATGCCTTTTGGTCGAACTACGTGGACTTTGATCCCCATTGCAGGGTACGTAGGCCCTAGGCTCTCATCCTAGGTCAAGTCCGTCCTTTGTAAATAACCATCAGTTTGCATGCATTCTCGTTATTTTGTCTCCTTTGTCTAACATGCATCCATGTCAATAAAAGGGTAATTGAGATTAATGAAAGGCCATATTCTATTTCAATTGACTAATTTAAGGTAACCGCCCTTATGGGCGGGTGTTGTGGGGTGCCTAACACCTTCCCCACACTCAAATAGACTCCCGAACCCATCTCTGACCTCGCAGACCATTTCGCCTTTTTGTTTTTGTTTTAAATTGGTTTTCCAAAGTTTTCCGTTAAAAATTTTGGTGGCGACTCCAAACAAAATCGATTTTCAAAATTCTGTTTTTGGGAACCGGTTTTAAACCATATTTTTCAATCCCGCCGAAAGGTCGGTTACGACAGTTTGGCGACTCCGCTGGGGAATATGTTCGAGAGTCAAGCCTGTTTAATTAGTTAGTTGAAATAATATGGCTTCTTGTTATCTTGATTACCCTTGCTGTATTTTGTTTAGTTTAATGATTTATTCTTTTTTGGTGTTTCTTGGTCATTTATCTCTTGTGGTCATATGATATGCCTCTATGTTTTTAAGTATTTGCTATTTATTTTCCTATTTGTATAGGTGTATTTCTTCCTTTTCAATCATACAACATGCTTAATGCTCTTCATTTGCCGTGCAATTTTGTTAGTTTATTTGCAACACACATGCTAGGATAGATAACATGCGGAATAAAACCCTAAGGTAGATGACCCTTATTGTAAGTTCTTGGATTCTTCTATAGTTTGTCTGTTTGACAGGTGAAGATTGGGTAAACTATTGGTTCAGAGGTTTATATGTTCCCTCGCACCTTAAGCGATGCCACTCTACCTCACACACTTTTGGGCTCTATACCCGGGTCCTCGATTACCCTAGGTTAGTAGGGGTTTTTAACGGTTTTCCTGTGAGGCTTATCGCTTCCGGAGACTACTGTGAAGACCTCGCTCAGGTTGTGTCTCGCTATATGGATTTGATTGGAGTGGGATTCTATCCTCTTTTAAGTCTAATTCATGTCGCGAGATCCTCACTCTCTTGAGTGGGGGCAATCTGAGGGCCAATAACGCTGTAAGATGCTAGATCTACCCCCAAACCATGCACCTTAATGGACCACCTTGATAGATAACCTTTTTAGAACCTATCGTCTTTAGGGTAACATCTCCCCACTTAGGGTTGACTTGAGTTGGGACACCAAAGGAGCATGTGCCACTCTCATCTCACATGTTGTCATAACATTCATGGCATGATTACATTTTAAACAAAATTTATGTGGTTTTAATTGTCACAACGTCTCCATTCAATGCATTATTAACTAAACAAAATAAGCTAAAATTGAAAGCTTCTTCAGTATGGGAAGTTTGGCTTGATGTTGTATCAGTGGGGTCGAACCATTAAAAATTGATGATATTTTAGGAAGATAGGGTATTAGTGGATCATTTAGTTCACTTATTTTAAGCCTAGCCCATGTGAGGGCCTCCTTCTCCTCCTTGGGTTGAGAGCTAAACCTATTATTCCTAGTGAACCAATAAGGCTCTTGGTGAGTAATAGGGAACGATATCCAAAATATCCAATTACTACTTGTAAAAGTTTCCAAATTCTAAATGATCAAATTCTTGCACTATTCTCGACACAATTGCCTTAAGAGTACTTGGTTAAAAAGGAAACTATTAAGAACATTTTAACCTACTTTTCAACAATTATGTCCACGAAAGGGATTAGTTAATTGATGCATGCATTACTTGGTTGGAAATAAATAAATTGCTATTACTCGTGTAGATACTTCTTTCTCTCGAAGTAGTGGCTGCTACCTTCCCTCTGTGTGACAAGTGAGTTTCCTGAAGGGGAGGGAGTTCTTTTAAGAATTATGGTCAAGTCTAATGATGTAATAATCATATTCATGGCCCTCAAATCTAAACAATGATTATTATGCCCTCAAATGGATGTTGGGTCATGGTGAAAACTTTGAAATAGCCTTTAATCATGAGCGAAATGCATATTCTTGCGACTTAACCGTCAAAAGAAGTCTCTTAAAGAACATATACAGAATGTTCTTCCACGCCAAGATGTTAATATCAAAGGAATGTCAATAACATCTAAGCTAAAATAATCATGCCTATATCCGATGCATTAGCAAAATTTATTAATCCTTTGATTGAGACTTTAGGCATCAATCATGTAAGAATTCATCCCCTACCGAATTGATCGCCCAATACATATCCCCTGTGGATCAATAAGCTCCCTGAGGGATATGTAGAAACACATGCCTCCTATGGATCAACAAAATCATTGTGCAATGATTAACCATATAAATCACTGACCCTTACAAAGAGTAATAACACTAGGGGCAATGTTCAGCATCCTAACCATGATTTGACATAGGCAACCTTTTTTTAGATCATGAAATTTAGCTATTGAGTTAGACATTATTTTAACATGGATTATAAAAAATGAACCCAGGTTTGAATACCGTCTAAAAAACTAGCTAATAATCGTCTATCTCCCTTTGAGGTAATAGACTCTTAGAAAGAGTGGGAGATTTCCTTTTGGCACACTCCATACCAAGATCAACACAATTTGATCATCATGAAAGGAAACCAAAGTAACCAATGGTGAAAGGACTGGTGATATGACCTTTCCAAGTAAGTTACTAGGTCGGTAGGTTCATTTCGATTAAATTCTTCACTATGTTAGTTGTGTAAGGACCCAAGTCCTTCATAAACTACTTATCACTTCCCTTTTCCCAGTGAGGCAGTAAGCATCCTGAGGAATGAAAGTTTTTTTTTTAAAAAAAAAAACCTTTTGGTGTTGAAAAACGCATCACAGCCTTAATATCATCGATTTGCTAAATCATTCTTTTGAAATAAAATAAAATTGCACTCATACATGCTCATGATGCTTTGTATAGAAAATATAGGAATTTGGAAAAAGGGGATCTCTTTTGGACACCTGCAATAGAAATTTTAGCTTGAGTTATGACCAAGCTACTAGTGATGATATGAAATTCCATATGATCAATCTCTAACTTCTCAGGCCGCTTCATATTTTGGCTAATTAATTCCCGCCCACCATCACACCCCACTAAGTTTTAGGATCTAAAATCCTTCCAAAAGCCACCAGCACCTCCAGATCCGTCTCAAGTTATCATGAGCTTGTCATTATCAAAGCCAAAGGTCACTTTGATTGCCTTCCGCCTAAATTCCCACATGACTGACTTTACCAATGGTAGGACCTTTCCTCCAACCGTATCCAGTTTCCAGTAGCATGGACTAAATTATAATTGCAAACCCTACCTTAGTACGTGGGCTTCATGGAAGCAATGCATCGTCATCTTAAGCAAATTGACGAATGGTATGGAAAGTTGGAAAACCTCCATGCCTAGTTCCTTGTTTGACCAAAGGAATGTTCAAGATAACAGCAATGTCATTTCATATGATTTCTTCATCCGATGATGCTTGTTTGGTCAATACTATTTTGTATAGCTGAAGTACCAGCTAATTGCATCATTAGGCCATATGGTATTTAACAATAACAATGCCACAACCATGTGTTTTGGGTAGACCCTTTCATTTCTTCAAAGTTGTTGATGCCCCATCTTCTTGTTACACTCTTCCATTTTTAATGATCAGGAACCATAAAAGCCAAAAGCCAACCGATTCCTTTGAAATTTTCAATTGATGAGGAAAATGGTGAAATTTGAAGGCAATGTAATCTTAAAGCCTCAGTTCCTTTCAAAAAAAAATCAATAAAGGCAGTGTATATTCCATGAACAGGCCATACCAAGGATACGAGGCATTCTTTGTCTCTTCAATTGTGGAGAAGCTACCCCTAGCCACCCCAATTAAGCTTGAGTAGGGAAGTTTTTTTCTCACCTTTAATAGATGACCCTTTGAGTTAGGTTGTCTCTAGGAGGTTTTTGTACTGAGATTCACATATCTAGAGAGGACCAATTTCCTTTCCTCACCTGAACACTACTTAATCGCTGCCACTGGCGTTTGAACCTTCAACATTCTTCAAATCCCCAACCTGAATTCTACCCGGGAAGTGGTGAGAATCCAATACATGAAACCACCATGGGTCATTAAAAAGGCTTCTTTTGAAGGAGAATAAAGAGCAAAGTGACCAAAAGTCAACAATAGGGACAATAAAGAAAAAGGAAAAAGGGTGAGATCTTAAAAAAGGGAGCTCTTGTTTACGGAAAGGAAAAGAGATCGCAAAAAAAAAAAAAAAGCCGATTCACCATTTGAAAAAAATGAAGTACGACCTTCAAAGAGGACTTCCCCATAATCATAAGGAGCCAATGAAGCTCACTAAGACTACATGGTTGTCAAAGTAAAATTCTCATCGCAACCCTACACCGACATTTGGGCCATTACATCCTTTTTCTTAAGCCTTAATTATCACCCACTAAATCCCGTCACAACCCTATAATATCCTCTTTGGTTAGAGTGAATCTCGGGTATAAAAATCATGGTAGAAGGGGGAACTAGAAAATCCATCGTGAAAGTGGGGGGTAAAGGACTTTAAGCCTAATACCATTTTTAAAACCCAACTCCTATGACCACCTTTCAACCTGGGCGAGGGATTTTAAGCCTAATACCATTCTTGAAAATTAACTACCATGGCCACCTTTCAACCTGGGTAAGGGTTTTTAAGCCTACTATCCTTCCTAAAACCCAACTCCCATGACCACCTTTTAACCTGGGTAAGGGATTTTGAGCCTAATATCATTCTTAAAACCCAACTACCATGGCCACCTTTTGACCCTTGAAAGTCCTTGTTGAGGTATGGCTTGCTTGGAATATATTGGGGCAAAAAGAAAGTCAAATAAAAAAAATTCAAAAAATCAATCAATAAAAAGGAACTGAGGTGATTGTCCAAATTCAAAATAGAACATTTTCTCATCAATGAAAAGTTTCCAAATCGAATGCTACATGCATTAAACTAAGGTATCTTTTAATAACGTGTCCATTTCCACTGCTTGCCTCGATTCACCCAGCTAATTCTTGTGCTTTATCATTTCCCATAATCGCATCAAATTGGGGCAATCTGTTGCTTACCAAATCTGTCATATTGTATTCGAATTGTGCCAATCATACTGCTGGCTTGGAACTAGGACTTCTCCTAGTTCCACACACCCTTTCCTTTCGCATCACTTTGCCACCAATCATCAAGTCTGTTTGCACATTCTATCTGATGTCCCCTCAAAGTGGGGCAATTTGCCTATTTCAAGGATGTGTAGCCTCGCATTCCTTAACATACGATTGTATTGGGATTGCCAACTCGAATTATGGCACATTTGTGCTTTGACTTTTCAATCAAACTGGGGCAATTTGTTGTTTGCCTAATTCATCACATTGCATTCAGACTATGTTAATCATACCACTGGCTCAGAACTAGGACTTCTCCTGGTTCTATACACCCTTTCCTTTGGCACCACTTTACCACAAATCATTAAATCCGTTTGCACATTCTCTTTGATGTCCCTTTTAAATGGGGCAATTTGCCTCTTTCAAGGACATGTAGCCCTGCACCCCTTAACACATGATTGTATTGAGATTGTTAAGTTGAATCATGGCATGTCTTTGTGCTGACTTTGGAAAGCAATACCAGTAGAAGTATTCATATGGAATGACATTAGAATCACGGTCAAGGCAATCCAAACGGAACATGACACTTTGGTCAAATTTGAAACTTCAAGTTTGGTGTGTTTCCATTTAAACCCTACCACACTGAGATTTACTTAAAGTATGAGATGTCCATGCTATCAAGACCTTGAATCTTTGGGTTAGGGCAAATAAGGGATAGGCAAAAGGAATTCTCCTATATGCAAGTGACCAAGAGAGTCTAACCATTTACAAATTTTAAAGGCATATGAGCACACTCTCTTCTTCCCCCAAATGACTTTAATCTGTCATAAAAGGGACAACTTTTTTACTTGGCATGCACACTGCATTTTACAAATAAAATCATGTATCAATAAAAAGAAATCGCGTTTTACATCATGCATTCAGCACGTGTACTTACATTGCACTCCATTATATCATATCTCATGCATATAGAATCTAAAATTTCCAAAATTTTCATAAATTGAGCATATACGTCATGCATCCCACATATGTACATACCCCATGCATAAAAAAATCCAAAATTTTCAAACAAGCAAAATCAGGCATTTGCATCATACATTTTATGAGAGGACATGCATCACCTTGCATAGTCACCAAAGCATGTACTGTGCGGAGTCACATTCTTAGGCAGCACAAACCCCATTTAAAGTCCTGCATCAAGTCCAGGCAATTTACGTTTCTGCAAAAGTCCCTGCATCGCGTCCAGGGCAATTTACATTTCTGCAAAAGTCCCTGCATCGCGTCCAGGGCAATTTACATTTCTGCAAAAGTCCTGCATCGCGTCCAGGCAATTTACATTTCTGCAAAAGTCCTGCATCAAGTCCAGGCAATTTACATTCCTGCAAAAGTCCCTGCATCGCGTCCAGGGCAATTTACATTTATGTAAAAGTCCTGCATCAAGTCCAGGCAATTTACATTTCTGCAAAAGTCCCTGCATCGCGTCCAGGGCAATTTACATTTCTGCAAAAGTCCTGCATCAAGTCCAGGCAATTTACATTTCTGCAAAAGTCCTGCATCAAGTCCAGGCAATTTACATTTCTGCAAAAGTCCCTGCATCACGTCCAGGGCAATTTACATTTCTGCAAAAGTCCCTGCATCGCGTCCAGGGCAATTTACATTTCTGCAAAAGTCCTGCATCAAGTCCAGGCAATTTACATTTCTGCAAAAGTCCCTGCATCGCGTCCAGGGCAATTTACATTTCTGCAAAAGTCCTGCATCAAGTCCAGGCAATTTACATTTCTGCAAAAGTCCTGCATCAAGTCCAGGCAATTTACATTTCTGCAAAAGTCCCTGCATCACGTCCAGGGCAATTTACATTTCTGCAAAAGTCCCTGCATCGCGTCCAGGGCAATTTACATTTTTGCAAAAGTCCTGCATCAAGTCCAGGCAATTTACATTTCCGCAAAAGTCCTACATCGCGTCCAGGCAATTTACATTTCTGCAAAAGTCCCTGTATCGCGTCCAGGGCAATTTACATTTCCGCAAAAGTCCTGCATCACGTCCAGGCAATTTACATTTATGCAAAAGTCCTGCATCAAGTCCAGGCAATTTACAATTCTGCAAAAGTCCCTGCATCGCGTCCAGGGCAATTTACATTTCTGCAAAAGTCCTGCATCAAGTCCAGGCAATTTATGTTTCTGCTAAAGTCCTGCATCGTGTCCAGGCCATTTACATTTCTGTCCAAATCCTGCATCGTGTCTAGGTAGTTTACATTTATGTCGAAAGCTAGACATTTTGTTCAGGATGTTCACCATCCCACCTAAGCCCGAATTTCCCCCTGTCTTCCCTCGAGGAGGAAGGTGGTGTGTTCATGTCTTTGCTTGCTCTTAAGATTAGGTCATTTCTTCACTATTCACTTCCCTAACTTAAGAGACAAGCAAAGAGGGGCAACTGTGAACACCCCATCCCTACTTAATTAATTATTTAATTAATGGAAACACCAATTAATTAATAATTAAGAACATGGGAAATTTAAAAATGTCAAAACTTTGAATGATAGTGGGGAACAATTTAGAATTAGAAATAAAGAATGGGAGATAAACTCAAAATTCAAAAAATTAGCTAATTAAAATAATTATAAATCAAAGAAAGATAATAAAGAAATATAAAGAGATAAAATATATTACAAGGCAAAAACCAAAAATAAAAAAAATAAAAATTAATTAACAATAATAGTAATAATAATAGAATTAAAAAAAAAAAAAAAGAGAAGACAACGGATCAGAAAATGAAGAAAAAGCTGAAAAAGGAAGGCAAAAAGAGAAAAGAAAGCTGTGGTGTCAGTTGTGGCGTGCAAAGCTGAGCAACGTGGTGGGTTTTGCAAAAGCCTGGTGAGTCAGTTTTGGTGCTCCTGATTCAAAAACACACACTGGTATGCACTGCAACAAGGGCAGTGGTGTCCCTGTTCTGCTGAACTTCTAGTGTTTCAAACACCTACGGTAAAAAGAGAAAAGAAAAGGGGAGAAGGGACAGCGGCCAGAGGGGATAAAAGGACAGTGGCACCGTTGCATGAAAAGGGAGGAGAAGAATGAGATGAGGGAGAAGGCAGGAGGCCAGGAAAAACCAGAAACTTAGCATGAGGATTAGAGGAGAACCGAGAGAAGCTGAAGCAGAAACCGAGAAGCTGGAAAGAAGAGCAGAGAGAAAAAACTGAGTAATGAGATGGAAGAGAGGGTAGACAAAGATGGATTTTTTTGAGATGAACATGGTTCAGGAGGGCAACTTCTGCTCCAGCTTCTCCAGTAGTTTTCCCACTGAGGGTGATGTCGTGGTCAACCATACTACTATCCCCAGGGACTCCAACTGAGACATTGACATGCAACGTCTTCACCCTCACGTCCTTGATGGCTTTCTACTGCTCCCACCCATCCTGGCAGCGTGAACGAGAGTGGCAATGTCAGAAGCGCTGGTGCCACTATCAACGTCGTTAGACGAGACAAAAATGCGTATGAATCTCACAGAAAAGTTGAAGACTCATAGCAGCTGAACAAACGCAGCTTTGGCTTCATATTGTGCTTTTTCTGCACTAGCCAGGCATTTCCATTTCTCTTCTCCAGCCTTCCCAACAGCGGATACAGCCTTCACGTTAGGATTTTCTGCCTTGAAGGTCTTTCTGAACTCCTGGAGGAAGACGAGAAAAGCACTAGGTGGTCTTTTCGGTTTGTTGGGATCTCTCTCGGCATTCCTCTCTTTGTTGGCCTTCCGTGTGCTACTCTTGTCAGAAACCGAAGGAGTGGAGCAGAAAACCGAGAAGACATGAGCTGAAGCAAGAAAAAATCTGAGCTGCAGCGATGGACTGAAGCCACTACGATAGACCGAGAAGATGAGAACCAAGCTGAGAAGAGGAAGAAAGGAACTGAACCGAATGCAAGCCAAGAAAGAGCAGAACCGAAAGTCTTCCATGTGGAGTAAAATACTCTGTTTTGGCAGCCCAAAACAGAGTTCAACAGAGTGGTCCACTGCACACCATGAAGAGCACGAGAAAGTAGGGAATGAGGATGAAGAGAGCTTCGAAAGAGGCAATGGGAGAGCCTGAACAAAAGAGAGAGAGAGAGAAATCATGAAGCAGAGAGCCTGGAGACCACGAGCAGCGACGAGAAGGCAAGGGCACGGTGCTGGAGGAGAGAGCAAATGAAAACCGAGTTGTTTGTGTGAGGGCAGTAATCGTTTCAGCACAACATTCCTTGCAGGCCGAGGTAGCGTGCTAGAGAGTGCTTTCTTCTGGGGAACGCCATTGCTGGATTTAGTTATGCTTGAGTGAAAATGAAGTTTACGAAGTTGGGTTCGAAGCCTAATGATGTTCAAGCTGATGGCATTTGAAAGGAGGAGCCACGGTGCACTAAGGGGAGCTGAATAGCATTGCTGAAGGAGGGGTGTCACTGGGAAGAGCAGCTCACCGAGACAAAGCCAGGTAACACTCACGCATGCATGTGGGCGTGCATGCTACAGTGCTTTTCGCATGTCTCTGCTCAGCCTCTTTGTTTCTGGTCTATTAGTTAATTGATAGGTTAATTAATGTGTTATTATTCATTATTAATATTGTTATTTGTATATGGGATTAATTTTATTTTTTTTAGGCATTATAAGCAAAATTTTAAATAAGTCATCGTGTGAGAATTCGGTTCTCCTCGATTGCAGGAGATCACGTGAGATTTTAATCTCCTTAGATCTTTTCAAAATTAGCACATTTGTTTCTTTTAAAAAAATAATGATTATATATTGACTTAATTAAAAACTTTCCATTATTTATTAAATTATCGTGTGAGAATTCGGTTCTCCTCGATTGCAGGAGATCATGTGAGATTTTAATCTCCTTAGATCTTCTAAAAATTAGTACGTTTGTTTTGAGAATAATGATTATATATTGACTTAATTAAATACTTTCTATTATTTATGAAATTATCGTGTGAGAATCCGGTTCTCCTCGATTGCAGGAGATCATGTGAGATTTTAATCTCCTTAGATCTTTTAAAATTAGCACATTTGATTTAAAAATATATATATAATGATTATATGTTGACTTAATTAAAGACTTTCCATTATTTATGAAATTATCGTGTGAGAATTCAGTTCTCCTCGATTGCGTGGGATTATGTGAGGTTCTAATCTCCTTAAATCCCCATAATTAATTTGGAGATAATAATGATATTAAAATAATAATAATAATGCCAAAATGAATATTTTAATTGAATTATTTACAAAATAAATAAAGACAGGGTTTTATAAAATTTAAATAATTAAAATGCCATGTTCAATAATTCCAAAAATGGTTTTCTACTATAATTTTGGTTCTAATTTCAACAATTAATCCAGATTTTAAGGAAAAAGGAAATAAAAATAAAAATAAGTGGAACAAGAAAAACAGTTTATCCAAAAATCCAAAAATATATAAATTAAAAATTCCAAAGAATGGCTTTCCTTTATAATTTTGTTCTAATTTCACAATAAATCTTTTTTCAAAAGATCTAAAGATAAATTAAAATATAATAATAATAAAATCCAAAAAATAAAATACATAAATACAAAAATCAGAAAACTGATTCGATTTTCGTCCTAATTTCAAAGGTGAATTCCAATTTTGAAAAAGAAAAAAAAAAAACAAATAAATCTAAAAATTCAAAAATATTCTTTTTATAACTTCGCTTCAATTCCAAGCAATATAAACTCCCAAAAATTCCTAAAATAATTTCATTTAAATTTCAAAATTAAAATTAAAATTCCAGAAATAAACAAAATAAAAATAAAAAGAGAAAATGTGAAGAGATCAGGAGAATGAGGTTAATCAGATCGTAGTGAATTAAAACACACAAACCAAATCTCTTTCCCGTTTTGTTTACAATGATCTATTTTAATTAAAATCCTCCTATTCTCATCACAAATAAAAAACCCACCAATCACAAAAATGCCTTTTGGTCGAACTACGTGGACTTTGATCCCCATTGCAGGGTACGTAGGCCCTAGGCTCTCATCCTAGGTCAAGTCCGTCCTTTGTAAATAACCATCAGTTTGCATGCATTCTCGTTATTTTGTCTCCTTTGTCTAACATGCATCCATGTCAATAAAAGGGTAATTGAGATTAATTAAAGGCCATATTCTATTTCAATTGACTAATTTAAGGTAACCGCCCTTATGGGCGGGTGTTGTGGGGTGCCTAACACCTTCCCCACACTCAAATAGACTCCCGAACCCATCTCTGACCTCGCAGACCATTTCGCCTTTTTGTTTTTGTTTTAAATTGGTTTTCCAAAGTTTTCCGTTAAAAATTTTGGTGGCGACTCCAAACAAAATCGATTTTCAAAATTCTGTTTTTGGGAACCGGTTTTAAACCATATTTTTCAATCCCGCCGAAAGGTCGGTTACGACAATGAGCATTCTATCTTTAGCCCGTAATTCCACTGCACAGCATGATCACTCTGATACGGAAATGGAGAGGGCACGTAAATAGTGGCGGTTGGGCTTTTGACAGGCACTGGCGTGGGTATTACAAGTAAAGATCCTTGCGCCATACTTCGTGGGTCAGGATTGTTTTGGACCGGGGTGGCTCCCTTAACTTCATAGAGTGGTTTATCAACCACCAGGAAGGATTTCTTGAGCCTTGTGGAGTCAGATGCTCCTTTGGTCCAGGCACCGTCTTTTTCTGTGATACACACATCCCTTTTAACAGGCTCTCGAGTTCTTTCAATGGTCAAAACTCCAAGCATCATCATCTTCTATGCCAATTCCCTGAACTGCCCACAACATTCAATGTCGTGCCCCACCTCTCCATCATGAAACTCACAATACCCATTTTACGACCCTCCGAGTTTGTTCTGTTCCCCATTCTGAGCAGGGACATAGTCAGTACCCTTCAAACCCTTATATAACTGCCGCATGGTATAGGATGCCTCAACCAAGTCTCTCAAGCCAAAATCCTCCCTATCTATCATGGACACTTGCCTTTCCTTATTGTGATTAGGCAAGGGGTTGGTGACGATATTGGGGTCATTACCCATCTTTATGCCGATGTGGTTATTGTCCAACAATGCTAGCACGTGCTTCCTGAAGGCGTCACATTTGTCAATATGGTGCCCTGCAACTCCCATGTGATATTCACAAGTGGAATTGGGATCATACCGCACAGGGAATGGTGGTTGGAGTGGCTTGACCGGTTTAGGGCCCATAAGCTTCTTTGCCACTAAGTCGTGAAAAAGCTTCGATCGGCTAACATTGAAATTGGGTAATGGCCTGTCATCGCGGGGTGGTAGTGTTGGCCTAAACCCTCGATTTTGGGCTGTCAGTTGTTACGGCCCAGAATAAGGTTGCGGTGGTGTCGGGTAGCTCGTGTAATTCCCCATGGCTGGGCCTCGGCTAGTAAGGCATGGCCAGGTTCTGACCGCGAAAAGGTGTCTAGGGGTATTGACTGTGCATAGGGCGGGGATGTTGGAATGTGGCATGGATATGGCTAATATCCCCATCCTTCTTTCGACTGTTCGTAGGTTTTCTAGTTTCCGTAGAGGTGGCTTCAAATAGCCCATCGCGCACATCAATGTCTATCCTCTCTCCCACTTGGATCAGATCAGCAAATTCATTTACGTGCGTCCCTAGCATTATCTTACGGTATGGGTCCCTCAAGGTGCAGATAAAATAAGAGCATAATTCCGAGTCCAAAAGTGGTGGTTGGACTTCAGCAGCTGCAACTCTCCATCTCTGGGCATACTCTTTAAAAGTCTCTGTTCCCTTCTTCTTCAGTCCCTTCAGGTGCTCGCGTATAGGGGCTGTATCCAGATTAAACTTGTATTGGCTCATGAATACGTCAGTGAGGTCTCTCCACCTCTTTAGCTTGGAATGATCCAATTTCATGAACCAGTGTAAGGCCGCACCGGTCAGACTCTCGTGAAAGAAGTTTGTCAGGAACCTTTTGTCCCTAGACCATACCGACAACTTGGTGCAGTACAATTTTAGGTGGTAGTGTGGATCTCCACTACCATCGTATTTGGTAAATTCAGGCACTTTAAATTTTTTAGGGATGGGGACCTCCGGGGCTAGACCCAACTCATCCAACTCAACCGACTTATAGTTAGTCGGCTTCTGCAGAGCTCTCAGCCTGTCTTTAACCTTTGCTATGTCTTCTTCCCAATCTTTCCTCTCATCGCCCTCTTTCGTCTTGAAGCTGGTGTTGGTAGTAGGCTGAGCAGGCACTGCAATTCCGATAGTTAGTTCCCCCCCAGGAATGTCATAGGTGAAGACACCACCTTGGCTCCATTCTGGGTACCCTTGTCTTTCAGCCCCTGAAGCCAAAGGGTTTAGTGGTTGGTTTGCCACTGCTGGTCTCTGTGTCAGTTCGGGCACTCCAGTGGCAGAAGGACTACCCAGAGTTACTCCTGGCACGCCAACACCTATATTGGGGGTGCCCTGGTCAGCATTAGTGGGGTTTGGCGAAACGTGGTTCGCGGCCACGCTAGAACTCATGTTTTGCAACAACTTCATCATCTCCACCATTTGCGACTGCATGGCCCCCATTTGATCCTTTAGGGCCCCTACTTCTGCTTCTAACCGCTGCTCGGTCTCTAATGGGCTATCTTCAGCAGCCATAGCTCTAGCCCGTGCTCGGGTTATATATGTTCTCCCAGACGGCTGGGCCTGGTTAGACGAGTTCTTCTGTTCTCGGGCAATATTGACGTCTTACCTATGATTATTATTATATTTTTTTTTATTAACAAAATGAATGTAAATAAAAAAACGATTACCTAGATTCCTGATTTTCGGCGTGTTAACTCGGCATAAAGGATATAAGAACCACGGACCTTTGAATCCTTGAGGATACATATAGTAACACTCAATGAATCAAAGTTAACTGCGAACACAAGGGACATTTAGTATCTACATGTATAGGTCTATTTTTACACCACACAACCAATTTCCACACAAGATCTCTACTATTTCGAACGCATTTGATGGCCAAAAGACGAAACCGTGCATTATAATAAAGTGTTTGGATACATCAATCGACTTTGAAGTTATACATCAAAAGGGACCCCATCTATGAGTCTGTCTTACAAAATACCGAAACTGTCTTTGTCACTTACTCATCTAAAACTTCATCAACATTTTCAAATCCTCTATAAGGTCATGACACAGAGTGAGAAACTCAGTTACTGCTACAGGAGTCTTCACGGGGATGGCATGCCCTTCCGCTTGCTTATATGCATGAACGAATTCAGGAATGACATCATTGGCAAATAGGATCATTCTTCTGAAGCATTCCAGCCACATTTCTTTTTCGGCCACTTGCTCTTCATGGCGTGACTCCCACAGCCAAGCCTTTTCCGCTTGATGGTTGAGTTGCTCAACTAGATTTTGCATGGCTACTGCACTATCACTCTTGACACCGATCACCTCCCTTGTCTTTTCTTCTAACCGTTTGGTGAGTACATCAATTTCTCGTTGGAGGTTACTATGAGGCTTGAGCTCTTCTTCCCGCCTCATTATAGCATCTCTTTCTTTAGTGGCCTTTGACAATCGAGCTTGATAATGGAGGACCTTCTTGCTACTCTCCTCAGCTCGTTTTTGAATTCTTTTTATAGTATTTTTCAACTTGTCATTCTCCTCTTTCAATTTCCTCAACTCGGCGTTCATCTCCAACTCCTTCCTCATTTTTGCTCTTTCATCTTCTTGTGCCCTAGATAAATTCTCTAAGTGTCTTTTGCTTACTTCCTCCAGGTTCAGCAGCTTAGCCTTTTTATCTTCTAATTGTTTGGCTAAACCCTCATTGACTGCTTGTAAATCGTTACTCAACAAGGGGTTATGAGATCCTAGGGGTGGATGGATCCCCCCAGTCCTTTTCTTCAACCAAATCTCATATTGCTTCGTGGTTGCCACAGCATGTTTCCCTAACTCAAACTTCCCTTTACACATTACACGGCCCCATGCATCCCTTATCTGTTGGATCATTTCCATCTTCAGGGGATCGATGTAGTAGAAGCTGACCCTTCGCACAACCTCTTCAGATGGGATATCCTGTTCATATGCGAATTGGCAGTGAGCAACCGCGGGGTTGTAATTAATACATCCTCTGGCGCCCATGAGAGGAACATTAGGGAAATGTCCACAACAGTATATAATGTCCTCGCTCTCCCACCAAGAGAGCTTCCACCAAATGGTGGTATCATTAAGTTCCCCTATTTTCTTACCCCATTGGTCACGACTCATTCTTGCTTGTAGCAGAGCTGACCCTTCGCGATGGACATAATCTCAGATTGGGTGATGAATGGTGTCAAACCTTGTGCCAAGTTGATATTCCCTGCCATAGATATGGTTAACCCACCATATATTCAAGAGTAGCAAACAACACTTCAACTTCCCTTTCTTTTCTCTATGACAAAAGCTTAATGTCAAAAATGTTTCAGCTAGCAGTGCTGGTACGGGATTCATGCGGTGATTCTCTACCATCCACAAGACACTTACCGCTGCCAGATCGACTACACCCACTGCTGATGGGAACAACACTAGCCCATATACTGCTAAAGCGAGCACTCTTCTGAAAACAATCCAGTTCCCCTTCTCAGCTAGAGCTTCTAACCTTTTCTCTAAATACTTCCAGGATAATCCTTCTGTTGCACCCGAACGGCATATTTGTACTCGCGTAGGTTCCTCCCCTAAAATCTGTGCCATAACCCATTTGGAGGGGAGATGTCCGGGATACAAGTAGACAGGGGTATCCTTGGTAATAGGCATTCTCATCAATCCCCCGTATTCTTCCAACGTGGGCGCAAGCTGGAAAGTTGGAAACTTGAAACATCTCAAGGAATCATCCCAATGTTGAGCTAGGGCTACAAGAGCATCAGGTTGGATAGGAACTGATAGCAACTCCAAAATATCTCCATAGTCCTTTTGAAAATGATGGAGTTGTTCCCTTCTGAGCTTCTCACTCATGATAATCAAGCTTTCTACTGATTCGGCTTCTACCTTCACATTAACTCTCTTTCTAAATGAGGCCATTTCTATCGAGCTTCTGTCTTGTGGTTGTGTGGCATCCGGTGAGTCCTTCATATCTCTATGCCAAGTAACGAAAATGACAATTCACTGTAACAAATCCATGGGTTAGAAACAAAACGAAATGAGCACACAATTTATTTAATCAATAGATTACTAATCACTTTCTTCATTACTAATCGCCAAAGACCCTATTGATCCATTAGGAATAGAAACTATACCTCTCATCCTAAGGAGAAATAGATCCTCACGTGGACAAGGCTTAAATAAGTGAACCAGGTAACCTATTGATGTATTACTTCCCTCGAAATTATTGATTTTCAAAAACTCCCAACTCCATCAATTAGGCAAATCTTACCGCACTGATGAAGTCTTCAATTGTAGCTCATTTCGCTTGGCTAACAACGCGTTAAAATGGAAATGTTGTGATAATTCAATACCCCCTACAAATTTTTTCTTCATTTTTTTTTTTTGAAAACGAATGTAATCATGCCATGAATGATGTGTTGACATGCAAAATATGAGTGTAACATGATCCTTGGTGTCCGAACATGGGTCAACCCTATGTGTGGGAATGGTACCCTAAAGACAATAGGTTCTAAGAAGGTTATCTATTAAGGTGGTCCACTAAGGTGCATGGTTTGGGGGTAGATCTAGCATCTTAAAGCGTCATTGGTCCCCAGATTGCCCCCACTCAAAAGAGTGAGGATCTCGCGACATGAATTAGACTTAAAAGAGGATAAAATCCCACTCCAATCAAATCCATGTAGCGAGACACAACCTGAGCGAGGTCTTCACAGTAGTCTCGGGAAGCGATAAGCTTCACAGGAAAACCGTTAAAAACCCCTACTAACCTAGGGTAATCGAGGACCCGGGTATAGAGCCCAAAAGTGTGTGAGGTAGAGTGTCAACGTGCATAAGATGGGAGGGGAGCATATAAAACTCTAAACTGGCAGTTTATCCAACCTTTATTTATCGAGCAGTCAAATTGCAAGGGAAGACAAGAGCTTATAACATAAACAGAGGTCGTCTATCCTAAGGTTCTCTTCCGTATGTTATCTATCCTGACATACGTATTACAAATAAACTAATGAAATTACATGGTAACTAAGGAACTTTAGGCATGTTATATGATTGAGAAAGAAGAAATACTTCTATACAAACAGGAAAATAAATAGCAAATACTTAAAAACATACAGGCATATCATATGACCATAAGAGATAAATGACCAAGAAACACCAAAAAAGAATAAACCATTAAACCAAACAAAACACAACAAGGGTAATCAAGATAACAAGAAGCCATAGTATTTCAACTAACTAATTAAACAGGCTTGACTCTCGAACATATCCCCAGTGGAGTCGCCAAACTGTCATAACCGACCTTTTGGCGGGATGGAATTAAAATAGGTTTAAAACCGATTCCCAAAAACGGAATTTTGAAAATCAATTTTATTAGGAGTCGCCACCAAAATTTTTAATGGGAAACTTTGGAAAACCAATTTAAAAGAAAAAGAAAAAGGTGAAATGGTTTGTGAGGTCAGAGATGGGTTCGGGAGTCTATTTGAGTGTGGGGAAGGTGTTAGGCACCCCACAACACCCGCCCATAAGGACGGTTACCTTAAACTAGTTAGTTGAAATAGAATATGGCCTTTAATTAATCTCAATTACCCTTTTATTGACATGGATGCACGTTAGACATAGAAGACAAAAAAGCAAAAATGCATGCAAACTGATGGATATTTACAAAGGATGAACTTGACCTAGGATGAAAGCCTAGGGCCTACGTACCCCGTGAGAGGGATCAAAGTCCACGTAGTTCGACCAAAAGACATTTTTGTGATTGGTGTTTTTTTGATTTGTGATGAGAATAGGAGGATTTTAATTAAAACAGATTATTATAAACAAAACGGGATAGGAATTTGGTTTGTATGTTTTAATTTACTACAATCAGATTAACCTTGTTCTCTTGAACTCTTCACATTTTCTCTTTTAAATTTTTTTGTCGATTTTATTGTTTTTTTTTTTTTGAGTTTTGAGAGTTTATATTGCGGGAATTAATGCATAATTTATAATGAAAGGAATATATTTTTTATTTTATGAGTTTTTGAATTTATTGTTGATAACTATTGATTATTATTATTATTGATTATTGGTAGACAATTTAATTTAAGTGCTATTAGTTATTGGTTTATCTGTTTGTCTTTGAACAAATATATGCTAATTTTTGGGTTCTATGGAGATTGAAATCTCACACGAGCCCAGGAAGTCGAGGAGAGACAAGTATTCTCACACGATCCATTTTGCATGAATATTTAATCAAAGTTAATATTTAATTATTGTCCATTTATTCATTTTTGTATTATTATTAATATTACTGTCATTTCAGAATTAATTATAGGGATTTAAGGAGATTAGAACCTCACGTAATCCCGCACAATCGAGGAGAACAATATTCTCACACGATAATTTCGCAAACAGCATATCGAAGCAAGCATTTTGATTATGACTATTATGATTTAATCCAAATTTAACATTTAATTATCATTAATTTATTTTCCACCATTCACCCATTAATATTTCATTAGTATCATTGTTACTTTTTAATTATTCAATTCATTGTAGGGATTTAAGGAGATTAATATCTCACGTAACCCCCAGTAATCGAGGAGAACAAAATTCTCACACGATAATTTTATCCACCATGACAATATTGATTATCATCCAATTATTAATATTTCACTAGTATATATTGTCATTCCTTTATTTTTTCACCAATTGTTAATTAATATTTCATTAATAATAATTGTCACTTTTCCATTATTTAACTAATTGCAAGGATTTAAGGAGATTAACATCTCACATAACCCCCAGTAATCGAGGAGAACAAAATTCTCACACGAGAATTTTATCCATCATAACAATATTCATTAATTATCATTCAATTATTTTTCAACCTTCTTTCATTAATATTTCATTAATATTCATTGTCTTCCAATTATTTGATTAATTGCAAGGATTTAAGGAGATGAAATAAAACTCACATAATCCCCGGCAATCAAGAACAACAAAATTCTCACATGCTAATTTTGTACGCAATAGCCATAATTAATCAAAGCTAATGTCTAAACAATTATAATGAACAAAAATAAACAAATTTGAACACGTGAACAGTAGCATTGCATATTAGAGTGCGTGAACAGTGCACATGCATGAGATTGCATTGAAGGAAATCGAGTGAACAGTAACGACGTGCAGCAGAATTCTCGGCCAAGTGAAGAACGTGCAGCCATACCTGGCGTTTCAGCTCCTCCCTTGTGCTCCAATGAAGAAGGACCTTCTCCTCCTCACCCAACAATGGAAGATGGACCTCCAACAGCCCCTCAAAGTCGCTGGTCTCGGTTGGAAGTGTAGAAACGGGCAACTTCGTTGGAGTTTTGTTGGATAGCTTTGTTGGAGTTTTCTAGTTGGTTCCAGCGCTGGAAATTCTATAGAAAGTGTCTCTACTTCTCGGCTAGAGGATGGAGGCTGAAAGCTTCTCTTCTTCTCCACACTTCCTCTTCTTCCTTGTGCTCCCTAAACTCTCCTCTGTTCACCTCTATTTTTTGAGCTCAAAATAGAGTTTTTTCTCCTCCATGGTTCAACTTCTATTCCTCCCTTTGCTGCCACTTTATTTTGGATTCAGACTTCCTTGTTTCTGCACATCATTTTGGCATCCAACTCTCCATTTTTCTGCTCCTTGGATGGTCTGAACTTCAGCACCTTTTCACTCCAGAATTTTGGACGTTACTTCCACAATTTTTCTGCATGTTGGACCGCTTCATTCAGCTCTCGGTTTCTGCAGTTCAGCTCTTGGTTTCTGCCTCGTTTCTGGTTCATTTCCCTACTGTTCTTTCCTCACGTGGCTGCCTTGCTTCGTTCAACTTGGTTTCTCCCTCATGTTGCTGGCTCCATTCTTTCGTTCTGCGTTGTTCCTCTCAGTTTGTTGCTGGTTTCATTGCTCTTCCTTTCTTCTTCAGCTCCTCTTCCTTTCTTGGTCACGTGGCTCTCCCTTTTCAGCGTGATTCCTCTTTCTTTTTCCTTCCTCTCTTATCTTCTCCAGCTCTCTTTTCTTCTCAGCCGATGCCTCCTTTCTCTCCAGTGTTTTTTTCCCCTTCCTCTCGGTTTGCTGCCTTCCTTTATGCTCCAACGCCCCCTCTCTTTTTCTGCCATTTGCTCCCTTTTTCCCTTGCTTTTTCTGCAACTTCCAGCCACCACTTTGCTGCACACGGTCCCCTCCTTTTGCTGCCACCTCCAGCCACGCCACACTCTTCTCTCACTGCTCCAGCCACCCCACTTTCTGCCATGTTGCAGAACTACTCCCATTTGCTTTTTTGTCCCCCTTGTCCTCTTGTGCATGTGTGTGCATGGGTGCATGCATGTGGTGAGTGTGTGTGTCCATGGATGAGAGTGTGTGAGAGTGTGAGTGTGAGTGTGTGAGAGTGAGAATGTGAGTGTGTGAGAGTGATGTGTGTCATGTGTGTGAGAGCAAATGATCATATGGGAGCAAATGAGCATGTGGGAGTGTGAGTGTGAGTGTGTGAGAGTGATGTGTCCGTGAATGGGAGTGTGAGTGTGTGAGAGTGATGTGTGTCATGTGTGTGAGGGCAAGTGAGCATGTGGGAGCAAGTGAGCATGTGAGAGTGTGTGAGTGTGAGCAAGTGAAAGTGTTTTGCAACTCCCTTTCAAGTGTGTGGCCATGTTCATTTTATTTCCTTGCAAGATGATTGCCATGTCTCTTCTTCCAACCTATATCTTGAATTTTCCTTTTTATTATTTTTGGTTCTTATGTTTAGTTTTTTTCATATTACTTTTATTTTTTTTGCCTCTTGCAATTTTGTTTTGATTAATTGTTATTATTATTTTATTATTTTATATTTTTGTTGAATTTTTTTAATTCTATTTATTATTATTATTGTGATTATTATTATTGTTAATTTGGGTGGGGTGTTCATAGTTGTATGAATCAAAAGTGTTAATACAAACATCCCATAACTCCTTTAACTCTTCCACTAAGGGTTGTAAATAGACATCTATATCATTTCTTGGTGCTCGCTTCCTTGGAATTATCATTGAAAGAAGAAAAGAACTTTGTTTCATGCACATCCAAGGGGGAAAATTGTAAAGTATAAATATCACTAGCCAAATACTATAACTAGTGCTTAGGTTACCGAATGGATTGAACCCATCAGTTGACAACCCAAGACATACATTCCAAGGATCTGAGGTAAATTAAGGATGCAATATATCAAATTTCTTCCATGCTTCAAAGTCTATTGGATGCCTTAATATGCCATCATCACTCTTGCCCACCACATGCCAATGCATGTACTCAATAGTCATAGAGGACATAAATAATATTTGCAACCTTGGTTTTAATGGAAAGTACCTCAAGACTTTTGAAGGTAATTTTTTAATCTTCTTACTTCCATTGGGAATATTCTTACCCTTCAGTTTCCATCTAAAAGTATTGCATTTTTTGCAGCTATCCCTATTTGTGTCCACTCCATTGTACATCATACAGTCATTGAGGCATGCATGAATTTTGGTATAATTAAGTCCAAGTTTGTTGATTTTTTTTTGTCTCATAGAATAAAGGTGGAATCTTAGCATGTTCAAAGGCATCAACCAGTAACTCTAGTATCAGTAACATTGCCTTGTCAATTATTCTATATAAACACTTTATATGATACAATTTCACCAAAAAGGATAATTTTGAATACTTCTCACACCCTTCATATAAACTTTGTTGTTAATCTCTATTAAGTCTATTGAATTTGTATTATTGTCTGACACCAGTTAGTTTGGTGGTGGAGATATGACTTCATCTTCTTCCACACAATGGTTACTGCATAGACACTTTACCTAGATATTGTTCTTGTATACACTATTATGGCATTTTGTTTAGATGATGGAATAATGACGACTATGGTAACTGTGAGTAGGCTTGTGCTTGAGGAACCATTCATCATGTCAGATTTATGGGCAAGAGTGGTGGCAAGCCTTATTTATAGGCTATGAAGTGAAGTGAAGTGAAGTGAAGAAAGGAAGAGGGAGAATTTTGGCTAGTGAACTTGTTTAAGTGGCATGTAAAGTAAGAATTAGGATAATTTTGAAGTTGTATTATGTTAATCCTTCTTCTACTCTCATGTAACCCTAGATACAATTTTTTTTATTTCTCTTCCTTTAATTTAACTTGTATGGATCTATGTATTAACATGGTACCTATGGTAATGTTATGAATGTTTAAATACTTTATCTATTTTTGTCTAAGGATATGTATTTATTGATCTAGTTTACTTTAAAAAGACCAAAAATACAAAGCCTAATTTAGGTTAATGGAGATTAATATTTGTATGAGTTTAGTAGTAATTATTGCCTAAATAACCACATAAAAAAGCTAAGTTAACTAATGAATTATGCATGGTAGTCTAGAAGACCTTAGTATTTTTAGTAGTCAAGATAATACATTAAATCAAAGTTAGCATATATAAATGGATAGTGAAAGCATATTGGTATATCAATCAAGTTTAATATATCACTTATGATAAAGCCACACATGTTACTTAGGCTTAATGCAATAAGGTTAGCCAAGTTTAATGTTTTTATCACTTAGGCCGAAAAGTGAAGGGAAGAAATTAACTATGATCTAATTAGGCTAAGCATGGTATTAATATGGGAAATGACTAATGGTCATAGGTCTTATCATTATTGGAAATTGTTAGCCTAGGCAATTGACACACAAGAAGGGGTGAATTAGGTGTTTACATAATTTATATTTCTTTTCAAAATGGCTTTACAGAAATTCTTGTTATGAAATATGTTTAGAAGAGTATGATGTAAAACAATAATTATGTGAATCAATGGAGGCTTAATGTGGATGTGTGGTATATATATGTATGAGCACTTCAAGTGTAAAAACAATAAATATAGAGCATATATATGAAAATTCAAAATATAAAGAGTATAGGGATAAAGAAAGTTAACATAGTAATTTATCCTGGTTCGGTTCTAATCCAAGCTTATGTCTGGTCCCTAAGTAACCTCTTGGGATTTTTTACTATCTCAATGTTCAAATACAACAACTTGGGAGAAACTCTCTCTCAATTACAAATTCCAGAAAGAACTTCTTCCTAATCCCAAGCACAAACTTACTTAATTCCCTAAAGGAACCTCCTTGAACATAACCAAGGGGAACCTCCCCCTCAACCCAAGCTCTCTTATAACTAGACTCCCTCAAGGAACCTCCTTAAGCTTGTCTCTCTCAATGAAGAAAGGAATACAAAAGAATAACCTCTCTCAAAGAAGTTGATATACAAATGAAGCTCTAAGAACTCAAATTATTGAGAACTTGCAAATTTGGCTCAAGGATCTTTGTTTCTCTCATAATGATGATATAACAAGTTGAACATCACATTATAGCATTTGGTTCTACTAAAAAATATGTTTGGAATGAAATATTTATAGATTAAGATGAGATATAGTCGTTACCCCTTCAAAATAGCCATTATTTACTTTAGAAAACTATTTTTGGGAGTGACTAGTCAACTATCAGGGGCTCACTAGTCGACTACCCATCAAAATATGATCGTTATTTCAATTTTAGGACTGACTAGTCAACTTTCAGGGGCTAACCAATTGGCTATTCACGTTCTGGATTGTACCAGTTGACTTGCCATAAGTAGCTAGTCAACTGGTCACTTATAGTGACATTGTCCCAACTTTGAATGGTCATAACTTTCTCATTTTAAGTATAATTTAAGTGCATGACCTATGTTTAGAATGACCTTTAAGTCTAGTTTTCAATAAAAGAATTTTCTATCAAAACACAATATATTTTTGGAGATATGATTAAAATAGTGTCTAAAGGTCATAATATAGTTTTATGCATAATACATATCTCGCCACTCAACTTTATAAGGTTTTAACATTTTCATTTAAACTCTATTTTAAATGAAAGGATAAAAATAACCATTAATTGGAGCTTGTACTCTTTTTCTAGAATTGCCTTAAACATCATAGAGTTAATTAATCCTCAAGATTTTTATTACATACTTAAGGTGCATATCACTTTTATATCTTCAAAACAATATAACTCTTCTTCTTTGGCACTCAACCATGAAAGCATAGATTGTAAAAGCTTTAATATGTTCATATGTCTTAAAGAATTAGATAAGTAAAAAACGAGATGATTTAGCATATTGCATTAAGTACATAATCAGTCATATATCTAATCTGCACTATTCCCTTTTATCAACATATAAGCATAGTAAACAACATGAGAGATTGATACAAAGCATTGCATATCTCATACAGATTTATCTAAAGATGTGAATCATAATCAAGTTATATATTAATGATAGTATACTCACATAGATTTAATTAATGCAATGCTCACACCTAAGCCCGTAATATAACTCAATGGATATCATATATGTTTAAATAAGAGGTTTGGTCACTTGATACATTAGCCATGACATTTGAAGAATGCCATTTTCTTACCCAATGCTTCTCCTTATAAGTTTTGAACTTTGAAATTCTATTTGGTACTTAAGAAGCTCTCCTTTGTAGTCCCTTCTTTTCTATGCCAATTGGTCTATCACTATAAAGAATTTTCTGCATAATTGAAGAACTAGAAGGACTTTTAGGTACCCATATTGACTTAGGTCCTTGAAATATTTATTTCTCACATGAGGATTTCTTCTTAAAGGGCATAAGTGAGAAATATGTCCTTCATAACCACAATAATTGCAGACAATAAGTACAAGCATCTTTGAGACATAACACTAGAAAACTTTTGTCTTTTACTAGAATGATACACTAAATTATGATTATGAAAATCTCTTTTTAAGTTTTTCCTTTTTAGAGACTTTGGAAGAGTACAAGTTGAATTTTCAACAAGTAAATCATTTTTATTTTTTGAATCATAACAATTTAAGTATTCAAAATTCAAAGACATTTTCTTATGCAATTCATCAAATACATGTGACAGCTTTTCATGAGGAGAGATGATATTAAGTTTGGAGCTGTCATGTACCTTTAAATCCTTATGAGCTGGAGATTGAGGATTTCACAATTCTTGCTTGCTATGCTCACTTTGGGAATCTTCCTCATTTTCCTTGTTGATGAAGAGTTCTAAGGAATTTTCATTTTCCTTTTCAATTTTAGGTTGACTATGTTCAAGAGGCATAGAGCATGTTTCTTCATCTTGCAAAATTTCTTGAAAACTATCAACTATCACAACTTCAACAACATGGTTAGTATGATATAAATCATGAAGATTATCCTATATATCTTTAGCATTAGAGCAGTGTTTGATTCTAACATAATCATGATCATTCAAAGCACTATATAATATATGCATTGCTCTAATATTCTGAATGAGTGACTTCTTATCATACTCTTTCCATTCATTTCTTGGTTTGGAGTTAAAATCATCTTGTACTATATCCCATAAATCTACTTCAAGAGATTGAATATAGAATTCCATTCTAGTTTTCAAAAAATTAAAACTAACATCCAGAAAAGGGGGTTTGGTAATATCAAAACCTTCCATCAATGTAAAACATCCAATGGTTGCCATACAAACTCCTGAGATAGTTATGTCCTTTAAACAAGAGCCAAGCTCTACTACCACTTGTTAGCCTAAACAACCAACACCCAAGAGGGGGTGAATTGGGTGTTTACAAAATTTCTATTTCTTTTTAAAATTTTTTTATAGAAATTCTTTTTATGAAATATGTTTGGAAGAGTATGATGTAAAACAACAATTATATGAATCAATGGAGGCTTAAAGTGGATGCATGGTATATATATGTATGAGCACTTCAAGTGTAATAACAATAAATGCAGAGCATATATATGATAATTCAAAATATAAAGAATATATGGATAAAGAAAGCTAACTCAGTAATTTATCCTAGTTCGGCTCCAATCTAAGCCTATGTCCAGTCCCTAAGCAATCTTTTGGGATTTTCCACTGTCTCAATGTTCAAATACAACAACTTGGGAGAACCTTTCCCTTAATTACAAATTCCAAGAAGAACCTCTTCCTAATCCCAAGCATAAACTTACTTGATTTCCTCAAGGAACCTCCCCTTCAACCAAAGCTCACTTTCAACTTGACTCCCTCAAGGAACCTCCTTGACCTTCTCTCTCTAATTGAATAAAGGAATACAAAAGAATAACATCTCTCAAAGATGTTGATATATAAATGAAGCTTTAAGAACTCAAATGATAGAGAATTTGCAAGTTTGGCTCAATGATCTTTGTTTCTCTCTTAAAGATGATATAACAAGTTCATGATCATATTATAGCATTTGGTTCTACTCAAAAATATGTTTGGAATGACATGTTTATAGATCAAGATGAGATATAATCATTAGCCCTTTAAAATAGCTATTATTTACATTAGAAAATTGTCTCTGGGATCGACTATTCGATTGTTGCGGGCTCACCAGTTGACTGCCCATCAAAATATGATTGATATTTCAATTTTGTGACTGACTAGTCAACTGTCAAGGGCTGACCAGTTGACTACTCACTTTTTGGATTGTACCAGTCGACTTGCCACAGGTGGCCAGTCGACTAGTCACTTACAATGACATAATCCTAACTTTAAATGGTCTTGTGGCCAGTCGATTGGTCACTTACAGTGACATGATCTTAATTTGAAATGGTCATAACTTTCTCATTTTAAGTCTAATTTAAGTTATGTTCGATGGTAAGAAAGACCTTTAAGTTTAGTTTTTAATGAAAGAAGTTTCCTATCAAAACATAATATAATTTTGGAGATATGATTAAAATAGTGACCAAAGGTCAGAATACAGTTTTATGCAAAATCCATATCTCGCCACTCAATTTTATAAGGTCATTACATTTTCATTTAAACTCTGTTTTAAGTGAATGACCTATCATTGAAAAGCTCTTTGAGTCTATTTTCTAATCAAATAAGTTTCATAGCAATATACCATATGGTGTGTGATATATATATAAAATAGTGACCAAAGGTCCAAAACAATTTTAAGCAAAATCTATATCTCACTATCTTTTAAGTCCAAACTTATATTTTGAGTACCAAAATATCTTGAGCCGATAAATCCAATTCTAAATCATTGCATTTCATAAAATTATACTTAGCCTATAACAATTATACCTATTTAATCCATTGGCTACCTTAATGCATCCAAGCTTCAAATCTTTAAATTCTTCATTACTTAGAGCATCTTTTCTTCTTGCTATCTTTGTTTGAAGCATGATATTGATATTTAATTCTTTTCACTTCAATGCTCACTCTTCTTTCTTTGGACCATCCTACATATAATAGATATTTAACTTGCAAACTAAATAGTCAGTCCAAGTAGTTAATCAATTAAGCATATATTAATAATATATTTGTAACTCATATTTTTCATATATTTGATATCATCAAAACAATCTCAACAGAAATGACTAATGGTCTTAGGTCTTATCACTATTGGATGGAGAAAAAGGTGATTAAATAAGACATAAAAAAAACTAGGGCACACTTTAATCTAGATTGGATGCATGTTACATGACAAATTGTATCTTGATAGGAGAAAAGTCCCTTTGGCCTAGATGCATGAGCATGGATGTGACAAGTTGGAGTTTCAAAGTTGGAAACCCTAAAGTAGCTAGTTTTAAGGAGCCAAATGACCAATCTAGAGCTAAAGGAGAGAGGTAAGTAGCTTAATTTAATATGATTGATCTTAATGCCCAATTTAGGAAAAATGAAATCTCTCAGGGTTGAGATAATACATAGGCCAAAATATGCTTGCATGAAAATGTTGGAAGAATGTGTTAGTGGAGGATAAAGTTGCATGGGTAACATAATAATATTGAAATAAGAAAAAGAAGTGAGCATGAATGAAATAAAACCCTAGTTGACTTAGTGCACCTTAAAATATAGAATTACCTTATTTAGCTAGAAGAAGTTAACGTAGCACGAAAATTAAGAAGATGATCTTAAAATTGCATCATAGGCTTGAATGGTTGGAAATTGAAGGAAATGATGTGCAATTTGAATTATTGGGAGATTGATGGATTAATGACAATTGAGGTGTTTAGTTATTGGGCACATTTTGGAACAATTTGCATGGAAAAATAGCATGGTAGGATAAGACAAGTTAATATTTTAATGTGAGATTCATCTAGTTTGACGTAGGACAACCTTGAAAATGTGAAAGCATGATGTGACCATAATAAGAATTAGGTTGGCCAATCAAATAGTTTATTTTTTCACTTTGAAGTTTTGATAAGATATCACTAATGAAATGTCTTGCATGGGAGCACGTGTGATAAGATGTTCTAAAAATTTCAAGGAGACACCATGATGAAGGTGGGACACACATGTGATCATGTATGGAATTTTATATTCCATAGTTTAAAATTAATTGATTAGGCTTAGATAATAGGCTTGTAGAAAAAGATCCAATTAAGTAGATGGATAATGGGCTTAAAACCCAATAAGCATAATGTGGGCCTAGAATATGGGTAATAGGATTAAAATTATGACTTATATATTATTGGCCTTAATTATGTGAGTATGAGCTATAGGACTTGTTTCTTAAGTCCACACGAGGTAGATAAGCTATAGATTAGATAATATTTTCTTAATTCTTGTATACATTCACACATATAAGAAATAAAATAAAATTTTTAATTTAGTCCCTAGATACTTCTCTCTAGTTCTTTATAAGTGTGTAGTCATATTCTGTGGGTGCAATTGTATATGTATCTTCTTGATTAGTATTTAGGGATGTCACATCCAATGCATTTTAAATTTTATTTTAACACAAAATATAATTGTAATTTTAATTTTTTAATATTTTAAAAATAGATTTCTCATGTGAAGTTAAAAACTAATTCATCTTTGTTTTTGAATTAATTGACAAATAAAACTTCAACTTTATTTCCTTTTTTTAAAAAAAAATTAACTATAAATAAATGATGATATTCAAATGGTTAGATTATTAATTTTCTTATAATAAAATTATACGAAGGCCACATGTCATTAAAATCTCATTTCATTTCAAGTTTTAGGTTATGTTTAGATTGATAGCTCACGATAGAGTGACAAGGAATAAGATGACCAAAATGTTTTTTTCATGGCTTAAGCCAATAGAATGTGACCGACACAAGGAATGAGGTATCCCTCATCCTTATCAGCCTATCATATATCTCAAGACAGCAAAACTTTAACAAATACATGGACCCTCATCCAATGAACTCAAAGCTAATACCTCTGCATATAATCACCAAAATAATTAGTTTAATCTGTGCAAAAATTTCAGCAGAGTATCCCTTTAGTTATGGACCTCTCAAAATTTCTAAAACGGAGCTATCTGACATAAAACAAATTGGAGAGCTCCATTCTCCACATATGTTTACAATACAACCCACAACCATGAAAATACACAAGACAATCAGCCTATATACAAGGGAACAATTAAATCTAATTATAAATGTACCACAAAAAACCATTGCTCTGGCAATAGGCAAGGCTCCCCCAAAAAAATAGAAACACTGTAGCTCCTACTTCGTAGGTGGGTGTTCTAGATCAGCACTGGAATCAGAAATGTTAAATAAATGGGTGAGTGGAAACTCAATGAGCAGATAATTCAAATAATATAAGGGGATAGCAAGATTGGCAATGGGAGAGTTTATCAACAAAACTTTATTTGTTCAAAGCTAGATGATTTATAGAGATAATTCAACAGTTTGTAAAGCAAAGAGAAAACCACTTATTGTTAAATAAGTCCAACCTAAATTTTCAAGTGATGATGCCCTTAAATCAAACAAATTAATATCTATTAAGAATTCAAAATATCCAATTTAACAGAATTCATTGTGAGTCTCTTACAGAACCATCATATGTTCAGAATATAGAACTAGCCCAAGGCTAGTGTAATCAGATTAGAGCAACGATCCATGATCAGTTATAGACTCTAAATAAACATAATAATGGCCTTAAGCCTCAAATAGAATATGGAGGTAAGGCATCAACCCAACCATGTCAAAATACCAATCACAATGCATTACAGCAAACGACTACTACCATTAGCTACATGGTTCTATTTTGGACACATTCCCAAAAGTTTGAAACTATATAAACATCCATATTCAGAAATCAAAATTTCAATCATTCTGGTAATTCAAATGTGAAATCATAAATCTCATAAACTAACAAATTTCCTGGTCTCAGAATGTAGAATAAAGTTTATAAATATAGCAGTCAACCCAATATACCAGAGATAACAAACATTCATATTGAAAAATAGATAATTTGAAAAAAAATCTTGCATAATTAGGATTGTCTACTCACCCGAGAGGAGTATACCAACCTCTTCCTAACCTTGGTTACAATCCCCTTGTTGGCAATTTTCCTAGCCACCTATAACATTAAATAAAATGCTTTTAACCTCTAATATTCATGAATAATTTCAACCATTTAATCATGCTACCAACTTATTTATCTTTTCCTTCATTCACCTGTTACCCATCACTTCTTCAATCCACTTGCCCTTCTTACTTCACATAATCTTAAGAAATCAAATTTTTAACCCACATTCTTTGATAATTCCCTAAAATACTCATGGCCTTTACTTTTATTCAATTTACACCATTATGCACTTATTAAAATTCAAATACCTATCATCAACAGCAATGTCACCATAGAGATTATTCAATTAAATTCTAAAATCCTTCATTCGACTTGCATTATTGTCCATTGCTATTTAATCAAGCCACATAAGGCCTTCCATTCAAATTTCCTCTCTTTTTCTCCATGAAAAATCTAGGAAAAATATGGAAAATTAGCAATTCAACTTATAATTCAAATTAAAATTTTCAAAAATCCTAAACCACTTCTTAAATGCAAAGCAATATTTTAAAAGCCCTAAAAACTCAAATTTCACCTCATTGTAAGATTACACATACACATATAATTTGGGGTTTTTCAATCCATAAGCTAAAACTCATAATTAATCAGGCATTATAAGGGATAAAGATGTGAAATTTACCTATGATATGAAGTTCTAACTCAATTTGAAGCAATCACCACGAGTTGAGCTCAAAGTTGCCTCTTTTTCAAGTGAGCTATGCTGCGGTTTGGGGTTTTTCAATCTAAGGCTAATTAGATCAAATTGATTAGGCATTTGGACAGAGAATTGGCTGAAATACCTAGAGGAATCAAATTCCTAAGCTAAAATGTAGAAAAATGCACCTAATTTCGTGAAATTTGAGCTAAAGTTTGTCACTATTTATTAGCCCAAAAGTTTGTGGCATTTCTGGCCACCTGGAGATCGGTGGCAATGCTGCACAGGCTAGCAGTGATGCTACGACATGGGGTAAGCATTGGTGACCCTGCATGGTAATGGAGGAAGCTTAAAGTTGTTGGTGTTGAACACACACAGTGACGGTGCGCAGAGAGGACAGGAAATTACGAGAGAAGTGAAGGTCTAATGGAAAATATGATATAATTAAAGCATTATAGTACTGTAAGTGGGAGTATTTCACATTATCAGATCAAATTTTTCCTTAAAGATACTTGGCTATCATTCTCTGTTAAGTTATAAGTGTTTGGAGGGCACAAGGTAAGGCTTAAGTAATCACATTGGTTACTATCGTAACCGACCTTTCGGCGGAATAAAATAAAAGGTGTTTAAATTGATTCCCAAAAATGAGTCTTAAAAATCAATTCATTTGGAGTCACCACCAAAATTTTTAAAGGAAAACTTAGGAAAACCAATTTAAAATAAAAAGAAAAAGGCAATATGGTCTACAAAATCATAGATGAGTTCGGGAGTCTATTTGAGTGTGGGGAAGGTGTTAAGCACCCCACAACACCCATCCATAAGGACGGTTACCTTAAACCAGTCAGTTGAAATAGAATATGGCTTTTAAATTTACCTCAATTACCCTTTTGTCGACATGCAAGCCTGTTAAACAGAGGAGACAAAACAATAAGAATGAAAGTAAACAGATGGATATTTACAAAGGGCGAACTTGACGTAGGATGAAAAGCTAAGGCCTACGTACCCAGAGATTGGGATCAAAGTCCACGTAGTTCGACTCAAAAGCCGTGTCTGTTGGTTGGTGATTTATAATTTTTGTGATGAGAATAGGAGAGTTCAAATTAAATAGATTTTTGTGAACAAAATCGGATTGGAATTTGGATTTGTGTGTTTTAATATACAACAACCTAAGTAATCTAGCTCTCTTGATCTCTTCATTTTTCAACCTTTTAATTTTTGTTTGTTTTTGGAATTTTAATCTTTATTTTGAAATTTAAATGAAATGATTACGGAATGAGATTTTTGGGATTTTGGGAAGTTTATATTCTATTCTATTTCTTTTGGAATTTGAAATGAAAGGAATATTTTTGAGTTTTTTTAATTTATTTAATTTTTGGATTTTGGTTTTTTTGTTTCACTTATTTTTTTATTTTTTATTTCTTTTTTAAAATCAGGATTGAAATTAGAACAAAATATAACAGAAAGCCATCTTTGGAATTTTTGAACGTGGCATTCTAATTCATTAAATTTATAAAACCATGACTTTATTTATTTTGTAAATAATTCAATTAAAATATTCGTTTTTGCATTATTATTATTTTATCTATTTGTCATCATTCTTATTATTTATCTTTCAAACAAGTATGTACTAAATTTCGAGGTGTAAAGAGATTAAAATCTCACACGACCCCAAGTATTTGAGGAAAACTATATTCTCACACGATAATTTCGTAAATAATGGGAAATATTTAATTAGAATGAATATTTAATTATGATTTTTTTCTTTATTATTATTATTATTAGATAGAGGTATATTAATTTTAGGGAACTAAGGAAATTAGAACCTCACATATTCCCATGCAATCGAAGAGAGCCGACTCCTCACACAATAGTTTCGAAAGTAATGAAAAATATTTAATTAAATTCTATATTTAATTATTATTATTTTAAAACAAATGTGCTAATTTTTTAAAGATTTGAGGAGATTAAAATCTCACACGATCTCATGCAATCGAGGAGAACCGAATCCTCACACGATAATTTCATAAATAATGGAAAATATTTAATTAAGTCAATATTAAATTATTATTATTTTTAAAATAAATGTGCTAATTTTTAAGAGATCTAAGGAGATTAACATCTCACATGATCTCATGCAATCGAGGGGAACCAAATTCTCACACGATAATTTCATAAATAAGGGAAAGTATTTAATTAAGTCAATATTCAATTGTTATTATTTTTAAAACAAATGTGCTAATTTTTAAAAGATCTAAGGAGATTAAAATCTCACATGATCTCGTACAATCGAAGAGAACCGAATTCTCACATGATAATTTTCATAAATAAGGGAAAGTATTTAATTAAGTCAATATTCAATTGTTATTATTTTTAAAACAAATGTGCTAATTTTTAAAAGATCTAAGGATATTAAAATCTCACATGATCTCGTACAATCGAGGAGAACCGAATTTTCATATTATAATTTTCATAAGTAATAGAAACCAATGTGTACCAATTTAGGGATCCAAGGAGGTTAAAACCTCACATAATCTCATACAATCGAGGAAAACAAAATTCTCACTCGATAAATTTCATAAAACTTTACCCATGGGACCAAGATTAGTCTTATATTCATATAAAAACAAAATGAAATAATAATGATGATAATAAAAAATAACACAAAACAACACAACCATAACAAATATGACAAAATGAGAACAAGACAACTTCCTACTGGTTCATTTTCCTTACTTTATGTATGTTTAACTATGCATGCACCCATATATTCATGTACGTACATATATATACCTCTATGTTTACATAAATATATATATATATATATATATATATACAATGGAAGAAAAAAACATAAGGAAGGACAAAGAACCCTAAACGCCACATGCATGCACTCACATGGGCATTCATATGTATATATATTTATATATCTACATATGCACATATCTACATATATATAGCATATCTATCCATATACATCTATACATACCCATATGTAGGTATGTATAGATGACAATGGAAGAAAAGAAAAGCATCAGTAAGAAGACTTACACGCCACATGCATATATTCATGTATATATATATATATATATCTATATATGCACACACACACATGTATATATCTTCATACATCTATATAGATACATATATGTGGATATATATAAACATGACAATGGAAGAAAGGAAAAGCATCAGTAAGAAGACTTACATGCCACATGCATATATTCATGTATATATATATATATATATCTATATATGCACACAGCTATATATATATATGTATATAACGATGGAGGGATGAAGAAAATGCTTAAGAAAATGCATTAGGAAGCAAGGAAACTCCTATACACACATGCTTATATGTATATATATGTATATGTATATATATTTCTCAACCATAAAAATGCCTCAGGAAGCAAGGAAACTCAGATACACACATGCCTACATATATATATGTTCTCGGCCCAACAAAAAATGCATCAGGAAGCAAAAAAATGCATCATGGCACCCTAAGTTTCTCTTAGCCAGACTTACCTCTGTTTGCCCCTGTTTAAAGCTATTTGGAACAGAGGAAGACGTTCATAGCTTTAGCTCGTCACAATCTGTTTCCAATGTTCTACTTCCAGCTCGCCACAGTTCTGCACAACTCTCTTCTCTAGTCACGGTTCTGCACCTCTCTCCTCCAGCCACGGTTCTGCACCTCTCTCCTCCAGCCACGGTTCTGCACCACTCTCCTCCAGCCACCGAAACCACGAGCTCCCCTTTTTTTGCTCTCTCTGAAAAACGAGCTGCTCCACTTTTCTGCTCTCCTCTGAAGCAACGAGCTGCTCCCTCCTTTTTATGCTCTCCTCTGAAACAACCATCTCCTTTTTGCTTTTCAGCCCTCCTTGTGTCCTTTTGTTTCTTAGTAGTGTGTGTGTATGCGTGAGTGTATGCATGTGGGAGTGGGAGTGTATGAATGTAAGCAAGTGGGAGTGTGTGAGTGTGAGCAAGTGAGAGTGTGTGAGAGCAAGTGAGCAAGTTTGCATTTTTATTTTAATTAGGTGGCCTTTTTCTCCTCTTTGTATTTGGACAAATTTGTTAACCCTATTCATTTAATTTTTTTGTAAGATGGTTATCATATCTCTCCTTCAAACATATATTTTGAATTTTTCCATTTAATATTTTTGGTTTTTATATTTGGTTTTTTTCCATATTACTTCTATTTTTTGCTTTTTGCAATTTTGTTTTAATTAATTAATTTTTAAAATTTTTAATTTTATTTATTATCATTACTATAATTATTATTATTGTTAGTTTAGGTGGGGTGTTCACAGTTACTGTCGTAACCGACCTTTCGGCGGGATGGAATTAAAATGGTTTAAAAACCGATTCCCAAAAACGGAATTTTGAAAATCGATTTTTTTGGAGTCGCCACCAAAATTTTTAATGGAAAACTTTGGAAAACTAATTTAAAAGAAAAAGAAAAAGGCGAAGTGGTCTGCGAAATCAGAGATGGGTTCGGGAGTCTATTTGAGTGTGGGGAAGGTGTTAGGCTCCCCACAACACCCGCCCATAAGGATGGTTACCTTAAACTAGTTAGTTGAAATAGAATATGGCCTTTAATTAATATCAATTACCCTTTTATTGACATGGATGCCTGTTAGACATAGGAAACAAAAAAAATGAGAATGCGTGCAAACTGACAGATATTTACAAAGGGCAGACTTGACCTAGGATGAAAGCCTAGGGCCTACGTACCCCGTGAGAGGGATCAAAGTCCACGTAGTTCAACCAAAAGGCATTTTTGTGATTGGTGTTTTTTTTTATTTGTGATGAGAATAGGAGGATTTTAATTAAAACAGATCATTGTAAACAAAACAGAATAGAAATTTGGTTTGTATGTTTTAATTTACTACAATCTGATTAACCTCGTTCTCCTGAGCTCTTCACATTTTCTCTTTTAAAATTGTTTTTGTCAATTTTATTATTATTATTATTATTATTTTTAGTTTTGAGAGTTTATATTTCAGGAATTAATGCATAATTTATAATGAAAGGAGTATATTTTTGTTTTATGGGTTTTTGAATTTATTGTTGATAAATATTGATTATTGTTATTATTGATTATTGGTAGACAATTTAATTTAAGTGCTATTATTTATGTGTTTATCTATTTGTCTTTGAACAAATATATGCTAATTTTCTGGTTCTATGGAGATTAAAATCTCACACGAGCCCGGGAAGTCGAGGAGAGACAAGTATTCTCACACGATCCATTTTGCATAAATATTTAATCAAGGTTAATATTTAATTATTGTCCATTTATTCATTTTTGTATTATTATTAATATTATTGTCATTTCGGAATTAATTATAGGGATTTAAGGAGATTAGAACCACACATAATCCCACACAATCGAGGAGAACGATATTCTCACATGATAATTTCGCAAACAGCATATTAAAGCAAACATTTTAATTATGATTATTATTATGATTTAATCCAAATTAATATTTAATTATCATTCATTTATTTTCCACCATTCACCCATTAATACTTCATTAATATTACTGTTACTTTTCAATTATTCAATTCATTGTAGGGATTTAAGGAGATTAATATCTCACATAATCCCCAGTAATCGAGGAGAACAAAATTCTCACACTATAATTTTATCCACCATGACAATATTTATTAATTATCATTCAATTATTTTTCACCATTCCTTCATTAATATTTCATTAATATATATTGTCATTCCTTTACTTTTTCACCATTTATTCATTAATATTTCAATAATATTAACTGTCACTTTTCAATTATTCAACTAGTTGTAAGGATTTAAGGAGATTAACATCTCACATAACCCCCGATAATCGAGGAGAACAAAATTCTCACACGATAATTTTATCCATCATGACAATATTTATTAATTATCATTCAATTATTTTTCAACATTCTTTCATTAATATTCCATTAATATTAATTGTCTTCCAATTATTTAATTAGTTGCAAGGATTTAAGGAGATGAAAAAACTCACATAATCCCCGGCAATCAAGAGCAACAAAATTCTCACATGCTAATTTTATACGTAATAGCCATAATTAATCAAAGCTAATGTCTAAACAATTATAATGAACAAAACTAAACAGCCCCCCAAAGTGGCTGGTCTCGGCTGGAAGTGCAGAAACGGACAGCTTCGTTGGAGTTTCGTTGGACAGCTTCGTTGGAGTTTTCTGGTTGGCTCCAGCGCTGGAAACTCTGTAGAAGGTGTCTCTACTTCTCGGCTAGAAGATGGAGGCTGAAAGCTTCTCTTCTTCTCCACACTTCCTCTTCTTCCTTGTGCTCTCTAAGCTTTCCTCTGTTCACCTCTGTTTTTTTAGCTCAAAACAGAGTTTTTTCCTCCTCCATGGTTCAACTTTTATCCCTCCCTTTGCTGCCACTTTGTTTTGGATTCAGACTTCCTTGTTTCTGCACATCATTTTGGCATCCAACTCTCTATTTTTCTACTCCTTGGATGGTCTAAACTTCAGCACCTTTTCACTCCAGAATTTGGGACGTTGCTCCA
Source organism: Delonix regia (assembly GCA_037074485.1). Classification (NCBI taxonomy): domain Eukaryota; kingdom Viridiplantae; phylum Streptophyta; class Magnoliopsida; order Fabales; family Fabaceae; genus Delonix; species Delonix regia. Next base: position 29,343,913 of record CM073451.1, read on the forward strand.
TGGTTTTTCTGCATGTTGGACAGCTTCGTTCAGCTCTTGGTTTCTGCCTTGTTTCTGGTTTGTTTTCTCTGCTATTTTTTCCTCCCGTGGCTACCTTGCTTCTTTGCTTCGTTCAGCTTTGTTTCTCCCTCACGTTGCTGGTTCCATTTCCTTCTTTCTTTCAGCGTTGTCTCCTCTCGGTTTGCTGCTGGTTTCATTGCTCTCCCTTTCTTCTTCAGCTCCTCTTCCCTTCTCGGTCATGTGGCTCTCCCTTTCAACATGGTTTCTGCCTTCTTTTTCCTTCCTCTCTTCTCTTCTCAGCTGAGGCCTCCTCTCTCTCCAGCATTTTTCTCCTCCTTTTCTCTCTGTTTGTTGCCCTCCTTTATGCTCCAACGCCACCTCCCTTTTTCTGCCATGTTGCTCCCTTTTTCCCTTGCTTATTCTGCAACTTCCAGCCACCACTTTGCTGCCCACGGTCCCCTCCTTTTGCTGCCATCTCCAGCCACGCCACACTCTTCTTTCACTGCTCCAGCCACCCCACTTTCTGCCTCCTCTGCAGAACCACTCCCACTTGCTTTTTTGTCCCCCTTGTCCTCTTGTGCATGTGTGTGCATGGGTGCATGCATGTGGTGAGTGTGTGTGTCCGTGGGTGAGAGTGAGTGAGAGTGTGAGTGTGAGTGTGTGAGGAGGTGTGTCCGTGAGTGAGAGTGTGAGTGTGTGAGAGTGATGTGTGTCATGTGTGTGAGAGCAAATGAGCATATGGGAGAAAATGAGCATGTGAGAGTGTGAGTGTGAGTGTGAGTGTGTGAGAATGATGTGTCCGTGAGTGAGAATGTGAGTGTGTGAGAGTGATGTGTATCATGTGTGTGAGGGCAAGTGAGCATGTGAGAGTGAGTGAGTGTGAGCAAGTGAGAGTGTTTTGCAATTCCATTTCAAGTATGTGGCCTTGTGCATTTTATTTCTTTGCAAGATGATTGTCTTGTCTCTTCTTCAAACATACATCTTGAATTTTCCTTTTTATTGTTTTTGGTTCTTATATTTGGTTTTTTTCATATTACTTCTATGTTGTTTGCCTTTTGCAATTTTGTTTTGATTAATTGTTATTATTATTTTATTATTTTATTATTTTTATTTTTTAATTCTAGTTATTATTATTATTGTGATTATTATTATTGTTAATTTGGGTGGGGTGTTCATAGTTGCCTCTCATTGCTTGTCTCTTAAGTTAGGGAAGTGAATAGTGAAGAAATGACCTAATCTTAAGAGCAAGCAAAGACATGAACACACCACCTTCCTTATCGAGGGAAGACAGGGGGAGACAGGAGTAAATTCGTGCTTAGATGGGATGGTGAATATCATGAACAAAATGCCTAGCTTTCGACATAAATGTAAATTGCCTAGACACGATGCAGGACTTGGACAGAAATGTAAATGGCCCGGACACGATGCAGGACTTTAGCAGAAACATAAATTGCCTGGACTTGATGCAGGACTTTTACAGAAATGTAAATTGCCTGGACTTGAGTAGGACTTTTGCAGAAATGTAAATTGCCTAGACTTGAGCAGGACTTTTTGCAGAAATGTAGATTGCCTGGACTTCAGCAGGACTTTTGCAGAAACATAAATTGCCTGGACTTGATGCAGGACTTTTGCAGGAATGTAAATTGCCTGGACTTGAGCAGGACTTTTGCAGAAATGTAAATTGCCTGGACTTGAGCAGGACTTTTGTAGAAATGTAAATTGCCTGGACTTGAGCAGGATTTTTGCAGGAATGTAAATTGCCTGGACTTGATGCAGGACTTTTGCAGAAATATAAATTGCGTGGACACGATGCAGGACTTGGACAGAAATGTAAATGGCCCGGACACGATGCAGGACTTTAGCAGAAACATAAATTGCCTGGACTTGATGCAGGACTTTTGCAAAAATGTAAATTGCCTGGACTTGAGCAGGACTTTTGCAGAAATGTAAATTGCCTGGACTTGAGCAGGACTTTTTGTAGAACTGTAGATTGCCTGGACTTGAGCAGGACTTTTGCAGAAACATAAATTGCCTGGACTTGATGCAGGACTTTTGCAGGAATGTAAATTGCCTGGACTTGAGCAGGACTTTTGCAGAAATGTAAATTGCCTGGACTTGAGCAGGACTTTTGCAGAAATGTTAATTGCCTGGACTTGAGCAAGACTTTTGTAAAAATGTAAATTGCCTAGACTTGAGCAGGACTTTTGCAGGAATGTGAATTGTCTGGACTTGATGCAGGACTTTTGCAGAAATATAAATTGCGTGGACACGATGCAGGACTTGGACAGAAATGTAAATGGCCCGGACACGATGCAGGACTTTAGCAGAAACATAAATTGCCTGGACTTGATGCAGGACTTTTGCAGAAATGTAAATTGCCTGGACTTGAGTAGGACTTTTGCAAAAATGTAAATTGCCTAGACTTGAGCAGGACTTTTTGCAGAAATGTAGATTGCCTGGACTTCAGCAGGACTTTTGCAGAAACATAAATTGCCTGGACTTGATGCAGGACTTTTGCAGGAATGTAAATTGCCTGGACTTGAGCAGGACTTTTGCAGAAATGTAAATTGCCTGGACTTGAGCAGGACTTTTGCAGAAATGTAAATTGCCTGGACTTGAGCAGGACTTTTGTAGAAATGTAAATTGCCTGGACTTGAGCAGGATTTTTGCAGGAATGTAAATTGCCTGGACTTGATGCAGGACTTTTGCAGAAATATAAATTGCGTGGACACGATGCAGGACTTGGACAGAAATGTAAATGGCCCGGACACGATGCAGGACTTTAGCAGAAACATAAATTGCCTGGACTTGATGCAGGACTTTTGCAAAAATGTAAATTGCCTGGACTTGAGCAGGACTTTTGCAGAAATGTAAATTGCCTGGACTTGAGCAGGACTTTTTGTAGAACTGTAGATTGCCTGGACTTGAGCAGGACTTTTGCAGAAACATAAATTGCCTGGACTTGATGCAGGACTTTTGCAGGAATGTAAATTGCCTGGACTTGAGCAGGACTTTTGCAGAAATGTAAATTGCCTGGACTTGAGCAGGACTTTTGCAGAAATGTTAATTGCCTGGACTTGAGCAAGACTTTTGTAAAAATGTAAATTGCCTAGACTTGAGCAGGACTTTTGCAGGAATGTGAATTGTCTGGACTTGATGCAGGACTTTTGCAGAAATATAAATTGCGTGGACACGATGCAGGACTTGGACAGAAATGTAAATGGCCCGGACACGATGCAGGACTTTAGCAGAAACATAAATTGCCTGGACTTGATGCAGGACTTTTGCAGAAATGTAAATTGCCTGGACTTGAGTAGGACTTTTGCAAAAATGTAAATTGCCTAGACTTGAGCAGGACTTTTTGCAGAAATGTAGATTGCCTGGACTTCAGCAGGACTTTTGCAGAAACATAAATTGCCTGGACTTGATGCAGGACTTTTGCAGGAATGTAAATTGCCTGGACTTGAGCAGGACTTTTGCAGAAATGTAAATTGCCTGGACTTGAGCAGGACTTTTGCAGAAATGTAAATTGCCTGGACTTGAGCAGGACTTTTGTAGAAATGTAAATTGCCTGGACTTGAGCAGGATTTTTGCAGGAATGTAAATTGCCTGGACTTGATGCAGGACTTTTGCAGAAATATAAATTGCGTGGACACGATGCAGGACTTGGACAGAAATGTAAATGGCCCGGACACGATGCAGGACTTTAGCAGAAACATAAATTGCCTGGACTTGATGCAGGACTTTTGCAGAAATGTAAATTGCCTGGACTTGAGCAGGACTTTTGCAGAAATGTAAATTGCCTGGACTTGAGCAGGACTTTTTGCAGAAATGTAGATTGCCTGGACTTGAGCAGGACTTTTACAGAAACATAAATTGCCTGGACTTGATGCAGGACTTTTGCAGGAATGTAAATTGCCTAGACTTGAGCAGGACTTTTGCATAAATGTAAATTGCCTGGACTTGAGCAGGACTTTTGCAGAAATGTAAATTGCCTGGACTTGAGCAAGACTTTTGTAGAAATGTAAATTGCCTAGACTTGAGCAGGACTTTTGCAGGAATGTGAATTGCCTGGACTTGATGCAGGACTTTTGCAGAAATGTAAATTGCCTGGACTTGATGCAGGACTTTTGTAGAAATGTAAATTGCCTGAACTTGATGCAGGACTTTTGCAGGAATGTAAATTTGATGGTCATGATGCATGAGCAATGTAGGTGTCGAACATGGACTGTGAACACCCCACCCAAGTTAACAATAATAATAATCACAATAATAATAACAAATAGAATTAAAAAATTCAAAAAAATATAAAATAATAAAGTAATAATGACAATTAATCAAAACAAAATAACAAAAGGCAAAAAAATTAGAAGTAATATGGAAAAACCAAACATAAGAACCAAAAATGATAAAAAGGAAAATTCAAGATGTATGGCAATCATCTTGCAAAAAAATAAAATGAACAAAGTCACATACTTGAAATGGAATTGCAAGACACTTTTACTAGCTCACACTCACACACTCTCACATGCTCACTTGCTCTCACATACTCACTTGCCCTCACACACATGACACACATCACTCTCACATGCTCACTTGCTCTCACATACTCACTTGCCCTCACACACATGACACACATCACTCTCACATGCTCACTTGCTCTCACATACTCACTTGCCCTCACACACATGACACACTCCTACATGCTCATTTGCTCTCATATGACCATTTGCTCTCACCACATGACATACATCATTCTCACACACTCTCACTTCCCTCCACGGATACCTCACCCTCACACACTCACACTCACACTCTCACACACTCCCATTCACGGTCACACACTCACCACATGCATGCACCATGCACACACATGCACAAGGGGACAAAGGGGGACAAAAAAGCAAATGGGAGTGGTTCTGCAACATGGCAGAAGGTGGGGTGGCTGGAGCAGTGAGAGAGGAGTGTGGCGTGGCTGAAAGTGGCAGCAAAAAAGTGGAGACCATGTGCAGCAAAGTGGTGGCTGGAAGTGGCAGAAAAAGCAACGGGAAAAGGGAGCCAAAGGGCAGAAAAAAGAAGGTGGCGTTGGAGCATAAAAGGGGGAGCAAAACCGAGAGGATGGGGGGGAAAAAAGGCTGGGAAGAAATAGGTTTCGGCTGAGAGGAAAAGAGAGCTGGAGAAGAGAAAGAGAGGAAGAGAAAAGAAGGGAGAACCACGCTGAAAAGGAGAGCCACGAAGAGAAGAGGAGCTGAAGAAGAAAAGGGAGAGCAACAAGGATAGCAGCAAACCGTGAGGAGCAACGCTGAACGAAGGAGGAAGAATGAAGGCAGCAACGTGTGGGAGAAATCAAGTTGGATGAAGCAAGGAAGCAAGGCAGCCACATGAGAAAAGGACAGCAAGAAGACGAACCAAAAATGAGGCAGCAAACCGAGAGCTAGACTGCAGAAACCGAAAGCTGAACAAAGTTGTCCAATGTGCAGAAAAATGGTGGAAATAACGTCCAAAATTCTGGAGTGAGTAGGTGTTGAAGTTCAAACCATCCAAGGGGCAGAAAATGGAGAGTTTGGATGCCAAAATGATGTGCATAAACAAGGAAGTCTGAACCCAAAACAAAGTGGCAGCAAAGGGGAGTGATAGAAGCTGAAACATGGATGAAAAAACTCTGTTTTAAGCTCACAAAACAGAGGTGAACAGAGGAGAGCTTAGAAAGCATAAGGAAGAAGAGGAAATGTGGAGAAGAAGAGAAGCTCTCAGCCTCCATCTTCCAGCCAAGAAGTAGGGACACCTTCCGCAGAGTTTCCAGCGCTAGAACCAACCAGAAAAAAAACCAACAAAGCTGTCCAGCGAAACTCCAAAGAAGCTGTCCGTTTTCTGCACTTCCAGCAAGACCAGCGGCTTTTAGGGACTGTTGGAGGTTCATCTTCCATTGTTGGGTGAGGAGGAGAAGGTCCTTCTTCATTGGAGCTCAAAAGAGGAGCTGAAACCACCAGGTATGGCTGCACGTTGAGTCTTGGCCGAAAAATTCTGCATGCTGTCACTGTTCACTCGAATTCAAGACAACTTCGTGCATGCGACTGTTCATGTGTTTTAATATGCCATCTACTGTTCACGTGTTTAATTTAGTGTATTTTGGTTCATTATAATTGTTTAGTCATTAGCTTTGATTAAGTATGGCCATTATGTATGAAATTAGCATGTGGGAATTTTGTTGTTCTTGATTGTTAGGATTATGTGAGTTTTTTTTCATCTCCTTAAGTCTTTGCAATTAATCAAATAATTGGAAGACAATGAATACTAATGAAATAATGTTGAAAAATAATTGAATGATAATTAATATTGTCATGACGAATAAAAAATTATCGTGTGAGAATTTTGTTCTCCTCGATTACCGGGGATTATGTGAGATATCAATCTCCTTAAATCCCTACAATGAATTGGATAACTAATGAATATTGTCACGACGAATAAAAATTATCGTGTGAGAATTTTGTTCTCCTCGATTACCGAGGGTTATGTGAGATATTAATCTCCTTAAATCCTCATAATTAGTTGAATAATGGAAAAGCGACAATTAATATTAATGAAATATTAATTAATAAATAATAAAAATCATAATTAAATATTCATTCAAATTAACTATCTCCCATTATTTGCGAAATTATCGTGTGAGAATATTGTTCTCCTCGATTGTGCGGGATTATGTGAGATATTAATCTCCTTAAATCCCTATCATTAATTCCGAAATGACAATAATATTAATAATAATACAAAAATGAATAACGTGACAATATTTAAATATTAACTTTGATTAAATATTTATGTAAAATGGATCATGTGAGAATACTTGTCTCCTCAACTTCCCGGGCTCGTGTGAGATTTTAATCTCCATAGAACCCGAAAATTAGCGTATGTTTGTTCAAAGACAAACAGATAAACCAATAAATAATAGCACTTAAGTTAAATTGTCTACCAATAATAAATAATAATAACAATCAATATTTATCAACAATAAATTCAAAAAATCATAAAATAAAAAAATATATTCATTTCATTATAAATTATGCATTAATTCCCGAAATATAAACTCTCAAAACTCAAAAAAAATAATAATAATAAAATCAAAAAATTTTAAAATAAGAAAATGTGAAGAGCTCAGGAGAACAAGGTTAATCAGATTGTAGTAAATTAAAACACACAAACCAAATCTCTTTCCCGTTTTGTTTACAATGATCTGTTTTAATTAAAATCCTCCTATTCTCATCACAAATAAAAAAAACCCACCAATCACAAAACATGCCTTTTGGTCGAACTACGTGGACTTTGATCCCCATCGCAGGGTACGTAGGCCCTAGGCTCTCATCCTAGGTCAAGTCCGTCCTTTGTAAATATCCATCAGTTCGCATGCATTTTCACTTTTTTGTTTTCTATGTCCAACGTGCATCCATGTCAATAAAAGGGTAATTGAGATTAATTAAAGGCCATATTCTATTTCAACTAACTAGTTTAAGGTAACCGTCCTTAGAGGCGGGTGTTGTGGGGTGCCTAACACCTTCCCCACACTCAAATAGACTCCCGAACCCATCTCTGACCTCGCAGACCATTTCGCCTTCCTTTTTCTTTTTATTTAAATTGGTTTTCCAAAGTTTTCCATTAAAAATTTTGGTGGCGACTCCAAATAAAATCGATTTTCAAAATTCTGTTTTTGGGAACCGGTTTTAAACTATATTTTTCAATCCCGCCGAAAGGTCGGTTACGACATGGACATATGTGTATGCATGAGAAAGGCACATCCTTAAAGGATAATGCAAATTTTGTTGGTTTTGATACAGGTTAAAAATGATACCTATTCCCTTTGTGCTTGTGAGCGTAAAACCTCTATCTTTTATTTTGGAAATCGGAAGGGTGACTTGTTAAATTATGATTCAAGACAATTGGAAAAACGTCAATATTGCCTAAAATGAATGACCCATCTAACCACGCTTCCTTCATTGTGACCCTAAATCCACCGTTTCAACAGTCGACAATCTGCATACTTCGCTTCTTCACTACAAGCGGGCTTATACTCTCTTCTGTACAGTAAGCCTGTGGACATTGAAGTTGCTTCTATATCCTTTTATACGAGGTAAACTGGTAACGAAAATGCCAAATTGCGTATATGCTGCACCCTTTAGGCCTCATCATAGTAATTGCATGGAAACACTTATTTAAAACGCATTGGGGTTTTTCTTAGGATGCATATCATCAGACAATATTTTGAATAGTGCTATTTACTTGAATGTTTTATTTTGCATATTGAATGTATGAGACAATCATAAAGGCAATAGGGTTATGTAGGGGAAAAGAGTGATGAAAGACGAGTTATCTTAAATGAGTAAACAAACAAATGACTCCAAGGAATGTGGGTGGTAAGCCAAACGCAAGTATATAAAGAAAATGGCAAAATACAACTGGGATGACTCTAAGTTTTGGCTTCAGGCAACAATGGTTGCTTGCACCTAGTGTTGCCATTGGATACACTTATTTCAAAACTGACTAATGAAGACAACCCCTAAGGATCCGTTCATGTTGGCAATTTGGTCTTCATACCACCTTACTTTGTCCATCCTTTGCCACCCTATCCTTCATCTGAACCTCCTTCTTGAACTGGCCCTAATTACGAATTCTCCATTCTTTCTTCTTCTTTTTTTTTTGGTCTCATCATCCCCGTCTAAGCAAAGTATTTCTTGACTGCGTCGGAGTTAATTGGTTTTCCAAGCTCCCTACCATCCATATCGGCAAGAGTCAGGGCCCCTCCAGAGAACGCTCGTGTCACCACATATGGACCTTCGTAGGAAGGTGCCCATTTGCCTCTATTATCTTCTTGATTTGGGAGGATCTTTTTCAGGACCAACTCCCCCGGCCTGAATTGTCTAGGACAAACCTTTTGATTGAATGCCCTTGCCATCCTTTTTTGGTATAGCTGCCCATGACACATAGCTATTAATCGCTTTTCTTCGATCATATTCAGCTGTTCATACCGCGTCTTTACCCACTTGCTTTCCTCGAGGTTGGATTCAATCAACACTCGGAGAGAAGGGATCTCGACTTCAATCGGGGTGACTGCCTCCATGCCATATACCAAAGAGTATGGAGTTGCCCCTGTGGATGTTCGTACCATCGTTCGATACCCATGAAGAGCATATGGGAGCATCTCATGCCAATCTTTATAAGTAATAGCCATCTTGCTAATGATCTTTTTGATAATTTTATTCGCTGCCTCTACTGCTCCATTCATTTGTGGCCGGTAGGGTGCAGAGTTATGATGCTTATTCTTGAATTGACCACACAATCTCTTAATGTCAGCTCCATTCAGGTTGGAAGCGTTATTTGTGATAATCCTCTCTGGTATTCCATATCGACAAATGATGTTCGATTTCAAAAATCGAAGGAATACCTTTTGGCCAATATTGGAAAACGAACATGCTTCTATCCATTTTGTAAAATAATCAATGGCTACTAAAAGGAATCGGTGTCCATTTGACGCCTTTGGGTTGATGGGGCCAATCACATCTATTCCCCACATTGAGAACGACCATGGTGCCACCAAGTTGTGTAGGGGTTGGGGTGGAGCATTGATCCTGTCGGCATATGTTTGGCATTTATGGCATTTTCTCACGTGGTCAATGTAGTCTTTTCCCATGGTTAACCAAAAGTATCCACATCTTTGAATTTGTCTAGCCATAGTATGGCCGTTAGTGTGAGTCCCACAGATTCCCTCATGGATCTCTATCATTATCCTTCGTGCTTCTGATGCATCCACACATCTAAGCAGAGTGTTGTCCCATGATCTTTTATATAACACCTCTCCACTAAGGAAAAAATTCATTGCCAATTGACGGATGGTTTTTTTGTCATTCTCCGTTGCCTCAGCCGGATATTGCTGGTTCCGGACATAGTTCTTTATATCATGGAACCACGACCGTCCATCATTTTCTTCCTCCACGTTCGAGCAGCAAGCCGGGGTGTCCCGGGTCTCAACCTGGATAGGGAGCATGTTAACTCCACAGTCCAACTTAATCATCACAGCTAGGGTGGCTAACGCATCAGCAAACTGATTTTTATCACGGGTCAAATGCGAGAAATTTATTTCCCTAAACCTTGACACCAATTTTGTCAGTTGTTTTTGGTATGGGACCAGTTTAGGATCTTTGGTTTGCCACTCTCCCTTTACTTGATAAATTACAAGGGCTGAATCTCCAAACACCTCAAGATCTTTGGCACCTAACTCCAAGGCGACTTGCAGAGCATTGACGCAAGCTTCATATTCTGCCACATTATTTCTGCAGTCAAAATTGAGCTTGACAGCCACTAGATATTGCTTGCCTTCAGGTGATATTACTACTGCTCCTAATCCACTACCATGTACATTGGCTGCCCCATCAAAATACATAGTCCACTTGGTTTCCTTTGGACCATCTTCTTCCAATGTCAGAATATCCTCATCTGGGAACCGGAAGTCTAGCGGTTGATATTCATCCAGGGGATTAGCCGCCAAATGCTCAGCTATAACGCTCCCTTTGACTGATTTACTGGTCATATATTTCACGTCATATTCTGAGAGTATTACTTGCCTTTTTGAGACTCTTCCCGATACATGAGGGCTCTCAAAAACGTATTTGATTAGATCCATCCTGGAGATTAGCCACGTTACATGATAAAGCATGTACTGCCTCAGTCTCTTCGTGGTCCACACAAGACCGTAACAAGTCTTCTCAATCAACGAGTACCGCAACTCGCATTCGTTAAATTTCTTGCTTAGATAATAAATGGCTTGCTCCTTTCTTCCTGATTCGTCATGTTGTCCTAACACCGCACCCATGGACCCTGGTCGGATGGTCAAATAAAGGATAAGGGGCCGCCCTGGCATTGGTGGCACCAGGACAGGGGGAGTCAAGAGGTACTCCTTTATCTTATCGAACGCGTGTTGGCAGGATTCATTCCATTCTCCCGGTTGGTTCCTGCGCAATAATTTAAATATTGGTTCACAAGTGGCGGTTAAATTTGCGATGAACCTGGCTATGTAGTTCAGACGACCCAAGAACCCTCGGACTTCTGTTTCTGTACTAGGCGGTGGCATGTTGCTAATCGCTCTAATTTTATCAGGGTCTATTTCTATCCCCTTCTTACTAACAAGGAATCCTAAAAGTTTCCCGGATGTAGCCCCAAATACGCACTTACTAAGATTCAATCGAAGTTTGTACTTCCGTAATCTTTCAAAGAGCCTTCGTAATACAGCCACATGACTTTCCCCTTCAGCTGATTTAGCAACCATGTCATCCACATATACCTCTATTTCTTTATGCATCAAGTCATGAAACAAGACGACCATCGCACGTTGGTAAGTGGCCCCAGCATTTTTAAGTCCAAAGGGCATTACCTTGTAACAAAAGGTTCCCCACGGGGTAATGAATGTGGTTTTTTCCTTGTCGTCAGGGTGCATCGGGATTTGGTTATAGCCAGAGTATCCATCCATAAAGGAATACCTGAAGCTTTTTGCTGTATTATCGACTAAGACGTCAATGTGGGGTAATGGAAAGTCATCTTTTGGGCTGGCCCGATTTAAATCCTGATAATCGACACACATCCTAACTCATCCATCTTTCTTTGGCACAGGGACTATATTTGCAACCCATTGGGGGTATTTAGAAACTTCTAAGAAACCGGCATCCCATTGCTTCATTACTTCTTCCTTGATTTTAAGGGACATCTCTGGGCTCATCCTCCTCAGCTTCTGTTTCTTGGGTCCTATATTAGAAAACAAGGGTATCCTATGGGCAGCAATTTCAGGATCTATTCCTGGCATATCCTGATAGGACCAAGCAAACACATCTATATATTCCCTAAACAACTTGATCATATCCTCCCTTTCTGGGTTATCAACCCTTTTTAATTCCTTCTTATCATCCTCCGTCCCCATATTGATTACTTCAACGGTTTCTTCGTGCGGAACAATGCCCCTTTCCGCAGACTCTACTATCTTAACAAAGGTTTGAGATATGTCATCATTATCATCAGTTTCTAAATCACTTGCATCCGTGACAACACAAGGCTCATTCAAGAGTTCCGAGGATTCAAATTCCTTGGAAAATGGGTAGAAAAAGCAAAAATAAATACAAAAAGGCAGGATTCAAACAAGATTTTAGCAAAAAGATCGAAACTACTGCATTCATTCAATATTTAAAATAAAGTTTCAAGTTGTTAGCTATTACAAAAATTTAAAACACGATATTCAAAACATTACTCTAATGACATAACATCCGATAAAATTTTGGATTCCCAATTGTCCAGAGCTTTCCCTAGCTTGTCCGGCTGGATCCATGCAACCTCCGTAGGCTCTCCTTCTTCTTCACTTGCCATTATGACTAAGTCACCAGGATGTATTATCTCAGCAGGAGTAGGAAAAGTTTCTCGGAGGTGAGGTATTTCTGCTTTCCCCTTTTGCGTACCCTCCTTCGATCTCACCCTGCGGGTTTCCATGGAGAGCTCGTATCCTAGCCCCTGTCGACCAGGATTCTTGAGCAACTCAACTGGCTCCCCTATGCCCTGCAGATTTACGCCCAGTCCTTTTCCTTTCTGATACCCACTGTTCCTCATGATCTTGGCCACTACCTGATTGACTCCTTTGGTGGGTTCCTCCACCCCTAATGGCATTGGGTCGGTGCCCTTGTCAGAATTCCCAGCCTCCAATACTTCCAAGCTCGGGAAAGAGCTATCTATGACTTGCTCGGCGTTTTCAATGTAAGGTATCGTACCTGACCTACTAAGAATAATTTCTTCTTCACCTTTTATGGTGATGAGCCTTCCTTCATCGATGTATTTGATCCTCTGATGCACGGTCGAGGGGACTGCACCAGCAGCGTGAATCCAAGGTCTCCCCAGGAGCATCGTATACACTGCATCGATATCCATAACTTGGAACTCGATGGTAAACAAGTTTGGACCGATTTCTACAGGGAGTTCAACCTTTCTGATCACTTCCTTTCTGGTCCCACCAAAGGCTCTCACTACCAGGTCATTGTACTCGATGCATGACTTCTCAACAGGTAATTGCCCTAAAGTGGACAAGGGCAAGACGTTCAGGGCCGACCCCCCATCGATGAGCACTTTAGCAATTATATACCCAAAGCATTTTAGGGTAATATGGAGGGCTTTGGGCTTTCCGGCCGACATGGGGTGCATCTCGTCCTCAAAGAAGGAAATTAAGGTAGAATTTTTCACCGCGTTTATCAGGTTTACGACCTTCTCCGGTGTGATATCGGGACGCACATAAGCTTCATTCAGTACACCCTGTAATGCCCTTCGGTGAACTTCCGAATTCATTATTAGGCTCAAGATAGAAATTCGGGCCGGAGTTTTCTGCAGTTGATCCACCACGTCATATTCACTTTGTTTCATAATCTTTAGAAACTCCTCTATTTCATCCCATCCTTCCTTCTCAAGGGCTTCCTTGAGGTTCAAGCTTTCACCTACTTCTAGGTTTGGATTCAGAGCTCCTCCCACATCTTTGGAGTATACCCGACCACTGCGAGTGATTCCTCCTACAACATCTAAATGACCCTCTTCCGTGACAGACTTCTCTTTTAATGCCTCATTGTCAAATGAACATTCTATCTTTAGCCCGTAATTCCACGGCACAGCATGATCGCTCTGATAAGGAAATAGAGAAGGCACGTAAATCGTGGCGGTTGTGCTTTTGACAGGCCCTGGCGTGGGTATTACAAGTAAATATCCTTGCGCCATACTTCGTGGGTCAGGATTGTTTTGGACCGGGGTGGCTCCCTTAACTTCATAGAGTGGTTTGTCAACCACCAGGAAGGATTTCCTAAGCTTTGTGGAGTTGGATGTTCCCTTGGTCCAAGCACCGTCTTTTTCAGTAAAGTACACGTTCCCTTCAGTAGGCTCTCGAGTTCTTTCGATGGTTAGAACTCCAAGCATCATCATCTTCTGAGCCAACTCCCTGAACTGCTCACAGCCTTCAATGTTGTGCCCCACCTCGCCATCATGAAACTCACAATACCCCTTTTGCGACCCTCCGAGTTTGTTCAGTCCCCTATTCTGAGCGGGGACATAGTCAGTACCCTTCAACCCCTCGTATAGCTGCGGCTTTCCATCTCTGGGCATATTCTTTAAAAGTTTCTGTTCCCTTCTTCTTCAGCCCCTTAAGGTGCTCCTGTGTAGGGGCTGTATCCAGATTAAACTTGTATTGGCTCATGAATACGTCAGTGAGGTCTCTCCACCTCTTTAGCTTGGAATGATCTAATTTCATGAACCAATGAAAGACCGCGTCGATCAGACTCTCGTGAAAGAAGTTTATCAGGAACCTTTCGTCCCTGGACCACACCGACATCTTGGTGCAGTACGATTTTAGGTGGTAGTGTGGATCTCCACTACCGTCGTATTTGGTGAACTCAGGCACCTTGAATTTTTTAGGGATGGGGACCTCTGGGGCCAGACACAACTCATCCAACTCAACTGACTTATAGTTAGTCGGCTTCTGCAGAGCTTGCAGTCTGTCTTTAACCTCTGCTATGTCATCTTCCCAATCTTTCCTCTCATCACCCTCTTTCGTCTTAAAGCTGGTGTTGGCAGTAGGCCGAGCAGGCACTACAATTCCAATAGTTGGTTCCCCCCCAGGAATGTCATAGGTAAAGACACCACCTTGGCTCCATTCGGGGTACCCTTGTCCTTCAGCCCCTGAAGCCAAAGGGTTTGGTGGTCGGTTTGTCACTGCCGGTCTCTGTGCCGGTTCGGGCACTCCGGTGGCAGAAGGACTACCCGGAGTTACTCCTGGTACGCCAACACCTATATTAGGGGTGCCCTGGTCGGCATTAGTGGGGTTTGGCGAAACATGGTTCGCGGCCGCGCTAGAACTCATGTTCTGCAGCAACTTCATCATCTCCACCATTTGCGACTGCATGGCCCCCATCTGATCCTTTAGGGCCCCTACTTCCGCTTCTAACAGCTGCTCGGTCTCTGATGGACTATCTTCAGTAGCCATAGCTCTAGCTCGCGCTTGGGTTATATACGTTCTCCCAGACGACTGGCCCTGGTTAGACGAGTTCTTCTGTTCTCGGGCAATATTGACGTCTTACCTGGCATTATTGTCATATATATTTTTTTTAAACAAAATGAATGTAAATAAAAACGATTACCTAGGTTTTTGATTTTCGGTGTGTTAACTTGGCATAAAGGATATAAGAACTGCGGACCTTTGAATCCTTGAGGATACTTATAGTAACACTCAATGAATCAAAGTTAACTGCTAACACAAGGGACATTTAGTATCCACATGTGTAGGTCTATTTTTACACCACACAACCAATTTCCACACAAGATCTCTACGCATTTGATGGCCAAAAGATGAAACCGTGCATTATAAATAAGTGTTTGGATACATCAATTGACTTTGAAGTTATACACCAAAAGGGACCCCATCTATGAGTCCGTCAATACTGAAACTGTCTTCGTCCCTTACTCATCTAGAATTTCATCAACATTTTCAAATCCTCAATAAGGTCATGACACAGAGTGAGAAACTCAGTTACTGCTACAGGAGTCTTTACGGGGATGGCATGCCCTTCCGCTTGCTTATATGCATGAACGAATTCAGGAATGGCATCATTGGCAAATAGGATCATTCTTCTGAAGCGTTCTAGCCACATTTCTTTCTCGGCCACTTGCTCTTCATGGCGTGACTCCCACAGCCGAGCCTTTTCTGCTTGATGGTTGAGTTGCTCAACTAGATTTTGCATGGCTACTGCACTATCACTCTTGACACCGATCACCTCCCTTGTCTTTTCCTCTAACCGTTTGGTGAGTACATCAATTTCTCGTTGGAGGTTATGAGACTTGAGCTCCTCTTCCTGCCTCATTATAGCATCTCTTTCTTAAGTGGTCTTTGACAATCGAGCTTCATAATGGAGGGCTTTCTTGCTACTATCCTCGGCTCATTTTTGGATCCTTTTTAGAGTATTTTTCAACTTGTCGTTCTCCTCTTTCAATTTCCTCAGCTCGGCGTTCGTCTCCGACTCCTTCCTCCTTTTTGCCCTTTCATCTTCTTGTGCCCTAGACAAATTCTCCAAGTGTCTTTTGCTCACTTCCTCCAGGTTTTGCAGCTTAGCCTTTTTATCTTCTAATTGTTTGGCTAAACCCTCATTGACTGCTTGTAAATCATTACTCAACAAGGGGTTCTGAGATCCTAGGGGTGGGTGGATCCCTTCGGTCCTTTTTTGGAGCCAAATCTCATATTGCCTCGTGGTTGCCACGGCACGTTTCCCTAACTCAAACTTCCCTTTGTACATTACACGGCCCCATGCATCCCTTATCTGCTGGATCATTTCCATCTTTAGGGGATCGGTGTAGTAGAAGCTGACCCTTCGCACAACCTCTTTGAATGGGATATCCTGTTCATATGCGAACTGGCAATGAGCAACCGCGGGGTTATAATTGATGCATCCTCTGGCGCCTATGAGAGGAACATTAGGGAAATGTCCACAGCAATATATAATATCTTCGCTCTCCCACCAAGAGAGCTTCCACCAAATTGTGGTATCTTTAAGTTCCCCTATTTTCTTACCCCATTGGTCACGACTCATTCTTGCTTGCAGTGCAGCTGACCCTTCGCGATGGACATAATCTCAGATCGGGTGATGAACGGTGTCAAACCTTGTGCCAAGTTGGTATTCCCTGCCGTAGATATGGTTAAACCACCATATATTCAAAAGTGGCAAACAGCACTTCAACCTCCCTTTCTTTTCCTTATGACAAAAGCTTAATGTCAAAAGTGTTTCAGCTAGCAGTGCTGGCACGGGATTCACACGGTGATTCTCTACCATCCACAAGACACTTACCGCCGCCAGATCGACTACACCCACTGCTGATGGGAACAACACTAGCCTATATACTACTAAAGCGAGCACTCTTCTGAAAATGACCCAGTTCCCCTTCTTAGCTAAAGTTTCCATCCTCTTCTCTAAATACCTCCTGGGTAATCCTTCTGTGGCCCCCGAACAGCACATTTGTACTCGTGTAGGTTCCTCCCCTAAAATCTGGGCTACAACCCGTCTGGAGGGCAAATGTCCGGGATACAAGTAGACAGGGGTATCCTTGGTAACAGGCATTCTCATCAATCCCCCATATTCTTCCAACGTGGGCGCAAGCTGGAAAGTTGGAAACATGAAACATCTTAAGGAATCATCCCAATGTTGAGCTAGGGCTACAAGGGCATCTGATTGGATAGGAACTGACAGTAACTCCAAAATATCTCCATAGTCCTTCTGAAAATGACGGAGTTGTTCCCCTCTGAGCTTCTCACTCATGATGATCAAGCTTTCTACTGATTCGGCTTCTACCTTCACGTTGACTCTCTTTCTAGATGAGGCCATTTCTATCAAGCTTGTGTCTTGTGGTTGTGTGGCGTCCAGTGAGTCCTTCATATCTCTATGCCGAGTAACAAAAATGACAGTTCGCTGTAACAAATCCATGGGTTAGAAACAAAACGAAATGAGCACACAATTTATTTAATCAATAGATTACTAATCACTTTCTTCATTACTAATCGCCAAAGACCCTATTAATCCATTGGGAATAGCAACTATAACTCTCATCCTAAGGAGAAATAGATCCTCACGTGGACGAGGCTTAAACAAGTGAACCAAGTAACCTATTGATGTATTACTTTCTTTGAAATTATTGACTTTCAAAAACTCGTAACTCCAATTAGGCAAATCTTACCGCACTGATGAACTTTTCAATTGTAGCTCATTTCGCTTGGCTAACAACGCGTTAAAATGGAAATGTTGTGATAATTCAATACCCCCTACAAGTTTTTTCTTCTTTTTTGAAAACGAATGTAATCATGCCATGAATGATGTGTTGACAAGCAAAATATGAGTGTAACATGATCCTTGGTGTCCTAACTGGGTCAACCCTATGTGTGGGAATGGTACCCTAAAGACGATAGGTTTTACGAAGGTTATCTATTAAGGTGGTCCACTAAGGTGCATGGTTTGAGGGTAGATCTAGCATCTTAAAGCGTCATTGGCCCCCAGATTGCCCCCATTCAAGAGAGTGAGGATCCCGCGACATGAATTAGACTTAAAAGAGGATAGAATCCCACTCCAATCCAATCCATATAATGAGACACAACCTGAGCGAGGTCTTCACAGTAGTCTCTGGAAGCAATAAGCTTCGCAGGAAAACCGTTAAAAACCCCTATTAACCTAGGGTAATCGAGGACCCGGGTATAGAGCCCAAAGGTGTGTGAGGTAGAGTGTCAACGTGCATAAGGTAGGAGGGAGCTTTTAAAGTTCTAAACCGACAGCTTATCCAACCTTTATTTACCAAAAAATCAAATTACAAGAGAAGACAGGAGCTTATAACATAAACAGAAGTCGTCTATCCTAAGGTTCTCTTCCGCATGTTATCTATCCTGACATACATATTACAAATAAACTAACAAAATTACATAGTAACTGAAGAACTTTAAGCATGTTATATGATGGCAAAAGGAATACATACACCTAAATGGGAAAATAAATAGCAAATACATAAGAAGATATGAAGGAGCCATATTATTTCAACTAACTAATATTAAACCAAACAAACACAACAAGGGTAATTAAAATAACAAGGAGCCATATTATTTCAACTAACTAATCAAACAGGCTTGACTCTCGAATTATCCCCAGTGGAGTCGCCAAATTGTCGTAACCGACCTTTCGGCGGGATTGAAAAATATATGTTTAAAACCGATTCCCAAAAACGGAATTTTGAAAATCAATTTTATTTGGAGTTGCCACTAAAATTTTTAACGGAAAACTTTGGAAAACCAATTTAAATAAAACAAAAGAAAGGCGAAATGGTCTGCGAGGTCAGAGACGGGTTCGGGAGTCTATTTGAGTGTGGGGAAGGTGTTAGGCACCCCACAACACCCGCCCATAAGGACGGTTACCTTAAACTAGTTAGTTGAAATAGAATATGGCCTTTAATTAATCTCAATTACCCTTTTATTGACATGGATGCACGTTAGACATATAAGACAAAAAAGTGAAAATGCATACAAACTGATGGATATTTACAAAGGACGGACTTGACCTAGGATGAAAGCCTAGGGCCTACGTACCCCGTGAGAGGGATCAAAGTCCACGTAGTTCGACCAAAAGACATTTTTATGATTGATGGTTTTTTTTATTTATGATGAGAATAGGAGGATTTTAATGAAAACATATCATTGTAAACAAAACGGGATAGGAATTTAGTTTGTATGTTTTAATTTACTACAATCTGATTAACCTCATTCTCCTGAACTCTTCACATTTTCTTTTTTTAAAATTTTTTTGTCGATTTTATTAAAATTAATTTTTTTGAGTTTTGAGAGTTTATATTTTGGGAATTCATGCATAATTTATAACGAAAGGAATATATTTTATTTTATTTTATGAGTTTTTGAATTTATTGTTGATAAATATTGATTATTATTATTGGTTATTGGTAGACAATTTAATTTAAGCACTGTTATTTATTGGTTTATCTGTTTGTCTTTGAACAAATATATGCTAATTTTCGGGTTCTATGGAGATTAAAATCTCACACGAGCCCGGGAAGTCGAGGAGAGACAAGTATTCTCACACGATCCATTTTGCATAAATATTTAATCAAAGTTAACATTTAATTATTGTCCGTTTATTCATTTTTTGTGTTATTATTAATATTATTGTCATTTCGGAATTAATTATAGGGATTTAAGGAAATTAGAACCTCACTTAATCCAGCACAATCGAGGAGAACAATATTCTCACATGATAATTTCGCAAATGATAGGGAATGTTTACTAAGGCAAGCATTTTGTTTATGATTATTATTATGATTTAATCCGACTTTAACATTTAATTATGGTTAATTTATTTCCACCATTCACCCATTAATATTTCATTTGTATCATTGTTACTCTTTAATTATCCAATTCATTGTAGGAATTTAAGGAGATTAATATCTCACATAATCCCCGATAATCGAGGAGAACAAAATTCTCACACGATAATTCCACAAACGGCATATTAAAGCAAGCATTTTGATTATGACTATTATGATTCAATCCAAAATTATCATTGATTTATTTTCCATCATTTCCCCATTAATATTTCATTTGTACTATTGTTACTTTTTAATTATCCAATTCATTGTAGGGATTTAAGGAGATTGGTATCTCACATAATCCTCGGTAATCGAGGAGAACAAAATTCCCACACGATAATTTTTATCCATCATGACAATATTCATTAATTACCATTCAATTATTTTTCAACATTCTTTCATTAATATTTCATTAGTATATATTGTCATTCCTTTATTTTTCACCATTTATTAATTAACATTTCATTAATATTAATTGTCACTTTTCATTATTCAACTAATTACGAGGATTTAAGGAGATTAATATCTCACATAACCCCCGGTAATTGAGGAGAACAAAATTCTCACACGATAATTTTTATCCGTCATGACAATATTCATTAATTATCATTCAATTATTTTTCAACATTCTTCCATTAATATTTCATTAGTATTCATTGTCTTCCAATTATTTGATTAATTGCAAGGATTTAAGGAGATGAAAAAAAACTCACATAATCCCGACAATCAAGAGCAACAAAATTCCCACATGCTAATTTCATACATAATGGCCAAAATTAATCAAAGCTAATGTCTAAACAATTATAATGAACAAAAATAAACAAAATTAAACACGTGAACAGTAGCATTGCATGTTAGAGTGCGTGAACAGTGCACGTGCATGAGATTGCATTGAAGGAAATCGGGTGAACAGTAACGACGTGCAGCAGAATTTCGGCCAGTGAAGAACGTGCAGCCATACCTGGTTTTTTAGCTCCTCCTTTGTGCTCCAATGAACAAGGACCTTCTCCTCCTCACCCAACAATGGAAGATGAACCTCCAACAGCCCCTCAAAGTCGCTGGTCTTGGCTGGAAGTGCAGAAAACGGATAGCTTCTTTGGAGTTTCGCTGGACAGCTTTGTTGGTTTTTTTCTGGTTGGTTCCAACGCTGGAAATTCTACAGCAAGTGTCCCTACTTCTTGGCTGGAAGATGGAGGCTAAGAGTTTCTCTTCTTCTCCACACATTCTCTTCTTCCTTGTGCTTCCTAAGCTCTCCTCTGTTCACCTCTGTTTTTTGAGTTTAAAATAGAGTTTTTCTCCTTCCACGGTTCAACTTCTCTTCCTCCCTTTGCTGCCACTTTGTTTTGGATTCAGACTTCCTTGTTTATGCACATCATTTTGGCATCCAACTCTCCATTTTTCTGCTCCTTGGATGGCCTAAACTTCAGCACCTTTTCACTCCAGAATTTTGGACGTTACTTCCATGATTTTTCTGCACTTTGGACAGCTTTGTTCAGCTCTCGGTTTCTGTAGTTTGGCTCTCAGTTTGCTGCCTCATTTCTAGTTCGTCTTCCTGCTGTTCTTTCCTCACGTGGCTGCCTTGCTTCCTTGCTTCATTCAACTTGGTTTCTCCTACACGTTGCTGCCTTCATTCAGCATTATTCCTCACGGTTTGCTGCTGTCCTTGTTGCTCTCCTTTTCTTCTTCAGCTCCTCTTCTCTTCTTGGTCAGTGGCTCTCTCCTTTTCAGCATGATTCTCCTTTCTTTTCTCCTCCTCTCTTCTCTTTTCCAGCTCTCTTTTCTTCTCAGCCGAAACCTCTTTCTTCCCAGCGTTTTTTTCCTCCTATCCTCTCGGCTTGCTGCCTGCCTTTATGCTCCAACGTCCTCTCTCTTTTTCTGCCCTTTGCTCCCTTTTTCCCTTGCTTTTTCTGCCACTTCCAGCCACCACTTTGCTGCACACGGTCTCCACTTTTTGCTGCCACCTCCAGACACGCCACACTCCTCTCTCATTGCTCCAGCCACCCCACCTTCTGCCATGTTGCAGAACCACTCCCATTTGCTTTTTTGTCCCCCTTGTCTTCTTGTGCATGTGTATGCATGGGTGCATGCATGTGGTGAGTGTGTGTGTCCGTGGATGTGTGAGAGTGTGTGAGAGTGAGGTGTCCGTGAGTGAGAATGTGAGTGTGTGAGAGTGATTTATGTCATGTGGTGAGAGCAAATGATCATATGGGAGCAAATGAGCATGTGGGAGTGTGAGTGTGAGTGTGTGAGAGTGATGTGTCTGTGAATGGGAGTGTGAATGTGTGAGAATGATGTGTGTCATGTGTGTGAGGGCAAATGAGCATGTGAGGAGCAAGTGAGCATGTGAGAGTGATGTGTGTCATGTGTGTGAGGGCAAGTGAGCATGTGGGAGCAAGTGAGCATGTGAGAAGGTCTTGCAATTCCATTTCAAGTATGTGGCTTTGTTCATTTTATTTTTTGCAAGATGATTGCCATACATCTTGAATTTTCCTTTTTATCATTTTTGGTTCTTATATTTGGTTTTTTTCCATATTACTTTCATTTTGTTTGCCTTTTGCAATTTTGTTTTGATTAATTGTTATTATTACTTTATTATTTTATATTTTTTGAATTTTTTTAATTCTATTTATTATTATTATTGTAATTATTATTATTATTAATTTGGGTGGGGTGTTCACAGTCCTCTTGTGCATGTGTGTGCATGGGTGCATGCATGTGGTGAGAGTGTGTGAGAGTGTGAGCGTGAGTGTGTGAGGAGGTGTGTCCGTGAGTGAGAGTGTGAGTGTGTGAGAGTGATGTGTGTCATGTGTGTGAGAGCAAATGAGCATATGGGAGCAAATGAGCATGTGGGAGTGTGAGTGTGAGTGTGTGAGAGTGATGTGTCCATGAGTGAGAATGTGAGTGTGTGAGAGTGATGAGTATCATGTGTGTGAGGGCAAGTGAGCATGTGGGAGCAAGTGAGCATGTAAGAGTGTGTGAGTGTGAGCAAGTGAGAGTGTCTTGCAATTCCATTTCAAGTATGTGGCTTTGTTCATTTTATTTCTTTGCAAGATGATTGCCATACATCTTGAATTTTCCTTTTTATTATTTTTGGTTCTTATGTTTGGTTTTTTTCCATATTACTTTTATTTTGTTTGCCTTTTGCAATTTTGTTTTGATTAATTGTTATTATTATTTTATTCTTTTATATTTTTTATGAATTTTTTTAATTCTATTTATTATTATTGTGATTATTATTATTGTTAATTTGGGTGGGGTGTTCACAGTTGTCTCTCTTTGCTTGTCTCTTAAGTTAGGGAAGTGAATAGTGAAGAAATGACCTAATCTTAAGAGCAAGCAAAGACATGAACACACCACCTTCCTCATTGAGGGAAGACAGGGGAAGACAGGAGTAAATTCGTGCTTAGATGGGATGGTGAATATCCTGAACAAAATGCCTAGCTTTCGACATAAATGTAAACTGCCTGGACACGATGCAAGACTTGGACAGAAATGTAAATGGCCTGGACACGATGCAGGACTTTAGCAGGAACATAAATTGCCTGGACTTGATGCAGGACTTTTGCAGGAATGTAAATTGCCTGGACTTGATGCAGGACTTTTGCGGGAATGTAAATTGCCTGGACGCGATGCAGGACTTTTACGGAAATGTAAATTGCCTGGACTTGATGCAGGACTTTTGTAGGAATGTAAATTGCCTGGACGCGATGCAGGACTTTTGCAGGAATGTAAATTGCCTGGACTTGATGCAGGAATGTAAATTGCCTGGACTTGATGCAGGACTTTTGCAGGAATGTAAATTGCCTGGACTTGATGCAGGACTTTTGCTAGAATGTAAATTGCCTGGACTTGATGCAAGACTTTTGCAGGAATGTAAATTGCCTGGACTTGATGCAGGACTTTTGCAGAAAGGTAAATTGCCTGGACTTGATGTAGGACTTTTGCAGGAATGTAAATTTGATGGTCATGATGCATGAGCAATGTAGGTGTTGAACATGGACAAACGCGTATGCGTGAGAAGGGCATACCCTTGAAGGATAATGAAAATTTTATTGGTTTTGATACAGGTTAAAATGATACCAATTCTCTTTGTGCTTGTGAGCGTAAAACCTCTATCTTTCATTTTGGAAATCGGAAGGGTGACACGTTAAATTATGATTCAAGACAATTGGAAAAACGTCAATATTGCCCAAAGTGAATAAAACTGTCTAACCGCGCTTCCTTCATTGCGACCCTAAATCCATCGTTTCAACAGTCGACAATCCGCACTCTTCGCTTCCTCACTACAAATGGGCTTATACTCTCTTCTGTACAGTAAGCCCGAGGACTTTGAAGTTGTTTCTATCTCCTTTTATACAAGGTAAACTGGTAACGAAAATGCCAAATTGCGTATATGCTGCATCCTTTAGGCCTCATCATAGTAATTGCATGGAAACACTTATTTAAAACGCATTGGGGTATTTCGGGGATGCATATCATCAGACAATATTTTGAATAGCGCTATTCACTTGAATGTTTTATTTTACACATTGAATGTAAGTGACAATCATAAGGGCAATAGGGTTATGTAGGGGAAAAGAGTGATGAAAGACAAGTTATCTTAAATGGGTAAACAAACAAAAGACATCGAGGAATGTGGGTGGTAAGCCGAACGCAAGTATATAAAAAAAATAGCAAAATACAATTGGGATGACTCTGAATTTGGCTTCAGGCGACAATGGTTGCTTACACCTAGTGTTGCCATTGGATACACTTATTTCAAAACTGACTAATGAAAACAACCCCTAAGGATCCGTTCAGGTTGGCAATTTGGTCTTCATACCACCTTACTTTGTCCATCCTTTGCCACCCTATCCTTCATCTGAACCTCCTTCTTGAACTGGCCCTAATTGCGAATTCTCCTTTCTTTCTTCTTCTTTTTTTTCCATCATCCTTGTTTAGGAAAAGTATTTCTTGACTGCGTCGGAATTAACTAGTTTTCCAAGCTCCCTACCCCCATATCGGCAAGAGTCAGGGCCCCTCCAGAGAATGCTCGTGTCACCACATATGGACCTTCGTAGGAAGGTGCCCATTTGCCTCTATTATCCTCTTGATTTGGGAGGATCTTTTTCAGGACTAACTCCCCCGGCCTGAATTGTCTAGGATGAACCTTTTGATTGAAAGCCCTTGCCATTCTTTTTTGGTATAGCTGCCCATGACACATAGCTATTAATCGCTTTTCTTCGATCATATTCAGCTGCCCATACCGCGTCTTTACCCACTCGCTCTCCTCGAGGTTAGATTCAATCAACACTCAGAGAGAAGGGATTTCGACTTCAATCGAGGTGACTGCCTCCATGCCATATACTAAAGAATATGGAGTTGCCCCTGTGGATGTTCGTACCGTCGTTCGATACCCATGAAGAGCATATGGGAGCATCTCATGCCAATCTTTATAAGTAATAGCCATCTTGCTAATGATATTTTTGATAATTTTATTCGCTACCTCTACTGCTCCATTCATCTGTGGCCGGTAGGGTGCAGAGTTATGATGCTTAATCTTGAATTGACCACACAATTTCTTAATGTCAGCTCCATTCAGGTTGGAAGCGTTATCCATGATAATCCTCTCTGGTATACCATATCGACAAATGATGTTCGATTTCAAAAATTAGAGGAAAACCTTTTGGCCGATATTGGAAAACGAACATGCTTCTATCCATTTTGTAAAATAATCAATGGCTACCAAAATGAATCGGTGTCCATTTGACGCCTTTGGGTTGATGGGGCCAATCACATCTATTCCCCACATTGAGAATGGCCACGGTGCCACCAAGTTGTGCAGGGGTTGGGGTGGAGCATTGATCCTGTCGGCATACGTTTGGCATTTATGGCATTTTCTCACGTGGTCAATGCAGTCCTTTCCCATGGTTAACCAAAAGTATCCACATCTTTGAATTTGTCTAGCCATAGTATGACCGTTAGCATGAGTCCCACAGATTCCCTCATGGATCTCTATCATTATCCTTCATGCTTCTAATGCATCTATACATCTAAGCAGAGTGTTGTCCCATGATCTTTTGTATAACACCTCTCCACTAAGGAAAAAATTCATTGCCAATTGACGAATGGTCTTTTTGTCATTCTCCGTTGCCTCAGCCGGATATTGCTGGTTCTGGACATAGTTCTTTATATCATGGAACCACGGCCGTCCATCATTTTCTTTCTCCACATTTGAGCAGCAAGTCGGGGTGTCCCGGGTCTCAACCTGGATAGGGAGCATGTTAACTCCACAGTCCAACTTAATCATCACAGCTAGGGTAGCCAATGCATCAGCAAACTGATTTTTATCACGAGTCAAATGCGTGAAATTTATTTCCCTAAACCTTGACACCAATTTTGTCAGATGTTTTTGGTATGGGATCTGTTTGGGATCTTTGGTTTGCCACTCTCCCTTTACTTGATAGATTACAAGGGCTGAATCTCCAAACACCTTAAGATCTTTGGCACCTAACTCCAAGGCGGCTTGCAGACCATTGACACAAGCTTCATATTCTGCCACATTATTTGTGCAGTCAAAATTGAGCTTGACTGCTACTGGATATTGCTTGCCTCCAGGTGATATTACTACTGCTCCTAACCCACTACCATGTACATTGGCTGCCCCATCAAAATACATAGTCCACTTGGTTTCCTTTGGATCATCTTCTTCCAATGTCAGAATATCCTCATCTGGGAACCGGAAGTCTAGCGGTTGATCTTCATCCAGGGGATTGGCTGCCAAATGCTCAGCTATAACGCTCCCTTTGACTGATTTACTAGTCATATATTTCACGTCATATTCTGAGAGTATTACTTGCCATTTTGAGACTCTTCCCGATACATGAGGACTCTCAAAAATGTATTTGATTGGATCCATCCTGGAGATTAGCCACGTTACATGATAAAGCATGTACTGCCTCAGTCTCTTCGTGGTCCACACAAGACCGCAACAAGTCCTCTCGATCAATGAGTACCGCGACTCGCATTCATTAAATTTCTTGCCTAGATAATAAATGGCTTGTTCCTTTCTTCCTAATTCGTCATGTTGTCCTAACACCGTGCCCATGGACCCTGGTCGGATGGTCAGATAAAGGATAAGGGGCCGCCCCGGAATAGGTGGCACCAAGACTGGGGGAGTCAAGAGGTACTCCTTTATCTTATCGAATGCACATTGGCAGGATTTGTTCCATTCCCCTGGTTGGTTCTTGCGTAATAATTTAAATATTGGTTCACAAGTGGCAGTTAAATTTGCGATGAACCTGGCTATGTAGTTCAAACGACCCAAGAACCCTCGGACTTCTGTTTCTGTACTAGGTGGTGGCATGTCGCGAATCGCTCTAATTTTATTAGGGTTTATTTCTATCCCCTTCTTACTAACAATGAATCCCAAGAGCTTCCCAGATGTAGCCCCAAATACGCACTTACTAGGATTCAATCGAAGCTTGTATTTCCGTAGTCTTTCAAAGAGCTTTCGTAATACAGCCACATGACTTTCCCCTTCAGCTGATTTAGCGACCATGTCATCCACCTACACCTCTATTTCTTTATGCATCAAGTCATGAAACAAGACGACCATCGCACGTTGGTAAGTGGCCCCATCATTTTTAAGTCCAAAGGGCATTACCTTGTAACAGAAGGTTCCCCATGGGGTAATGAACGTGGTTTTTTCCTTGTCATCAGGGTGCATCGGGATTTGGTTATAGCCAGAGTATCCATCCATAAAGGAATACTTGAAGCTATTTGCTGTGTTATCGACTAAGACATCAATGTGGGGTAATGGAAAGTCATCTTTCGGGCTGGCCCAGTTTAAGTCCCGATAATCGACACACATCCTAACTCACCCATATTTCTTTGGCACAGGGACTATGTTCGCAACCCATTGGGGGTATTTGGAAACTTCTAAGAAACCAGCATCCGATTGCTTCACTACTTCTTTGATTTTAATGGACATCTCTGGGCTCATTCTCCTCAGCTTCTGTTTCTTGGGTCCTATATTGGAATACAAGGATATCCTATGGGTGGCAATTTCAGGGTCTATTCCTAGCATATCCTGATAGGACCAAGCAAACACATCTATATATTCCCTAAACAACTTGTTCATATCCTCCCTTTCTGGGTTATCAACTATTTTTAATTCTTTCTTGTCATCCTCTGTCCCCATATTGATTACTTCAGCGGTTTCTTCGTGCGAAACAATACCCCTTTCCGCAGACTCTACTATCTTAACAAAGGTCTGAGATATGTCATCATTATCATCAGTTTCTAAATCACTTGCATCCGTGACAACACAAGGTTCATTCAAGAGTTCCGAGGATTCAAAATCCCTGGAAAGTGGGTAGAAAAAGCAAAAATAAATACGAAAAGGTAGAATTCAAACAAGATTTTGGCAAAAAGATCGAAACTACTGCATTCATTCAATATTAAAATAAAATTTCAAGTTGTTAGCTATTACAGAATTTTAAAACACGATATTCAAAATATTACTCTAGTGACATAACATCCGATAAAATTTCAGATTCCCAATTGTCTAGAGCTTTCCCTAGCTTGTCCGGCTGGATCCATGCAACCTCCGTAGGCTCTCCTTCTTCTGCACTTGCCATTATGACTAAATCACGAGGATGTATTATCTCAGCAGGAGTAGGAAAAGTTTCTCGAAGGTGAGGTATTTCTGCTTTCCCCTTTTGCTTACCCTCCTTCGATCTCACCTTGCGGGTCTCCATGGAGAGCTCGTATCCTAGCCCCTGTCGCCCTGGATTCTCGAGCAACTCAACTGGTTCCCCTATGCCCTGCAGATTTACGCCCAGTCCTTTTCCTTTTTGATACCCACTGTTCATCATGATCTTGGCCACCACCTGATTGACTCCTTTGGTGGGTTCCCCCACTCCTAATGGCATTGGGTCAGTGCCCTTTTTAGAATTCCTGGCCTCCAATACTTCTAAACTTGGAAAGGAGCTATCTATGACTTGCTCGGCATTTTCGATGTAAGGTACCGCACTTGACCTGTTGAGAATCATTTCTTCTTCATCTTTTATGGTTACGAGCCTTCCTTCATCGATATATTTGATCCTCTGATGTATTTAATAATAATACAAAAACGAATAAATGGACAATAATTAAATGTTAACTTTGATTAAATATTTATGCAAAATGGATCGTGTGAGAATACTTGTCTCTCCTCGACGTCCCGGGCTCGTGTGAGATTTTAATATCCATAGAACCCGAAAATTAGCATATATTTGTTCAAAGACAAATAGATAAACCAATGAATAAAATTAAATTGTCTACCAATAACCAATAATAATAATAATCAATATTTATCAACAATAAATTCAAAAACTCATAAAATAAAAAATATATTCCTTTCATTATAAATTATGCATGAATTCCCAAAATATAAACTCCTAAAATTCCTAAAAATCTTATCCCATAATAATTTCATTTAAATTTCAAAATTAAAATTAAAAATTCCAAAAATAAACAAAAGAATTAAAAGAGAAAATGTGAAGAGATCAGGAGAATGAGGTTAATCAGATCGTAGTAAATTAAAACACACAAACCAAATTCCAATCTCATTTTGTTTACAATGATATGTTTTAATTAAAATCCTCCTATTCTCATCACAAATCAAAACCCGCCAACCCATAAAACATGTCTTTTGGTCGAACTACGTGGACTTTGATCCCTCTCACGGGGTACGTAGGCCCTAGGCTTTCATCCTAGGTCAAGTCCGTCCTTTGT
Organism: Delonix regia; assembly: GCA_037074485.1. Classification (NCBI taxonomy): domain Eukaryota; kingdom Viridiplantae; phylum Streptophyta; class Magnoliopsida; order Fabales; family Fabaceae; genus Delonix; species Delonix regia. Next base: position 29,373,625 of record CM073451.1, read on the forward strand.
AAATATCCATCAGTTTGCATGCATTGTCGCTTTTTTTGTCTTCTATGTCTAACGTGCATCCATGTCGATAAAAGGGTAATTGACGTTAATTAAAGGCCATATTCCATTTCAACTAACTAGTTTAAGGTAACCGTCCTTATGGGCGGGTGTTGTGGGGTGCCTAACACCTTCCCCACACTCAAATAGACTCCCGAACCCATCTCTGACCTCGCAAACCATTTCGCCTTCTTTTTCTTTTTATTTATATTGGTTTTCCAAAGTTTTCCGTTAAAAATTTTGGTGGCGACTCCCAAATGAATCGATTTTCAAAATTTCGTTTTTGGGGAATCGGTTTTAAACTTATTTTATTCTATTCTGCCGAAAGGTCGGTTACGACAGTTTGGCGACTCCACTGGGGATGTTTCGAGAGTCAAGCCTATTTGATTAGTTAGTTGAAATAATATGGCTTCTTGTTATTTTAATTACCCTTGTTGTGTTTGTTTGGTTTAATGTTTTATTCTTTTTGGTGTTCCTTGGTCATTTATCGCTTGTGGTCATATGATATGCCTGTATGTTTTGTTTGGTTTAACGGTTTATTCTTTTTTTGGTGTTTCTTGGTCATTTATCCCTTGTGGTCATATGATATGCCTGTATGTTTTGTTTGGTTTAATGGTTTATTCTTTTGGTGTTCCTTGGTCATTTATCTCTTGTGGTCATATGATATGCCTGTATCTTCTTATGTATTTGCTATTTATTTGCCCATTGGTATAGGTGTATTTCTTCCTTTTGCAATCATATAACATCCTTAAAGTTCCTTAGTTACTATGCAATTTTGTTAGTTTATTTGTAATACGTATGTCAGGATAGATAACATGCGGAAGAGAACCTTAGGATAGATGACTTCTGTTTATGTTATAAGCTCCTGTCTTCTCTTGCAATTTGATTGTTCGATAAATAAAGGTTGGGTTAGCTGTCGGTTTATAACTTTATATGCTCCCTCCCATCTTATGCATGTTGACACTCTACCTCACACACTTTTGGGCTCTATACCCGGGTCCTCGATTACCCTAAGTTAGTAGGGGTTTTTAACGGTTTTCCTGTGAAGCTTATCGCTTCTAGAGACTACTGTGAAGACCTTGCTCAGGTTGTGTCTCGCTATATGGATTTGTTTGGAGTGGGATTCTATCCTCTTTTAAGTCAAATTCATGTCGCGGGATCCTCACTCTCTTGAGTGGGGGCAATCTGGGGGCCAATGACGATTTAAGATGCTAGATCTACCCCCAAACCATGCACCTTAGTGGAATACCTTAATAGATAACCTTCGTAGAACCTATCGTCTTTAGGGTACCATTCCCACACATAGGGTTGACCCAGTTAGGACACCAAGGATCATGTTACACTCATATTTTGCATGTCAATGCATCATTCATGGCATGATTACATTCGTTTTCAAAAAAAAAGAGAAGGAAAAAACTTGTAGGGGTATTGAATTATCACAACATTTCCATTTTAACGCGTTGTTAGCCAAGCGAAATGAGCTACAATTGAAAATTTCATCAGTGCGGTAAGATTTTCCTAATTGATGGAGTTGGGAGTTTTGAAAGTCAATAATTTCAAAGAAAGTAATACATTAATAGGTTACTTGGTTCACTTGTTTAAGCCTCGTCCACGTGAGGATCTATTTCTCCTTAGGATGAGAGTGATAGTTGCTATTCCCAATGGATCAATAGGGTCTTTGGCGATTAGTAATGAAGAAAGTGATTAGTAATCTATTGATTAAATAAATTGTGTGCTCATTCCGTTTTGTTTCTAACCCATGGATTTGTTACAGTGAGCTGTCATTTTCGTTACTTGGCATAGAGATATGAAGGACTCACCGGACGCCACACAACCACAAGAGATAAGCTTGATAGAAATGGCCTCATCTAGGAAGAGAGTCAACGTGAAGGTAGAAGCCGAATCAGTAGAAAGCTTGATCATCATGAGTGAGAAGCTCAGAGGGGAACAACTCCGTCATTTTCAGAAGGACTATGGAGATATTTTGGAGTTACTGTCAGTTCCTATCCAATCAGATGCCCTTGTAGCCCTAGCTCAACATTGGGATGATTCCTTGAGATGTTTCACGTTTCCAACTTTCCAGCTTGCGCCCACGTTGGAAGAATACGGGGGATTGATGAGAATGCCTATTACCAAGGATACCCCTGTCTACTTGTATCCCAGACATCTCCCCTCCAGACGGGTTGTAGCCCAAATTTTAGGGGAGGAACCTACACGAGTACAAATGTGCCGTTACAGAAGGTTTACCCAGGAGGTATTTAGAGAAGAGGATGGAAGCTTTAGCTGAGAAGGGGAACTGGGTCGCTTTCAGAAGAGTGCTCGCTTTAGCAGTATATGGGCTGGTGTTGTTCCCATCAGCAGTGGGTGTAGTCGATCTGGCGGCGGTAAGTGTCTTGTGGATGGTAGAGAATCACTGTGTGAATCCCGTACCAGCACTGCTAGCTGAAACATTTTTGACATTAAGCTTTTGTCATAAAGAAAAGAAAGGGAAGTTGAAGTGCTGTTTGCCACTTCTGAATATATGGTGGTTTAACCATATCTACGGCAGGGAATATCAACTTGGCATAAGGTTTGACACCGTTCATCACCCGATCCGAGATTATGTCCATCGCGAAGGGTCAGCTCCGTTGCAAGCAAGAATGAGTCGTGACCAATGGGGTAAGAAAATAGGGGAACTTAAAGATACTACAATTTGGTGGAAGCTCTCTTGGTGGGAGAGCGAGGATATTATATATTGCTATGGACATTTCGCTAATGTTCCTCTCATGGGCGCCAGAGGATGTATCAATTATAACCCCGCAGTTGCTTACTGCCAATTCGCATATGAACAGGATATCCCATTCGAAGAGGTTGTGCGAAGGGTCAGCTTCTACTACACCGATCCCCTGAAGATGGAAATGATCCAACAGATAAGGGATGCATGGGGCCGTGTAATGTGCATAGGGAAGTTTGAGTTAGGGAAACATGCCGTGGCAACCACGAGGCAATATGAGATTTGGCTCCAGAAAAGGACCGAGGGGATCCACCCACCCCTAGGATCTCAGAACCCCTTGTTGAGTAATGATTTACAAGCAGTCAATGAGGGTTTAGCCAAACAATTAGAAGATAAAAAGACTAAGCTGCAAAACCTGGAGGAAGTGAGCAAAAGACACTTGGAGAATTTATCTAGGGCACAAGAAGATGAAAGGGCAAAAAGGAGGAAGGAGTCGGAGACGAACGCCGAGTTGAGGAAATTGAAAGAGGAGAACGACAAGTTGAAGAATACTATAAAAAGGATCAAAAAACGAGCCGATGAGAGTAACAAGAAGGTCCTCCATTATTAAGCTCGATTGTCAAAGGCCACTAAAGAAAGAGATGCTATAATGAGGCGGGAAGAGGAGCTCAAGTCTCATAGTAACCTCCAACGAGAAATTGATGTACTCACCAAACGGTTAGAGGAAAAGACAAGGGAGGTGATCGGTGTCAAGAGTGATAGTGCAGTAGCCATGCAAAATCTAGTTGAGCAACTCAACCGTTAAGCGGAAAAGGCTCGGCTGTGGGAGTCACGCCATGAAGAGCAAGTGGCCGAGAAAGAAATGTGGCTAGAACGCTTCAGAAGAATGATCCTATTTGCCAATGATGCCATTCCTGAATTCGTTCATGCATATAGGCAAGTGGAAGGGCATGCCATCCCCGTGAAGACTCCTGTAGTAGTAACTGAGTTTCTCACTCTGTGTCATGACCTTATAGAGGATTTGAAAATGTTGATGAAATTCTAGATGAGTAAGGGACGAAGACAGTTTCAGTATTGACGGACTCATAGATGGGGTCCCTTTTAATGTATAACTTCAAAGTCAATTGATGTATCCAAACACTTATTTATAATGCACGGTTTCGTCTTTTGGCCATCAAATGCGTAGAGATCTTGTGTGGAAATTGGTTATGTGGTGTAAAAATAGACCTACACATGTGGATACTAAATGTCCCTTGTGTTAGCAGTTAACTTTGATTCATTAAGTGTTACTATATGTATCCTCAAGGATTCAAAGGTCCACGGTTCTTATATCCTTTATGCCGAGTTAACACACCGAAAATCAAAAACCTAGGTAATCATTTTTATTTACATTCATTTTGTTTAAAAAAAATATATATGACAATAATGCCAGGTAAGACGTCAATATTGCCCGAGAACAGAAGAACTCGTCTAACCAGGCCCAGCCATCTGGGAGAACGTATATAACCCGAGAGCGGGCTAGAGCTATGGCTACTGAAGATAGTCCATCAGAGACCGAGCAGCGGTTAGAAGCGGAGGTAGGGGCCCTAAAGGATCAGATGGAGGCCATGCAGTCGCAAATGGTGGAGATGATGAAGTTGCTGCAGAACATGAGTTCTAGCATGGCCGCAAACCATGTTTCGCCAAACCCCACTAATGCCGACCAGGGCACCCCCAATATAGGTGTTGGCGTACCAGGAGTAACTCCGGGTAGTCCTTCTGCCACCGGAGTCCCCGAACAGGCACAGAGACCGGCAGTGACAAATCAACCACCAAACCCTTTGGCTTCAGGGGCTGAAGGACAAGGGTACCCCGAATGGAGCCAAGGTGGTGTCTTCACCTACGACATTCCTGGGGGGGAACCAACTATTGGAATTGCAGTGTCTGCTCGGCCTGCTGCCAACACTAGCTTCAAGGCGAAAGAGGGCGATGAGAGGAAAGATTGGGAAGAAGACATAGCAGAGGTTAAAGACAGGCTGAGAGCTCTGCAGAAGCCGACTAACTATAAGTCGGTTGAGTTGGATGAGTTGTGTCTGGCCCCAGAGGTCCCCATCCCTAAAAAATTTAAGGTGCCTGAGTTCACCAAATACGATGGTAGTGGGGATCCACACTACCACCTAAAATTGTACTGCACCAAGATGTCGGTATGGTCCAGGGACGAAAACTTCTTTCACGAGAGTCTGACCAGCGCGACCTTACATTGGTTCATGAAATTGGATCACTCCAAGCTAAAGAGGTGGAGAGACCTCACTGATGTATTCATGAGCCAATACAAGTTTAATCTGGATACAGCCCCTACACGCGAGCACCTGAAGGGGCTGAAGAAGAAGGGAATAGAGACTTTTAAAGAATATGCCCAGAGATGGAGAGTCGCAGCTGCTGAAGTCCAACCACCACTTTTGGACTCAGAATTATGCTCTTATTTTATCCATACCTTGGGGGACCCATATCGTAAGATAATGCTAGGGACACATGTAAATGAATTTGGGAATTTGATCCAAGTTGGAGAGAGGATAGACGTTGATGTGCGCGATGGGCTATTTGAAGCCACCTCTACGGAAACTAGAAAACCTGCAAATAGTTGAAAGAAGGAGGGGGATATTAGCCATGTCCATGCCACATTCCAACATCCCCGCCCCATGCATAGCCAATACCCCCAGGCACCTTTTCGTGGTCAGAACCCGGCCATGTTGTACCAGCCACGAGGCCCAGCCATGGGGAATTACACGAGCTACCCGACACCACCGCAACCTTATTCTGGGCCGCGACAGCCGACAGTCCAAAATCAAGGGTTCAGGCCAACACTACCGCCCCGCGATGACAGGCCATTACCCAACTTTAATGTTAGCCGATTGGAGCTTTTTCACAACTTAGTGGCAAAGAAGCTTATGGGCCCTAAACCGGTCAAGCCACTCCAGCCACCATTCCTTGAGTGGTATGATCCCAATGCCACTTGTGAATATCACATGGGAGTTGCAGGGCACCATATTGACAAATGCGACGCCTTCAGGAAGCACGTGCTAGCATTGTTGGACAATAACCACATTGGCATAAAGATGGGTAATGACCCCAATATCGTCACCAACCCTTTGCCAAATCACAATAAAGAAAGGCAAGTGTCCATGATAGAGGGGGAGGATTTTGGCTTGAAAGACTTGGCTGAGGCATCCTATACCATGCGGCAGCTATTTGAGGGGTTGAAGGGTACTGACTATGTCCCCGCTCAGAATAGGGGACTGAACAAACTCGGAGGGTCGCAAAAGGGGTATTGTGAGTTTCATGATGGCGAGGTGGGGCACAACATTGAAGGCTGTGAGTAGTTTAGGGAGTTGGCTCAGAAGATGATGATGCTTGGAGTTCTAACCATTGAAAGAACTCGAGAGCCTGCTAAAAGGGATGTGTGCATCACAGAAAAAGATGGTGCCTGGACCAAAGGAGCATCCGACTCCACAAGGCTTAGGAAATCCTTCCTGGTGGTTGACAAACCACTCTATGAAGTTAAGGGAGCTACCCCGGTCCAAAACAATCCTGACCCATGAAGTACAGCACAAGGGTCTTTACTTGTAATACCCACGCCAGTGCCTGTTAAGGGCCCAACCGCCACTATTTACGTGCCTTCTCCATTTCCGTATCAGAGCAATCATGCTGTGCCGTGGAATTACGGGCTAAAGATAGAATGCTCATCTGACAATGAGGCAGTGAAAGAGAGGTCTGTCACGGAAGGGGGTCATTTAGATGTTGTAAGAGGGATCACTCGCAGTGGTCGGGTATACTCCAAAGACGTGGGAGGAGCTCTGAATCTAAACCTAGAAGTAGGCGAAAGCTCAAACCACAAGGAAGCCCTTGGGAAGGAAGGACGGGATGAAACAGAGGAGTTTGTAAAGATTATGAAACAAAGCGAATACGACGTGGTGGATCAACTGCGGAAAACTCCAGCCTGAATTTCTATCTTAAGCCTAATAATGAATTCGGAAGTTCACCAAAGGGCATTACAGGGTGTGCTGAATGAAGCTTATGTGCGTCCCGATATCACACTGGAGAAGGTCGTGAACCTGATAAATGCAGTGAAAAATTCTACCTTAATTTCCTTCTCTGAGGACGAGGTGCATCCCATGTCGGTTGGAAAGCCCAAAGCCCTCCATATTACCCTAAAGTGCTATGGGTATATAATTGCTAAAGTGCTCATCGATGGGGGGACGGCCCTGAACGTCTTGCCCTTGTCCACTTTAGGGCAATTACCTGTTGAGAAGTCATGCATCGAGTACAATGACCTGGTGATGAGAGCCTTCGATGGGACCAGGAGGGAAGTGATCGGAAAGGTTGAACTCCCTGTAGAAATTGGCCCAAATTTGTTTACCGTCGAGTTCCAAGTTATGGACATCGATGCAGCATATACGATGCTCCTAGGGAGACCTTGGATTCACGCCGCTGGTGCAGTCCCCTCGACCGTGCATCAGAGGATCAAATACATCGATGAAGGAAGGCTCGTAACCATAAAAGATGAAGAAGAAATGATTCTCAACAGGTCAAGTGCGGTACCTTACATCGAAAATGCCGAGCAGGTCATAGACAGCTCCTTTCCAAGTTTAGAGGTATTGGAGGCTGGGAATTCTAAAAAGGGCACCTGCCCAATGCCATTAGGATTGGGGGAATCCACCAAAGGAGTCAATTAGGTGGTGGCCAAGATCATGATGAACAGTGGGTATCAGAAAGGAAAAGGACTGGGTGTAAATCTGTAGGGCATAGGGGAACCAGTTGAGTTGCTCGAGAATCCAGGGCGACAGGGGCTAGGATACGAGCTCTCCATAGAGACCCGCAAGGTGAGATCGAAGGAGGGTAAGCAAAAGGGGAGAGCAGAAATACCTTACCTCCGAGAAACTTTTCCTACTCCTGCTGAGATAATACATACTGGTGACTTAGTCATTATGGCGAGTGAAGAAGAAGGAGAGCCTGCGGAGGTTGCATGGATCCAGCTGGACGAGCTAGGAAAAGCGCTAGACAATTGGGAATCCGAAATTTTATCGGATGTTATGTCGTTAGAGTAATGTTTTGAATATCGTGTTTTAGAATTCTGTAATAGCTAACGACTTGAAACTTTATTTTAAATATTGAATGAATGCAGTAGTTTTGATCTTTTTGCCAAAATCTTGTTTGAATCCTGCCTTTTCGTATTTATTCTTGCTTTTTCTACCCACTTTCCAGGGAATTTGAATCCTCGGAACTCTTGAATGAGCCTTGTGTTGTCACGGATGCAAGTGATTTAGAAACTGATGATAATGATGACATATCTCAAACCTTTGTTAAGATAGTAGAGTCTGCGGAAAGGGGCATTGTTCCGCACGAAGAAACCGCTGAAGTAATCAATATGGGGACAGAGGATGATAAGAAGGAATTAAAAATGGTTGATAACCCAGAAAGGGAGGATATGATCAAGTTGTTTAGGGAATATATAGATGTGTTTGCTTGGTCCTATCAGGATATGCCAGGAATAGATCCTGAAATTGCTGTCCATAGGATACCCTTGTATTCTAATATAGGACCTAAGAAACAAAAGCTGAGGAGGATGAGCCCAGAGATGTCCCTTAAGATCAAGGAAGAAGTAATGAAGCAATGGGATGCCGGTTTCTTAGAAGTTTCCAAATACCCCCAATGGGTTGCGAACATAGTCCCTATGCCAAAGAAAGATGGGCGAGTGAGGATGTGTGTCGATTATCGGGACTTAAACCGGGCCAGCTCGAAAGATGACTTTCCATTACCCCACATTGACGTCTTAGTCGATAATACAGCAAAAAGCTTCAGGTATTCCTTTATGGATGGATACTCTGGCTATAACCAAATCCCGATGCACCCTGATGACAAGGAAAAAACCACATTCATTACCCCGTGGGGAACCTTTTGTTACAAGGTAATGCCCTTTGGACTTAAAAATGTCGGGGCCACTTACCAACTTGCGATGGTCGTCTTCTTTCATGACTTGATGCATAAAGAAATAGAGGTATATGTGGATGACATGGTCGCTAAATCAGCTGAAGGGGAAAGTCATGTGGCTGTGTTACGAAAGCTCTTTGAAAGATTACAGAAATACAAACTTCGATTGAATCCTAGTAAGTGCGTATTTGGGGCTACATCCGGGAAACTTTTGGGATTCATTGTTAGTAAGAAGGGGATAGAAATAGACCCTGATAAAATTAGAGCGATTCACGACATGCCACCACCTAGTACAGAAACAGAAGTCCGAGGGTTCTTGGGTCGTTTGAACTACATAGCCAGGTTCATCGCAAATTTAACCGCCACTTGTGAACCAATATTTAAATTATTGCGCGAGAACCAACCAGAAGAATGGAACGAATCCTGCCAACGCACGTTCGATAAGATAAAGGAGTACCTCTTGACTCCCCCTGTCTTGGTGCCACCTATGCCGGGGCGGCCCCTTATCCTTTATTTGACCATCCGACCAGGATCCATGGGTGCGGTGTTAGGACAACATGACGAATCTGGAAGAAAGGAGCAAGCCATTTATTATCTAAGCAAGAAATTTAACGAATGCAAGTCGTGGTACTCGTTGATTGAGAAGACTTGTTGCGGTCTTATGTGGGCCACGAAGAGACTGAGGCAGTACATGCTTTATCATGTAACGTGGCTAATCTCCAGGATGGATCCAATCAAATACATTTTTGAGAGCCCTCATGTATCAGGAAGAGTCTCAAAATGGCAAGTAATACTCTCAAAATATGACGTGAAATATATGACCAGTAAATCAGTCAAAGGGAGCGTTATAGCTGAGCATTTGGCGACCAATCCCCTGGATGAATATCAACTGCTAGACTTCCGGTTCCCAGATGAGGATATTCTGACATTGGAAGAAGATGGTCCAAAGGAAACCAAGTGGACTATGTATTTTGATGGGGCAGCCAATGTACATGGTAGTGGGTTAGGAGCGGTAGTAATATCACCTGGAGGCAAGCAATATCTAGTGGCAGTCAAGCTCAATTTTGACTGCACAAATAATGTGGCAGAATATGAAGCTTGTGTCAATGGTCTGCAAGCCACCTTGGAGTTAGGTGCCAAAGATCTTGAGGTGTTTGGAGACTCAGCCCTTGTAATTTATCAAGTAAAAGGAGAGTGGCAAACCAAAGATCCTAAACTGGTCCCATACCAAAAACATTTGACAAAATTGGTGTCAAGGTTTAGGGAAATAAATTTCATGCATTTGACCCGTGATAAAAATCAGTTTGCTGATGCGTTGGCCACCCTAGCTATGATGATTAAGTTGGACTGTGGAGTTAACATGCTCCCTATCCAGGTTGAGACCCGAGACACCCCGGCTTGTTGTTCGAACGTGGAGGAAGAAAATGATGGACGGTCGTGGTTCCATGATATAAAGAACAATGTCCAGAACCAGCAATATCCGGCTGAGGCAACAGAGAACGACAAAAAGACCATTCGTCAATTGGCAATGAATTTTTTCCTTAGTGGAGAGGTGTTATAGAAAAGATCATGGGACAACACTCTGCTTAGATGTGTGGATGCATCAGAAGCACGAAGGATAATGATAGAGATCCATGAGGGAATCTGTGGGACTCATGCTAACGGCCATACTATGGCTAGACAAATTCAAAGATGTGGATACTTTTGGTTAACCATGGGAAAGGACTGCATTGACCACGTGAGAAAATGCCATAAATGCCAAACGTATGCCGACAGGATCAATGCTCCACCCCAACCCCTACACAACCTGGTGGCACCGTGGCCATTCTCAATGTGGGGAATAGATGTGATTGGCCTCATCAACCCAAAGGCGTCAAATGGACACCGATTCATTTTGGTAGCCATTGATTATTTTACGAAATGGATAGAAGCATGTTCATTTTCCAATATTGGCCAGAAGGTCTTCCTCCGATTTTTGAAATCGAACATCATTTGTCGATATGGTATACCAGAGAGGATTATCACGGATAACGCTTCCAACTTGAATGGAGCTAACATTAAGAAATTGTGTGGTCAATTCAAGATTAAGCACCATAACTCTGCACCCTACCGGCCACAGATGAATGGAGCAGTAGAGGCAGCGAATAAAATTATCAAAAAGATCATTAGCAAGATGGCTATTACTTATAAAGATTGGCATGAGATGCTCCCATATGCTCTTCATGGGTATCGAACGACGGTACGAACATCCACAGGGGCAACTCCATACTCTTTGGTATATGGCATGGAGGCAGTCACCCCGATTGAAGTCAAGATCCCTTCTCTTCGAGTGTTGATTGAATCCAACCTCAAGGAGAGCGAGTGGGTAAAGACGCGGTATGAGCAGCTGAATATGATCGAAGAAAAGCGATTAATAGCTATGTGTCATGGGCAGCTTTACCAAAAAAGGATGGCAAGGGCATTCATTCAAAAGGTTCACCCTAGACAGTTCAGGCCGGGGGAGTTGGTCCTGAAAAAGATCCTCCCAAATCAAGAGGATAATAGAGGCAAATGGGCACCTTCATACGAAGGTCCACATGTGGTGACACGAGCATTCTCTGGAGGGGCCCTGACTCTTGCCAATATGGAGGGTAGGGAGCTTGGAAAACCAATTAATTCCGACGCAGTCAAGAAATACTTTGCCTAAACAAGGATGATGGAAAAAAAAGATGAAGAAAGAAAGGAGAATTCGCAATTAGGGCCAGTTCAAGAAGGAAGTTCAGATGAAGGATAGGGTGGCAAAGGATGGACAAAGTAAGGTGGTATGAAGACCAAATTGCCAACCTGAACGAATCCTTAAGGGTTGTCTTCATTAGTCAGTTTCAAAATAAGTGTATCCAATGGCAACACTAGGTGTAAGCAACCATTATCGCCTGAAGCCAAATTCAAAGTCATCCCAGTTGTATTTTACTATTTTTTTTTTTTTTTCATATACTTGCGTTCGGCTTACCACCCACATTCCTCGATGTCTTTTGTTTGTTTACTCATTTAAGATAACTTGTCTTTCATCACTCTTTTCCCCTACATAACCCTATTGCCCTTATGATTGTCTCATACGTTCAATATGTAAAATAAAACATTCAAGTGAATAGCGCTATTCAAAATATTGTCTGATGATATGCATCCCAGAAATACCCCAATGCATTTTAAATAAGTGTTTCCATGCAATTACTATGATGAGGCCTAAAGGATGCAGCATATATGCAATTTGGCATTTTCGTAACCAGTTTACCTCGTATAAAAGGATATAGAAGCAACTTTAATGTCCACAGGCTTACCGTACAGAGGAGAGTATAAGCCCGCTTGTAGTGAAGAAGCGAAGTATGCAGATTGTCGACTGTTGAAACGATGGATTTAGGGTCGCAATGAAGGTAGCGTGGTTAGACAGTTCATTCACTTTGGGCAATATTGACGTTTTTCCAATTGTCTTGAATCATAATTTAAACATGTCACCTTTCCGATTTCCAAAATAAAAGATAGAGGTTTTACGCTCACAAGCACGAAAGGAATAGGTATCATTTTAACCTGTGTCGAAACCAATAAGATTTGCATTATCCTTTAAGGATGTGCCTTTCTCACGCATACACGTTTGTCCATATTTGACACCTACATTGCCCATGCATCATGACCATCAAATTTACATTCCTGCAAAAGTCCTGCATCAAGTCCAAGCAATTTACATTCCTGCAAAAAGTCCTGCATCGCATCCAGGCAATTTACATTTCTGCAAAAGTCCTGCATCAAGTCCAGGCAATTTACATTCCTGCAGAAGTCCTGCATCGCATCCAGGCAATTTACATTTCTGCAAAAGTCCTGCATCAAGTCCAGGCAATTTACATTCCTGCAGAAGTCCTGCATCGCGTCCAGGCAATTTACATTCCTGCAAGAAGTCCTGCATCGCGTCCAGGCAATTTACATTCCTGCAAAAGTCCTACATCAAGTCCAGGCAATTTACATTCCTGCAGAAGTCCAGCATCGCGTCCAGGCAATTTACATTCCTGCAAAAAGTCCTGCATCGTGTCTAGGCAATTTACATTTCTGCAAAAGTCCTGCATCAAGTCCAGGCAATTTACATTCTTGCAAAAGTCCTGCATCAAGTCCAGGCAATTTACATTCCTGCAAAAAGTCCAGCATCGTGTCCAGGCAATTTACATTTCTGCAAAAGTCCTGCACCAAGTCTAGGCAATTTACATTTCTGCAAAAGTCCTGCATCAAGTCCAAGCAATTTTCATTCCTGCAAAAGTCCTGCATCAAGTCCAGGCAATTTACATTCCTGCAAAAAGTCCTGCATCGCGTCCAGGCAATTTACATTTCTGCAAAAGTCCTGCATCAAGTCCAGGCAATTTACATTCTTGCAAAAAGTCCTGCATCAAGTCCAGGCAATTCACATTTCCGCAAAAGTCCTGCATCGCGTCCAGGAAATTTACATTCCCGCAAAAGTCCTGCATTAAGTCCAGGCAATTTATGTTCCTGCTAAAGTCCTGCATCGTGTCCAGGCCATTTACATTTCTGTCCAAGTCTTGCATTGTGTCCAAGCAGTTTACATTTATGTCGAAAGCTAGGCATTTTGTTCAGGATATTCACCATTCCATCTAAGCACGAATTTACTCCTATCTTCCCCTGTCTTCCCTCAATGAGGAAGGTGGTGTGTTCATGTCTTTGCTTTCTCTTAAGATTAGGTCATTTCTTCACTATTCACTTCCCTAACTTAAGAGACAAGCAAAGAGAGGCAACTGTGAACACCCCACCCAAATTAACAATTATAATAATCACAATAATAAAAAATAGAATTCAAAAAATTCAAAAAAATATAAAATAATAAAATAATAATAACAATTAATCAAAACAAAATTGCAAAAGGCAAACAAAATAAAAGTAATATGGAAAAAAACCAAACATAAGAACCAAAGATAATAAAAAGGAAAATTCAAGATGTATGGCAATCATCTTGCAAAGAAATAAAATGAACAAAGCCACATACTTGAAATGGAATTGCAAGACACTCTCACATGTTCACTTGCTCCCACATGCTCACTTGCCCTCACACACATGGTACACATCACTTTCACATGCTCACTTGCTCCTCACATGCTCACTCCCCTTCACGGACACATCACTCTCACACACTCACACTCACACTCCCACATGCTCATTTGCTCTCATATGATCATTTGCTCTCACCACATGACATACATCACTCTCACACACTCACATTCTCACTCACGGATACCTCACTCTCACACACTCTCATCCACGGACACACACACTCACCACATGCATGCACCATGCACACACATGCACAAGAGGACAAGGGAGACAAAAAAGCAAATGGGAGTGGTTATGCAACATGGCAGAAGGTGGGGTGGCTGGAGCAGTGAGAGAGGAGTGTTGCGTGGCTGGAGGTGGCAGCAAAAAGTGGAGACCGTGTGCAGCAAAGTGGTGGCTGGAAGTGGCAGAAAAAGCAAGGGAAAAAGGGAGCAAAAGGGCAGAAAAAGAGAGGGGACGTTGGAGCATAAAGAGAGGCAGCAAGCCGAAAGGAAAGGAGGAGAAAAACGCTGGGAAAAAAAGAGGCTTCAGCTGAGAAGAAAAGAGAGCTGGAGAAGAGAAGAGAGGAAGAGAAAAGAAAGGGGAACCACGCTGAAAAGGAGAGAGCCACGTGACCAAGAAGAGAAGAGGAGCTGAAGAAGAAAAGGAGAGCAACAAGGACAGCAGCAAACCGTGAGGAATAACGCTGAACGAAGGAAGAAGAATGAAGGCAGCAACGTGTGGGAGAAACCAAGTTGAATGAAGCAAGGAAGCAAGGCAGCCACGTAAGGAAAGAACAGCAGGAAGACGAACCAGAAATGAGGTAGCAAACCGAGAGCCAAACTGCAGAAACCGAAAGCTGAACAAAGCTGTCCAAAGTGCAGAAAAATCGTGGAAGTAACGTCCAAAATTCTAGAGTGAAAAGGTGCTGAAGTTTAGACCATCCAAGGAGCAGAAAAATGGAGAGTTGGGTGCCAAAATGATGTGCATAAACAAGGAAGTCTGAATCCAAAACAAAGTGGCAGCAAAGGAAGGAATAGAAGCTAAACCATGGAGGAGAAAAACTCTGTTTTAAACTCAAAAAACAGAGGTGAACAGAGGAGAGCTTAGGAAGCACAAGGAAGAAGAGAAAGTGTGGAGAAGAAGAGAAGCTCTCAGCCTCCATCTTCCAGCCAAGAAGTAGGGACACTTTCCACAGAATTTCCAGCGCTGGAACCAACCAGAAAAAAACCAACAAAGCTGTCCAGCGAAACTCCAAAGAAGCTGTTCGTTTTCTGCACTTCTAACCAAGACCAGCGACTTTGAGGGGCTGTTGGAGGTTCATCTTCCATTGTTGGGTGAGGAGGAGAAGGTCCTTCTTCATTGGAGCACAAAGGAGGAGCTGAAAAACCAAGTATGGCTACACGTTCTTCACTGGCCGAAAATTCTGCTGCACGTCGTTACTGTTCACCCGATTTCCTTCAATGTAATTTCATGCATGTGCACTGTTCACGCACTCTAACATGCAATGCTACTGTTCACATGTTTAATTTTGTTTATTTTTGTCCATTACAATTGTTTAGACATTAGCTTTGATTAATTATGGCTATTATGTTTGAAATTAGCATGTGAGAATTTTGTTGTGCTTGATTGCCGGGATTATGTGAGTTTTTTTTCATCTCCTTAAATCCTTGCAATTGATCAAATAATTGGAAGACAATAGATATTAATGAAATATTAATGAAAGAATGTTGGAAAATAGTTGAATGATAATTAATGAATATTGTCATGACGGATAAAAATTATCGTGTGAGAATTTTGTTCTCCTCGATTACCGGGGGTTATGTGAGATATTAATCTCCTTAAATCCTTGTAATTAGTTGAATAATGGAAAAGTGACAATTAATATTAATGAAATATTAATTAATAAATGGTGAAAAAATAAAGGAATGACAATATATACTAATGAAATATTAATGAAAGAATGTTGAAAAATAATTGAATGGTAATTAATGAATATTGTCATGATGGATAAAATTATCGTGTGAGAATTTTGTTCTCCTCGATTACTAGGGATTATGTGAGATATCAATCTCCTTAAATCCCTACAATGAATTGGATAATTAAAAAGTAACAATGGTACAAATGAAATATTAATGGGGGAATGGTGAAAAATAAATCAATGATAATTAAATGTTAAATTTGGATTAAATCATAATAGTCATAATCAAAATGCTTGCTTTAATATGCTGTTTGTGAAATTATTGTGTGAGAATATCGTTCTCCTCGATTATCGGGGATTATGTGAGATATTAATCTCCTTAAATCCCTACAATAAATTGGATAATTAAAAAGTAACAATGATATTAATGAAATATTAATGGGTGAATGGTGGAAATAAATTAACCATAATTAAATGTTAAATTTGGATTACATCATAATAACAATCATAATCAAAATGCTTGCCTTAGTAAACATTCCCTATCATTTGCAAAATTATCGTGTGAGAACATTGTTCTCCTCGATTGTGCGGGATTACATGAGGTTCCAATCTCCTTAAATCCCTATAATTAATTTCGAAATGACAATAATATTAATAATAATACAAAAATGAATAAATGGACAATAATTAAATGTTAACTTTGATTAAATATTTATGCAAAATGGATCGTGTGAGAATACTTGTCTCTCCTTGATGTCCCGGGCTCGTGTGAGATTTTAATATCCATAGAACCCGAAAATTAGCATATATTTGTTCAAAGACAAACAGATAAACCAATGAATAAAATTAAATTGTCTACCAATAACCAATAATAATAATAATCAATATTTATCAACAATAAATTCAAAAACTCATAAAATAAAAAATATATTCCTTTCATTATAAATTATGCATGAATTCACAAAATATAAACTCCTAAAATTCCTAAAAATCTTATCCCATAATAATTTCATTTAAATTTCAAAATTAAAATTAAAAATTCCAAAAATAAACAAAAGAATTAAAAGAGGAAATGTGAAGAGATCAAGAGAATGAGGTTAATCAGATCATAGTAAATTAAAACACACAAACCAAATTCCAATCTCGTTTTGTTTATAATGATCTGTTTTAATTAAAATCCTCTTATTCTCATCACAAATCAAAACCCACCAACCCATAAAACATGTCTTTTGGTCGAACTACGTGGACTTTGATCCCTCTCATGGGGTACGTAGGCCCTAGGCTTTCATCCTAGGTCAAGTCCGTCCTTTGTAAATATCTATCAGTTTGCATGCATTGTCGCTTTTTTTGTCTTCTATGTCTAATGTGCATCCATGTCAATAAAAGGGTAATTGACGTTAATTAAAGGCCATATTCCATTTCAACTAACTAGTTTAAGGTAACCGTCCTTATGGGCGGGTGTTGTGGGGTGCCTAACACCTTCCCCACACTCAAATAGACTCCCGAACCCATCTCTGACCTCGCAGACCATTTCGCCTTCCTTTTTCTTTTTATTTAAATTGGTTTTCCAAAGTTTTTCGTTAAAAATTTTGGTGGCGACTCCCAAATGAATCGATTTTCAAAATTCCGTTTTTGGGGAATTGGTTTTAAACTTATTTTATTCTATTTTGCCGAAAGGTCGGTTACGACAGTAATGCTTGTAGATATTTCAAATATGCATAGTTCCATCACATTTGAGAATGTTTCCCATATGCATGATATCACAAATGGTTCTTTCTTTGGACCATCCTACATATAATAGATATTCAACTTGCAAACCAAATAGTTAGTCTAAATGGTTAATCAATTAAGTATAAAATACTATTATATTTGTAGCTCATATTTTTCATATATTTGTCATTATTATAAAAATCTCAACATTTTTTAGCTTGGGATTCCCCACAATCATACTATTGATCATTGAGGTTTACTTTATAGCATTGATCGTATTGGCAATTTTGATGATTATATGGCTCATCCGCTTCAAAAGAGGCATTATGTTAGTCAAATGCATGCACAAAAAAAGTAGAGCCACATGTGAATTTGAATTCATCCTATTGTTAAAGGTCTCACAAAGGACTTGTCCTGATTGTTTTTGCGCCTGTACCTTTTCTACACACTTGACAAAGTAGTCATTCACTTTGTAAAAGATGGCCTTTGCTAGGCTAGTTATACGCAATGCCTTAACACCCTTGAGCACTCCATTCATGTTATCAGCAAGGCTGGTGGTCATATGCCTGCACCAATAGCCCTCCACATCATAAGCCCTAGTCCATTGGTATTTGGGGATACCAGCGATCCATGCGCCAGCTTGTTGGTGTAAAAGGGCAATACAACTAAATAATAAATCTATTCTCAAAATTATAAAATAACTATGTTATAAATACATTTTCAATATTGTAACCTTACTAAATTATAAATATACTCACAAATTTATAAAATACCAAAATCACAAAAATATTTTCAACATTATAAAATAACTGAATTACAAGAAAATTTCAAGATTATAATTTAACTAAATGAAGTAAATATTTAATTAACATAAAATATATTACAAGTAGAATTTTTTTTCCATTAATTTTTATTCTCAAATTAATAAAATATACAAATTAATTTATATTAAATGCTAAATTATAAAATATTCAAAAATTTATAAAATAACTAAATTACAAATATTTTCTCAAAATTATAAAATAACTCAATTATAAATATATTCTTAATATTGTAACATAACTAAATTATAAATATCCTCTCAAATTTATAAAATACCTAAATTACAAAAATATTCTCAACATCATAAAATAACTAAATTACAAAAATATTCTCAACATTATAATTTAACTATATTTCAAAATAATTTGAACATTATAAAATAACTATAGCTAGTATTAAGTTGTCTTGTTTTTAATAGTCTATATCAATATTAGTTAGCATTAAAAATGTAACGTGAAAAATTATTCCCCACATTATTCTTCATTTATTCATCTATCAAATAATTATAGTTATTTATTTATATTAATTTTAATTTTTTAATGAACTAAAATGTTAACACCAAACTATAATTAAGATTTCTCACTCACTTATGTAAAAAGAAATTTAACATTAAATACCTAGTTGGGAAATCCACTAATCTAATATATACATTAATAATTATCTACACCACTCCAAAAAAAATCTAATTTTTTCGGGCTACCTTAACAATTGAAAAATAAATATAACAAACATTTATGACAAAAAGTTATCTACACATATAATTATAAGAAAATAAATATAACAACATAAAATACCATATTTACCTTATAATTAGAAGGAGATAAGATGGGGTTGAATAAGTAATTTTGGCCACTTCAACAATTAATAATAGCAAAAACTTGGGCCACTAATGCAATTTTAGCCAAAGTTTTTCACCTTCATTGACAAACACACCAAACAGATGGAGAAAGGGAGCAAAATGAAGTAGAAAAGACGAATGCAAAGAGGAAGAATGGGTGAAATCATGATCTAGAAGGGACCATTTTATATTGCTAAACTAACAGTCAAAAACGTGTTCTCCCCTTGTATTTTTTGGTCTGAATTGAAGCGACAGGACACTTCAGTGTCCTATCTCATCAAATAGAGATTCTATCAGCCAAAAGGCTGATGGAATTTAAATGACTTTGAAACACTATTTTCGAGTCAGTTTAATGTATTTTTTAATTAAAACAGTTATGAAGTGAAATCAGTTCGTGACAGGTTGTAGACCAATCTGACTCGGAAATACTGTCTTTCAGTTAATTGGATTAATTCTTTTCTTTTAAACATGGAACACTAATTCCTAATCCAGAATTTATTAGGACTCTGATCATACAGTTTGAGTCCCAATTTTTATAGCATTGGGATGTAATATTATTTGATACCCTGCATTTTAAAAAATATTATTTTAATGTATGCGGATCGAAAAGCCAGTTAAAATGACCTTGGGATGTCATGGTTCATTGATTTAATTGGTATGGCAGACCTTAAGGCATGATGCCCTTTTAATGTAAATTGTTTAAGGAGTTTTTGGCAATGGATTACCCGTAAGCATGTGAGTAAGTAATAAGGTTAATATTAGGCATTCCTAAATATATTAGAAGGAATAATAATAATAATCATAATAATAATATGATTTAATATGCCTCAATTGAAGCCATTAAATTCAAGCAATTCTGACAGGAATTGAAACCAAAGAAATTAAGCAGTTCCCTATGTGATGTGTAATAACTGGAAAAAAAAAATCTACATATTCAAGAATAAAATATAAGGACTGGATTGTTGGATGATAAATCTTTTTGGAGTCAAAATATAATATTACATGGACTAAAATAAAACATATATAAAATTTTAGGAGCCAAAACTCAATTTTAGCCAAAAGACAAAAAAATCAACACAAGAGTTTCTCCTCTTTTCCTCATGCGCGATCTCCCAGAATGCTCTATCCTCTTCATTCTCATGAGTTAGTGCCCTCTTCCTCTTCTTTTCTCTTCATTTTTACATCTCTTTCATTCTCCTTTGGTGAATTTTGTCTTCTCTCTTCCATAATACTCCATGCTCTTCCATTCTTCATCTCTAACCAGGCATGAAGTTGGCGAAGGTATAAAAGGTTTTAGGAAGCCATTAAAGCGTAGGGTAAGCTCCATTTTTACTCTTCCTTTCATATTTCTTTATATATTTCGAATATGTTGTATTTTTCTCTATTCCTTTCCATTTTGGCTTCATTTTCTCATCATTGATCGGTTATAAATTTCTTAAATTTTCTCTTCCATTATTTGGCTATATTTAAGCACTTTAATTTGAGAATTTTATAGTTGACGCACTAAAGCAAAATTCTCATACTTTAGTCTTCAATTTTAGCTCCATACTGCATAAATTAAGAAATTTAATTTATGGAGGATTAAAATGGAAAACCTAACTTGTGGGTTAGTGATAACAGTAGAAAACATAGACAAATTTAGGGTTTTAGGTGTTAGAGGTTATTTTAGTTAAATTAATAATTATAAGTCTAAATTGATACGCTTGGTATGTTAATTTCGTGTTGAATGTAATTTTAGGTAACTTTGTGGGTACCCCTCTACCAGGGTTGTGTCTGGGTCATTGGATTAGGGGACCTCCACAACCAGTCGCTATTGTTGAATGTATAAATAGCAATGTAATACATTTCCTTTTACTTTATGATTTTGTCTCATTGTCTAACTTTTATTTTTTTTATTCCATGCTCTGCATTTTTTTGGGTAGATAAATTTATGATTTTCAAACTCTTGAATTGTGTGCATATAAGATATATGTATGAATGTGTAACAACCTGATGATAAATGAGATTACTAATTATATGAGCTACTACTATTGTGAAAGGCACTTGAAACATGAGAAGTGCAAAGTGAATGTTATATTATATAAATTAGGGGAAAAAATGTTATATGCAAGGTGAAATGTTGGAATATCATTTGTTATGAAAGTGAAATTAGGAATATCAATATTGTGTGCAAGGATAAGGTTGTGGTAAAATTCTTAATTATAATTGTTTCCTTTATCTTTTCTATAAGTTTCATGTCGGTATATTATATAAGTTTACCTTCTTTGATTGTTGCATTATTTTATGGTCCATTTCTAATCCTTTATATTATTGTCACTTTCTCTCCTATCAATTCCCAATAAGCACTTTGTATTTTATTTCATCATCAAAACTATTTTTTTAAAATTACTTTATGGTTAGTTGACAAAAAAATTAGTTTATGGTAATTAATATGCTTAATTGGTAAACTATGTATTTATGTATCCTATTTACATGATTTATTTATATTCAATAGCTTTTATAATTTAAAGTTTATATGAGAATTCATGTAAGAACCCCGTAGCTGATTACAGGGGTAACGACCTGGGTTCACCTAGTAGAGATGAACAATTGAGACGTATTAGGTGAAAGGATACGAGTATGAGATATTGAGCCGTATTTGATAATGGGATATGAGTATGAGATATTGAGATGTATCTAGTAATGGGATATAGGTATGAGATGTTGAAATGTATTTGATAATAGGATACAGGTGTGAACACCCCACCCGAATTAACAATAATAATAATCATGGTAATAATAATAAATAGAATTAAAAAATTCAAAAAAAAATAATTAATTAAAACAAAATTGCAAAAGGCAAAAAAAAATAGAAGTAATATGGAAAAAACCAAATATTAGAACCAAAAATAATAAAAAGAAAAATTCAAAATATATGTTTGAAGAAGAGACATGGCAATCATCTTGTAAAGAAATAAAATGAATAAGGTCACCTAATTAAAATGAAATTGCAAAACACTTTCACTTGCTCACACTCATACACTCTCACATGCTCACTTGCTCCCACATGCTCACTTGCCCTCACACACATGTCACACATCACTCTCACACACTCACACTCACACTCTCACACACTCTCACCCACGGACACACACACCCACTCACTCCCACATGCATACACTCTTGCACACACATGCACAAGAGGACAAGGAGGACAAAAAAGCAAGAGGGAGCTGGTTTTTCAGAGGAGGTAGAAAGTGGAGCGGCTGGTGCAGAGAAAGGAGAGAGTGGCGTGGCTGGAGATGGCAGAAAAAGCAGGGGACCGTGAGCAGTAAGTGGAGTGGCTAGAAGTTGCAGGAAAAGTAAGAAGAAAAAGGAGCAACATGGCAGAAAAAGGGAGGTGGGCTGGAGTATAAGGGAGAGAAGACCTCGGCTGGGAAAAAGGGAGCTGAAGAGAAGAGAAGAGAAGAGAAGAGGGAGAAAGAAGGGAGAAACAACGCTGAAGAGAAGAGGGAGAGAACCACGTAACCGAGAAAGAAAAAGAGTTGAAGAGAAGAGGGAGAGAATAAGAGAGAAACCGAGAGAAAAATGAGAGCTAAAGGGGAGAAGCAGAAACCGAGAGGATAAGAGAGAAACCGAGAGGAAGAGGGAGCTGAACGAAACCAGAAAACGAGACAGCAACGTGAGGGAGAAAACAGAAGAGAAAACGAAACCAGAAACCGAGAGGGAGAGAAGCTAAACAAGAGGTAGAAACCGAGTGGAAGAGAGAGGGAGTCGTGGTGCAGAAAACAAAAGAGAAAATCAAACCAGAAACTGAGAGGGAGAGAAGCTGAAGCAACATCCAAACCGTGGAGAGAAAAGGAGCTGAAGTTCAGACAATCCGAGGAGTAGAAAATGGAGAGTTGGATGCCAAGATGATGAGCAGAAACAAGGAGGCCTGAATGCAAAACAAAGTGGCAGCAAAAGGATTGATAGAGGCTGAACCATGGAGGAGAAAAAACTCTGTTTTGAGCCCAGAAAACAGAGGTAAACAGAGGAGAATTTAGGGAGCACAAGGAAGAAGAGAAAGTGTAGAGCGGAAGGGAAGCTTTCAGCCTTTGCCTTCCAGCCGAGGAGCAGAGACACATGAGCACTTCCAGCCAGAATTTCTAGTGCTGAAACCAACCAGAATTTCCAACGCTGCCCAACGAAGTGTTGTCCGCCATTTCTACTTGCTTCCAGCCGAGACCAGCCACTTTGGGACTGTTGGAGGACCATCTACCATAGGTGAGTGAGGAGGAGAAGGCCATTCTTCATTGGAGCACAAGGGAGAGGCTGAAAGCGCACAGGTATGGTTGCATGGGCTGCTTGGCCAATTTTTCTGCATTCATGTTACTATTCATACGAGTTGCTTCAAGATAATCTCATGCATTCTACATTGTTCATGCGTTTTGATATAAGGTGCTACTGTTCATTTGCCTAAACTTGTTTTAATGTTGTTTATTACCATTGTTTAAACATTAACTTTGATTAAATATTGCTATTACGCATAAAATTATCGTGTGAGAATTTTGTTCTCCTTGATTACCGGGGATTATGTGAGATGTTAATCTCCTTAAATCCTTGCAATTAATTAAATAATTGGAAGGCAACAATAATATTAATGAAATATTATTGAAAGAATGGTCAAAAAATAAGTGAATGATAATTAAGAAATATTGCTATCACGCAAAAAATTATCATGTGAGAATTTTATTCTCCTCGATTACCGGGGATTATGTGAGATATTAATCTCCTTAAATCCTTACAATGAATTGAATAATTAAAAAGCAATAATAATATTAATGAAATATTAATGGATGAATGGTGAAAAATAAGTGAATGATAATTAATAAATATTGTCATTACGCATAAAATTATCGTGTGAGAATTTTATTCTCCTCGATTACCAGGGGTTATGTGAGATATTAATCTCCTTAAATCCTTACAACTAGTTGAATAATTGAAAAGTGATAATAATATTAATGAAATATTAATGAATGAATGGTGAAAAAATAAATGAATGATAATTAAATATTAATTTTGATTAAATCATAATAATAATCATAATTAAAATATTTGCTTTAATGAACTGTTTCCCATTATTTGTAAAATTATCATGTGAGAATATTGTTCTCCCCGATTACCTGGGATCGTGTGAGATTTTAATCTCCTTAGATCCCTGAAGTTAGCATACCTTTGTTTTTTTAAAAAAAAGAATAATAAATAATAAATAATTAAAAGATTTGCTTTAATTAAACATTTTCCATTATTTACGAAATTATCGTGTGAGAATATCGTTCTCCTCGATTGCGTGGGATTATGTGAGGTATTAATCTCCTTAAATCCCTATAATTAATTCAAAAATAATAATAATATTAATGATAATAATAACAATACAAAAAAAAATGGACAATAATTAAATATTAACTTCGATTAAATATTTATACAAAATGAATCGTGTGAGAATACTTTTCTCTCCTCGACTTCTCGGGCTCGTGTGGGATTTTAATCTCTATAGAACCCAAAAATTAGCATATATTCGTTAAAAAATAAATAGATAAATAAATAAATAATAGCACTTGAATTAAATTATTTACTAATAATCAATAATAATAATAATCAATATTCACCAACAATAAATTCAAAAATTCAAAAAAAATATATATTCCTTTCGTTATAAATTATGCATTAATTCCCGAAATATAAACTCCCAAAACTCAAAAATAATAATAATAATAAAATTGACAA
The DNA here is from genome assembly GCA_037074485.1 of Delonix regia. Lineage (NCBI taxonomy): Eukaryota > Viridiplantae > Streptophyta > Magnoliopsida > Fabales > Fabaceae > Delonix > Delonix regia. Next base: position 29,398,444 of record CM073451.1, read on the forward strand.
AAAAAAATTAAAAGAGAAAATATGAAGAGGTCAGGAGAACGAGGTTAATCAGATTGTAGTGAATTAAAACATACAAACCAAATTCCAATTCTGTTTTGTTTACAATGATCTGTTTTAATTAAAATCCTCATATTCTCATCACAAATCAAAAACCACCAACCCACAAAACATGCCTTTTGGTTGAACTACGTGGACTTTGATCCCTATCGCAGGGTACGTAGGCCCTAGGCTCTCATTCTAGGTCAAGTCCGCCCTTTGTAAATATCTATCAGTTTGCATGTATTCTTGCTTTTTTTGTCTCCTATGTCTAACATGCATCCATGTCAATAAAAGGGTAATTGAGATTAATTAAAGGCCATATTCTATTTCAACTGACTAGTTTAAGGTAACAGTCCTTATGGGCGGGTGTTGTGGGGTGCCTAACACCTTCCCCACACTCAAATAGACTCTCGAACCCATCTCTGATTTCGCAGACCATTTCGCCTTTTTCGTTTTGTTTTAAATTGGTTTTCCAAAGTTTTCCATTAAAAATTTTGGTGGTGACTCCAAATAAATTGATTTTCAAAATTCCATTTTTGGGAATCGATTTTTAAACTTTTTATTCTATTTCGCCGAAAGGTCGGTTACGACAACAGGTATGAGATATTATGACATATTCGGTAAATGGATATGGGTATGAGACATTGAGATGTATTTAGTGTGGGGATACATGTTTATATGCTTGGTGTTTATTATGGCCCTATGAGACAATGTCTAATGCAGTGATAACAAATGCAGTTATGTGTTAAAACATGGAATGATGATCATGGTTCTTCTTTTATACCCACTCCATTTAAGTTTTAAGTTTTAGAAATAGTGTTTTACTTTATTGAATTTCAATTTCTTTACTTATATATATTGTGAAAGTTCTAATGCCTTTGATGTTTCCCCTTTTGTTTACTTTGATATTTATGCAAACACTTAGGCAGTGGTAGACTTACTCCTCTTTCTAACATTTTATAGATTAGTAGGTAATAAAGTGAGCTTACTTTAAGAATTTTCTTATTTCCCTAATCTTTTGGTATGTCATTTTGGGTTAATCATAGTGCAAGTTTGACTCCAAGGTAGTGGCTACTAAATCTCAGGTTGTTTGGGTTTATAAATATTATGAAGTGTTGTCATCCTTATGTAGGCTATTTCTTTACTATACTAAATATATACTTTGGAACATTATTAAGCTAGTTTGTTTGATATCATTGTGATGCTGTTGAAATATGACTAGTTGTGCAAATTTGGAAATCATTGAATTTTTGGGGAGAAATGCTACCAGATTTTAGGCAACCTCTAAGTAATTTCATTAAATTATATTTTAAAGTGTGTTTAATGTGTATTATTGATATTTTATGAACTTTGTAAGGGAGTTTCCTTAGGCTTGCTAGGGTAGGTTGGTTTAGCTTATACACTGGTTATGACTGATGATTTTGGGTCATGACATGATGATAGTAAAATTGGGAGCTTAAGCAATCTTAGAACCAAGACATATAACAAGTACAACTTTTTAATTCTAATCGATTAAGAAAGTGAACCTTGACCTTCATGAGGAAATCAATAGATAAGAAATGAGTAAGGAATGGGTTTTACAAAGTAATTAAATTTACTTAGAAGGATCAATTTCTGACTTAAGGCATCAAGGTTTCCTTACTTTGCATTTTTGGGTCACAAGGATTTCTTTTGTAGTTTAGTGTTTTTGACTTTATACATTTTCCTTATGAAAATAATTTTTATTGAATATTCTAGTGCCCTAGCATAAACTTCTTGAAATTTATAAACCTTACATTTTTTGTATCCCTAAAATATTTTGAAGACTATGGATATGATGAAATTTTATTAAGCATTTGCTTAAATATTTTGACTTTCTGAATGGCTCTAATTTTGGATATATAAATCACTATGATTTTGTACTTTTGAATTATTTTAATTGTATAATTGTATAATTCTATAGTATTATAATTATGCATTTCTAAAATACTTTGATTCTAGATTTATGAAGTTCTTTGATTCGGGATTTGTGAATTCCTTTAATTGTGGATTTTTTATTTTCCTTAATTATGAATTTATGAAGTATTAGGTTAAGAAGACAATTTGATATTGAATTACAAAGTGTTGTATCTATATTTTTAAAGTATTGTTTTTAGGAATCCATCTAACAAAGAACCCTGTAGCTAATAGTAGTAGGCGTTAGCCATGGAGCACAATGATCTAAAACCCAACTAGCAAAGTTGTTGTTAGCCTTATGTGTTGGCCACCACACATGGACCTAAACTAATTTTTGTGAGCTATATGCTTTATATCTATAATTATTTACCTTTTGTGAGTTGTGTGCTCTATGTATGAGATTACTAATTTTGGTGAGCTATGTGCTTTATATCTTTGGTTATTTGCCCTTCGTGAGATGTGTGCTCTGCGTATAAGAATAATGATTTTTATGAGCTCTGTGCTATATATCTGTGGTTATTTATTCTTCGCAAACTATATGCTCTATGTTTGAGATTACCGATTTCTGTGAGCTATATGCTTTGTATCTGTAGTTATGTACCCTTTGCAAGCTATTTGCACTACATCTAAGATTAGTAATTTTTGTTGCGATGTGCTCTAAATCTGTGGTTATTTATCCTTTCCAAGTCATGTGCTCAACGTATGTACATTGTTTTGGTTATGATTAAATGCTTCTTATTCTGTTGTGTTAAATTATTCTCATTTATTTATTTGATTCATAATTGGCGATTTGATCATGTTTTGATTTCACAATTTTACACTGACAATGTCTTTATTTAAATTATGAAAATAAATATTAATTCTCATTCCTCATGGATGACATGGTAAGTTTTCTGTTTATAAAAAAAAAAAAATGAAATATTGGAGCCCTTGGCTTGTCCCTTCTTGGGATAACTATTATTATTTACTCACTGAGCATTGTCAGTTGCTCTTATCTTTTCTATGTTTTTCAGGGAGTTGTACTTACTAGGAATTCCTTTTATAGTATAAAGTCAATTAAAGACCTATTGGTGAGCTTTGCATGTTGTTGATAATTACCATATTATTTGCATTCTGGAAGCTCCTATTGTAATAGATAGGGATTTAGTGATAGTGTTGTATATTTGGGATTGTATGCTTAAATCCTTTTGTGAGAGCAGAACACTCTTTCTACTAGTTTATATGTTTTTTTGTTGTGAAAATTTTGGAAGTTAAGGTTTGAGAGGGGATTTTGCTGAAATTCCACGCGATAGTCAAATAGTGAATATTATGCTTATGGATCAATTAAAAATTTAGTATTTAGTGAATTGGTATAATTTTGTACGTGCCTTCTTGTAGATTGTTTGTCATGTATCGGTTCATAGATATTAAAGTTTAATGTGCCAGTCACATTTCCTTAGTGAATAACATAAAAAAATATATATAATTTAATTTAAAAATTATATAGCCATCTATAATAATTATATGTGTTGTGATATGATTGAAGAACTACATACTCATCTTATTTCAAATTTTTTTCATTAATACATTATAAGTGTATAGTTAACATATGATAACATAAAATTTATAAAATTTAATTTAAAAAACTACACAAATGTCATGATATAATTGAATAATTATATATATACTTGTCATGTTTTAATGGAAGAGCAATATAGTAAAAATATAAAGAATTGCATATATTATTTTTATTCATAAAATATTCTTATGAGAAGGATATTGTAGTTAAAGTGGAATAAATTTTGAGTTATTTAAAGGAATTGTTAATTTGAAAATACTTCCACTAGACATATATGGTTTCTCATACACACATATACATCTATATAGAATTAGATTTGCTTCATCTTGCTTTTCTTTTCCTTAATACATTTAGGCTAGGCTTTGACAATGCAAGCTAATGAAACCCAACAAGGTTAGCCTTGTAGGCCCTAAGGCCAACAGTGCATTCATTTGGCCTTTGATTTTCCATAAATCTTCATTAATATCCATTTCCTATCACCAATGTCTAAAAATAGATCATTAGTACATGGGGATTACACTTTTGCTTTTAGGCTTTACACCTTCGCAAAGCATGTTTCTCTCAAGCTTCCATCATTCGCTTGTATAGGGATTTGGACTTGATCATCCATATTCCTCCCTCTTTCACTCTACAATCAAATGCCAACCCAATAATAAGTTTACCACAATGCTTATATAGATTATCAACTTGCTAAAGAGGATGAAATTTTATGTTTAAAATCTTTTAGGTTTGTGCAGAACCAACACATGTATTTGCTAATTATTAACAGTTTCAAATTTATAGTGTGCCTCATCCTTATTAAGCATTTTCTTTTTCCTTATGCATTTAGACAAATTTTTAAAAAATTAAAATGAATTGCATTAACCTAATAAGAAGAATGATTTTTTTTTTCTTATTAATATATGCAATTTGAGTAGAAAAAAGATTTTCTAAAAGTTGGTTTATTTAGAGTGATATTACTATTGTTTTTATTACATAATTTAATTAATCATTAAAATTTAGATTACAAATTAAATTAATAACTAATGACTGCAACTTTCATCATACTATATGCTATTATTTTTATTCAATTTGCAAGCAAAGTTTAGACTTGTTAGGGATGTTTAAGCAAGGAATATATGTTCTTGTGATTTTAATTAAATATAAGGCTTAAAGTTTATGTGTTAGTTACATGATTCATGACTATTTTAGTACAAAGAAAGATTCTCATTGAAAAGAAATTTGGAGACACTTCCATTAGACAGATATGAATTTTTATATATAGTATTTATCTATATCTATCAGACAAGTTAACAGTGAAGGGAAAAACATTTTACACAATGGAAGAGATTCACAAAAGGTATATGTATTATAGTTATGCATGTAAACCAACCCAATTTTTTACAACAAACCATCATAATAGTAACAATATTATAGGCAGTCATACAGTAGTTGTTATTTGCACTTTAAGTCAGCTCAAGCCATCAGCTAGTTACTATTGTTGGAAGAAATTAAATAAGAGATAGTTCTTAATTTAGATTATTAATAGATAAGCAAATTTTATAATATTCATGGAAATTTCCCATTTAATATGTTATCTTACTGGGAATTTTTTAAACAAAAATTCTTTACTTAATAAAAGGAAAGAAGGCAATGCACTTGGGGCAATATTAAATTTAAATAACTGGGAAGAAGAAAGTTTAAGAAGCCTTATATATTAGCTAAATGAACATAAAACTTGAGATTTAGGTAGGCATCAATGGTTAAGCCTTACCCATGCAAATCAAAGAGTCCAAGTTCAAGCCCTAGCATTTGCATCTTGATAGGATCTAGCCATGTGTCCCATAAGAGAAATTACTAGAATACTTATATTTCTTCCTCTTTTACATCCATTCTCCCTATCCCACATGAGTGTCATTCTTTATTCCTCCTTGGTTTTGCGTTGATAAGCTTCACCACTGCCATCTCACTTGATTTTGGACACCACTAGTGACTCTCTGGTGTACTATAGGGCAGAAAATGCCAAAAGTTTCTGGCACTACGTGGTCTGACTTAGGGCACAATTTCAAAGGAAAATTGGTTTGATTTGGTAAGTTTTATTCTAAATTTCATTAGGGCTTTGTTTCATAAGTGCATCTCAAACATTTCTCTCTTAATTCCTATTATTAATTTCAAGTTATGGCTTCAGAATTCAAAGCCCCTTTTCTATTGTATGAACTCACACTAGTAGAGGTTTGAATCACAAACTAGACCTCGATTTTAAGTTATTTTGTTGAATTTCTTTCAGGGTTTTAATCTTAAGTAAGATTTGAACAATTCCCATATGTCACTTTGATATTTTGATCACTAAATTTAAAACCTCTCATTCTTGGTAGGGAGTTGAAGTGTGTAAAGTAGTGGAATCAGAAAAATTCTTGATCCTCTAGCTTTAGTAAACTCAGGAGGTGGAATTAATGTTGCTGATTGTTGCCACTTTGAGTGGTAAGTCACGTTGTGAATTTTTCTCAAGTTTATCTTAAATTCCATTGTTGTAAGAGGAAGTTTAATGAAAAAGAGTGCAATTGAAGTAATTATTATTATTAAATAATTACCTTGGTTATGATTGGTATGATTTTTTAGCCATTGGATGAGATAGGCAACTTAAGAGCTTAGTAGAATGGATTAATTAACCTGTTTTTGGCATGTTTAAACCTTCAAAGTATTAACATAAATAATGATGATTGGTTAGTGAGTTTAATGTCATTCATATGATAACAACTTCAAAATCTTATGTTAAAGATAATTCCATTAATGGGAATTGGAAGTGGTGGAACTAGCAAGTTTTGAAGTCCTAAACTTGTTGTATATGTGTGTCTACATTGTTGGACTTAATGGCAATTAAATTCTCAATTGGTGGAAATTATTTGAACTTATGGGCATAAGGGCATTAACCAAACCTTGGAATTCTTTTAGTGTAAATTATTGGTGTTGGTTATTGGTGAAAGATTGGAAACTTTGAACTTATGGACCATGTAAGCTCCCGAAGCTTTTTCTAAGTGTATATGCTTGTATGCACCGGTTATGGCAATTAAAATCATTAAGGTGAATAATGGTGACTGACCGAACCCTTATCATTAAGGTGTCAAAAGCTAATACCAAATACAAAAATGCACTATAGTGGTGAATTCCAGGTCGTGTTCACTTCAAGGAGCTTAATTTGTTCCTAGGTAATATGAATGTAAAAATATATGAAGAAATGGGAAAAACCAAGGTTTTGTCTTTAACTTTATTAACTTGGTTAAAGTTGAATAAAACACAACAAACTGTAAATATGTTTTAGATTTTTGTTATAAAATGCGGATTGACAAAATAATTGAATGAGTGAATGAAAATAATTGGGTTTAAATGCAAATGATGATAAAATGCCCATTGGAGGTTCAATTCGGCCTTCCTAACTTCCAAAAGATAAATGAGAGCTTCCTTAGAAAACCATGTCCACAAGTGGTTTGAAATACCATTCAAACACTAGGTAAATTAATTTGTTTATGACACCCTTAACCTAAAGGCTTACAACAACATTAACTACCTTCTTTATTGCACTAATGGGAGATTAATGTAAATATATGAGGACAACTTGAGCAACTTAACCAAGTGCTACCAAGCTAATACAATCAAACATAAGATATATTAGATTATACCAAACCCAATACTTTTACAATCAAATGTAGCAATAATCCTTACAAAACACACATCAAAGCATAAATCTCATAATCCAATCCATAATATAGAAGTTATAGTAGTATGCTTCAGCCTATAAATGTAGTCAGAATAATCTAACCAAGATATATTGAATACAAAGCTAGGCAAGATGAAAAATAACAAGAAAAACTCCGTAGTTAATGCTCTAAGCTCTGACCTCATTGAATCTCCTCTGGGCAAGGGATGTTTAGCTACTCATGGTGATAAGTAATGCTTCCCCAAGCTCTAAATCTCCAAGAACATCCATGGAAGAGCAAAAAATGGTGAAAGGATGAGAAGATGAGAGGGCAAAGTGAAGAAGAATAGTGTCTCGAGGTCTTCTCCCCTTCTCAAATAGCTGCCCTTTAGAAGGAACCCTATTGACTAAAAAAGGTGAGTTAGGTTGGGTTTTTGCAGCTAGGTTTAGATCTAAATGAAAAATTTTCATAGTTTGGGACAAGTTCGTTGTGGGAAAAAAACACAGTAAAGTGAGACGCAACATTTTGATGCTCTTGGGCCTTTTCTGCAATTTTTTGATTTTCCTAGTCCTTGCTTGTGATTTCTTTAAGCTTGCATTTGACTTTGACTTGTAATGCAAAACTTAAATATTGTAATATCCCATATTCTCCAAATTAATTAAATTAAGTTAAATCAATGGAAAAATTACAATTTTGCCATTACAAAGTACTTTTTGCACAAAATCACCTTTAATCCCTAATTATCGCAAAATATTATCAAAACATGCATTTAAGTGTAATAAACCCCATAAAATCCCATTAAATGACATTGAATGGTATGGTAAAAAAGGGTAAGATTAATTCCCCCACACTTAAACCTTTACACTCCTAGGCAAAGCAATCAAGTAAAAAGGATCAAGAATGCATAAAAACAAGTGGGAACCCAACAATCTCATGATGCGAAAGTAATAACTCAAATAGTCACAATCTTCAACAAGCAATAATGGTAAACTAAACTTGCAAGGCAATTAACCAAAATGCACAATTGACTAAAAGAAAGCGGTGTTTCATTAAGCTCTCATAAATTGGGTTGTTTCACTCAAATGGACTTGAAAAACATCCTACAATAAGCTTGTAGTGATTCTAAAGTCTCCATTATGAATGCAATGATGCAAAAATAAGAGAACTTTAAGGATTGTAATGTTGGAATAGGCTGGATGGAGTGAGGATGAAATGAAATGAACCTGTGCCATGCTCTTGAATATGACTTCTAAACAAACACTTACATTAATCCTCTTAAAATGCAAACTTTCATCTTCAAAACCACAAAGGAAATGCCTTATTCCAAATATCTTTCTTTTTCACTATTCTATTTCTATTATATTAACTTTTTTGCACTTTCATTTCATTCTTGAAAGACATAAATACAATAATATAATAGTAAAATGTTGTTTGAAAATTTAAGCATGTTGTGCACGCATTGATACTTGTGAAAATGAAGGCTTAATTGGGCTAGCAATGGAAATAAGTGTTTAGATTTGTGTTTTTAGAATATGGTGTAAGAAAGGAATACCTTTATCCTATCCATTACATTAATGCATATAAAGCTTTGACAAAGAATTAAGACAAGCTTTAGAGAATGTAAAACTAAGTAGACATCACTAAGGAAAGAAAAACAATAAAGCTCAAACAACTTCCAACAGGGCTCACTCTCATGTTCACTCACATAGATCAATTACTCACAAAATTAATTACGATGCATAACGTGTTACATAGATTGCAAGTCAAAGAGTGAAAATCATTTAAAAGGTTTCAACCACCATGAATGAGTTAAGAATTAAAAGGCTTTAATGCAAACATTGAAAACTTTTTCTACCATCACAAATAAATAGCAAAAATTTAAATGTGGGTTTATTTATTTATTTATTTTTAAAATGTGGTGGAAACTCATGGGATAAATTTTAACATGAAATCACAGTGCCAGAGAGACATAGGAAAACTTGCTTCCTTTTATTAAATTCTTTTATTTTTCAAAAAGCGGTGTTGGTCGGGCCTAACTTATATGTTTGCCATGGCAAACAACACAGAAAAGGGATATGTAGTTAGAAGTATTTTGCCATGGGAAAGAATGTTCTTTGTCGTGATAAACTACAAAGAAAGTTTGATTAGTTTTTGAAAACGATAGCTCACCATGGCAAAAACTAGGTTTTGCTATGGTGAATTGCACAACAAGCATAGTTTTCTATTTTTGGTTTATGAAAATTCTTTTCTAAATTTAGCTCATGCAATCATAATGATTCACAAGTATCCAATATCGAATGCATGGTTCAGCAAAAATTCATGGTTAATAGACATCAGCTTACCAAAGAAAAGGGGCTACATTTGCAACACAAAATAGAAATCCAAATATAAAATATAGTTTCAATAATCAATCCCTCCCCCACACCTAAACTTGGCATTATCCTTAATGCACAAGGAAGAAAATTTTGAAAAAGAATAGAGATGAAATAAGCAAAGTAATCAAAGAAAACAACAATAAGCATAAAATATATTACATGAGGTCCACTAGTTCAAGCATAGGCTATCAGTAGCCAAACTACAAAGATTATCCATAATCTCTAGGTCTCTAGCGAGATTAACAAGTTTGATCACAAATACGAAACATAAAAAGAATTTGAAACATAAGAAAATAAATAATGTAGAACAAATAGCTCCCTACCCTACTACTCTGTGGGCTGATCATCTTGAGGCTCATCCCTAGTTGGGTCCTCACTAAGTCTGACTCTTATTGACTAGCTTTGAGGGAAGCTAAAAACTAAGATGTTAAACCATAAGAATATCCACTTCCCTCCAATAAACATCCATCTTTTTTCTGTGTCAAGCCTCCTTTTCGAACCGCAATTGTAGACGAACAATGCCCAGTGAAAGGCATGTAAAAGTCACTATATAACTCTCTTTCTTAACTTGTTCCTCTGCCTCAATATTTTCATCAACCTCTAAGGAGTCCTCTTAGGTACTAGGCCTTGTCGGTCCTTTACCTTTGGTGTTTACAACTTTGTCATACTTCAAGACTAGTAAGGGTTGAAATCTGTGATGTCACTGTCAAATTTTGGGACTTCAACTACCTTATACATATCCAAAATCATATGCAGAAAGATCAAGCTTTAAGCCTTCCTTTTGCTATGAATAGCTTCATACAAGGTATCCAAAATCAAGTCCTCCAATTTCACAGGCCACTTTGTCATCAAGAGATAGATTAAAAGCACGGTATTTTAGGGGACTTGGCTAAAGTGTAATGTAGGGTAGACATTAGAGGTAATTAAATGAAGCCAAGTCTTAGCATCTTGGTAAAGGTCACTATACTTAAGATAGCTCTGGCCTCTATATGGTTGAGTCCATTCAATGAGCTCATCTCTTACAGTGGTAGTGATGTCATCATAGGGGAAATTGGCTCTATATGCTAGGATGGCTTTGTATAGGCGGTTTGGGATATCAGGTAGCCAATAAAACCTCTTAATATTAACAATTGAAAAGCAATCTATAAGCACATCCCTAAAGGAAATGTTTCTAGGGGAGTAGAATCTAGCATTGGCATAAAAGTGTCTTACAAAAGTATCATTCCCCCAACCCATGGGTTGGATCATCCTAGTGAGTTTAACAGTTTTAAACTACACATAGAAGGAGACATCCCTACCAGGCTCAAATCTCCTATCTTAGAAGAATCACTTATTGTTAATCTCCACCTAAATTTCCTCATAAGACAACTGATGTGGAATGAAGGACTGTTTGGGGGCCATTTAATATGCAATTTAAGCACAACAAACACAATACAAACAATTGAACAATAAACAACCAAAGAAGAAAAGACTAATCACCCTACCCCTACTCTACATAATGCCTAATCACTACCTCACCAAAAAGCAAAAAGAAAAATGAAGAAAATTGCCTGAAGAAAACTAAACTAAGAAAGGGAAAGAATGAGGCATGTGTGTGGGCAAGAAGGGGAAATAGAAGGGAAGCAGGAAAGAGGAGGAGGACGAAAGGGTAAAAGGGGTGGTGAAATAGTGGGTGGCTGGCGATGAAGGAAATGGAGAGAGAGGGTGACAAAAGGAGTGAGGAAAGGGAGAGAAAAGGGATCAAAGGCTGAGTGAGGGGAGGGAGACACCAAGGTAGTGCTATAAAGAAGGAGGAGTGGTGGAAGGTTAGGTAGTGCTTCATCGAAGGGTGAGTGAAGGGACGGAGGTCACAGCGAAGGGGGAAATGTGTTTGGGTCAAAGATCACTATGTTTTAACTTAAAAACTAAGACTAAAACTTTTTTCCACCCTAGCATAGACGTTTGCCACAGTGAACAACACATAAAAGAAAGAATATTACTAAGAAAAACTTTTTCACCACAGCGAACTACCTATTTTGCTGTAGCAAACTACACAAAGAAAAAGAATTCACATACATAAAATGTTAGTTGTAGTGAATGACTTATTTTGCCACGATGAACTATACAAACTATAGCTTCCTAGAAAAAGGATCTTCATAGCAGCAAAAACTCTCATTTACCGTACTAGAAATACATTAAAAAATAATGAAAAGCATGTATATCACAAACAAGTTAATTACAAACTAGATAGAAGAATCAAAACAAACTCATTACATGCATTACAAGTTTCAAGAGTCATGGAGCAATCAAATGGATAAACTATCAAAGTAAATAAAGTTACTCCTACTTTACTGAGGAGGCTGCCTCCTTCACACTTATCTTATAATCAAAGTTTAACAAGAATATTACCAGTAAATTCAAAATGATAAGAGATAAGAAAAGGAAAGAAATAACCTAAGGTTACAATTCTAGTTCCTTGAGCTTATTCTAGTCAAGCTTCAACAGTTGACCATTCACTACTTGCTTTATTCCATCCATGTCATCTACGAGCTTTATGGCACCATAGGGATGAACTTTTTATGATAGTGAAAGGTCTATTCCACCAGGTTTTCAACTTGTCGTCCTTGAACTTCAAATGAGCTTTGAACTTAAGTACTTTATCTCCAGCCTTGAAATGCTTCCTCCGGATGCCTTTGTCATGAATTTTTGTGGTTTTCTCCATATACATCCCTGAGTTCTCATATGCTTCGATTCGTAGCTCATCTAACTTATGAATTTGTAGCTTTCTCTCTTTACCAAAGACCTTTAAATCTATATTGCACTTTCTTAACGCCTAATAAGCTTTGTGTTCCAAACATAGGGAGATGACATGCTTTGTCAAATACCAAGTGGTATGGGGACACCCCTATAGGTGTCTTGAATGCAATCTGGTAAGCCCTCAATTTTGTGTTGCAATCCTATCGTAAGGGTTACACAATCTTCTCTAATATCTATTTAATCTCTCTATGGGAGACCTCTGCTTAGCCATTTGTTTGTGGGTGGTAGCCTGTAGAGATTTTATGTGTCACCCCATATTTAGCAAGTACACTATTGATAAGCTTATTGCAAAATTAGGTGCCCTGGTCACTCATTATAGCCCAAGGAAACCCCAACTTACAGAAAATATTTAACTTGACAAATTTAGATATGGTTTGAGTCATCTTTTCTGGTGGGGATGGCTTTTATCCATTTAGACAAATAATCAACTACTAAAAAAATATGGAAAAATCCATTAGAGGACAAGAAAGGACCAATAAAATCAATTCCCCATACATTAAAAAGCACATAAAACAACATGGGTTATTGTGGCATTTTGGGTCTTTAACTCAACCCCCCCAAAAATGTTAACATTTATCACAAGCTTTATAGAAATTAAAGGAGTATTTGAAAAGGGTGGCTAAAAAAACCCATGGTTTAGAATTTTCCTAGCTATTATCTTAGCATTAAAGTGCCCCTACATGATAAGGCATTGCAAACAGCAAGGATGTGCTCTTGTTCTTCCTTCGACATGCATCTCCTTATGATTTTCTCCCCACACATTCACCACAAGTATGGTTCATCCCAAACATAGTATTTTGCCTCACTTTGAGCTTCTATGCCTGAAAAGCAGACATAGAAGGAGGTGTCACTTTACTCATTAAATAATTAACAATATGAGCATACCAAGGCTCCCTAAGAGTAATGACACATAACAATGAATTAGGAAATGAATTAAAAGTGAAATCACAATGGTCCACTCCCTTAGTAACAATAAGTAGATAGCTCAGATGGTCTACTACGTGGTTTTCAGCTCCCACTCTATCTTTGATTTATGTGTGAAACTCTTGAATGAAGAGAGCCCACCTAAGCAATCTTGGCTTAGAAAGTGGCTTTTTGAAGAGGTACCTTATAGCTACATAGTCAATAATAACTATAACTTTAGAGTTATACAAATATGGCCTAAACTTTTCTAGAACGAAGACAATGACAAATAATTATTTTTCTATCATGGTATAATTGACTTGTGTTGTGTCTAGTGTCTTTGAAGCATAAATGATGACTCTAGAGAGTCAATCCTCCTTTTGACCTAACATAGCTCCAACAGCAAAATTAGAAACATTGCACGATAGTTCAAAATGCAAATCCCAGCTTAGCTTTCAACATATCAAAAGCAACCATACTTGTATCATTGAAATCAAATTCTTTTTCTTTTTGTAACAGTTGTGAAAGTGGACAAGCAATTTTACTAAAGTCTTTAAAAAATCTCTTATAAAACCCTGTATGACCCAAAAGTGATTAACTTCCTTAAGATTAGTGGGATATGGGAAGGTGGAGATTACTTCTATTTGGCTCTATCCACTTCTATTCCTTTGCTAGAAATTAGATAACCTAAAACTATTTCTTAATTGACCATAAAATGACTTTTTTCAAAATTTTAAAAAAGGTTATTTTCAATGCACCTTTGCAAAACCCTTTCTAGACCAATTAAGCATGAGTCAAATGAGCTACCATAAACTGTGAAGTCATCCATAAAGACTACCATACTTTACTCTAAGAAATCACTAAAAATGGCCATCATACAACTTTAGATAGTCCCTGGAGTGTTACACAATTCAAATAACATGCATCAAGGAAATAATAATGGGATTTTTCGGCAACCCTCTTGGGCATTTGATCTATGAAGGGAAGGAGAAAATGGTCATTACGTGTGGCTTCATTAAGTTTCCTATAATCTATGCACACACACCATACATTTTGGACTCTAGTTGTGATCAATTCATCCTTGTCATTTTTAATAATAGTCACACCACTCTTCTTAGGCATAACCTAAACATGGCTCACCCACTCACTATCAAAGATAGGGTAAATGATGTTAACATTAAGAAGTTTGGAAACTTCCTTCTTCACTATGTACAAGATGAGGGGATTCAGTCTTCTCTGGGGTTGAACCTAGATTAAATAGATATTTCAAGGTGTGAGAGGAAATAGCATAAGATAAGGACTTAGTAAAGGTAGGAATGTAAATGGCCCTTAAACTAGGTTGTCATCTTTGACGCAAGTGAGATGGTGAAGTGGCTTGAAGTTAGTCACCATTCATCAATCAAAAATTTCTATTCACAACTATCGTAACGGACCTTTCGGTGGAATAAAATAAAAGTGTTTAAATTGATTCCCACAAACGAATATTGAAAATCAATTTATTTGGAGTTGCCACCAAAATTTTTAATGGAAAACTTTGGAAAACCAATTTAAAATAAAAAGAAAAAGGCAATATGGTCTACAAAATCAAAGATGAGTTCAGGAGTCTATTTGAGTGTGGGGAAGGTATTAGACACCCCACAACACCCGTCCATAAGGACGGTTACCTTAAACCAGTCAACTGAAATAGAATATGACTTTTAAATTTGTCTCAATTACACTTTTATTGACATGCATACCTGTTAAACAAAGGAGACAAAACAACAAGAATGAAAGCAAACAAATAGATATTTACAGAGGGTGGACTAGACCTAGGATGAAAACCTAGGGCCTACGTACCCCGTGATAGGGATCAAAGTCTACGTAATTTGACTAAAGGGCATGTTTATTGGTTGATGATTTGTGAATTTTGTGATGAGTACATGAGGGTTTCAATTAAATGGATTTTCATAAACAAAACGTAATTGGGATTTGGTTCATTTGTTTTAATTTACGACAACCTAATTAATCTAACCCTTTTGACCTCTTCATTTTTCTTTCTTTTTAATTTATTATTTTTTTATTTTTGGGATTTTAATCTTTATTTTGAAATTTAAATAAAATGAAATTATTATACAGAACGAATTTGGTCACGTAAAGAAAAGATATCATTTAATTAAGACATTTATTTTGGTAATATTGTTATTATTGTTATTATTATTTTATAAAAAATATGTGCTGATTTTGGGGATCCAATGAGATTAAAATCTCACATGACCCCATGCAATCGAGGAGAATAATATTCTCACACGATAATTTCGTAAATAATAGAAGGTATTTAATTAAGGTAAATGTTTAATTATTATTATTTTTAGAACCACTGTGTACCAAATTTAGGGATCTAAAGAGATTAAAATCTCACATAATCCTAGGTAATCAAGGAGAACAGAATCCTCACACGATAATTTCATAAATAATGGAAAATATTTAATTAAACTAAATATTTAATTATTATTTTTACAACAAATGTGCTAATTTTAAAGATCTAAGGAGATTAAAATCTCATATGATCTCATGTAATCGAAGAGGATAAAATCCTCGCATGATAATTTCATAAATAATAGAAAATTATTTAAATAAAGTCAATATTTAATTATTATTATTTTTAAAACAAATGTGCTAATTTTAAAAAGATCTAAGGAGATTAAAATCTCACATAATTTCATGCAATCGAGGAGAACCAAACCCTCACACGATAATTTCATAAATAATGGAAAATTATTTAATTAAATTAAATATTTAATTATTATTATTTTAAAAACAAATGTGCTAATTTTAAAAAGATCTAAGGAGATTAAAATCTCACATGATCTCATGCAATCAAGGAGGACAAAATCCTCACACGATAAATTCCTAAATAATGGAAAATTATTTAATTAAATTAAATATTTAATTATTATTGTTTTGTATTATTATTATTATTATTTGCAACGTATGTATTAATTTTTTTCTAAGAGGATCGAAATCTCACACGATCCCATACACCCGAGAAAAATAATATTCTCACTCGATGACTTTCTTAGAACCTTGTTTATAAAGCCAAAAATTAATCACATATTGACATAAAAATAAAAATAATAATGATAATAATAATAATAATAATAATAATAATAAAAGCATTAGCAAGAATGGAAGCATCTCCACGCCTATATATATATATATATATGTATACACCTATATGCATCTATATATATCCATACACATATGTATATATATATATATATAAACACATATATAATAATATATATAAACATGATAAAAGAGAAAGCTAGCATCAGGAAAAGGCATCAAGAAGAAAGGAAGCATATATATGTACACACACATATATATATACACATATATATATATATATATATATATATATAAACACATGTATAATATATATATATATATATATAAGCAGGATATGAGAAGAATGAAAGCATATGGAAGCAAAAAAAGCACTTCCCCACTTTTATATATATATATATATATACACTTATATGCATCTATATATATGCATGCATATATATATATATATAAACACATGTGATATACAAGTATGATAAGAAGAGAAAAAAAAAAAAACTTCAGGAAGAAAAGAGCATACTCTCTCTCTTTCTCTCCTCTTCAAGGTACCCTCGGCATTGTTGCACGATAACACGTGGGTCATTCTCTCTTCTCCTCCCTTCTTCTTTCTCTCTTCTTTATGGTCTCAGCATTCTTGACCTTTTGGTACAATCTCTTCTCCCATGCATATAACCTCTCCACTGAGGAACTATGACTACCATTCCTCCTTCGTCACTGACCTCGACAAAAGTGGTGGCGACTGTGCAAACGGGTCCCAGAAATCCTATGCAGAAGATGACACCGGCAGCGACAGAGTAGGGGAGGCCATCATTAAAGTCAATGTATCATAACTCGAGCTCATTGGGGGTAACGGATGTGGCATCTGCATTCGAAGAGGTGGAAATGGGCTGATCAGTCGCGGCTCCAGAGGAAGATAGTGATGCAGAACAAGGTTGTGGTGGTAGTGGATGGTGGTCTTTGCATTGGCAAACTGAAGCAGAGCAAATCCTGTACCATAAGGTGAGTGTATATACATAACATGTGACGCAGAAAAAGCATGCCTTGCTTGAACAAGTTGCTTCATGTATCACTTTATTACCTTGCAACGCGACACTGTTTCTTCTCACTCAAGCTTGGAATCGCAGCAACCCCTTCTGCATTTTTTTTTTTGGCCTCAGATTTTTCTTCCCTGTCTTCTTCCTTTGTTTACCCTGTTTATAGAGCTTGAAATAGGGCCCTCTTCCTTGCCTTCTTCTCTTCTTCCTTTCTTTCTTCTTCCTTCTTCTTCCTCTCCTCTCGGCACTGTCGCACTGCTCTTTCTCTCTCTATTTCTCTCAACCAACACTCTACTCGTCCTCCTCCCTCTCCTCTTCGTTGAGTTAGTGAATCATGATAGATATAACCCCAAGAGAGGTGTTGTATGATAACAACTAGACCAGCCCTGAGAATTTGAGGAGACCAGTTGCTTTAATTCTAAGTTTAACTTGGTTGTAATCACTAAAGGCTCTATTCTCTTATCATTCCTCAGTAGCTCTTTGCTTTTTCCTTTTTCTAGCCTTTTGCTCAGCTATTCACGTGAAATGGGTTGTAGCCTTATGATTTTATTTTATTTATTTTTTTTTAATTTTTATTACTATTATTATTATTAATTAATATTTTTTGAGTCTTTAATTTTCTATTTTTGTTTTGTTATATATTTTTATTTTTTTATAATTTTGCTTTAATTTATTATAATTATTCTAATTAGCTAATTTTTTTTTGTGTTTTGAGTTTATTTAATTGTCCCCCATTATTTATTTTTAATTCTAAATTTTCCCCCAATTGAAAATGTCCTTTGAAGTTTTGTCATTTTTAATTTCCTTATTTGCTTAATTATTAATTCATTGGTGTATCCATTAATTAAAAAAAATTAGGCAATTAGGGATGGGGTGTTCATAACAACCTAAGGTGTGAACACTTGTAAGTTTCTAGCTTCATTGTCCTCTATAGTGTTATCTCTCACATTGTTCAATTTGCCTGCAAAATTAGACAACAACCTTTCTCCAATGCAGTTGTTGATGCTTATAAAACGAATAGTGCTAATAAATGAATTAGTAGATGGTGGTGTTTAAGGTTGTAGGGTGTGACAAATACAATTAGCTATTGTCCAGTTAAGATATGTCACATTACTACCATAAGATAGGTATAAGGAAAATAATAGAAAGAAGAGAAAGAAGAAATATCATCATCCTCAATGGTAGCAAAGTCACAAGAGTAAGATTTAGAATTAGATAAATTGTCATTCAATTCAAAATCAGTACATGCATCATTAACAATGACATCAATAACATTAATACCCAAAAGTGAATAGTCCTCATATATGCGTTTCATCACCTCATACATGTCAAAATTAACTTTTTGATCTCCTACCTCCATAGAAATGGTGCCTTCTTTCATGCTAATCATGGTATTGGCAATCTTTATGAAAGGTTGACAAAGGATGAGAGTAGTGTAATGAGATAATTCACTAGCCATGTCAAGCATATAAAAATTTGTAGGGATTAGTAAACCTTGACTTGCACTAGGATATCCACTATGATGCCATTGGGTTTCCTAATCAATCTATCAGCTAGTTGTAGGACAACTGTAATAGGTTGTAGGCTCTTAATACCTAGTGATTTATAGACCGATTTAGGTATAACATTAATTGCTACCCCTAGATCTAGCATGGCTCCCCCTATGGTAACTTTACCTATAGTGCATAAGATGGTGAAAGATCTAAGGACTTGACACTTCACAGGAATTTACAGTTTGAACAAGGCAGAAACATTGGAACTAACTTGCACTCTTTCATTAGGTTTTAACTTCCTTTTGTGCCTGCATAATTCCTTAAAGTATTTAGCATAAGGGGGGCATTCCTGGTCAGATCTAAAAAATGGAAGGTTAACTTCTAATTTACTAAAGAAATCAATGATATCTTACACAATTTTAGAAGTAACTACATGTTTAGACATGAGGTAAGAATTAGGAAAAATAAGGTCTTGGATATTTATCTCCTTACCTTTGGGAATTAAGTCTCCCTTTTTACTTGCTTCTACTTGACCCTTGTCAATTGTTGATTTAATTGCTTGCTTTAGACTTTCTTTCTCCTTTTCTTGTTCTTCTACATGGTGAATTGCCACTTGCTCATTTTTAAGCCTTACAACTTTGCTCTTCTCTAATAATTCTATTTCTTTAAAGCTTTTAAATAGCCTCATGGAAGTGTGAGTAAGGTTTTGATTATCACTCGTATCTGCATCTTCTTCACTACCCTCATTAGCAAATCTCACTTATTTTCTACTTTGAAGATTTATAGCATTCAACAACTTCAAATTAATCACAGTGTGAAGACCCCATCCCTAACTATCTAATTATTTAATTATTAGTTCACCGATTAATTAACAATTAAGCAAATACAGAAAATTAAAATGATAAAGCCTCAAATAACATTTTCAAGTGAGGACAATTTAAAATTAAAAAAAATAAATAAATAATGGAAGAAAGTTAAATAAACTCAAAACCCAAAAATAAAATTAGCTAATTAAAATAATACATCAAAGCAAAATTATAAAAATAAAAAATATATAAGAAAAAAAATAGAAAATTAAAAAAAAACTCAAAATAAAAATTAATTAATAATAATGGTAATAATAATAAAAATAAAAAAAATAATAAAGTTGCAACGTGTATGAAATGGGAAAAGAGGACTGTGAAAGCTGAAAGCTGCAGAGAAAGGAGGGTAGAAGACATGTAGTCATGGACTGAAGAGCGTTCAGAGGAAGGGATTCTGAAGGCTGAAAGACTGAAAGGAGAAGACGTGCAATCGGCCTGATAAGAGAAGAGGGGCAGAGGACTTCTAGAAGGAAGGAGAGAGTGAAAAGACAGTAGAAAGAGGAGAGAGAGAGAGGTGCTATAGAAAGAGAAAACAATGAGTTAAGCTGAAGAGCCACAGACCGAGGAAAAAAGTTGACAGGGGGGAGGCTAAGAAGAAAGGATTGAGTCAAGAAGGAGGGAGACATGGGAAAAGCGTTGAGCTTGAGTATGAGAGAAGCTAAGAAGAATCAACGTAAGGAAGCCCCTGTTCTCGCATATGGTAACATAACTCAACAAATAAGAGCTTGAAGGATCATGTTGCGGCCAAGCCTCCCTATCTCAGAAACTTAGCTACTGTTGCTCAAAAAACACATGGTGGTTTCGTTGCTAGGAAGCTTGAGTAAAGGAGCTTGAGTGGTGCCGTAAAAGTGAAGGAGCTCGTTGCCACCGGCCAGGCAACAATAAGGCTGTGCTTTCAAATTTCAGTAACCGCAAGCTTTCACCTTCCACTTTGCTTGGTCGCCTCTGTCATTTTGTTAGTCATATCCTTAGCTGCCTCTGCCATCTTTGAAGTCTTCTGCTTGGTTACCTTCTATGGTCTCTGCAGCCTTATTCTTAGCTAACTTTGCTGTCTCTGAAGGCTTCTACCCTTTCTAGCTACATCAACAGCGGGGTCCTTCAGCTCCCCAAGCCTCCTCATGTATAGTTTTTGTACTCTTTAGCTTTTTCTTTCATTGCATCCTGGTCTTTCTCTGATGACTTTACCCAGCTCATTTTGTATATTACAAATTCCCAACGTGTCCTTCAATGGCTTCCTAATCTAGTCCCTCGTCATTTAATTCTACTTCAGGAGGGCCAATGTGATATCAGGAAGGAGGAAGCTGATGAAGCCGATGAGAAGAAGGAGGGCTGGACAAGATCAAGGAAGAGCTAAGCCACCATGGAGGAACGACCCTGTCATTGCTTCGCATAACAGAGGAAGAAATGCAGGCTTTGGATATGATAGTTACAACAGCTAAGCTGAGGATGCTGGAAGTAGATATGCAGTAGCGGATACTAGCATCATGTAGGGGAGTGCTCCGTTCATCTGGATTTAAGTTTAAGGATGAATGGGCTTCTGTCATTACAAGTGCTGATGAAGGAGTATATGCTTGGATTGTTGCAAATTATACGCTTGGTACTCTGGGAGGTGATCCTTTGCATACAACAGGGATTATGGAACTTAGTAGGGCTTCTACTCAGGTGACCTTTGTATCAGCAGAGTCAATTCCATCTGGGTTCTTACATGTTGTTAGACTTGGGAATACCACTTACAATCCTTACAGCAACAACTTTCTTCATTTTGGCCTGAATGCTACTTATGACTCATTGAGGGAAGCACTTATATTAGATCTTAACTTGGCTACTCAATCTCTTCAGAAGAGGTTGCCTTTAGATCTGTGTGCTCCCAAAGGCTATTTTCGCAATGTTGAGTCAGTGAATCTTTCTCCTAGTTCAATGAAGGAAAAAACCGATATCATTCTATGCTTCAAAGTAAGGGAAACTTTTCGGAGTGCAAATATGCAGCATTGACACTATTACAGAAAGGGAAAGAAAAATGTTCTTATCACCATTGTGACATGGGATCAACTTTCATACCTAGGCTTCAAGGAAATTTCCTTGCCATAGAAAATTTCTTCTACACATCAAAGTTTTTTGAATTAGGGCCAAGGGCATTTCTGTCTGAGTTGATGATAGCTGATGAAGAATTCTGTGGGGATGTCGTAACTGACCTTTTAGCAGAATAGAAAAATATGGTTTAAAACCGATTCCCAAAAATAGAATTTTGAAAATCGATTCATTTGGGAGTCGCCACCAAAATTTTTAACAGAAAACTTTGGAAAACCCATTTAAATAAAACAAAAAGAAAGGGGAAATGGTCTGCGAGGTCAGAGATGGGTTCGGGAGTCTATTTGAGTGTGGGGAAGGTGTTAGGCACCCCACAACACCTGCCCATAAGGACGGTTACCTTAAACTAGTTAGTTGAAATAGAATATGGCCTTTAATTAATCTCAATTATCCTTTTATTGACAATGGATGCACGTTAGACATATAAGACAAAAAAAAGCAAAAATGCATGCAAACTGATGGATATTTACAAAGGATGGACTTGACCTAGGATGAAAGCCTAGGGCCTACGTACCCCGTGAGAGGGATCAAAGTCCACGTAGTTCGACCAAAAGGCATTTTTATGATTGATGGTTTTTTATTTGTGATGAGAATAGGAGGATTCTAATTAAAACAGATCATTGTAAACAAAACGGGATAGGAATTTGGTTTGTATGTTTTAATTTACTACAATCTGATTAACCTCGTTCTCCTGAACTCTTCACATTTTCTTTTTTTTTTAAATTTTTTTGTCAGTTTTATTATTATTATTTTTTTGGGTTTTGAGAGTTTATATTTTGGGAATTCATGCATAATTTATAATGAAAGGAATATATTTTTTTATTTTATGAGTTTTTGAATTTATTGTTGATAAATATTGATTATTATTATTATTGGTTATTGGTAGACAATTTAATTTAAGTACTGTTATTTATTGGTTTATCTGTTTGTCTTTGAACAAATATATGCTAATTTTCGGGTTCTATGGAGATTAAAATCTCACATGAGCCCGGGAAGTCGAGGAGAGACAAGTATTCTCACACGATCCATTTTGCATAAATATTTAATCAAAGTTAACATTTAATTATTGTCCATTTATTCATTTTTTGTATTATTATCAATATTATTGTCATTTCGGAATTAATTATAGGGATTTAAGGAGATTAGAACCTCACGTAATCCCGCACAATTGAGGAGAACAATATTCTCACACAATAATTTCGCAAATGATAGGGAATGTTTACTAAGGCAAGCATTTTGATTATGATTATTATTATGATTTAATCCAAATTTAACATTTAATTATGGTTAATTTATTTCCACCATTCACCCATTAATATTTCATTTGTATCATTGTTACTCTTTAATTATCCAATTCATTGTAGGGATTTGAGGAGATTAATATCTCATATAATCCCCGATAATCGAGGAGAACAAAATTCTCACACGATAATTCCACAAATGGCATATTAAAGCAAGCATTTTGATTATGACTATTATGATTCAATCCAAAATTATCATTGATTTATTTTCCATCATTCCCCCATTAATATTTTATTTGTACCATTGTTACTTTTTAATTATCCAATTCATTGTAGGGATTTAAGGAGATTGATATCTCACATAATCCCCGGTAATCGAGGAGAACAAAATTCTCACATGATAATTTTTATCCACCATGACAATATTCATTAATTACCATTCAATTATTTTTCAACATTCTTTCATTAATATTTCATTAGTATATATTGTCATTCCTTTATTTTTCACCATTTATTAATTAACATTTCATTAATATTAATTGTCACTTTTCCATTATTCAACTAATTACGAGGATTTAAGGAGATTAATATCTCACATAACCCCTGGTAATCGAGGAAAACAAAATTCTCACACGATAATTTTTATTCGTCATGACAATATTCATTAATTATCATTCAATTATTTTTCAACATTCTTTCATTAATATTTCATTAATATTCATTGTCTTCCAATTATTTGATTAATTGCAAGGACCTAAGGAGATGAGAAAAAACTCACATAATCCCGACAATCAAGAGCAACAAAGTTCCCACATGCTAATTTCATACATAATGGCCATAATTAATCAAAGCTAATGTCTAAACAATTATAATGAACCAAAATACACTAAATTAAACACGTGAACAGTAGCATGGCATGTTAGAGTGCGTGAACAGTGCACATGCATGAAATTGCATTGAAGGAAATCAGGTGAACAGTAACGACGTGCAGCAGAATTTCGGCCAGTGAAGAACGTGCAGCCATACCTGGTTTTTCAGCTCCTCCTTTGTGCTCCAATGACCAAGGACCTTCTCCTCCTCACCCAACAATGGAAGATGAACCTCCAACAGCCCCTCAAAGTCGCTGGTCTTGGCTGGAAGTGCAGAAAACGGACAGCTTCTTTGGAGTTTCGCTGGACAGCTTTGTTGGGTCTTTTCTGGTTGGTTCCAACACTGGAAATTCTGTAGCAAGTGTCCCTACTTCTTGGCTGGAAGATGGAGGCTGAGAGCTTCTCTTCTTCTCCACACTTTCTCTTCTTCCTCGTGCTTCCTAAACTCTCCTCTGTTCACCTCTATTTTTTCAATTTAAAATAGAGTTTTTCTCCTTCCACGGTTCAGCTTCTCTTCCTCCCTTTGCTGCCACTTTGTTTTGGATTCAAACTTCCTTGTTTATGCACATCATTTTGGCATTCAACTCTCCATTTTTCTGCTCCTTAGATGGTCTAAACTTCAGCACCTTTTCACTCCAGAATTTTGGACGTTACCTCCACGGTTTTTCTGCACTTTGGATAGCTTTGTTCAGCTTTCGGTTTCTGCAGTTTGGCTCTCGGTTTGCTGCCTCATTTCTGGTTTGCATTCAGTTCAGTTCCTTTCCTCCTTCTCTCGATTTGGTTTTTGTCTTCTCGATCTGGCGTTGTGGCTTCAGCCCATCGCTGCAGCTCAGATTTTTTTGCTTCAGCTCGTGTCTTCTCGGTCTCCCACGTTCTGCTTCTGCATTCTCACGGCCTGCACCTTCTCTTCCTTTCTTCTCAGTTTCTCTCTTCTCTCCACGAGCTGCCTCCTCTTTTCTCCTCCTTCTCTTCAACTCATTTTCCTCTTGGCTCGTTTTCTTTCTCCCAGCGTTCTCTTCCTTTTTTCCTCTCGGCTCGTTGCTCTTTTTATGCTCCAACATCTCCTCTCTTTTTCTGCCTCCTTCTCTTCCTTTTTTCCCTTACTTTTTCTGCCACTTCTAGCCACCACTTTGCTGCACATGGTTTCTACTTTTTGCTACCACCTCCAGCTACGCCACATATCTCTCTCACTGCTCCAGCCACCCCACCTTCTGCCATGTTGCAGAACCACTCCCATTTGCTTTTTTGTCCCCCTTGTCTTCTTGTGCATATGTGTGCATGGGTGCATGCATGTGGTGAGTGTGTGTGTCCGTGGATGTGTGATAGTGTGAGTGTGAGTGTGTGAGAGTGAGGTGTCCGTGAGTGAGAATGTGAGTGTGTGAGAGTGATGTATGTCATGTGGTGAGAGCGAATGATCATATGGGAGCAAATGAGCATGTGGGAGTGTGAGTGTGAGTGTGTGAGAGTGGTGTGTCCGTGAATGGGAGTGTGAGTGTGTGAGAATGATGTGTGTCATGTGTGTGAGGGCAAATGAGCATGTGAGGAGCAAGTGAGCATGTGAGAGTGATGTGTGTCATGTGTGTGAGGGTAAATGAGCATGTGAGGAGCAAGTGAGCATGTGAGAAGGTCTTGCAATTCCATTTCAAGTATGTGGCTTTGTTCATTTTATTTTTTTGCTAGATGATTGTCATACATCTTGAATTTTGCTTTTTATCATTTTTGGTTCTTATATTTGGTTTTTTCCATATTACTTTCATTTTGTTTGCCTTTTGCAATTTTGTTTTGATTAATTGTTATTATTACTTTATTATTTTATATTTTTTGAATTTTTTTAATTCTATTTATTATTATTATTGTAATTATTATTATTATTAATTTGGGTGGGGTGTTCACAGGGGAGGATTAGTCAAAGCTGAAAAAAAAAAAGTACCAATCCCTTGATTTGCTTCGGTATTGCTTCTCTTCAATATACGCAGTTGCTTTGCTTCACAACAGTCTTGGAATTGCTTTGAATGATGAGAGGGTTAAAGTTGCTAATCAGGTGGGAAGTATTCTGCTTGATAGGGCTTTGGGAGCTTTTATCTTGCATAGCATAGCTGATTCAGCAAGGTCTATATCTAGGTGGAAGAAACCTCAGCTGAACACAATCTATGATCTTGAAAAAGGAGGGTATATAGTTACACGAGTTGGTAGACCATGAATACTTGAATAGTAAATGAGACCTCAGTCCTTAGTTTGCATATCTGGAGGCAATGTTGTGATCATAACGAAAATATTTATCCTTTTTCACTTGGAGCCCATGCTACTCTGAAGGTCATACTAGTGGGAATACCAAGACTAAACATCATTGGATTTGGATGCAGCAGTATGTAAGAGGAACAAGCTAGGAGAGCTTCAAGGAGTTGCAGCAAGTTGTTTGAAGATATGTTTCAATGGGGCTTTGGAAATGACTCTCACATTGTTGTTGCTTGTTCTACTTCATCTACCTACGTGCATATTGGCTGCATAAAGGCACGTGAGTGGTTCTTTCATTTCTTGATGTTTTTTATTCATTTATTTATTTATTTCTTTGTTTTGTTTTATTCTAATCATCATTAGTATTATTATTACCATTACCATTATTTCCTCATCCTAATTTTCAACAATGTCACGTGAGAACACTAATCTCCTCAAGCACTTAAGAAAAGGTCACGTGGGATTCTTGAGTATCCCCTCAGGCCTTGAAAGTTAGTACGTAATTTCTAAAAAATGCACAAATAAATATCCTAATTAAATAACCTTTTTCTTTGTTTACAAAATGATTAATTTCATCTTTCATAAAAATTATTTAATCAGGAAATACCATGAGGGACTTGAGTCTCTGTAGACTTTGGAAATCGATTTTGTTAAAAATAAAACTAAAAAAATTTTAATTTCAAAACTCTTAAGAATATATGAAATAAAAATCCCAAAAAATCTCAAATAATCTCTTCCATATTTTGAGTTACCGCGTGTGATTGTAAATCTCTTCAGGCACTGAAAGGTTAATTGGCAAAGGCCACATGAGATTCTAAATTTCCTCAGGCACTCAAAAGATAACTAGTAGAGGCCGCGTGAGATCCCAAGTCTTTTGAGGTATCAAAAGTTAATGTTTAAAATACCAAGATAGACTAATTCTAAAATAGGGAGGTTTGTTTGTGTATAATAAAAAATCCTAAGAAATTCTCTCTTCATCATGATCTCATTTTCAAAATTGAAACAAAAATTCAAAAAAATACATAAATTCAAAAATGTGGAAAATGGTTTTATTTTCGTCTTAATTTCGATGATAAATTCCAATTTTGAATATCCAAAAATAAATAAATTCAAAAATTCAAAAATATTCCTTTCATTATAATTACATTTCAATTCCAAAAAAATATAAGCTCCTAAAAATCCTAAAATCTTTGCTCATTATCATTCCATTTAAATTTCAAAAATAAAGATTAAAATTCCAAAACTAAACAGAAATTAAAAAGAGAGAAAATGAAGAGATCAATAGAGCTAGATTAATCAAGTTGTCATAAATTAAAACACACAAATCAAATTCCAATCCCATTTCATTTACGAAAATCTATTTAATTTCAACTCTCTTGTTCTCATCGCAAAAATTAAAAATCACCAATTAACAGGCCCACCATTTTGGTCGAATTATGTGGACTTTGATCCCTATCATGGCGTACATAGGTCCTAGGCTTTCATCCTAGGTCAAATCTGCCCTTTGTAAATATCTATCAATTTGCTTCCATTATTGTTGTTTTTGTCTTCTCCGTTTAACGGGCATCCATGTCAATAAAGGGTAATTAAGATAAATTTAAGGCCATATTCTATTTCAGCTGACTAGTTTAAGGTAATCATCCTTATGGATGGGTGTTGTGGGGTGCCTAACACCTTTCCCATACTCAAATAAACTCTCGAACCCATCTTTGATTTCGCAGACCATTTTGCCTTTTTCTTTTTATTTTTCATTGGTTTTCCAAAGTTTTCCATTAATAATTTTGGTGGCAACTCCAATAAATTGATTTTCAAGATTCATTTTGGGAATCAATTTAAACACTTTTTATTCATCTTGCCGAAAGGTTAGTTACGACATACAGTGTTTGAAGGCATAGCTCCAGTTGTCTTAGCTTGCTGCTCACTCATATTATTAGAAATTTGGGTAACATAAGCACTCAGATGATCATGCTTAGTCTTCATTTGTTTAATATTAGCAAGCACATTCGAGAAGCATGATTCAAATTGTTTACCTATGGCAGTGATTTTTCCAACAGTATTGGATTCATCCTTCACCATTTGGGATAACAAGACTAAAATTCCTTTCAAAATCAATTAAAGGTCATCATTTTTGGAAAAAGAGCCTTATTGAGAGGGAACAATCATAATGGAAAAGGTTGTATTGTTTGACTTTGATTGGGTACCTGATGGGGGATGCCTCAGCTAAAGGCAAGGTCACACTTGCCAATCAGGTGTCATATGTTGGGGTTTATAAGAGCTTGCCTGGGTATGATGGTCATATGATGGTCGAATAATATAGATTGACATCCTAATGCCTTATGGTTGAGGACATTGTCTACTTCTGTTTACCATATGTTTTCTAATGCATATTTCTATGTTATAATATTTGACATGTATACATACTTCATAAAGATTGTAATATAAAGTCATATTATATTCCATGGATATTTTGAGTATCATATATGATTTTTCATGTTACTGAGAATCTATTTCTCACTTTTCTATTGTTAAAGTTTTTAGATGACAATTTATCAAATCTCCCTTGAAGTCCATAAGAAATAGGTATTTATCCCACCAATTGTACAAGTACTTATGATTGACAAAATTGTTATCGTAAGTTGTGATATGGCTTTACTTTCTATACCACTTATGTTCGTACCCTCAGATGGCTTAAATTCCATTGAATTTCCTTGCACAAGAGAAGGCTTTTACTAAAGCATTAATGGGAGTTTTGGGTAAGATATAGGGCATCTTTAGATGTGGAATGACATTAGACCTAAATTTTGATAGTTAATAGATATAGGCCTAAAAGCCCTTCACCCAATTTTGTTAAATTTGCGGATGTATAAACTACTAAATGTATAATCTTTTTATCATCTATGATCACATGACTATATTTTGGTAAATTTTGGTACATTTATTATAAATTTTGCATCTTAATAACTTAAAATTAAAATTTATAGCAAATTCTATAAATATAAATGAGGTTACAACTAGATTCTAATAAAAGAAATGATGATGATTTTATTTCAGGTTTGTGTTCTATTCCTCTATATAGGCAGAAAATTGACTATTATGATTATCTTTTTATTCTGTATTGAGTAATTTACTGCGTATTCATGTCTCACGCTTCAATGGTAACGGTATGGTTTTTAGAAAAATCTAATAAAGCTCATTTATCCCTTCTAGACTAATTAGTATTATTAGCTCATTGAGTTTTCACTCATCCCCTATTGTTTTACCATTTTAGATAATGGGCGTTAATCCATGTCACCCACCTACAGAGTTGAAGTATTATGGTTACCTCCCTTTTGGTGAGCCTTGCATTGTTCACAAGTGTAAAAACATTTTATTTTGTTATATAACCTATTTTGCATTCTAATGGCATGTACACAAGCAATGGTCCCATTTGTTATTTTGTGTTGTTAACTACTTGTGTGTTATTACTATTAAGAGCAGAGCCCTCTTTCTTGTGGTATATCAGATTTCTTGCTATAGACATATTGGGAGGCTTATATTTTTGGGGAAATTCTATCGTACTTCCTATATGGGATCAAAATTGATTCTTTTAGTATATATGCAAATATTATGTACTAATTCCATTTGTTGATAAGTCTTTTTGTACAAAAAGTAATCCAATTTCTAAAAGATGTTCAATAGGCTTACGAGGGCGAGTTTTACCTTGTTCCCTATGTTGATTACTACCTCATTTTGGGGTCATGACAAGTGGCATCAGAGCCTAGTTTAGGGGTCCTTAGTTTGCCTGTGCTTTATGGAGCAAGTGTTCTCTGGTGGAACCTCGATCATTATTAGGAATCTTGGGCATAATCATGATTAAGGTGTAATTGAAGACCTAATAAGTGTCTGAGTCTTCCTTATCCTTCAACCCTATTCCCTTGTAAATTTTCTAAGTGAAGGAGCAATTTTTACACGTTGAACGTGTGGCATTGTAAGTCACAATCATTTCTTTTAGGGTGATTATAGGTTTTAATCATGTGCTCTAATTTAATATGGATGTAAGAGGTCTTATTCTATTTATATCAATATTTAGTTGCTATGTCATGGATACAGAATTTTAGTTTAGTCGAATAGTAATGATGGGCTTGCCTATAATGGTAAATTTGAATAATTAATATGTGATTTCCCTTTTTCTATCATTAAAATTGTTGAAGTTGAAATTGTTTTTAGAAATGGAACCCTTTCATGATCAAATGCAATGTGGATAATTACCCTTCAAGTTTTGAAGTTTTTCCTTTCCATGAATTATTAGGGGATCAAATTTAAAGGTAGATTGGCTTATGGCAATTGGGGGGTCATGCCACTTGAGAAGCGATATAGTGATGTAAGGAATTTGAAGAGTATGCCATGCTTAGGGCTAGATAGGGTGTCTAAACCTAAGATTTATGAAGGTTTGATTTGTTTTTACATGTAAGCCAAGGCGGAGCAAGATAGGGAGTCTAAGCTTAAGATTTATAAAGGTTTGATATGTTCATACATGTAAGCCAAGGCGGCAACATAATATTTTCCTAAGTTTAATGATTCATTTGTAAAATTTACGAAAAGCATATTAAGAACTTATTTACTATGGGAATCAATTAAGGATTCCGTAAGGTAAACACAAAAGGAATGTGTACTTAGATTTAATAAATCTCTCTTGTGACGTTCAAGAATTAATTGATACATGAGCTGAAAATAGGGTTGATAAAACTCAATTTGGACCCCGATAAAATAAGAAAAAATAATAGTAGATAAATAAGAAAAACTAGTCAACAGAGCATTTGAAATTCAATGATCCCATACACATGACTAGATAGGAGTACCCTTATATTCCACAAGTATTGTGATAATGCTCAGCACCTCTATATTACTAATGCTTCTCAGACTTTGAACTTTTCTTAGACTTTATTTTGGGGGGACTTCCATACACTAAAATGAAAATCCTAATAAGAAAATCGCACACTTGGCATATGTGACTTCCTATATCGATAATTGCCAAAATAAAAATAGTAAAGATGAAGAAAAGGAAGAGGATTCCAATGACAGTGATAAGATCAGCAAGCCATGAGACATTTGTCACAACTAGACATACTGTTGCCACAAATGCTAAACCCTATTGCAACTAAAGCCACACCCATCATGCAAAACACAAATGAAAAGGAACTAGTAGCTAAATAAAAGTCACTAAATTGTGCCCACATTAGAGTTATTAAGTCAAGTGTAGAACAATACATGGCTAGTGTGTTGAATATCACACATATCTTAGTCATTGTTCTATTACCCAATATTGTCATCCCTCTATTACATGGGTTTGGTTAATCAGAATTGGAAACACTACCTGGAACAATAAACCTAGTTGCAAATGTCAGCGTTACTATTAAAATATCCGCTAGCATAAATGTGTTCACCCTATCCTTTAACCTTTTTAGTTTTGGTGTTTCTTTACATTCACAAAACATACTTCTTACCATGTCAATTTTATGTGCACCAACAAAATCAAAGATCGCATTTGATAACCACTCCAAATATATAAAAAGTGAGAGAGTAATAGAAAATGGGTATAATATATATGAATCCAATAAAATTTATAAGGAGTAAAATATCACAGTTTCCTTCATTTATTATTTAGTGGCATATGAGCTACTTTATTTCTAAGCACTAGAAAATGAAAATCCTCTCTGCTAATCATATATAGCTGTAATATATAATTGTTATATAGCATTCTTTCTAATCAAGTTTACTATTGTTGATATTGTATGTAGAGATAAATTATATATATTTGCCAGTCCAATTTATATTGGCATTTTAGGGTCCAAGTCTAACCAAAATGTATCTAAATCTATGAAGCCTTCATTATTCACGAGATTCACATCAATCCTCTTATCATGTGTTAAAGAGAAAATAATGTTAGTAAAACAATTATTCGTAGCAAAATGCAATGCAGTGTTTCCATTTTTGTCTCTCTTATTTACATCATTTTTTTTGTGTTTCTGAACAGGTAGTTTACCACATCACATCTTCCATTGTTTACTACAATGTGAAGAATATTTTTATCTTTTTTGTTGATCAAAATTCTAGAATCATCAAGCCATTCTCGTTGAAGCAAATCCTTGACCATCTTAAGATAACCCTTTTTGTAAGTAAGGTGAATAGAAAGGTGTTCCTCTATCTTCGATTCAAATGTAGCGACAACATATTTCTTTAACAGCAAATGAACACCTTTAACAAACCCATGTTGCTACTAACGAAGGGGAGTTTCTCCATCTTCATTTGTTAAATACATTAACCATTGTTTCTTTTCTAATATATCCTTTATCAAAGTTGTAATTTGTTCAAAGGCTAGAATTAGTTGTATAATTAATTGAATCCAACCACTAAATTTCACATGTTGGATTGACTTATGCTTACTTCTTATAACGTGGGTAATCCAAATGCTTCACAAATGCCAAAGTTAGAACCTATTGCTAAGGCACAACTCTATTTCTTTTGTGGAAAAGATGTTGAACTCTACCATTCAAAAAAGCTGACATAGACAACCAACCTATTACTTAAATATAACTATTACATATCAGCATTTATGTTCCATATTCAAGGATATTATATTAGGGAGAAAAGAAAGTAAATATGTATACTTGCATTCTTTGTGTAAATGGAAGCAAATAGAGGAGACTTTCCATGGTAGTTTGGAAGAAGCTTGTCATTTGGAAATGGAGCTTCCAATAGAACATATACTATGTCCTTATTTCCAGTCAGGACTATCAAATACAGTAGAGATATACCATGTTCAAATTATGAGCTACATATTTGTCTACTTTAAACAGCAGAGTCAACCCATCAAGATGTTTGATGCAGCCTCATGCCAAGTCGTATTCCCATTTTCATTTGTTAATCTCGTTATTATCTCTTCATCTACATTAATATCCATTATTGAAGATGTTGATTTATAAGCATGTGTACTATACTAAGAGAAAATGACCTTGATTACGTCTGTACTCTTTGCTCTAGCAGTAATATGAAGTGGAGTATCACCTAATTTCCTGTTCCTCTTAGTGGGAAGTTCTAGAAAGTAATGGCTAATCAATTCTACTATCTTATTGTAATAAATAGTAAAATAATAAAAATAATAAGAAATAAATATAGGGACTGGTTCGTAGGATGATAAATTTTGTTAGGGTCAAAATGTATATTTGGGGGACTAAAATAAATATTTTAAAATATATAAGGGCCAAAATATAATTTTATCTAAAACATGAAAAGTAACCCATTAGCCTTTTTCTTTTTCTTTTCCCACACACTTTTCCTGCATTGCCTCTCTCTGCTATGTGTTTTCTTCCTTTCTAGCATCCTCTTTTCTCTTCCATTCTCATTCTTCCATTTTTTTTTTTTAGTTCAATCTTGTTTTATCCCTTCTGTCGTAACCGACCTTTCGGCAAAATAAAATAAAAGTAGTATAAATTGATTCCCACAAACGAATATTGACAATCAATTTATTTGGAGTCACCACCAAAATTTTTAACGGAAAACTTTGGGAAACCAATTTAAAATAAAAAGAAAAAGGCAATATGGTCTGCAAAATCAGAGACAAGTTCGGGAGTCTATTTGAGTGTGGGGAAGGTGTTAGGCACCCTATAACACCCATCCATAAGGATGGTTACCTTAAACCAGTCAGCTGAAATAGAATATGGCTTTTAAATTTACCTCAATTACCCTTTTATCGATATGCAAGCCTGTTAAACAGAGGAGACAAAACAACAAGAATGAAGGCAAATAGATGGATATTTACAAAGGGTGGACTTGACCTAGGATGAAAACCTAGGGCCTACGTACCCTATAATTGGGATCAAAGTCCATGTAGTTCGACCAAATGGCATGTTTATTGGTTGATAATTTGTGAATTTTATTACAGGAGGGATTCAATTAAATGGATTTTCGTAAACAAAATATAATTGGGATTTGGTTCGTGTGTTTTAATATACAACAACCTGATTAATCTAACCCTTTTGACCTCTTCATTTTTCTTTCTTTTTAATTTATTATTTTTTTATTTTTGGGATTTTAATCTTTATTTTGAAATTTAAATAAAATGAAATTATTATACAGAACGAATTTGGTCACGTAAAGAAAAGATATCATTTAATTAAGACATTTATTTTGGTAATATTGTTATTATTGTTATTATTATTTTATAAAAAATATGTGCTGATTTTGGGGATCCAATGAGATTAAAATCTCACATGACCCCATGCAATCGAGGAGAATAATATTCTCACACGATAATTTCGTAAATAATAGAAGGTATTTAATTAAGGTAAATGTTTAATTATTATTATTTTTAGAACCACTGTGTACCAAATTTAGGGATATAAGGAAATTAAATCTCACATGATCCTGTGCAATCGAGGAGAACAAAATTTTCACACGATAATTTCATAAATAATGGAAAATATTATTAAAGTCAATATTTGATTATTATTATGTTTAAAACAAGTGTGTACTAATTTTAGGAATCTAAAGAGATTAAAATCATACATGATCCCAGGCAATCGAGGAGAACAGAATCCTCACACAATAATTTCATAAATAATGGAAAATATTTAGTTAAAGTAAATATTTAATTATTATTATTATTTTTACAACAAATGTGCTAATTTTAAAGATCTAAGGAGATTAAAGTCTCACATGATCTCATGCAATCGAGGAGAACCGAATCCTCACACGATAATTTCCTAAATAAGGGAAAATTATTTAGTTAAAGTCAATA
This sequence comes from Delonix regia, assembly GCA_037074485.1. NCBI lineage: Eukaryota > Viridiplantae > Streptophyta > Magnoliopsida > Fabales > Fabaceae > Delonix > Delonix regia. The sequence continues at coordinate 29,433,428 of CM073451.1, forward strand.
TTTAATTATTATTATTTTTAAAACAAATGTGCTAATTTCAAAAAGATCTAAGGAGATTAAAATCTCACATGATCTCATGCAATCGAGGATGACAAAATTTTCACACGATAATTTCATAAATAATGAAAAATTATTTAATTAAATTAAATATTTTATTATTATTATTTTTAAAACAAATGTGTGTTAACTTTTAGGATCTAAGGAGATTAAAATCTCACACAATTCCAAGCACTTGAGGAGAATAATATTCTCACACGATGATAACGTAACTTTATTTTCATATATTTATTTTAAAACAAATTTTGAAATTGGAAATATTTAAGCCAAGATCAATTCTCCTAAACCTATGAGAACCTGAGTCCCACATGACACTTTTATTTAATTAAATTTTTTAAAGACCCCAACTTAATCATTTTGTAAATAATTTAATTTTTATATATTTTTTTGAATTATTATTATTTACTTATTTGTTATTATTAATATTTATTCATTTTTTTAACAAGTATGTACTAAATTTCGGAGTCAAAAGAGATTAAAATCCCATATGACCCCAAGCACTCGAGGAGAATAATATTCTCACACGATGATGATATAGCTTAAAACCTTGTTTGTAAAGCCGAAATCAATTCCACATCCACATTAACATAAAAAAAATGACAATAAGAATAATGAAAAATGACAAAAATAATTTAAAACAAAAAATAAGCAAATAAACACAATGTTATCTGAAGCAAAACGCATGAATAGTGTCAACCATGCATAACAACTTCCATCGTGCAGCCATACCTCACATGCTTCTTCTTTAATGATATTTTCTTGCTCAGATGAAAGACTGCTTTCCTTCCTCGGTTGATGCCTTGCTCAAGGCTCTCCAACACGGTCCCCAAACTTCTGGTTCTCGGCTGGAAAATAGAGGCCAAATGCTTCTCTTCAACTCAACACCTTCCTTTCTTCCTTCTTTCTTCTTCTTCCTCTTGATACCTTTCCCTCTTCTTCTCAGTGTTTCTACTGTCTTCTCGGCTCCTCACACACCTTCAGTTTTTTTTTCAGCACCTCTCCTTGGTTGGATCTCTCTAGATGGCCTCCATTTTCAGCGTTTTATTTCTCCTTCTTCTCTTCAACTCCTCCTCTGTTCAGCTCTATTTTTTTAGCCTAAAACAGAGAATTTCTTCTTCCTCTTCTTCCTCACGAAGCCCCTAAACTTCCTCTGCTTGGGATCATTCAAACAGAGGTGAACAGAAAGACAACTTGGTGTGTTCGTGGAACCTCTGTGTCAACAGCTTTTTTTAGTCCGTGGCTCCTCTGCTCAACATGTTGCTTTCCCTCTCTTCTGCACTTCTTTGTCTCTCCTCTTCTTCCTCCTCCAACCACAGTTTCAAGGCCTAGCAGCACCTATCTTCCTTTAGCTCTCCATTCTCGGTTCAGCAGCATTTCTCGGTCTCTCTCTCCCCTCTCTACTAGTCTCGGGTTTCTCTCTCTTCTTCTCCAGCCACGGTTTCAAGGCCCAGCAACACCTATCTTCCTTCAGCTCTCCAACACGGTCCAGCAGCATTTCTCAGTCTCTCTCTCCCCTTTCTACTCGTCTCGGGTTTCTCTCTCTTCTCCTCCAACCACCCTTTTTTTTTCAGCAGTGCCTCCTCTCTTTTTTCTCTTCGTTTCCCTCTTTTCTCTCCCCCCCAGCCACGGTCCAGTAGTCCCTTCCTTTTAAGCCTCCAGCCTTCTTCTCTTTTTCTGCTCTCTTCCCCTCTTTTTCTGGTACACACTGCCTCCCTTTTTAGCCACTACCGTTGCTTCTGCTCCCTCCCACTTTTCAGCAACAAACCTTCTTTTTCTTCCCGTGTCTCCTGCTATTTTTTTGCCTTTTTAACCCTCCTTGTGTCCTTTTGTTTCTTAGAGTATGTGAGAGTAGTGTGTGTATCCGTGAGTGTGTGCATGTGTCAGTGGGAGTGTGTGAGTGTGAGCAAGTGAGAGTGTGTGAGAGCAAGTGAGCAAGTTTGCATTTTTATTTTAATTAGGTGGCCTTTCTCTCCTTTTTGTATTTGGATTAATTCAAAAAATTTGTTGACCCTATTCATTTTATTTTTTTGCAAGATGATTATCATGTCTTTACTTCAAATATGTATTTTGAATTTTTCCTTTTAATATTTTTTTTGGTTTTGTATTTGGTTTTTCCCATGTTACTTCTATCTTTTGCTTTTTGCATTTTTGTTTTTAATTAATTAATTTTTAAAATTTTTAATTTTATTTATTATCATTATTATAGTTATTATTATTAATTATTTATTATTATTATTATTATTATTATTGTTATTTTAGGTGGGGTGCTCACACCTTCATAGTGTTCCATGCTCCTCCTCTCTTTTTCTCCATCTAGCAATTAAAATGTAAGTAAACTCCATTTTTGCCCTTCCTCTCCCATTCTTTCAAATTTTTAAAATTATTATCTTTATTCTCTATTCTCCTCCATTTTGGCTCCATTTTCTTTCTAGTAAACAATTGTAAATTTCTAGCATTTTATCTTCCATTATTTGTCTATATTCAAGCACTTTTAAGGTTTCTGTTGTTGAAGCACTAAAGAGAGATTCCCACACTTAAATCTTCATTTTTTAGCTTTATAATGCATAAACTAAGCTCAATTTAATTTATGGTAACTTAAAGTGGAAAACCTAGGCTTATGGTTATTGATAAGAATAAGAATCTTAATGAAAATTGGGACTTTAAGTGTTAGAGGTTATATTTAGTTAAATTGATAACTATAAGTGCACATTGAAATGCTTAGTATGTTAATTCATATTGTTGAATGTAATTTTATGTAGCTTTGTGGATACCTCTTCAACTGGGGGTTGTGTTGAGCTATAGGAATAAGGGGCCTATACTATCTATCCTTATTGGTGAGTGTATAAATAGCAAAGTAGCATTTTTATTTTACTTTATGATTACGTTTCCGTGTCCAACTTTTATTTTTCTTATTCCATGCTATGCGTCTTATGGGGGAGATGAATCTATAATTTTTCAAACTCTTCAATTGTGTGATATATATGATATGATATATATAGATGTATAATAACACAATGATAAATGAGATCACTAAATTATATAAGCAATTGCCATTGTGAAAAGCACTTGGTGCATGATAAGCGCAAAGTAAAGGTTATATTATATAAATTAAGAAAAAAGTATTATATGCAAGGTGAATGTCAAAATATCATGTGTTGTGAAAAATGGTATTGAGAATATCAATATTGCGTGCTAAGATAAGGTTGTGTTAGAATTTTGAACTTAAATTATTTCTTTGACATTATTTTTAAATTTTGTGATGGTGTTTTATCTAAGTTTATCTTCTTTAGTCAATATATTATTTATTTATCATGTTTAATCATTTATAATATTATTACTTTCCTTTCCTATAAATTAGTAATAATTACCATCTTATTTCGTTACATCATTGAAACTATTTTTCTAATTATTTACTTGTAGTAATTAATATATTAAGCAGCATATTATTTATTCATGTAACTTATTTATGTTGAGCCCATTTCCTGAGATATTGAAGTTTTAATGATAACAACACAAGAAGAAAAGTTTTCTTATGTAATACTTAGGTTCTAAATGTTTTCATTGTTTAATCATGTCTTAGGAACCTTTGTAAATTGAGCTGATAGGAATCATTTTAAATGAATGTATAATTAATACCAAGTCTTAAAGGTTGAGAAAAGCTGATATGGGAGCTTTCTGTCAATGAACATTCAACTGGCCTTTAGCCAGCAGTCAACTGGTCACCTTAAGAGAAGCCCCTAGTCTGTTGCCAGCTTGAATTTTGATCGACTGGGCACTCTTTGTGAGTAAACAGTTGATTGATCACAAGCCAACAGCCGACTAGTTACTTTCTTGGATGAGACCAATCAACTACCAACTCAAGCCTGATCGACTAAGAGCTCTCTATGAGCGAGCAGTCAACTAGCCACATGTGAACAGTCAACTGGTCAACCCCAAATCAAGCATTAGTCAACTACCAACAGATCTATTGGACCTCAATCTATATAAACTCAGCCTGAGACCTCTTAGTCATCAAAAGAAACATTCAAGAGTGATTATATCATCAATTTACATTATCTTATCTTTCTTTTGAGAGAGAAACTCAAGGAGCTTCCTTGAGAGAGTCAAACTAGATAAAGCTTGGGCTTAGGGGGAGTATATCCTTGAGAGAGAGAATTCAAGAAGGTTCCTTGAAAGTGTCAAGTTGTGAGAACTTAGGAATTAGGAAAGGTTCTCCTAGGCATTTGTATAGATATTTTTATATAGTGAAAAATCCCAAGAGGTTGTTTGGGGACTAGATGTAGGCATAAGTAGAAGTTGAACCAGGATAAATCTTGATGTCAATATTTCTCTCTTTACTCCTTTACATTCTACACTTATTTAATTTTGGTGTCTTTTGTTTTTCAATGGATTTTTTTAGTTAAATTTTTATATAACCCAATTCACCCTCTCTTGAGTTCCAGCCATGCTCAACAAGTGGTATTAGAGCATGGGCTCTTGATTTAAAGACTTAACTATATCAGAAGTATAAATGGAAGGATATGATGATAACGTTTTACCTAAAGGGCAGTCAATTACCAAACCTTTTGGTTTCAATGGTGAAAATTTCACTTACTAGAAACTTAGGATGAAAATTTTCTTTGAAGCAGTTGACATTGACCTTTAGCATGTAATTGAGGAAGGTCCTTATATGCCTATGAAAGAGGAAGAAGGCAAGACCATACTCAAACCCAAAAGTAAATGGAATGAGACAGATAGAAGAAAAGTTCTATTAAACAATAAAACTAAACTCATTCTTGCTAGTGCACTCAATCAAGAAGAATATTTTAGAGTTTCAAATTATAGGAGTGCAAAAGAGATGTGGGAGGCTTTAAAAATAGCTCATGAGGGAATCTCAGAAGTAAAAGAGTCCAGGATTCATATTTTTACTTGACAATACAAATTATTCAAGATGAATCCTGGAGAAACCATTAAAGAAATGTAAATTCATTTTACTCATTTTGTGAATCATTTGACAGCTCTAGGGAAGACATATTCACAAATAGATCAAGCTTACAAGATCATGAAGGCTCTCCCTATGGAATGGTAGCCAAAAGTGAGATTCCCTCCTCACCTATCTAGAGAGGATCAATTTCCTTTCCTCACCTGAACACTACTTGATCGCTACCACTGGCTTTTGAACCTTCAACGTTCTTCAAATCCCCAACCTGAATTCTACCTAGGAAACAGTGAGAATCCGATACATGAAAGTGCCCATAGTCTTTAAATGAGCTCTCTTTGAAGGAAAAGAAAGGCCAAAGTGCGCAAAAGTCAACAATGGAGAAAATGGAAAAGGCAAAAGGGTGAGATCTTCAAAAAGGGAGCTCTTATTTACGGAAAGGAAAAGAGATTGCCAAAAAAAAAAAGCCAATTCACCATTTGGAAAAAATGAAGTACGATCTTCAAAGAGGACTTTCCCATAATCATAAGGAGCCAATGAAGCTCACCAAGACTACATGGTTGTCAAAGTAAAATTCTCATCGCGACCCTACTCCGACATTTGGGCCATTACATCCTTTTTCTTAAGCCTTAATTATCATCCACTAAATCCCGTCACAACCCTATAATATCCTCTCTAGTTGAAGTGAATCTCGGGTATAAAAATCATGGTAGAAGGGGAAACTAGAAAATCCATGGTGATAGTGGGGGGGTAAAGGACTTTAAGCCTAATACCATTTTTAAAACCCAACTCCCATGACCACCTTTCAACCGGGGTAAAGGACTTTAAGCCTAATGCCATTCTTGAAAACCAATTGCCATAACCCCTTTCTATCTGGGCAAGGGATCTAAGCCTAATGCCCCTTTTAAAAACTAACTACCATGGCCACCTTTCAACCTGGGTAAGGGATTTTAAGCCTAATATCATTCTTAAAACCCAACTACCATGGCCACCTTTTGACCCTTGAAAGTCCTTGTTGAGGTATGGCTTGCTTAAAATATATTGGGTCAAAAAGAAAGTCAAATAAAAAATTCGAAAAAATCAATCAATAAAAAGGAACTAAGGTGATTGTCCAAATTCAAAATATAACATTTTCTCATCAATGAAAAGTTTCCAAATCGAATGCTACATGCATTAAACTAAGGTATCTTTTAATAACGTATCCATTTCCACTGCTTGCCTCGATTCACCCAGCTAATTCTTGTGCTTTATCATTTCCCATAATTGCATCAAATTGGGGCAATCTGTTGCTTACCAAATCTGTCATATTGTATTCGAATTGTGCCAATCATGCTGCTGGCTTAGAACTAGGACTTCTCCTGGTTCCACACACCTTTTCCTTTCGCATCACTTTGCCCCTAATCAAGTCTGTTTGCACATTCTATCTGATGTCCCTTCCAAGTGGGGCAATTTGCCCATTTCAAGGATGTGTAGCCTCGCATTCCTTAACATACGATTGTATTGGGATTGTCAACTCGAATTATGGCACATTTTTGTATTGACTTATCAATTAAATTGGGGTAATTTGTTGCTTGCCAAATCTGTCGTATTGTGCTCGAACTGTGACAATCATACCATTGGCTCAGAACTAGGACTTCTCCTGGTTCCATACACCCTTTTCCTTCGCACCACTTTGCCACCAATCATTAAGTCCGTTTGCAAATTCTCTTCGATGTCCCTTCAAAATGGGGCAATTTGCCTCTTTTGAGGACATGTAGCCCTGCGCTCCTTAACGCATGACTGTATTGAGATTGTTAAATAGAATCATGGTATGTCTTTGTGTTGACTTTGAAAGCAATACCAGCAGAAGTATTCATATGGAATGACATTAGAATCACGGTCAAGGCAATCCAAATGGAACATGACACTTTGGTCAAATTTGAAACTTCCAGTTTGGTGTGTTTCCATTTAAACCCTACCATGCTGAGATTTGCTTAAAGTATGAGATGTCCATGCTATCAAGACCTTGAATCTTTAGGTTAGGGCAAATAAGGGATAGGCAAGAGGAATTCTCCTATATGCAAGTGACCAAGAGAGTCTAACCATTTACAAATTTTAAAGGCCTACGAGCATCATGGGTTTGCATTGCTTTCCTATATTCTTAAAGTATGCTTTAAAATAAAAAAGAGTAGGCACTCTCTTCTTCCCCCAAATGACTTTAATCTGTCATAAAAGGGACAACCTTTTTACTTGGCATGCACACTGCATTTTACAAATAAAATCATGTATCAATAAAAAGAAATCGTGTGTTACATCATGCATTCAACATGTGTACTTACATTGCACTCCATTATTTCATATCTCATGCATATAGAATCTAAAATTTCCAAAATTTTCATAAATTGAGCATATACGTCATGCATCCCACATATGTACATACCCCATGCATAAAAAAATCCAAAATTTTCAAACAAGAAAAATCAAGCATTTGCATCATGCATTTTATGAGAGGGCATGCATCACCTTGCATAGTCACCAAAGCACGCGCCGTGCAGAGTCACATTCTTATGCGGCACAAACCCCATTTAAAGTCCTGCATCAAGTCCAGGCAATTTACATTTCTGCAAAAGTCCTGCATCAAGTCCAGGCAATTTACATTTCTGCAAAGGTCCTGCATCAAGTCCAAGCAATTTACATTTCTGCAAAAGTCCTACATCAAGTCCAGGCAATTTACATTCCTGCAAAAGTCCTGCATCAAGTCCAGGCAATTTACATTTCCACAAAAGTCCTGCCTCAAGTCCAGGCAATTTACATTTCTGCAAAAGTCCTGCATCAAGTCTAGGCAATTTACATTTCTGCAAAAGTCCTGCATCATGTTCAGGCAACTTACTATCCTATTCAGGTTCGGTTTTACATAAGGTTCCCTTTTACAGGTTTTCCCTCAACACGAAGAATGGTGTGTTCATGTCTTCGCTTGCTCTTAAGTTAGGTCATCTCTTCACAACATTCGCTTCCCTAACTTAAGAAACAAGCAAAGAGGGGCAACTGTGAACACCCCATCCCTAATCACTTAATTATTTAATTAATGGAAACACCAATTAATTAATAATTAAGAACATGGGAAAATTAAAAATGTCAAAACTTCAAATGATATTTTCAATTGGGGGACAATTTAGAATTAAAAATAAAGAATGGGAGATAAACTCAAAATTCAAAAAAATTAGCTAATTAAAGTAATTATAATAAATCAAAGAAAGATAATAAAGAAATATAAAGATATAAAATATATTACAAGGCAAAGACCAAAAATCAAAAAATAAAAATTAATTAACAATAATAGTAATAATAATAGAATTTAAAAAAAAAAAAAAAGAGAGAAGACAATGGATCAAAAAATGAAGAAAAAGCTGAGAAAGGAAGGCAAAAAGAGAAAAGAAAGCTGTGGTGTCAGTTTTGGCGTGCAAAGCTGAGCAACGTGGTGGGTTTTGCGAAAGCCTGGTGGGTCAGTTTTGGTGCTCCTGATTCAATAAAACACACTGGTATGCACTGCAACAACGGCAGTTGTGTCCCCGTTCTGCTGAACTTCTAGGTTTTCAAACACCAACGGTAAAAGAAAAGAAAAAAGGGGGCTGGCAGTGCAGTGGCAGCTCGTGGGAGAGAGAAATACGTTGGAGGATGCTTTCGTAAGGGGGCTGGGACTATAGCTTGCAGTCTGGGGGGTTGAACTGGGGCGTTGGGGGGATGAGCTGGGGGAGGCCCCATTCAATGGCGGTGGCTGTAGTGTCAATGCCTCCATGGAGGAACTCTGAGCAGAGGGTGACCAATTCTGCGCCTGTGGGAGCAGATTTTCTGCCTTCGACTTCGAGATCGAGGAGGGTGTCTAGTGACCTCCAAACTGGGCCATAAACTGCTGCATTCACAAGAGCTAGTTTCCCTCAGACAACCTGGAATAATCTGGGTCAGCATATGGAGAAAGAAGTAAGAAAAGAGGACCAGCTTCAGAGAAGGAACTTCAGCAACTGCTGCACTGGGAGCATCACAGAAAGAGAAAACAGCAACGGCCTCACTTCCTGCTGCAGTTGGGACTCCACCTCTGACTTCCAGTGCTAATGATTCTACACAAAGGCAACACCAGGCACAGGGAGGCTGAGCTCACCAGCAGTTGTGCCATAACCAAAGATATACAAAAAAGAAAGAGAGCACCGATCACAGAAGACCGTTGCGAAGACCTACACGATGACGGATTGTTAGTCCATTCCTCTCAAAATAAGCCAACGGAGAAACTTATGATTCAAAACTTAGCAGAACTGGAGGCCTGTTGGATGTTTCTGTTCTTATGTTCTGTATAAGAAAAACCAAAGCAAAGTAAGAGGAAACGAAGTGGGCAGCTAGGATGCAAAAAAAACGAGTTGGAAAGTTAACCTAGTTGTAAATAGATTTCAGAGGTCATTATGAGTGGTTTGGGCGGTGGTTTTCCTCCATGCTGAAGCACCTTTATAGGGAAAAAGTCCTCTATAAAAGGGAAGCCAAGGATGAGGCAAATCACTGCAGAAACAAAGCTGAAAATAGCTGTTTTTTTTACACGAAAACAGAGCATCACGAGAGTGTGGTTAAACCCAGCGTGTTTTCGTGAGTTTCTGGGCAGTATGAGGCTAAAAAAAAACACTAGGGGAAGTTTGGATAGTGAGAAGAGAACCCAGAAAGGGAGAAAAGTGGGAGAAATAAAAGGGAAAGAGCCTATGACGAAAGCAAACCGAAACTGAAACTCAGTTTTGGACAACTAAAAACGAACGCGATGGAGAGCAAAAAATCAATGAGTTTTCATGAGGTTTACGATTGTGGGAGACACTCAAACACTGGGGAAAGGTTTAGGTGTTGAAGGGTGAAGAAACACGAGAGAAAGTGGGCAGAACAAGGGAGATAAAGGGTGCAATAGAGGCAAAACCGAAACTCTGCTCTTCAGACGCGAAAGCAGAGTTTTCTGTAAGTTTAAAGACTCTGAGCTGCACGAAATAAGCAAGAAAGCTAGCGGTTTATGTAGTGACATTCCAAGCAATGAGAGAAAGAAGCTAACCAAGAAAAAGATGAATCAAGGGAGGCAGGTGCTCGAAGTGGACCTCCTTGAAAGGTATGCTGCAAAACGGCGAGGAGTTATTACATGTATGGCTGCTGGAAATGACGTCATTGTTATAGGAACTAGCAAAGGGTGGATCATCAGGCATGATTTTGGGGTCGGTGATTCACATGAAATTGATCTCCATGCTGGTCGGCCTGGGGAGCAATCAATCCACAAGGTATTTGTTGATCCTAGAGGGAGTCACTATATAGCCACTGTTGTTGGAGCTGGGGGAGCTGAAACTTTTTATATTCATGCAAAATGGACCAAGCCCTGGGTTTTAAGCAAGATGAAAGGTCTTCTTGTGAATGCTGTTGCATGGAACAGGCAACAGATAATAGAAGTTTCCACGAAGGAAGTCATTCTAGGTACAGACAATGGCCAACTTCATGAACTTTCTGTGGATGAGAAGGACAAGAAAGAAAAATATATTAAGTTTCTCTTTGAATTAACAGAACTTCCAGAAGCTTTTATGGGTTTATAGGTGGAGACAACTAGCCTAATTAATGGAACTAGATATTATGTGATGGCTGTTACTCCAACTCGGCTTTATTCTTTCACTGGCATTGGATCACTGGAAACTATTTTTTTCAAGCTATTTACATCGAGCTGTGCATTTTATGGAACTTCCTGGAGAAATACCAAACAGTGAGCTACATTTTTTTAGCAACGAAGAGCCATACATTTTGCATGGCTTCCTGGTGCTGGTATTTACCACGGGATCTTGAATTTTGGAGCACAACATAGTTCTCCAAATGGGGATGAAAATTTTTTTGAGAGCAAGGCTTTATTGGATTACTCAAAATTGTCTGATGGTGCAGAAGAAGTTAAACCAAGTTCTATGGCATTGTCTGAATTTCATTTCTTGCTGCTAACGGGGAATAAGGTCCAGGTTGTAAATAGAATTAGTGAGCACATCTTAGAGGAACTTCAGTTTGACCAAATTTCAGATGCAGCACCAAAGGGTATTATGGGACTCTGTAGTGATACAACTGCAACAAAATCAACACTCTTTAATTCAACAGCAAAATCCACAGTTTCAGAGATCTTCAATGATGCTTGGGACAAATCCACTTTCCCAATCAGGTGCAACTGGGCAAGACGCCAATATGCAGATGGGCAATCACATGGTCAACAAGCCTTCACCTGTCCAGATTCAGCTGATGCAGCAACAGCAGCAACACCAACAGCAGCAGCAGCAGCCACAAATGCCGAGGGAAATGATGATGGGAATTGGAACAGCCGTGGGCATTGGTAACCTGAGAAATAACATGATTGGGCTAGTAGGCTTAGGGGAGTCCCATGGGCATGGGAACTGCAAGGGGAATAGGAGGAACTAGAATCTCAGCACCAATGGCATCTATTTCTGGCATGGGAAATATGGGTCAAAATCCAATGAATGTTAGTCAGGCTACAAGTATTAATGCAATAAGCTGGCAATTTAGGTCTGCAACAATGACTTCAGCATAGGCTGAATTATTGGCGTCAAAGTTTAGAATGGCACGTGGAGGGACTCCTCAGTCTAACTTAGCTGGCATTTCAGGAGCCAGACAAATGCACCCTGGCTCTACTAATGTTTCCATGTTGGGTTAGTCACTGAGTAGGGCTAATATGAGTTCACTGCAACGAGCAATTGGACCTATGGGTCCTCCAAAGTTGATGGCAGGAATGAATCTTCACATGAACCAGCAGCAACAATAGCAGAGGCAAGGAAGACGCCCTCACCACGGTTCTGCCACGAAAAGATGGTCTCGGTTTGCTTTGCATGGTAAACAGTGAGTTGTTCACGTAATGTACGTCTAGCTTTCATTTTTGTTATTTTTGTTTATTTTGGTTTTGCTCTTGCCCTTTTGGTGCATTAATATTGTTATTATTATTTTTATTTTGGTATTGCAAGTAAGGATTTCAGGAAGTCATCGTGTGAGAATTCGGTTCTCCTCGATTGCATGAGATCACTTGAGATTTTAATCTCCTTAGATCTTTTAAAAATTAGCACATTTGTTTTAAAAATAATAATAATTATGTATTGACTTAATTAAATACCTTCCATTATTTATGAAATTATCGTGTGAGAATTCGGTTCTCCTCGATTGCATGAGATCACGTGAGATTTTAATCTCCTTAGATCTTTTAAAAATTAGCACATTTGTTTTAAAAATAATAATAATTATGTATTGACTTAATTAATTACCTTCCATTATTTATGAAATTATCGTGTGAGAATTCGGTTCTCCTCGATTGCATGAGATCACTTGAGATTTTAATCTCCTTAGATCTTTTAAAAATTAGCACATTTGTTTTAAAAATAATAATAATTATGTATTGACTTAATTAAATACCTTCCATTATTTATGAAATTATCGTGTGAGAATTCGGTTCTCCTCGATTGCATGAGATCACGTGAGATTTTAATCTCCTTAGATCTTTTAAAAATTAGCACATTTGTTTTAAAAATAATAATAATTATGTATTGACTTAATTAAATACCTTCCATTATTTATGAAATTATCGTGTGAGAATTCGGTTCTCCTCGATTGCATGAGATCACGTGAGATTTTAATCCCCTTAGATCTTTCAAAAAATTAGCACATTTGTTTTAAAAATAATAATAATTATGTATTGACTTAATTAAATACCTTCCATTATTTATGAAATTATCGTGTGAGAATTCGGTTCTCCTCGATTGCATGAGATCACGTGAGATTTTAATCTCCTTAGATCTTTCAAAAAATTAGCACATTTTTTTAAAAAATAATAATTAAATATTGACTTTAATTAAGCATTTTCCATCATTTATGAAATTAGCATGTGCAGATTTTATTCTCTTTGATTGCATGGGAATATGAGAGATTTTTTTTTTTTTTTAGTTCCCTAAAATTAATACACCTCTATCTAATAATAATAATAATATAACAATAATTAAAAAAAAACAATCATAATTAAATATTCATTCTAATTAAATATTTCCCATTATTTGCAATATTATTGTGTGAGAATATAGTTCTCCTCAAATACTTGGCTTCGTGTGAGATTTTAATCTCTTCAGACCTCGAAGTTTAGTACATACTTGTTTAGAAGATAAATAATAATGATGATGATAAATAGATAAACTAATAATAATAATGCAAAAATGAATATTTTAATTGAATTATTTACAAAATAAATAAAGTCAGGGTTTTATAAAATTTAATTAATTAAAATGCTACATTTAAAAATTCAAAAAATGGCTTTCCTTTATAATTTTGTTCTAATCTCACAATAAATCTTGATTTTTTTAGAAAAAAATCTAAAAATAAATTTAGAAAAAAACAAAATCCAAAAAATACATAAATACAAAAAATCAGAAAAATGATTTGATTTTCATCCTAATTTCAAAGGTGAATTCCAATTTTGAAAATCCGAAAAAACAAATAAATCTAAAAATTCAAAAATATTCTTTTTATAACTTCACTTCAATTCCGAACAATATAAACTCCCAAAATTCCTAAAAATCTTATCCCATAATAATTTCATTTAAATTTCAAAATTAAAATTAAAATTCCAAAAGTAAACAAAAGAATTAAAAGAGAAAAAAATGAAGAGATCAAGAGAGCTAGATTACTTAGGTTGCTGTATATTAAAACACACAAATCCAAATTCCAATCCTGTTTTGTTTACAAAAATCTATTTAATTTGAACTCTCTTATTCTCATCACAAAAATTAAAAACCACCAATCACAAAAATGCCTTTTGGTCGAACTACATGGACTTTGATCCCTCTCACGGGGTACGTAGGCCCTAGGCTTTCATCTTAGGTCAAGTCCGTCCTTTGTAAATATCCATCAGTTTGCATGCATTTTCGCTTTTTTTGTCTTATATGTCTAACGTGCATCCATGTCAATAAAAGGGTAATTGAGATTAATTAAAGGCCATATTTTATTTCAACTAACTAGTTTAGGGTAATCGTCCTTATGGGCGGGTGTTGTGGGGTGCCTAACACCTTCCCCACACTCAAATAGACTCCCGAACCTATCTCTGACCTCGCAGACCATTTCGCCTTTCTTTTTTGTGTTTTGTTTTAAATGGGTTTTCCAAAGTTTTCCGTTAAAAATTTTGGTGGCGATTCCAAATAAAATCGATTTTCAAAATTCTGTTTTTGGGAATCGGTTTTAAACGTAATTTTAATTCCATCTCACCGAAAGGTCGGTTACGATAGTGATCATGGTGGAGAATTTGAGAATAACTTATTTATGGAGTTATGTGATGGTAATGTTATTGAGTACAATTTTTCTACACCAAGAACTCCTCAGCAAAATGGAATAGTTGAAAGGAAGAATAAAACTTTAAAAGAAATGGCTAGAACCATGATAAATGAAAGAAATCTTCCTAAATATTTTTGGGCTAATGCAGTAAACATTGCTTGCTATGTAACAAATAGAGCTATGATTAGGCTCATACTGAAAAAGACTCTATATGAGCTATACAAAGGAAGAAAACTAAATATTTCTCATCTATATGTATTTGGATGTAAATGTTATGTGTTGAATCATGGAAACGATAACCTAGGTAAATTTGATGCTAAGTTTGATCCGGTAATCTTCCTAGGATATTCAAATACTAGTAAGGCTATAAGAGTATAATAAATGAACTATGATAGTAAAAGAATATATTCATGCAAATTTTGATGAATCTAATCCTCTTAAGCCAAGAAAGGTATCCTCTAAAGATATTGCAGTAAAATTTAATGATCATACAATAAAACACAAACAAACAGCTCAAGAAAAGGATGATGAGAGCAAATCCATCAAGACAAAAGAACAATCCTCCTCAAATTAATCCAACCAAGAAGGAGAAGAAGTCAACAATGAGCTACCAAAGGCATGGAACTTCAAAAAAGATCATCAACCTAAACAAAAAATATGTGAGGTCTCCAAAAGGGTAACAACTCAAAACTCACTAAGAAATATCTATAGTCATCAAGCCTTCTTATCTCAAATAGAATCTAATGGAATTGATGATGCATTAAAAGATGAATATTGGGTTCTAGCAATGCAAGAAGAATTAAATTAATTTAAAAGGAGCCAAGTTTAGAAACTTGTTCCTAGACCTAATAATCATCCTGTAATAGGTACTAAATGGGTATATTGGGGTAAGCTTGATGAATTAGGAGTTGTTACTAGAAATAAGGCTAGATTAGTTGCAAAAGGATATAATCATGAAGAAGTATAGACTATGATGAAACTTTTACACCAGTAGCTAGAATGGAAGCTATCCGTATGTTACTAGCCTTTGCATGCATAAACAATTTTATGTTGTATCAAATGGATGTCAAGAGTGCCTTTCTTAATGGATATATCATAAAGGAAGTTTATATTGAACAACCTCCTAGTATTGAGGACCAAAAATTTCCAAATCATCTATGCAAATTAAGAAAAGCGTTGTATGGTCTTAAACATGCCTCTAGAGCATGGAATGAAAGATTAAGTAATTTTCTTATCGAAAAAAATTTCTTCAGAGGCAAAGTTAATACAACATTATTCTTTAAAAAGAAAAGTTGTTCAAATTTATATGGATGATATTATATTTGGAGCCACTAATGAAAAGTTATGCAAGGAATTTGCTGACATGATGAAAGGAGAATTTGAAATGTCAATGATAGGGGAGCTCATTCTTAGGTCTTCTGATTAAACAATAGGCAAATGGAACATTTATAAATCAATCTAAATATGTTATTGAATTACTTAAGAAATCTAGTTTTAAAAATGTTAAAACAAAGGACACTCCTATGGGATCAGCTACAAAAATGGATGCTGATGAGAAGGGACCGCTATATGACATTACAAAATATAGAGGTATGATTGGATCCCTTTTATATCTAACTGTAAGTAGGTCTGATATTATGTTTAGTGTATACATGTGTGCCAGATTTCAAACTTGTCCTAAAGAGTCTCATTACTTAGCAATAAAAAGAATCTTTAGATTTATTGATGGCATAACACAAATGGGTGTATGGTATCCAAAAGGATCAACAAACACCTTAGTAGGATATTCAAATGCTGATTTTACCGGTTGTAAAACTGACAGAAAAAGCACCAGTGGAACATGCCAATTCTTTGGAAATTCTCTTGTTTCTTGGTTTAGAAAGAAACAAAATAGTGTAGCATTGTCCACTACTAAAGCTGAATATGTTGCCACTAGTAATTGTTATGCTCAAATTCTTTAGATGAAATAACAATTAGAGGATCTTGGTATATGTGAACACCCCACCCGAATTAACAATAATAATAATCATGGTAATAATAATAAATAGAATTAAAAAAAAATCTAAAAAAATAATAATAACAATTAATCAAAACAAAATTGCAAAAGGCAAACAAAACAGAAGTAATATGAAAAAACCAAACATAAGAACCAAAAATAATAAAAAGGAAAATTTAAGATATAGGCTTGAAGAAAAGACATGGCAATCATCTTGCAAGGAAATAAAATGAACAAGGCCACATACTTGAAATGGAATTGCAAAACACTCTCACTTGCTCACACTCACACACTCTCACATGCTCACTTGCTCCCACATGCTCACTTGCCCTCACACACATGACACACATCACTCTCACACACTCACACTCTCACTCACGAACACATCACTCTCACACACTCACACTCACACTCCCACATGCTCATTTGCTCCTATATGCTCATTTGCTCTCACACACATGACACACATCACTCTCACACACTCACACTCTCACTCACGGACACACCTCCTCACACACTCACACTCACACTTTCACACACTCTCACCTACGGACACACACACTCACCACATGCATACACTCATGCACACACATGCACAAGAGGACAAGGGGGACAAAAAACCAAGTGGGAGTGGTTCTGCAGAGGAGGCAGAAAGTGGGTTGGCTAGTGCAGAGAAAGGAGAGTGTGGCGTGGCTGGAGATGGCAGGAAAAGGAGGGGACCATGTTCAGCAAAGTGGTGGCTGGAAGTTTCAGAAAAAGCAAGGGAAAAAGGGAGCAAGATGGCAGAAAAGGGAGGTGGCGTTGGAGTATAAAGTAGAGCAAGCAAACCGAGAGAAGGAGGAGAAAAACGCTGGAGTAGAAAGGAGGCCTCGGCTGAGAAGAAAAAAGAGCTGGAGAAGAGAAGAGAGGAAGGAAAAAGAAGGCAAAAACCACACTGAAAGGGAGAGCCACGTGACCGAGAAGGGAAGAAGAGCTGAAGACGAAAGGGAGAGCAACGAAACCACCAACAAACCGAGAGGAAACAACGCTGAACGAAAGAAGAAAATGGAATCAGCAATGTGAGGGAGAAACAAAGCTGAACGAAGCAAGAAAGCAAGGCAGCCATGTGAGGAAAAAATAGCAGAGAAAATGAACCAGAAACTGAGTGAAATCGAGAGCTGAATGAGGCAGAAATCGAGAGCTGAACGGTGCAGAAAACGTGCAGAAAACCGTGGGGAAACATCCCAAATTGTGGAGTGAAAAGGAGCTGAAGTTCAGACCATCCAAGGAGCAGAAAATGGAGAGTTGGATGCCAAAATGATGAGCAGAAACAAGGAAGTCTGAATGCAAAACAAAGTGGCAGCAAAGGGAGGGATAGAAGCTGAACCATGGAGGAGAAAAAACTCTGTTTTGAGCTCAAAAAACAGAGGTAAACAGAGGAGAACTTAGGGAGCACAAGGAAGAAGAGGAAGTGTGGAGAAGAAGGGAAGCTTTCAGCCATCACCTTCCAGCCAAGAAGCAGAGACACGTTCTGCAGAGTTTCCAGTGCTGAAGCCAACCAGAAAACTCCAACGAAGCTGTCCGCCATTTCAGCACTTCCAGTCGAGACCAGCTGCCTTGGGGCTGTTGGAGGTCCATCTTCCATTGGTGAGTGAGGAGGAGAAGGTCATTCTTCATTGGAGCACAAGGGAGAAGCTGAAAACGCCAGGTATGGCTACACGGTTTGCCACTGCCGAGATTTCTACTGCATGTCACTGTTCATTCGAATTCCTTCAAGACAATCTCATGCATGTGCACTGTTCATGCGTTTTAATATAAGAAGCTACTATTCACTTGCTTAAATTTGTTTTAGTTTTGTTTATTACAATTGTTTAAACATTAACTTTGATTAATTATTACTATTACGTATAAACTTAGCATATGAGACTTTTGTTGTTCTTGATTGTCGGGGATTATGTGAGTTTTTAATCTTCTTAAATCCTTGCAATTAATTAAATAATTGGAAGACAATTAATATTAATGAAATATTAAAGAAGGAATGTTGAAAAATAATTGAATGATAATTAATAAATATTGTCATGATGGATAAAATTATCGTGTGAGAATTTTGTTCTCCTCGATTACCGGGGGTTATGTGAGATGTTAATCTCCTTAAATCCTTACAACTAGTTGAATAATTGAAAAGTGACAATTAATATTAATGAATAAATGGTGAAAAAATAAAGGAATGACAATATATATTAATGAAATATTAATGAAGTAATGGTGAAAAATAATTGAATGATAATTAATAAATATTGTCATGGTGGATAAAATTATCGTGTGAGAATTTTGTTCTCCTCGATTACCAGGGATTATGTGAGATATTGATCTCCTTAAATCCCTACAATGAATTGAATAATTGAAAAGCAACAATAATATTAATGAAATATTAATGGGTGAATGGTGGAAAATAAGAGAATGATAATTAAATATTAATTTTGAATAAATCATAATAATAATCATAATCAAAATGCTTGCTTTAATAAACATTCCCTATTATTTACGAAATTATCGTGTGAGAATATCGTTCTCCTCGATTGCTTGGGATTATGTGAGATTTTAATCTCCTTAAATCCCTACAATTAATTCAATAATAATAATAATATTAATAATAATACAAAAAATAAATAAATGTACAATAATTAAATATTAACCTTGATTAAATATTTATGCAAAATGAATCGTGTGAGAATACTTGTCTCTGTTCGACTTCCAGGGCTCGTGTGAGATTTTAATCTCCATAGAACCCAAAAATTAGCACATATTCGTTCAAAGACAAACAGATAAACAAATAAATAATAGCATTTAAATTAAATTTTCTACCAATAATCAATAATAATAATAATCAGTATTTACCAACAATAAATTCAAAAATTCAAAAAATAAGAAATATATTCCTTTCATTATAAATTATGCATTAATTCCTGAAATATAAACTCTCAAAACTCAAAAATAATAATAATAAAATCGACAAAAAATTTTAAAAGAGAAAATGTGAAGAGTTCAGGAGAACGAGGTTAATCAGATTGTAGTAAATTAAAACATACAAACCAAATTCCTATCCCATTTTGTTTATAATGATCTGTTTTAATTAAAATTCTCCTATTCTCATCACAAATCAAAAAAACCACCAATCACAAAAATGCCTTTTAGTCGAACTACGTGGACTTTGATCCCTTTCACGGGGTACGTAGGCCCTAGGCTTTCATCCTAGGTCAAGTCCGTACTTTGTAAATATCCATCAGTTTGCATGCATTTTCGCTTTTTTGTCTCCTATGTCTAACGTGCATCTATGTCAATAAAAGGGTAATTGATATTAATTAAAGGCCATATTCTATTTCAACTAACTAGTTTAAGGTAGCCGTCCTTATGGGCGGGTGTTGTGGGGTGCCTAACACCTTCCCCACACTCAAATCGACTCCCGAACCCATCTATGATTTCGCAGACCATTTTGCCTTTTTCCGTTTGTTTTAAATTGGTTTTCCAAAGTTTTCCATTAAAAATTTTGGTGGCGACTCCAAAGAAATCGATTTTCAAAATTTCGTTTTTGGGAATCGTTTTTTAACCTTTTTTATTTTATTCCGCCGAAAAGTTGGTTACGACAGTATATATTTTAAAGAGATCCCTATTAAGTGCGATAATACCAGTGTAATAAATCTTACCAGGAACCCAATCATGCATTCAAGGTCTAAACATATAGAAATCAGGCATCACTTCATTAAAGACCATGTTCAAAAGAAAGATATCAATCTTGAATTTATTAAAACTGAATTTCAACTTGCTGATATCTTTACAAAACCTCTTTCTACTAAAAGATTTTGTTTTATAAGAGGTGAACTTGGAATGGTTAATCCTAATGAATTATAAAATAAATTACTTAAATTGTTTCACCATTTGCTGAATAAGATTATTACTAACTTAAGCATTGGAGAGACTTTCATCTATTTTGTAGGATGTTTGTAATAATTTCATAAAGATTTTTACTAATTTATCTTATTTTTTGAATGAATATTTGTGCTTAGAAGTATTCTTGGGTAATATATCTCTTAGTAATCTAGACATTTGGCCTAAAAAACTAGAATTAGTCACATTTTTAAGTGACTAGTCAACTGCCAAGGAATGGTTAGTCAACTGGTAAAGGTCAAAGAAGTGGCCAACTACTTAAGAAGAATGGAACAACTGACAGATGGCTCACTGTTAGGGAGCAGTCGATTGCCAACAAAGGCCAATTGACTGTACTGGGCACATTAAGAGGCCCGACAATCAACTAGTAGAGAGTGACCAATCAACTAGGAGGTTCCAGAGAGTAGGCCTATGAAAAATAGAGACTGACTATCGACTGTTCACAAGTGACCAGTCGACTAGTCGATACTAGAGAGCAATACTGAGCAAAAATAAGGGCTGACAGTTGATTGGTCACTAGTGACTAGTTGATTGGTCGATGACAGAAATTGCTATTTAGGGCAATCAAACCCTAAAAACTTACCATTTTCACTATTCTCTCCAACTAACTGCTCTTCCTCTCTCTTGCCTTTCACTTGTTCGGCCAAATCCCTATAAAATCTTTGTGATTTTGTTTCCAAATCTATCAAAATCACCATTTAACTTCAAAAACCTAGGATTTCACTAATTAAAAAGGGTGTTTT
The DNA here is from genome assembly GCA_037074485.1 of Delonix regia. Lineage (NCBI taxonomy): Eukaryota > Viridiplantae > Streptophyta > Magnoliopsida > Fabales > Fabaceae > Delonix > Delonix regia. The sequence continues at coordinate 29,454,402 of CM073451.1, forward strand.
CTACAATTCTCCTCCTTATTATGAATTCTTGTCCTCATTTCTTAATCTTTTGCCTCTAAACCTTCCTCTTTGACTCTCCAAGATCAACAATAGCTCAGAGACCAGCTCCCATTCATGCGTGGTCAAGGAACGTGGCTGTTGGGTCCTCTTCTACTCCTCCACTACTTTTCTCTTCAAGGGACCAAGAGATTGCCTTTGTTGAGAACTTTTAGCAAACAGGTGTGCTTCTTAGTAAGTATGTTCATCTTCCCTTACTGCAAGAAAAAGGATTTAAGTTGTTTCATCTATTAGATATTGCTGGTTTAAATTATCTTTTGAGTATTAAGTTGGATTATAACCCTAAAGTCATCAGGGCATTTTACTTTAACCTTACATATAATCCCATTACTTACCTAATTACTACTGAGGTTAGAGGCTCTAGGATAATGTTTGGTAATGAGACCTTGGCTAACATTCTCAATCTTCCCACCCCTACTAGACACTATTTTACTAATCATCAAAATTCATCGAAGACTGTGTCTGGATAAGTGAGAATGTCATTGACAACCTAAACACACCTAATAATGTCAATGACCTGTCATTGGAGAATAGATTGTTACACTATATCATTGCCCAATGTCTCATCAATAAGTTAGTCAATTTTGCATACCTCAATGAGCCAGAGATGTTCATGATAAAGTGCATCTTAGATGAGGAAAGTTTTAAGCTCTCTTCGCTCATCACTTAGAGAATGGCAACATGCAAGAAGAAGTCATCTTTGCTACCATTATTGCCACCATCCTCCGCCACTACAACATTTCACCTTTAGAGGATGATAAGGAATCCCCTCTACAAATTAGGTGGAATAACCTTTAACGAATGGGGTTCATTAAGATGCCTCAGGGGCAATGGTATAGGAAAGCCTAAAGAGTGCTTAAGCTAACAACTGCTAATGTGCCTCCTCTAGGTTCTCCACATGCAGATCTTACTGAGGAAGGTCCATCCTTTCACATGCCATCGCCTACTACTCCTGTGCCTCCACCACCTCATTCTCACACCTCTATGGGTTACACACTAACTCAGCCAAAGTATATTATCATTTTGGAGCCCATTCTTTTGGTTGAGATTCCAGAGCCCAGTCTATTGGCAGCTTGAATTTTGATCAACTGGGCACTCTCTGTGGGTAAACAGTTGACTAGTCACAAGCCAACAGTCGACTAGTCACTTTCTTGGATGAGACCAGTCAACTGCCAACTTAAGACTGATCAACTGGGAGCTCTCTGTGAGTAAGCAGTTGACTGGTCACATGTGAACAATTGACTGGTTACCCCTAGATCAAGCATCAGTCAACTATCAGTCTTGAGACCGACTAGGAGCTCTCTATGAGTGACCAGTCGACTGGTCCTAAGTGAGAAGTTGAATATCAGGGTCTTGAATTTGAAAATTATGAGAGAGAAAAATGGAGCAGTCACCTAGTCAGTGGTGAACTGTCGACTAGTTAGTGAATTCTATATTTATAATGGATTTATAACATCTATATTTTGAATTCTATAATTTCTCACTTACTCCCAATGGATCTATTAGACCTCAATCTATATAAACTCTACCTGAGACCTCTAAAACATCAAGAGAAACATTCATGAGTGATTATATCATTAGTTTACATTATCATATCAGCTTTTTATCATATTAGTGCTTCATTGTGTTATCAAGTCTATTCAGAGTGTTTCTTTCATATGTAATTCTTTCTTTTGAGAGAGAAACTCATGGAGATTCCTTGAGAGAGTCAAGCTAGATAGAACTTGGGTTTAGGGAGAGTATATCCCTAAGAGAGAGAATTCAAGGATGTTCCTTGAAGGTGTCAAGCTGCAAGAGCTTGAGAATTATAAGAGGTTCTCCTAGGTGTTTGTATTGATATTTTTAGATAGTGAAAATCCCAAGAGGTTACTTGGAGATTGGACATAGGCTAGGGTAGAAGCTAAACCAGGATAAATATCTATGTCAAAATTTCTTTTCTTACTCCGTTACATTTTTCACTTATTTAATTCTGGTGTTTTGGTTTTTCAAAGGAGTTTTTTAGTTAAAATTTTATATAACCCAATTAACCCCCTCTTGGGTTCTAGCCTTGTTTAACAATTTATAATACTTATTTATATTCAAATTTAAAGGGAGGATGTGAATTCAAGTACGAACCCCATAGCCGTTAGCGAGGGTAACAACCTAGGTGCACCTAATTGAGATGAATTATTACGATGCTTTCAGTAAAGAGGAAGATAAAAATTATTAAGATGTATCCAATAAGGGGATACAAGTATGAATTATTGAGACATATCAGATAATGTGATATAGGTATAAGATATCAAGACATATCCAGTAAATGGATATAGGTATGACATTGAGACGTACCCTATATGGGGATACTGGTTTATACACTTAGTGTTATATACGGTGTGGATATATAAGTATGAAATATTATTAAGGCATCATGAGCTATAGTCCAATGTGGTGATAACAAATACAATTATTTGCTAAGGTATGAAATGATGATCATGGTTCTTCTTCGATACTTACTCCATTTAAATTTTAAGGTTTAAAAATAGTGTTTTACTTTATTGAATTTCAATTTCTTTACTTAAATATATACTTGTGAAAAATCAAATTCCTTTGTTGTTTCTCTTTATGTTTACTTTGATATTTATGCACTCACTAAGTTAGTGGTAGACTTACACCTCTCTTTAACATTTTTACAGATCAGTATGTGTTAATGTGAAGTGGCTTTTAGACTTGCTTGTTGTCCAGACTTTTTTGTATGTATTTTGGTTTAGTTACAGTGTGCATCTGACTCCAAGGTGGTGGTTGCTAGAAGTCAGGTTGTTTAGGGTTGTATGTTGTGAGCATTATAAACCTTGTGTAGATAGTTATCTTACTATAGTATATTAAATATATTTTGAAATATTATTAAGCTAGTATTGTTGTTTACTATGATTGTAATACTGTTGGACAATAACTAGCTATAGAGGTTTGGTAAATATGATATTTTCAAGGGAGGTGTTATGCCTCATGAAGCAATGAATCATCTATGTGGGTAGCTTAATAAAAAATATTTGACAAAAGATTTTTGTTCTCTGAACATACCTTCTCTAATGTGTCAACAAAAATGTCTACATCTCCATGTCGAATAGCTTTTTGCAATTTAGACTATTGAGCTTTTCTTCCCATAAATATCACTAATGGGGGAGTCAACATTTGCTTTCATGCTCTTCACCTTGGCATAGTTTCTCTCTCTCTCCAGTTTCCTTCATTTGCTCTTATAGGAATTTGAACTTGATCCAATTTCTCCCACTTTCACTCCACAATCAAATGAGAATCCAGGAATAACTTCATAATATTTCTATATGTATGTTTGTATATATGATCAACTTGCAAGATCTGACATAATTTCATGAATTTAAAATAACAATACTCAATGCATAATCAACAAATGCTTATGTTAATTATTAATTGTTTGAATTCAGTGTGTATAACCATTTTTTTCCTTGACGCATTAACATATATAAATTGAGCCAATTTGAAAAGAATCACATTACCCATAATAACATTTATTTTTATCAAATATATGTCATGATATAGTCAAGGTAGATAAAATATTTTATACCTAGATTTTGACTAACTACACAAAGTCTACTAGAGAAGATTGAAATTGTGATATTAAATACATGATGTGAATGCAATTTGATCAACAAAAATTATAGGTACAGCTAGGCCAGTCTTTTTATACTATATAAACAAGTCATTTAAAAAAGAAAGACATATCCGATCTTTCTCTTATTATATTATTATCATATCGATTTGCATTTATTACATTCCTATTAACTGCTAGTTGACTATAACTTTGCCAATGACTCGTATAGCTTGGCCAGTAGGGTGTATAAAATAGTGTGTATATTAGATTACTATTTTTTCAAAACCAAATCAATTAATTATTATTTGTAAATATGTAAAAAAAAATTTTAAAAAAATTAATTACTTTCCTTTTATTCCTTTAGATATATGTGCACTTAAACTTTCTAAATTTTAAATACATGAAGTGAGTGCGGTGAATTGTTTATTTCTTTTTTGAAATAAACCATCAGCCTTTATTAATTTGGTAAATTCAAGATTACATTCCAAATGCAATTAGTTAAAAGACAAGGCATTCTAGCTATAGAGTGAGTTTCTGTATTGTCCTGTCTTCTTATCTAAGGGCAGAAGAAAGTAAGGAAGTTTCTTAAGAATTCCTTACAGTCTTGAAATGTAACATCCCTAATTTAGTGATTTTTAATATAAGCAAAATTATTTAAGGGGAAATCAAAAAGAATTAAACAAGAATAAATATGCCTAATTAAATCATTTAAAGGAAACAACTTATAGCTTAGTTTTAAGTCATAGGAGCAAAATGATCTTTTTTGAAAAAATGCTAAGGGAAAAATGGTAAATTTACAAGTCTAGGGGAGAAATGATCATTTTGAAAAAATACCATGGGTAAAATGATAAATTCACAAGGAAAGACATGTGGCATTGACCTGTGGGGCCCACACCATAATAAAATATTATTATCCGTGAGGGCCGCACCATAATTTTTTCTTAGATATTTATGATTTGAGATTGAATCACAATTGTTGGATTAAAAATATGTGGTTAAATTCTAGCTATCAAAATCTGTTTAAATACCCTACACCCTACCCCTCTTCTTCACATCATACCTTACATTCTTCCCTGTACTCATTCCATTCACACTCACCTCTCTACTTTGGTACCACACTTAGATCAAGAAGGAAGGAAGCAATTTTAGGATAATTACAAGAAAGGAAAGTGTATCTAGGTAACATGATTTAGCATATTCAAAGTTCTATTCATCTTTTTCCTTTTTCTTCTTCTTAAATGGTCTTCATGGTAATGTAGGGGTAAAAAGGATTGGCTATGATGTGAAAATGTAATTGAATTTAGAACACACTCTAATACTGTATAAACAACTCCTTTTGGCCTATGGTCATTTATCTTGAAATTTTGTCACCGTGACCTTTCATAAGCCCATTCAAGGTCTAAGAAGGGTAGAATTCGAGAAGATTGAAGCTAAATAGATATTTTGAAATATCTAGGGAAATATTATATAAGTCATAACAACTTTAAGATAAGAATTTTGATGTGTGAATTTTCTTGTGCATCATGTATCCTTACATGAATATTTTGTTATTCATACACTATAATTGCCTATGTTATTATGCATTTCAACTTTGTATGATGGGGTGACAATATGGTTATTTGATAAGAGAACTACTCTTTGTGAGAGTAAACTATTCCTATACACTATGAACTTATTGATAGTTTAGAATCCCATTTGATAATGACTGGCTATCCTACCTTAATATATATTGTGAACCATTAGTAATAGCAGGCTATGTCACCTTAATTTATATTGTGAACCCTATGAGTTCTTTAGCAAGGCATTATCCCATTAATTCTATAATTTATGAAAGGTCATATTGCTTGAATGATTATAGGAAAAATAATGTTAGTACACTTCTTAGGCCACGACATGAATTCTGAGATCAATGGTAGACTGTGCTGCCTAAATGGTCCCAAGAAATTAGGAGGGGACAAGAATGTGTCCTTGCTTGGGATATCTTGAATTAAATTGACACTAAAGGGATTTTTGACCATTATAAGAACATCAATGTTCAAATGATTACGAAAAAAAAATATTGATAGTTCTCTCTCAAACTAATTTAATCTCTACCATATATGACTTAGATGACATATTAAGATAAAGATTATATTGCCTAACTTTGTCTTGGGTACCCACTGGGGGATACCTCAACTAAAAGTGGGGTTGCGCATGCCAGTTAGGTGTCATACATTGGGTTTTGTGAGACTCAATTACCTAAGTATGACAGTCATATGGTGGGCTTTATAAGACTCGAATAACCCATATATGACTTCTTAATGCCTAATGGTTAAGGACATATCTACCTCTATTTGTCATATGTTTGCTAATGCATATTTGCATGTTATGATATCTAACATCCATACATATTTCATAAAGAACATAATTTAAAGTCAGATTATATTTTATAGATATTTCAAGTATCACATATGCTTTTTCATGTTACTGAGAAACTATTCTCACCATTTGTTAATGATGTTTTTAGATGGAAAATTACTAAATTTCTCTTGAAGTCCATGTGAAATGGGTATTTGTCCCACTAATTGAAGAGTACTTGTTGTTAAGATTGTAAGATGCAATATGGCCTTACGTGCCATACCACTTATGTTCGTGACACAAGAGGGCATGAATCTTACTATTTTTTCAAGCCCTGAATGAGTCCTTAATATTAGGCCAAATTTCAATATATACAGACATAGATATAGATATAGGCCTAATACCCCTTCTCCTAGTTTTGTTAAACTATTTATATGGATGTATGAGCAAATGGATATACGAAAATTTGTTGTCTATAATTATACTATTATGTTTTAAATATTCTAATGCATTTTTCAAATCTTACTTCATAAAAATTTTAACTGAAATTTATAATAAATTCTAAACTTTGTAAGAAGGGTGTTACATTGAATAATCACACCAAATTTTGTGTCATCTTAGGCGTCTATCATTAACATATTCCAAACTCTTTGAGCATCCATTCTGAAAATGCCATTGCCTTCAAGGTGAGGCCTTGCCTATGCCATGTCGCTTCTTAGGCCTTTAGCTTCAATGGTGTTAGAGCTTTAGAGCCCTATGTGCATTCCTATGATTACTTTCACAAGAGAGTCATTTTAAGTACAAAAGATAGCACTATAGCCCAAAAGCTCTTCCCCTTTGATGGTAACTCCATCCATTAAACAAATGCACATAACCTCTCTTTCTTGGGTTCTATAAGAGTTTAAAGGTGTACTTGGCATCAAATTAAGAGACGACAGATTTGCAAATTTCCATTCCCTTAACTTAAATAAAGCTTTTTTAGGTATGTTAATGTGTGGTATATAACTTCTTCCCTGTACTACATGATTTCTTACCTCCTAGATATGCCATGCAATCAAACATAGATGTTCAACTTCCTTTATAAACTTGGTTAGCCATCTAGCAAGAGAATTCTAAAAGCTTATATGAGGTTGATCTCTGTTATAACCACTCCATCTCTAACAAGTTATCCAAGCTCTGCTGCAAACTAAGAGAGTGTGAACTACATCATCACTTTCATCATAAAAGGGGCACTTATTAATGATTTTAACTCCCCTATTGAGCATATTTGGTTTTACAGGGATAATGCCACTGAGGGCACACCAAGAGAACTCCTTTACTTTGGGAGGAATATCTAAGATCAATAATCTATTCCATGGAAAATGGGGATGGTTAGTTGCATCATACATTAGACTTGAGAAGAGTATATGGTAGCCTGACTTGATAAAATATAATCTTTTTTTCTCTAAGTGCCATATTTTGTCTGTTCTATTCCTTATACTTAGTGGGATTCTTATTATCACCTTCCTATCCTCAAATGTAAAAAAGAGAGATGATCTTTTCAACATCCCACTCCTTCTTTTCTTCAACAAAAAGGTGAGCAACCTTTAAGGAAACATCAATATTCTCAATGATGAGTTGGGGGTGAAATTTGCCATCCCAAGGCTCCAAGGGTCAACCCACACCTTAATGCTCTCACCATTGCCTATTCTCCAATGCATAGCTTGCAACATAGGTTGGGAACATAAAACACTCCTTCAAGAAAAGCTCATATTGGAAAACAACCGAGTAGACTAAAAATCCCCTTATGGAAAATATTATTCTCTGAGAACAAGATATGCTAGAGTGTTTATAGGATTGCCAAGACTCTAACCTTGTTTTCCTAACAACACCATATTGAAACAATGTAAGTCTCGAAAACTAAGTCCTCCATCACTTTTTCTATTGCACATGCATTTCCAAGATAACCATATGATCCCCCTTCTATTTTCTTGATTACAACCCCACCAAAATGAATTCATCATTCTTTCTAATTCCTTACAAAGAAAAGTCGTGATGAGGAACACATTCATATAAAAACTAGGAACTGAAAACTGTTTGGGTAAAATATAATTTTAGAGTAACTTTTTATGTATACCTTGAAATAATAAATTTTATTAGGGAATTAATAGAGAAATAAAAGAGTTTTAAAGTGTGGAAAGGAATCCCCAAAGTATAAGGGCAACATCTTAATTTTAAAAGAAAAGTGAATTAAGGGTTGTCTTCAATTACAAATGAAAAAGTACTTTAGGGACCACAATGCAAAAACACAATTTGAGGGGTATGAATGAAAAGTGGCCTAGAAAAGTGGAGATAAGGACCAATGGAGTAGAGAACAATCATTGAATGGAAAAAAAGTGAAGATGTCCCTTTGTGATAAGCACACTTTCTTGTATAAGCACATAAAGTGTAATTTCAACCTCAAAGAAACCAAAAGGTGTAGGGTCAAGTTAGAAATTAAGTCAAAGTGAGAATGGACATGTGCTATCAATCATTATAAGGACGTGTGAAGTGAGACATGTGCACCAATGCATGGGGAGATATGGACACTTGGCATATGCTAAATGAATAAGTTAGATTGGCTTGGAAAACAAGTCAAGCCACCCATCCTATAAATACTCCTCCCATCTTGCCATTTTATGCAAGTGAAGTGTGAGTCCTTTTGTAGAGAGTGTCGTAACTGACCTTTCGGCGGGATGGAATCAAAATGGGTTTAAAACCGATTCCCAAAAACGAAATTTTGAAAATCAATTTTATTAGGAGTCGCCACCAAAATTTTTAACAGAAAACTTTGGAAAACCAATTTAAATAAAAAGAAAAAGGAAGGCGAAATGGTCTGCGAGGTCAGAGATGGGTTCGGGAGTCTATTTGAGTGTGGGGAAGGTGTTAGGCACCCCACAACACCCACCCCTAAGGACGGTTACCTTAAACTGGTTAGTTGAAATAGAATATGGCCTTTAATTAATCTCAATTACCCTTTTGATTGACATGGATGCCTGTTAGACACAGAAGACAAAGAAACGAAAATGCATGCAAACTGATGGATATTTACAAAGGACGGACTTGACCTAGGATAAAAGCCTAGGGCCTACGTACCCCTTGAGAGGGATCAAAGTCCACGTAGTTCGACCAAAAGGCATTTTTATGATTGATGGTTTTTTTATTTGTGATGAGAATAGGAGGATTAAAACAAACCATTGTAAACAAAACGGGATAGGAATTTGGTTTGTATGTTTTAATTTACTACAATCAGATTAACCTCGTTCACCTGAACTCTTCACATTTCCCTTTTTTTTTTTTTTCGATTTTATTATTATTATTTTTTTGAGTCTTTGAGAGTTTATATTTTGGGAATTCATGCGTAATTTATAATGAAAGGAATATATTTTTTATTTTATGAGTTTTTGAATTTATTGTTGATAAATATTGATTATTATTATTATTGGTTATTGGTAGACAATTTAATTTAAGTACTGTTACTTAGTTTATCTGTTTGTCTTTGAACAAATATATGCCAATTTTCGGGTTCTATGGAGATTAAAATCTCACACGAGCCCGGGACGTCGAGGAGAGACAAGTATTCTCACACGATCCATTTTGCATAAATATTTAATCAAAGTTAACATTTAATTATTGTCCATTTATTCATTTTGTATTATTATTAATATTATTGTCATTTCGGAATTAATTATAGGGATTTAAGGAGATTAGAACCTCACGTAATCCCGCACAATCGAGGAGAACAATATTCTCACACGATAATTTCGCAAATGATAGGGAATGTTTACTAAGGCAAGCATTTTGATTATGATTGTTATTATGATGTAATCCAAATTTAACATTTAATTATGGTTAATTTATTTCCACCATTCACCCATTAATATTTCATTAATATCATTGTTACTTTTTAATTATCCAATTCATTGTAGGGATTTAAGGAGATTAATATCTCACATAATCCCCGATAATCAAGGAGAACGATATTCTCACACGATAATTTCACAAACAGCATATTAAAGTAAGCATTTTGATTATGACTATTATGATTTAATCCAAATTTAACATTTAATTATCATTGATTTATTTTCCACCATTCCCCCATTAATATTTCATTTGTACCATTGTTACTTTTTAATTATCCAATTCATTGTAGGGATTTAAGGAGATTGATATCTCACATAATCCCCGGTAATCGAGGAGAACAAAATTCTCACACGATAATTTTATCCATCATGACAATATTCATTAATTACCATTCAATTATTTTTCAACATTCTTTCATTAATATTTCATTAGTATATATTGTCATTCCTTAATTTTTTTCACCATTTATTAATTAATATTTCATTAATATTAATTGTCACTTTTCCATTATTCAACTAATTACAAGGATTTAAGGAGATTAATATCTCACATAACCCCCGGTAATCGAGGAGAACAAAATTCTCACACGATAATTTTTATCCGTCATGACAATATTCATTAATTATCATTCAACTATTTTTCAACATTCTTTCATTAATATTTCATTAATATCTATTGTCTTCCAATTATTTGATTAATTGCAAGGATTTAAGGAGATGAAAAAAAACTCACATAATCCCGGCAATCAAGCACAACAAAATTCTCACATGCTAATTTCATACATAATAGCCATAATTAATCAAAGCTAATGTCTAAACAATTGTAATGGACAAAAATAAACAAAATTAAACACGTGAACAGTAGCATTGCATGTTAAAGTGCGTGAACAGTGCACATGCATGAAATTGCATTGAAGGAAATCGGGTGAACAGTAACGACGTGCAGCAGAATTTTCGGCCAGTGAAGAACGTGCAGCCATACCTGGTTTTTCAGCTCCTCCTTTGTGCTCCAATGAAGAAGGACCTTCTCCTCCTCACCCAACAATGGAAGATGAACCTCCAACAACCCCTCAAAGTCGCTGGTCTTGGTTGGAAGTGCAGAAAACGGACAGCTTCTTTGGAGTTTCGCTGGACAGCTTTGTTGGTTTTTTTCTGGTTGGTTCCAGCGAAATTCTACAGAAAGTGTCCCTACTCCTTGGCTGGAAGATGGAGGCTAAGAGCTTCTCTTCTTCTCCACACTTTCTCTTCTTCCTTGTGCTTCCTAAGCTCTCCTCTGTTCACCTCTGTTTTTTGAGTTTAAAACAGAGTTTTTCTCCTCCATGGTTCAGCTTCTATTCCTTCCTTTGCTGCCACTTTGTTTTGGATTCAGACTTCCTTGTTTATGCACATCATTTAGGCATCCAACTCTCTATTTTTCTGCTCCTTGGATGGTCTAAACTTCGGCACCTTTTCACTCTAAAATTTTGGACGTTACTTCCACGGTTTTTCTGCACTTTGGACAGCTTTGTTCAACTTTCGGTTTCCACTGTTTGGCTCTCGGTTTGCTGCCTCATTTCTGGTTCGTCTTCCTGCTGTTCTTTCCTCACGTGGCTGCCTTGCTTCCTTGCTTCATTCAACTTGGTTTCTCCCACACGTTGCTGCCTTCATTCTTCTTCCTTCGTTCAGCGTTCTTCCTCACGGTTTGCTGCTGTCCTTGTTGCTCTCCTTTTCTTCTTCAGCTCCTCTTCTCTTCTTGGTCACGTGGCTCTCTCCTTTTCAGCGTGGTTCCCCTTTCTTTTCTCTTCCTCTCTTCTCTTCTCCAGCTCTCTTTTCTTCTCAGCCGAAGCCTCTTTTTTTCCCAGCATTTTTCTCCTCCTTTCCTCTCGGCTTGCTGCCTCCCTTTATGCTCCAACGTCCCCTCTCTTTTTCTGCCCTTTGCTCCCTTTTTCCCTTGCTTTTTCTGCCACTTCCAGCCACCACTTTGCTGCACACGGTCTCCACTTTTTGCTGCCACCTCCAGCCACGCCACACTCCTCTCTCACTGCTCCAGCCACCCCACCTTCTGCCATGTTGCAGAACCACTCCCATTTGCTTTTTTGTCCCCCTTGTCCTCTTGTGCATGTGTGTGCATGGTGCATGCATGTGGTGAGTGTGTGTGTCCGTGGATGAGAGTGTGTGAGAGTGTGAGTGTGAGTGTGTGAGAGTGAGGTATCCGTGAGTGAGAATGTGAGTGTGTGAGAGTGATGTATGTCATGTGGTGAGAGCAAATGATCATATGAGAGCAAATGAGCATGTGGGAGTGTGAGTGTGAGTGTGTGAGAGTGATGTGTCCGTTAAGGGGAGTGTGAGTGTGTGAGAGTGATGTGTGTCATGTGTGTGAGGGCAAGTGAGCATGTGAAAGTGATGTGTGCCATGTGTGTGAGGGCAAGTGAGCATGTGGGAGCAAGTTAGCATGTGAGAGTGTCTTGCAATTCCATTTCAAGTATGTGGCTTTGTTCATTTTATTTCTTTGCAAAATGATTGGCATACATCTTGAATTTTCCTTTTTATTATCTTTGGTTCTTATGTTTGGTTTTTTTCCATATTACTTTTATTTTGTTGGCTTTTGCAATTTTGTTTTGATTAATTGTTATTATTATTTTATTATTTTATATTTTTTTTTTGAATTTTTTTTTTAATTTTGTTTATTATTATTGTTAATTTGGGTGGGGTGTTCACAGAGAGAGAAGGAGGCCAAGAGAGTGTAGAGAGAGAAGGAGAAGGCATGAAAGGAAGAGAGAGGAAGAGAGGAAGGAAGCCAAGAGCAAGAAGGAAAGAGGTGGTGCTCGGCATGAATAGGAGGAGAAGGTGGTGGTGGCTAAGAAGCTCCTAAGGCAAGTAAGCTTAAGGTTTTTCAATCATATTCACCATTCTACTCATCTTCATCAATGTGAACACCCCACCTGAATTAACAATAATAATAATCATGGTAATAATAATAAATAGAATTAAAAAATTCAAAAAAATAATAATAATAACTAATCAAAACAAAATTGCAAAAGGCAAACAAAATAGAAGTAATATGGAAAAGAACCAAATATAAGAACCAAAATAATAAAAAGGAAAATTCAAGATATATATTTGAAGAAGAGACATAGCAATCATCTTACAAGAAAATAAAATGAACAAGGCCACATACTTGAAATGGAATTGCAAAACACCCTCACACACTCACACTCACACTCTCACATGCTCATTTGCTCCCATATGCTCACTTGCCCTCACACACATGACACACATCACTCTCACTCAACGACACACCTCCTCACACACTCACACTCACACTCTCACATGCTCATTTGCTCCCATATGCTCACTTGCCCTCACACACATAACACACATCACTATCACACACTCACACTCTCACTCTCACTCATGGACACACATCTTCACACACTCAACTCACACTCTCACCCACGGACACACACACTCACCCACTCCCACATGCATACACTCATGCACACACATGCACAAAAGGACAAGAGGGACAAAAAAGCAAGTGGGAGTGGTTCTGCAGAGGAGGCAGAAAGGGGGGTGGCTGGTGCAGAGAAAGGAGAGAGTGGCGTGACTGGAGATGGCAGAAAAAGGAGGGGACCGTGGGCAGCAAAGTGGTGGCTGGAAGTTACAGAAAAAGTAAGGAGAAAAGGGAGCAACATGACAGAAAAAGGGAGGTGGCGTTAGAGTATAAAGGAGAGCAAGCAAACTGAGAGAAAGGGGGAAAAACGCTGGAGCATAAACGGAGAGTCCTCGGCTGAGAAGAAGGGGAGCTGGAGAAGAGAAGAGAGGAAGGAAAGAGAAGGCAGAAACCACGCCGAAAGGGAGAAGGAATCACGTGACCGAGAAGGGAAGAAGAGCTAAAGAAGAAAACGAAACCAACAATGTGAGGGAGAAAGACAAAGCTGAATGAAGCAAGAAAGTGAAACCAGCAACATGAGGGAGAAAAAAAAAGCTGAACGAAGCAAGAAAACAAGGCAGCCACGTGAGGAAAAAAAACAGCAGAGAAAATGAACCAGAAATTGAGTGAAACCGAGAGCTGAATGGTGCAGAAAACGTGCAGAAAACCGTAGAGAAACGTCCCAAATCGTGGAGTGAAAAGGAGCTGAAGTTCAAACCATCCAAGGAGCAGAAAATGAAGACTTGGATGCCAAAATGATGAGCAGAAACAAGGAAGTCTGAATGCAAAACAAAGTGGCAGCAAAGGGAGGGATAGAAGCTGAACCATGGAGGAGAAAAAACTCTGTTTTGAGCTCAAAAAACAGAGGTATACAGAGGAGAACTTAGGGAGCACAAGGAAGAAGAGGAAGTGTGGAGAAGAAGGCAAGCTTTCAGCCTCCACATTCCAGCCGAGAAGCAGAGACACATTCTGTAGAATTTCTAGCGCTGAAGCCAACCAAAAACTCCAACGAAGCTGTCCAACGAAGCTGTCCGCCATTTCTGCACTTCCAGCCGAGATCAACTGCTTTGGGGCTGTTGGAGGTCCATCTACCATAGGTGAGTGAGGAGGAGAAGGTCATTCTTCATTGGAGCACAAGGGAGGAGCTGAAAATGCACAGGTATGGCTACACGTTTTGTCTTGGTCGAGATTTCTGCTGCATGTCACTGTTCATACGAATTGCTTCAAGACAATCTCATGCATGTGCACTATTCATGCGTTTTAATATGAGATGCTACTGTTCACTTGCTTAAATTTGTTTTAGTTTTGTTTATTACAATTGTTTAAACATTAACTTTGATTAATTATTGCTATTACGTATGAAATTAGCATGTGAGAATTTTGTTGTTCTTGATTGCCGGGGATTATGCGAGTTTTTAATCTCTTTAAATCCTTGCAATTAATTAAATAATTGGAAGACAATTAATATTAATGAAGGAATGGTGAAAAATAATTGAATGATAATTAATAAATATTGTCATGATGGATAAAATTATTGTGTGAGAATTTTGTTCTCCTCGATCACCAAGGGTTATGTGAGATGTTAATCTCCTTAAATCCTTACAACTAGTTGAGTAATTGAAAAGTGATAATAATATTAATGAAATATTAATGAATAAATGGTGAAAAAAAATAAAGGAATGACAATATATATTAATGAAATATTAATGAAGGAATGGTGAAAAATAATTGAATGATAATTAATAAATATTGTCATGGTGGATAAAATTATCGTGTGAGAATTTTGTTCTCCTCGATTACCGGGGATTATGTGAGATATTAATCTCCTTAAATCCTTACAATGAATTGAATAATTGAAAAGTAACAATAATATTAATGAAATATTAATGGGTGAATGGTGGAAAATAAATGAATGATAATTAAATATTAATTTTGATTAAATCATAATAATAATCATAATCAAAATGCTTGCTTTAATATGTTGTTTCCCGTTATTTGCGAAATTATCGTGTGAGAATATCGCTCTCCTTGATTGCGTGGGATTATGTGAGGTTCTAATCTCCTTAAATCCCTATAATTAATTCCGAAATAATAATAATATTAATAATAATACAAAAATGAATAAATGGACAATAATTAAATATTAACTTTGATTAAATATTTATGCAAAATGAATCGTGTGAGAATACTTGTCTCTCCTCGACTTCCCGGGCTCGTGTGAGATTTTAATCTCCATAGAACCTGAAAATTAGCATATATTCATTCAAAGAAAAACAGATAAACAAATAAATAATAGCACTTAAATTAAATTGTCTACCAATAATCAATAATAATAATAATCAATATTTACCAACAATAAATTTATAAATTCATAAATTAAAAAAATATATTCCTTTCATTATAAATTATGAATTAATTCCCGAAATATAAACTCTCAAAACTCAAAAAAAAAAAAATAATAATAATAAAATCGACAAAAAATTTTAAAAGAGAAAATGTGAAGAGTTCAGGAGAACGAGGTTAATCAGATTGTAGTAAATTAAAACATACAAACCAAATTCCTATCCCGTTTTGTTTACAATGATCTGTTTTAATTAAAATCCTCCTATTCTCATCACAAATCAAAAAAACCACCAATCACAAAAATGCCTTTTGGTCGAACTACGTGAACTTTGATCCCTATCGTGGGGCACGTAGGCCCTAGGCTCTCATCCTAGGTCAAGTCCACCCTTTGTAAATATCTATCTGTTTGCCTTCATCCTTGTTTCTTTTGTCTCCTATCTCTAACGTGCGTCCATGTCAATAAAAGGGTAATTGAGATTAATTAAAGGCCATATTCTATTTCAACTAACTAGTTTAAGGTAACCGTCCTTATGGGCGGGTGTTTTGGGGTGCCTAACACCTTCTTCACACTCAAATAGACTCCCGAACCCATCTCTGATTTCGCAGACCATTTCGCCTTTTTTTCGTTTGTTTTATTTAAATTGGTTTTCCAAAGTTTTCCATTAAAAATTTTGGTGGCGACTCCAAATAAAATCGATTTTCAAAATTTCGTTTTAGGGAATCGGTTTTAAACATTTTATTCTATTCCGCCGAAAAGTCGGTTACGACAATCAATCTTTTAATTAGGTCTATTAATTAAGCATTGCATTGTTTTATTTTTTAGCATTTTGGAAGCAACATCCTTACCTTTAGCCAAGACAAAACGAAGGTAGATAAATAAGCTATTCTCTAATTTTTTTTTCTTTGTACAAGATGGTAGTTATGGCCCTTGGTGGGCAAGGCACTTGGTAGGCAGAGCACCTTAGTGGTGTGGTTTAAGGATGTGTATTGCCTAGGGCAATTGATCATGCATGACATGTGTTTATGGATCCTTGTTATTGACATCCTTGTTTATATCCTTGTGATGATATTCTTGATTAATGATGTTAAACATATTCTTGTACTTTGTTAATTGTTTGGAATGCTTATTTATCTGCTAGGATTTGTTGAAATCTCACCCCATTTTTTATATATATTTTAGGAGAAAATGCCAATATTTGATATCTTTAGGTTTATAAAAAGTTATGCAAATGTTGTAACTGTATATACTATTATGGTATTTTGTTTAGATGATGGTGTTGAGCAAGGCTAGAACCCAAGAGGGGGTGAATTGGGTTTTATAAAACAAATTTGAGATAAAAACAAAAATTCTTTTCCAAATTGAAAACTTGATGCAAAATGATTTTCAATATAAAGTATGGAAAGTAATAACACAATTAAAGTGCAACAATAAGAGAGTAAGAGAATAGAGAATGCAAACAGAGTTTATCCTGGTTCGGCTCTAACCCAAACCTATGTCCAATCCCTAAGCAAATACTTGAGATTTTCCACTAACTTGCAATCCATTACATATATTCAAGAATACTCCCCCTAAAACCAAACTCTTTTCAAGGAAAACATTTCCTTGAATTTAATTCTTCCTTAAGGAATATCTTTCCATGAAATAACAAATCTTTGTAAGAAGAAATTACTCATAACAATAAAAACTCTCAAAAGAGCAAATAACACAATTGAAGCTCACTAGCAAGAATAGAGATCTTTGAGAGTATAAATCACTCAAGATGGTTTTCACTTTGTTTCTTGTGATTTCTAAGCTCTTGAGACATGTATTTATAGGCCAAAAAAGCAATAGAACCATTTGGAGCCAAGGAGAAATTTAAACTTGTACAACTTGATTGTTGGAAGTAAGTAGCTCCATTTGTTAACTTTGTGGCCATCCTCTATCCCATAGCTACAACTTTAAATTTATTTCAATTTCATTTTTGACAAATTATATAACACCAAAAATCTCTGTAAGTTTACTTTCTATCTTGATAAGTTTCATTTCAAAATTCAATTTGGTTATTGAGATATTATTGAAAGAGTGACAAAAGGTTAGATAACAAATTGATATACGTAGTTGCAAATTGAGATCCTCATAACTCTTTCATTTTAAATCTATTTTATGTATGTGATATATGAATAGAAATCTATATAAGTCTATTTTCATATAAAAAAATACCTCATTTCAAAATTCTTACTGATTGGTGAGATATTGTTGAAATTGTAACTAGAGGTCTGGAAAAAGTGTGACATTCATACCTAAAATTTTGACAATCATAACTTCTTAATTTTAACTTTATTTTAAGCATTTGATATATGCCTAGAAATATGTTTAAGTCTATTTTTAGATGCAATAGGTTTCATTTCTAAATTCCCTTTTATTTATGAGATATGATAAAAAAATAGTAATCTAAGGTACAAAAACAACTTCATTAAAATCCATATCTTTCTTATCTTTTTTGCCCAAACTTATATTATGAGGACCAAAATGTATTGGCCCAATAAATATATGTCCAAATAAATTTAACAAAATAATAATGAGCTTATGATATTTAGTCCAACTTATAAGCTAAATACTTGGTCAAATTCATGTATCCCAATATGCAAATTTTAATAACAATTAGTAGAATGTAAACATTTTTTTTTACCATGCATATGAGATTCCTATAAATACCCAATTTCAATTGTCAATAATATTAGAGCCTATGAGATATAATGAGTATGTATATCTCATATAAGGGATGATCCAAGTATAAAGTATTACATGTTAATGATCAATTTAGGTATATGTTCATACTATATGTCTAACTCATTTGTTACAATTTTGTCACATATTTGTCACCATCAAAACTTATAACATTGAGCCTAAGGGTTAACAGATAGAAAAATGGCGGCCAAAGCAACCTTGAGTAAGCTTGTGCTAGAGGAATCTTACATTATGCAAGAGTTATGGCCAAGAATGGCGGAAACCCTTAGCAATAAGCCATGAAGAGAAGTGAAGATAGGGGAGAAAAAGTTTGGCTAGGGAAACTTGTTTAGGTGGTGGGTTGCTAATAGATAAGGAAAATTTTGAATTGTATTATATTAATCCTACTCTTACATTCATGTAACCCTAGACATACTATTTTAGATTTCTCTTCCTTTAATTTTAGCTTGTATGAACCCATGTAGAATTATGGTAATGTTAAAATGAATGTTTAGTGCTTTATTTTGACTAAGAATATGTGGTGATAGATTTAGTTTCCCTTATTAGGTTAGCCAAGAATATATAGCTTAATTTAAGTCATATAAAGGTTAATATTTGTATGAAATTAAGGACTACCTAAAAAACCATATAAAATAGCCAAGTTAGTTAATAAGTTTGCATGATGGCCGAGAATGCCTTAGTGTTTTCATAAACAAAATAATGCATTAAACCTAGGCTTACACACCTATAATTGGTAGTACAAATGTAATGCTATAGTAAACAAGTTTAATTTTGGACTCCAAGACTGGTTTCTTAAGTCCACACGAATTAATTAGCTATAACTTAGATAGTGCTTTCTTAATTATGCGCTCTGATATCAAGGTGGCAGAGATCTACAATTGGTAGGATACACTGATGTTGATCATGAAGAGGACTTAGATGAGTGAAAGTCTACCTCATGATAGATTTTCTTACTCTGTGATGGCACCATATCATGGAGTAGTAAGAAACAATCCTGTGTATCCATGTCCACGATGGAGGCAAAGTTCGTGGTCCTATCTTCAACAACCCAAGAGGCTATTTGGTTAAAGAGGTTCTTAGATTAATTGTTGTGCAAAGTAGAAAACATTGAACCAGTGTTAGTGTACTGCGATAGTAAGGCTACGATTACATACACCAAGGATCCAAAGTACCATTGCAAAACCAAACACATAGATATCAAGTATCACTATGTAAAGGACATGGTTGCACGCAAGACTATGAACATGAAGTATACATCTATGCATGAGATGCTGGCAAATCTGCTGACCAAACCTATTTCTAGATATGTGTTTGTGAAGGTCTTTAAGATTGCATAGAATTTAGCATACTTCATTTGTATTTTTAATTCTTCTCATTGTTAACAGATAGAGATGTTTTGATGTTCTTTGATAATCAATAAAGTTTGATTTCCATGCTTACATATCTTTATTTGAATGTTGTGTACATTCTTATTTATTATTGAGTATGTCGGGTAGACAATAGGGTTAGCCTTCTCACATAGGTAACTGCCTCAGTGTCTTTGTGACATTGGAGATAAGACAAGATTTTAAGAGAAATTATCAAGAGGATAATTTGAGAGCAACTATACTTAAAATCATTTAAGTCACCTGATTGAGGACATATGGTCATTATAATTAATTTGATAAAATAAGTTCATCATTTCTAGTCTACCGTAGTTGCCAGATGTGAGTTCAAGACATTGTGCAGATCTAGGAACTCAATTTTAAACTTGTGGTGTCTAAAATATCATTTGTACAGCATTATTTGTGAAATAGACATAAACTCCACGAGAAAAGGAGGAATGCTTAGCACATGTTTCATACCATGTGTGCAAATGCC
The DNA here is from genome assembly GCA_037074485.1 of Delonix regia. NCBI lineage: Eukaryota > Viridiplantae > Streptophyta > Magnoliopsida > Fabales > Fabaceae > Delonix > Delonix regia. Next base: position 29,474,624 of record CM073451.1, read on the forward strand.
AACCATCTAGGTTAACATGAGTGCGATCTTAACTCATGATTGTGTGAAACCCTTGAGCCTTTACACTAGCTCTATATTTGTACCCTTAGACTCCAATCAAGTACTTGAGATACAGCTTGGTGTTTGCTATCTTAGCATGTTGTCTAAGGACTATGAGTAACGATTCAATTTGGCAAGACATATCTAGAAAAGCAAACTAAGTCTGTGTTGATAGGATTGTGATAAGGGGAAGATCATAAAGAGAATCTCATTATTCTGTATTCATTGGTATACTAGTTATGACTTGTGTGTCATGATTGTGAATACAAGATATTATGATAGATGAGATCATTGAGAGATATCTGAATGTGATTCTTATAATCTAGGATGCATGCATACTTTATGATTTACATGCAAGTGCATTTTCTACAAGAGGCTATATATTCATAACTAATGTATAGCATTGATGCTCTCATAATATGCTAGTTGCATGAGCTACTTTCCATGTATGAACAACTATTGATTATAAAAGAAAAGTGTTCTCTTAATTTACCAAGAATATATTTCTTGGGTTTAGAGCATATAAGCACTCCCATTATGTGTGAGTGGGAGATGTTAGAATATCATATAATATCTTGGGTTTAAATCTGTTAAGATATTATATAGAGTCTAACCAAAAGGGGTGCTTATTAAATAAGGGTAAAATAGTAATTATAGGAATTACTACTAAACTCTAACCATAGCTAACCTTTTATAAATAGGGTTAGACTATTATACGATAGATAACTTTTATAAAGATAGACGTGAGATGTTCTGAGAGGAATACCTGTGAGTATTTAGCAGTCGCACTCAAGAGGGGATTTAGGCTATGAAAACATGAGATACTTCCAATACATTGTGGGTATCTCATTCGATTAGTGATACCAACCAAAGTTTGATCAGCTTTCGCAATTAGGAGAACTATGTAAGTCTCCTACTTTGAATCTATAAATGTGTTTATATTTTTTTATTCCCTTCAAAGATGAATGACTAGAGACTAGACTTGAATGGAGAAGGAAAAGAACAACATTCTGAAAGTTCTTAAACCCAAAAATACATCTACATTTTCTCAGTCTTCTACTTCGTTATTTATGAGCATTTTCTTCACTTATAAGGTTACAAAACATGGTGTTAGCTACAGTCTTTCATTGTCTCCAAAGTCCAAACCTGCCATGTAGACTCATCCTTTTTTAGTACCAGCTATATTGGAAAAATCAAGCGAACAAAACAAAAGAAAAATCAAAGTCACTGACTCCACACTACAAAAGGACACAAGTTGAAATTTCTACTTAGGGTTTAGGAAATAGTACGAAATTTCTTGATTGCTTCACAAACATGTTCTCTTAATCCCTCCCGTAGGGCCAAGTGCCACCTTACTTTCCTACCAACCCCGCTCATATGACTCAGTAGTCTTTGAAGAGCCAATAGAAGCCGAAAAGTGGAATGAAGCTGGATTTAAGCATGTGAATTGTTTAATTTGATTAATAGAAATTCAAATTATAGGTGTACCTAACCATCACATGCACATGCAGATTATTTATTTATTTATTTATTTTTATAGAAGAGATATAAAACTTTAACAATAAAGAGTGATGAAATTAAGATAAAAATTAAAAAGACATGCATCATAACTATGTATTTTCTTCGTAATTAACTGTTGGTACCATATTTTATATATAAAATAAAATATATAGTAGGTGGCGAGTTTCTAATATTTAGTATTTTGAATTCCTTTATCAACTTTTCCAGCTATATTTGCAATTCATCAACATTTACGTTCTTGTGGTGATTAAATTTGATTTTGATCTAATGCATATGTTCTCTAAATTATTTTTACAGCACCTGGCTGTGAACAGTGATGGTGTATATGGGATTTACCAGAAGGTCATAAAGGGAAATTGTAGAGCAGAAAAGATTCAGTAATTTAAAGAAAGCATTACCCTTTTAAGAAATGGTACTGAAGGAATGTTAGAGGGTGCATAGTTAGGTTCTGTTTCAGAGTGAGAATATGGAAATGCATGGCCCATACCTAACAATCAAGCAACACTGCTATTTGCCATTAGATCCCTGTGTCCAACTTCAATCACCTCCAGCTATACCTTACTTCCGTTTCAAACAAAAGATTATCGGAGCTTCCTTACATTTGAAGATGAATTGCACTGAATGTTGCATATATATCGTAGAACTGAAGAGACAAAGATAGGGACCAAGCTGGGAAACCAATCATATTTTGCAAGGCAAAAACATAATACGCACTATTTTATTTGACACCATACTAGCTCTCTCGTACACACCTCACCTCACTCCCTTACTTCAATGCACTCTTTCAGTTTTTCATCACACATAAAACATATACTTGCACACACTCACACACACACACACACACACACACACACATATATATATATAAATGAAGTCGGTGTCTTTGAAATTAATACGTGGCTTTTTTAGTTGCTACTTCATCACTTTTCTCCTTTTCTTTTTCACTGCCAATTTGCTTTTTTGATTTTTCTTCATCAATCACCAACTTTCTTGAAACTTCATGAGATATAAGTTGGTGACTTCTTCGCATATAACTTTTTTTCATCCATGTCCTTGTTGAAGAGTGCTCTCTCATGAGCCCAATCTCCAAGAACGTGCATATAATATGAATCATATTATATCACCAGACCTCTCTATGCAAGGTGGTAACGTCTGTGCAGAATCAACATTCATCACATTTTTATTTAAAGCAGTGTTAAATCGTCTCAAATGAATCACAGAAATTGCAGCACATAGTACTACACATACCCCCTGAAATAAGTGCACTAAGAAAATTACCAACTCTTATCACATCACAAGAAAACCCTCCCCTGTTTAAAAGGTCACCCTTTCCTGTTACATTGCAGAATCCTGACATAAAAATTCTCACTTATTGTTCTTGTTCTTGCATGCCTTCTTGCTGAGAAGCTGATGACTTATACTTCAGCAGGACCTCCATATGATGAAATAGTCATCCTCATATGGAAATCACTCGCTGGACACATTAATGGTACGATATATCCATAGGGGAATGCTCCAAGAAAAACGCCTATAGTCAAGATGAAGGAAGGAAGATGCTTCCAATGATAGTGATAACATTCGCAAGCCATGTGACATTCCACACAACTACGAGTACTGCTGCCATAAACGCCAAAGTCATAGTCACTAGAGCCATAGCCACCATAAAATATGCTATGAAATAGGCACTTTGTGCCAAATGATAATCACGAAACTGTGCCCAAAAACAAAAGAAAACACCCAAAAGTGGAACTATACATGGCTACTGTGTTGAAGATCACAAATATCTGCAACATTGATCTGTTAACTAAAACTGCCATGCCTCTATATTTTTTCAGAGTAGGATCATCGGATCTGTATGCACTACCTGTTTTGACTGACCATAGCTAACACATATGAGCTGAAAATGGAGCCGATAAAATTCAATTTTGACCCCAACAGAAAGAAAAGGATGAAGAAAAATACAACCAGATAAAAAAGAAAAACTAGTTAACACAATAGTTGAAATTCAATTGTCACAGACTTGAAATACATATTACAGCACCCTTCATAAACTACATGTGAACACTAGTCTTGTATTTCGGATTCTGATGCTCAGCTCCTCCATCTTAGAGTTCATCCTCAAATCTTTTTGTTCTTGTCTTTGATTTTATCTTGGGAGGACTTCCATACACTAAAATGTAAATCCTAATAAGAAAATTACTCACTGAGCGTATTATAGGAACACGACTTCCTAGTGGGAAAGCTGAAAGAATGTAAAGACCCAAGATGAAGGAAAAGAAGACAATTCCAATGGCAGTTATAAGATTGGCAAGCCATGAGATATTGGACACAACTAGACGTACAGCTACCATAAATGCTAAACTCATTGCCACCAGAGCCATAGCCACCATATGAAACCCAAACACAGAGAATCTTTTTGCCGAATAAAAGTCACCATCAGACTGTGCCCACATCAGAATAAGGGATCCAAGCGTAGAACAAAACATGGCCATTGTGTCGGAAACAGCAAATATCTTAAACATTGTTCTTTTGCCTAGTAATGCCATCCCTGGGTTAGGATCATCGAAGGTTTGAACACTACCAGGCACAGTTAACCCTGCTGCAAATGTCACCGTTACTATCAAAGTAGCCACCACCGTCAGTGTGTACGCTCCATGCTTCAGCCATAATATTTTTGGTGCTTCTCTGCTTTTACCACGTATACTTCTTGCCTTGTCACTTTTACGTGCACCTGCAGAACGAAGGATCACTTTTGATAGCAACTGCAGATGAATGAAAAATGTGAGAATATTAGAAACCGTACGTACAATAAAGAACATAAATCTAATAATAAATTTACATCTATGTTTAAATATCTTCAAGGCACGCAGTAGACTATCAATTTTCCCATCATTTATTAATTACTGACATATGAACTAGTCTATTTCTAAGCACTTCATATTGAATATCTTGTTAGCCACTTGAATATAGCTTCAATCTGTGGAAGAAAAAATATGTTAGTTACATAACTAATCGTTAGATAGCGTTATTTCTCGCCAGGTTTATTTTGATATGTTAAGCAGTAGATAAATTATATACATTTACCTGTCCAAGCGAAAGTAGTCCGTCTGAAGTTGTTTTTTCCTGTTCCAACAAAAGTATATCTAAAGCCGTGAGACCTTCATTATTGACGATATTCACATGAACCCTCTTATCACATGTCAAAGAAAAAAGAATATTTGGTGAAGAATTTTTTGAAGCCAAATGCAACGAAGTATTTCCGTCTTTGTCCTTCTCGTTTACATCAAGTTTTGTGTTTCTCAATAGATATTTCACCACATTATCTTGTCCTTTCTTTGCAGCAACGTGAAGAAAATTTTGACCTTTTTGGTTGACCAATACTCTAGAATAATCGGGCCATTCTTGTTCAAGAAATACCTTGACCACCTTAATATGGCCCCATTTGCAAGCAAGGTGAATAGGAAGGTGGCCCTTTGCGTTCCTATCTAAGGCACTTTGAGCAGATTTGTTTAATAGTATACGAACACCTTCAACGTAACCCGTAGATGCTGCGTAATGAAGGGGAGTTCCTCCCTCTTCATCTCTCAACGACATTAGCTTTGGTTTTTTTCCCACTATCACCTTTATCCAATCTGCAATCAGTTAAAACTAGCTCTTAAGAATGTTGATGGTTTGAAAGGTTTACATGAAAAAATGTTTGAGGGATGCCTTTTAGGTTTCATGTTGAAGGGACAAAAGACTCTGAGTCATTAATAAATTGGGCTCTAATATTGATTGGATTTTTTAGAAGAGATGTTTCTCTGTTTTTACAATTGTATGGTCAGAAAAGTCTGATAGAGATTGCTTGGGTTTGTCTTTTTTGAAAGTCTTTGTGTAGAGCTCTGTGTAATAGGAAATTATTCAGTACCTTCAAAGGCTAGTATTAGCCCTATAGTTAATTGAAATTTGAATCCTACACTTGAATTTAACATGCCTCGTGTTACTTACTGACTGAAATGCTTTAGATAAAATGGTAAGGCACAATTCTATTTCTTTAATTGTAGAAAAGATGCCTACATTCAAACATGTAGATAAAGACAGCCAACCTATTTTCTATATATATATATATATATATATATATATATATATATATATATATATAATTGTCTTGCATATGTCAGCATTGACTTCATAAATAAAGGGTATAAGAGAGAAAAGAAAGTAAATAGATATGCATACTTGCATTCTTTGCGTAAATGGCAGCATGCAGGGGAGAGTTTCCGTGGCACCTTGGGAGGGGAATGTCATTTGGAAATGGAGCATCCAACAGAATACAAACTATTTCCATATTTCCAGTCAGGACTGCCAAATACAAGGAGGATTTGCCAGACTTGTTCAGATAATGAGTCACTCGTTCATCTGCACGGATTAAAAGTCTAACCCCATCAACATGGTTGCTACAAACAGCCTCATGCAAAGCCGTATTCCCATATTCATTGGTCAATCTCGTTATCTCATGCAAAGCTGAATTTTGTGCAAGTGCAGTATATTGGGAGAGAATGACGTGGATCACACCTGATCTCTTTTCTCTGGCAGCAACATGAAGTGGTGTATCACCTGATTTCATGTTTTTCTTGGTGAGAAGCTGAGGAAAGTGATGCGCGATGAGTTCTGCAATATCTGCTCTTCCGAAATAGGCAGCCTCATGAAGCAATGAATCACCTGCAGGGGTTACTTGATCCAAAATATCAGACAAAAGTAATTTCATCTCAGAACACACCTTCTCCAAGATATCAACGAAATCGTCTAGACCTCCATATTGAACAGCCTTCTGCAATTCAAATACTGTTGAGTATTTCTCCCCACAAATATCTGAAAATGGGTCTTCACTTCTCGGGGAGTACACTTCTGTTTTTAGGTGCTCCATCCTGGCATAGCACCTCTCTCTACAGCTTGCTTCATTTTCTTGTACAGAAATTTGAAATTGATCCATATTTCTCCCTCTCTTTCTCGCCACAACTTAGATTATCATTTTACAGTATATATGTATATATATACACAGGATCAACTTGCAAGCAAAGACAGAACTCCATATGTTTAAAATATAACAGGTCCATGCAAAATGAACACTTGCATTTGCTAATTATTAATAGTAGTGGTTTGATTTCACAGTGTGTCCACATCATTCTTATTAAGCATTTTTCTTTTTCCTGATGCAATTGAGCAAATTTAAATATTAAAACGAATCACATTTACCCAATGGGACTATTTTTTCTTTTTCAAATATATTTCGTGATAGAATTTGCATGTCTGTATGTAATCTGAATTGATAAAAGATTTTTTTAAAAGCTCATTGTTTACAATTATGATTGTTATTACTATATCATTAATTATTCATTAAATTTTTTAATATAAATTAAATTAATAACTATTGACAGCGACTTTCGTATATATGCTATTATTTTTATTATAGTTGCAACCAAAGTTTTTAATATGTTTTGGTGATATTAAAATATATGGCTGAAAGTTGATGTGTGTTACAGGACTTATGACAGTTTAGCACAAAGAAAGATTCTTACGAGAAGGACTGTAGCTAGGATGGAATAAATTGTGAGTTGTTTTGAAGGAAATTTGGAGACACTTCCATTAGAGATGTATGATCTTTTATACATAGTATTTATCTATACCTATCTTACAGGTTAACAGCAAAGTGGGAAAAAATACACTTTTCACAACGGAACAGAATCACGAAAGGTATATATCAGTTATGCATGTTAACCAGTCCACTTTTGTACAGCAAACCATCATAAAAGTAACAATATTATGGGCAGTTGTACGATAGTTGTTATTTGCACTTCAAGTCAGTTTCAGCTACTAGCTAGTTACTATTGTTAGAAGAGATTAAGATAAGAGATAGTTCTTAATCTGGATAATTAATGACCAGATTTATTATTGTAAAATTAATGCAAGTCTAATACCCTGTTTTTGATAACAAGGTATTTAACTTTTCATCAATTGAGTATCCTGACTTGATAGGCATTTATTATTCGTCACGTTCAAATCAATACTCATTTGTTTCTTGTTTACACTTGGTTGCTTAAACTGTGTTTTTCAAAATCTGTTCGACTACATTACGTGGTTCATTCTTTGCTGGAACACGAAGAAAGTTTCGACCTTCTTTTGTGTAGCAAGCAAGGTGAATAGGAAGGTAGGCCACTGCGTTCCATTTCAATTTAAGTGGAGCATATTTGCTTACAAGCAAACCAAAAGCCTTTCTTTTGCATGACCAGTTGCAGCTGCATAGTGAAGTGGAGTTCCTCAATGCTCATCTCTTAGATACATTAGAGAAAATATCAACTCCGTTCATTAGACGACCCACACACTTGTAAACAATTTAGTGGAGCAGTCACTGGGTTAATATTTTGAAAAGTAAGTTTAATGTTAATGTATATGTCATGTTCCTTAATTACTGCATTAATAAAAAAGAAGCACTAAAAATCGATATAATAGAAGGTCATATTTTGCTTACTTAAATCGGTTGCATTTAGTGATTCAAAGCATGTCAAACAAGTGAATTTCTGGAATATCCCTGTCTACAAGTAACTTGATCAAAAATATCAAACAAAAGTAACTTGTTCTTAGAACATATATACCTTCTCTAAGACATGAAGGGAATTGTCTTCTTTAAATTCTCTAATTCCTTAAAGGTCTTCCCACTCTTTTGCTTTTTGTCCCAGGTTCTCCTCCTGCCATATATACCATTATTTTTCTCCAATTTCCTTGTTCAAGGAGTGTCCAAATTAAACCCTTTTTGATGGCAAATATTTGGTAATTGTAAGCCCTAATCTATGCTGTTCAAACTAGGGATGACAACTTGAAAAGCCTCCCATCTCTGTCTCCCATAAGAATGGGGAACCTAGAATTACATTTGTGAAATTTTTATTTAAATTAAAATAATGTAATTTCAAATTTAAATGCGATTATTGTATACTTATAGCTTTACCTATTAGTCATAGCTATTGTGCCTCACTTAGTCTTATACTTTTTGCTGTGAGACAATTGTTATCATATGCTAGCACATATGATGAAACTTATTTTTATTTCTGTCTTTATTACTGACACCTAATTTTGTGTTTCTCAATATATATTTGATCACATTGTGTTGTCTCTTTTTGGCTGCAATGTGAAGAAAAGTCTGGCAATGGATGGAGAATAATCCTTATGGAAAATACAACAGTGGTGGATTGTAAATAATTTATCTAAAGCTGTAAAATAATTAAAATAAATTTTTACTGATATTAGCTTATACAGATGAACTAAAAATGGAGCTGATAAAATTCAATTGTAGAGTGGATATATTACTATTTTTATTATTATATAATTAATTAATCATTAAAATTTTGAATTAAATCAATAACTATTGACACTTTGACTGTGACTTTCATGCTACTGTATGCTATTACTTTTATTCAAGTTGCAAGCAAAGTTGTGACTTGTTAGGGATATACAAGTAAAGAATATGTTATTGTGATTTTAGAATACACTACTTGAAGTTATTTGTGTGTGTTAGTTACATGACTCATGACTATTTCGTGCAAATAAAAGATGAACTAAATTTAGATTTCTTTGTACCTGTTTTTAGATTTTTTTGATTGATACACAATAAGCGTATAGTTAATCAAGGATAACATAAAAATTATATAATTTAATTTAAAAAACCACACACACATATGTTATGATATAATGGAACTATATATATTTGTCAAGTTTTATTGGAAAAATAACATGGGAAAAATATAAAAAATTACCTATAATTATTTTTATTTTTTTTACAAAGGATTCTTATGACAAGGACACTGAAGTTAAAGTGGAATAAATTTTGAGTTATTTCAAGGAATTGTTAATTGGAGATACATCTACTAGATATATAAGACTTTCCATACACACATATACATCTGCATAGAAATAGATTAGCTTCAGCTCTTGTTTATTTTCATTAATACATTTGGGCTAGGCTTCAACAACGCAAGCCAATGAAACCCAACAAGTGTAGCCTAGCAGGCCCTAGGCCCAACATTGCATTCATTTGGTCTTCGATTTTCCACAAAGTTTCATTTAATGTATTTCCTTCTGTCATAATTTGCACTTGACCCAAATTTCTCTGATCTTACTCAATAATCAAATGCAAGCCCATTGATATATCAAATATTGTTTTGGCGTGGAAATTAAATTCTATACATTATGCTTGTTCAAGTTGTAAGCAACGTATATGTTCTTGTGACTTTAGATTATATAGCTTGAAGTTGGTATGTCTTGAGTACATGACTTGCCAGTGTCCTAATAAAATGTTGATGCATAAAAACTATTTTCATAATTTAGGTTGTGTCATGTTTCTTTCATACCGCCCCACAAGTTCTCAATAAAGTACTGACTAGTTATCATGAATTAGAATGGGAAAATGTTCATATTAGTTTTTCATTTTTGTTTTAGTATTAATTTAGTTATTCACAAATTTGTAGTGTCAAAATAGGTTTATCAAAATTTCAATATTAATAAAAATTAGTCCCTCCAAAGGGTTATTATTACTTTAATGAAGGATTACTTTTGAGTAATGTTAAATTTTTATGGAATCCATTTGTATACTTTAAATTTGTGAGAAGACTAAATTGACACTAAATCAAAAAATAAAAGACTAAAATAGTACTTTTTTTCAATTAAAAATACATGAACAATTTTGTGTCTAAATAGTTATATTTATTTGGGTGCATTTCAAATAAGTTGTCCTAACTAGCTACTTATAACTTACAAAATATCAATTATAATAAATTGTTTGTGTGATTGTTAGTAAGTTAAACATTTAAGTTTATTATTATAATTGACATGGACCTAATTTATTTATTGTTTAAGGAAAGGACCAACTGCTTAATTCAAACCAGTATTTGCATTAATAATTAAAATTAGTGCTAATCCACATTAAATTAATTAAATTAATTCAACAATTGGTGCATATAGAGGTTTTTGTGACTTCTGAAGAGGAATTGACGGACGGAGTGATGATCTTATATTTTCAAGAACACTGTATTTCCTAAGTATGATGCAATTAATTACTTAATAGTAAACAATATTTTATTAAAAGATTTTTTATTTAAAAACTAATGAGTACAATTATAGTAATAAATATATTAAAATAAACAAAAGATTGTGCTTTTTTATTGTAATATTTAACAACAAATTATGTCATAACTTATGGCATTTTGAGAATATGAGATAAAATTTGAAGTTTAACTTGCAGACTATAAAATGGGCGAATTTATATTTATATTTGTAGTACATGCAGCATCTTATGCGTAATTCATTTTAGAGGTTATGGCTGAGCTTTTACGTAGCAAATTTAAATGATGGTCAACTAAGTAATTTATGGGTACTGGGTAGGACGTACAGAGTTTTGCGGGTTTTCAAATTAGTTATCCCACATGACAATTCATCAAACAGTAAGTCGAGGATTCCTTGAGAAGAACTAAAGATTAGATAGCAATGGTCAGAACTTTTGCTTGAATTCAAGGTTCACATGCAAGCAAATAAAATTCTCGCCCACATTCCTAAACCAAAGCAGCCTATAGAAATATTGCCGAAACCAATAATTTCTAATGTTTGAAAGAATCTTTTCCACTTTCTTGAACAAAAATATGTAAACTAAATATTACAATTTGAGTTTTCATATCAACCACAACAATAAGAATGATAGAGTTGTTTCTGTGAGAATGTGTTTATAGTAGCTATAGTAACACATTTTGTAAGCAAGTAAAAAATTATAGATTCTCAACCTAAAAAAGAGAAGAAAAATAAGAAGCAGAACATTGTAACTAACTTAATTGAGTAGGAATGAAATGAACGTAAGTTGTGCTGAATCTGGTTTAACATGCTAAAACTTTTCAAATAGAGGCAGTGGTTCTTAAAAAGTTTCATTTCAAAATTCAATTTTTTTGGTTGAGATATTGTTAAAAGAGTAACAAAAGGTCAAATAACAAATTGATATACATAACCCCAAATTGCAACCCTCATAACTCTTTCATTGTAATTCCATTTTATGCATGTGATACACTTTTGGAAATCTGTATAAGTCTATTTTCATGTAAGAGAAACCTCATCTAAAAATTCTTACTGGTTGATGAGATATTGTTAAAATTGTAACTAGAGGTCTGGAAAAAATGTGATATTCATACCTAAAATGTTGACAATCATAACTTCTTAATTTGAACTCTATTTTAAGCATGTGATATATTCCTAAAAAGATGTTTAAGTCTATTTTCAGATACAATTGGTTTCATTTCAAAATTCCCTTTGATTTATGAGATATAATAAAAATAGTAATTTAAGGTCTAAAAACATATTTATTAAAATCCATATCTCTCTTATCTTTTTGGCCCAAATTTACCAAAATGTATTGGCCCAATAAATGTAAGTCCAAATAAATTTAAAAAAATAATAATGAGCTTATAATGATTAGTCCAACTTATAAGATAAATACTTGGTCAAATTCATGTATCCCAATATGCATATTTTAATAACAATTAGTAGAATGTAAACATTTTTTACCATGCATATGAGATTCCTATAAATATCCAATTTTAATTGTCTATAATATTATAGCCTCGTGGATATAATATGAGTATGTATATCTCATATAAGGGATGATTCAAGTATAAAGTATTACATGGTAATGATCAATTTAGACATATTTTCATACTATATGTTTAACTCATTTGTTACATTTTTGTCATCATCAAAACTTATAACATTGAGTCTTAGGGTTAACAATCGATACTCCAGTAGAATATGGAGAATAAGTTGATGCCACTTAATTCAAGAGCTTGGTTAGAAACTTAAGGTACTTAACATGCACGAGGCCTAACATTCTTTTTAGTATTAGTCTTGTAAGTCGCTATATGGAAGAACCGACGATGACACACTTAAAGGCGACAAAGAGAATTCCACAATACCTAAAAGGTACCATTGACTTTGGTCTACTTTATTCCTCTTCAAATAACTTCAAGCTTGTTGGCTACAATGATAGTGACTAGGCCGGTGACTTGGATGATCATAAAAATACAACAGGATTCATATTCTTCATGGGAGAAACAACATTCACTTGGAGTTCCAAGAAACAATCTATTGTCACTCTTTCTAAATATGAAAATGAATATGTTGCTGCAATTTCAAGTGTTTGCCATGCCATTTGGCTTCAAAGTTTATTGAAGGAGTTACATATGCCTCAAGAAGAAGCAACAAAGATCTACATCAATAACAAGTCTGCTCTTGCACTTGCAAACAATCTAGTATTTCATGATCGAAGTATGCATATTGATACATGGCACCACTATATTAGAGAATGCATTACGCGAAAGGAGATTCAAGTAAAGTATGTAAAGTCACAAGACCAAGTTGTTGACATTGTCACCAAGGTCTAGTATTTAAAAAATAATAATTATTATAATACTCGTGATAATTTAAAATCCCCTTTATGTCTTAAAATTTACAGTATATTTAGTTTCCACGTTTATAAGTATAGATTGATAGAAAAGCCTTTTGCATGGTTCATGTTCTAGAATGTTACTGGTAGGGAAAATATAGTGGCCCCACTTTCCAATTTATGTGGTATAATCCTATGATAGATCTTAGGAATTATGGGATGAATTGCTTTGTCAAGAAACTCATAAGATCTAAATTAGTTATTTAGGCAGTACAGCCAGCCATAGTCTTACTTGTACAAGATCCCTAAGGCTCCATACAAGTATTATTAAATTTCATTTTAGTATCTTAATTCTACTCAATCTATTAAATGGGATTCCACCACCATTATGTACATAATATGTAGGAGTTTGTTGTATAAAATAGATCAATACTCTTAAAAGACTAGTTTAGAATATATATATATATATATATATATATATATAATCCATATAAAAATAAGGAAATTGAAAATTGGACAAGAAAATAAAGACATTCGGTAAAATGAAAAGTGCTACTTTGCTAATTATACACTTATCAATAGGGATCAATAGTAGAGATCTTTTATTCCTGCACCACAACCCAGATTAAAGAAGTCTCTACAAAGCTACCTTTCACGCAAATATGAACCCTCCTTCCATGACCTCTCTTTCTAGTTTAAATGAGAAAATTAAGAAATATTCGTGCTATTTATAGAAATTTTCAAGTTACAATACAAGTTATTATTTGACACTATGCAAATAGTATCCAAATTCGTTGTTGTCAACCGTTTACTGTGGAAATAGTAACTAAATGCGTTTTGCTAACATTTACTATGTAAATTACAATGCAATTGTTAAAATTATATTTTTTATCTCTGAAATATTTTTTTCATTTTAGTCCTTAAAAAAGTTAAAATTATAATTTATGCCTCAAATACTATTTTCTCCTTTTATTTTAGTCCATAAAATTTTATTTTATTTTTTGAATATTATTCCTAAAATCTATACATATATATTTTTGGGTTATTATAATTACTGTCTAATCCTATTGACTGATTGAATCTGCTCATGGGATTGAATATCAATGGTTATGTAGATTGAGTATTGTCTTAAATGAAGTATTAAAATTGGTATTCTAAAAGTGTTGATATTGAAAGAAGAAAACTTATGCACGACGGTTTACTTAGGTTTAGGGAGAACTAATATAGGACAGATGATTCAATGTAAGCTTGCAACTCATGACCATTTGGTTAATTTACTCGAGAGCTATATGCCTTCGACTAATAGTGAAAAACTACAAGGACTATGTCCTCTCAACTAATATTGAATACCATAGGCCTATATGCTCTCAATCGATAATGATAATCCATGGGCCAGAAGTCCATTACCATTGTTTCATGTGCTTAATAGTCCTCCCTGATAAATGGTTCCCAAGTCAACCTTTTTTCACATTAAAAGTAAGGTTTTTTAAAAAATGTGCTTTAGGAAGACTCATACAAAGTTGATAGCATGTAGTATTCTACCCCCACAGATATTGTTTTAATGTCTTAACAAATGGTTATGACTCTGTGGGCTATGTTCGAATGATAGATCATTTATGTCTCATGATAATCCTCATAGTTACCGTTTATGGTTTTAAATAAATTGTTTTCTTGCCTTTAATGTCAAACAAAAGATTTTGCTATTTTTTTTCTCCAAAGTCCATGCAAGTTTTGATAGTTTATGAAGTTTCACAATGGATGTTGTTTACAATTATTGCTTTTGAGTTGATACAGTGATAAATCTCAACTCTACCAGGTTTATTACTTAATCGTATTCTTAAACTCCTTTATTGTTAAATTATATTATTATGTCATTTTGGGATGCTACCTATAACTTTTACTATTTGAGATGGTGTAATAGAACAACCTCAAGAATTTAAAGATATGACACAGATCATTGCAGGTAAGTGTCACCTTGACCTGTGGGGCTGAATTCCCTTTTTTTATTTTATTTCTGTGCATATTGATGGACTTTATGTTGACAAGTGTATATAGAATTTAGATTATCCAATATGACCACCAACAAGGTATTACATCCTTCCAAATGATGTATAGTGATTGTTTTATTGTAATTAAGAGCTAAGCTCCCTTAAAAACTATTAGTATTAGGTTGACAAGTAACTAAAGAAAATTTTGGAAGGTCCTAATTTTAAAGGAGATTCCACTAAAATTTGTATACAATTTAAGCCTAAGGTTAAATAGTTCATGGCAATTAGTGATTAAGTTTAGGCTTGTAGAAGCGAGGTTTCCCATGTTATCTACGCCAATCTCACTCTAGTTTTTAGGGTGTGACAAAGACACTTATCCTCACCTGTACTAATTTTTAGCTAAAAGAGGAATAAAGTAGGTAGATGGCTAAAATCAAAAGAATGGATGTGGAAAACAAAGAAAATAATGAGAAAGAGGTGCCTATAGGAAAACAAAAAAAGCATCAAATAGAACGGAACCATTTTTGTCATAACCTAAATTCATTAACCATGACTGACACATAGGCTTGACCAACCTAGCCTAACAAGCCTAAGATAACACTCTTTCAAACTCCATCAAATATCAATAGAACACATCAAACACACTTTAAAATATAAGTTTAACAAAATTACTTGGAGGTTGCCTAAAATCGAGCAATACCTTCCCTAAAGTTCATTGTTTTCCAAACATATACAACTAGCCATATTCCAATAACATCACAATGATATCAAACAAACCAACTTAATAGTGTCACAAAATATATACTTAGTACATTAATAAAATAGCCTACACAAGGCTTATAATACTTCACAGTATTTATAAGCCCAAACAACCTGACATCTAGTAGCAACCTCTTTGGGTTAGACTTATACTGTGATTAACCCAAAATAACATACCAAAAAGTTTGGGCAATAAGAGAGTACCAGAGAAACTTTACTTTATCACCTACTAATATGTAAAATGTTGGAGAGAGAAAAGTGTAAGCTTACTACTAACTTAGTGAATACATAAATATCAAAGTAAATGGAAAGGGAAACAACAAAGACATTAAAGTTTTTCGTAAGTATATATTTAAGTAAAGAAATTGAAATTCAATAAAGTAAAACATTATTTCTAAACCTTAAAATTTAAATGGAGTATATATCAAAGAAGAACTGTGACCATCATTTCATGCCTTGGCACATAATTGCATTTGTTATCACTGCATTAGACAATACCTCACAATGCCATAATATTATTTCATACCTGTATATTTGCACCCTATATAACACTAATTATATAATCTTATATCCCCACATTCAATACGTCTCAATCTCCCATGCCTATATCCATTTATCAGATATGTCTTAATATCTCATACTTGTATCCTATTACCATATACGTCTTATATCTCATACTTATATCTCATCACTATATACATCTCAATAATTCATACCCATATCCCATTACCAAATATGACCTAATAGTTCATCTCAACTAGGTGCACCTAGGTCGTTAACCTCACTAACAATAATAGGATTCTTACATGAATTCCCATCTAAATTTTAAGCTATGGAATATAAATAAATCATGTAAATAGGTCACATGAATAATTAATTTACTACTTAAGCATATTAATTACCATAAAGTAATTTTAAAAAAATAGTTTTAAAGATGAAATAAAATAAAAAGTGATTATTGGGAATTGATAGGAGAGAAAGTGACAATAAAATAAAGGATTAAAAATGGAAAATAAAATAATGCAACAATCAAAGAAGATAAACTTAGATGAAATACTTAAACTTATAGATAAAGTAAAGGAAACAATTATAATTAAGAGTTTTATCATAACCTTATCCTTACACACAATATTGATATTCTTAACACACAATATTCCAACATTTTACCTTGCATGTAACACTTTTTCCTTAATTTATATAATATAACCTTCACTTGGCACTTCTCATGTTTCAAGTGCCTTTCACAATAAGACGTTGAAAAGTTTGAAAATTATAGATTTGTCTCCCCCATAAGATGTTGAGCATGGAATAAGGAAAATGAAAGTAGGACATGGAAACATAATCATAAAGCAAAATGAAAGGTGCTACTTTTCTATTGATATAGTCACCAATAAGGATCGATTTAGAGGTCCCTTATTCTTACCACTCAGCATAACCCCTAGTTGAAGCTATATCTGTAAAGTTACCAAAATTTACGTTCAACTATATGAATTAACGTACCAAGCATTTCAGTTTGTACTTATAGTTATAAGTTTAACTAAATATAACATCTAACACTTAAAGCCCCAAATTTCCCTAAGATTTATATTCTTATCAGTAACCCTAAACCTAGGTTTTCAAATTTAAGTTGCCATAAATTAAATTGAGTTTAATTTTCGCATTATAGAGCTAAAATTTGAAGATTTAAGTATGGGAATCTTAGTGGTTCAAGAACAAAGCCCCTAAATTAAAGAGTTGGAATGTAGCCAAATATGGAAAAGAAAATGCTAGAAATTTAGAACCGATCAATGATGAAGAAATGGAATTAAAATGGAAGAAAATATAGAAAAAAAAGTCAATAAATTCGAAAATATTGAGGTATGTGAAAAAATGAGCAAAAATGAAGCTTACCCTACACTTTAATGGCTGCCTACAATATTCTACATTTTCCCTCACATCATTGCTAGTTAAAGATGAAGAGAGGAGGAGCATAGAGCATTTGAAACACAAAGGAAAGATGGAAGAAAAGTCAAACAAGAAAGATAAGTGGGGAAAATGGCGAGCAAAAAATGTTAATATAATATTGATGTGTTATGTTTGTCTTTTAGCTAAAATTAGACTTTGGCTCTTAAAATTTTAAAATGTTTTAGTTTAACCCTAAAGTATTATATTTTGACCCCAACAAGATTTATCATTCTACAAATTAGTCCTTATATTATATATATATATATATATATAGTTCCTTCTCTAGGCATGCAATTGTGGAAGAGATTAGGAAAGAGTACGGAGGTAGAGGAAATAAAAATGAGAGAGCCACATTTTAAAGAAAACCTAAAAAAGAATAAAATAAAGAATTAGTAAGGAGTAAACCTGATCACAGGTCAGGCTTGCCTTCAATCTTCATTTTTATGAGCTCGGCTTAAGCTCGAGTCTTTTTTTCCTAATTTTTAGGCTTAGGCCTATGAAAAGGTCGAAAGCTTGGCCCAACTTGGATTGAAAGAGGATATGATATTATTAATGCCCAATTGAGTCTAATATATTTCACTACTTTAAAAGAAACAAAGTACCATGGCTTTTGCAAAATGAAGAATCTAAACTTCGTAACTTATCAAAAGTTCTCAAACACAATCTATCATTCCACAACAAGGAAAGCCTCATAAAATTAGATTAATAGAACAACAAGAACATTGAAAAGGTTACACAAACTGAAATTACACATTCTTCAAATCTTCAAATCTTGATATCCTTTCAACGTTCAATACCTTCATCATGAAACATAAAGGAAACATTACCTACTTCACCATTAACTTAAACAATAAAAAAAATTCATAATACTAGAAAACTTACAATGTTAAAAAAAAATCCTCCACAATAGTTTAGGGCTAACTTCATCATCTGATGAGGTCACATCATCCAATTAAGACTTTTCTAAAAGATATAATTTGAAAAATAAAGAAAATGACATTACAAAAATTGAAGGAAATAATACTCATTCATAGATAAATATTATTTTAAAAATTACCCTGTGTGTAGTCTTTTGCAGGATGCGAATCTTCGAAACATACTAGAGCTTGAATAGTCTTTCTACTCAATGAACTCCTCCAAGGATTGATTACTTTTTTACCAATACTAAATGTAGACTTAGATGGCACAGTAGATATTGAAATGGTGTATTAATGCAAGATTAGGAAGTTATCCAACAATTGATCTCTAATAGTTTAAAATGTCAATTTTTGCATTTAATTCATCATTGGGTTCCTATAAGAAAATGCCCAACTATATCTTTCATGCCTGTGACTCTACCTTGGTAATCAAGAACTCACCAAAATCCTTAAAGGCATCAACCTCCATATTACATGGTCTATTATCTCTAGAATCACCAACACTTGATGTTACATCCATGAAAAGATTGTCTTTGTAATGATCAAATAATGCATGGAGAGTACTAATACTTTATACATATGTTCATTAGTATTACTATATTTTATTGAAAAAGTACTCAATAAATCTGAGCTTCCACCTAGGATCCAATACAACAACATAAGAAAGTAGCAAATTATATTAATCCCAATATTTTTGAAATTTTACAACCATTCTTGCAATCTTATCCTCCATGATATCAGGTGGATTTTTACAAGCTTTAGACGTGCATAGATGAATCCTACACACTCGCTTAACATACATGTTAGACATTGGATTCTTAGTGATTGAAAACATAAGAGTGGCATCATAAAAAGGCTTTAGAAAATTGTGAAGTTCTTTAAGCTTATCTCACTTTTATTAGAAAACCCAAATGGTCCAAAACTATGATCCATTTCCCCCAACATCGAAATACATTTTGGTAATAGAGATCATGTTCAAGCATTAAAAACATGGACTTCCAACTCACAAACATATCAATCCTCAATTTCCTTGTTGTAACTAAACTAATTTTTTTTTTTTCCATATCATAGAATATCTTTCCCCTAGGGCTTACTTTTTTATTGAACTTCACTCTTTCACGGATCTTTGAAATAATATTGTTAACTCTTTTCATACTTGCACAATCAAGTTCAAAATAAGATATGAACATTAACTTTGGAAAATGATGCCATCACACACCAAATTTTTATGAATACAATACCTCATTTTAAGATAAGTAGCCATCATATTAATATAACTAGCATTGTCTAAGATAATACTAGCTATATTCTCCTTAATCTTCCATTCCGACAAGCACGTGGCTACCTCATCTGCTAGAGATATGCCAGTAAAAGGTAGTGATATAACTTTAAAGCAAATTATTCTCTTTTCATTTTACAATTAATGTCAATCCAATGAGTTATTATACACATACATTCATCATTAGTGTGCTTAGCTTTCCAATTATCAGAAGTCAAAGTAATCCTACCAAGAGCTTATGTTAACTCCTTAATTACAAATTCCCTATTTCTCAAATAAATACTCATTACATATATATTAGTTGTATGCTTATCAATTTACTTACTTTCTAGTGTAAAAGTGTGCAATATATATTAAACATAGGTAACTCAACAATACTAAATGTCAACTTTGCACGTACAAGAAAATTTGCAATTGCATGTCGACTTTTATCCCAATCAAAAGAAAATGATGCTAAATGTGATGACCTATCAACTTCACCTAACCTATTATATTTCCTAATGTCTGGCAATACACGTTTCTTTCACACAAGTATTTGATATGATAGATGTGAAGTACCATTGGTTGCATTAAGCACTTCCACCCTCCAACTTAGTCATTTAAAACCACACCTTATAAGTCAATTTCTTCTTTATAGCTTGACCACATTCAGGGGCATATTCATTCCCTACCTTTTCAAATAGGTTGGTTAGTTACTGTAGTCATTATTTCTTGTGACTGTTGGCTTTAGTGTTTGATAACCTTGTAAAACACTAAAAGAAAATGTTATAAGCTTAAGTTTAGCAAATGTTCAAATGTGTGAAGCTTTGAATTTTATGTTTCTTTAATTGAATAAAATGAAGACCAGAAGTTGCTATCAATCACTTTCTATTCTAAAACTTAATTATTATAACCTTGTCTAAATTATAAGTATATATTATAGTTTCAAAATATTACCACATATGTAGTAAGGACGACATGCAATGCAGTGATGTGATGCAATAATGGATAAGGTAGAAGGACTAACTGACTAAGGAAGATTAAGTTAGGGTTAATGGGAGGAGGATTTTGAGTTGAGGTTTAAAATAAAACCCTTCCCTTACTTGATGCTTTTATTTTCAGCCACCGACTAAATATGTTATAACAAAAACATTTATATATATATATATATATATATATATATAGTTTAGGCTAAGCTAAGCTTTTAAAAAAACCTGAGCCTAGCCCATTTTTAATTTTGGCTCAAAATTTCAGGCTGAGCTTTTATCTATTTTGACTAGGTCGGGTCTACTGGAGAGAGTGATATTTTCAACAAATGAACAGTCTAGTAAAGAGGTGCAACATACACACACTGAGAAAGAGAAAGTGTTAGAAAAACCAAAGAGTGAAGAGAGCTTTGAGATGCTAAAAAATAAAGTGGGTTGAAAGAGGACCGAATGAAGGAACCGTAAGCGTGAAGGAGAGCAAGGGATAAAGATGGAGATAAGTATGATATTTTTGACTCTTTTTATTCACAAGAATAGGAATAATCAGAGAATGCCTCTCAATCTTTTCTTGGAAGTTCTTCTAATTTTATTTCTGGTTTCTATTTTTTCCTTCTTTGTTTTTTTTTTAAGTTTTAAGAATTGTTTAATAGTTAGATAATGGAATATCTTGCTTTTAGTGATTGGTTTTCGGCTCTATCTCAAGTTCCTATATTGGACAGCAGCATTAGAGATTTGTTCTATTTATTTAATAGCCCGTGTTGTTGTCTTCATTGTTTTCTTAATTTCAAGTAGCTTCATTCAATCATGATTATGACTATGGCTCAGTTATGTAGGATTGTCTATTTCACAAACTTTGATATTGTGCAAGTGTACTTCTACCTTTGCTATTGGTTTTATGAATGTAGGTCTTGCCATGATATAGGCCCAGTAGGTGATGCAACCATTGATTAAGATTAGAGCTAGCATGAATAAATGTTTCCCTTCGCTTATTGCTCTAATTAAATTATGGAATATCATGATTATGTTTTTCACACAAATAAAAGTATGTTGGAAATAGGATAGTGATTTCATTTGCTTTTCACCATTTATGTGTGTATGATACTTTCTTTTTTGTTTAGCTAGTACGTCGTTTCTTCGTGGTCATTATTATTTTGTACTTTCTTGCTCTGTGGTCCATGAGCATGTGGCTTGTTAAAGGAGAAGAAATTGGAATCGGGAGAATTAAAGTCTAGCGATGTAGAGGTATTAGTTTAGTCCATGTTATTTTATTTTATATTTCTTTTCTCTTGTATTTTTAAATATTACTTGAATGAACAATATGAGGGCTAAAACACTTGTACACACTATCAAAAAAATGCTTCATTATTTTGTTTTCTTTTTATTATATATATATATATATATATATTTTTATTTATTTATTTATTTATTTTAATCTATTTTTTTTATTTTCTATAGTTGATGTGTGAGGCTTTACCTAAAGCCTCCTCAGACATATACGGTCCATATGGTTCATGGAATCATTAGGAATAGAAATGGGAATAAGCTTTGATTAAATGGAATCTTAAGCCCATCAACTGTATTTGGTATGATATTGAAAAAGATAATGTAATGGAGAGGAAGATTAAGCAAATTCAATAATATCCTTTATAAAAAAATAAAAAATAAATTATTTTTAAATTTTGGTAAAAATAATTCCTTTTTAATTCTTTATCTCCACAGAAGCCTTCTTTATCTTCGACATCCTCTCTTTCTCTCTCTAATATAGCGACATCTGGATGTAGTGAGAATGACAACATCCTCTCTTGATCTCTTCTAGGCGTCCAATTCTATCACCCATCAACTTGATAATCTAAACACAAAGTTGAAGTATACTTTAGTTGTGAAGAATAGTGGATCACATCCCTTTGATGCTGCTATTCTTCCATATTTGAATTGTACAAATCTTGCATGCACAATAAAAGAACCAATCTTGATTTTTTTTTTCTTTTCTAACAATGTAGTAAGGCCAGAAAATATATCGTCATTTTTTAGCAATGAAAAGTTCCCTAGCGTTCCCCATCTTCATTGGTGATTGGGCGTCCATATTCAATTGAGGTACCACTGGTTATCTTAAGGTAGCCTTCTAAGCTTTAGACTAATCACATGGGTAGATCCATTAGAAAACATAGCATTCCCAAAAGGACAAGCCAATCCCTCCTATCAACTAAGAATGCACTTTCCTATATTTAAGAGAATATCATTCCTAAAGAAAGGGAACGTAGCTTCAATATGTGAACTAAACATGAAAATAGGCTCATTCCCTTTCCCTTTCCCACCTTTTGATTCTAACAACCAAACATGCCCTTAGGAAATTAGCCAGTGGGGCCGTGTCTCCTCAGATTTTACCCAATACTAGCCACTCACATATTTTTTTGAATAAATTTGGGTTTCAACTACCTATACCTAATTGATGTTATTTCTTCAATGAAATTATTTATAAAAAGTCAAAAAATAAAAAAATAATGAAATCAATTTTTTTTTTAAAAAAATCCCTTTCCGCAATTTATACCCCTTTCATTTCAATTCTTAATTTTGTCATATCTTTTAATTTTTTAAAATAAAAAATTTAAAAATAAAATAATTCAAAATGAAAAAGAATTCCAATTTCCTTGAATGCATTTAATTCCTTCTAAAACAAAGTCCCAAACAAAAGTTTTGTTTCAATGATTCCTTTCACACTTTTCAAAATTACTTTCATCTAAAAGAAACCAAAAAACCAAAAAATGTTTAACTTCTTCCATTATTAACACCAAATTATAATTCAAATAAATTACACTTCCAAGAAATTAGAAAACTTAGCAAATTAAAAAAAGAAAAAAAAGAGAAAATAAAGGGAGCAAGAAAGTGAGATTCTACTCATTTTAAAAATTAAAACACACCAAAAAAATTTCAAGATCATTTTGTTTATGAAAAATCTTATTGATTTCCACTGTCATGTTCTTTTCATCAAAAGTTAAAATCATCAACCAATAGACACGTATTTTTGTTCAAACTAGGCGGACCTTGGTTCCTATTGCAAAGTACGTAGACCCTAAACTTTAATTCTAGGTCAAGTCCACCTTCAAAAATATTTTATTTTTCTTCATTTATTTTATTTTCTTAATTTCTTATTTTCATTTTCCTGTATGTAGTTTCTTTTTTGCTTGTGGTTGATAAGAGTAATCAAAATTAAAACTAAGGTCATTCATGTTTTGCATAATCAACTTTGGATACTCATTCCTAAGAACAAGTGTTGTGGGATGCCTAATACATTTCCCATGCATAATGGACTCCCAATCTTGATCCCTAGTTCAAAAATCATTCATTCCTTTCAATTGGTTTCTCAAAGTTCTCCTTTAAAAAATTTTAGTGATAACTTCTAAATTTTAGTTTTTATTTTTAAGAAAATATTATAATTTCTCTTTCTTTCAGTGCCTTCACAGTCATATTTCTGGTGTGACCCCTTCTTAAGTACTAGTTAACTTTGGTCTTATTCCTCACCTTCTTCATCATGCTGGTCTTTCTTCTTGATGTTGGTGCCTACATTTCCAAGCTTCTTAGCTTTCTATTTAAGAAAAGGTCAATGCAACGAAATGGAAATCCTAATGAGGAAATTGTTTAATTGATGCAG
This sequence comes from Delonix regia, assembly GCA_037074485.1. Classification (NCBI taxonomy): domain Eukaryota; kingdom Viridiplantae; phylum Streptophyta; class Magnoliopsida; order Fabales; family Fabaceae; genus Delonix; species Delonix regia. The sequence goes on from CM073451.1 coordinate 29,499,134, forward strand.
TAGGCTTGTGATGATAACCCATTGGGAAAATTGCTAAATTGTGAAGATTTACGATGAAGCAAAAGAAGATGATTCCAATGGTAGTGATAAAATGGGTAAGCCTTAATTCCTTGGTCACAATTAGATGCACAGCAACTATGAACGCCGAAGACATTGTCACCAGAGCCATACTCACCTTGTTAAATTCAACTGAAAAGATTTTCTTAGCCATATTATATTCACCAATGTATGCCCACAGAAGAAGAAAGGATCCAAGTATGAAACAATACATGGCCATTGTATTGAATATCACAAATATCATGAACGTTGAACTTACTGCCAGACCTTTCTTGGAATCATCAGTGTTGTATATACCACCAGGTGTCGTGAATCTTGCTACAAATGTCATCGTTGCTATTAATGTAGCCATTAGCATCACTTTGTTCACTATGTTTTTTATCCATTTTATGTTTGTTATTGCTTTGCATCAATCAACAACCTTGAATGCCTTACGCTCAGTTGCACTAGTAAAAATTATCACAATGTATAATAGAATCTACAAATGAATTCAAATTGTGAGAATATAGAGTCACACAGATATAATTATATTTCTTTTTAGACATTTAGGTATATATTATATACTTACTTGTTGATTTATCCCTAGTGTTTCAAGTGGCCACTGCATTGCTACAAAATATATAGTAATGAAACTTATGTTATTTTTTTATATTTACATCAATTCTGTTATCTCGTGTTAGGGACCATTGAAAGTTAGGAAAAGAAAATTTCGTTGCCAAATGTAATGGAGTATTTCCATCGTCATCCTCATTTATATCTAGGTTTAGGTTTCTCAGCATATAGTTCACCATGTCATGTTTTCTCCTCTTTGTCACAACATGAATAATATTGAAGTGTACTGATATATATTATTGAATTTAGAAAAAGTATGACAAAGTAAGATACAGAAAAAATCTACTTTTCAGTACTACTGGCACACATTGATCACAAGAAAGACTCAGAAAATAAATGATTACAGAGGGAAAGTAGTCATAACAAACTCCACTCCTCTCTATGGCCACACTTAGCCTATTTATACATTCATCCTCATTTACACAAGTGATTGCTTCTTCGAATGGTTCCCTCCATGTGATTTTGTTAAGTCATGATTTCTTCCCTTTGGCTTACTTGTTCTACAACAACCTTCTCCCAAGCTGGGCTAAGTCTACTACCTAGGCCCAAACATTATTACCCTACCCATTAACATTGACCTTATCCTCAAGGTCAAAAGTGGGATTCAACTGTTGAAAATTGTAGGCATCTTCATAGTGGCTTGGTTAACTGGCAGGCCTTCCCACTATAGTAGATACTGAGGTACCCACTATTTATACACCATCAACAAGTCATGAAAAAATCAAGTATCGTCCTCTTTGAAAACTCTAACTAAGACTTGTGCTAAGAACTACTATTTTTGTTGTCACTTTATTCATGTTAATCACAATATTCAAATTAAACAAAGATAACGTGAAAGAACAATCGATATGAACATCATGAGTTATCCTATAATAAAATCAATTTTTGTTGATATTTTCTTCTCGATTCCTTCATCCATAACCTGATCTTGGAGAAGGAAGAGATAAAAGGGCCCTATAGAGCATGTGTGGTCACAAATCAGTTGTCATATTATGTATTTCAAAAACACATGCGTTCAATTTTAACACACCAATTTATTTGTTCACATTTTTTAAAACACAAAATATAAATAATAAAAAGAAAGTTATGTCAACATTTTTTAAGTAAAAAGAAAAAAAGGAGTATTAATCAAAGAGAACCTTGATCTTTTGCATTATAAATAGGTAATTTTGATTCAATGGAATTCTACCATGTGTATAATTACACGAACAATTACAATGGCGTTAATGTTGGCTTTGGGAGCAAAAGGAAAACGAAGAACAATAGCAAAGCTAACAAAGAAATAATTCTCTTATTTTTGGACTAAAGTGTTATTTTGGTCTCTCAATACTTATCATTTATAATTTCCCATTCAAACTCATCCCGGTAAATGCAAACTCATGCTTCGTTTCAGCTGGAAAATGTAAAAAATGAATTTTCTTCCTTCCAAAAGATGCGTACGTGGGTTCCAAATGAGATGGAAAAAGAGCGCCAAAGTAAGAGTCACAATGAGATGGAAACTTGCACGGAAAGATTGCATCACTGGGTGCTATTTTGGTGTAAGAAAGGCTGAGTTTTTACTCAGTCAAAACATATCGTTTCTATTAATGAAATAGTGACATGGCTTAACATATATCGTGGATTACACGAACAATTTAAATGAAGGCACTTTAGAGACACTTTATGTTCGCTGCACAATGATCCAGTTTCATACTAGGAGTGTGCATTGACTTGACGGTATTTTTTAAAAAATAACTACTTTTTTATTTGTGTTATATATAAAAAGTAATTTTTATTGACATATGATGTCTTATTTATTACAAATTAATCAAATTTTCTTTTTTTTTTTAAATAAAAATTCCATATTTAGATTTGTACAAAATATAAAAAATTAAAAAAAAACAAAAGTAAACCGGTTGACCCCACCCAGTTATGTCCTAAATCCAACCGAGTCTGACTCTAGGTTTAGGGCAAAAGAATTGGCTTAGTGTATATCCTACGCTGAGCCACAGGTTGAAGTGGCCCAAGATATACGCACCCATACTTAAACACGTGTTCCAAATTTGTGCATGTCGCCAACTAAACACTTTTTCTTTTTGCAAGTTCAACTACATAAATTATATATAAACCATTAAAAGCTCTCCTACACATAATATCTAAGTAATTCCTTTTGAAATATTACAACGGCAAACGCAACTTAATCAACATTGTCTATAGACAGATAGCATGAGTATGGGCCACCAGAATAAATGACTTTTACCAAAATGGCATCTTCTTTTCAATGTTTATGGATCAGGTCTTGTTTAATTTCTTTCTACAAAACAATATTTTTTTTTAATTTTATATTTAATAAATACTAAATTTAAAAAAATATTATAATGCATAAAAATAATATTTTTGATTTTTTTTGTTTTGGAAGATAATTTGAACAATTTCGAACATAAAAAACAATTAAACACATTGTATCATATTATATACTAAAATAATAATGATATTATGTGTTTAAAATTAGAAATGCCATATACTATTAAAAAATTTATTAGATTCAACATCTTACTATCTATTTTTCTTGAACATGGTCACGACATCGCGCACTAATATTTATATATTAAAATAAGAATCATATGAGTCTGAAAAAGTTGTTTAAAAATTAACAATTACTATTATTTTTTCTTATGTATTTTCATGATTTTTTTTAAACAAATTAATAACATTTCATAATTTTGTTTAACAAAATACAAAACAAAACGTAGTCTCAATGTTTATGGGAATGATTGAATATATTGTACCTTATAAGATAGGATAAGGAAAAATAAAATAAAATAACAGCATCTTAAAGTAAATCAACTGAATCAGGACAACACATGTAGTGCCTTGAATATGAGGATTCACATGTATATTCATATGAAGATAACCAAAGCTAACCAAGCAGTATCTTATAACATAGGTTGATCTGTTGCCTTCATATAAAACACACTTACACACAAAATATATATTACAACTCAAGAGTTTAAATATTAACAACTCCCCTAAGTCAAGGAAAACAACTTTTACAATACAGCTGCCCACAGTAGGGTCATAAACTAGAAAACAATGCATCGACATAGCTTGTTTAAAGTGCCAAAAGCTTCAGCAAACACTAGGGAAGGGACCCTTGATTAATTAGCACTAAGCATCAGGTGTGACACATAGAAAGCAAGAGGTAAATTCAATAGTAGTATTGTCAAAATCATAATTGTAGGTAGACTTGAGAAGGGAGGGTGAACTCATAATGTAGAATCGTAAGAGTGTACGTACATCTATTATTAAATAGCTATTACACTTAACCATATCACAAAATCACATAAAATTTCATACATAAGTACATATTGCATATTTCTCATTTTAATCAATATACAATTTTCAATAAAATCCATAATCCATAGTCCATAATACAACAGTACTCATTCATTTAACATAAGTCTCAAAAATAAAATAAAAAATCCATTATACAATAGTACTCTTCATCCATGCTTCAATATTATCTTCATTAGGGAGAAAAAAAGTTGCAGAAGTTTTTTAATTCAATACGGCAGGGATGGTAAGTATTCCCAAGTTTGCAAAATCAAAGAACTATCTTCATAAAGAAAAATTTGCAAGAGAAAGTTCATAAAAAAAATTGAAAAAATATTTTGAATACAATATCTGCATAATTTTTCAAAAAAATTTCTCTTATTTCTCATAAAGTGTCTGCACTAAGCAGTGAAAAACACTAAAAACTTTCCAACTAGTAACAAAATGCATACTATGATATTATCTAGAGTTAATTATACTAACCTCCCTTTAAATTTGGCTATTCTACATCTATACTGTTCTTATTTTAAAATTGTCTCCATGCTTCCTTGACATTTAATGTATATTTCCAAAACCTTCTATACTATTTACTTTTATCAATGAAGTTATTTTTTTGCATAATCACAAGCTTGAAAAATCAAACAAAGGAACAGGAATCAGAAACTCATAAAACATAGGCAATTTGCAATGATTTTTGTGAGGAACTCCAGCAATGAAGAACAACAACACAACTACTGTAACATATGACAAAAGTGATCATCCTACACTCATCCTCTACTACAATGAAGCTGCTTGTTCACTACTACTACAAAGCTACTCATCCTTTGCTATAATTAATGACTGCATCATGAGTGAGTGAAAGGCAGAAAGGCAGAGGGTTGGGGACCTGAGCTTTGCATCTGCGTGTGTTTAACTTAGAATTTCAGATTTCAAAGGAGAAAGACAACTTAGGTTATCTAATTTTTTAGGCTTTTCTAGGCTAATATGTTTATTAGGTTGAAACAAAGAAAAAAAATGAATTGGGCTGTATCATTTGGGCTAGAAATGCTGAAGTTGCTAAACTCACCAAACTTGGAAAAAAATAGACGTATCTAACGATTCTACATGAGTTAATACTAAGTTTGACTGAGTTTGCATTGATTCTGATTCTTCCGCCTATTTAACTTGAAATCATTACCAAACATTGTAAAATTGGCGATTCTAACGAGTTGAATAGTGATTTTGACAATATTGGTCAATAGTAAACCTACTATTTATCTCTAAAGCATTTTTAGTTTTGTTTTTATGCAATATATGAATTTAATTTTAATCTTCAAAATTTTTAAAAATAGGTTCCTTATGAGTGAAGTTAAAAATTAATTCATCTTGTTTTTAAATTAATTTACATATATAACTTAAACTTTATTTTTTAAAAACTATAAATAAATGATGATATATATTCATATGCTTAAATTCTTTATTTCCTTGTAATAAAATTATACAATGGCCACATGTCATTAAAATCTCACTTCATTTTAAGTTTTAATGTATAATGAATAAGTTTGTCACATGGTGCATAAGTGGTAGAGTAAAGTAAAATATATATATATATATATATATATATGTTTGTCATGGGATAAAACTTTGTTTATATTTATTTTAAAATTAAATTGACCAAAAAATAATAAATTTTTCAAATTTTTCATTTCACCATGGTAAATGATGATATTCATATCGGTGGAATATGTTTTTTCCACTAAAATAATAAAATTGCCATATGTTTGTGAAAGTATTGGAAATTAAACTTTCCATCTCTCAACCATTGTAAAATATAGTGACTTATTTAAAGTATATTAATTATTTCTAGGGCCAAAATATAATGTTATACAAAAAAATTGAAACAATTTTGAACTTAAGGGGTCAAAGTACAATTTTTCCTTAAACAAAATTCGCACCTCATTTTTTTTTTTAAGCACCCTACATTACAACATAATTCACAATACTGTTGTGGATCATCGGATCATAGACCATGGTCCACTTCTTTTACATATAATTTTTAATTTTATTATATGAAAAATATGTGGACCATTGGATCAAGATCTAATGGTCCATAGCAGTACTAAAGAATTTGCAGTACTATAGGAAATCTTGCAACCTCTTTCTTTACGTTTCTCACTTCATTTTGCTCTCTCCCTTACGTAAAGTAGCATCATGCTCTCAGGTTAGGCTTCCAGTTTTTTTTTCCTCTCTTCATTTTCTTCCATTCTTTCCTCCGTTCTCCTCTTAAGTGTATGTATTAATCTTCTTGCTCTCTCTATCTACTTTGCACTAGCTACAACTTAAAGATTAGGAATGGTGGAATTCTTGAGACCACTATTTAAGGTGGATTAGTGAGCTCTTCCCTATCTCATATCTCCTATTCAAATTTCCTTCCATTCTTTTAATTTTCATTCTTATTCCATTTGTTGAGCCCATTGGCTGAAAGACCAAGGTTTTGATGATAACAACACAAGAAGAAAAGTTTTCCTATGTGTTACTTTGGTTCTAGATGTTTTAAATGTTCAATCATGTCTTAGGAACCTTTGTAAATGATATTGAGTTGATAGGAATCATTTAAAATAAATGTATAATCAATCCTAGGTCTTAAAGGTTAAGAAAAAGCTTATTTGGGAGCTTTAGTTAGTGAGTAGTCAACTAGCCACTAGCTAACAATTAACTAGTGACCTTTTGAGAAGCTCCCAGTCTACTGCTAACTTGAGCTCTAATCGGCTGGGCACTTTCTGTAAGTGAACAATTGACTATCACAAGCTAGTAGTCGATTGGTCACTTTTTCAGAAGGACCAGTTAGCTACCAATTCAAGCCTTGATCGATTGGGAGCTCTCTATGAGTGAGCAGTCAACTAGCTACTTGTAGCTATCGATTTGTCATTCCCAAATCAAGCATTAGTCAATTCCCAGCCTTGAAACCACTGACTATGAGCTCTTTGTGAGTGACCAGTAGACAGGTCATGAATGAGCAGTCGACTATCAAGGATCCAGAATTTGAAAATTATAAGAGGGAAAGAAAGACCAATTGATTGGTTAGTGATGAATAGTTGACTAGTGAGTGATAGACAAGCCATAACAAATTTATAATGGCTATATTTTGAAATATTTGATTTTCCACTCACTCCCAACGGATCTATTGGGCTCTAATTTATATAAACTTGACTTGGCACTCTGAGAATGAGTGAAAATCATTCAAAAGTGATTATATCATAAGTTTTCATCATTTTATTATCTCTATATCATATTAGTGCTTCATTGTATGATCCACTTTGTTTCAGAGAGTTTATTACTTGTAAATCTTTCTTTCTTCTAAGAGTAAAGCTCAAGGAGGTTCCTTAAGGGTGTCAAGATAAGAGAAAGCTTAGGTTCAAGGTGAGTATATCCCTGAGAGAGTATTCAAGGAAGTTTCTTGAAGGAGTCAAACTATGAGAGCTTGGGAATTCAGGAGAGGTTCTCCTAGGTGTTGTATTGATTTTTGAGATAGTAAAAAATCCCAAGAGATTGCTTAGGGACTGGACGTAGGCTTGGGTAGAAGCTAAACTAGGATAAATCTCTATGTCTATACTTCTCCTTGGCTCTTTTAATATTCTACATTTATTGTTTCAAGCTTGATTTTATTATCTCTATTTCTAAAGGAGTTTTTCAGTAAAAGTTTTAGAAAACCCTATTCACCCCATCTTGAGTTCCAGCCTTGCTTAACAAGTGGTATTAGAGCTTGGGCTCTTGATTAAAGACTTAATTATATTAAGAGTATAAATGGCTGGATTTGGCAACTAAGTCATTTTGACCCATTTCAGAACCTAACAAAATCTAGCACTTTGACATGGAAAGTTAGTGTCAAAATGATTATCTTTCGATGATCTACACAACTAAGGACAGAGCTAGGTATATATCAGTGGGGGCAAGTATTTTTTGTTATTTATATAGTATTAAGATATAATTTTATTCTCTATGTATTTTAACTTTTTGAACCCACTAAAATTATTGATTTTATATAATTGGGTCATTATTTTTTATTCTTTGATATTTTAATTTTAACTCGCTAGACACACATATGTATTATGTTTATAATTATACATGATATTTATATGAAAACATTTGATACATTTTTTAAAATATTTTATAATAACTAAGTAGAATATAATTAAACTCAAATGTTAATATGTTATTTTAGTCAGACTTTAACCAATTATCCCTAAACATGTTTTAAAAATTTTTGAAACATTGATGAATAAAATAATATTTATAATGCTATATAAATACATTGTTTTTCCAAATTAATAGCTATTAATTTTAATGTTTTATCACATAAAATTTTTGACTTCCTTCAAGAACAACCATGGAAGTGCAGAAAAATGATGGAGAGATAAGAAAAATGGAAGGAGTAGATGAAGAAAGGAGTCTTTAGGAATCCCCTCTAGTCTCTCACGGCCTCCTTTGGCAACCGAAACCCTAGTGGCTAATAAGAGGTGAGTTGGGTCGGGTCTTGCAACTGAGTTCAAATCTAAATTAAAAATTGTGCAGGTTGTATTGAGTTTGCCATGGTAAAAAATACAAGTATACTTGGGCCATTTTTTGCAATTTTTCGATTCTTCCAGTCCTTAATTGAAATTTCTTCTAGCTTTCCTTTGACTTTGACTTACAATGCAAAGTTTAAATATTGTAATATCCTATATTCTCCAATTTAATTAAATTGAGTAAAATCAATGGAAAAATTACAATTTTACCTTTATAAAGTACATTTTGCACGAAGTCGTCTCTAATCTCAAATTACAACAAAATATTATCAAAACATGCATTTAAGCTCAATAAACCTCATAAAATGCCATGAAATGACATTGAATGGAATGGTAAAAATAGGTATAATCAAACACCAACCTGAAGTTGATGATACATAGGCCATGTCTTAAATAATTGGCAGAGGCGAGCAACCTACTATGCCCAATTTCAAGAGAGTTAAGATACAACAAAAGAGAGGGTGAGAGACAAGAAGAAGATCAAGTGCAATAAAATTTGCACAATCACCTTATGCAAGATTGGAAACAACACCCCATAAATATATAAGTGAAATTGGTAAAGGAATAGTGAAAGAGACAAAAGGACAAAGGGGTAGCTAAACGTTAATGCATTCCTTAAGAATGTTTTGACTTTGTAAATAAGTTCAATCTCTCTCATTATCTCTTTATCAATAATCTAATGCAATAATTACTTATCAACATTGGGCTACAGGTTGGGGCCTCTACCCAAATGGCTTTTAAATAATTTAACCTATCACTGATTATCCACAATACCATCACTGTATTAACCATATCCTTTCTCCAATTTGTGTTTAGTGTTTAGTGTTTAGGGCTTAGGGTTTAGGGTTTAAGGTTTGGAGTTACTATATGCTTATGAAGCATACTAAATAGCTTATGGCTTTTTAGTGCAACAAAACATAAGGTCATAGCCTATATGATAATGTCTACAAATGAATCCAGAATGTGAGAATATTATGAAAAAAAGCATACAAAAGAATAAATGAATCCACTAAATTTATATATATGATCAAATATCTCCGTGTTAAGTCAAGTTATAACAATATTTCTTGCAATCATTTATTAATTAGTGACATATGAACTCTGTACTTTATTTCTAAGCACTTTAAATTGATTCTCCCACCCATTACAACTTCACTTAACAAAGGGAAAAGTAAGATAAATAATTAATTATTGGCATTATTGATAGCTAGGTTTATTAATGTCGATATATATGCTATGTAGAGATGGTTATATATTCTAATGCATTCATCTCTAGTTGTTAGATTGTGATTGCATTACAAGGATATCTATAGCAGTGAAACCTTCATTATTTTTTATGTTCACATGAATTCTCTTATCTCGTGTCAAGGATAAAAGAATGCTAGAAAAGCAACTTTTCAAAGCCAAATGCACTGGAGCATTTCCGTTTTCGTCTTTCTCATTGGGATCAAGCTTTATGTTTCTCAATATATAATTCACAAGATCATTGCTTCCATTCATTGCTGCAACATAAAGAATATCTTGACCTTTTTGTTAGCCAAAACTCTAATATCATCAACCCATCCATGTTTAAGCAATTCCTCCACCACTTCAATATGTCCCCATTTGCGAGCAAGGTGAATATGAAGGTGCATCCCACTCCAAGGCAATCAGAGAAGATTTGTTTAACAACAAACGAAAATCTTTTAGATAACCTATAAATGCTACTAAATGAAGGTCCTTTTCTACTATCTCCTCTATTAAATCTACAATCATAAGACAAAAAAAATTTGATAAGGATTACTCATCATCCTCACATAAGAATTTCTCATCCTTATGATGTCATAAATTCTTAGAGAAGACCACATCTCATAAATAAGAATTTTATATATATTATGAAGTATGTATTATCCCAAAACTCATTTAAGATTTTAGTTTAATGATGTTTCAAGTATATGTATAATTACAAGAATTGAGATAACGATAATGTTAAATACATATGTGTGTGTGAGTGAATGATCTACATATTACAACACCAATTTTGTTGAATGCTTTAATAAACCAAGTTATACAAAGGGTTTAGATATTAAATTACAAAAATAAGAATTTGGAAGATATATTATTATTTTTTACTAAACCTTTACAAGGTATATTATTGATGATACCTGTTGTATATCAGCTCAATTTCTGGAATTCAGAACTTCTTATTCATTTTCAACACTTATTACCTACTTATATGCTAACTAAACAACTACTAATACCATAAATCAATTATAAAAGCTAACTAAAACAACAGCTAACAACCAATCCATAACAACTGAGTAGAAACATAATTAAGCCTAAGCAATTTAAAGGTGATAGTGTATTAATAGATATGCACATGTGAAGGAAAACTACTGGTTGACAATAATATAATTTGTTTAGTATGAACAACAAATATCAGTATGATCTTGATTTAAAGGAGTTAAAAGAAAGGGAAGTAATTAACCTACATTATATATGTACATAGTAGCATGCAAAGGTGAGTTCTCACAGCATTTTTTGTAGGGCCTATGATCTGAGAATGGAGCTTTCAACAGAATATTAGCTATATAGTTAGCTAAAGTCCAAATTACCAAATACAATGCAAATTAACTTGACTTGTTCATATAGTAAGCCACACATTTATTTGCTTCAAACAACTGAGTGATGACACTAACATCCATGCTAAGCACAACCTCATGCAAAGTCATATTCCCCTCTTTATTGGTTATTCTTGTTATCTTTTCTTTATTCTTGGTTCAAATTTAGATTTGTGTGCATAAGCATCATATTCTGAGAGAATGTCCATGATTACACCTGAAATCTTTAATCTTGTAGCAATATGAAGTGGAGTATCACCTTTGATTTTTTTTTTTGTTAGAAGCCCAAGAAAGGGATGTCGAATCAGTTCTGCAATTATTTCTGTAATACCCATAAAATCTATATATAATAAGTTATTTTAGGTGAAAATAAAAATAATAATAATAATATTTTTAAAATTATAAGAGTTGAAGAAGGCAAGAAAATAAACTTGAGATAAGGAAAAGATTTAAATGATAATGAAATATTCAAAGAGGAAATTCAAGAAATATTAAATACAAATGCAGATGATATTATATCTTATCATGTGCATTTCTAACACTTATAGCTAAACCCCAACATGTGCAAACCAAGTATCTCAAAAAATTTTGATCTAATAAGACAATTATTTTTGCGTCTTTAAGCTCCATTTACATTGTTCCGTGCTCTCTCCACCTTCAATCCATTTTTGGTCTCTGTTAGAGCTTCCTAGTGATCGTCTAGCATCACTACTCCCTATTCATCCTAAACATATGCTCTTTTAGTCAAAATTTGGCATAAAAAATTAATGTTTCCAGTGAACCCAAGAAGAGGCATGAATTTAGCTTTAAATTCAATGAATTTAGTGTGTTTTGCTTTGATCTAGCTTAGGCTTTGGTCTCTTATTGAACTTTGACCAATTTTCTTCCATAATCACCAATTAATTTGATAAAAATGGCTCTAAATTAAGAAGCCCAAATTTCTAGTAGAGTTTATGCTAAAATTAGGGAAATTGAGCTTAATCCAGTGTAATTACATCAAGTTGAGTTAGTACTTCACCTCCTAGGTAATTTTTGCATCTCTCTCCCTAAGAATCATTGATCAATTGTGAGTTTTAACTTTAGGATTAAAAATTGAAATTTAAGGTGAATGTACATACTAGTAAAAAGACGAAACTTGAAGTTTTTGGCTTCTCTAATGTTATTAAGTATACAGAAGGCGATTTAAGGCTATTAGAAGTTTTTGTTTTGAATTATAGGTTAAATTGTTGGTTTTCCTTATTTTTCCTAAATTTTCCTTAGAGAAAAAGGGACGAAATTTGAATGGGAGACTTTATGTGGCTTGATTAAGTAGCCTTGAATGATAATGTAAGTTTAATGAAGGATTTTGGAATTTAGTTCAATAATCTCTATGGTCACATTGGTGTTAATTATAAGTTTTGGAACTTTCATAAGTGCATAACGAAGTATGTTATATAAGATTGAATACCTTAAGCATTTTTGGAGTATTATGAATAAGTTTGGGCCAAGAATTTAATTTCTTAAGATATTGAAAGGTAAGAAGTACAAGTGGAATAGAAGAAATTATAGGAAGTTCTATTTGGAAATCTAAGAGTTTTTAAATAGTGGAAATTCATATTATGGGTTAAAAGTAAATGAATGACTAGATAATATAGGAAGCTATAAAGGTTTAAATCATTCATAGATATTAGAGATTAAGTGCATTTTGCTTGATGTTATAGGTGTGTAGGACAATTATCAACAAGGAAATTGTAAACGGAGTTAAGAGAGATTGGTATATCCCTCTCCAGGTGAGTAGATATTACTAACTATACTTATTTTTTTTATTTTAAGTCTTTCCTGTGATTTAATGTATATTTGTACACTCTACCGCCTTGGGAATAGACTTTGACAAACATGATGAGAAATTATAAAATAGTTATTGGTTCCTAATTGTATCAACTATTGAGAAATAGTTCGATTATTATATATTTTATATAGATTTAAATAATAGGTTGTTATATGATTCCTATAAAATTTTGTATGAAATTGGTTACTGTAAATCTCCTTAACTAAAAGATTACTATTTATCTATTTGAAACCAAATTATGTTGTTATTTGTTATTAAAGAAAACATTTCATGGAAATACGTCTAATATGGAACCCTGTATCCAACAGTAGTAGGCATTAGCCATAATACACCATGTACTGTATTACTATACTAAGGCCTTATGCCACATAACTAAATGATTGTGAGCTTACTTGCTCACTATTGATTACTGCACTATATTGTACCGTTATTAATAGTCCTAGCTATCATATGATTAATGATTTATTGTTGGTTTTATGGGATGTCTCCCAATCTATATTTAAAACAATTATAGTTTTGAAATTGTTTTTTTTTAATGTGTTATGATTGAACAAGGAAAGTTTTTATTAGCATAAACATTATGACTTCTCTACTAAAATCTAAGACTAATGGTTTTATTTGAAGTTGCTAAAAGTTTCAGAAAAATTCTACTATTTATCTATTTCCCTCTTGGTAAGGTTAGTAGCATTTACTCACTAAGTGGTTGTCACTCACCCTTATTACTCTAACTTTTTTAGATAGTAGTGTTGAGCTTACATCCTTTATAACATCTTTTCCTTACTATACATAGTTTTTCCAAAAATTCTAACAGAAACAAAAATAATTACGAAACCTACAAATAACTGAACTTCAAAATTTTTCTTGATTAATGCTTTGATTTAAACTTTAGCTATCCCATAATCTTTTAACTGGGATCTAATAAATGGAAAAATACAACATAACCATTTAGTTTTGTACATGTCCATATCATCATCTATTAGTACAACATAACCATTTAGTCTTGTACACATCCATATCATCATCCATTAGTGGTTTTGTCTACAATACATCACACAATACATAAATGTTTAAGATCTCTAAATGTTATGTAGATATTAATTCCCATAATATAACTCTAGGCCATTATGTAAATGGGAACTCCTTAATATGCTAATTCATGGGTGCCACTTCTTGATTGGGTTTGTGGTTACATGGAAATAGATTTACATTACAACATTAAATTTTGTAATCCTAGTAGTCAGTATTTCAATAAAAAAAATCTTATTTCCAGCCCTTACACATCAAATATGCATAAATCACATGTAAATCACCTATGAAAAGCTACACACATGATGATATGCTGGGAAAACTTATATTCTTCCTTTAGGCCAAACCTGATAGTCCCTGTTTGGATGCCTTAACCTTTCACCGTCCCATACCAATTTAAGGTTTCATGCTACCACATAATGTGAAGGCTAATCTAAGGAGAATCTCGTGACACCAAACCTGACTAGTGGATCCCTACTAGCATGCATGTGTCAAACATATAAAACACATAATATGTATAAAGCTATCAATAAATGAAACATTTCAAAGAAAAGTAAGATGTGTGAAGGAGGAGTTGAAAGCTACCTATTTAAAGGCACCTTAACCTTTTACCTTCAATTTCATATCTACTTCCAAGACATAAGGGACCATATTTAAATTTCAAAAATAAAAGGAAATAAATTTTCTTAATATTGTTGGTTAACTAGCTGGGTGATTGAGTGAGATCTTTTTCCTTTATATGCCAATAAGACTTGTGAAATTTGTTTTCCATACCCTAATTGGCTTGGTTAAACCTGTATTAACTTAGGTTTGCTCTAAGACATCAAAAAAATTTAAAAGCCTTATAAATCCTTTAGATATTTTCATTGTTCATGGTGATGAAAAGTGTTCCCTTCATACTACTATAGTTGCAAATTATAAGTATGATTCTTTACCATCATCCCTGTTTACCACCATCCCTACAACCATAGGCGGGAATCACAAGCAGGATTCTCTACCACTAGACCAACTTACCAACATCCCTATAACACCTTAGCAATACCTTATCTTGTCACAATCCATATATAGGACTGATTTTATCATTTAATACTATCTCTATAACACACTTCATATGAATCTAAGAACATAATCTCCAACAATAATTGAAAATTACATCTCATACCTCAATTTGGATTTCAACCAGCCACTATTTCACTTCATAATTTTCCTCTAACATTGTGGAAGATTAATATGAGATCCTCAAAGTACCAAACAAAGCATTAGCCAAATAATCAAGCTAAACCTCAAGAATTGTAATTCTTCATCAAAATTCCTAACTCATGGTTCACTGATCCTGCTTTCTTATACTTGGGTTTCTACTTGTTTCCTTATTACAAGCCAATAAACTTCATAAATCCACTAACTAATATTTCACCAACCTCAAACAATTCCCAATGCAATAATAATTTAGTGGGACAATCTATTACCTCAGGTTCTATAGCTCGAACCATTATCAATTTTCTTATTATCCAAGATAGATCATTTCAAAGGGTAAAGTCAATCAAACCATATATAATCAATTAAAATCCATAATTTCTTGGTATAGATCCAATCTCCTATGATCAAACAACTTAAATTTGCCAAAATACCTACAAATCACAATCTATAACTATGCTAGACAAATCACTAAAACTTGAAGAAAAATTGTAGGATGTCGCAACCCAAAATACATTGTTTTTAAGTCAGAAAATAGTTAAATTTTCATCTTAGTCTAGCCACTTATTTCCATAATTTTTCCCTCTTTCTCTCGTGCTTGCTACACCTCTCAACACCTAACTACCTACAACTTTTAGCATGTCACTCACTGCCCAAAAACACACCAGAAATTTGCTAAAATCTCTCCCTGATACACCACTTTGTTTATGTTCATAAACTATAATTTTTTTTTGGTCTTTCACTTTTGTTTTATGCTCCTTATCTTTTAGCCATTACTTTTTTTATAGAGGAATTTCTTCCCCTCAAAGGAGCTTCAAGATGAAGCAACTTGGCTGCCTAAATCATCATTACAAGCTTCGATATTTTGGCAGCAACTTGCCTAACATACTACTCAGTTTTTTGGTGCTAAAGTAGGGATTTCAGTTTACTATGTTTTCTTCTTGTTTTGCCCATGGTTTTTTTAAGGTTTTTGGCTAATTTTATTCCTTTTAACCTTCCTTAACCTTGGACACTTCCTATGGTAGCTTCACATGTGGTTTATGCTCACCATAAGATCCAATTTCACCGCTGATTTTTTGCTATCCACTATCCTCATTTGTTAGAATATTTCAGCAAACAGCTTGATCATTGTTTAACTTGGCTTAATGTTACTAGTCTGATTTTATGCTTCCTTAAGCTTCCTTAGCTTAGAATATATCATATGGTAGCTTGCCACATCCTCTTCTTCTTTTAAAAATTCTTCTTTTTTTCACCTATTATATCATGCTTCTAGCCTCTGTTCTTTGTGAATTTTCTAGTTTCTTCTCAATTTGGGCTAGGTTTTGGACATACTAATGGCTAAGTTAGAGTGTTAGTTTAGTTTCTAGGCTTCCTGTAACATGAAAGAAGCTCGAGGGATATATATATATATATATATATATATATTTGTCTCTACTACTAGTTGGGTTACCTTACTTTAAAGTTGTGAACACCCCACCCGAATTAACAATAATAATAATCACAATAATAATAATAAATAGAATTAAAAAATTCAAAAAAATATAAAATAATAAAATAATAATAACAATTAATCAAAACAAAATTGCAAAAGGAAAACAAAATAGAAGTAATATGAAAAAACCAAACATAAGAACCAAAAATAATAAAAAGGAAAATTCAAGATATATGTTTGAAGAAGAGACATGGCAATCATCTTGCAAAGAAATAAAATGAACAAGGCCACATACTTGAAATGGAATTGCCAAAACACCTCTTCACACACTCACACTCACACCCCCACATGCTCATTTGCTCTCACACACATGACACACATCACTCTCACACACTCACACTCTCACTCATGGACACACCTCCTCACACACTCACACTCACACTCTCACCCACGGACACACACACTCACCACATGCATATACTCATGCACACACATGCACAAGAGGACAAGGGGGACAAAAAAGCTAGTGGGAGTGGTTCTGCAGAGGAGGCAGAAAGTGGGGTGGTTGGTGCAGAGAAAGGAGAGTGTGGCATGGTTGGAGATGGCAGAAAAAGGAGGGGACCGTGAGCAACAAAGTGGTGGCTGGAAGTTGCAGAAAAAGCAAGGAGAAAAGGGAGCAAGATGGCAGAAAAGGGAGGTGGCGTTGGAGTATAAAGGAGAGCAAGCAAACCGATAGAAAGAAGAGAAAAACACTGGAGTAGAAAGGAGGCCTCGGCAGAGAAGAAAAAAGAGTTGGAGAAGAGAAGAGAGGAAGGAAAAAGAAGGCAGAAACCACGCTGAAAGGGAGAGCCACGTGACCGAGAAGGGAAGAAGAGCTGAAGAAGAAAGGGAGAGCAACGAAACCAACAACAAACCGAGACGAAACAACGCTGAACGAAAGAAGAAAATGGAATCAGCAATGTGAGGGAGAAATAAAGCTAAAAGAAGCAAGAAAGCAAGGCAGCCACGTGAGGAAAAAATAGCAGAGAAAACGAACCAGAAATTGAGTGAAACCGAGAGCTGAACGAGGCAGAAACCAAGAGCTGAACGGTGCAGAAAATGTGCAGGAAACCGTGGAGAAACGTCCCAAATTATGGAGTGAAAAGGAGCTGAAGTTCAGACCATCCAAGGCACAGAAAATGGAGAGTTAGATGCCAAAATGATGAGCAGAAACAAGGAAGTCTGAATGCAAAACAAAGTGGCAGCAAAGGGAGGGATAGAAGCTGAACCATGGAGGAGAAAAAACTCTATTTTGAGCTCAAAAAATAGAGGTAAACAGAGGAGAACTTAGGGAGCACAAGGAAGAAGAGGAAGTGTGGAGAAGAAGGGAAGCTTTCAGCCACCACCTTCCAGCCAAGAAGCAGAGACACGTTCTGCAGAGTTTCCAGCGCTGAAGCCAACCAGAAAACTCCAACGAAGCTGTCCAACGAAGTTGTCCGCCATTTCTGCACTTCCAGCCGAGACCAGCTGCTTTGGGACTGTTGGAGGTCCATCTACCATAGGTGAGTGAGGAGGAGAAGGTCATTCTTCATTGGAGCTCAAGGGAGAAGCTGAAAACGCACAGGTATGGCTGCACGATTTGCCACTGCCGAGAATTCTGCATGCTGTCACTGTTCATTCGAATTCCTTCAAGACAATCTCATGCATGTGCACTGTTCATGCATTTTAATATGAGAAGCTACTGTTCACTTGCTTAAATTTGTTTTAGTTTTGTTTATTACAATTGTTTAAACATTAACTTTGATTAATTATTGCTATTACGTATAAAATTAGCATGTGAGACTTTTGTTGTTCTTGATTGCCGGGGATTATGTGAGTTTTTAATCTCCTTAAATCCTTGCAATTAATTAAATAATTGGAAGACAATTAATATTAATGAAATATTAATGAAGGAATGTTGAAAAATAATTGAATGATAATTAATAAATATTGTCATGATGGATAAAATTATCGTGTGAGAATTTTGTTCTCCTCGATTACCGCGGGTTATGTGAGATGTTAATCTCCTTAAATCCTTACAACTAGTTGAATAATTGAAAAGTGACAATTAATATTAATGAAATATTAATGAATAAATGGTGAAAAAATAAAGGAATGACAATATATATTAGTGAAATATTAATGAAGGAATGGGGAAAAATAATTGAATGATAATTAATAAATATTGTCATGGTGGATAAAATTATCGTGTGAGAATTTTGTTCTCCTTGATTACCGGGGATTATGTGAGATATTGATCTCCTTAAATCCCTACAATGAATTGAATAATTGAAAAGCAACAATAATATTAATGAAATATTAATGGGTGAATGGTGGAAAATAAGTGAATGGTAATTAAATATTAATTTTGATTAAATCATAATAATAATCATAATCAAAATGCTTGCTTTAATAAACATTCCCTATTATTTATGAAATTATCGTGTGAGAATATCGTTCTCCTCGATTGCTTGGGATTATGTGAGATTTTAATCTCCTTAAATCCCTATAATTAATTCTGAAATAATAATAATATTAATAATAATACAAAAAATAAATAAATGTACAATAATTAAATATTAACCTTGATTAAATATTTATGCAAAATGAATCGTGTGAGAATACTTGTCTCTCCTCGACTTCCCGGGCTCGTGTGAGATTTTAATCTCCATAGAACCTGAAATTTAGCATATATTCGTTCAAAGACAAACAGATAAACAAATAAATAATAGCATTTAAATTAAATTGTCTACCAATAATCAATAATAATAATAATCAATATTTACCAACAATAAATTCAAAAATTCATAAAATAAAAAATATATATTCCTTTCATTATAAATTATGCATTAATTCCCAAAATATAAACTCTCAAAACTCAAAAATAATAATAATAAAGTCGACAAAAAAATTTTAAAAGAGAAAATGTGAAGAGTTCAGGAGAACGAGGTTAGTCAGATTGTAGTAAATTAAAACATACATACCAAATTCCTATCCCGTTTTGTTTACAATGATCTGTTTTAATTAAAATCCTCCTATTCTCATCACAAATAAAAAAAAAGTCACCAATCACATAAATGCCTTTTAGTCGAACTACGTGGACTTTGATCCCTCTCACGGGGTACGTAGGCCCTAGGTTTTCATCCTAGGTCAAGTCCGCCCTTTGTAAATATCCATCAGTTTGCATGCATTCTCGCTTTTTTTGTCTCCTATGTCTAACGTGCATCCGTGTCAATAAAAGGGTAATTAAGATTAATTAAAGGCCATATTCTATTTTCAACTAACTAGTTTAAGGTAACCGTCCTTATGGGCGGGTGTTGTGGGGTGCCTAACACCTTCCCCACACTCAAATAGACTCCCGAACCCATCTCTGATTTCGCAGACCATTTTGCCCTTTTTTCGTTTGTTTTATTTAAACTGGTTTTCCAAAGTTTTCCATTAAAAATTTTGGTGGCGACTCCAAATAAAATTGATTTTTCAAGATTCATTTTGGGAATCAATTTAAACCACTTCTATCCTATTTTGTTGAAAGGTCGGTTACGACAGTTTGGCGACTCCATTGGGGAAAAAATTCGAGAGTCAAGCCTGTTTAATTAGTTAGTTGAAATAATATAGCTTCTTGTTATCTTGATTACCCTTGCCGTATTTTGTTTGGTTTAATGGTTTATTCTTTTTGGTTTTTCTTGGTCATTTATCTCTTATGGTCATATGATATGCCTGTATGTTTTTAAGTATTTGCTATTTATTTTCCTATTTGTATAGGCATATTTCTTCCTTTTCAATCATAACATGCTTAATGCTCTTCATTTGCCATATAATTTCGTTAGTTTATTTACAACACACATGCTAGGATAGATAACATGCGAAATAAAACCCTAGGGTAGATGACCCTTGTCTATATTGTAAGTTATTGGCTTCTTTTGTAGTTTGTCTGTTTGACAGGTGAAGATTGGGTAAACTATTGGTTCATAGGTTTATATGTTCCCCTCGCACCTTATGCACGTTGACACTCTACGTCACACACTTTTGGGCTCTATACCCGGGTCCTCGATTACCCTAGGTTAGTAGGGGTTTTTAACGGTTTTCCTGTGAAGCTTATCGCTTCCCGAGACTACTGTGAAGACCTCGCTCAGGTTGTGTCTCGCTATATGGATTTGATTGGAGTGGGATTCTATCCTCTTTTAGTCTAATTCATGTCGCGAGATCCTCACTCTTTTGAGTGGGGGCAATCTGAAGACCAATAACTCTTTAAGATGCTAGATCTACCCCCTAAACCGTGCACCTTAATGGACCGCCTTAATAGATAACCTTATTAAAACCTATCGTCTTTAGGGTACCATTCCCACACATAGGGTTGGCCCAAGTTAGGACACCAAGGATCATGTTACACTCATCTTTTGTATGTCAACACATCATTCATGGCATGAATACATTTTTTTAAAAAGAAAAAAAGAAAAAACTTGTATGGGGTATTGAATTATCACAACATTTCCATTTTAACGCGTTGTTAGCCAAGCGACATGAGCTACAATTGAAAACTTCAGCAGTGTGGTAAGATTTGCCTAATTGATGGAGTTGGGAGTTTTTGAAAATCAATAATTTCGAGGAAAGTAATACATCAATAGGTTACCTGGTTCACTTATTTAAGCCTCGTCCACGTGAGGATCTATTTCTCCTTAGGATGAGAGTTATAGTTGCTATTCCCAATGGATCAATAGGGTCTTTGCCGATTAGTAATGAAGAAAGTGATTAGTAATCTATTGATTAAATAAATTGTGTGCTCATTTCGTTTTGCTTCTAACCCATGGATTTGTTACAGTGAACTGTCATTTTCGTTACTTGGCATAAAGACATCAAGGACTCACCGGACGCCACACAACCACAAGACATAAGCTCGACAGAAATGGCCTCATCTAGATAGAGAGTGAACGTGAAGGTAGAAGCTGAATCAGTAGAAAGCTCGATTATTATAAGTGAGAAGCTCAGAGGGGAACAACTCTGTCATTTTCAAAAGGACTATGGAGATATTTTGGAGTTGCTATCAGTTCCTATCCAATCAGATGCTCTTGTAGCCCTAGCTCAACATTGGGATGATTCCTTGAGATGTTTCACGTTTCCAACTTTCTAGCTTGCGCCCACGTTGGAAGAATACGGGGGATTGATGAGAATGCCTATTACCAAGGATACCCCTGTCTACTTGTATCCCAGACATATCCCCTCCAAACGGGTTGTAGCCCAGATTTTAGGGGAGGAACCTACACGAGTACAAATATGTCGTTCGGGTGCAACAGAAGGATTATCCAGGAAGTATTTAGAGAAAAGGTTGGAAGCTTTAGCTGGGAAGGGGAACTGGGTTGTTTTCATAAGAGTGCTTGCTTTAGCAATATATGGGCTAGTGTTATTCCCGTCAGTAGTGGGTGTAGTCGATCTGATAGTGGTAAGTATCTTGTGGATGGTAGAGAATCACCGCGTAAATCCCGTACCAGCATTGCTAGCTGAAACATTTTTGACATTAAGTTTTTGTCATAGAGAAAAGAAAGGGGAGTTGAAGTGTTGTTTGCCACTTTTGAATATATGGTGGGTTAACCATATCTATGGCAGGGAATATCAACTTGGCACAAGGTTTGACACCGTTCATCACCCGATCCGAGATTATGTCCATCGCAAAGGGTCAGCTCCGCTACAAGCAAGAATGAGTCGTAACCAATGGATTAAGAAAATAGGGGAACTTAAAGATACCACTATTTGGTGGAAGCTCTCTTGGTGGGAGAGCGAGGACATTATATACTATTGTGGACATTTCCCTAATGTTCCTCTCATGGGCGCCAGAGGATGTATTAATTATAACCCCGCGGTTGCTCACTGCCAATTCGCATATGAACAGGACATCCCATCTGAAGAGGTTGTGCGAAGGGTTAGCTTCTACTACACTGATCCCCTGAAGATGGAAATGATCCAATAGATAAGGGATGCATGGGGCCGTGTAATGTGTAAAGGGAAGTTTGAGTTAGGGAA
Source organism: Delonix regia (assembly GCA_037074485.1). Taxonomy (NCBI): domain Eukaryota; kingdom Viridiplantae; phylum Streptophyta; class Magnoliopsida; order Fabales; family Fabaceae; genus Delonix; species Delonix regia. Next base: position 29,521,772 of record CM073451.1, read on the forward strand.
ACATGCCGTGGCAACCACGAGGCAATATGAGATTTGGCTACAGAAAAAGACTGGGGGGATCCATCCACCCCTAGGATCTCATAACCCCTTGTTGAGTAACGATTTACGAGCAGTCAATGAGGGTTTAGCCAAACAATTAGAAGATAAAAAGGCTAAGCTGCAAAACCTGGAGGAAGTAAGCAAAAGACACTTGGAGAATTTATCTAAGTTACAAGAAAATGAAAGAGCAAAAAGGAGAAAGGAGTCGGAGATGAACGCCGAGTTGAGGAAATTGAAATAGGAGAATGACAAGTTGAAAAATACTGTAAACAGGATTCAAAATTAAGCTGAGGAAAGTAGCAAGAAGGTCTTCCATTATCAAGCTCGATTGTCAAAGGCCACTAAAGAAAGAGATGCTATAATGAGGCAGGAAGAAGAGCTCAAGTCTCATAGTAACCTCCAACGAGAAACTGATGTACTCACCAAACGGTTAGAAGAAAAGACAAGGGAGGTGGTCAGTGTCAAGAGCGATAATGCAGTAGCCATACAAAATTTAGTTGAGCAACTCAACTATCAAGCATAAAAGGCTCGGCTGTGGGAGTCACGCCATGAAGAGCAAGTGGCCGAAAAAGAAATGTGGCTGGAACGCTTCAAAAGAATGATCCTATTTGCCAATGATGCCATTCCTGAATTCGTTCATGCATATAAGCTAGCGGAAGGGCATGCCATCCCTGTGAAGACTCCTGTAGCAGTAATTGAGTTTCTCGCTCTGTGTCATGACCTTATAGAGGATTTGAAAATGTTGATTAAATTTTAGACGAGTAAGGAACAAAGACAGCTTCAGTATTTTGTAAGATGGACTCATAGATGGGGTCCCTTTGATGTATAACTTCAAAGTCGATTGATGTAATCCAAACACTTTATTATAATGCACGATTTCGTCTTTTGGCCATCAAATACGTTCGAAATAGTAGAGATCTTGTGTGGAAATTGGTTGTGTGGTGTAAAAATAGACCTATACATGTGGATACTAAATGTCCCTTGTGTTAGCAGTTAACTTTGATTCATTGAGTGTTACTATATGTATCCTCAAGGATTCAAAGGTCTGTGGTTCTTACATCCTTTATGCCAAGTTAACACACCGAATATCAAAAACCTAGGTAATCGTTTTGTTTTAAAATATATATATATGACAATAATGCGAGGTAAGACATCAATATTGCCCGAGAACAGAAGAACTCGTCTAACCAGGCCCAGTCGTCTGGGAGAACGTATATAACCCGAGCGCGGGCTCAAGCTATGGCTGCTGAAGATAGTCCATCAGAGACTGAGCAGCGGTTAGAAGCGGAAGTAGGGGCCCTAAAGGATCAAATGGGGGCCATGCAGTCGCAAATGGTGGAGATGATGAAGCTGTTGCAGAATATGAGTTCTAGCGTGGCCGCGAACCAGGTTTCGCCAAACCCCACTAATGCCGACCAGTGTATCCCTAATGTAGGTGTTGGAATACCAGGAGTAACTCTGGGTAGTCCTTCTACCACCGGAGTGCCTGAACTAACACAAAGACCGGCAGTGGCAAACCGACCACCAAACCCTTTGGCTTCAAGGGCTGAAGGATAAGGGTACCCAGAATGGAGCCAAGTTGGTGTCTTCACCTATGACATTCCTGGGGGGGAACCAACTATTGGAATTGCAGTGCCTGCTCAGCTTGCTGCCAACGCCAGCTTCAAGATGAAAGAGGGCGATGAAAAGAAAGATTGGGAAGAGGACATAGCAGAGGTAAATGACAGGCTGAGGGCTCTACAAAAGCCGACTAACTATAAGTCTGTTGAGTTGGATGAGTTGTGTCTAGCCCCGGAGGTCCCCATCCCTAAGAAATTTAAGGTGCCTAAGTTCACCAAATACGATGGTAGTGGAGATCCACACTACCACCTAAAATCGTACTGCACCAAGATGTCGGTATGGTCCAGGGACGAAAGGTTCTTGATAAACTTCTTTCATGAGAGTCTGACCGGCGCGGCCTTACATTGGTTCATGAAATTGGATCACTCCAAGCTAAAGAGGTGGAGAGACCTCACTGATGTATTCATGAGCCAATACAAGTTTAATCTGGATACAGCCCCTACACGAGAGCACCTGAAGGGGCTGAAGAAGAAGTGAACAGAGACCTTTAAAGAATATGCCCAAAGATGGAGAGTCGCAGCTGCTGAAGTCCAACCACCACTTTTGGACTCGAAATTATGCTCTTATTTTATCCGTACCTTGGGGGACCCATACCGTAAGATAATGCTAGGGACACACGTAAATAAATTCGTGGATCTGATCCAAGTTGGAGAGAGGATAGACGTTGATGTGCGCGATGGGCTATTTGAAACTACCTCCATGGAAACTAGAAAACCTACAAACAGTCGAAAGAAGGAAGGGGATATTAGCCATTTCCATGCCACTTTCCAACATCCCCGCCCTATGCATAGTCAATATCCCCAGGCACCTTTTCGCGGTCAGAACCTGGCCATGTCTTACCAGCCACGAGGCCCAGCCATGGGGAATTACACGAGCTACCTGTCACCACCGCAACCTTATTCTAGGCCGCAACAGCTGACAGCCCAAAATCGAGGGTTCAGGCCAACACTACTGCCCCGCGATGACAGGCCATTACCCAATTTCAATGTTAGCCAATCGGAGCTTTTTCACGACTTAGTGGCAAAGAAGCTTATGGGCCCTAAACCGATCAAGCCACTCCAGCCACCATTCCCTGAGTGGTATGATCCCAATGCCACTTGTGAATATCACATGGGAGCTGCAGGGCACAATATTGACAAATGTGAGGCCTTCAGGAAGCACGTGCTAGCATTGTTGGACAACAATCACATCGGCATAAAGATGGGTAATGACCCCAATATCGTCACCAACCCCTTGCCAAATCACAATAAAGAAAGGCAAGTGTCCATGATAGAGGGGGAGGATTTTGGCTTGAAAGACTTGGCTGAGGCATCCTATACCACGCGGCAGTTATATGAGGGTTTGAAGGGTACTGACTATGTCCCCGCTCAGAATGGGGGTCAGAACGAACTTGGAGGGTCACAAAATGGGTATTGTGAGTTTCATGATGGAGAGGTAAGGCACGACATTGAAGGTTGTGAGCAGTTCACAGAGTTGGCACAGAAGATGATGATGCTTGGAGTTCTAACCATCGAAAGAACTCGAGAGCCTATTGAAGGGAACGTGTGCATCACAGAAAAAGACGGTGCCTGGACCAAGGGAGCATCCAACTCCACAAGGCTTAGGCAATCCTTCCTGGTGGTTGACAAACCACTCTATGAAGATAAGGGAGCCACCCCGATCCAAAACAATCCTGACCCACGAAGTATAGCGCAAGGATCTTTACTTGTAGTACCCACGCCAGTACTTGTCAAAAGTCCAACCACCACTATTTATGTGCCCTCTCCATTTCCGTATCAAAGCAATCATGTTGTGCCGTGGAATTACGGGTTAAAGATAGAATGTTCATCTGGCGATGAGGCATCGAAAGAGAGGTCTGTCACGGAAGGAGGTCATCTAGACGTTGTAGGAGGGATCACTCGCAGTGGTCGAGTATACTCCAAAGATGTGGGAGGAGCTCTGAATCCAAACCTAGAAGTAGGGGAAAGCTCGAATCTCAAGGAAGCCCCTGGGAAGGAAGGACGGGATGAAACAGAGGAGTTTCTAAAAATTATGAAACAGAGCGAATATGACGTGGTGGATCAATTGCAGAAAACTCCAGCCCGAATTTCTATCTTGTGCCTAATAATGAATTTAGAAGTTCACCGAAGGGCATTACAGGGTGTGCTGAATGAAGCTTATGTGCGTCCTGATATCACACCGGAGAAGGTCATGAACCTGATAAACGCGGTGAAAAATTATACCTTAATTTCCTTCTCTGAGGACGAGATGCACCCCATGTCGGTCGGAAAGCCCAAAGCCCTCCATATTACTCTAAAATGCTATGGGTATATAATTGCTAAAGTGCTCATCGATGGGGGGTCAGCCCTGAACATCTTGCCCTTGTCCACTTTAGGGAAATTACCTATTGAGAAGTCATGCATCAAGTACAATGACCTGGTAGTGAGAGCCTTTGATGGGACCAGGAGGGAAGTGATTGGAAAGGTTGAACTCCCTTTAGAAATCGGTCCAAATGTATTTACCGTCGAGTTCCAAGTTATGGATATCGACGCAGCGTATACGATGCTCCTAAGGAGACCTTGGATTCACGCCGCTGGTGCAGTCCCCTCGACCGTGCATCAGAGGATCAAATACATCAATGATGGGAGGCTCAACACCATAAAAGGTGAAGAAGAAATGATTCTCAGCAGGTCAAGTATGGTACCTTACATTGAAAATGCCGAGCAAGTCATAGACAGCTCTTTTCCAAGTTTGGAAGTATTGGAGGCTGGGAATTCTAAAAAGGGCACTGACCCAATGCCATTAAGAGTGGGGGAACCAACCAAAGGGGTCAATCAGGTAGTGGCCAAGATCATGATGAACAGTGGGTATCAAAAGGGATAAGGACTGGGCGTAAATCTACAAGGCATAGGGGAACCAGTTGAGTTGCTCGAAAATCTAGGGCGACAAGAGCTGGGATACAAGTTCTCCATGGTGACCCGCAAGGCGCGATGGAAGGAGGGTAAGCAAAAGGGGAAAATAGAAATACCTCACCACCGAGAAACTTTTCCTACTCCTACTGAGATAATACATCCTAGTGACTTAGTCATAATGGCAAGTGAAGAAGAAGGAGAGCCTACGAAGGTTGCATGGATCCAGCTAGACAAGCTAGGGAAAGCTCTAGACAATTGGGAATCTGAAATTTTATCGGATGTTATGTCCTTAGAGTAATGTTTTGAATATCGTGTTTTAAAATTCTGTAATAGCTAACAACTTGAAACTTTATTTTAAATATTGAATGAATGCAGTAGTTCCAATCTTTTTGCCAAAATCTTGTTTGAATCCTGCCTTTTCGTATTTATTTTTGCTTTTCCTACCCACTTTCCAGGGAATTTGAATCCTCAGAATCCTTGTTTAAAGCAGAAGCACTAGGGCACTGCTTGCATGAGCCTTGTGTTGTCACGGATGCAAGTGATTTAGAAACTGATGATAATGATGACATATCTCAAACCTTTGTTAAAATAGTAGAGTCGGCGGAAAGGGGTATTGTTCCGCACGAAGAAACCGCTAAAGTGATCAATATGGGGACAGAGGATGATAAGAAGGAATTAAAAATAGTTGATAACCCAGAAAGGGAGGATATGATCAAGTTGTTTAGGGAGTATATAGATGTGTTTGCTTGGTCCTATCAAGATATGCCAAGAATAGATCCTAAAATTGCTGCCCATAGGATACCCTTGTATTCCAATATAGGACCCAAGAAACAGAAGCTGAGGAGGATGAGCCCAGAGATGTCCCTTAAGATAAAAAAAAAAGTAATGAAGCAATGGGATGCCGGTTTCTTAGAAGTTTCTAAATACCCCCAATGGGTCGCAAACATAGTCCTTGTGCCCAAGAAAGATGGGCGAGTGAGGATGTGTGTCAATTATTGGGATTTAAATCGGGTCAGCCCAAAAGATGACTTTCCATTACCCCACATTGACGTCTTAGTCGATAATACAGCAAAAAGCTTCAGGTACTCCTTTATGGATGGATACTCTGACTATAACCAAATCCCAATGCACCCTGATGACAAGGAAAAAACCACATTCATTACCCCATGAGGAACCTTTTGTTACAAGGTAATGCCCTTTGGACTTAAAAATGCTGGGGCTACCTACTAACGTGCGATGGTCGTCTTGTTTCATGACTTGATGCATAAAGAAATAGAGGTATATGTGGATAACATGGTCGCTAAATCAGCTGAAGGGGAAAGTCATGTGGCTGTATTACGAAAGCACTTTGAAAGACTATGGAAATACAAACTACGATGAACCCTAGTAAGTGCGTATTTGGGGCTACATCTAGGAAACTTTTGGGATTCATTGTTAGTAAGAAATAGACCCTGATAAAATTAGAGCGATTCGCGACATGCCACCACCTAGTACAGAAACAAAAGTCCGAGGGTTCTTGGGTTGTTTGAACTACATAGCTAGGTTCATTGCAAATTTAACTGCCACTTGTGAATCAATATTCAAATTATTACGCAAGAACCAACCAGGAGAATGGAATGAATCCTGCCAACGCGCATTCAATAAGATAAAGGAGTACCTCTTGAACCCCCCTGTCTTGGTGCCACCTATGTCGGGGCGGCCCCTTATCCTTTATTTGACCATCCGACCAGGGTCCATGGGGGCGGTGTTAGAACAACATGACGAATCCGGAAGAAAGGAGCAAGCCATTTATTATCTATGCAAGAAATTTAACGAATGCGAGTCGCGGTACACGTTAATTGAGAAGACTTGTTGCGGTCTTGTGTGGACCACAATGAGACTGAGGCAGTACATGCTTTATCATGTAACGTGGCTAATCTCCAGGATGGATCCAATCAAATACATTTTTGAGAGTCCTCATGTATCGAGAAGAGTCTCAAAATGGCAAGTAATACTCTCAGAATATGACGTGAAATATATGACCAGTAAATCAGTCAAAGGGAGTGTTATAGCTGAGCATTTGGCGACCAATCCCCTAGACGAATATCAACCGCTAGACTTCTAGTTCCCAGATGAGGATATTCTGACATTGGAAGAGGATGATCCAAAGGAAATCAAGTGGACTATGTATTTTGATGGGGCAGCCAATGTACATGGTAGTGGGTTAGGAGCAGTAGTAATATCACCTGAAGGCAAGCAATATCCAGTGGCAGTCAAGCTCAATTTTGACTACACAAATAATGTGGCAAAATATGAAGCTTGTGTCAATGGTCTGCAAGCCGCCTTGGAGTTAGACGCTAAAGATCTTGAGGTGTTTGGAGATTCAGCCCTTGTAATTTATCAAGTAAAAGGAGAGTGGCAAACCAAAGATCCAAAACTGGTCCCATACCAAAAACATCTGACAAAATTGGTGTCAAGGTTTAGGGAAATAAATTTCACGCATTTGACCCGTGACAAAAATCAGTTTGCTGATGCGTTGGCCACCTTAGTTGTAATGATTAAGTTGGACTGTGGAGTTAACATACTCCCTATCCAGGTTGAGACCCGGGACACCCCGGCTTGCTGCTTGAACGTGAAGGAAGAAAATGATGGACGTCTGTGGTTCCATGATATAAAGAACTATGTCCAGAACCGGCAATATCCAGCTGAGGCAACGGAGAGTGACAAAAAAACCATTCGTCAATTGGCAATGAATTTTTTCCTTAGTGGATAGGTGTTATACAAAAGATCATAGGACAACACTCTGCTTAGATGTGTGGATGCATCAGAAGCACGAAGGATAATGATAGAGATCCATGAGGGAATCTGTGGGACCCATGCTAACGGCCATACTATAGCTAGACAAATTCAAATATGTGGATACTTCTAGTTAACCATGGGAAAAGACTACATTGACCACGTGAGAAAATGCCACAAATGCCAGACATATGCTGTGAACACCCCACCCAAATTAACAATAATAATAATCACAATAATAATAATAAATAGAATAAAAAAATTCAAAAAAAATATAAAATAATAAAATAATAATAACAATTAATCAAAACAAAATTGCAAAAGGCAAACAAAATAAAAGTAATATGGAAAAAACCAAACATAAGAACCAAAAATAATAAAAAGGAAAATTCAAGATGTATGTTTGAAAAAGAGACATGGCAATCATCTTGCAAAGAAATAAAATGAACAAAGCCACATACTTGAAATGGAATTGTAAGACACTCTCACTTGCTCACACTCACACACTCTCACTTGCTCACACTCACACACTCTCACATGCTCACTTGCTCCCACATGCTCACTTGCCCTCACACACATGGCACACATCACTCTCACATGCTCACTTGCTCCCCACATGCTCATTTGCCCTCACACACATGACACACATCACTCTCACACACTCACACTCCCATTCACGGACACATCACTCTCACACACTCACACTCACACTCACACATGCTCATTTGCTCCCATATGCTCATTTGCTCTCACACACATGACACACATCACTCTCACACACTCACACTCTCACTCACGGACACACCTCCTCACACACTCACACTCACACTCTCATACACTCTCACCCACGGACACACACACTCACCACATGCATGCACCCATGCACACACATGCACAAGAGGACAAGGGGGACAAAAAAACAAGTGGGAGTGGTTCTGCAACATGGCAGAAATTGGGGTGGCTGGAGCAGTGAGAGAAAAGTGTGGCGTGGCTGGAGGTGATAGCAAAAGGAGGGGACCGTGTGCAGCAAAGTGGTGGCTGGAAGTTGCAAAAAAAGCAAGGGAAAAAGGGAGCAAATGGCAAAAAAATAGAGGGGGCGTTGGAGCATAAAGGAAGGCAGCAAACCGAGAGGAAGAGAGGAAAAAACGCTGGAGAGAAAAGAGGTCTCGGCTGAGAAGAAAAGAGAGCTGGAGAAGAGAAGAGAAGAAGGAAAAAGAAAGAGAAACCACGCTGAAAAGGGAGAGCCACGTGACCAAGAAGGGAAGAGGAGCTGAAGAAGAATGGAAGAGCAACGAAGCCAGTAGCAAACCGAGAGGAACAACGCTGAACGAAAAGAGAGAATGGAGTCAGCAACGTGAGGGAGAAACCAAGTTGAACAAAGCAAGGAAGCAAGGCAGCCACGTGAGGAAAGAACAGCAGGGAAACGAACCAGAAACGAGGCAGAAACTGAGAGCTGAACTGCAGAAACTGAGAGCTAAACAAAGTTGTCCAACGTGTAGAAAAATTGTGGAAGCAACGTCCTAAATTCTGGAGTGAAAAGGTGCTAAAGTTCAGACCATCCAAGGAGCAAAAAAATGGAGAGTTGGATGCCAAAATGATGTGCAGAAACAAGGAAGTCTGAATCCAAAACAAAGTGGCAGCAAAGGGAGGAATAGAAGCTGAACCATGGAGGAGAAAAAACTCTGTTTTGAGCTCAAAAAACATAAGTGAACAGAGGAGAGCTTAGAGAACACAAGGAAGAAAAGGAAGTGTGGAGAAGAAGAGAAGCTTTCAGCCTCCATCTTCCAGCCGAGGAGTAATAACACTTTCTGCAGAGTTTCCAGCGCTGGAGCCAACCAGAAAACTCCAACAAAGCTGTCCAACGGAACTCCAATGAAGCTATCCATTTATGCATTCCAGCCGAGACCAGTGACTTTGAGGGGCTGTTGGAGGTTCATCTTCCATTGTTGGGTGAGGGGGAAAAGGTCCTTCTTCATTGGAGCACAAGGGAGGAGCTGAAAACACCAGGTATGGCTGCATGTTCTTGACTTGGCCAAGAATTCTGCTGCATGCTATTGTTCACTCGATTTCCTTCCAGACAACTTCATGCATGTGCACTGTTCATGTGTTTTAATATGAGAAGCTACTGTTCACGTGCTTAAATTTGTTTAGTTTTGTTCATTATAATTGTTTAGACATTAGTTTTGACTAATTATGGCTATTACGTATAAAATTAGCATGTGAGAAATTTTGTTGTTCTTGATTGCCGGGGATTATGTGAGTTTTATTTCATCTCCTTAAATCCTTGCAATTAATCAAATAATTGGAAGACAATGAATATTAATGAAAGAATGTTGAAAAATAATTGAATGATAATTAATGAATATTGTCATGACGGATAAAATTATCGTGTGAGAATTTTGTTCTCCTCGATTACCGGGGGTTATGTGAGATGTTAATCTCCTTAAATCCTTGCAATTAGTTGAATAATGGAAAAGTGACAATTAATATTAATAAAATATTAATGAATAAATGGTGAAAAAATAAAGGAATGACAATATATACTAATGAAATATTAATAATTGGATGATAATCAATATTGTCATGGTGGATAAAATTATCGTGTGAGAATTTTGTTCTCCTCGATTACCGGGGGTTACGTGAGATATTAATCTCCTTAAATCCCTACAATGAATTGAATAATTAAAAAGTAACAATGATACTAATGAAATATTAATGGGTGAATGGTGGAAAATAAATTAACCATAATTAAATGTTAAATTTGGATTAAATCATAATAATGATCATAATCAAAATGCTTGCTTTAATAAACATTCCCTATCATATACGAAATTATCATGTGAGAATATTGTTCTCCTCGATTGTGCAGGATTACGTGAGGTTCTAATCTCCTTAAATCCCTATAATTAATTCTGAAATGACAATAATATTAATAATAATACAAAAATGAATAAATGGACAATAATTAAATATTAACTTTGATTAAATATTTATGCAAAATGGATCGTGTGAGAATACTTGTCTCTCCTCGACTTCCTGGGCTCGTGTGAGATTTTAATCTCCATAGAACCCGAAAATTAGCATATATTTGTTCAAAGGCAAACAGATAAACCAATAAATAATAGCACTTAAATTAAATTGTCTACCCATAATCAATAATAATGATAATCAATATTTATCAACAATAAATTCAAAAACTCATAAAATAAAAAATATTCCTTTCATTATAAATTATGCATTAATTCCTGAGATATAAACTCTCAAAACTCAAAAAAAAAAAATAATAATAAAATCGACAAAAACAATTTTAAAAGAGAAAATGTGAATAGTTCAGGAGAACGAGGTTAATCAGATTGTAGTAAATTTAAACATACAAACCAAATTTCTTTCCCGTTTCGTTTACAATGATCTGTTTTAATTAAAATCCTCCTATTCTCATCACAAATCAAAAAACCATCAATCACAAAAATGCCTTTTGGTCGAACTATGTGGACTTTGATCCCTCTCACGGGGTACGTAGGCCCTAGGCTTTCATCCTAGGTCAAGTCCATCCTTTGCAAATATCCATCAGTTTGCATGCATTTTCGCTTTTTTGTCTCCTATGTCTAACGTGCATCCGTGTCAATAAAAGGGTAATTGAGATTAATTAAGGGCCATATTCTATTTCAACTAACTAGTTTAAGGTAACCGTCCTTATGGGCGGGTGTTGTGGGGTGCCTAACACCTTCCCCACACTCAAATAGAATCCCGAACCCATCTCTGACCTCGTAGACCATTTCGCCTTTTCTTTTTTTTTGTTTTGTTTTAAATTGGTTTTCCAAAGTTTTTCATTAAAAATTTTGGTGGCGATTCCAAATAAATCGATTTTCAAAATTTCATTTTTGGGAATCGGTTTTAAACTTGTTTTAATTCCATCCCGCCGAAAGGTCGGTTACGATAGTTTTGCAACTCTGCTGGGGACAATTCGAGAGTCAAGCCTGTTTAATTAGTTAGTTGAAATAATATGGCTTCTTGTTATCTTGATTACCCTTGTTGTGTTTGTTTGGTTTAATGGTTTTTTCTTTTGGTGTTTCTTGGTCATTTATCTCTTGTGGTCATATGATATGCCTGTATGTTTTTAAGTATTTGCTATTTGTATAGGTGTATTTCTTCTTTCTCAATTATATAACATGCTTAAAGTTCTTTAGTTAATTTTGCTAGTTTATTTATAATGGTATGTCAGGATAGATAACATGCGGAAGAGAACCTTAGGATAGACGACCTCTGTTTATGTTATAAGCTCTTGTCTTCTCTTGCAATTTAATTGTTTGATAAATAAAGGTTGGATAAACTGTCGGTTTAGAGTTTTATATGTTCCCCTCCCATCTTATGCATGTTGACACTCTACCTCACACACTTTTGGGGTCTATACCCCGGTCCTCGATTACCCTAGGTTAGTAGGGGTTTTTAACGGTTTTCCTGTGAAGTTTATCGCTTCCAGAGACTACTATGAAGACCTCACTCAGGTTGTGTCTCGCTATATGGATTTGATTGGAGTGGGTTTCTATCCTCTTTTAAGTCTAATTCATGTCGCGGGATCCTCACTCTCTTGAGTGGGGACAATCTGAGGGCCAATAACTCTTTAAGATGCTAGATCTACCCCCAAACCATGCACCTTAGTGGACCACCTTAATAGATAACCTTCTTAGAACCTATCGTCTTTAGGGTACCATTCCCACACATAATGTTGACCCAGTCAGGACACCAAGGATCATGTTACACTCATATTTTGCATGTCAACACATCCTTCATGGCATGATTACATTCATTTGAAAAAAAAGAAGAAAAAAACACTTGTAGAGGGTATTAAATTATCACAACATTTTCATTTTAACGCATTGTTAGCCAAGCGAAATGAGCTACAATTGAAAACTTCATCAGTGCGATAAGATTTGCCTAATTGATGGAGTTGGGAGTTTTTGAAAATCAATAATTTCGAGGAAAGTAATACATCAATAGGTTACCTGGTTCACTTATTTAAGCCTCGTCCACGTGAGGATCTATTTCTCCTTAGGATGAGAGTTATAGTTGCTATTCCCAATGGATCAATAGGGTCTTTGCCGATTAGTAATGAAGAAAGTGATTAGTAATCTATTGATTAAATAAATTGTGTGCTCATTTCATTTTGTTTCTAACCCATGGATTTGTTACAGTGAACTGTCATTTTCGTTACTTGGCATAGAGATATGAAGGACTCACCAGACGCCACACAACCACAAGACACAAGCTCGATAGAAATGGCCTCATCTAGATAGAGAGTTAACGTGAAGGTAGAAGCCGAATCAGTTGAAAGCTTCATTATCATGAGTGAGAAGCTCAGAGGGGAACAACTCCGTCATTTTCAGAAGGACTATAGAGATATTTTGGAGTTACTGTCAGTTCCTATCCAATCAGATGCCCTTGTAGGCCTAGCTCAACATTAGGATGATTCCTTGAGATGTTTCACGTTTCCAACTTTCCAGCTTGCGCCCATTTGGAAGAATACGGGGGATTGATGAGAATGCTTGTTACCAAGGATACCCCTGTCTACTTGTATCCCGGACATCTCCCTTCCAGACGGGTTGTAGCCCAGATTTTAGGGGAGGAACCTACGCGAGTACAAATATGTCGTTCAAGGGCCACAGAAGGATTACCCAGGAAGTATTTAGAGAAGAGGTTGGAAGCTTTAGCTGAGAAGGGGAACTGGGTCATTTTCAGAAGAGTGCTCGCTTTAGCAGTATATGGGCTAGTGTTGTTCCCATCAGCAGTGGGTGTTATCGATTTAGCAGCGGTAAGTGTCTTATGGATGGTAGAGAATCACCGCGTGAATCTCGTACCAGCACTGCTAGCTGAAACATTTTTGACATTAAGCTTTTGTCATAGAGAAAAGAAAGGGAAGTTGAAGTGTTGTTTGCCACTCTTGAATATATGGTGGGTTAACCATATCTATGGCAGGGAATATCAACTTGGCACAAGGTTTGACACCGTTCATCACCTGATCCGATATTATGTCCATCGCAAAGGGTCAGCTCCGCTACAAGCAAGAATGAGTCGTGACCAATGGGGTAAGAAAATAGGGGAACTTAAAGATACCACTATTTGGTGGAAACTCTCTTAGTGGGAGAGCGAGGATATTATCTACTGTTGTGGACATTTCCCTAATGTTCCTCTCATGGACGCTAGAGGATGTATCAATTATAACCCCGCGGTTGCTCACTGCCAATTCGCATATGAACAGGATATTCCATCTGAAGAGGTTGTGCGAAAGGTCAGCTTCTACTACACCGATCCCCTGAAGATGGAAATGATTCAACAGATAAGGGATGCATGGGGCTATGTAATGTGTAAAGGGAAGTTTGAGTTAAGGAAACGTGCCATGGCAACCACGAAGCAATATGAGATTTGGCTACAGAAAAGGACTGGGGGGATCCATCCACCCCTAGGATCTCATAACCCCTTGTTGAGTAACGATTTACAAGCAGTCAATGAGGGTTTAGCCAAACAATTAGAAGATAAAAAGGTTGAGCTGCAAAACCTGGAGGAAGTAAGCAAAAGACACTTGGAGAATTTATCTAGGGCACAAGAAGATGAAAGAGCAAAAAGGAGGAAGGAGTCGGAGATGAACGCCGAGTTGAGGAAATTGAAAGAGGAGAATGACAAGTTGAAAAATACTATAAAAAGAATTCAAAAACGAGATGAAGAAAGTAGCAAGAAGGTCCTCCGTTATTAAGCTCGATTGTCAAAGGCCACTAAAGAAAGAGATGCTACAATGAGGAGGGAAGAAGAGCTCAAGCCTCATAGTAACCTCCAACGAGAAATTGATGTACTAACCAAACGGTTAGAAGAAAAGACAAGGGAGGTGATCAATGTCAAGAGTGATAGTGCAATAGCCATGCAAAATCTAGTTGAGCAACTCAACCATCAAGCGGAAAAGGCTCGGCTGTGGGAGTCACGCCATGAAGAGCAAGTGGCCGAGAAAGAAATGTGGCTGGAACGCTTCAGAAGAATGATCCTATTTGCCAATGATGCCATTCCTGAATTCATTCATGCATATAGACAAGCGGAAGGGCATGCCATCCCCGTGAAGACTCCTGTAGCAATAACTGAGTTTCTCGCTCTGTGTCATGACCTTATAGAGGATTTGAAAATGTTGATTAAATTTTAGACGAGTAAGGAACAAAGACAGCTTCAGTATTTTGTAAGATGGACTCATAGATGGGGTCCCTTTGATGTATAACTTCAAAGTCGATTGATGTAATCCAAACACTTTATTATAATGCACGGTTTCGTCTTTTGGCCATCAAATGCGTTCAAAATAGTAGAGATCTTGTGTGGAAATTGGTTGTGTGGTGTAAAAATAGACCTATACATGTGGATACTAAATGTCCCTTGTGTTAGTAGTTAACTTTGATTCATTGAGTGTTACTATATGTATCCTCAAGGATTCGAAGGTCCGTGGTTCTTATATCCTTTATGCCAAGTTAACACACCGAAAATTAGGAATCTAGGTAATCGTTTTTTTATTTACATTCATTTTGTTAATAAAAAAATATAATAATAATCACAGTTAAGACGTCAATATTGCCCGAGAACAGAAGAACTCGTTTAACCAGGCCCAGCCGTCTGGGAGAACGTATATAACCCGAGCGCGGGCTAGAGCTATGGCTGCTAAAGATAGTCCATCAGAGACCAAGCAGTGGTTAGAAGCGGAAGTAGGGGCCCTAAAGGATCAAATGGGGGCCATGCAGTCGCAAATGGTGGAGATGATGAAGCTGTTGCAGAATATGAGTTCTAGCGTGGCTGCGAGCCAGGATTCACCAAACCCCGCTAATGCTGACTAGGGCAACCCTAATATAGGTGTTGGCATACTATGAGTAACTCCGGGTAGTCCTTCTGCCACCGGAGTGCCCGAACCACAACAAAGACCGGCAGTGGCAAACTGACCACCAAACCCTTTGGCTTCAGGGGCTGAAGGACAAGGGTACCCAGAATGGAGCCAAGGTGGTGTCTTCACCTACAACATTCCTAGGGGGGAACCAACTATTGGAATTGAAGTGCCTGCTCAGCCTGCTGCCAACACTAACTTCAAGACGATAGAGGGCGATGAGAGGAAGGATTGGGAAGAGGACATAGCGGAGGTTAAAGACAGACTGCGAGCTCTGCAGAAGCCGACTAACTATAAGTCTGTTGAGTTGGATGAGTTATGTCTAGCCCCGGAGGTCCCCATCCCTAAAAAAATTAAGGTGCCAGAGTTCTCCAAATACGATGGTAGTGGAGATCCACACTACCACCTAAAATCGTACTGTACCAATATGTCAGTATGGTCCAGGGACGAAAGGTTCCTGATAAACTTCTTTCACGAGAGTCTAACCGGCGCGGCTTTACATTGGTTCATGAAATTAGATCATTCCAAGCTAAAGAGGTGGAGAGACCTCACTGATGTATTCATGAGCCAATACAAGTTTAATCTGGATACAGCCCCTACGCGCGAGCACCTAAAGGGGCTGAAGAAGAAGGGAACAGAGACTTTTAAAGAATATGCCCAGAGATGGAGAGTCGCAGCTGCTGAAGTCCAACCACCACTTTTGGACTCAGAATTATGCTCTTATTTTATCCGTACCTTGGGGGACCCATACCGTAAGATAATGCTAGGGACGCATGTAAATGAATTCGCGGATTTGATCCAAGTTGGGGAGAGGATAGACGTTGATGTGCGCGATGGGCTATTTGAAGCCACCTCTACAGAAACTAGAAAACCTACGAACAGTCGAAAAAAGGATGGGGATATTAGCCATATCCATGCCACATTCCAACATCCCCGCCCTATGCATAGTCAATATCCCCAGGCACCTTTTCGTAGTTAGAACCCGGCCATGCCTTACCAGCCGCGAGGCCCAGTCATGGGGAATTACACGAGCTACCCAACACCACCGCAACCTTATTCTGGGTCGCAACAGCCGACAGCCCAAAATCGAGGGTTTAGGCCAACACTACCACCCTACGATGACAGGCCATTACCCAATTTCAATGTTAGCCGATTGGAGCTTTTTCACGATTTAGTGGCAAAGAAGCTTATGGGCCCTAAACCGGTCAAGCCACTCCATCCACCATTCCCTAAGTGGTATGATCCCAATTCCACTTGTGAATATCACATGGGAGTTGCATGGCACCATATTGACAAATGTGACGCCTTCAGGAAGCACGTGCTAGCATTGTTAGACAATAATCACATCGGCATAAAGATGGGTAATGACCCCAATATCGTCACTAACCTCTTGCCAAATCACAATAAAGAAAGCAAGTGTCCATGATAGAGGGGGAGGATTTTGGCTTGAAAGACTTGGCTGAGGCATCCTATACCATGCAGCAGTTATATGAGGGTTTGAAGGGTACTGACTATGTCCCCGCTCAGAATGGGGGACAAAAAGAACTTGGAGGGTCGCAAAATGGGTATTGTGAGTTTCATGATGGAGAGGTGGGGCACGACATTGAAGGTTGTGAGCAGTTCAGGGAGTTGGCACAGAAGATGATGATGGTTGGAGTTCTAACCATCGAAAGAACTCGAGAGCCTACTGAAGGGAACGTGTGCATCACAGAAAAAGACGGTGCCTGGACCATGGGAGCATCCAACTCCACAAGGCTTAGGCAATCCTTCCTGGTGGTTGACAAACCACTCTATGAAGTTAAGGGAGCCACCCCAGTCCAAAACAATCCTGACCCACGAAGTATAGCGCAAGGATCTTTACTCGTAATACCCATGCCAGTGCCTATCGAAAGCCCAACCGCCACTATTTACGTGCCCTCTCCATTTCCATATCAGAGCGATCATGCTGTGCCGTGGAATTACGGGCTAAAGATAGAATGTTCATCTGACAATGAGGCATTGAAAGAGAGGTCTGTCATGGAAGAGGGTCATTTAGACGTTGTAGGAGGGATCACTCGCAGTGGTCGGGTATACTCCTAAGATGTGGGAGGAGCTCTGAATCCAAACCTAGAGGTAGGGGAAAGCTCGAACCTCAAGGAAGCCCCTGGGAAGGAAGGACGGGACAAAACAGAGGAGTTTCTAAAAATTATGAAACAGAGAAAATATGACGTGGTGGATCAATTGCGGAAAACTCCAGCCCGAATTTCTATTTTGAGCCTAATAATGAATTCAAAAGTTCACCAAAGGGCATTACAGGGTGTGCTGAATTAAGCTTATGTGCGTCCTGATATCACACCGGAGAAAGTCATGAACTTGATAAACGCAGTGAAAAATTATACCTTAATTTCCTTCTCTGAGGACGAGATGCACCCCATGTCAGTTGGAAAGCCCAAAGCCCTCCATATTACTCTGAAATGCCATGGGTATATAATTGTTAAAGTGCTCATCGATGGGGGGTCGGCCCTGAATGTCTTGCCCTTGTCCACTTTAGAGCAATTACCTATTGAGAAGTCATGCATTGAGTACAATGACCTGGTAGTGAGAGCCTTCGATGGGACCAGGAGGGAAGTGATTGGAAAGGTTGAACTCCCTTTAGAAATTGGTCCAAATTTGTTTACTGTCGAGTTCCAAGTTATGGATATCGATGCAGCGTATACGATGCTCCTAGGGAGACCTTGGATTCACGCCGCTGGTGCAGTCCCCTCGACCGTGCATCAGAAGATCAAATACATCGATGAAGGAAGGCTTGTCACCATAAAAGGTGAAGAAGAATTGATTCTTAGCAGGTCAAGTGTGGTACCTTACATCGAAAATGCCGAGCAAGTCATAGACAGCTCCTTTCCAAGTTTAGAAGTATTGGAGGCTGGGAATTCTAAAAAGGGCACTGACCCAATGCCATTAGGAGTGGGGGAACCCACCAAAGGAGTCAATCAGGTGGTGGCCAAGATCCTGATGAACAGTGGGTATCAAAAGGGAAAAGGATTGGGCGTAAATCTGCAAGGCATAGGGGAACCAGTTGAGTTGCTTGAGAATCCAGGGCAACAGGGGCTAGGATATGAGCTCTCCAGGGAGACCCGCAAGGTGAGATGGAAGGAGAGTAAGCAAAAGGGGAAAGCAGAAATACCTCACCTCCGAGAAACTTTTCCTACTCCTGCTAAGATAATACATCCGGGTGACTTAGTCATAATGGCAAGTGAAGAAGAAGGAGAGCATACGGAGGTTGCATGGATCCAGCCGGACGAGCTAGGAAAAGCTCTAGACAATTAGGAATCCGAAATTTTATCGGATGTTATGTCATTAGAGTAATGTTTTGAATATCGTGTTTTAAAATTCTGTAATAGCTAACGACTTGAAACTTTATTTTAAATATTGAATGAATGCGGTAGTTTCGATCTTTTTGCCAAAATCTTGTTTGAATCCTGCCTTTTTGTATTTATTTTTGCTTTTCTACCCACTTTCCAGGGAATTTGAATCCTCAGAACTCTTGTTTAAAGCAGAAGCACTAGGGCACTGCTTGAATGAGCCTTGTGTTGTCATGGATGCAAGTGATTTAGAAACTAGGGATAATGATGACATATCTCAAACCTTTCTTAAAATAGTAGAGTCGGTGGAAAGGGGTATTGTTCCGCACGAAGAAACCGCTGAAGTAATCAATATGGGGACGGAGGATGATAAGAAGGAATTAAAAATGGTTGATAGCCCAGAAAGGGAGGGAGGATATGATCAAGTTGTTTAGGGAATATATAGACGTGTTTGCTTGGTCCTATCAGGATATGCCAGGAATAGATCCTGAAATTGCTGCCCATAGGATACCCTTGTATTCCAATATAGGACCCAAGAAATAGAAGCTGAGGAGGATGAGCCCAGAGATGTCCCTTAAGATCAAAGAAGAAGTAATGAAGCAATGGGATGCTGGTTTCTTAGAAGTTTCTAAATACCCTCAATGGGTCGCAAACATAGTCCCTGTGCCCAAGAAAGATGGGCGAGTGAGGATGTGTGTCGATTATTGGGATTTAAATAGGGCCAGCCCAAAAGATGACTTTCCATTACCCCACATTGACGTCTTAGTCGATAATACAGCAAAAGCTTCAGGTATTCCTTTATGGATGGATACTCTGGCTATAATCAAATCCCGATGCACCCTGATGACAAGGAAAAAACCACATTTATTACCCCATGGGGAACCTTTTGTTACAAGGTAATGCCCTTTGGACTTAAAAATGCTGGGGCCACTTACCAACGTGCGATGGTCGTTTTGTTTCATGACTTGATGCATAAAGAAATAGAGGTATATGTGGATGACATGGTTGCTAAATCAGCTGAAGGGGAAAGTCATGTGGCTGTATTACGAAAGCTCTTTGAAAGATTACGAAAATACAAACTTCGATTGAATCCTTGTAAGTGCGTATTTGGGGCTACATCCGGGAAACTTTTGGGATTCATTGTTAGTAAGAAGGGGATAGAAATAAACCCTGATAAAATTAGAGCGATTCGCGACATGCCACCACCTAGTACAGAAATAGAAGTCCGAGGGTTCTTGGGTCATCTGAACTACATAGCCAGGTTCATCGCAAATTTAACTGCCACTTGTGAACCAATATTTAAATTATTGCGCAAGAACCAACCAGGAGAATGGAATGAATCCTGCCAACGCGCGTTCGATAAAATAAAGGAGTACCTCTTAACTCCCCCTGTCTTGGTGACACCTATGTCGGGGCGGCCCCTTATCCTTTATTTGACCATTCGACCAGGGTCCATGGGCGCAGTGTTAGGACAACATGACGAATTAGAAAGAATGGAGCAAGCCATTTATTATCTGAGCAAGAAATTTAACAAATGCAAGTCGCGGTACTCGTTGATTGAGAAGACTTGTTGCAGTCTTGTGTAGACCACAAAGAGACTGAGGCAGTATATGCTATATCATGTAACGTGGCTAATCTCCAGGATGGATCCAATCAAATACATTTTTGAGAGTCCTCATGTATCGGGAAGAGTCTCAAAATGGCAAGTAATACTCTCAGAATATGACATGAAATATATGACCAGTAAATCAGTCAAAGGGAGTGTTATAGCTTAGCATTTGGTGGCCAATCCCCTAGACGAATATCAACCGCTAGACTTCTAGTTCCCAGATGAGGATATTCTGACATTGGAAGAGGATGATCCAAAGGAAATCAAGTGGACTATGTATTTTGATGGGGCAGCCAATGTACATGGTAGTAGGTTAGGAGCAGTAGTAATATCACCTGAAGGCAAGCAATATCCAATGGCAGTCAAGCTCAATTTTGACTACACAAATAATGTGGCAGAATATGAAGCTTGTGTCAATGGTCTGCAAGCCGCCTTGGAGTTAGGCGCTAAAGATCTTGAGGTGTTTGGAGATTCAGCCCTTATAATTTATCAAGTAAAAGGAGAGTGGCAAACCAAAGATCCAAAACTGGTCCCATACCAAAAACATCTGACAAAATTGGTGTCAAGGTTTAGGGAAATAAATTTCACGCATTTGACCCGTGACAAAAATCAGTTTGCTGATGCATTGGCCACCCTAGTTGTAATGATTAAGTTGGACTATGGAGTTAACATACTCCCTATCCAGGTTGAGACCCAGGACACCCCGGCTTGCTGCTTGAACATGGAGGAAGAAAATGATGGACGGCCGTGGTTCCATGATATAAAGAACTATGTCCAGAACCAGCAATATCCAACTGAGGCAATGGAGAATGACAAAAAAACCATCCGTTAATTGGCAATGAATTTTTTCCTTAATGGAAGTGTTATACAAAAGATCATGGGACAACACTCTGCTTAGATGTGTGGATGCTTCAGAAGCACGAAGGATAATAATAGAGATCCATGAGGGAATCTGTGGGACCCATGCTAACGGCCATACTATGGCTAGACAAATTCAAAGATGTGGATACTTCTGGTTAACCATGGGAAAGGACTGCATTGACCACGTGAGAAAATGTCACAAATGCCAAACATATGCCAACAGGATCAATGCTCCACCCCAACCCCTACACAACTTGGTGGCACCATGGCCATTCTCAATGTGGGGAATAGATGTGATTGGCCCCATCAACCCAAAGGCGTCAAATGGACACCGATTCATTTTGGTAGCCATTGATTATTTTACAAAATGGATAGAAGCATGTTCGTTTTCCAATATTGGCCAAAAGGTCTTCCTCCGATTTTTGAAATCGAACATTATTTGTCGATATGGTGTACCAGAAAGGATTATCACGGATAATGCTCCCAACCTGAATGGAGCTGACATTAAGAAATTGTGTGGTCAATTCAAGATTAAGCACCATAACTCTGCACCCTACCGGCCACATATGAATGGAGCAGTTGAGGCCGCGAATAAAATTATCAAAAAGATCATTAGCAAGATGGCTATTACTTATAAAGATTGGCATGAGATGCTCCCATATGCTCTTCATGGGTATCGAACGATGGTACGAACATCCACAGGGGCAACTCCATACTCTTTAGTATATGGCATGGAGGCAGTCACCCTGATTGAAGTTGAGATCCCTTCTCTCCGAGTATTGATTGAATCCAACCTCGAGGAGAGCGAGTGGATAAAGACGCGGTATGAGCAGCTGAATATGATCGAAGAAAAGCGATTAATAGCTATGTGTCAT
Organism: Delonix regia; assembly: GCA_037074485.1. Classification (NCBI taxonomy): domain Eukaryota; kingdom Viridiplantae; phylum Streptophyta; class Magnoliopsida; order Fabales; family Fabaceae; genus Delonix; species Delonix regia. The sequence goes on from CM073451.1 coordinate 29,543,686, forward strand.
GGGCAGCTATACCAAAAAAGGATGACAAGGGTATTCAATCAAAAGGTTCACCCTAGACAGTTCAGGCCCGGGGAGTTGATCCTGAAAAAGGTCCTCCCAAATCAAGAAGATAATAAAGGCAAATGGGCACCTTCATACGAAGGTCCATATGTGGTGACATGAGCATTCTCTGGAGGAGCCCTGACTCTTGCCGATATGGAGGGTAGGGAGCTTGGAAAACCAATTAACTCCGACGCAGTCAAGAAATACTTTGCCTAAACAAGGATGATGAGAAAGAAAGAAGAAGAAAGAAAGGAGAATTCGAAATTAGGGCCAGAACAAGAAGGAGGTTCAAATGAAGGATAGGGTGGCAAAGGATGGACAAAGTAAGGTGGTATGAAGACTAAACTGCTAACCTGAACGGATCCTTAGGAGTTATCTTCATTAGTCAGTTTTGAAATAAGTGTATCCAATGGCAACACTAGGTGTAAGCAACCATTGTCGCCTGAAGCCAAATTCAGAGTCATCCCAGTTGTATTTTGCTATTTTTTTATACTCGCGTTCGGCTTACCACCCACATTCCTTGGAGTCTTTTGTTTGTTTACCCATTTAAGATAACTCGTCTTTCATCACTCTTTTTCCTTGCATAACCCTATTGCCTTTATGATTGTCTCATACATTCAATATGCAAAATAAAACATTCAAGTGAATAGCGCTATTCAAAATATTGTCTAATGATGTGCATCCCAGAAATACCCCAATGCGCTTTAAATAAGTGTTTCCATTCAATTACTATGATGAGGCCTAAAGGATGCAGCATATACACAATTTGGCATTTTCATTACTATTTTACCTCGTATAAACGGAGATAGAAGCAACTTCAATGTCCTTGGCTTACTGTACAGAAGAGAGTACAAGCCCGTTTGTAGTGAGGAAGCGAAGTATGCGGATTGTCGACTGTCAAAACGATGGATTTAGGGTCGCAATGAAGGAAGCGTGGTTAGACAGTTCATTCACTTTGGGCAATATTGACGTTTTTCCAATTGTCTTGAATCATAATTTAACATGTTACCCTTCCGATTTCCAAAATAAAAGATAGAGGTTTCATGCTCACAAGCACAAAGGGAATCGGTATCATTTTAACCTGTATCAAAACCAATAAAATTTGAATTATCCTTTAAGGATATGCCTTTCTCACGCATACACGTTTGTCCATGTTCGACACCTACATTGCTCATGCATCATGACCATCAAATTTACATTTCCGCAAAAGTCCTGCATCAAGTCCAGGCAATTTACATTTCTGCAAAAAGTCCTGCCCAAGTCCAGGCAATTTACATTTCTGCAAAAGTCCTGCATCAAGTCCAGGCAATTTACATTCCTGCAAAAGTCCTGCTCAAGTCCAGGCAATTTACATTTCTGCAAAAGTCCTGCATCAAGTCCAGGCAATTTACATTCCTACAAAAGTCCTGCATCAAGTCCAGGCAATTTACATTTCTGCAAAAGTCCTGCATCAAGTCCAGGCAATTTACATTTCTGCAAAATTCCTGCATCAAGTCCAGGCAATTTACATTTCTGCAAAAGTCCTGCTCAAGTCCAGGCAATTTACATTTCTGCTAAAGTCCTGCATCATGTCCAGGCCATTTACATTTCTATCCAAGTCCTGCATCGCGTCCAGGCAGTTTACATTTACGTCGAAAGCCAAGCATTTTGTTTAGGATATTCACCATCCCATCTAAGCACGAATTTACTCCTGCCTCCCCCTGTCTTCCCTCAATGAGGAAGGTGGTGTGTTCATGTCTTTGCTTGCTCTTAAGATTAGGTCATTTCATCACTATTCACTTCCCTAACTTAAGAGACAAGCAAAGAGAGGCAACTGTGAACACCCCACCCAAATTAATAATAATAATAATCACAATAATAATAATAAATAGAATAAAAAAATTCAAAAAAATATAAAATAATAAAATAATAATAACAATTAATCAAAACAAAATTGCAAAAGGCAAACAAAATAAAAGCAATATGGAAAAAACCAAACATAAGAACCAAAAATAATAAAAAGGAAAATTCAAGATGTATGTTTGAAAAAGAGACATGGCAATCATCTTGCAAAGAAATAAAATGAACAAAGCCACATACTTGAAATGGAATTGCAAGACACTCTCACTTGCTCACACTCACACACTCTCACTTGCTCACACTCACACACTCTCACATGCTCACTTGCTCCCACATGCTCACTTGCCCTCACACACATGGCACACATCACTCTCACATGCTCACTTGCTCCCCACATGCTCATTTTCCCTCACACACATGACACACATCACTCTCACACACTCACACTCCCATTCATGGACACATAACTCTCACACACTCACACTCACACTCACACTCCCATATGCTCATTTGCTCTCACACACATGACACACATCACTCTCACACACTCACACTCTCACTCACGGACACACCTCCTCACACACTCACACTCACACTCTCATACACTCTCACCCACGGACACACACACTTACCACATGCATGCACCCATGCACACACATGCACAAAAGGACAAGGGGGACAAAAAAGCAAGTGGGAGTGGTTCTGCAAAGGAGGCAGAAAGTGGGGTGGCTGGTGCAGAGAAAGGAGAGTGTGGTGTGGCTAGAGATGGCAGAAAAAGGAGGGGACCGTGAGCAGCAAAGTGGTGGCTGGAAGTTGCAGAAAAAGCAAGGAGAAAAGGGAGCAAGATGGCAGAAAAGGGAGCTGGCGTTGAAGTATAAAGGAGAGCAAGCAAACCGAGAGAAGGAAGACAAAAACGTTGGAGTAGAAAGGAGGCCTCGGCTGAGAAGAAAAAAGAGCTGGAGAAGAGAAGAGAGGAAGGAAAAAGAAGGCAGAAACCACGCTGAAAGGGAGAGCCACGTGACCGAGAAGGGAAGAAGAGCTGAAGAAGAAAGGGAGAGCAACGAAACCAGCAACAAACCGAGAGGAAACAACGCTGAACGAAAGAAGAAAATGGAATCAGCAACGTGAGGGAGAAACAAAGCTGAACGAAGCAAGAAAGCAAGGCAGCCACGTGAGGAAAAAATAGCAGAGAAAACGAACCAGAAACTGAGTGAAACCGAGAGCTAAACGAGGCAGAAACCGAGAGCTGAACGGTGCAGAAAACCATGGAGAAACGTCCCAAATCGTGGAGTGAAAAGGAGCTAAAGTTTAGACCATCCAAGGAGCAGAAAATGGAGAGTTGGATGCCAAAATGATGAGCAGAAACAAGGAAGTCTGAATGCAAAACAAAGTGGCAGCAATGGGAGGGATAGAAGCTGAACCATGGAGGAGAAAAAACTCTGTTTTGAGCTCAAAAAATAGAGGTAAACAGAGGAAAACTTAGGGAGCACAAGGAAGTAGAGGAAGTGTGGAGAAGAAGGGAAGCTTTCAGCCACCACCTTCCAGCCAAGAAGCAGAGACACGTTCTGCAGAGTTTCCAGCGCTGAAGCCAACCAGAAAACTCCAACGAAGCTGTCCAACGAAGTTGTCCGCCATTTCTGCACTTCCAGCCGAGACCAGCTGCTTTGGGGCTGTTGGAGGTCCATCTACCATAGGTGAGTGAGGAGGAGAAGGTCATTCTTCATTGGAGCACAAGGGAGAAGCTGAAAACGCACAGGTATGGCTGTACAATTTGCCACTGCCGAGAATTCTGCATGCTGTCACTGTTCATTCGAATTCCTTCAAGACAATCTCATGCATGTGCACTGTTCATGCGTTTTAATATGAGAAGCTACTGTTCACTTGCTTAAATTTGTTTTAGTTTTGTTTATTACAATTGTTTAAACATTAACTTTGATTAATTATTGCTATTACGTATAAAATTAGCATGTGAGACTTTTGTTGTTCTTGATTGCCGGGGATTATGTGAGTTTTTAATCTCCTTAAATCCTTGCAATTAATTAAATAATTGGAAGACAATTAATATTAATGAAATATTAATGAAGGAATGTTGAAAAATAATTGAATGATAATTAATAAATATTGTCATGATGGATAAAATTATCGTGTGAGAATTTTGTTCTCCTCGATTACCGGGGGTTATGTGAGATGTTAATCTCCTTAAATCCTTACAACTAGTTGAATAATTGAAAAGTGACAATTAATATTAATGAAATATTAATGAATAAATGGTAACAAAATAAAGGAATGACAATATATATTAGTGAAATATTAATGAAGGAATGGGGAAAAATAATTGAATGATAATTAATAAATATTATCATGGTGGATAAAATTATCATGTGAGAATTTTGTTCTCCTTGATTACCAGGGATTATGTGAGATATTGATCTCCTTAAATCCCTACAATGAATTGAATAATTGAAAAACAACAATAATATTAATGAAATATTAATGGGTGAATGGTGGAAAATAAGTGAATGGTAATTAAATATTAATTTTGATTAAATCATAATAATAATCATAATCAAAATGCTTGCTTTAATAAACATTCCCTATTATTTATGAAATTATCGTGTGAGAATATCGTTCTCCTCGATTGCTTGGGATTATGTGAGATTTTAATCTCCTTAAATCCCTATAATTAATTTTGAAAGAATAATAATAATATTAATAATAATACAAAAAATAAATAAATGTACAATAATTAAATATTAACCTTGATTAAATATTTATGCAAAATGAATCGTGTGAGAATACTTGTCTCTCCTCGACTTCCCGGGCTCGTGTGAGATTTTAATCTCCATAGAACCTGAAATTTAGCATATATTCGTTCAAAGACAAACAGATAAACAAATAAATAATAGCATTTAAATTAAATTGTCTACCAATAATCAATAATAATAATAATCAATATTTACCAACAATAAATTCAAAAATTCATAAAATAAAAAAATATATTCCTTTCATTATAAATTATGCATTAATTCCTGAAATATAAACTCTCAAAACTCAAAAATAATAATAATAAAATCGACAAAAAAATTTTAAAAGAGAAAATGTGAAGAGTTCAAGAGAACAAGGTTAATCAGATTGTAGTAAATTAAAACATACAAACCAAATTCCTATCCCGTTTTGTTTACAATGATCTGTTTTAATTAAAATCCTCCTATTCTCATCACAAATCGAAAAAAAGCCACCAATCACATAAATGCCTTTTAGTCGAACTACGTGGACTTTGATCCCTCTCACGGGGTACGTAGGCCCTAAGCTTTCATCCTAGGTCAAGTCCGCCCTTTGTAAATATCCATCAGTTTGCATGCATTCTCGCTTTTTTTGTCTCCTATGTCTAACGTGCATCCGTGTCAATAAAAGGGTAATTAAGATTAATTAAAGGCCATATTCTATTTTCAACTAACTAGTTTAAGGTAACCGTCCTTATGGGCGGGTGTTGTGGGGTGCCTAACACCTTCCCCATACTCAAATAGACTCCCGAACCCATCTCTGATTTCGCAGACCATTTTGTCTTTTTTTCGTTTGTTTTATTTAAACTGGTTTTCCAAAGTTTTCCATTAAAAATTTTGGTGGCGACTCCAAATAAAATTGATTTTTCAAGATTCATTTTGGGAATCAATTTAAACCACTTTTATCCTATTCTGCCGAAAGGTCGGTTACGACAAAAGTGTTTTATTCTTATTGGACCAAACAACCACTCATCTTCATTGCATATTGATGTAAATATAACATGATTACAATGGGTTTTGTTTGGTGGAGTATCCCTAATGCCATCTCCTACTTGTTAGTGATACCTTTGCTTAAGTTAATGGAAATTATTTGTGACTTTCTTCATATGACTTTTTCACAATATATTAGTACATAGGATGGTTCATTGTTTTATACTAATGTTAGGCAGAAGTTGCCACCATTAATGTATGGGATTTGGGTAACTAATTTCCCTTATACAATTGTAACTAATTATATTTCTTTATTATCTTACCAAATAATGTTATTTTGCATTCTACCAATCATAAAATTTCTATGAAGTTCTTCTTAAGGTTTTTGGTTTATTCAAGTCTTCCTTCTAGGTCACTTAGCTTTTAAGTGGACTTATCTCTAACATAAGTATTAGTGTATCCACCTTATAAATGTATTTTAATCAAACTCTCTAAATTATTTACTTAATATTCACAAACTCTTAAATATAAGGCCATTAAAATTTCTAACCTCATATTGCCCAATATTTTTTTTAACCAATAGGTATTTTGATTCAAGTTAATCATAGTTTCTCCTAATTCTTGGAGCTATAATGTTGGGCTTAATTATTTTAATTCTACTAAATTTATGTGTAAGGGTTAAATATTAAATTTCACTTATTTATTTTACTCTTGTATGTCCCATATCAATTTAGTTGGGGGTCTTAAAATGTCTAAAATGTCATCCATATTATTTCATAGCTAATTAATTATTTAATCAATCAATAATGTATGGGTATAATAATTTCCCATTATAATTAAGTAAATAAATCATTTTCCAATTAACTTATCATAAACATTACTATATTTACCTTAATTAGTATGTTAAAAAATTATATCTATAAGCTTCTCAAATTTATCCACATTATTAGCCTTTTTTTAGTTATCTTATTATGGGTATTTTCTTAATTATTAATTATTCCCCTTCAAAGGCTTAATTTTTCTAGTAAATTCCATGTTCATGTATTATATTGTTCTAATGAAATTTTTGGATGTTACACCCTCCTCCGCAATGTAGCATCGGGATAAACTCCTTTTGGTAGGCCCTGCATTATCCACATGAGCAACGATATTTTATTGTTGTAATCATGTATATATTCAACTTTAGTGGCTCCTTTGTATAAGTACTAGAATGTTTGACTAAGAACTTTTGTGAAAGCGAAGCTCTCTATGTTTTTTATGTGCATGTTTATCAGTGGAAATTTCATTAAGTTCATATTTCAAGGGAGACTCTATCAAAATTTCCACATAAAAGTCATGTAATGAATTAGTTATTTATATTCACTCTATATAAATTGTATATAATAACTGACTGATATGATTATGTTTATCCTTAATGGGAATATATTATTATCTTGATCATGTTGTATGTCTTTCTGTTAGTTCATAGAGGTGGAGCATGCTTCACTATTCTTGCCAGTCACATCTCTCTGGTTAGGGGTGTGACAATTTCACTGCCAAAACATGTTGCCTCATGAATTAATGAATCACTAGCATGATTGACTTAATCAAATACAGCTAACAATTGTAGCTTCCTTTCTAAAGATACTTTCTCCAAGACATCAACAAACCATTCCAAATTTCTGCATTTATTATTGGATTTATGCCTCAAAAGCTAGATGTTGATGCACTTGTAAAAAAATAGGGATATTGCTACAAATAAAGAGCCTAATCTTTTTTAAAAATTTTAAATTTTAAATAGTTTGTTAGCATCTTTTTAACTCCTTAGATTTTTATGCAATTTGTTAAGATATTTTGTTTCATCTCAAATGTATAAATATCAAATGTGTGTGACCTTCTAGACTATAGTAATTGTTTTTTCATCTGTTATCATTTATTGGTTGTTCCTATGCAATAATAATAACAAATTGGTATCATAGCTATTTATCTTAAGCGACATGTGAGAGTATTTTTCCTAAAAAGTAAACCCGTCAAGCATGGCTTATGAGACTAACTCACTCATAACTCCTCCCATGTTTTTTGGAGAAATTTACCATATTTAGTCTATTTGAATATTTACCTTTTTGTAGGCTCATGACCTTTGGGAAGCAGTGGAAGATGACTACGAAGTGCCTCCATTACCAAGCAACCCAACACTAACTCAGATAAAAAGTCATAATGAAAGAAAGACCATGAAATTCAAGGCAAAAGCTTGCCTGCACTTTGCTGTGTCTAAGGTTGTCTTCACCAAAATCATGTCCTTAAAGTTAGCAAAGCATTATGGGACTATCTCAAAGAAGAGTATCATGGAAATGATAAAAGTAGAAGTATGCAAGTGCTGAACTTGAGGAGGGAATTCGAGATGCAGAGAATGAAAGAATTAGAGACTATTAAAAATTATTTTGATAGACTTCTTTGCATTGTTAATAAGATAAGGTTACTTGGTGAAGATTTATTTGATAAAAGGGTTGTAGAAAAAATATTAGTTATATTACCTAAAAAATTTGAGGTAAAAATTGCTGCATTGAAATAGGCTAAAAATCTGTCAATCATTTCTTTGGCAGAACTTTTTAATGCTTTGTAGGCACAAGACCAAAGAAGATTGATGAGGCAAGAAAGAGTTGTGGAAGGAGCTTTCCAAAGCCAAATTACAAGAAGGAGACAAAGACAAGAAAAAGAAAATAGGCAAAAAGTACAATTCAAGGAAAGGTGATGCTAGAGCAAGTAACAGTAATAAAAATGCTAGTGAATGCAGTGGCAAAATAGGAAAATATTCTCCATGTCAACATTATGGAAGAATAAATCATCCTTCATTCAAGTGTTGGAGAAGGTCCGATGTGAAGTGCAAAAAGTGCAAAAAGATGGGTCATATGGAAAGAATTTGTAAAAACAATTCAAATCAACAAGAAGAAAAGGCTCAAGTAGTTGATCAAGATGAGGAGGAGCAATTGTTTGTTGCCTCGTGTTACATAAGCAATAGCTCATGTGAACATTGGCTAGTTAATAGTGGTTGCATAAACCATATGACGTATGATAATGAGCTATTTAAAAATCTTGACAAATCTAGAAATTTCCAAAGTAAAGGTTAGGAATGGCAAGTTCGTTGAAGTAAAAGACAAAGGGATTGTAGCAATTAAAAGTGCTTCAGGTACAAAGTTAATTACTAATGTTATATATGTGCCTAAAATTTACCAAAATTTATTGAGTGTTGGGTAACTACTAGAAAAAGGTTATAAAGTGCTATTTGAAGACAAAAAATGCAGTATCAAAGATGCAAGAGACTAGGAGATGTTCAAGATAAGAATGAAAAGGAAAAGTTTTCTCTTGATCTAAAGAAGGAGGATAAAGTAGTTTATTCAATTTTTGTGAACAATACAGAAACTTGGAACAAAAGATTTAGCCATTTCCATCATGTTTGACTTCAATTTATGCAAAAAAATGATTTGTCGTAAGGCCTTCCTACACTAAAATAAAACTCACCTGATTACAAGGCTTGTCAATTTGGCAAGCAAAGTAGGCTTCCTTTCCCTAAAACAGCCTGGATAGCTTTACAAAAGTTACAATTCATACACATTGATCTAGGAGGTCCTCAAAGAACTTTTTTCATTCAAGGGAAGTAAGTAGTATATTGTTTTTACAGATGATTTAACGAGAATGTGTTGGATTAATTTTCTGAGATTCAAGTCAAAAGTTACTGGTGTATTCTAGAAATTCAAGGCTTGGATTAAAAATCAGAGTGGTTGCAAAATCTAAGTGTTGAGATCAGATAATGGTAAGGAATATACTTAAGCAAATTTCAACAAATGTTGTGAAGAAGCTAGAATTGAACATTAACTCACAGCTCCATACGCTCCACAGTAAAATAGAGTGAGTGAAAGGAAGAATCGAAATGAATATGACAAGATGTTTACTTCATGGGAAAGGCTTGCCAAAAAATTTTTAGGCAAAGGCTACAAACACTATTGCTTTTCTTTTAAATCAACTTCCAACAAGAGCTATACAAAAGAAGTCACCCTTTGAAGCATGGTATGGATTCAAACCTTTCTTACACAACTTAAAAATATTTGGCTATTTGGGCTTTTCTCATGTTCCTCAAGAAAAAAAGGAGATAAGTTGGATAGAAGAACAAAATCTAGTGTGTTTATTGGCTATAGTGACATATCTAAAGCTTATAGAATTTTTCAGCCTCAAACAAGAAAAATTATAATAAGTAGATATATCAAGTTTATGGAGAACGAGCAATGGGACTGAGAGTATGCAAAACAAAAGCATTCCTTGTAACCTTTAATTGATGATGTTGATGATATACTAACAAGAGGAATAAGATAACTTTCATAAATTTATCAAAGTTGTAATGTAGCTATCTTATAAACTGTTGGATTTGATGAAGCTAAAAAGGTTCAAAAGTGGATTGAAGCTATGAAAGAAGAATTAAGGATGATTGAAAATATACACTTAGGAGCTAGTGGAAAGACCTTAAAATAGATAAATCATTGGAGTCAAATGGGTGTTCAGAACTAAGTTGAATGCAGATGGTTCAGTCAACAAGTATAAAGCAAGGCATGTGGTAAAAGGTTATGCTCAAATGTTCGGAGTGGATTACTTCAAAACCTTTGCACGAATTGCAAGGTTGGATACAATTAGATTATTACTAGCAATTGCAACACAAAAGAAACGGAAAGTGTATCAGTTATTTTTTCAAATCAGCTTTCCATAATGGTTTCTTGGAGGAAGAAATATATATGGAGCAACCAAATGGCTTTGTTGTGAAAGGACATGAAGAGAAGGTTTACTTGCTAAAAGGCCTTATATGGTCTTAAACAAGCTCCAAGAGCTTAGTATAATAGAAGTGATGATCATCTACAAAGTCAAAGGTTCAAGAGGAGCCTTAATGAACCTACTCTATATGTGAAGAAAGAAGCTAGTGTTTTAATAATTGTGTCTGTTTATGTTGATGATTTACTTGTAACAGGTTATAATGAGGAGCATATAAAGGAGTTCAAAGTTGAGATGCTAAAAGTCTTTGAAATGACTGACTTGGGAGTTATGTCATATTTCCTTGGATCAGAGATAAAGCAAAAGCAAAAATGATGTATTTATCTGTCAGCAGAGGTATACAAAGCATATTCTACAATATTTTCATATGGAGGAATGCAAGCCAACAAATACTCCTATGAATCAAAAGGACAAATGCAGCAAAGATAATGGTACTAAAAAGGTTGATGAGAGCCTCTACAGAAGTATGATTGGGTGTTTGATGTTCCTCACATTAACCAAACCTGATATAATGTTTGTTGTGAGCTTGTTTTCATGATTTATGCATTATGCTAGTGAGGTGCATTTTCAGGCAGCTAAAAGAATAGTGAGATACATAAAAGGCACATTGAATTATGGTATCAAATATTCTTACTATCAAGATTTTAAATTGCATTGTTTCTCTTATAGTGATTAGGCAGGTTCTATGGATGATATGAGAAGCACAACTAGGTTTTGTTTCAGTTTTGGATCCAGCATGTTTTCTTAGTGTTCAAAGAAACAAGAAATTTGCAGAAGTTGAGTATATAGCTACTACTGCAACTGTTAATCAAGCTTTATGGTTTAGGAAAGTGTTATCAGATCTGCACATGGTACAAAAGAAAGCACAAGCATTTTTGTCAATAATCAAGCAGCAATCTCCATATCCTATAATTCAGTCTTTCATGGAAAGACAAAGCATTTTAAGATCAAGCTTTATTTCTTAAGAGAAGTATAAAAAGAAGGTTAATTATTTCTAGTTTATTGCAAAACAGAAGAGCAAGTTGCAGATATTTTAACTAAGGCAATGTCCAAGGCAAGATTTGAATTTTTAAGGAGCAAATTAGGCATCTGTGGCAACTGATACAAGGAGGAGTATTAGATTTATGCCACAGATGTTGGATGCTGATACAGTTGCAAAATAATAGGGATAATGCTACAAATAATGAGGCTAATATGTTTTTTAAAATTTTAAATTTTAAATAGTTTGTTAGCATCTATTTAACTGGTCAGATTTTTATGCAATTTGTTAAGATATTTTGTTTCATCTCATATGTATAAATATCAACCTTGATTAATAAAATGTACGTGACCTTCCAAACTATAATAATTGTTTTTTTACCTTAGCTATAATTTATTTGTTTCCATGCAATAATAACAACAAAGAGAAACTGATTTGAGATCAGAGTCTAATCAATACTGATAACTTGCTGATTGTCAAGAAGTGGCCATTTTCCATCACTGCATCTATTTGAAATATTTGAGCATATGTTAAACCTGGTTCAACACAATCACTTTCATTTTATTCATAATCTTAAGGTATACTATTGTTCAACTTTTCCTATGGTTTTCTAAAATTTCCCCCGAGGTAAGGAATGGGGATGAGGATGCCGCCCTGCCTCGAAAAATTGCCATCCCTAATCTTAAGGTACATTGTTGTTCTACTTTCCTTTGGTTTGTTAACAATCTATATTTTCTTTGCTTAGTGAATATTTTACTAGCTACAGGAAATAAATCCTACAGAACCAACTTTATCAGTCTTAGAATGCACTCTAAGAATTTTATTCAAAGAGAAAAAAGTGAGATTAAAAATTAAATTAAGAACTAAAGTATAGTTTGGGCAACACAACAGCAGATTAATAATGAAATAAGTAATTCTTGAAGCTCATGCGAACGCAATCTTTTGGAAGCTTCTTATACTGAGAATTTGAAAGCGGACAATTCTTCCTTGAGTTTTAAAATGACCATACAAATGTCAAAGAGAGTATGAAATTAATCTTCATTTTTTTCTTTCAAACACTCAAGATACAAAATTAGCACGGTCCAAAACACTTGCTGAAAAGGAATGGGGTGCAAGGTCTTCTTTTCTGTACTTCTAGACAGGGATGAAATTAGAAGAAACAGTATTATTCCTTCCGTCATTATTAAGTACTAATTAACTTTGGTCTTATTCCTTAGCTCCTTCATCATACTGGTCCTTCTTCTCGCTGTTGGTGCCTACATTTTCAAGCTTCTTAGCTTTCTGTTTGGTAAAAGATCGATGCAACGAAACGGAAATCCTAGTGAGGAAATTGTTCAGTTGACGCAGTACAGGCCTGGGATGAGAATTTTACTTTAAATTAAATTTTATAACATTAAAAAGGTACTATTTATCCATCATTGTGTGTGTGTGTATATATATATATTCAATGTGTTCACACTCCACATCATCCTAATTAAGCATCATTTCTTACACGTTGATATATCAATTGAGCAAATTTAAACGATTCATATTTACCCAATAAGAATATTTATCTTTTAGACAATATTTTGTAATATAAAATTTCTAAAAGTCGGTGTATTTTAGAGTGAATATCACTATAATTATTATATAATTACTCAATTATTAAAATTGAATATAAAATAAATTAATAACTATTTATGACTACGTAATAATTAATTTTTTTTAACAATAATTCATTGTTTACATTTTATTTATTCTTTCAAATATATGAGTAACTTAGCGAATTTGAATTTAAAAAATTATATCAACTTAAATACTATACTGTCAATGGGACACTTCCTTTTAGGGTCGCTCTCACTCCAAAGTTGATGATATATGAATATGAGGTGACATCTTAGTAATTAAAAAATAATAATTAATACACTTCCTGTATATGATAGTATAAATATAAATAATTATTAATTATTATTTATCTCAAATTTTAAACAACAAATAAATTTATTTATGACTTAAAAAGTTCAACTAACCTGACAAGTTTAGTCCAAAAAAGTGGATGATGCGAGAAGAAAAATGTTTGATTAAAAAATGGGCTTAAACCCCTTTTTTAACTAATGCTTGACCCCAATTTTATGAACCCAACCTGTTCATAAATGAGCTTAACCAATGATCAACTCTAATTTAATTTTTCTTTTTTGTAAGCTTCCTTCATTAGTGAGTAGAGTGAAAAGTGTTTCAAAGTTATGAAAAAACTCTAAAAATTAGTTTACGGTGAGTAAGAAAAACCCATGTTGGAGGTATGACGTGAAACATTTAGATTATTTCTTGTGAGTTTTTATCGAATAAAATCTCTTAGGTGACTGATACTAGATTGAGGCCTTTGTGCTGAACCAAAATAAATATAGTGACTGATCCTCTCCTTCCCTAACTCTCAATTATTGTTACTTGATTCTCAGTCAATTGGTCAGCCTTCAAGTTAACTCAATCTATTATCTCAGTTCATTTTCAAAGAAGCATAACACTTATCGGGTTTGCTACTTACAATCACACACACATGAACAATATATTACAACTCAAACAAGCAACATTAATGATATATTTGAATGGATGGCTCAAGAGGGAGTAACAAGAAATGGAATAAATAAAATTGGTTGAACTTATATTTGAATGTTTTTTTTAAAACGGAATTGGATAGCAAGGGAATGATACTAAGACCCCTCCTTGTTATCCAAAATTTGAATTTTAGTATTCTTTTAAATTAGGGAGTTAAGAATGGAATAGAGTAATCTAATAAATTAAATTACTAATATACTCATATCATATTACTAATATCCTATTATTCATGTAGGATCATTCCAATTGTTACAGTTTTATTCAATTTTTATCATTATGGTCAAGGCTTATCTCTTTTATTTTTTATTTTTACTTAAAATTTCAAAATAAAAAGGAGAGAATGAAATAATTAACAATGTATTTTAGTTTTATCTATTTTTTTTATTTTTTAGTCAATTTTTTTTCTCTTTTGGCTTTTTCAATTTGTCTTTTAAAATTTTTTCAAGCAACATAAATATTTTGTAATAATATTTTAGATAAAAAATATGAACAAGATAATTAGCAAATAAAATAAAATAAAATATGGACAAAAGAATAATATAATATTATGTATTGAATAATAAAAAAATTATTAGTCATGTGTTAATATTATAAAAAATAATATTGAAAAAATAATAATTAATAAGTTATTTCATTTTATTCATTTTATTGTAACTTATAAATAAAATTAATAAGTGTCTCTCTCTTTCTTAATTAAAATTTTTAAACAATATATCAACTCAAATCATACTATTTTATTAATAATTATTTCATTTTATCCTTTCTTAAACTTTTAAACATATTACAAAGGATTAACAATTAAAACAACTTTAACAATATTACAACAACCCAAGAGTACGGTCATAAACCAGAAAACAATGCATTGACAATTAATATTACTTGAAGTGCCAAATGCATCATATCGACTTGCGTGCACGCAACACCAACACAAAAATGAAGCCAACGACTAAAATAACAGCTACAATAGGAGCCGCAGATCCCAGAATGCACCAACCAATTGTATCATAGACCTTGTGACATTTAGGGTTGACAAAGTCCAAGTCGCATTTGACTAGATTAATATAGCGCAGAAGGAACTGATTCCAACGGCAATTGTAATACCGGCAAGCCATAAGACATGACTCACAACTAGACTTAAAGCAGCCATAAATGCCAGAGTCATTGATAGCAAAGCTATACCCACCATGAAAAGCGCAGAACTAAAGGCATTTAAAGGGCAAAACATGGCTAACATATTAAAGACAGCAAATATCATATACATTATTTTAGGACCCAAAACTGCCATCCCTCAATTATGAGGGTGTGGATTATCGGAGCTATATAAGCCACCAGGGACTGTAAATCCAGCCGCGAATGTCATCGTTACTATTATTACTGCCACTAACATCAAGGTATCCACTTTACTCTACGTCATATCTGCATTGAGTGGTTCTTGACGTTTAAGTAGATTTTTTGCTTTATCACTATTTTTTTAACCAGCGAACATCAAGACCAAGTTTGTTACCTCTAACATACAAAACAGACATGTGAGTAAATCATGTATAAAAAATGCATATATATATATATATATATTATTATTATTATTATTATTATTATTAGGTTTGATAGCTTGGGAACAGAAGCGAAAAATGGAGAATAACAATAAATGATGATGTAGCATCTGAGAAAATTTTTAATTTCTTAAACAATGGCTGCATATATACATACAAAATATTACTTTTCTCCTGACCTCCTAAAAGTGTTAATAGTCTAACAGACTTTTATAGCCATCCTGAAAAATGATATGACGGAGCCTAAAGTCAAAAAATAATTTGAGTTAAAAGCTGCACTAGATTATTACCTATTGGCTAATATATATAGACATGTGTGTGTATACATAACAAGAAGTATCTTCATATTTTATGCATATCTCATTTTTTCCATGAAGTTTAACGAGTTTTGAAGTTAACTATTATCTTATTATAGATCATGAATTAAAGACATATGAACAACTTCATATCTAAGTAGTAATTATTATTTGCGCACAATTTGAATAAATAACTAGTCCTTCCACATGCTACTTTTTGTGTGTGTTGATTGTTAATTGTTAGTTGCGCTAGCTACATGAGTATGAAACATACCTGTAAAACTCCCGTTTGGATTTCGCTTTTCAGCAAAACAGTATCTCGTGCTGTTAAACCTTCATTATTCTCGAGATTCACATCATTCTTCTTATCCTGTGTCAGATTGACTACAGTCGAATAATGCAAGTTTCCTGCAGCCCAATGCAATGGTGTATTTCCATGTTTGTCTTTCTTGTTTACATTAAGTTGCTTAAGCTTTGTGTTTTTCAGAAGATACTGCACCACAGTATCCTGTCCATGCTTTGCTGCAACGTGAAGAATGTTTTGACCTTTCTTGTTAAGCAAACCTTTAGGATCAGCCCATTCTTGTTCACAAAATTCCTTCACCACCTCAACATGACCCTGTTAGGAAGCAAGGTGAATAGGAAGATGGCCCTTTGTGTTAAATTCTAGGGTTGCTAGAGTAGATTTCTCTAAAAGGATACGAAAACCTTGGAGATAACCAGTTGAGGCAGCAAAGTGAATTGGAGTTCCTCCATGTTCATCTTTCAGGTACATTAGATCTGGTCTTTTCTCCACCGTCATTTTCAATAAATCTGCACTAGAATTAAGAAGACAAGTAGAAAACAACTAGTTGACAGTTGGAAAAGGGACTCATTGGTCAACAATTTGTATAGATGTGCACGTTCAATGTTAAAGCATGCGTCCTGTATATAAATTATTGTGTTCATGTAAAGGGAGTATTAATTAGTAGTGCACAAAATTTTAATGCAAGTAGAAAAAAGCGAATTTCTGGAAACATCCCTCCTCCTCTTTTAAAATAGACTCCTCTCTTGAATACATAGCTTACCAGCATTTTTCGTAGATATGGCAGCATGCAGTGGAGAGATTCCATGGCACCTTGGGAGGGGCTTATCATCTGGAAAGGGAGCATCCAGCAAACGATAAACTATTTCCGCATTTGATGTCAGAACTTCCAAATACAAGGGAGATTTACTTGACTTGTTCAAATAATGAGCTACATAATTATCTGAATCGAAGAGGAGAGTGACCCCTTCAAGATAATTGCTATACACTGCCTCATGCAAAGTTGTATTCCCATACTCGTTGGTTTTTCTTGTGATGATCACTTCACTGTCTACAGGAGATGTTTTGTGTGCATCATATTGGGAGAGGATGACCTTACTTACACCTGAACTCTTTGATCTTGCAGCAACATGAAGTGGAGTATCGCCATCAATGTTTGTGTTGGTGAGAAGTTCAGGAAAGTGATGCCCAATCAGTTCTGCAATCTCTGCTTTTCCATAATAGGCAGCCTCGTGAAGCAATGAGTCACCTGCGGGGTAGCTTGATCAAAGATAGCAGACAAAATTAGCTTCCTCTCTGAAGATACTTTCTCCAAGATGACAACAAGCTTATCTACATTCCCATTTTGAACAGCCTTTTGCAATTCATAAATCACACAATTTTTGTCCCCAAAAGTTTCCTCTTGCAGTTGTGTTGGTTGTGAAGGTGGATCTTGACAACTGGGGAACTCTTGTGCTTTCTGTCTCTCCATTGAGGTTGCAACTCTGTCTCTAGTTTGTTGTTTCATTTCCTTTTATAGTAATTTGCACTCTATCCACACTTCTCCCTCGCTCGCAGGAATGATTATTGCAAACCCAGTAATGTTATGTTTTGTTGGATTTTGAAATTCCCAACTCCTTTTTTAGGATGACAGATTAACAGCAGCTTATAATAAACTATGTTCATTTAAGTTGTTAGCAAAGTTTTTTACACCTTGCTAGGAATACTTAAGCAGGAATAAAGTATTGTGATGTTTAAATATATGGCTAAAGGTTCACATGTTTTTATTGCACATGCTTATCTTTTGAATTAAGGTGTTACTGTCTATTTTCTGTATCAATTGCATAGGTTATACTATGATGACAGCTTGACAGTAGCTTTATTTAAACTATGTTTATTCAAGTTGTTAGCAAAGTCAAAGACTTGTCAGGAATGTAATGGTTCCTTAGCAAGTATACCAAATCGCACAAATAATACAGAGTGAATGAGTATCGTCCCACTAGGAATTTGGTTATCAAATACCAATTTCACTTATTTGATACTACCTAGACTATGAAAATTTGGGATTAAAGGGAGCTCAATGCAATTAAAAAGAAACAATAATAATTAAAAGCAATTAGTTAGTATTTTTGGATTTTTAACAACAAGAGTAATTAAAACTATGAATAAGCACAAATAATCAAAAGGGGTTAGGGACTCGACTTGACTTGACTTACTAATGTATCTTAAAATTCTTACTTAACCAAGCTCTATTCCATAATTGATGGTTAAATTTCCAAAATTAAATAACAACCAATCCCTTAGAATATTAGTACTCCTTTAATTAAATGAGATTTTCCAATCCCTTGGCCAAATCCTAATTAGGAACGGTTGTGTCACACCCTATAACCCTGGAGTATGACCAGCATAGGAAACGAGAAAATTCCTAAACCTGCAAGCCTACATTAGATGAAAATTAAACCACACCAACATTATCCAATCTTGCACCATATACAAGTAAACTTTGCTCTTTATATAAGGATATACAGTTTATACAACGTAAGGAGTTTTGTAGAAATTTCAGCACCTACCCAATAAATAAGACATCCCAAAATTACTACAAAATCCTATCAGGCAAACAAATATACACAAAGAGAGCTCCGCTCTCACTAGAGTGAACCAAACTGCATACACCAAAATACAAAAGTGGGGAATGCTAATCTGTGGTCAAAATACATCGCAAAAGCGAACAAAAGAATAGCTACCCAGAACTAAATATATACAACTCAAAAAAAGTAATGTACAACAACATGAAATAGGCTAAACCCCACAGATCCAAGCGAGCTCACCCAAAGAGATTCTAGTTTCTCGCTCGCTCCCTCTGGAATCTCACCAGCTTCACTATCTGAGATAACAAATTTTTCGACATACAGCATCTCAATATCAGTAAGCAATATACATATATAATCAGAAATCAAAAGCGTGATTATGATTTATATGGATTAAGATAACCTTTAATTTATAATTAACAACAACTAATTGTTTGATTCATATTATAAAACATGTGTATTGCCTGAATCAAGATACCTTAAAAAGTGAAAAGAAAGAATCAATAGGTTCCTAAATATCAATTAAAGGGAAAGACTACCATGGACTAATCTAGTATGGCACACAGCCCACAAGGGTAACTCACAACAAGCGAGGACATATAATCCTCGAGGGTAAATAACCAACAGGCATAAGGTCATAACTCACAAAAATTTATCATTCGTCTGTCCGCGTGTAATGGCTGTCACACGGGGCTAGCACCTTCATTAACCCTGTTAGCTAGGTTTTTTTTTTCTAAGGTGCACCAAAGGCTAACAAAACTACTATTTGCTGCCAGTGTCCTAACTAGTTCTTCCAAAGTTAAGGAAAATAAGACAAGCATGCATGAAATCAATTAGCATTTCAATACTATTTTATCTGGTGATTATACATAACTGTACGCATGAGATTTCTCAAAGGTCTTTATCAAACCATACATGAGGTAATGGATCATTCACCTCAATAAAATCCGTTTACCAAGATTTAACAATACCAATTAATAAGAATCATAATGGTAATTGTAAAAATTTCCAAATAAGGAAAAATGGAGTATATAACAAAAAGAGTTGGAAGTGATATCTACACACCTGAACACCGTTAATTACAAGCAACCAATTCCTCAACTTGGGTGACAGCCTCACCCCTAAGAAATTCTTATGCCAACAGAAAAAGAAAGGAATTATTTCTTTTTCTCTTCCCCTAAACAGTTTTGGCATTAAGCTCATGTCGTAAGTAATCACCATATCAATACCTCAATACCCTCATAACATTTGATGTAACACCTAAGAGTCTCTCTACTCGTAAGAAGCTTACCACCGCAAGGAAATTTCCACTTTAGCATATTAACAAGGAATAACCAAATTAACAATTCTCATTCATTCTCTTCCGACAACTCTTATAATTAAATTTCTCCAACTTGCTTAGACTATAGGTCATTTACCATAAACATCTTTACACATCCTTAACCTTCCTAGAGCACTTCCATAATGCAAAATTCAAGGAAAACTCTGAAATATTACCAAATCATCATTTCTATCCAAACAATAACTTCTAATTATTCTAATTACTACCTTTATGCTACTGATTGAAGCCTCAAGTTCAAAAAGTTCAATTTGGTCCCTCAAGAACCCTAATTCACATCCAAATTGGGGTTTTTTATCCTAACTTTGAATTTCTTGAAATTGATAGCAAGGAATGGCCAAAATTAATAAGAAAACACTAAGGCACATCGAAATTTTGCAATTCACTCACCAATCCGAGCTCAATTGGACAAAAATCGCAACTCTGCTCTTTCTCAGAACCCTAACGCAAACCGCTAGAATCTGCAGCAAGTACTGGTCGACAGAGCATGGGATTAGAGCGGAAACGCCAGAAAATATGTCAGGAACAAAACCCATTACAGAAACACCGAAGAAAAATGCTTTCTTATGTTGAATTTGAGTCGTGATTTTGGTGTGCGTAATGACTGGAAAAAGCAATTTTCTCGCCAGAAAATGGAGACCTCCGGCCAGCAACTCGCTAGCAACAACAGTGCAAGTGAGAAGGAACCACTCTGGTGATGAGAAACGTGAGCTCTGGTGGACGTGTGATTTAAGAACTCCCCTCCGTTGCTATCTGCTTCAAGCTCTTGGGGAAGAAGGTGTTATAAGACCAGGGACATTTTTGTCATTTTGTATATGGGGACATGTGTCAATGCCTAAAAAAACAAGGGAAGTGGGGAAGTCAAGATTCAAATCCTCAGCCTCTCAATCCATGCAAATGAAGCCTAACCACTGAGCCAGCTTCAATCTCAAGATATATTTTCATCTCAGAAAATGATATACCTTAGAAAGGTTTTCTTGAAAATTTCTCTTTCTTTATTATTCACTAACTAAGTGATTATCCACTAATTAAAATTTTGTTGGGTTATTACAGGATATACAAAAGAATAATGAAATTCTATAAAAATCACACAATCAACATCATTTATCCCTAGATAAAGTCAAATTATGGTGTCTATCACATGAGCAAGTTCATATATGAATTTCTCAATTCTATACATGAACCCTTATTCAACCCATGAGTGCCCAAGTCAAAGGAAACATTAAAACCATGATCTACACTCAATCAATGGAAATAGAAACTTGTATTAAGCAAGAAAGCTAAGAAAACATCATCCAACTCAAGTTACATCTTCACTATAGTTAAAAGAGTTCAGTTATACATAGTTGAAGAGCAAAAATGGAGGTAGAAGAAGAAAAAGTAAGCAAACTTCATAGTCTTCTTGGTCCCAAAATGAGTGGAGAGCTCTCAAATCCCTTGGAATCAACTTCTTTCCTTCCTTTCCCAACTTTTTTTGGGTCAAACCCTTGTAGAAATTACCCTAGCTAATGAAAAGATTCTATCTATAGTCGAATATTCACACATGTTAGAAAAACAGCGAATTTCCAAACATTACTTTGGATGCCCAAGCATTGAGTGACCAAAATAAAAAATAAAGGTTGTAGTAGATGCCCAAGAAATATATTGAATGCTTAGATAGTGGGTGGCCAGAATATACACAAAGAGAGTAACAATGAATGCTCAGACATTGGTTTGGATGCTCGAGCATTGCACCAATAGAACACTATTTTTCAGAATTTCAGAATCCAAATCTTCTCTTAACCTTCAAAATCTGAAATTTGTTGGTGAAACACTTAGATTTAGTGCACACAAGTCATTATAAGAGAGTTTACTAATTTGAAATTAAAATTACAATGCTACAAGTGAGAGCTTGGAATTCAGAAGCACTTTTCTACACAAACAACTACTTTTAAATCAGGAAATTAAGATTAAAATTAAAGTTATCAGAATGCTTAAGTAAGGAATACATTCTTGAGCTTTTAAAATATATGGCTCAAGGTTGATAATTATTGATTATATATGCATATCTTCTGAATTTGTGTGATGACTGTCGATTTTCCTCATCTATATCAGAGATTAATAATGGAAGAAATAAAACAATGAGCACAATTTGGACATGGACAGTTGGACACTATGTGACAATATGGCTATAATGCATCGCCCATACTACAATTTTCACTTACTAGCGTTTGAAACTTGAAAGTGGTGCCCAACAATCGCATGCTGTCATATACAATCATGCAACAACCAAACTACCATTAATATTTGCCATTAAATCCCTGTGTCCAGCTTCAATGACCTACAGCTATATATACCTATTTATCTGCGTTTTAAAAGTTCAAGCATGACTGGCGCATATGGTGAAATTGCAAGAATATAATGTTTTGCAGAGAGAAATAAATTTGAGATCAGAGTCTAATCAGTACTGATAACTAGCTGAGTTGTTGTTTAGAGCTGGCCATTTTCCATCACTGCCTCTTTTAGAAATATTTGAGCATATGCCAAAGCTGGTTCAGCACAAATCACTTGCATTTTATTCTTCAACTTTTCCTTTAATTTGGTAAGAATCTATGTTTTCTTTGCTTACTGAATACTTGACTAGCTACAGGATATAAATTCCTACAGGAGCAGCTTTATCATTCTTAGAATGCACTCTAAGAACCTTATTCAAAAAGAAAAAATTGAGATTGAAAATTAAATTAAGAACTAAAGTATAGATTGGGCAACACATAACTGCAAATTAATAATGAAATAAGTAGTTCTTGAAGTTCATGCAGGCGTAATCTTTTGGAAACTTCTTATGCTGAGAATTTGAAAGCGGACAATTCTTCCTTGAGTTTCAAAATGACCACATAAACGTCAAAGAGAGTATAATGAATCTTCTTTTTTTTCCTTTTGAAATCACTCAAGATACAACATTAGCAAGATCCAAAACCCTTGCTGAAAAGAAATGGGATGCAGGGCCTTCTTATGCTTATGGACAGGGATGAAATTAGAAAAAACAGTATCTTCCTTCCCTTATTATTAAGTACTAGTTAACTCTGGTCTTATTCCTCAGCTCCTTCATCTTGCTGGTCCTTCTTCTTGCTGTTGATGCCTACATTTTCAAGCTTCTTAGCTTTCTGTTTGGGAAAAGGTTGATGCAACGAAATGGAAATCCTAATGAGGAAATTGTTTAGTTGACGCAATACAGGCCTGTGATGATACCCCATGGGGAATACTGCTAAAATGTGAAGACTTACGATGAAGCAAAAGAAGATGATTCCAATGGTAGTTATGAGATTGGCAAGCCATGATTCGTTGGTCACAACTAGACGCACAGCAGCCATGAACGCCAAAGACATGGCCACCAGAGCCACACTCACCATGTTAAATGCAACCGAATAGAATTTCTTAGCCACATTATATTCCCCAAAGTGTGCCCACAGAAGAAGAAACGATCCAAGTGTGGAACAATACATGGCCATTGTGTTGAATATCACAAATGTCTTGAACATTGAACTGTTACTCAATACTGCCATGCCTCTTTTGGAATCATCAGAGCTGTATGTACCACCAGGCACCGTAAATCCTGCTGCAAATGTCACTGTTGCTATTAGTATAGCCACTAGCATCACTGTGTTCACCATGTTTTTAATCCATTTTAGGTTTGCTGTTGCTCTGCGTTTATGAACAACGTTGAATGCCTTACGCTCGCATGCACCAGCAGAACGCAACACAATGTATGACAGAATCTACAAATGGATTCAAAATGTGAGAATATTTAGTCATGCAGATATGATTTTCTTTCATTTCAGTCAATTAATAATTCGTAATCTAAAAACTTCAAGTTGATTCTCTCACTTGTTAAAACTATTATTTCTTTTGATAAAAGGAAAAATCAGTCAAATAATTTATTAACAACCATGTATCATATATATACCTGTCGATTTATCCCTGGTGTTGCAGGTTGCCATTGGATCGCAGCAAAATCTATAGCGGTGAAACCTTCATTATTTTTTATGTTTATGTCAATTCTCTTATCTCGTGTCAGGGACCATAGAATGTTAGGAAAGGAACATTTTGAGGCCAAATGCAATGGAGTATTTCCATCATCATCTTCCTCATTTATATGAAGATTTGTTTTTCTCAATATGTAGTTCACCACATCGTCTTTTCCCTTGCTTGCTGCAACATGAAGAATATTTTGACCTTTTCTGCTGACCAAAACTCGGGAATCTTCAGCCCATTTTTGTTTAAGTAATTCCTGCACCACCTCAAGATGACCCCATTTGCAAGCAAGGTGAATAGGAAGGTGACCCTTTGCGTCCCATTCTAAGGCAATCAGAGCAGATTTGTTCAACAACATACTAACACCTTTAAGATAACCTCTACGTGCTGCTAAATGAAGTGGAGTTCCTCCACCTTCATCTCTCAAATACATTAGATCTGGTCTTTTTTCTACTATCTCCTTTATTAAATCTGCAATCAATTCATGCAGATAACAATTCAATAAGAATTACTTGTCTTCCTCACCTAAGAATTTTCCATCTTTCTTTTTGGTGTCATAGACTCTTGAAGTAGACCCCATCTTAAACAAGAGACTTATATATTTATGTATTTCCAAAAATGCATTCAATTTTTACGTCACAATTTATTTGTACATATTTTTGTACAACGAAAGAAATAATAATAATAAAAAGAACAGTTATGCCAATATTTTTTTTATAAAAAAAGGAGTATTAATCAAAGAGAACCTTGACCTTTTGCATAAATAAATAGGAAATTTTGATTTTATGGAATTTCTAGTAGATGTATAATTACATGAACAACAATGATGTTAATGTTAGCTTTAGGAGCAATGGGAAAACGAAGAACAATAGCAAAGCTAACAGGGGAGAATAATTCTCTTCTTCTTTTTTATGGTGCAAAATACTATTTTGGTCTCTTACTAATTTTTATTCTTAAGTTGGTCCCTTATTAATTTTTATTCATAATTTGATCCCTTACTTATCATTTCATATCTCAATTTAACCCCTTACTTATTTTCGTTTCAATTTTGCTCTTTACTAATTAGAATATTACTACTTTTGATCCTTTACTAACTTGAATATCGATAAATTTAGTCCCTCAATCATTATTGACTAAATTTGGACTAAAAAAAATGAAAGAGCACAAGTAAAACATTTTGATAAATGAGGGACTAAATTGAAAAAAAAAAGTAATTAGTAACTAAATAGAAAATAGACCAATAAGTAAAAGATCAAAATTGTGCTCCACTCTATTTTTTTCTTTGTATGTCATTAAAAGTTGAAAACTTATATAGAGACGCAAATGTACAGAGCATCATTTTTGTTATCTGCACTTCTACAAATGCAAAAGTCAAACCAGTTTATGATTCATTAACCATTGGCTAGTTTATGATTTATTAACCATTGGCTAATAGTTGCATACACTTGTATATATGCGTGTATAAAACTAATGTTTGGCGTTGATATATATAACATAAACGGTTTTGTTCAATATTTTGATAATCCAAATCATAAAGACACATAGGATTGAAATAATAAATTATAAAAATGAATTACGTAGATATATTAATATCATCATCATTTTTTAATGAATCTTTACTGGATTCAACAAGGGGTACAATTAATGGATGTGTGCGTACGAGAAAAGGAAGCAACTAACCTGCATCAAATGTGTCTATAGCAGCATGTAGAGGAGAATTTCCATGGCACTTTGGGAGGGGCTTATCATCCGGGAATGGAGCTTCCAACAGAATGTCAACTATCTCCTTATCCGAATTCCGAACTGCCGTATGCAGTGGAGATCGACCTAGCTTGTTCATATAATGCGCCACACATTTATCTGCTTCAAACAGCAGTTTAACGCAACGAACATTGCTGTACACAGCTTCATGTAAAGCCGTATTCCCCTTTTTATTGGTTAGCCTCGTTATCTGTTTATCTTTATTCTCCATTGGAGATTCTGTTATGTGTGCATGAGCATCATATTGTGAGAGAATGGCCTTGATAACACCTGAACTTTCTGATCTTGCAGCAACATGAAGGGGAGTATCACCTTTGATGTTTGTCTTGGTTAGAAGCCCAGGAAAGTGTTGCCCAATCAGTTCTGTGATCCTTTTGCTTCCGGTATATGCTGCCTCGTGAAGTAAGGAATCACCTGCGCGACTGACTTGATCAAAGATAGCTGACATACGCAGCTTCTTCTCTAAGCATACTCTCTCCAAGACGTCAACAAACTGATCCACATTCCTATTTTGAACAGCCATTTGCAACTCAAAGAACTCACTGTTTTTCTCCCCAAAAGGTTCCTCTTGCAATAGTCTTGGTTGTGAAGGAGCATCTTTGCTACTGGGGAACTCTAATGCTTTCAGTCTCTCCATTCTTTGATCGCATATCTGTCTCCAGGTTGCTGCTTCATGTCCTTCAATTGGAATTTGAACATGATCCATAACTTTCCTATCATTCGCAGGAATGAGTATTGCAAACCCAGTACTATTAAGCTTTGATGGGTTTGGGAATTCCCAACTCCTTTTCTATGATGACAAATTAACAACACCTGTTTATTCAAGTTGTTAGCAAAGTTGGAAGTTTGTCGGGAATGCATAAGCGAGGAATAAAGTTTTGGGACTTTAAAATATATGGCTTGAGGTTCGTACGCATTCATTACATATGCTTATCTTCTAACTTAAGGTAATGCTGTCGTTGGCCAAAAAAACAAAACAAAAAGGTAATGCTGTCTATTTTCTACATCTATATTATGGGTTAAACTATAATGACAGATTCACAGTAGCTTTGATTAAACTACGTTTATTCAAGTTATAGCAAAGTTAATGATGCAATAGCCAAACAACATTGCTTTTTGACTTCAAGTCCCTGTGTCCAGCGTCAGTGAACTCCAGCTATATCTTAACTTGACCGTGTTTTCTCCCTTGGAACAGGCTACCAACGTTAGACTCGGTTTTGGACGTTCAAGCATGACTGACCCATACCTTTCTGATGAAATTGCAAGTGTACAAGGTTTTGCCAAACAAATTTTAGATCATAGTCAAGTTATGGTTGGAAAAGATGCTAAAATGGAAGATAAAATGATAAAACAATATCATAACTAATAAAATAATGATCAAAAAACCAATTTGATGTCATTTTGGTACTTTTTAAAATATATCCTACAAAAAAAATTTCTGATATCTATGCAAGTGTATCGTATTGAATATCGTATCGAATACGTATCCGATACAGATACGTTTCTTGTTTAAAAATATCCATACTTTTTAAGTTAATATTGACAACATGCTGTTAATATTTTATTACTGTCAATGTGCATTTGAAATATTATATCAAGTCAAACCTGGTTCAGCAGCACAATTCACCTGCGTTTCATTCCTAATCAATCAAGTTATAATATTGTCTACTTCTGTTTTTCTTTTCTTTTCCTCCTTTGTTTTGCTGAGAATCTATATTTTCAACTTGCTGACTGGATATTGTAGTAGCTACAGGAAACAGATTCCTATACAAACAACTTTATCATTCTTAGGAAGCACTCTAAGAATTTTATTTGAAAAAAAATAAGTGAGATTGAAAATAAAGTTAAGAACAAACTTAGCTTTAGAAACACAATACAACAAATTGATAATCAAATAAGTAATTCTTGAACTTCATGCAAACACAATCCTTTGGAAGCTTCTTGTATAGAGTCAGAAGTTGCAAGTTGACAATTCTTCCTTTAAGTTAAATTAAAAATACCACACAAACGTCAAAGAGAGAGTAAAAAATGAATCTTCATTTTCTTAACACTTGAGATACAACATTAACAAGATCCAAGCGACTAGCTGAAAAGAAATTGGATGCTGCATCTTGTAGTCCATGCTTATGGGAATGACTGAGTAGACTATATCTTATAGCTAAAAAGTAGTGTTGGTCCTTTTTCATAGTCAAGAGGATATCATGTACCAGTGCTCAGAATAATAAAAGTCATGACACAAACACTGTATATCACAATTTTAACAAAAAGGGACTTCAATGGCAACAAGATGCCAATTGATGGGGCCTATGAAGGCAATTTAACATGTCTATGTCAGCGCAACAGAATAGTTAATGGTAGTCATTTGCTAAAATGAAGAAGGTTAACATTAACATCTTTTATTATGTGTTACTCTTAGTCTAAGGAAAAGTCATAGTCTTGACTGATCTAATATGTGCTGAAGATGGAGCTGATCTAATGAGAAAAACATTCAAACGATGGTCCGTCTCCTTTTGTGTGATGAAATATATATTATATTAGAGTTAACCCTTCTTTTGCTCTTAAATGGTCCATCTCTTTGTGTGATGAAGCTATTTAAGCTTCTTAGCTTTCACTTTAGGAGGACTTCCATACAATAAAATAAGAATCCTAACAGAGAAACTAGACAAACGATGCATTAGGGACAGGCGAAATTTATGAAGGAAAACTCCTGACACGCAAAAACTGAAGATGAAGGAAAAGAAGATTATTCCAGTGATGGTTATAACATTGGCAAACAAAGATTCATTGCTCACAACTACTGGCACAGCAATCACCAACGCCAAAGCCATGGCGACCAAAGCAACACCCACCATGTAAAACACAAGCTCAAAGGATCTCTCAGCCAAATGAAAGTCAGATACCCACAGCACAACAAGAGATCCAAGTGTGGAACTATACTAGTGTCTGGAACATTGTTCTCTTTCTATAACTGCCATGCCTCTCTAGTGTGGTACATCTAGCTGCAAATATGACTGTTCCTATCATTATAGCCACTAATATCAATGTGTCCGTTCAATCCGCCATTGAATCTACTTTTGGTGCTACTGTGCATTTAAGAAGCATGTCCTCCTTTCTCACTCATTCTTCCATCAGCACAAAACAATACCTGTTGGATCAACGGCTAAAATGTGATTTAATTATGTTAAAAATGTAAAATGGAACTTCTAGATTAACAATACCCTTCCTCAAAGCCACATTAAACCAATCCAACATCTGAGAATTAATGATACTAGAAACGCCAGACAAAATAGAAATTATGATCTAAACCATAAATGTCTACGTGTCTTTGGCATTTCACTTCGCAACTAAAGAATATCTCGAGCTGGGAAACCTTCATCATTCATGAGATTCACATCAACCCTCTTTTCTCGTGTCACAGGAAGGAAAAAACGCTAGGAATGAAATTTTCTGAAGCCAAATGCAGCGACAAGCTCATCATGGCCTCCCTTAATAATAACTACGTTGACATGGACGAGCACTCTGTACGCACTCACCACTCATAAGGTTGAAAAACTTTGGATATTTGATTCTCTGTTTGATAACAAAAATTGAAGTTTATGTTAATATACGTATGCTATTATAAAGAGGCACAATTTTACACAAAAGACTTTGTTTTTCAATGCTCAAAGACATAAAATACAAGAAACAAAATGGATCCATCCGAAAATTCTAGGTTAAGGTCTCAAAGGAGAATCAAAATAGTCAGATATATAATACGGTACACCTTCCGTTGTTAAACACAATATGTAACACTGGTCTTATTCTTCAGCAGGAGTCTTTCTGGTCCTTCTTCTGGATGTCCGTGCTATGCTGTGAAGAAGAGAGATTTTCAAGCTTCTTAGCTTTTACTTTAGGATAAGTTACAGGCAATGAAATGTTAATGCTAATGAGGAAATTGTTCAGTGGACGCAGTACAGGCAGGCCATGATATCCTATTGGGAATACTGCCATAATGTAAAGACTTAAGATGAAACAAAAGAATATGACTCCAATGACAGTAATAAGATCGGCAAGCCATGATTCCTTGGTCACAACTAGACACACAGCAGCCATGAACGCCAGACACATAGTGACCAGAGCCACACCCACCATGCGAAACGCAACCAAAAAGAATCTTATAGCCAAATAATAGTCACCAAACTGTGCCCACAGTAGAAGGAAAGATCCAAGTGCGGAACAATACATGGCTACTGTATTGAATATCACAAATATCTTGAACATTGAACTCCTACCCAATACTGCCATGCCTTGGTTAGGATCATCAGAGCTGTATACTCCACCAGGCACCGTAAATCCAGCTGCAAATGTCACTGTTGCTATTAATACAGCCACTACCATCACTGTGTTCACCATATCCTTTCTCCAATTTGCGTTTGGGGTTAGTCTGCGTTTATGAAGTATACTAACTGCCTTATGGCTTTTTAGTGCACCAACAGAAGACAACACCCCGTATGATAGTGTCTACAAATGAATCCAGAATGTAAGAATATTAGGAAAAAGACGTACACAAGAAATGATAAATCCACTAAATTTATATCTGTATTCAAATATCTTCGTGTTGAGTCAAGTTATAACAATCTTTCTTGCAATCATTTATTAATTAGTGACGTATGAACTCTCTACTTTATTTCTGAGCACTTCAAATTGATTCTCCCACCCATTACAACTTCACTTGATAGAGGGAAAAATAAGATAAATAATTAATTATTGGCATTATTGATAGTCAGGTTTACTAGTTTTGATATATATGCTACGAAGAGATCGTTATATATACCTGCGCATTCGTCTCTGGTGTTTTAGATGGCCATTGCATTAAAACGATATCTATAGCAGTGAAACCTTCATTATTTTTTATGTTCACATGAATTCTCTTATCTCGTGTCAGAGACAAAAGAATGTTTGGAAAGGAACTCTTTGAAGCCAAATGCAGTGGAGTATTTCCATCTTCGTCTTTCTCGTTTGGATCAAGCTTGGTGTTTCTTAATATATAGTTCACTACATCATCTCTTCCATTCTTTGCCGCAGCATGAAGAATATTTTGACCCTTTTTGTTAACCAAAACTCTAGTATCATCAGCCCATTCATGTTTAAGCAATTCCTCCACCACCTCAATATGACCCCATTTGCAAGCAAGGTGAATGGGAAGGCGACCCTTTGTGTCCCACTCCAAGGCAATCAGAGAAGATTTGTTTAACAACATACGAACACCTTTTAGATAACCTCTAGATGCTGCTAAATGAAGGGGAGTTCCTCCTCCTTCATCTCTCAAATACATTAGATCTGGTCTTTTTTCTACAATCTCCTCTATTAAATCTGCAATCACAAGCCGATAAGAATTTGATAAGGATTACACGTCATCTTCACATAAGAATTTTTCATCTTTCTTTACAGTGTCATGAATTCTTGGAGAAGACCCTATCTCAGACATGAGAATTTTATATATTTATGGAGTACGTATTATATAAAAAACGCATTCAATTTTAATTTTAGTTCAATGAAGTTTCAAGTATATATATAATTACTTGAATCATGAACAACAATGAAGTCATATACACCAATGTGTGTGTGTGTGTGTGTGTGTGATACTGTGATCCATATATTAGAACAATTTTGTTCAATGCTTTGGGTAGAATACCACTTGGTGGGAGGCTTATAAAACCGTTGGGCACCCTCTCCTCATGAGCTAGCTTTTGGGGATAAGTTCTACCCAAAGGTTCCATCAAGTGGTATCAAAGTAGTTTCGATCTCAAGCAGTGGCGGCGGTGGCTGGAGAGGAGCGAAAAAGGAGAGCCTCCAAAGGGGAGAAAGGCCAAAGTACTAGCTGCCAGCGCCGTGGACATCGCTATTTAAGGGGGCGAAAATGTTAGGGACCACAAGTCAAGGCAACTTGGGAGTCCCACATCGGGTGGAATACCACTTGGTGGAGGGCTTATAAGACTTTTGGGCGCTCCCTCCTCATGAGCTAGTTTTTGGAGATGAATTCTATCCAAGAGTTCCATCAAGAAGAGATATTAATATTATTATTATTATTATTTTCCACTGAATCTTTACAAGGTGCACCATTGAGCAGAAACATAATTAATTAAGACAGAGCAGTTTAAGACTGACACAATATCAGTAGATGTGTAT
Organism: Delonix regia; assembly: GCA_037074485.1. Classification (NCBI taxonomy): domain Eukaryota; kingdom Viridiplantae; phylum Streptophyta; class Magnoliopsida; order Fabales; family Fabaceae; genus Delonix; species Delonix regia. The sequence goes on from CM073451.1 coordinate 29,575,641, forward strand.
ATGTGAGAGAAAACTATCGGATGATAATAATATAAACTATTTGGAATGAATAACAAAAATCAGCATGATGTTGATTTAAAAGGGAGTGGAGAGAAAGGGAAGCAATTAACCTGCATTATATGCGTACATAGCAGCATGCAGAGGAGAGTTCTCACGGCACCTTGGGAGGGGCCTGTGATCCGGGAATGGAGCTTTTAACAGAATATCAACTATATTCTTAGCTGAAATCTGAACTGCCAAACACAGTGCAGATTGACCTGACTTGTTTGTATAATGAGCCACACTTTTATCTGCTTCAAACAGCAGAGTGACGCCCCCAACATCCACGCTATGCACAGCCTCATGCAAAGCTGTATTCCCTTCTTTATTGGTTAGTCTTGTTATCTTTTCATCTTTATTCTCTGTTGAAGATTCTGATTTATGTGCATAAGCATCATATTCTGATAAAATGACCTTGATTACACCTGAACTCTTTGAACTTGCAGCAACATGAAGTGGAGTATCACCTTTGATGTTTTTCTTGGTCAGAAGCCCAGGAAAGTGATGCCCAATCAGTTCTGCAATCATTTCACTTCCAAAATATGCTGCCTCATGAAGTAATGAATCACCAGCGCGATTGACTTGATCAAATATAGCTGACAAACGTAGCTTCCTCTCTGAAGATACTTTCTCCAAGACATCAACAAACCTTGTCAAATTTCCACATTGAACAGACTTTTGCAATTCAAAAAACACACAATTTTTCTCCCCAAAGGGTTCCTCTTGCAATAGCCTTGGTTGTGAAGGTTGATATTGACTACTGGGGAACTCTTTTGCTTTCAGTCTTTCCATTCTTTCGTTGCATATCTGTCTCCAGCTTGTGGCTTCATTTCCTTCTATTGCAATTTGCACTTGATCCATTTTTCCCCCTCACTCGCAGGAATGAATATTGCAAATCCAGTAATGTTAGCTTTGTTGGGTTTGGAAATTCCCAACTCCTTTATGATGATGACAGTCGCTTGAATTAAACTATGATCCAAGTAGATAGGAATGCTCAAGCAAGGAATAATTTTTTTCTTTTTTGGGGCCAGCAACAAGGAATAATTCTTGTGACTTTAAAATGTAAGGATAAAGGTTGAAATGCACGCATTACACATGCTTACCTTTTGAATTTGTCAATTTTCCATATCTATATTATAGGTTAACATCGAAGAAATAAAACATGCACAATTTGGAGAACCGGTTAAGTAGCAAGTAGCATTATGAAATGGTGCCGAAGAAATATAAGAAGGTTGGTAGTTAGGTTCTGTTTCAATACTGACGCTTGGGAAAAATAAGACTATGTGCACATAGACAGTGGACTCCAAAATTGTGTAAAATTTAGACATGAACAACATGCAACAATGAAGCTAAAATGCTTAGCCCCCACCATAATGTTCACTTGCTAGCAAGATCCAGGACACTTGCAGGAAAGGAATGGAGCGCAGCATCTTGTTTTCTACGTGTATGAAAATGATTGACTATAGACTATATCTTACAAAGATAGCTGAAAGACAGTTTTGGTCCTCTTGTATGCCAAGATACTATTCGACTCATACTATCTAAATATAATTTTTGTTCCTCACTTTTGTCTTGGTTTAAGAGAAATTTAGTAATTCAAAATTAGAAAGTATTAAAATCTTGCGCCAAAGGTAAAAGTTCACTTTTTTCTATCATTAGAATACTATTTTAATATTTTTCATCACCAAATTAATTTCAAGACAGGAATCAGAATCACATTTTCCTCTTTACAATTTTTTTTTAGCCAAATTTTTCTCATTACAATTTTAACATCGACGATACGGCGCCTGTGAAGGCAATTTAGCAGATATATATCACTGGAATAGAGAAGTTACATTGCATATAGTCATTTACTGAAATTTAAAAAAGAAAAAAAGAAGGGGTTTTATTGGGGGGGGGGGGGGGGGGAGATGAGGGGGTGCTAATCTCTTATTATGTTTTACAAAAATAGTAAATGTAAACTCATGATATAACCACAGGGAATCTCTTAAACAAAACAACAAAACAGGATTAGATGAAAACCAAAAAGGCAAAAGGAAAAGGGGGAGGGGAAGAAGAAGAACGTACAGCTACATGACTCAATTCCATTCTAGTGACTCTATCAAATTGATCAAGTCTTGATGCCTTTAATACCTCTTGCACATCCAGTGATTACCTCACAGCCTCTGTTATAAGGATTCGCTTGTCTAGCGTGACAATTGTAGTAAGAAGCTCCTGCCCTGTCACAAGGAACCATATCCCTCTTCAGTGTCTCATAGCTAATGTACCTTTTCTGAATTGCCAGAATTCTCCTATTTGTCTCTGAATCCATTTCCGGATCTGTCAAGCACTCCCCAATGCTTTTGGTGCAAACTCTTCTCGTCATTACATCGATTTCGCTGTGTTTGAGCAAATCGAGGTCAACTACTGATAGACCATCGCAGATAGGGAGATGAGTATGGAGTAAAACAAGTGCGAGATAGAGGGAGGTCGTGAAAATAAATCTGGGTTGAGACATTGCTTTCTGCGTTGGAGCTTTCTGGGTTTTCAGATTTGTCATTGTTGCGTTTGCGAAAGTGAGACTGGCTTTGGTGGGTTGGTGAGTCATAAATTTGAAAGGACTCAGAACAGGTGTAATTGTGCGAAGGTTTCAACTTCGGAGCAGTTAGTCAACCATTAGTGCTATGATGCACTGTAAGCAACCAAGAACGAAAGAGAATGATTGCAAGATACCTAACAGAATATAATTTAATCTTTGAAAATCAGTAGTTTTACAAATTAATTTTACAAACAAAACAAAGTGCGTTTTTTCAATCTCATTTAATAAAAATGATTCAGAAGAAAAATATCATTTAATAAAAAAGAATTAATATGTAAAACATTTTTCATTTTCATTTTTCAAGAACTAAGCACCTATTAAATTTATTTTACAGACGTTAATTAAGTTAATATTTTTATACTTAATCTGTGTGTATATCTTACTAATCTATTTGTCAAAATCATCTAAACCAACCCACCACAAATATTAGTAGAGTATTGAGATATTTATTTAAATTAGACATTTGCGAGAAAAAGCTATGATAATTGAAAAAAAAATACAAAGATACATTTTTAAAAAAAAACTAAAATTTATTAATATATTTTAATAACTCCTTGTTAGTATAGGTAATCATGGAGAAAGACAGAATTCAAGGTTCTCAAATGTCAAATTCTTTTTTTAAAAAATGTATGTATAATAATAGGATGCTTTTAGTGTAAAACTCTGAAAACAATATAACTGATAAACACAATGTGTAGTCTTGAGCGCCAGCCACAATCGGTCCAACACACCAGCAGACAAGGACCATTTTTTTCAAGAACCAAACCCTCTTGGCAGTCATAATACCACTCACAAATTTAGTCAGTTCGAAATTAATTCATAATTTTGTGACAATATTAAGTACTTAACTAAATTGATCGGTTGATTAATCAGCAATTCTGCACGGTTAACAGGAACTTATTCAGAACTTGAATATCTACAAAACTTTCAAATAGGTGACATACACTCTGCATCAGTGCCAAAAGCTAGTACAAATTAGAGTATACAAAAAGGTGGTATCAAACTGGAACTGGAGTTACCTATATGGACATGAAATAGTTCGGTCCCCTGTAACACAGTTTTATGTAAAGCTTTGTATTTTATGTATAAAATTTATGAAGCAAATCTCACATGCCATTTGTAAAACTAGGAGGACCTTCTCTAAACCTGAGAGTAAGGATATAATACATGATCAAAGAGTGAGCTGATCCATATTCTTAACATTTCTAGAGACTCCATGAATTGACCGGCCTTCATCTTGCTCATCGTATGGATTCGCTCTGTAGTTGGATATTGCCTCTTCATTGTCTGAACAACCTGGTCTTTCAGTAAGGAACTGTTCCCAGAACACATCATTTACTCTAGCAGGAGCAGCTGAGGCCACTTGGTTGTTGCTTGGAGTTTCCTGTGACTGTGAAGAAGTTAAATTGGTAACCTCATTGACTAGATTTCTGTTTGAAGGAACTCCGCTATTAGAATCCTTTTCATTCTCATGATATCTTGACTCTGCCAATTTGCCAATTTCCTGACAGTCTATTTGGGGAGATCTAGCTGAGTATGAATTTCTGTTGACTTGCAAAGGAGAAGACGCCAGAGTTAAATTTAGATGGCAGGATATATGACTGTCGCCTTCTTCATTACTTAGTTGCAAAGAGTGCAGTTTTGTGCTGTCAGCAGTCGTTGCTCTTTGTGATAGACATGAATCCATCTTGAAAGTAAAAGATGCTCCAGTATCTGCAAGCTCTAAAGTTTCAGGTGCAAACGCAAGAGCTGTTTTTGTCTGCACTCCTTTTGGTGTTCCATCAGATAGCCTCCTCTGCGGAATTTCCCCATCTTCATTTGAACTCTGTGTACTACGTGATACCAAATTCATATCAGAAACAGCTGGTGATAACTCCAATCTGAGTTTATTTGAGAAATCTTGGTGGAAGACAGCCCCAAATTCAGTTCTGAAATTGCCATGATTTTCAACAAAGCCACTTTCAGCAACAGGCTGGGAGTGATCAACCTGAGGCAGTCGTCTTTTTTTATTATATGCTGATAAATCCACGCAATCAAATTTTCGTGTAAGCTGTTCAACAAAAGCAGGATTTTGAAGAGCCTTTTCAAAGAAGTTTAACAAATTCTTCTGCCTCTTCTCCATACCATCTAGCCGCTGCAATAGATCTTCCAGCTGAAGCTTTGCAGTTGTGTTGTGCTGTTTAACTCTGGAAACATTGGATTCAAGAGCAGTTTTCTCACGTGAAAGTTTATCTATTTCTTCCTCAAATGCTGCACGTTCTGGATCCACAAGAGAGCCTGGAGGATGGCTGTGACTGTGGATAGGTTTCCTGCGATGAATATTCTTGAGAAGATGCTTTTGATCTTTCACAAAATCATCATTAGCGAACTCCCATCGCTCAGGATGTATTTTTCGAAATCCCTGATAGTAAATCATATTCGAATAAACAAATTAAGTTACATTAAGGGCTCCAACTTCACAAAACTCCCCCACCTAGAGAATTTAGGGGCGGGGGAAAAAGACAGCTCATCATAATCAACTATATCTTACTTTCCCTATTTAATCAATTCTTCTAATTTATCCTACACTTCTTGGACGACTGTTTAAGAAATATTTAAGATGAAAAGGAAACAGTAACAAAAAGCATACGCAAATAAAAATTACAAGGAACACATGAAATGCAGATGCAAAAATCAATCAATTTATCTTATTCAAGCTATATGATCTAAAATTTTCTTTGAATCATTGACCACAAGATCTTTACGACTGTAGTCTTTTCAACAATTCAAACTGCAAGAACATAAATCAGGCAATGGCTGTTAAATTTCCATCATTGTCCTATGGATAACATTTATTTTCATCCTATCCACATGATTTAGCTAATATAAGCGGAAAAAAAAGATCTTTTATACCAATGTAGAATTATTAATATAAATTTTCCTAAACACACAAAGCAAACTGCAAAAAGATAAGCATCTTTTTTCCTTTTAGAGGATGTCTGTAGTAGCCCTGAAGAGGAGTCATGCTATTTGCATACTAGCTGCAAAACAAGCACTTCAATACCTCATTTTGCTTGCTATATTCTATCATTAAATGTCACTAAAGTCAATGTTTTTTTTTTCAATATCACATCAATGCTAACCAAGTAGGTCTAACTGAAAGTGGAGCACAACAAGTATGTATTTCTAACAAGTAACAACATCATTACTTTGGTAAAAGATTCCCAATGACAACTTCATGAAGGATTACATTGAATCTTTTTTGCAATTGAAAAGAGATAACTTGCAACAATTGAAGATGCGGTCACTAAAACTTAGAGAGAAATAGAGGGCCAAGAAATTTAATTTACCCAATCGATGGTAAGTATTAGAAAGTATCATAGACTCTAAAAGGCACAGTTTACAAAGAAACCATGTCAACCAGTGCCCTTGTCTTTTCCTCTTTTGCTAAAATATGTGAAGGCTTACATAACTTGTTATGAAAGTACTTTCACATTCAGTCTATTATACATGTGGATAGCCTATCAGCTTGAATGTCGTGCAACAATATGCATCATGGTAAGAACTGATATCAGAATAAGTGATTTAACTACTAGCAGACTTGCATCAAGTAATATGCATATATTGCTGCAATAATCTTTTTTCTTCACGATATGGTAAAAATATATATATATAAGCAGAGGAAACAGGAAGTATACAAACAAGGTAAAAGGAACTCTTCTAATAAGATAACAAAGAAAGAAGCATTAGTGTGGATTTCTCTTCAGACTTGGCTATTAATGATACTAAAATAGATCATATATTTTGCAGAAGCCACTAGGTTGGACCATAACTGATTACAGCATCACACACATATTTATAGTTGAAGACCTAGCACTCTTCAACATAGACTGCTTGATAACTAAAGAAACCTCCTGTATATATTTTCCCTAAGTCAGTATTGACAAAAGTGGTATAATATGAAAAACTAAGTAATCAACTCTATAGCAGTTCAAGCTTCTGCAATTTCTAGAAAACAATGATCCAGCAACAAAACGCAATGTAGAAATTTTTCATTAAAGTATGTTTAATTTATGAACCACCGAACCAGAGGCAGAGCTAGAATTCAAATAGTGGGAGGAGCGAGCGCCTTGACAATAAGTAAAAATTCTTTTGGCATGTCCAAAAGCCCGTTGAATTAGAGAAAGATACCAGCGTTTGTGGGTTTGGAATGCTAGGGGGGAAGGGGCAAAGCTCCCTACTAGAGCCTCTCCCTCCGTCTTTATAATGAGCATTAATAATTTAATACAATTAGAGACGTTTATTATTTCTGGATATTGCAAAATTAACCTCCAAATTTTCAACTTAGCCATTAAATAGCCTTCAAACCAACAGGATCATGAAGTTAATGTTCTAGGCATATACTTAAATAAATAGACAAACACGTGTGTGACTGTGAACTCTGTCAACTGTATTGCTATAACAAGCAGCAACTCTTCTTCCCTAGTTTTAGATTTCAAGGTATTTATGTTTAACAAAGCATTCAGCTACATTCCTAAACCCAACAACAACTCGCAAATATTGGCACTCCATCCAACTATCGAGCAAGAGATATCCACTTACACATGGGATCAAGTAAGATATTTCGTTAAATAATAACGTGATGAATAAGGGACAATATGTCCAGACCGTGAAGCTCCTTCAGAAATGGAGGTACAAACTTTGCTGATCAGGAGCCTAATTGAAGATTGCCTTAACACAAATGCTTAAGAAACAATGACAGAGATTAACGTCCTTCACTCTTGAAATGTACAAGCAATAATAATGTTGCAAGATAAACACTTAATCAAATTCAAGAACTTTTGAAACTGATTGAAACTGTCAGTAATAGTTATGATCATTATTCAGTATTTAAGCAAAAGTGTGAGCAACAAGAGCAACCCCGCAAGGGAGAATAAATAATTATCGAGGAAGCAAATGCAAAAAGCAATATACGAAAATAAAATGACCAAAGTTAATACAAATTCCAGAATAATTCCGACTTCAATCATCGCTAAAGGCGTAAAATTTCATCCTCACATAGGTATTAAGCTGGCGAATGAAGCTTGAGAAGTTGTTGTGCTTGAAATAGGTGGGAAGAAGATGGCGAGCGAACTCCGGGGGGTTCCAGACGACGAAGCTATTGTTGGTGGAGCTCCATGATACAATATCGTCGGTGGAAGAATCGTCGACCATCTCGTAGGTCTTGATCAGGAAAGGTGCCGGACCTCCAGTCCCGCCGCCTCCAGCGCCGGCGCCGGCAGATGAAGGTAGCCCTCCGTCCATATCGGGAAGAATCTGAATAGATCTTCCTGAAACCTGCTCTGATTCTTCTGAGAGAAGACAGAAGAGTCAGAGAGGTCCGCGATAGATGGTTGATGGAGGCGGAGAATGAGTAAAAGCTGGACAACAACGATGTCTGATCCCAAGACTGATATGGTTAGAGAGAGAGAGAGGAGAGAGAGAGTTGACTTCAGCTTCGTCTCTACCGTAGGCTTCAAATCCAGTTTTTGCCTATTTTGTGGGTTTTTGGATTTTTTTTAGATGGTACATTTTTGTAGGAGCCAATAACTTGGCAAATTTGGTTAAATTTAAAAATAGGCCTTCAAGTGAATGAGATTATATATAGCTCACATGTCAAGGTAAGTATCAAAACTTTGATCTTTTATATAACCCTTTTCACATTTCTCACTTCACGATATAACATTCTCTTTTTTATTGTATTGATTCTAATAATCAAATAAATTCTAAATGTTTTGTATTTCTTTTGTAAATGAAAGTACCACAAAACAAAACGTATGTTTGCAAAAGATCATATACTTGAGATTTATAAGTAGATAAAAATAATTTACATTCTTCTATTTCTTTTTCTTTATGGAATCACTCTTTATATTTTTTTTTTCTCACAATTTTGTCATTCTTTTTATTTATTTTTTATAAATAAATAATTTTTAATTCATTAAACATGATAAAAAAATGCAACTATTTAATAAAAATATTTTATAAAATAATAAACTATGAATTTTTAAAATTAGTTTCAAGTAAAATATCTGCTACATTATTATTATTATTATTATTATTATTATTATTATTATTATTATTATTATTATTATTATGTTTTAAACATAAAAAACTATATTATATATAAGTAAGAAAAAAATTAATCAATTCATCCCTATAATTTATATCAATTTACAAATTGAACTCTAAATTTTGTTTCTTTTCAAATCACTTCTTACATTTTTAAACGAGTGCAACTCTAATCCCATCAGTAGAACTCATTTCTCACACTCTTGGAATTTATCATATGTGGCTTACTTTAGTCCTCTTCCTCGTAGGCATTCCATGTCCTCCAAAGTTAGCCGCATATGATAAATTCTATTTGTATTATAAAAAGATCATTTACTTAAGATTTATAATTAAATAAAAATAATTTACATTCTTCTATTTCTTTTTCCCTATGAATCACTCTTTACATAATTTTTTTCTCACAATCATGTCATTCTTTTTGTGTATTTCTCTATAAATGAATGATTTTTAATTCATTAAACATGATAAAAAGTGCAACAATTTAATTAAAATATTTTATAAACTATGAATTTTTAAAATTAGTTTCAAATAAAATATCTGCTACACTATTTTATATGTATGTAATGTTTTAAACACGAAAAAAATTATATTATATTTAAGTAAGGAAAAATCAATCAATTCATACCTATAGTTTATATCAGTTTGCAAATTGATTTTCATACTTTATTTTTTTCTTAAAACCACTCTTTACATTTTTAAATGAATACTACTTTAGTCCCTGCTGTTAAACTCACTTCTAAGATCTTAGAATTTGTCTTATGTGGCTAACTTTAGTCCACTCAAAGTGGGCATTCTATTTCATTCAAAGAGTAAAATATATTTTTGATCTCTTATTTATGACAAATTTAACATTTTGACATTTATTTATTGAAATGTTTAAAATGATCCCTTACTTATTGAAAAATATCACACTTAGTCTTTCACTTTTAAAAAAACATCAAATTTAGTATTTTAAGTTTAGGGTTTAAGATCTAGCATATAGATTAAATTTGATCATTTTCTAAATAGTGAAGGTTAAGCATGATATTTTTTAATGAATTAAAAGTTATTTTGGATATTTTAACGAATAAGGGATTAAAATAGTAATTTCGTTATAAATGATAGACTAAAAATATCTTCTTCTTTTTTGTCCTTCAAAGTTTGCCACAAAGACCAAAGTTGCAACCATTTGAAAATAAGAGTAATTTGAAAAATATATAGATATAGAAACCAATTTGCAAATAAGAATGAATTGATTAAATTTCCCCATAATTAATTAAGCAATTAGGCAAGGATTAAAGTTTGGAGCTTAAAAAATCTAGAATTATATGTTCACTTAATGATTAGAAGTTACTTTTTTAAAAAATAACATATATATATATATATGAGATAATTTATTCTTCATTTCTCACTTTTATATTAAATACTAAACTAATATATTTGGCAAAGCTTTTCGAACAAAATGCATGTAGATTTCAGTAGTTTTTAAAAAATGGTTAACGTGAAGGAATTGTGAGAACTGGTGTCACAGATAGAAAAGTAACTTTGATATAATAAATATTATAAAATTCTGAATGATTATAAATTCCATACTCTTATTAAGTATGCACATTTAATGCAAATTTAAGAAATTAAATCCTACAATATTTACTGACCCAATGGGGTTATATTTGGATTCTATTATTTTAAAGAACAATCAATGTATTATGTTGCCTTAATTAATTGTATGTCATAACCACAAAGTATTAAAAAAAGTATTTTCTGGAGCACTTAATTCTATCCTTTTATGAACAAATAATGATATTGATTACATCAATTCCTAGAGAGAGAAAAATAGAGAGGTGAATAATGAAGAAGCAGAATGTGCGGAGAGTGATGATGATGACGATGATGTTGGTGATATTGTCGGGGCAAGCAAGAGCAGATTTCGTGAACTGCTATTCTGAATGCTACTTTTCATGCGTCATAGACACGAAGAAACTGAAACCAATCATGCCAAAGAAATTCATGCCTTGTGCCTTCAAATGCTTGAAGCAAAGGTTCTCCAATCCATCAACTTCTGAACACTTTTATTACTGTAGCCTTGGATGTGGAATGGACTCTGGCCAAGCTAGTTATGATGGTAATATATATTTGTTCGTATATATTTATAGCCTTCTGTTTCCTTTGATCTTTTTTTTTTTTTTTTTGGGCAAGTTTTCCTTTGATCTTCCCTGTATACACTGATTTGCGTGTGATTGTTGGTTATGATGCGAAACTGGAGGGATGCGTGAACAACTGCACAGGAACTTTATGCCAGAAGATTCAACTTTAGTTAATAATAATGTATATTGTAACGATGAGGAGTTAATGTCCTCGTAAGATTTAAGGAAGAGGGTACCAGGAGGCCAGAACTCTTAATTTTTATCTGACATGTTTTGTTGACTTTGGCAAAAATCTCTATTGGCGTTTGGAATAGTTTGTTTGGTTCGGTACCAAATTTGTCTTCCAAACTACTCTTGTACCAAAAATAAATTTGCTTGATGAATTGTATAAATAATAAAATTTAATTTTTAAATAAAAATTACAGTCATACAAAATTACATTTAATTAACATTAATTTTTAAAATTACATTAATTCAACGCTGACACAAAAAATTAAAATTATGTAGTGATTTGAAACTTCGCGTTATTGGCATCCATAATTTTATATTTCCATAAATGTTCTGATAAAGATAATCATCAAGATATAAAACATAAAAATCACAAATTCTATTTTGGTCTCTTAGTTATAGAATATTTTCAATTTAGTCCCTAATAGAATTTGATATTCCACAGATAAGATTTTCTCAATTTGGTCCTACTTAGAATTATCTTTTTAATTTGATCCTTCATATGTAGACATTTCTCAATTTGATTTCTCAAAAATAAATTATTTTCCCTAATATTTTAAATATATATATATATATATTAATTTCAAAATCATGAAGAACATTATTGATACTAATTTTATTTGTGAATTATCAAATTAAAAAATATCTTATCTATAAAAGATCAAATTGAAAAAAAATTCAATATAAGGGACTAAATTGATAAATGTCCTATAAGCAAGGAGCTAAAATGGGGTTTTATTCTTTATCAAATTGTGAAGTAAATAGATATCATAAAAGAGAAAAATACTATTCCAATTCCTCGTAATTTGAATTTATCTCAATTTAGTCATCTACTATGCCCTGTATTAAAACGGTCCTCCATACTTTCTAATATTAAAAAAATTAGTAATAAGAAAATTGGCTCCTATGTTAGTTTACAAACACCGAGTTGAGAGTTATTTGCTAATGAAATGACCACTTTTTAAAAAAATTTGAAATTGTGGGGTCATTTTGAGATGAAAATAAATGTGGAGGACTAAATTGATATGTAATCAATACGTCAGATATCAATGGGAATTAATGCATGCATTTAATGCAGAATCAATTGTTTATTTTTCAAATTAACCTTCAAGCAATTAAATTACGTATACATGTCTCAAACTCAAATTTAGATGTGCATTAAGAAGATATAATGTAGGTATATAATTAATTATAATGTAAAAATATAATTATAATATATTATTTTTTAAGTTGATAGTATTATAATTATATCTCTATATTATAATTAAATATATTAATGCATAAAAAATTATGAGTAAATCAAAGATAATATTTATAATATAATAAATGGAATAATACACAAACAGAAGGAATTAATATTTACATCTAACTTGCTTTCCACCATATATTCATTTTCTCCCTAATTATACCCACCGGCTAATTTAGTGTCCGTCTTTTTCGGAAACTTCTGAAGTCTTTCCTCAAAGCATGGAGGGAAGTTTATACCGCAACTCATGCACTTCATCCCTCGTCATACCCAAAGGGAAAACGTTGTTGTTGCAGCCTGTGGTTCTTCAGGGTCCTTACAAGCCTTCAACCATTAATATTATGGTAAATCAATTAAATATATTTTCTCATTCATTTGATCAACTCCTCCAAACATGAGATATAATATGACAAAGGACTTAAATTTAGTATATACTGTACTGTTTGGACAAGCAGATTCAAGGAACTATAATTGCTTACTCCAAGAAGCATCAATGCATGGAAATGACTAGGTAGAGGACAAATGAATTTAATTTTCCTTCACAAATGGGTTTGTTATTAATGGAGGAGGCCTTATTGATGTCAAAACTTACTCTCCCAAATTACCTTTCTTTTCAATGAAATTTATAAATTCAAACACTCTATAGCTCACGCGTATCCAGTTTATACCAAATGTTGCACGTAATAATAGTCCTAACACGGATGAGATTTATATCTAAAGATCATCCAACATAGTCAATTGGGGTACTAGCATTGAAACTAGTAATTATTAATTAACTTGGAAACTCCTCCTATTTCTTCCCGTATATCATTATGTTGATATCATACTCTTTTGCGATGATGACAGCATTGCCATTGATGGCCGTACATCCATCATGAACGCTAATGATGTTTCTCGTGGACCTAGTCATAGCACAAAGTGTGTCAAAGATAGTGTGTCTAGTATTTCAAAACAAATCTCACGTTGTTACAAAATATCTGAGGTCTTGAATGTATATATTATAACAGGTAATATTAAATTCGTAAAGAGCTAGCAAATACAAATATAGGCTAACGAGTTCAATTTAAAAATTTCGTCCCCTACATGCAATAAAATTGTGTGAACTAGCTTTTTGCAAAAACTATTTTAATAGTTCATTCAAAAAATAATAATTTATATAATTATTTTTTCTCTTATTACTATGAAGAGTCCAAATTAGCCTATATATTTTTGGATTTTGACCTTTAGACTTTTTTATCAATTGTTGCTAATTTTAACTATTTTAATAGTTTATTAAAAAAAAAATCAAAATTTATATAATTAATTTTTCTTTTACTATGAAGAGTTTAAATTAGCCTATTTGTTTTTTAAACTCAACCTTTAAACTTTTTTTTGATTGTTGCTAATTTTACTGTTGATAATTTATATCATGGACTTTATCATTGTTGACCATTAATTATTTTTTGTTGTGACATTTTCTATCATTATCTTACTATAACAACGCATAGTTTATTCTCCTATAAATAGATCATCTCTCTCGGTTACATGACACACAATCATAAGAGTCTTTTACCTCTCTTCTCTTGCTAACTTATGTTCTTGGGTTCTCACTTAAAAAGATCTATGTAGTCCGAGGAGAAATTCAAGTGTTTGCAAATATTCCTAGTGATAGTGTTGTAATTCTGACCATCTATCTCCCAACAAAGTGATCATAAGTTCAATATTCTCACAGCATTTTCACATTGAAACTTGTTAAAAATTTTGCTTGTTTTCTTCAAATAGAGCAAAAGACAAAACCAATCATGTACTGAGCACAAGGGATGAATTTAAGTCGGGGCATGGGACAGTCGCTCTCTTTAGGTTTTTAAATTTTTTACTTTTATATGAAATTTTATCTTGTATTTTTAATTTGATCCTTTAATTTATAAATTTTTTTTTTAAATTATAAGAACTTGTCTCTTTTAGTTCAAATTTTTTATCTAAAAACTTTTGCTCCACTTAAAATCTAATCCTATATATATAATAAAATTTTTGATACACTCACAATTTTAAATGCACGTACTTAATTATAATGTAAGGATATAATTATAATAATATTATTTTTTATATTAATATTATTATAATTATATCATTATATTATAATTAAATATATTTATATACTTAAAATTATAAATACACTAAATATGTGACCTATATATTGTTGTTGGTGAGTTATAATATGCACGAACATTGTGTTGGATTAGATTCAATAACTGAAGACCCATGCATTCTGGCTAAATGCTCGTGGGACAAGTTCTTCGGTCAATTGCCTTCTAGGAAAATTTGAGCCAAATATGTTAAAAAAATAAAATTTTTCTTTTAAAATTCTGATTTGACACTAAAGGACACCAATATACTTAACTTAATTATTTAATTTTTTTTAATAATAATAACCTTCCTTAATACGCCACAGTGTTGGTTTATATATATATATATATATATATATATAAGAGATATATATAAAATAAATATAATTAATAATTTTTAAAAATATAAAAATTAATAGTACAAGTACATAAACATTTTAAAAGTAGACTAGAATAAAAAACTATAAAGTCTAGAACCTAATTTCGCACTAATTCCCCAGCTAACTTGCGGGCGATTTATCTACTTATCGTTATCTCAACCATCTAATTAAATATATTGATTTAATTCATATTTATTTTACTATTTAATTTCTTATGTTTAAGAATTTCTTTCTATAAATATTAAGTATTTGGGTTTTTTAAGCTTTTATTTGTAATTAAACTATAAAAACAAAATATGTAGAAACCAATGTGTACAAAATATGAATCTTTTGTATTTATTATTTACATCCTTTCCACATATAAAAAAAGAAAATAAAAAAAAGAGTCACATTTATTCATACATAAATATTATCAATTATAATTTTAAATACATTAATGTTCTTTCACAAAGTTGTCAATTCATACTTCGAAATTGCACATGACTCATTAATTAATATAATTCATTAAAATTTATTCAAAATAATTGCACATTAGATGAATTATCATAAATGCAAAAAATTAATTAATGTTTTAATATTTCTAAAACATTATATATATATATATATATATATATATATATAATATTTATATATAAAGGGCGCTTGCCCTTGATGGTGGGAAAAATATTAAAAGCTCCTAACACATTATAAGGCAACTGGTATAATGTATTAGTTTCAATTAAATTATTTAAAAAAAATTATTAATAAAATAATTTAATTAAAACTGATACATCATATTAATTACAACTAAGACTAATAGACTACACTAATTGCCACAAAAATGTATCGTAACTAACTAATATTTTGTCTTGATAAGGTACCCAATTGTAAGCAAATCCTTCATTCATTTTTTTTTTTTGGTAAAAGAAAACATATCATACGAAACCTGTCATCTTTGGAGACAAGTCCCTTTATACCGTTTAAGCATATCAATGTATTAGTTTTGTGAGACCAAGATTTTTAAAATTAAAATTTTAAATTATAATATATAGATGGATAAAAATATGATTTCTAAACTGACCTATTTGTGCATTTTGATCTTAGTTTGCTGTTTTAACTAGCAACTTTTAACTACTGATTGGGTGTAAACACTTGTTCAGAATCGCAATTGTACTCAATTTTGTTAATGAGAAATAATTGCTTAAATACTTCTCGGAATATCCTGTTTATTAGCAAATTAATAATTAGTTATAGTAACCTTGTCATTCTTAGAAGTTTCCAGAGATAATATAAGAGAAGGTAAGAAGCTCGACATTGGATGGCAGTTCCGCACAAATTCCGGGTTGAAACATTGGATGAATTTATTTGTCACTATGAATCGAAGTGACCTCGACAACAAATAATTTATGCATATCACTATCCTCAAAATTCTAATGTCTGCTAATTCAAATTAGCATTATTTTTTTGATAGAAAATTGTGACATTTAAATAAAATGAAGTAGGGATTCCACAGCCATTTCGTGTTATATTGCTTGGACGAGGGCAGAGAGTCACCTGCCCCATTTGCTTCCATTTCCTGCAAAATAAAACAAACAAAAATTCTTTCGAACAGCCAAAGCTATAAACATATTAATTAAATTAAAAAGAAAAATCAAATTGGATCAGGTCACAGTTACAAAGAAAGCGTTCCTAAAATTTGTCCATGCTCATCAACAAACATAAAATATCAAATACATATTAGCTTCTTCGTTTGACAACTTAGTCTCAGCTATCATATTACAGATTCACTTGAATCCCACTAAAATACACGTTTGTGCAGTGGATGTGGACGGCTAAAGAGTGGTAAGCACAATGCGCTATGTCCGGAAAGGGTAGTGATAGTGAGCTCAAACAGAACAATAAATTTCTCTATCCAATATCAAGACCCTTACTAATTTACTTAGCAATTGTGCTTTTCTACTTAGCTAGCATGAAGACGCTTTCACTTCAATCCTACCAAATCAATCCTAAGCACTATTCTCAGGAGAAGGGAACACTACGATGCTCCCAACCTTATCTAAGTTGAGTGCCGCAGGTTGCCTTTGGGTTGAACTCTGCCTAGATTTAGGTGCTAGGCGCAAAGGCAAGGTTAGCACTTGGATGTTAGGGGCACTAGGTAGGACAGCCACACTGAGCATTTTGTTGTGAGAGGATATATTACCTATGTTTAATTTTCAAGGGGTTTGTTCATTATTCCAGATAAGTAAGCCAATAAATACCTGGTAATGGAGTTCTAAATGGGCGTGGCCCTCTTAGCAAGCATAGCTCTCTTGACAGGCCAGCAGACTCTCTTAACTTGTAGATGTCCCTTAATAATTAAAGAATCACAACTTCTTTAATAAATTAAAATGGCAACCTACTTAAATTATCATGCCTCTCTTAATGTTACGGGTTGGTTGTTATGGTTAGTTGTTATAACTGTATTAACAGTTGTTAGTTGTTAGTTAGCCTTAAATAATTGACAAGTAGTTATGGACAGTAGCCTATAAATAGATATGCAGCAATTATAATGTTGTTGATAATGAATAAGAAGTTTAGAGTTCTGGGAATTGAGTTACCTATGGGTATCATTGGTATTAGAACCTCTCGGTCCTCGCAATGGAGGGGATACTGGCAGAAATGCTGGGGTTACTAGCAGAGCACATGAATTTCACCAGACAAGAAAGTTGTATGGTGGCTCAAGAACATAAAATTAGTCAAGAAATGAATTAGTTACCAAGAAAAAGAGAAGAACTCCATAATAGTATTGAAGAGAAGCTTTCGGAGAGAGTTCTTGAACAAAGTCTTTCCTTTGAAAATGACTTTTCCTACACTACAAATCTTGAGAGTACTAATATTGATATCAAGCGCTCTTCAGGTTCTTGTTGCTAGTTCTAAACCAGTGAGCTGGTCAGAAGAACAGAGTAGTAATGCTGGAAACAAGACTAGTACTGATTCAGCAAGTACAGTATCCAAGAAAAGTGCCTCGGGTGAATCTGTCAAGCAATTGACAAAGAAAGAAATGGAAGAAAAGAGGGGAAAAGGGTTATGTTACTGCAAAGTATACTGCAAATTGTAGATGTTGTTCGCCACAAGCATACATGATCTATGTTCAGGGAGATGATAAGGAAAATGATGACATGATTGATTTGGAATCTTTTGATAATAAAGATTCAGTGGAACAGCATACTGGTATTCCTCTCAATGACCATGGATGAACAAGGGCAGTTACACAAGAACCAACAATTGGATAAATCCTACCAGCTACTAGAAGACACTCCTATTTTTTGTTTTTTTTTTGTTTTTTGTTTCCCTAAAACCCAAAGCTATACAAATCCTTGAAGACAATGGCTGCTACATAATCCTTGCAGACAAGGATTTGCTTAATGGGGGGAGTAATTCTTACGGGTTGGTTGTTATGGTTAGTTGTTATAACTATATTAACAGTTGTTAGTTGTTAGTTAGCCTTAAATAATTGACAAGTAGTTATGGACAGTAGCTTATAAATAGACATGCAGCAATTATAATGCTGTTGAGAATGAATAAGAAGTTTAGAGTTCTGGGAATTGAGTTACCTACGGGTATCACTTAATATTTCCTTGGGTAAGAATGGTGGCCTTGATGAATTCATAGTATCATGCCCGAATAAGATAACTCTGTTAATTTTCTGCCCATAACATATTGAACATATGGTTTCGACTGATAGGTATAAAAGAAAAACATCTAATTCACTTTCTTCTCTTATTGTTAAGTTTTGTCCACTGATAGAATTTGTAGAACTTGTCAAAACTGTCCAATGTTAATTTACTGATGCAAGATTGACACTTGTATAGTAATCATTTACAATTCATGAATACATTAATAAGAAAACTAGTAAAACTTTTAAAATTCTATATATGCGTGTATAAATATTTATCTTAAGGTCTTAAAAGATGAAAATAGTGTAATCGGCTGAAAGATTAAGGCACAAATTGAAGATGAGATACTACTAGAAGAGATAAATGAAAATCACACCAATATATATCAATGCATGAAAAATCAAAACAAGGAATGTTAATTTTGTTTCAGACAAATATAGAAAAAAGTGCCAAGAGAATAAATTGCATGGTTTGATAAGGAAACATTAATCAATGATGATGCCATGTTTGGAAAAATAATAATAATATGATGGGCCCGAGCACTATGGGCTTGGGAAGGTGTATCATGGGAGGAGTAAGGGGAAATATCTAGAGCAAGGTGAGCTGGAAAGCTAAGAGTAGTTGTAACCTACTAAAGACGTGTATCTACCAGAAGGAGAGAGGGTATGGGATAGAGCTGAATATAACCAGAGGGATGAAGGTGTGGAGGGCATCTAGGAATTGGAATGGTCTTTGGGAGAGTTGTGGCCTCTTGAATGCTAGAGTACCTTATGTTATTGTTTGTTTCTCTCGTTTGGCTATTGTACTGTGTTGTTTGTGTCTGTATTTCTACATTTTCATCAATAAATTTATCTTTTGGTTAGCGGGTTCCATTAAATTGGTACCAGAACAGTGACAATCCAGTGGAGGCCGAAAGGAATGGGAATTTTCAGTTAACAATTTGAAAGAACAATTGCTAAGTGGAAGATGGAAAAATACAGAAGGGATATGGAAGAAACGATAAAGATTATAGGAGAGATAAAAGAGATTATGGGAGACATGATGAAAACCTTGAAGAAGATGATGAGTGAGGAAAAAAGTGAAGCGAAATCTGTCTGACACCAACGATCAGAGCTTCTACTCTGTTCCGTTTATGGATCAGTAGAATCAATTAAAAGGGAGGCGAATGAAATTGGAAAGGATGAGACAAAGGACAGAATACCTGACCAACAAGTTTCATATGCTTTGCTTACCCTTCAGTGTAACCCAAACGAAAAGACGGACTCAGGACAAGTTTCAATTCATGAGATGAAAACAGATATTCCAAATTCTTGTTCTCTAGCTTCTGGTGGGGTAAATCGAGAAGATGGGGAGAAAATGTATCCAACTTCAAAGCCAACAGGTAACTATTTTCTTCCCGATATAGACAAAGATAGCAAGAGGAAGTGGGATCGTTGTTCTCGTGGAAACACAATGTGCAGTTGGGGCAAGACTCCATGATATCAGGTTTCAATGGCCAAGGAAATCTAGGAAGATGGCACATAAATGCTGATTTCTGGATCAGCTCAGGGAAATTGAAAGAGGACGAAGACCAAAGCTGCTTTTGAAGGGAGGTTTTATTAGGCCCATTAACCTCAACCCAGAAAATTGAGACCCAACTGTTAAGGGTTAATACAGCCCTTGACTTGACCCAACGCACTATGGTTCGATCAAACCAAAACCCAAATCTGACAAAGAGAGCAGAAACGACAGCCCCAATCAGCATTCCTTCATCGTCACTGAAGAGGCATGGCACTATTTGAAGGGACCCAGTGGCAGAGGTTGAGAAACTTAATGAACATGTGTGACGTGTCCTTGATTCAAAGGCAACTAATAGGAACGAACAGGAGGTTATGCTGTCTTTAACCGAGTCATATGAAGAAGAAACACTTGAGATGAAGAGAGCCATCATGCCACTCTTACATGTTGTAGAAGTCACGAACAAAGGGACACAAGGATCATGCTATCATGAGCACTGAAATCTGATACAAATTGTAACAATGGATATTATCAGTCTCGATGTTTGCTGATGCCTAGAGAGGAACCAGTGTATGATTTTGGTATTGTTGAGATGTTTCGGGTAGCCCATAGGATGAAGAACCAACAGCTTCAACTTTCTTTAATAGCAGAAACAAAAAATTTAGAAGACAATGTGGGAGATGAAGGGAGAAACGCACCAAAGAAGGAGAATACAGAGGGTCTCTGTGTTCCAAGAACGCTTGAAGAGAACATTCTGCTTCATGCACATGAACTACTCTTCATTACTGAAAGAGAGCTTGATCTTCGTTACCTAAAATTTCACAAACTGTAGAAACCTTATGTATTTTCTCTATCCTATACGCAGGATATTCTTTATCAGACATCTCTGCATTTAGTACAATTTATATGGGCAGAAAGTGGGGACTACACTGCAAAGGGATGGATGGATGTGCACAGTGGGAATTCATGGTCTATGTTGGAAGCTGCCAATAAGGAATTCAGAACCCAAAATGTGAGGCTTGGTACCCCAACGTTTTACTCCTTTCAGTCTTAAAATTTTAATCTTCAGGAACAATCTGATGGAGTGGAGATGGTGAGAATTGCAGCTAAGGGACAAGTCATAATATTGATCAAGTGGACGGGATTATTTGAAATCAAAAAGTTAGGGAAGAAGGGTGTAGTCATTCAATAGTACCTCAAGGATAAGGTGCAACTGGTTGGGGTGGGTAATGATAAGCCTGTGACCTCTAACAGAAGAAAGAGAGTAGACAAGAGACTAATTGAATTTCTAACTAAAGAATAGTTGTTGAGGTTGTATGGAGCTCTTTGTGTGTCTGTCAAGATATTCTTGATGTGGAACTATAAAATATTCATAAGTAGTGGAGAATAAGTGTAAGTTGTACATTCGTTGCGTGAGTATAGTAGTTTGGTTTTTCACATGAAGGCTTTTATTTTACATTCCAATGCAAACCTGGGAGTTCATGGACAGATGGAAGAGACAACAGTTGATGATGTGGTGCTAAAGCTCTATGATGGCAATGAAGATTGCTTTCTTGAATTATTTCGTCCTTCAGACAATTAGAGTGTGAATTTATCCTTGTCATTCATACTTCAGATCTGCCATGTTGAGGACACCACTGTTGAAGATATGGAAAAAGGGATTGGTGTCACTCATACTTATGGTAGAGGACATGTTAAGAATGGCATTAGCAGCAGTGTTGGGCATGGTGGTAAATATGGAACTGCTTACTTTGACGATGATGGTTTTGTTGATCCTAAGGGCATTATATTTCTGTTTTTCCATAGCCTGACCACTAGTAAGCTAGGTTGCACGAATACGTTGGGAAACAAGTCGTATCCATATCAAACGCGCATCCAATACGGATACGCGTATGGTACGCTTGCATGCATATCAAGAGCTTTTTTTTTGTGGGATATGTCTGTGGCTCCAAAATGTAAGGAAATGAGCTAAAATACCTTTTTGAAAGAAGAAAACAATTAATCAGATCAAACTAACCTAATTTCTGAATCCCTGTTCATCGCCGCTCATTTCTGCAGCTGTATCTGCCTTCGTTTCATTCTGTTGCACCTGGAACTCCCTTCATGCATTTCTGTTTGCTGGTTTCTCTCTGTTTTGTTCTGCACTTTTTGCTTGTGGTAGTATATGGGTTTATGCTGCATTGGAGATGCTGCCTTAAAAATTTTTCTAAGTGTTTGAGTATTTTTTTTTTTTTTTATGTTGTTTCAGGTTCTTTTTTCAAAAACAAAGAAACATTTTTTAATTTTTTTAATATCATAAATTCTTCTGTTTGTAAATTTTTTTCCTGTAATTTTTGTTTATTCTTCAATAAAGTAGTTATTTATAAGTTTTGATCTAATAAATATTTAGGTACTGTTTTTAACAGTTAATTTACTTTTTAAAGTGTCAATATATATATATATATATATAAAAGCTATACCTATATCCTGATATTTTTAAAATTAATGTATTCTGCATATCGTATTGTGTCATATCCAATATGCATACCTGTATCTATGCATCGCAACTAGTAAGTCAATTGTTTTTGTTAGTAAAGTGGAATTTGGCAGCTTTAATGGAGAGAGTGATGGAGGCCATGGAAAAGTTCATTGTTATTGTTCTGACATTTCCACCAAAGATATTTATATGCCCATGGCTAGAATGAAAGGGAGCCAAAAAAAGAAAAATTGGAAAAGAAGAGATGGGACAAATAGGCACATGTTTTGGCTCTTTGGACACGATCATACTAGAAAGATACTACCAACACTCATTTCCAATTCTCACCTTGAGGGCAAGGTGAAGCTTCAAAGGCCGGGTAATGATGGGCCTGAGCACTATGGGCTTAGGCATAGGAAAGTGTATCATGGGAGGAGTGGGGAGAAGTATCTAGGTGAGCTGGAAAGCTGAGAGGAGCAGTTGTAATCCACTAAACACGTGTATCTAGTAGGAGAGAGGGTATGGGATAGAGCAGAATATAACCAGAGGGATGAAGGTGTGGAGGGCATATGGGAATTGGAATGGTCTTGGGGAGAGTTATGGCCTCTCAAATGACAGAGTACCCTATGTTATTGTCTGTTTCTCTTGTTTGGTAATTGTATTGTGTTGTTTGTGTTCGTATTTCTACATTTTCATCAATAAATTTATCTTTCGGTTAGCGGGTTCCATCATAATAATTCAAGACACCAGAGCTGTATCACCAATTGATGACAAAATCCTTACAAAAAAAAAAATATTAATGACGCTCCTTCCACCAAACTATATAAATACATGTCCTTCCTCCACTTTAGCACACTTCATCACATACAAGCACAATTCTAGCCCGCTTGCTACACTTAGTATTTTAGCAGTATAGTAGAAGTGTTGTTTATCCAATTCTAAAAGAATATGCAAGGCCTGTTTGCTATCCTTTCTATATGCTTTGGTGCTTCACCTTGCATATGTGCTACAATGACAGCTCAAGCTAATCCTAGTTTCAATGTACTTAAATATGGTGCTACAGGAAACAGCCAAACTCATAATTCACAAGTGTGTCTGCAAATACCAATTTCATCAACATTTTTTATCCAATCAGCGTTTAATATGTACCTGTTTTTATTGTACTTTTTCATGTTACCCAACATGTGTTCTCAAATCTACAAATTTTGTCTCATTTTATAGCCCACTGGCAATTAAAATCCTTCATGTAAAGGCTTTTCTCAAAGCAAGGAGGGATGCTTGTAATGCAACTCAGGGCACTCCAACCCTTGTCATACCCAGGGGGAAACTCATCATGTTACAGCCTCTGGTTTTCCAGGGTCTCGGCAAACCTTCAACCATTAATGTTATCGTAAATCAATTAAATAGATCTCCTTTATTTGGTCAACTTCTCTGAATTGTATATATTTTGCATCAATCTGGATCATTAATTTGTGATCTGACAAAAATTACTTACTTTTTTTACCCTTCACCTAAAATAATAACTCTCACCTTATATGCAGGTGCGCATGTGCGCACACTCAAAAATGCCACCTAAAAGGACATTAAATCTAGTTTTTGACCTCACTAGAGTATATTAATTCTAAATCTGTTAAAGAGAGGAAGTGGTAAAGAGTCAAGACTGCAGTTGTACGACTAGTGGAAATGGCAATAAGCATCCACATAATGCCCCTGAGATAATTTTATTCTAAAGGTAATCTATATTGATAACATCTCAAATGGATATAAAACTAGCACTCAAAAGTTACAGGAAAATATATCCACATGCAAACAAAATAACCAACTCATAGAAATGCTAGTGAAAGGTCTAATTTGTATAGGTCACATAGGTCTAATGCCAACCTATTACGAGCTAATTTAAATCATTTGAAAATCTGTCAGAATAAAATGTGCAATTATATTTGCAAGAACTTACTATTAAAAGGAATGCTCCATGTTCATGTCGATTCTCACATTGGCATCCTATGCTGTTGAACATAGGAGACACAGAAGACACGTGTCAATTATGAAGGCATCAGATAATCAGATTAGCTGCAAGATTCAAACAAACTTCCGAAGTTAATCTTGAAATGCATTATGCTTCTTGTATTAAAAATTCTCGGAATGTACTGTCTCCTTGATTAGTGGATAAGTAGTTCATAAGCATTTCTGTGGTGGCAGCATCTACATAGAAACCTTTCTCTTTCATTATTTGAAGGTATTTTATTGTCTTAGAAGTCTCCTTTTTCAGAAGCAGTCGTTGGACAAATACAGTATAAGCACACCTATCAGGCAGGCAGCCATTCTCATCCATATTTGTCAATAAGCTTTCGGCCTCATCCAGCAGTCCTTCTTTACAGAGACCTTTAATCATTATGGTATAAGTATACACATTCCTTTGCAACACTTTAGCAGGAAAACTAGAAAAGAGTTCCCATGCAGCATTGAGTTTTCCAGCACTGCACAATCCGTCAAGCATAATACAGTAAATCACAATATTAAGATCCAAATTACTCTTCTCCAATGCATCAAACAATGATATTGGCTCAGAATGAAGTTGGCATTTGAAAAGTCCATCCATTATCATGGCACAGGTCTGGAGATCAGGAATTTGGCCATATTTGTGCATAACAAAAATAGTTCTTCAGCAGCAAGTGGCCTACCCACAAGGCAAAGCCCGCCCATAAGAGTAGTCCAAGTGACAAAGTTTGGAATAAATCCTTTACTAATCATTTCATCCAAGAGATACATAGCCTTATCAATGTTTTCTTACTTTACTTCATCCACAGATCAATGAATTATAAGTTACAATGTCTGGTAAGCAGCCCCTGTCAACCATCAAATTAAATACTTTTGTGGCCTCAATTCATTTGAATTTGCAAACCATATCCATTAATCAATGTATTATAAGTGACAACACCAGGCTCCTCTCCCATCCGAATCATGAAACCCATATGCTTTTAGCACCCATAATCATTCCCTCTTTGCAAAAGGCATCTGCTAAAATATCATAAATTTGTAAATTTGGCATAATTCCCCTTTCCATCATCTCATTCAGTAGGGCACTAGCTTCATTCCATCTACCAAACTTACAAAGACTATCGATTAAGCAAGTGTAAGTGACAACATCAGGCTGAATCCCTTTGCTAGTCTTTTCTGAACGCAAATGCAAAGCCTCAGACACCAATCCATCCTTGCACAAACTATTGAGAACTGTGTTATAAACTACAACATTTAGTTTCCCAATTCTTTCCTCCATCTTCCTTAGACACTTAACAGCAGCAGATGTGTCATCAATCTTGCACAATCCGTTTATTACCACTCCAAATGTGCGAATGTGAAATTGATACCCCACCTTTTCCGTATGTTCAAACAATCGTATTGCCTGAACCACGTTGCCTTGTACACAAAGTCCATTAATTAGAGTATTAAAAGTCACTACAGCGGGCTTCAAACCAACTTTGAACATAGTCCCCAAAGCTGAGAAACCATAATCTGTCTGCTTTAAATGGCGAAGGCAATTTATCACAATAGTAAGATTATGCACATCAGCTTTTATACCTAATGAATACATGTCTTTAATAAATGAAATCGCAGTTGTATAATGCTTCATCTTCACAATCATCCCCAACAATAACGTGAAGTCAAACACAGATGGCAAAGGCTTCAACCTAACCATCGTATGAAAAAATTTGATGGCATCATCAACGGACCTGCATTGACTTCTCATAATATTTAAGAACTGAGACTCGATTTCTGTAGCATTAACTGCGGTACAATAAGTTAGAGAACAAGAAGAGATGACAACACATGGAAATTAGAAGGAATGGCGGGATAGGGGAGCAAGAGGAGCTCTGGAACGAGCAGTAATACGAATCTCATGAAGACGAAGAGGAAACCAGGGAAAGGAAGCTATTCTTCGTAGCACGGGATTCGACATCAGCACTGTGCCTTACAATGCGATCAGGTTAGAACTTGAAACTAAAGACGAGAAGCAAAAGAGGGTAGAAGTTGCTTCGAAAGCAAATCGAAAAACATTCCAAGGGTAAAAATTGAAAATCAAATTGTTAGGTGATAATCGTCGAACTCGAACCGTACCTTGAACACGTCTCTGCTCTGCTTCTAGGGCTTTTATCAGTGTTGGTCGTTGATTTCTTGACACCCATAGGCGTGATAAAGAAGACGACATACACCTTGACCTTCGAATAAAAGGAGGTGACTTGGTCCCGAAAGTGGCTTCAGAATTGAGCTCCAAATTCTTCAAAAATACTAAATAGTGAAACGAGCGGCTAATGGAACTTGAAAATCCTGATACCTAAGACGAAGAATAGATGTTTGTGCACATATTTTAATTTGGTTAAAATAATGTTAGCAAAAATATTTTTTTGATTCCTTAATTTTATGTAATTTCAATTTGGTCTTTTAATTTCCCAATTTCTAATCTTGTTTTAGGTAAGTTTTGAATCATTCTATCTTAATTTTATTTAGTTCTAGTTCTAGTTTTAATATCATTTCATCTTAGTTTGTTATTTTTTATATCTAATTTTAAACTAATAATTTTTCAAGATAGATATAAAGATCATGTTAGTATGGAATATGATTTTGGAATGGCTTAAAAAGTGATGCAAACAAAAGATAAGATATTCATGTCAAAACAATAATTGTTTGGGCAATAAAATATGATGTCTAGGTAGTCAAATATACCAAATTCTTCGTCATTGACAAAAAGGTTGTCGTTAGGGCAACAATGTTAGATACCAAAATGTATAGTTTTGGTAAAATATATGGTTTAACTATTTCTAAATCTAATTTTGGCCTATAAAATATTTAGAATAGAGGATTTGCATAGATAATAACTAAATGAGCCTTTATGACCTTTTGAGAGCAAAAATTGAAAGATTCACAAAGGGATTGAAGAGAGCACCAATGCTTAAAGATTATTGCTATTGAGTTTTTTTCTCTTCATTTTCTCTTTTGCTTTTTATGATGATATTTAGTTCTTCTATTAATTTTGATATGCTCTTTGATATTATGATAAGCTAAACTCTTTTTCTATAATTACAATGGATTATATTGTTAGTTAATCAAAATTTTTATTCCTATACCATTCTTTTTTATTGAGAATTGATTATTTATTCATTCTTATTCTTGAATATTAATGTCCTAACTAACTATTAATTTGACAAAATCTAAAAGAGTAGGAAAAGGATTTTAGATTTTAGGTCTACAATGTATAACCTTTGTTTGAATTAATTCACTGTGATTGGTCTATTTGATTCGTGATTAGGATAGGAATATATCTAATACCTTATGTAGTTAAATTTGGGTCAAACTTAATCAATTTAATTTACTTTCATAGGCATAGGAATATAGTTCCTTAAGCAGATTAAATTAGTTCTTTAGTTGCTTGGAAAATATGTAACACTTGTCAAATTTGATGCAAAATTTTTGTTCTTAGTAAAAGTAAAATTATAAATATTTATGGTGTATGTTATTAATCAGATATGAGCTCATGGTGTCCTAAAGTCTTATGTCCTGGGTTCGAGACCAACTTCCTCTTCCCTCAGAAATTTTTTGGTGCTAACACATGTCCTCCAAGGTGAATTAACCAAAATGCCCCTCATCTTTCTTCTTCTTCCTGTCATTTTCCTCTTCAGCAAACCTCCTCATCTCTTCCTCTCTGTTTCTTCTTCCTCCACCACGGTCAGCCACGTTCTAGCTTTTGGCCAGTAACCTCTCTCACCGGCAACGAGTTTTTGACTTCCACATCTTGCAGTTTCTGGTGACAGCCTTTGTTTTCCGTTGGTTACTGCTGATAACCAAGAAAGAGAATTTTTAGCGGATTTTTTTGGTGAGTTTTGCTCAAGTTTTTATGAAAAAGTTGATGGTAGATGCACTTTCAATTTTTTCCCATTGAATTTTAGCCTTGGAAGCATGTTTTTAAATAAGTTTTGAGATTTGTTCTTCTAGGGAAAATTTTCCAAATTTTTGGGGTTTTATAGAGAATTGTAGAATTTTGGAATTTAATGGGTTTAAGTTGGTATTGTAGCAACACTTTTAATGTTTATGAAATGAAATCCCATTTTTCTTCTTGGTTAAGCTTAATTGAAAGTGATAGTATGGCAATTTGGGATGAAAGTGAAAATTTAGTAAGTTTATATGGGAGTGAATTTAAATTGATGAAAAACCTAAGTAAGTTATGTGGTGAAATCAAGGAATATGAGCTAAGCCTTGTTTTTTAGTGTTAATAAGGAAGTTGGACATGAATTTGGTAACGGAAATGTGATGAATTAAAAAAAGAAAAATTCTTCTTAATTGGGATTATGTGTTGAGTTAATGTTATGGGATAGAATTAAAATTGTAGATATTTGGTTGCTTTTGGTAAATCTTTTCCATGTATGAACTTGTTAAGAGACATGATAATGAGCCTAAATTAATGTGTATTAGTGATGAGAATTGAGGAAATTATACTTTTGTAATATAGGGATTGTTGGGTGAAATATCTTAGAACCAAGAGAAAGGAGCCTACTTCATCCATTAGATAAGCGGTAGCTCTTCCAACCGTATAATTACTGTTGTATTGTTATATGGTAGCATAGTTTACTAGACTTGTTAGTCGTTCAAATAAATTATGACTTATGACTTATATGTGATGCCTATGCAAAAACTATAAAAAGAGGATTATATGAAAAGTGGTATTAGATGTGTTAACTAGCGTGAACTTGTACCTAGCGACCGTCTGATTTAAATTACCTAAGAGCTATGTTCCCTTGACCAATGATAAAAGTACCCAATGGCTAAGTTCTCTTGATCGATGATAAAAATATCCAATGGCTAAGTACCCTTGACTAATGATAAAGATTTTTCCGAGGGCTATGGATCATCGACCGATAAATATGATTTCCAAGGGTTATGTACCCTTGATCGATTTAATTTTCATGGAATGAATCCATGACCGTTATTATCATATTGCATGTTTATGGCTTAATATGATAAGGTTTTAAATGATAATTTAAAGAAAATTGACCAGTTTAAAAGGTATTATAATGATTTATTATTGAAATGTTTCTCGTTTATATATTACTTAATTTCAAGAAATCACCCAGAGTAGTTTGCTGACCAGGAGGGCTAGAAAAGCCTTATTGGTATTGTTGAGGATCTGATTCACTACTTTGTTAGGGTTTTGTTTTTTCGTTTTTTGTAATAATGTAATTTGTTAATGATGTAAATAACTGTAAATGGGCATGGATGACCACATGTAAATTCCCCATTCCCTTATTGTGATATAGTTATGTTTGAATTGATTTGAGAGCTGAGCTCTCTTTTTTGGATATTGTGGTTTTTGGCAGACATTTGTAATAATTTTAGGAAGTCTCAGTTGTAGAGAAGACTCTGCCAAAATTTCTACAAAATATATAAATGTGAATTTGCTTGATAATGAATTTTCATAAATTTTCATTATGTATGATTTACAATTCGATTAAAAAAAACATCGTGTTAGGCTTATAGAAATAGGTTATTCTCGTCTGTACTGGTTGCACTCCGGAAGTTGGGGTGTGACAAGATAATTAAAGAAAATTTAATTCCTTAGCTTAATAGTCATGCTCAATTGGAATAGACAGGAAGGGAATAATTCAACTAACTTGGAATTAGATGAAATTGTAATCCTAGGCTCATCATATTAATAACTTTATTCATTTTAACTACTTCGTGGTAAAATTTCAAGTTATTTTAAATTTCTTGAATTTCATTATCATTATTTTGGATAAAATATAAAATAATAGTTAGTGATTAGCATTATAATTAATATTCATTTTTTGTGATAATGGTCTTATACTTTACTATTTGTATTGATACGTATACTTACTAGTATAATATTTGAGCAACAGGTCTAACATTTATCCCTTTTGTGCAAATGGTTCTAATTTGGCCTCTTAATTTTACAAGTTTTACTTTTTTCACGTAAATTCATTCAGTTCATTAATATTAACTTAGTTAATGTCACTTTTGTCCCTTTTATGAAATTGGTTTTAATTTAGCCTATTAATTTTATCTTAAATTTTACTTTTATCACTTAAATTCATTTGGTTCATTAACTTTACATTAGATAATCTCACTTTTATTCCAATTTGAACCTTAATTCCAAGAAATTACTCAGATGTTTCTTTTCATTTAACATCATTGTATTAAAATACTTCAAATATTTAAGCTTTGTAAAATTAAGAGTTAAGACTGGTAGAAAATAAATTCCGCTATCAAGTATCAATAAAATTATTTTGAGAAAGAATAAGATAAATAATTGAATCTCCAAATGGAAATTACTACATTTTATAGGGTTTATTCATTTTAATAGATGAATAAAAAATATTCAAGTAGATTTTGAAAATTAAGAGACGAAAATAAAATTTAAGATTAAGTTAAGGGACCAAATTGGAACCAAATAAAATTGAGAGACGAAAGTGAAACCTAAGGTAAAGTTAAAGGACCAAATGAGAACCAAATGAAGTTAAGGGATAAAAGTAAAACATAAAATAAAGTGAAAGAATTAAATAGGAATTTAATAAAGTTTAGGGATGAAGAAAAACTTGTGGTAAAATTAAGAGATTGACAAATGTATTTTTGCCAATTTTGTTTTGATCCTTAAACTATATTTATAGTTTCATATTGGTCTATTAAATTTGAGATATTTTAAAATGATCCCTTAAATTTTAAATTCATCTCACGTTTGTCTCTTTGACACTTTGTATGGGAGAAATTGGAGCTTTAAAGTTGAAGAGATCATTTTGAAATGCACGAGGGACTAATTGAAACAATAACTAAAATTAAGGAGCCATAATATATTTTAATTTTTTTGTTATTACCTGATATTTGAATAATTTTTCCTTTTTTTGTTTTTGTTTTCACTTTCCTTTTTTCCTTTTCTCTTTCATGTTCTTTATTCTTCATATCTGTCAATTTTTTTAAAAAATAAAGATATATAACAATAAATTTTCATCCAATAGTCCAAAATCTATTGTTGCAAAATA
This sequence comes from Delonix regia, assembly GCA_037074485.1. NCBI lineage: Eukaryota > Viridiplantae > Streptophyta > Magnoliopsida > Fabales > Fabaceae > Delonix > Delonix regia. Next base: position 29,607,058 of record CM073451.1, read on the forward strand.
TATAAATTTTATAGAAAAAATATATGGAGATCTATTAATGAAGAAAAATTGAGGGATCCCAATTCATTTTTACTCTTTCTTGCCTTTTTTTTTTCCCCATTTATGTAATTTCTTTATCACTGCCATTATTTGTTAAATAAAAAAAACTTAATAAAAGAATCATCTCATTTTTTCTACGTTTTTTAACTCTACTAGATTATATAGCATTAAAAAAAACAAATCAAAATACCATAAGCATTGACAAAAAGAGAAAAATATTTGGTCCCTTACATTTTGATTTTATCTCAATTTGGTCCTCCATATTTGTCTTGTCTTAAATGGTCCTTTATATTTTTTAAGCATTAATTCCTTCATCAATTTACAAAGGCTATGTTGGAGGGTTATATACTGGCAGAGGAACTAATTTTTTAAAAGTTGAAAATGTGGAGGATTATTTTGAAACAAAGAAAATGTGAAGGATCAAAATGAGATAAATTAAAATATAAGGGATCAAAATAATATTTTTCTCTTTCTCTGAATTTTATGATATTTTTCACAGCATCATAATTTAAGTAATATTCTTAATATTTAAAAATTTAAAATTATAACAAAGCATTTTCATTATGTAAAAAGAATTTAAGAAAGAGAAAGAGAAGAGACAAGGGAGATAAAATGAGTTAGAAATGAAGGAAAAGAAAAAGAAAAGAAATTAAAATATTATTCTAGCCCTATAATTTTATTTATTATTTTAAATTAATTCTTTAAATTTGAAGTATTTCAAATTAGTACCTTAACCTTGAAAGGTTTCAAAGCGGTGCCTATTTAAATTCATCTCAAATTCCTTCTATATATAGTGCTTAAGGAACAAGTTTGTAAGAAATTTGAAATTTAAGAGACTGTGTTGAAAGATTTCAAAATTCAAGGACTACTTTAAAACAATAGATAAAGTTGAAGGTTTACAATAATATTTCAACCTTTTAATTTTTAAAATTTATTATTTTATTTTAAAATAATATTTATATAAATTTCTTTACAAATAATTAATTAAGACATGACGTCATGAATTATATGATGTTTGTAAAATGAAAGCCGACTATATGTTCGAAAATTTTTTGGAATGATCCGACATGAAAACATTCTAAAATATAAACGGTAATATTAAAATACTCCTTTGCAATAAAGTATTCATAAAGACAAAGCATTGCTTTTGACATAAATAAAAAAAAGAGAAGAGTATTATGAATATTAAATTAGACTTACCATAAACTTCTTTTTTGTGGGGAATAGGGGTCAATGCTCAAGGCGGAAAAAAAAAAAACAAAAAACAAAAAACAAAAAACGAAAAAAAGAAAAATTGAAGTAAACTAGTTATTATTTGAAATTTAATTTTAGGACAAAGTTAAATGACAAATTAATGAAGATTTTAAAAGACTCCCCTGTACTATAAAAGCTCCTTTTTTTTTTTTTTTTTCAAATTAGGGGGTAAAAAATATAATAAAATACAGTTTTTAAAATTAAATGGTAAGTGTACCCTAGAAAAAAGTACAACTAGCTTTATGGTGTTTTATAAAGCTAATCTTAAAAAATATATATTATTTTATTTTATTAATTTTAAGTGTAATTTTTAATTTCTCAATTATTCAATTGCAAATACTAATGATCTAAAATTTTGTTGGCATCTTCCGCATTTTCAATTATTAATGATAACCGTCGCTCGTGGTTGCTTTGCTCATCGATTTTATTTTTTCATAGTTACTTGAGAATGAAATGGGATGCCCAAAAAAGCAATTAAACTAAAAGCGTTCCTTTTCCTTCCTTCGTCTATCTTCTATGATAAATTTCTCAACAGCAATGACTAAACGCGTATTCACAATGATAATTCAAAAGGCATATAACCTTACACATTTGTTAATTGCTAAGTGATTCATTACTTCAACCATATGGACAGAAAAATTATAGTATAAAATGCATTTAAAATTAGAGAGAAGTGGAGAAAAATGAAATAGAAAGTTGACAGAAGAAAATGAGTCTTGTATACATTTTCACGTCATTGTATCATTCTCTATCTAATTTTAAGGGTACTTTACAAATATTATACTTTAAAAGATTCAATTCCGAATCATAACTCTTATGCTAAATATAAATTGATATTTTTAAAATATATTTTACTGTAAAATAATATATGGCGTCATGAAATATATGATGTTTTAAAAATACCGCTGACTATTTGTTCCAGAAATTTTTGAAAAGATCCAGCATGAAAATATTTTAAAATATAAACGTTCTCTGTAGAACTAATGTTAAATTGCTCCTTCATATATATATATATATATATATATATATATATATATATATATATATATATATATATATAAAGACAAACCATAGTTTTAGACATATAAAAAGTGAATAACAATATGAGCATCAAATTAGGCTTAACATAAACTTCTTTTTTGTGAGGGATAGGGGGCGATGCCCAAAGCAAGAAGAAAAACAACACAAACGTATTATTTGAAAATTAATTTTTGGATAAAACTGAATGGCAGATGAAGATTTCCATGGCTCTCCTTTACTATATAGCTCATTCTTTTGAACTTTTAAATTAGTAGATTAAGAATGAAATAAAAAAACTGTTTTATAGTTAAATTGTAAGTGTACCTAAGGAAAAAAAAAACACGTTTTCTGATAGTGGCATTTTACTAAACTGCCGAATTATGTGCTGGTTTACATTCATTGTTCGGTGGTTTTCAAACCGCCACGATATGTTTTTGCCTTATTTCATTTTCCTGCTTCCCCTTTCTCTTCTAGCGCCAAATATCCCTCCCACCCCTCTCTCTCACATCCATTTATCTCTCTAAATAACATAGAACTAGCTTCATTTTTGCTTTGCTTGACTAGTATGTTACACCTTTAACTAAGGAAATGTAACTACTACTAAAGAAGTAAGTCCCGCCTCTATGAACCGAAATAACTCAAACAACCTAATCAATTTGACAATAAACCTAATGAGTGGTAATTACCAAATTAAGTCAATCCACCACTAGATAGAACATATATAACTCAAGCATAAGCATGATATCTGCTAATTGATTTTTGTATGTAAACTGCAATAAAGTTTACATTGAATATAGACTTTTTAGAATTTTCACAACAAAAAACATGTAAATAAGTGGAAAAAGAGTTTTGCTCTCACAAAAGAATTTAAATAGACAACTCGTATACACAACACAGATCCTAAATCCTTACTTGTGATAATAGGAGCTTCTAAAGTATAAGATAATATAATAAATAACAATAAAATCAACATTTCTTTAGTGGATAATGCAAGGCTCACCAGGGGCATTTAACTTGACTCTAAACAATAGAGGTGTTTATAGTCAACATTACTATCTAAAAAATATAGAGATAAGAAGAGTGAGTGAACACTCAGTGAGCAAATATTACTAACTATACTAGAAAAGAAACAAATGAAAGTAGTAGAATTTTTTATAAATCAATTATTTGTTTTTTGAAATTTGCACATAAACAAATAGTTATTAACAAGATAAAAATAATGTGAATTTATCAATATTTACATAAAACCCAGTTAAAAATGCAAAACACAATTTAGAAAAAAGAACCAGATTTTATATTGCAATATAAATTAAGCACATGCTAAATGGTAAAGTAGTGAACATTCAACTAAACCAACAAAATGTCAAAAAATTAGAGCTAGCTCAAGGCTAGTGCTATTCAAGCTAAACAGATATTAGACACATGCATCATGCTCGATCAGAATATCAACCTTATGCTTTAGATAGAATATCATAATTTTAGCATTACGCACATGCTAGTAACTTTCTTACACGAGCTAGTAACTCCCTTACAAGTTGGGGTTTAGAATCATGGTGCATTATAGATTATGTCTACTGTGATTAACTGCAAGGTTCTAAATTAAATGAATTTCCAAAAATTCTTTTATAGAAATAAATACATAATCAAACATTTTAGAAAAATCTAAAACTAGATAAATTCATAAATTTATTGTCAAAGAAATTTATAGTATCACAGAAATTAAAAAAAAATAAATCAAAGGAAATTAAAAAATTTAAAATAGAAAATTTAGAAATATAGAACCAGAGTCTTCAAAAGCAGAGAATCAAATTTCTTCACAAATACAAAATTAAACTACTTCATAAATCCAAAGTTTTCGAGATGCCCAAAGTCAAAATAGTTTAGAGAATCCAATATTAGGTTTAGTCAGAAAACAAAATCAAATTAATTCAAAATTTCATAATTAATGTAAATCAGAATCCAAAATATACAAAAATGTAAATCATAATTACAAAGTTGAACCACATACCAAAAGAAGTTGTATAACACATTACTTTGAAGTTGTCAAAGCATTCAAAGCAATTCTTAATGAGAAAACAATTAATTTAAGTAAGTTTGTTCCCTAGAATTGCTGAACAAACATAGCACACAAATTCACAAGGAAATGTATTGAAATATAGAAAACAAGCATAATTATCAATATTTACTCACTTTGAGACAACACATAAGAGAGTGTAGCAATTCACTTCATCATGATTAGTCCTAAGGACAACTCAAAACAAAAACTCTCATTGGCTTTAATCCTTTCTAAAGATGCTTAATGAAGCAAGAAGAGTCTAAAAACTTTGAATTTCTTCACCATAGTATGTGAAGCCCCAATTCAATTTGATGTTTGATGAGATAACATCAAATTGAGCTTGAAATCCATACTTAAGCAATGGAAGTCCTAACTCAATTGAAGAAATCGCACATGCAATCGAGCTTAAGAAGTTCGTTTGAATAGTAACAGTGCCAAAACTTGCTTAATCGAACTAAATCGCACTTGGGTTTGGCTTATTGGAATCTCACATTTTTTGGCCAAAATGAGGCCAGAGGAGGACAATCTCAATTGGCGAAGGAGTAGGGACGATGGACAACCTCTGGCGACCACAACAGGTGTGGCAGAAGTCGGACGAAAACTAGGCCAAACGAAATGCACAATAAACACGTCCAGGAAGAGAAGAAAACGTGGGAAAGAGAGAAGAAAATAAGTGATGGGGAAGATATAATACTAAGGGCATTTAGGTAATTTCTCTAGGAGATGTTGTGCACTATCCGAACAAGAAAATTTTGAAATTACCTTATTTGCACACTCTAGGGGTTCAAACACAAGTGTTGGGGATGCATTACGAAAAAGATTACATTTTGTGGTAGTTTTTTTTTTTTGTATTTTCCAGTGATTTTAACTCCCGGGAAATGCACCTTCTGGCGGTTTAAAAAACACAAAAGATACATGCGTCGCTAAATGTTTTTTGGTGGATTTTACTCAAACAGCTGATATAGCCAACGGAAAAACGTCATATTATGGGGGTTTTAAAACCGCTAGAAAGTGTCATGTTGTGGGGGTTTCAAAACTGCTGGAAAATGTTTAAAACAGCCAGAAATGTCATATTTGGAGGGGGGGGGGGGGGGTTAAGCTGCCAGAAAACGTTATATAGTGGGGTTTTGCTATATTTTTTTAGGCTTTTTCCTTTATCGTTAAACTTTTGGAAAATTTTTTTTTTCAACTTGTCTATATTTATTTATTGTAGAGAAAAACATAAATGCACATAATAGACTAAATTAAGCACCATGTATATAAATTAAAGTATATCAATTCATACATAATGTATATACTAATAATAGGGTATTACGGTCCATACATAATATATTTAAAACCTATCGGATATAATTCAAATCTTAAGCCCCAAACCCTACTTGTATTAGGAATCAATATCTTCTTGGCCGTGAAATCCCTACCTGAATTGCTTCAAAAATAAAAAGCAATAATATCATTAGTTGTGAGAAATTGGAACTAAGTATGGGTATCACGCAAGTGTGCATTCACCATTTGTTCTCTTTTAAGCTTTGATGAATTTCTATTATATAACAGCTGATTTACTTATACTGAAAGTCATATTAAAACATTTAAAAGCAGTATATTAGTCTTGAGAATTTCTGACAAATTAATTTTTTTCAAAGGTGATTGAACGTATATATACATATGAAAATCTTCCGGTGCACAGTCCGTTCCAGCAACTTTAGCAGTGTCAACCACAAATGTTCTTATATATAAAACTCATAATAACCCGTAGTACTTTAAAAAATCAAAAAGCATTTCAAGTAAAAACATAATACATTAAAATAACTGATTGCTTGTACAGTTATACTACATATGCCAAATTCTTTAGCAACTAGCAATGGTTAATACGTTTGATAATAGAAACCAATTCATATTAAATCAGGAATTCAGTGAGCAACCATAATATAATGACGACTGATATAAAAGTGAAAGTCAAGTCCAAGTAAGAGTTATAGTGGATCTTTAAACTAAAATTGGGAAAGATAAGCTTTCATCAAGATTCCCAATTTTACCTAATTAACGGAACATTAAAAGTTAGAAGATCCAAAATCAAGAAACATACCTAGGACTTGAGGGATAAACACATGCAGAAGATGATGAAGCTCACATCAATGAGAAAAATCCTTGGCATCGGCATAGTAAAATTCGTTTTATTGCTGCAAAAATAAAGAGCAATAATATTAATAGTGGTGAGAAAACTACATATAATCCTTTGAACTATACTATAATTATAATTTTAAAATCCAAATTACGTGATGCGTACTGTTCTTATTTTCTCAATATTCTCAATATGCTATTGTTCCTGCAATAACGTACTAAGAACATTAAGAAAGTCAACGGGAGAACCATTTTATTTGCAAAAAAACCAAAGTCAAAGGTCAAGTAATCAACTTTATACTGTGTGAATTTCACTGTATTTTGAATTTTACTTCCAAACTATAAAAGTTGAAGCATATATTTCTTCAAATTCATTTTCTTTTTCTAATTATACCATAAATAAGTTGTCCAATTTCTTCACCACAATCTTCCTGCACATCCTGCTTGCAAAGTGCAAGAAGTTAACTGTACCTTTTCCCCATGAAAACAAGTTTAACCAGCAAAATAAGGAAGATATATAAAGTGAATTTGTTCGCTTGTTCTTCTTCTTCTTCTTCTTTTCTTTTGAGCCAAACATTAGCTTCTTCTTATGTGATAACCAACCTTATGGTGAAAAGAATAAAAATAGTCTAAATTGATTCCTAAAATGAATTTTGAAAATCAATTTACTAGAATTGCTATCAAAATTTTTAAAGAAAAGCTTTGAAAAACTAATTTAAAACAAGTAAAAAAGGCAAAGTGGCCTGTGAGACCATAGATAAATTTGAGAATCTATTTGAGTGTGGGAAAGATATTAGACACTTTACAACATTTATCTATAAGGACAGTTACCTTAAACTAGTCAAATGAGATATAATATGACCTTAAATTTATCTTAATTATCCTTTATTGACATACATGCTTGTTAAACAGAGAATATACAAATAACAATAATGAAAGCAAACAAATAGTATTTTACAAAAAGATGGACTTGACCTAGAATGAAAGCCTAAAGCCTACGTACCCTGTGATAGGGATCAAAGTTTACGTAATTCAACCAAAAATGCATGTCTGTTGGTTGTGGACTTGTATTTTTCGTCAACATAACAAGATGGTTTGAAATTAATCTACTTTTCATAAACAAAATGAACTTGAATTCAATTGGTGTATTTTAATTTATGAAATTGATTTAATATCACTTACTTGCTCTTTTCATTTTTTTAATTATTTTTTTGGATTTTTGTTTTAATTTTGCAAGGGCAATTATATTGGAAAAGTACCTTTAGGGTTTTTCTTAATTTCAAACAACAGGCAACACAAGCCATTTTTTTTTCAAATCATTTTTTTAAACAAATATTAAATTTTGAGACCTAAGGAGATTAACGATCCCACACGGCCTATAATAATTAACTCACAAGTGCCTAAGGAGATTAACGATTTCATGCGGTGATTTGAAATGTGAAAAGAAATTATTTGTGATTTTTGCTTTTATTGAGAAATGGGAAATGTTGACTAAATTAAATTAGTATTTGTGAATAACCAAATCTGGTATTTTATCGGTATGTTGTAATCTCACTCCTTTGCTCTCTTTGTTTTTCTTTTTAATTTTGGATTTTTGGAACTTTATGGAAGGGTGAAATTTATTTCCCTTTTATCATCTTGAGGTCAAGTTTACAAAAAAAGGCGAATATCTTTATTGTTTTTTTGTTATCTGAAAGAAATAAAACTTTTTTTTTAAAAAAGGTAAAAATAAATGAATAAATAAGGGAATAGACCTTAAAATAACATTCTTTGGTATTTCCATTTTGGTGTATAAAAATGATAAGCAATAAAAACCAAACAAGAAAATCATAATAATAAAAATAAAATGAAGTAAAATAACTAAACTAAAAGAAGAAAAAGGTTAAGTAAAAATAAAATAAGAATAACAATTATTATAGCAATAGAATAAAAACAATATGAAAACAATGATTGGGTAAAGTTAAAATTAATAAAGGATATGAACATGAACATAATCCCGATAACTAACAATTTATCCCACCTCTTTTAATGCCAACAAATCAAGGTTTCATACACTCCCTCATGCACCCATAAGCCATGCTACGTGAGCCCATATCATCCCATTAAAGCTTCTAAATATTTAAATGTAATGCCGTAAACACATGGTTAAACTTCTTGAATCCTACCATTATTTAGACTGCCATTATATATATATATATATATATATATGAGTTTGAGAATGTTACAGTTCCAAGTTGGTTAGTGAGGTGATCTAAACTGTAACCCAATGCACTTTGCAAGACTTAGACACAACTACAACTGAGAATGATCAAGCTATGACCCAGGGTAACAACTAAACTCATTTTAAGAATACCCAAATCGGAGCATCATCTCAAGTGTTAATGACCAAGCAAAAAATAACTGAGCATGCCAACTAAGCTAACATGAAGTGGTCTATACTTATAGGAAAATGAAGAGGAGAAAAGGTGAGGAGCAACATACCTACAAGCTCCCTTTTAACAGCGCGATTTCGTGCAACACCTCACTTAATCACTGGCTAGCTTTGAACTCCTATGCCTGGTGATTCTCTTGTGCTGTTCTTCCTTCATCACAGGTTCCCCCTCAGCCTAAGTTCCTCATCCTTCTGTGGTAACTGCACTCTGTCCTTCAACATTGAAAATAGGGCCATACTCTTCATGCATACGGCTTCTCAGTTTGTCTCCCTATCCGCTCTCCTTCACATCTCATGATCTTTATTTTTTTATGTGCTTCTTTTGCTCGTATTGCCTCCTGATTTGCTCCTTGTTTCAGCTACTCCCTTTCTCTTCTCGTTTTACTTAAGGTCCTTCTCCTTTTCTTTTGTTTCTCTTTCTTTTTTTGTTCTGCTCACTCTCAACTCCCCTTCTTCCCTCGTTTTTCCCTTTCCTCCCTAAACTGAGCTTGCTTCCTCTCCAACTTTTTCTCGCTACTCTATTTGTACTGCCACCTAACAGGGACCTCTTTAGTCTTTACCTCTTTTTGCTTCGTTTCTCCTTTGGAGGTTAGCTCCAGTCCCTTTCTCTTCTTCCTTTGGTCTCCTCCTCTTCTTTTTCATTTTTTTTTTGAAAGTGAGCTCCAAGCCCCCTGTGAACACCCCATCCCTAATTGCCTAATCATTTAATTAATTGATACACCAATTAATTAATAATTAAGCAAATAGGAAAATTAAAAAATGACAAAACTTCAAAATGACATTTCCAATTAGGGGACAATTTGGAATTAAATAATGGAGGATAATTAAATAAACTCAAAACAATATATATATATATATATATATAATTAACTAATCAAAATAATTATAATAAATAAAAACAAAATAATACAAAATACAAAATGTATATGACAAAACAAAAATAGAAAATTAGGAAAATTAAAAAATAAAAGGTAATAAAGCTGTCAGCAATAGTATGCTTCACGTTAAAGAGCTACAAGGAAAAAGTTAAACGAAAAAGCATGGTGGACAGCGAAAAAGGGGCTGGATAGAGAGGTCTTTTTGTCGAGCAGCTGGTGGTTTCAGAGACAACAGAAAGGAGAAGAGGCTGGAGGCTTAAAGTGGAGGAGCATTTGCAATAGCATGGAGTGGAGCAGCTGGTGGCTTCAGAGAAAGCAAAAAAAGAGGAGAGGCTGGAGGCTTAAAAGGTAAGGGCACTGCTGGACCATGGGGAGAGGAGAAAAAGACCTTGGCTGAAGCAAAAGAGAAGAGAGCTCGTTGTGGGAGAGGTGCAAAACCTTAGCTGGAGGATAAGAGAAAGAGACCTTAGCTAGAGCATAAGAGGAGGAGAACCGTGGCTGGAGGAGAGAGGTGCAGAACCGTGGCTGGAGGAGAGAGGTACAAAATCGTGGCTGGAGGATAGAGGTGCAGAACCATGGCTGGAGGAGAAAGGTGCAGAATCATGACTAGAGAAGAGAGCTGTGCAGAACCGTGGCTGGAGGATAGAGGTGCAGAACCGTGGCTGGAGGAAAAAGGTGCAGAATCATGACTAGAGAAGAGAGCTGTGCAGAACCGTGGAGAGCTGGAAGCAGAACGTTAGAAGTAGATTGTGACGAGCTGAAGTTGTGAACGTCTTCCCCTATTTCAGACGCTGTAAACAGAGACAAACAGAGAGAAAGTGAGCTGAAGGTGTCTGCCTGGTTTCCTCGGTTTGCTGTTCCTATTTCTGGTCTTTCTGTCTTTAGTTTGTTGTCTGATCTATCATGAATGCATGTAGAAGGTTGGCTGTTATCTATCTTTGTCTATTGTTAGATTGCTTTTGATAGAAAATGAGCAAGAATGCATCAGCATATATATATATATATATATATGTATTTGTCAGCTTCTGTTTCTGCATCTGTGTGTTTTTGTGTATGATAACAAGTAGAAGAAAGCAAGGAGAAGGGAAGCAACGTATATATATATATATATATGTGTGTGTGTGTGTGTGTGTGTGTGTGTATGTCATGTCAGTTTCTGCATATTTTTCGGTGTATAAGAACAAGAAAAAGGAAGCATGGAGATGGGGCAGCAATGTATATATATATATATGTGTGTGTGTGTGTGTGTGTGTGTGTGTGTGTGTGTATGTCATGTTTGTTTCTGCATGTTTTTCGGTGTATAAGAACAAGAAAAAGGAAGCATGGAGATGGGGCAGCAACGTATGTATATATATATATATATGTGTGTGTGTGTGTGTGTGTGTATGTCATGTCTGTTTCTGCATGTTTTTCTGTGTATAAGAACAAGAAAAAGGGAGCATGGAGATGGGCCAGCAATGTATATATATATATATATATATGTATATGCATATGTCAAAGCATGTTTCTGCATCTTGTGTTGCGGTGTATAAGAACAAGAGAGAAGAGATAAAGCAAAAGGGGGAGTGCATCAATGTGTATATGTATGTGTCTCGGCATGTTTATGGGCAAGAAAAAAGAAGAACAAGAAAGAATGCATTGTTGCACATTAGTGTGTATATATACATATATATGCTCATATGTATGTGTGCTTAGGTATATATATATATATAAGGTGCAAAAAGAAAGAATGAAGTGAGAAGAGGTTCTTTTTTTGGGTATATATACATATATATGTATGTGCATGAATATATGGGTGCATGCATGGTTAAACATACATAAGGTAAGGAAAATGAGCCAGTAGGAAGTTGTCTTGTTCTCATTTTTGTCATTTTTGTTATGATTGTGTTGTTTTGTGTTATTTTTTTATTTTATTATTATCATCATTATTATTTCATTTTGTTTGAATATAAGACTAATCTTGGTCCCATGGGTAAAGTTTTATGAAATTTATCGCGTGAGAATTTTGTTCTCCTCGATTGCATGAGATCATGTGAGATTTTAATCTCCTTAGATCTTTTAAAAATTAGCACATTTGTTTTAAAAATAATAACAATTTAATATTGACTTAATTAAATATTTTCCATTATTTATGAAATTATCGTGTGAGGATTCGGTTCTTCTCGATTGTATGAGATCATGTGAGATTTTAATCTCCTTAGATCTTTTAAAAATTAGCACATTTGTTTTAAAAATAATAACAATTTAATATTGACTTAATTAAATATTTTCCATTATTTATGAAATTATCGTGTGAGGATTCGGTTCTCCTCGATTGCATGAGATCATGCGAGATTTTAATCTCCTTAGATCTTTTAAAAATTAGCACATTTATTTTAATAATAATAATAATTTAATATTGACTTAATTAAATATTTTCCATTATTTATGAAATTATCGTGTGAGGATTCGGTTCTCCTCGATTGCATGAGATCGTGTGAGATTTTAATCTCCTCAGATCTTTTAAAAATTAGCACATTTGTTTTAAAAATAATAATAATAATAATTAAATATTGACTTTAATTAAATATTTTTCATTATTTTCGAAACTATTGTGTGAGGAGTCGGTTCTCTTCGATTGCATGGGAATATGTGAGGTTTTAATTTCCTTAGTTCCCTAAAATTAATATACCTCTATCTAATAATAATAATAATATAATAATGAGAAAGAAAAAAAAATCATAATTAAATATTCATTCTAATTAAATATTTCCCATTATTTACGAAATTATCGTGTGAGAATATAATTCTCCTCAAATACTTGGAGTTATGTGAGATTTTAATCTCTTTAGACCTCGAAATTTAGTACATACTTGTTTGAAAGATAAATAATAAGAATGATGATAAATAGATAAAATAATAATTATGCAAAAATGAATATTTTAATTGAATTATTTACAAAATAAATAAAGTCAGGGTTTTATAAATTTAACGAATTAGAATGCCACGTTCAAAAATTCCAAAAATGGCTTTCTGTTATATTTTGTTCTAATTTCAATCCTGATTTTAAAAGAAGAAATAAAAAATAAAAAAAATAAGTGAAACAAAAAAAAACCAAAATCCAAAAATTAAATAAATTAAAAAACTCAAAACATTCCTTTCATTATAATTGCATTTCAAATTCCAAAAAAAATAGAATAGAATATAAACTTCCCAAAATCCCAAAAATCTCATTTCGTAATCATTTCATTTAAATTTCAAAATAAAGATTAAAATTCTAAAAACAAACAAAAATTAAAAGGTTGAAAAATGAAGAGATCAAGAGAGCTAGATTACTTAGGTTGCTGTATATTAAAACACACAAATCCAAATTCCAATCCTGTTTTGTTTACAAAAATCTATTTAATTTGAACTCTCCTGTTCTCATCACAAAAATTATAAATCACCAACCAACAGACATGCCTTTTGGGTCGAACTACGTGGACTTTGATCCCTATCGTAGGGTACGTAGGTCCTAGGCTCTTATCCTAGGTCAAGTCTGCCCTTTGTGAATATCGGTCTGTTTGTTTTCATTCGTGTTGTTTTGTCTCTTCTGTTTGACAAGCATGCATGTCGATGAAAAGGGTAATTGAGATAATTTAAAAAGCCATATTCTATTTCAATTGACTAGTTTAAGGTAACCGTCCTCATGGACGGGTGTTGTGGGGTACCTAACACCTTCCCCACACTCAAATAAACTCCCGAACTCATCTCTGATTTCGCAGACCATGTAGCCTTTTTCTTTTTTATTTAAATTGGTTTTCCAAAGTTTTCCGTTAAAAATTTTGGTGGCGACTCCAAATAAATTGATTTTCAAGTTTCATTTTGGGAATCAATTTAAACTACACTTTTTATTTTATTCCGTTGAAAGGTCGGTTATGACACCCCCTTTCGTTTTTCTTTGAAGGTCTCCAACTCCTCTACCCTTTCTCGCTGCCCTTGTTTTTGGTGAGGAAAATAGAGGTGCCACGTCTTCCTCTTTTCTTCCTTGGCCCCTTGGTCACTCTCATGTGAACCTTTCACGAACTCCCCCCTCATCCTTTCTTCCTTAGCCCTTTATAACGCTGAGCCTCCCCATGTATCTCAGTTGCTATCCCCAGAAACCAAGCTTCCATGTCATCGAGAAAAATCAGGCTCTGAAGGCAAAGTCCAAAATCCAACCCCTTTTCCTTTTCCTCTTCGATGACAGTGAGTTGAATAATAGCATAGGAGCCATCTGCACCTTTCCATTTCAGTCTTTCTCTCTCAGCTCAAGTCATTTTCACTTCTTTCTTTCACTCGCTGCTTGCCGCATCTAGAACATTAGCAACCGCAGGTTTGGATTTTGTAGACCATTTCTCTTGCTTTATCCTCTTGTAGGTATGACACCTGATAAGAAACAAGGCCTTTTTGTGTCCTTAGCGAGTGTATTTTTTACCCTTTGTCTAGCATGCAGCTCTCTTTTTCTGTGTAAGCTATAAGCAGGGAGAAAGAAGAACTATTGCTGTAGCCTTCCATCTTTCCCTTTCCTTGCATAGCTCATAGGGTTTGGGTAAGTCTATGGGTTTATACATCAAATGGGTATGGGTTTATGCCTCTTTAATGGCTTTTATTTGTTTTGTTATTTTCTTTAAAAAATTTAATCTTGTTTTCCAAATTTCATTTTATCATTTTGTGTTTTTCATTTTGTACTTTTATTTATTTCTTATTTTGCTTTTTTTTTTTAATAGAATTTTTGGTTTAAAATAGGGTGTTCACATCTTACTTCAATATATTCATTGTTAAAGTAAGAACTGCATCATATAGACACTGATGAAACCATAGGAGCAGCCAAATTATATACACAAACTAGACACAACAAGGTACTAGCCCACCAAATTTTAAAGCAACATTCCATACCAATCATCCCTAGTAATTCATCCAAGTCACCTCTTCACAATTCACCTTTTATTTCTCTTTCTCTTTCTCTTCCTCTCCCCACTTTGTCTCTCTGAAATATTTATAAAATTACAAAGAAACTGTGAACTAGTCAATAATGTTCATTCTAGAACTACTCATATGGATTAGCATGGGACAAACGTAAATTTAGGCAAAGAAAAAGTAAGGTAATAGAAATTGTAGTAACCTACAATCACCAGTCATCACAGCTTTGATCACCTTAGCTTTTTGCAAATACAAGATCATTCTGAAGCAGTGGAGCAAGTATGAACTCTACAATTAATCTCTGTTTACTGATATCATTCCACATTGTTAATTGGGCAGCCTCACTTGATTTTTAATATTTGAGATTATGCTTCTGAAAGATCAATGAGTAACCAATAGCATGCATAAGATAATTAACATCAGCAACTAAACTTGAGAAAACATTTTAAATTATAAATAAAATAGGAAAACTACAAATGTAACTCTAACCAAAACAGCAAGAAACTTTCGTAATATAGAATAACATTTAATGAAAAACTCAAATAGTTTGCAAAAGGATGATCCAATTTTACAGTGTTAACATACTGCATAAGATTTTGAAGGAAGCTACAGTATTCCGCACTAGTTGCTGACTTGTTGGGTCCAAAAATATAATTGGGCTTTCTTCAAACGATGAAGTAAATGAGACAAAGCTTCAAGAGCTGGTAGAATGCTGAGTGAGGTGTCAAAATTAATCATGTAATATAATTAATCCAATTAAATATTAAATGTTAAAGCTCTTTGGTAAATAAAACCTGGAATTCAAATAATCAAATCCTCGTTGGATACAGGCATTGAAGCTACATATGATGAGAAGAGGATTTTTTTTACGTCCTTCTTGACTTGCTTTCCACACTAGAATATTGTGGATTAATGATTATTTTCACCGTGTGACTGAAACTATCAACTTATCCTTCATTGTACTTTTCGTTTTAATCTTTCGTAATAGTTACTACTTTTCTTATTATTATTTTTTGTTTCGTCTATGTGATTTAATTAAATCATAATGATTAAGGTCTTCGTTCCTCCATAGTTCATAATGTGAATACCATAATTTGTTTGAACAGTTTCAAATCTCAATAATTAAAGGGAATTTAAAACAATTAATTAATAAAAGTACCAAAGATTCAAAAATAAACAAAAAAAATAAAAAATAGCAAAAAGTACAAAAATGAAAAAAAAAAGCTAAAAAAATAAAAATTAGAAAAATTAGAAAATCAAAATAAAAATATTAAAATAAATAGATAAAGTGAAAACTGATAAAGAATAAACAAAGTTGGAATAAAATAAAAAATTAAAATTTGGAAACGACAAACAGAAAAAAGAAAAGAAAAAGAAAATAAGAAATGAATTGAGAACATTTGGAAATTGAATTCAAAAACAAAATAGAGATAAACCCAAACATTGAAAGTAAGGCCTAACCCACTTAAGTTGGATTTTGAGGATCCAAGAGGGGATTCTTGAATCCAAAATACTCCCAACCCATGATCCAAGATCCATGACACTTCTTGACCCCTTTTGTCTCTAATTTTTATTTTCTATTTTCCTTTTCCCTACTTACACGTGTCATTGCATGAGGGATTTTATTTTCATTTTATTTGCATTTTTTCTTGCATATGTTTCATTTTTAGATTTTATTTATCTTCTTTTTATTGCATTTTACATATGTCACTCCATGAAGGCTTCATTTTGCATTTCATTATAATTTCATTTGCATTTTATTTTACATTTTAGATTTTTATTTCACATCACACATGGCATCACCTCATTCATTATTGTTAAATTTCGTTTTTTATTTACATTTCAATTATTTTAGGATGCATATCACACTAGTACACAATTTAGACTAGATTCATTTTGTGCATGTGCATTTTATTTGATAAGGCATTGTATTTGCATTTTAGGGTTAAATTTTCAAATTGGATCATTTTTGACCTAAGAGCTTTGGATGTGACTTGGGAGAGCTCATCTTGGAGGAAGGTCTTCTTGGCTCTTGGAAGAGGACTTGGATGCTAGAGAGGAAGAAAAAGGGTTAAGGAGGACACCATACTAGGTATTTTTCTATGATCTTTTCAATTTTGGTTTCTTAATGTCAAATTCTTCTTCCTCTTCTTCTTTTGCTTGCTGAAACTCTCATGAATTAGATACTAATTGATCACCATGGATGAGTTATCGATGTGATGGTAATTGATCCTAAGGTGTTTGATGGATTGCTTCACACATATGCTCATTTAGGTATCTAATTTTAGACTTAATGTGGTTCATGTGAATTTTTGTGAATTTTATGGTACTTTATATGATGACATTTTACCTTGCAATTCAGTGACAAAGTCATTTCATATGTGTAGATTCTTGATGTATTTTCCACTAATTTTCGAGCTAGGATGGATAGTGGGTAAGTGGAGATTTATTGCTTGTTTGAACATGCTCTGTTTTAGATGATTTTACCATGGGTCAATTTGTTGAATTTTCTGGAAAGTGTCTATATATCTTTTTTAGCTGAAATTTGGTATAAATGTTGTTTGTTGTGTCATGGTTGTTGTAGAATTTTTCTAGAATTTATAGTAACCAATTGATATGCCATTTATATAACTTTGTGCACATAACTCAATGACTAGACTACTCAGGTATAGTCAACCTTGTGGATTTTCTGGTATTGATCTTGAATGTATTTTGAGCCAATTTATGAGTATATGAACCCTCTATATGTCTAGTTGATAGGATAAATTGGTGTTGGGGTTCTTCTTTTAGGATATAGCACTTTGGCATTGATTATCATACATAATGCAACAACTAGAAAAAACAAAGTAGTGAAATTCACTCTTGTTTGATTTTGGTGTACAATTTTGAGTTGAATTTGGTCTCCTATAATAATGTACATGTATGTCCATTTTAATTAACATGATTACAACACATGTGGTTTACTTTGGTGAGCAATTTCCAAGTGGCACCATAATTTATGTGCTCATAACATTAATGTTGTTCTATATTATTATGACATGATTAATCTTTGGGTTGCTCAATATTGATTACGAATGTGTGAGCTCTTGGCTGTCCAAATGGTGTGTAATTATGGTGAGTTTAAGCTTGGGAATCATGGCTAAGAGATATTGAAATCAAGGTACAAGGAACACTCAAGCAAGGATGACAAATTGACGGCAAGAGTAGTAAGAGCAAGTTGTTTAATTACTTTGAGTTTGATTGTAGTTGATGTATTATTAGGCTTCTTGTAATTACTATATAATGGTGGATATTTGATTGGACACAAACACACACAAACACCCATAAATGCTTTATTTGACATCAACACACACCCATGGATGATTGATCAAATACCCACACACACAAACACCAACACTTATTTTATTAAAATGTATTATATGAGGTCCAGTGCCTCCGTATATACTCTCTTTTAGGTTCCTTGCTATGTGAGGTCCAATGCCTCCATAGGCACATCCTTCAAACGTTTATGGTTTTCCCAACATTAATGTTGTTGTGTGAGACTAACGTCTTCATAAACACTTAATTAGACATTAGTGTTATAATGTGAGATTAACATCTTCATAAGTATCTAATGATTTAACAATGGGGCTATGTGAAATCTAATGACTCCATAGGCATTACTAAATATTGGTTGTACATGTTTAAAGTAAATTTGGGGTTACAATGGCTCACATCCTATTATATGCACTTTCTAAAAATAAAGTTAGGGTTTGAGGGCCATGTCCAATCAATGTTTTCTTACAAAAATTAAATTCAAGATATTTAATGTAAATAAAGTTGTTTATGGTAAAATTACTTTGGCAATTTCTCATCTTGTTTTATTTCAACATTTTTGTCATTTTGAAATTCAAACTAAATAGTTTCAAAAACAAATAAATTGTCTCTTTCTTTTGAGTCCTCTTCCAAGAGCCAAGAAGACCTTTCAATATGAGCTCTCCATGTCACGTCCAAAGCTAAGTCCAATGTCTAAATCTGAAAAGTTAACCCCTCAAAAGCAAATGTAATGCCTCAGGAATTGAAATGCAATGCACAAAATGAATTTAGCCTAAATTGTGTACTATGTATAAAATGCATCCTAAAATAATTTAAATGTAAATGAAACATGAAGTTTAATAATGATGAATGAGGTGATGCTAAGTGTGATGTAAAATAAAAAATCTAAAATGTAAAATAAAATGCAAATGAAATTGTAATAAAATGCAAAATAAAGCCTTCATGGAGTGACATGTGAAATGCCATAAAAGAGAAAATAATAAAATATAAAAATGAGCCAAATGCAAGAGAAATGCAAATAAAATGAAAATAAAATCCCTCGTGTAATGACACGTGTAAGTAGGGAAAAGCAAAATAGAAAATAAAAATTAAAGAAAAAATTGGGTCAAGAAGGGTTATGGATCTTGGATCATGGGTAGGGAGTGTCTTATGTTCAAGTAGGTCCTCTTGGATCCTCAAGCTTCAACTCAAGTGGCTAGGCCTTACCTTCTCTATTTGGGTTCATCTCTACTTTATTTTTGATCCAATTTTCAAATATGCCCATTTTATTTTATTTTTCTATCTTTTCTTTTTGCTATTTCCAATTTTTATTTTTTATTTTATTTCAACTTTGTTTATTGTAGATCATTTTTCACTTTATCTATTTACTTTATTATTTTTATATTGATTTTCAAAAATTTTTTATTTTATATTTTAGCATTATTTCGTTTTTTCATTTTGTACTTTTTACTACTTTCTATTTATTTTCGTTTATTTTTTAATTTTGGTATTTTTATTAATGAATTGTTTTAAATTTCCTTTAATTATTGAGGTTTAATATTATCTGGACAAATTACAGTGTTCACACATAAATAGTAGAATTGTATAGGAAATCCAATCGAGTAAACCTATGGCAAACTTAACATCGAACAATAAAGGAATTCGAACTTGGAAGAACAAAACTAACCAAGTAGCAAGAAGAAACCCAAATGCAGATCTCGACTCCATGACTCCATCACTGAGCGGGAATGAGAGAAAAGGCTACTCAGCTTTGGCTTAAGTCCATCCGAAAAAAAGAAAGAAGAAAATCAAAATAGGGCATAAATTGAGTGGCAGCTAAAAAACCCTTAGAAAATGAAGGTTAACCCCAGAATTTGTCACGGTTTCCTAAAGCGCCCAAAATTGCTCTACTTTCTGGTAGTTCTTTAAAACGGTTGCAAAAAAAGGGCTGGTAAAGAGTGTGATTTTTGTAATGATGCATTGGATAAGACTTACTCACTCATGCTAAGCTGCAAACTCAGATATAATGTTATTTCAATTCATATTTAATATTTCTTAAATTTATTCTTTCAATGTTTCCCCTATTTATTTTTTATTCATATTTATATTTCCCCTTTACTCCTACTGATAAAATTATAAAAGAAATTTTCACCTAAAATAACTTATTTAACACAAGAATTTCATGGGTATTATATTCTTTCCCTTTTAATCCATTTAGTCCTTGATTCAAACACAGATACCCTAGGTTTCAAACAAATGGGGGTATTTAGCCTACTTATCGTCCTCAACTACCCAGGTTGACTCTTCTTGGAAGTGATTACACCATAAAACTTTCATTGATGCAATCTCATTTTAGTGAAGCTCCTTGACCTGCTTATCCATAATAGCTACGGAAGCTTTTTCATAAGTTAACCTGACATCCAATTAAATATCTTGAGCTCCCAACATATGAGATGGGTCAGGTAGATAATTTCTAAGCATTGACACATATGTTAACATTAACTTGTCAGGAATTTACATAGTGTCGTTTCCCACTTTGACTAAGACCTTGTATCTTCTAACCTACTCAGCCTAGTTAATTTGATTACTACATACCGCTGCTTGAGTATCATCCTTCTTAAGAATTAATTCAATCTTTCTAATGGGAACATTTTCCTCATTCCAGTCAGTAGAAATTAAATCTCATGCATAAGGTCCCACTATCGTAATGGTGCCACGTAAAGTAATTTAAAGTTTACCATACCGATACCCCTTGTAATATGCTCGCACACCTCAAGGTCTTAGTAGTAATTTGGTAAGTTACACGATTCAAGCATTAGCTCTTTATAATTGATCAGGCTTATTTATTACTGAAGAATGAATGAATTCAATCTACAATCGTGATCTATTTAGAAGTGAATTCACTGAATTCAAGTACCTCCGATGCCCCTTAGTTAGGGCTTCTCTCAGCCTTTTACTTTAGTCAAGACAATCTAAATTTAGTTTCATAAGTCCCCTATTCAACAGTTTAACAACTCCTCAACCTTACCATATGATATGAGACGACTCTAACCTACCCTTTATCATTAAGTTAACACATCCAAATAAGGTTTCTCTACACTTCAAAAATGTTATTTGATCTGAAATGGGAATGTAAATCAAGGTTTGACCTTATCCGTAGGCCATTTCATCTTTTAAGGTAACCCTTCGTACTGTGAATACCCAGATGTCTACACCGCGTGATACAAGTGCTGTCATTATAACTTCATTTTCGTTACTAATTTTTTCTATAAATAAATATATGTAACTGCTCTACTTTTTACGTAGAAGTTTAAAGCCACATTATGGATATATGTGAGGGAGGTTATTTCAAGCTAAAAATTAGGAAATATGTAACAAAAATTAAGGAATAAATTGTTGTTAACTAACTGCCTTGGAATATATAGGAAGGGCAATATTTTGTATTTACTATATATTTCAATATTGAATTAATCAGATCTTGTTCCTTCCATTTCTTCATTTTCTCAAATGAGTGTTAAACTTCCAGCAGTAATCCCACATGTGTATCAGCATGGGTCTTCTCATATTGTATGGAATCATAATTTTTTATTTAATAATTGTACGTAATTTAATAACATTTGAAACAGTTTCTCTCTTCTCAATTTGATAATGAAGGGTAAAAATATAAGAGTAACTTACACAGACTTCCAATTCTTCTCTCATTTTTGTTAAAATTACACAAACTTCTTTTCTAATTTAAAAATTATACATTTTAGTCTAATTTTAAAGATTTTAATTAAAATATTAACCTAATTACATATTAGGTAATTTTAAGTTAATGGAAGATATTTTAATTAAAATTTAAAATAAGACTAAACTATAATACAACTTTATACATAAAGAGAAGTCTATGTGATTGTAATAAAACTCAAAAGAAGTTTGTATAATTTATTCAAAATTCATATAAATTAAAACTATTCTCATATATATCCTTTATTCATACAATGACAAAGATTACCTAGAACAAACTATCAAAGAAGACGAAATAGTAGCATATATATGTATATATATATATATATATATATACACACACACCTGTCTTTCTCATTTATTATCGCACAGTATAGCCAAGCCTGGTCTATATACTGCAGCTTCGATTTTCACACACACAAACACATATGTTAGTATTAAGATGGCGCAGCCTCATGGATTTGCTTTTTCTGGTCTAGCTCCATTGCCTTTTTGATCCCTTCTAGTTCCTTCTATTTCCGACAGATCTATTATCTCACAGCATGCGATGCTCATTTCTTGACGCAAATCAGACAATACATTAGCAGGAGGTGGATATATTGAGACCGGAGGCCCATACTTTTCCCTGCGTCGCGTAGAAATTGCAGGTCCCATCGCCCACGATCATACAAACAAACAACCAACACTCGTTTGTGTATATATATATTGAAGCGGTGTATGTTAATTACCACAAAAGTTTAGATAATATCACGCTACTCTTGAATGGATATATATGTTAAAAGGGAATCTTACTGGTTAAAAATTTAGAATATTATCTTCTCACATGTATGTCATCCAGCTGTTGAATTTGTTCTAGACGTTATTTTTGACGTTCTGGTACTCATTATCTGCTTTGGAACATGATTCCATATATGCTTTAACCCAATCATTGCTCTTCTTGTCTGGAAATATCTTTACTCCATGTACTGCTATTAGTGTTTGGCTGTCAGCAATCACAGAGCCTGGAGCTAAAACTAGTGGACGCAAAGCTGACATAATTTTGTTTTGTTTTGTTTTTTTTTTTTTGTTTTTATCTTATCTCAATCATTAGAGTGATAGAAAAATATTATAATTCATTTTTCAGATCTAATAGTAAATCTAGTAAACTAAACTCAGTTGTTATTGCTTTGCTGGAGTGTAGAATAAATTCTAAATATAGATTGTTGCACTTATGTTAATTTTTTCATAAAAAAATTGTCCATATCCTAACTCAAAAAAGTTTGTACTATATTGTTTGAATAAAATGCTAGAAACTGAAATTTCAAATTTGCTTCATTACTGTTATATTAATGATAAATAATAAAACTGTAGCATCATCAATATTTTGATCAGTTAGCAATTTGACGTAGTTGATTATCTAAATTTCAAACTGAGCAAAATATTTTTTAAAGAAAATAAAAATTGAAGATAGGAGATGTGGGCATACACTTTAGAAGCTTATACTTAAAAGCCTTAATTTTGAACTCACCCGTAGCCACAAATTTAATAGATGAGAGAAGCTGCAATTTTGAAAGTCCATCAGGATGGAAAAAGATGGAAAATGGGAGGAACAAGAAAGGAAGTGTGGGAGAAAAGAAGAAAAGTAATAAGAAAATAGGAAAAAAAAAGAAGAAAAGAAGAGAAAGGAAGAGAAAGAGGAAATTTAATTATTAAGTTTTTTTCTTCTTGGCTGGAGTTATATGTAATACATGTGTGGATTAAGTGAGTTCAAACTAAGATGTCAAATAATTAAAAAGAAATTACATAATACATATATGGATCTAGTGGGTTCAAAATTTTAAGATATATGGAGGCATAAAATCAAAACTCAATACTATATCATACCAAATTGAAAAAAGTGAAGGGGGTATATGCCCACTCTCACTATAACTGTAACACTTAGGAAATTGTAAACCAATAATTCTTATTAGTGGTATTAATAAATTAAGTTATAACCCATTTGGTTAGTAAATGAAGAAAAAATGTTTAGGGGAGAAACAAAAATAAATTTAAGGTAAATAAAGAATAATTTTCAAAAAGACTTACACAAAGAATAAGTTTAGAAGAAGTGGTGAATTGTATTGAAAATGAAGTCAATGGTAAAGTCTCACTCTCTTTCGCCAACAGGCCCCAGGTTTGAATATTAGCTCCCTAACCTTCATTTTTTTTTATGTTGCTAACACATGTCACCTTGAGGGTGAAAGGACAAAATTGCCCCTCCCTTAAATTCATCTTACTCCCCGTACATTTTCTCCTCTGTCGTGATAATGGAGTTTTTAGTCCTCATTAGCATTTTGCATCCTTTCCTTGATGCCTCTTCACACTGCTAGTTAGAAATCTCAATGTTTTTTTTTGCCTATTTTGATGACATCCAAACCAGAAGCAATTCTATTTTTGGCGAGGTTTGTATGTCCTAAATCCGTGATATTTTAGACTCTATGAGGTAGGGAATTTCTCAAATTGCTTGGTGCTTTTGCTTTCCTCTGATGATTTCAGCCTTTCCCTTTAATTTCAAGTGTTAACACCATGAAAATTGCTTTAAATTTGCTAACTTAGCTCCCAGGTCTACGTTAGGGTCCAAAGAGGAAAAGAATTTGAATTTCCACTTTGATTTGGCATGAATTGGTGACTGGTGTCCAAAATTGATATGTGCTTTTTACTCCTAATAGGATTTTCATCCCTTTCCTTCTGTCAATTTGAAGTTTACATAGATAGTTTTAAGTTAATTTTAGAAATCACCAATTTGCAGCATTATTAGGGTTCTTGAGGGACCAATTCAAAATTTGTGGGACTTAGGGCTTCAATTAGAGTCAAAGGAGAAGTGGTTTGAGCAATTGGAAGGTTTCATTTTGAGAGTTAAGGGGAATTGATCAATTTTCTCAATTTTCCTTGAATTTTCAAGGTTATGGAGGGATAGAAATGAAGGGAAACTATGTTAGAAGAACCTATTGGTAATGAGTAATTGTTTAACTATGTTATTAGAAATTTAAGAGTGGAGTTTATGTTAAGAGAATAGTTGGATTGAAACTTAGCAATGATTGAAATAGGAAATTTAATTTAACTTGAATATGTGTAAGAATATATGTTTTCACTTGTTTATATTTATAAGATTCTAATTCTTTATGACTAGTGAGTATTCTCATAAAAACTTGATGAAGATAGAGATTAGTAGAGCGTAACAATTATGAAAATTTTGTAATTTTTAAATTTATTTAACTTACATAAGACCCTTAAGGATGAAATTTTCCAAGTGTCTAACTAGGGGAATCATGTAGGGATGAAGGTAAAAAGAATACAAATGTAAATTAATCAATGGAAAAATGCAAAGGAGTAGTGAAGGGTTAAATATATAATGAAGAAAAAAACGGCTTCTCTCCAAAGGGGCCTGGGTTTGAATTGTAGCGTTTGCCTCTCCATTTTTTTTTTCATATTTTCTTATGGCACCAAATTGTGAAATATTGACATGTTGCACCAATTTGTGAAAGGACAAAAATGACCATGCCTTTCTTTTCTCCTTATCGAGTTTCTTTCTTCTTGTTCGTGTTGCAAAGTGCATATGACCACCTTGTAGATTTTGTTGGCACATTGCCATTGCCACTGTTCTTCACCGTTACTAGCCATATTCGAACGCATTTTGGGTGAAAATTTGGGTGGATTTTGTCATAGTTTGCTCAAACTTGTTCACAACGCGTAGAAGAGAATGACATATTTGGGCACAAAATGGGAGAGAAATTCATGAAATTGGTTTATGCCTTTCTTTCTTATATAAAGCCTGTTTCTTTTCCCCTCATTTTGTTTGAACTTGCATCAATATTTTATCTCTAAATTTTGAAATCCTCTCTTGGTTGCATCTTAGGGTTTTAAAGGGTAATATTTACAATTTTTACTTTTTCCTCATCGTCAATCAGTGTTAAGGAGGAAGAGGTTGACTGTAATGAGGTAAATTCTTGTTGTGGTGAAATTTCTTCCTTTTCTACCTTGTTTTGTTATTATAAATCATGATTTGTGAATTGTGCTAAAGGAAGTAGTTAGATTGAGATTACAAGGTGGTGTGAATGAGGAAAATGCAACTTGTGGATGGAAATTGGTTATTGTATATCTATATGTATATATGTAGGGATGTATGTATATGAAGAGTAATATTTGAGTGGTAAATAAATACTATAACATAGATTGTAGGGTGGAGAAATAATGGAAATGTGGAAGGATGGCAAGTTATGAGTTATCGTATCTATTAAATTATTGTTGCAAGAGTGATTCATGGATAGTTGTAAGAAGATAAGTATAGGTGTGTATGGATTATTTGCTAATGTAATAAGAATTAAGAATAATGATATTAGTGTTCTGGCAGTTGAATGAAGTTATTAAGAAGTTGTAGGAAATATTTCCTTAGCATGAGTACCAAACAAGGAATTTAGGAAACCATGTTAAGTTGCACGATAGCTATTAAGGAAACAAATTTTAAAATGAAATAAAAAGCATTTTAGTAATTAATTGAAATACACACACACACACACACACACATATATATTGCAGTAATAAGTCATGTTTTGCACTTTTAGGAGATTTAAGCTTAGCTCAAATAGTAACTTTCACAGTTTTAGGATAAAAAACGTTTTCTCTAGTAATGAATGATAAGATGTTAGGATTTCAAAATATTAAAGTTGTATCCTTTAGCGTTATAGGGTAATCAAAAT
The DNA here is from genome assembly GCA_037074485.1 of Delonix regia. Classification (NCBI taxonomy): domain Eukaryota; kingdom Viridiplantae; phylum Streptophyta; class Magnoliopsida; order Fabales; family Fabaceae; genus Delonix; species Delonix regia. Next base: position 29,633,515 of record CM073451.1, read on the forward strand.
TTCTTGCATTCGGGTAAGTTGGCATAAGAAAAGAATTATGGATTCATAGTAAAATTTTGCTAGTGAGTAGATATTGCTGTCTATGCTTGTTTTATACTTTGATCTTGTTTCTTTGATTTTAATAAGTTATTAGTTACTAATTATGTGCCCTTGGGACAAGCTTCCTATCTATGTTGTTTTCAGCGCATGAAATTTTGATTTAATGTAATATGAATCTTTAAACTGTTGACTAGTTTATAGATTGATCTAAACTTAGACATTATTTTCAATATTTCTCTTATTTAGATAAAGCGTTCTAAATGACATTACTATGATTGCTAGTTTCAAATTTTGAGTTACTTGAATTATATTTGAATCTCGAATCGACATACTTATATATAAATATTTGAATGAAAAGTTTGGTAAAGTTTTGTAATATTATAAGTTGTTTTGAATTTTCTAAAAAGAAGTGCAACACTGATTCATTTTGATTTATAATGTACTATTGTGAAAATAAAGTTTTAGGAAGCAGTCTAGTATAGAATCCTGCAGCTAATAGCAGTAGATGTTAGCCATGGTGTGCCATACTGATTATTGTAACCTTGTGTGTTGACCACCACATGTGGAATTATACTAATTACTGTGAGCAATGTGCTTTCCATATTGAGGTTATTTACCTTTCACAAGCTGTGTCTTGCATTGGTGATTACTGATTATTGTGAGCAATACGCTCTACATTTTATGGTTATTTACCCTTTATGAGTTGTGTGCTCTGTGTTTGTAATTATTGATTATTGTGAGCAATGCATTCTACATACTATGGTTATTGCCCTTTGCGAGCTATGTACTTAGCATCTATATACTATTATGGTTTTGATTAGATGCTTTCTACTTGACTCTGTTGAATTATTTTCATTCACTTATTTGATTCTTAAATGGAGATTCAATCAAGTTTCACTTCATGATTTTTACATTGTTGATTTCTTTATTTACATTATGAATTATCAATATTGATTCTTGCTTAACATAGATTGTATGATAAGTTTTATGTTTACAAAAAAACTCTGAAGCCCTTGGCTTGTACCTTGTTGATATAGGTAGTATTATCTACTTACAAAGTTCTTTACTCATCCTTCTTAACATTTTTATAGGTTTCTGATAGTAATGCTGACCATGAACTAATCACTGGGGCGTAGGTTGCTTAGGTTTTAATGGTATGCCTTGCACTTGTTTGTAGGCTATATTTTATTTATTGTAATTCATTTTAAAGTTCATAATCTAGTATTGCTCCACTAGACCAATGACAGGTTTCCCCATCTCTTTAATTGTTAGATCTTGAGGATTTTATTGTTTTGAGAGTGGAACTCTTTTTATTTGACTATATGGGATGAAAAGTTTATTGTAGGAACTTTGGGAAGTCCCATATATAGGAGTGACTTTGTTGAAATTTCTACAGAATCTAACCTTAACATTAACATTAACTATGAAGCTTAATTTAATGAATAGAAATTTCAGAATGTGCATCTCAGATACTTCACTCTTGATAGATTATCTTGAATTGCATGTTCTAGGCTCGCAGGTGTGAAGTTTGTCTTTATTATTTGCGCTAGTCACACTCCAGGTTATTGGGGTATGACAAAGAGGTTAAAGGAAGCTCTTGAATTCTATGTTAAGATGGTAAATTTAGGGGAGATTAAGGCTTGATTTAAGAGTAGTGGATTAATGAAGTTATTATACCATTTTTAACAAGATTTACATTATAAAATTATTACCAAGAGTGTTTTGAATAAAAAGAGGAATTAATTTAAATTTCCCTTAATGGTTGTTTATTAAACTTTCATAATTTCCTATTTATGTAGGGACTGCTTAGTGGAGTGTGCTCTACTAGAGTTAATGGAGATTGTTGCCTAAGAGTTAATGGAGATTGTTGCCTAATAGTTAATGGTGTCAAGTGATTTATACTTCCTTTTCTTCACTAGATTACTTTTAGGATTGTCATTATTATTATTGTTATTCTTCTTATTATTATTATTACTATTATTATTATTATTATTATTATTATTATTATTATTATTATTATTATTGTTATGTGGTTTTGTTCTTTCATACTAGATGATTTTTCTTTAAAAAAAAAAATGATTTGCATAACCATATCTCATATGAAACTAGCAAAAACAATTGATAATTTATGCCTGTAGTTATGTACAGTTGTAGATTTGCTTATTATATGTAAAATCACTAGATTCTGTACATGCTGGTTTTATTTCCATAGTTTTGGAAAGACTAGTTTAAGACGCTAGAAGCTAATATCAGTTCTGTTACCCTGTGTGACAACCATCACACATGGATAGGAGGGATGGTAGCTTTTGTGAATTTGGTCTCATACTAGTTGTTTATTTCATGAGTTGGGATCTCATGCCAGTTGGTTATTTACCCTGAAGGATTATGTGTCCTTATCAATTGTGATTTCTGCTACTGAAAATGTTAATTCTATTTGTTATTTTATTTTTTTCTATTTTAATATATTTTCTTTCGTTAATTGTCCTATTATATATTGATTGGTTAATGATTCTGGGGTGCATTTTGCGTAAAAATTAATGTTATGTCAAATAGTAGAGTTGACTTGCCAGAGGGGGCTGAGGAGTGATCATGACTCCATTGGTGAGCCCTGTATTTTTCTGTGAGGGCAACTATTTTGTGTTGTATATATATATATATATATATATATATATATATTGTAAAGTTATATTGAAACTTCTACTCTAGTTGTATATCCTAATGATCATAGGTTGTGTATCCCCACCCCATTTTAGTGTGTTCTATTTATTTTTGCTACTGCAAAGAATGGAGCTTTATATTTGTTTCGTTTAAATGAGTTGACAGATTCTTGTAGAAATATTAGAAAGTCTCATTTATAGGGGAGACTTTGCTGAAATTTCTATAAAACCTAAGCCTTGTGTATAGACTAGTCATCTAATGTCACAACTTGAGCTGATAGGGCATGATTGGCACGAGGATAAAGTATTATTCATCCTAGTGAACCAGTCAAAACCCACATAATGGTAGAATTTATATAAATTCATATTAAACAAACATAGATCTCATACCTTTTCATATAGATAGTTTCTGACACACCATAATAATATATTAAACATTTAGCCTGTATACCAAGGAGCAATTGAATTGAATAATAAAAATACTGAAAGACATAGCTCTAGCAATAGGCTAGACTCACCAAGAAATTAATCACAAAGATTAAAATTTCGAAGGTGAACGTTTTGGATCAGCGCTGAGATTTAAAAAAAATGTTAAATAATGGGGTGAGTGGAAACTCAGTGAGTAGGTAATTCTAATATTGCAAAAATTAAGATAGATTTATGGTAGTACGTCTTTTGAAATTTAAAACTAGATATCATACAGACATAATTCAGTGATATTAAACAGAGACAAATCATTAATAGAATGTAATTGGGAATCTTCTACAGAGCCAGTCATAATTACAGAGTACAGAGATAGCCCAATGCTAGTGATAACAAATGGGAACAGATACTCATACGGCCATAGGCTCTGAGTAAATATCATAATGGCCCTCGGCCTCAAACAGAATATGGAGGTAAGGATATCATACCCAACCTTATTAGAATACCAATTGCAGTACACTACGGTTAACGTTAACTACCGTTAGTTACAGGGTTATGTTTTGGATATATTCCCATTATTTCAGAGACAAATAATTATCCATGTACAAATATCAGAAATTTCAAAATCGTACAACTTCAGAATTCAAATTTTAGTATTTCTAATAATTCAACATTCAAAATCATCATGAATAATTTAAAATAATATTATGCATAATTAGGATTATCTACTCACCTAAGAGGACTATACCAATTTCCTTCTATCTTTGATTATAATTCCTTTGTTGAAAATATTCTAGTCACCTAAAAAATATATTAAATTAAATAAAATACTCTTAACATCCAATCTTGACAATTAATTTAATTATTTAATTTTGTCACAAAGCTAATTAATTATTCCTTATTCATCTTTATCCATTTTACCTATTTCTTTACTAATTATTTGGAAATTGAATTTATAGGCCACTTAAAGAATACTTTAAAATTCTTATAACCTATATTTCATTTTATTATTCTTATTATCATTATTATTACTATTATTATTATTATTATTATTATTATTATTATTATTATTATCATTACTATTATTATTATTATTATTATTATTATTATTATTATCATTATTATTATTATTATTATTACTATTATTATTATCATTACTATTATTATTATTTTATCCAATTATTCCATTATACACTTATTAAATTTTTAACACCTACCATAACACAATTTTTACTTAAGGGTCATCTAATAATTTCCAAAATTTTCATTTAACTTCAAGTAATATTTATTGTTATACAAACATGCCATTCATATTTTTCCTTCTAATTTCCTTTCTTTTTCTTCATGAAAAATTTTGAAAAATTACTAAAAATTTGAATTTTGTTCTAAAATTCAAACTAAAATTTCTAAAAATTCTAAATCACTCCTTAGATGCATAAAAAAAATTTAAGAAGTCCTATGAACACAATTTTTACCAAATTTCCAAATTGCCCCTAGACCCTTAAATTGGGGATTTTCAATTCGGAAGCCAAATTTCATAATTGATTAGTGATTTCAAGGGAGAAGGGTGTGAAATTCACCTTAAAAGTGTAATTTTAACTGAATTTGAAGCAAACAACTTGAATTGAGCTCAATGTCATCACTTTCTTGCATGAACAGTGATTTTCGCAAATGAACAATACCTGAATTGATTTTTCTTCGATTATGAGCAAATTAGACCGAATTGATCAGTGTAAATGAGGGAGAAAGGTGTGAAATCAATGAAAAAAATGAAGAACTATGTTTAATTGGATTAAAAACTCACTAAAATGACGAATTGAAGCTTCAATTTTTGGGTTATTGGGTCGCAAAAAATTTGATGAAATTCTAGCAGTGTGGTGGCTAACGAAGGTGGTTGGGAGGTCGACAAAGCCGCTGTGGCTGAGAGGAGTTGCCAACGAGGTTGAACAAGGCCAGAGGAAGCTCCAGTTGGCCAGAAAAAGTTTTGCACTGTGAGGGGTTTTTTTTTTGCAATTTTTTGACTATTTTCGCCAGTGGGGAGGTTGTTAGTGATCGAGGATGGGCCAGTGATGCTGCTGGAGGTTTTTCGGTGCTCGCTGGGGGTGGGGACGATGGCTCCTGGAGGGAGAAACCAAAATTTGTATAAACCTTGGAAATCATGCAAATGGAGGAGTGGTATCTTATTAATGATTTTTCAAATTATTTGAGGATATTAGGTAGGTTAGTTGGATAATTAGGCAATAATATGGGTTAGGTGGAGTTAGTAGAATAATTGAGATTTTTTTATTTTAAGTGGGAAATATTATTATATATATTTTATCATATCAAAATTTCCTTAACAGATATTTGGTTACCGTACTTAGTTGAGTTACAAGCGCTAAAATGCACAGAGTGAGACTTTGGTACTAACTTTGGTTACTATCTGAGATAAAATTTTACCTGCATACTCATTTAGCTTCGACTAAGTTCCCTATTAAGTATAAATTTTGTGGATATTACATCTAAATTAAAAAGGGAATTATTAGCAGGTTGATTGATGCGTTATTGAAAGCTTTTATGCGGTTTACTTTCCTATCTAGTGTAAGCTTGTAGGATCAATGTTTCCCCTTGTTTACTGCACTAGGCATGCTCTTGGGTTTTGGGGCATGGTAATGACGTGAATGTTGAAGGATGAATGTTGGAAGATGCATGGTTAATAATGGGCTGACTCAAAGATCATTTAATATTACTAATGACCTAATTATTTATATAATTAATTATTGAATTAAATTCAAATTCTAAATTTTTTAAATTTTAATAAAGATGTCAAAGGAGTTAATATATGAACTGAAAATTTTAAAAATAAAATAAACAAATTAAGACAATAAAACCAATATGCATAAAAAGAAAAAGAAAAACGATTGATAAAACACAAAGCCTTTCTTTCTAAACATAAAACAAGATGCTTTCTTCTTTAAGAAACCTTTGTAAGGGCATTATTGGTGCAACCGTTAGTTATGAATAAAAGAAGTTGCAATTCATATGTAATTTCAACCCAAATCGGGTGTGGGACTGACAAATCAAAGAAACAAGTAGGCACCTTTAGCTTCTTCAGTTAATTTACAACATTTAAAAGGCCCTTAGTTTTTAGATAGTTTTACGCTTATACATCCCTACGCTTTACACATAAGAGTTGGGATCCTTATTTTTTAGATAGTTTACCGCTCATACTTCCCTGCGCTTTACGCAAAAGAGTTGGGATTCTCTACCGTCACAATGCAGACGGTAGAGTATACTCCTGCGTAAAAATGGCAATGATGCCCTCCGAAGTAAAAATAAAGTAAAAAATGATTGAATATGTTTTAAGTATGTGGGACTATCCTCTACAGTCGGTATCCTGCAAAAGCCCTAGAAATCTAATCCAATACCAGCAATTGTCTTTATTCTCTCTTTGGATTCATTCCAGATTATATTAGACAGAGTGATGAATGGGCTCAACTTAAAAAGAAAGGTCATTTCAGATTATATATATATGTAGTGCAGAAGGAATAAATTTAATATTTAAGGGACTATTTAAAAACATTCTAAACTTAAATAACTAATTTGAAATATTAAATAAAGTTAAATGACCATAATACTATTTTAACATTTTCTTTCTAAAATTTTTTTTTTTACAAAATAACATTTCATAAATTTCCTTACAAAAAATTTCACGAAATATATGATGTTTTAAAATGGCCATGGAACTAATTATTTGAGAAATTTTTGAAATGATCCAATTTGAAAACATTTGAAAATATTAACGATATCCACGGAACTATTGTCAAATCACTCCTTCATAATATAGTATTCTTAAAGACAAAAACCTAGTTTTAGACGCAGGTAGAAAAGAGAAGAATAATATGAGCTTTAAATTAGATTAAACTTCTTTTTTGTGAGGAAAATGGCAAATGATGATTTTTAAGACTCTCCTTTATTATAAGTTTTTTTTTCTTTCACTTTTCAAATTAGGAGATTAAGAATGGAATAAAATATTTTTAATTAAATTACAAATATAGTGTCAGAAAAATAAATAAAACTAACTTTACTTTGTTTTAGAAAGATAATCTTCAAAAATTTTAATAATTCATTTCATTTTATTAATTTTAAGTATATTTTTCAATTTGTAAGTATTAATTATAATGATTCAAATTTATGTTGGCGTCTGCTGCATTTACAATTATTAATGCTATCCGTCGCCCATAGTAGCTTAATTTGTACATTAAATTTTTTTCTCTTCAGTTACTTGAGAATGATATTGGATGCTCAAAAAAACAACTAAAATTTCAAATACTAATGGAGAAGTGTTGCTTTATTTAATAATGAAGGGTAAAAATATAAGAATAAATTACACAGACTGTCAATTATTCTCTCATTTTTGTTAAAATTACACAAACTTCGTTTCTAATTTAAAATTTTTTTAACTAAAATACTCCCCATTAAGCTAATAACATATTAGGTAATTTAAATTTAGTGAAAGATATTTTAGTTAAAATATAAAATTAGACTAAAGTAGAATACAACTTTATACGTAAAGCGAAGTCTATGTAATCGTAATAAAACTCAAATGAAAATTTATTCAAAATTAATATGAATTAAATTTATTCTCATATATATCCTATTCTTTCTTTCTTGGTTTTCTATGGACTACAAGCGTTTTGGAGCTTGATTCTGATTCCTTCTTTCTCCATATGATTAAGTTACATATATTCCAACTTAACCATTTATGAGTTAAAGATTTTTCTTGACTAATTCACTAACTTTTAAGTTGAAATTATTTTTTTTTTTGGAAATATTTACTTTACATAACGAGTATTTATTTATTTATTTATTCATACAATGGCAAATTACTCGGGCTGGATTACCAAGAACTATCAAAGAAGACGAAATAGCAGCATAGCATAAACAAAGTTCATCTGGAAGTAGACATATAATTACTATACAAAACATACCTGTCTGTCTCATTCATTGTCGTACACTATAGCCAAGCCAGGTCTATGCTAATACTATAGATTCAATTTTCACACACAAACACATATATGTTAGTATTAAGATGGGGCTGCCTCATCGATTTGCTTTTCCTGTTCTAACTCGTTTGTCTTTTTTATTCTTTCTGGTTCTTCAAGTTTTTTGTGTCCCCGAGAGCATAGCATCAAATAATTGGTCATACACAATATAGTTGTAGCAGGATATATTGGGATTAGAGAAAAAGCTTATTGAAAATGTATTGGAATAAAATGGATAATTAAAAATTTAAAGGAATTGAATCGAAATTAATCAAGTTATATGAGAAACCTATGATGTTACCAATTGGAATTAAATTAAGAGTGCTATTAGCTTCATTAAGATGGTGTATTTTTAATAATTGAGCATTGAGATGTGAAGTAAGATTGTTAAAGGAGTTGAGAACAATTATGGAAGGCTATATTTGATAATCCTTGAGGCTTATGTTTATGGTTCAAAAGCAAATGAATAGTTAAATAACTAAATTGATAGAATTAATTAGACTGTTTCTGGATATCAAAGGTTAAGAGTATGATTGCTTGATTTTATAGGCTTTTAGGACCAAGACAAATCATGATCAAGTAAATTGTTAAAGGGTTTAGGGAGAGGTTATGTACTTCTATCCATGTGATTAAATATTGTTAACTATACTTGTATTATGTATTTCAACACATCTCTTTACGAATTTTCCTATTTAATTTGTTTGCTCAACTACTATATATAAGGAACAAACATCCTTTTATATATTGTTTCTTCTTGATAATTTCTCTAAATGTTTTCACAACTAGAAGGTAATGTGTTATATAGCTTTTTTTGGTATTTGGTTTGACTTTGGATTTAAGATTTACATCTTTGTAACATTAGTTATGAAATTTTCAATGGGTTTGATTTTATTTTATTTTTAATGAATCTAACTCTAGATTCTCTTAACTACTTTGACTTTGGGTATCTAAAAATTGTGGATTTGAAAAGTACTCTGATTTTGAAGAGTGTGATTATGTATCTCTAAATTTATGAATTACCATGGGTTTAGAATTTTTGAATTTCTTTAATTTGCATTTCTAAATTTCTTTGACTATAAATTTATGAATTTATCTAGTTCTGAACTTTTTTGAAATGTTTAATTATATATTATTTCTATAAAAAGAATTTTTGGGGAACTCATCTAGTCTAGAACCTTACAACTAATGACAGTAGACATTAGCCACGGTGCATCATGATTTTAAACCCTAGCTAGTAAGGGTAATACTAGCCTTGTGTGTCGGCCAACACACGTGGATTTGATGTGATCAAACTCTTATTATCTAATTGAGGCATATGACAAGTATTCTGGTTGTTCCAAGATTATGCTTATGTTTGATATCTATTCTATTTTGACAATACTTAGCTAGAAAGGGTGATTGTGTTGGCCAATACAAGTAGATTATTTGATTGAGGCGAATGACTGATATTTTGATTATTCTAAGCTTGATGTTCATGCTTGATATCTATTCTGTCTTGGAAGCACTAGACTTGGGCTACATCTAATTTTCTAATATTTTGTTGGTTTAGTTGGATGTTTCCTACTATACCGTTTGTTATGTGCTTTATTTATATTAAAATCTAAAATTTGATTCATTTTCTCTTGCTTTGTATTTTTTATGATAAATTTGCATTATTTGTGTTTTGTAAATACTTTCTGTTGATGTGCAAATTTCAAGGATAAATCATTGATTTATGAAAACTTCTACTGCTTCTGACTATTCCTTTCATAGTATAGTTAGTGATATTTGCTTACTTAGTGTTTTCTCTCACTCTTATTTTTTTCAATTTTTTCAAAGAACAATGTCGACCATGGACCCTTCTGCTGCATAGAGTTAAGTTAAATATCCCATAGTGAGCCTTGCATTGTCTGGAATGGCACAATTTATTTCTTTTTGATGTTGAACATTATAGATTTTATAATCTAGTAGCTCCAATTGTCAAAGGTAGAAAATTTGTTACATTGTTGTATATTTGAGATTGTCTGGTTGCATATTTTGTGAGAGCAAAGCTCTCTTACTTTCTGACTTGTAGGTCTTAGTTGTATAAATTTAGGGGAGTTCATATATCAGAGAAAATTCTACCAAAATTTCCACACAAAACCAAACAGTGAATATTATGCTTATAAATTGACATAATCTAGCAATTATCATTTGGTAGGCTTATTATTGGATTATTTAGGTTATTTAACTTTTTCGGTTCATGAAGCCAGGGTTTACATCATTCTTTGTGCCAGTCACACTTCTTTAGGGTTGTGACATAAAATAAGTCTAAAATGACGAATTTATAAAGCCCAAATATTTGGTTATATATAGATCCTTCTTCATTGAGTTACAATTCATATGAGTTTAGGTGAGTCTAATTAAGGAGACAAGGGCCTTGTTTGAAGAAAACACTAACACACAATCTCATTCAAGCGACAATCAAATTTAAATCTTTGTCCTACTAAACCCATAAGAAACATGTTCTTAAAAATGTAGAACAAGTTTAATCAATTGCATAAAATTATGGATTGATTTAAAAGGAATGCCTCTTAATTAGTAATTTGGAAGATGCTTAAAGATAATTAAGAGTCTTAAACTAGTAAATTATACCATTAAAGGCAATGTTAAAGAGGATATGTTGGGTTTCTATGAAATGCTAGAGGAATCATAATCCTGGTGTTACGTGTGTCTATAATAAACAAACTACTGTTATTCGGTTAGATAGGAAAACTGTTAAAGGAACCGTAGAATAACAAACAAACAGAAGCTATAAAATGCTCTGTTGTAACGAACGAAAAACAGAGATTGAATGAAGTAGAATTTTCAGATAAGTTTGTATCAATTGGTATCAGAGCCAATCGATCAAACATGACGCGCAACGTTAAGCTGAAGGAGATGGAGAACGAACTGCAACAGAATTAGACGGAAATGAAGGAGCTTCGTGGTTCGATGACACGCATGGAAGAAATGATGACTAAAATAACATCAAAGCTAGTACAGCTAACGATGACGACAACCGGAGGTATGACGGAGGTCACAGCAGCGTCACCATCGAATAGAACTCGAAATCCTAACCGAGTACCTCAGTTTGGGTCTTTCCAAGGAGGCCACTCGAGTTACTTAGCCCCAATGAAATACTCACACATCGAGTTTCCCAGATTCGACGGTACTAACTTCAAAGGATGGGCATTCCATTGTCGTCAATTTTTCGAACTTGATGAAACACCGACGAACCAGCAAATAAAAATGATCAGTGTACATCTAGAGGGTCCAACATTACACTGGCACTAGAATTATGTGAAGAGGAAGATGCTTCATGAAGTGCTATGGTCAGAATACTTAACAGACATGGGAACCTGATTTCAAGAACTGTTACAGATGGATCCGATAGCTGACTTGAAGAACTTGCACCAAGGTGATAGCTCTGTGATCGAATATCAAGCGAAATTCGAACCATTACTGGCTGAAATAGACTTGCCGAAAGATGTAGCCATTAGTCACTTCTTAGGGGGACTAAGGAAAGAAGTGGAAGCGACAGTGAGGATGTTCAAACCCACCATACTCACGCACACCATGTATCTTGCCAGACTCCAAGATACGGTACTTACCTCCATGCAAGAACAGAATAAAACCAGAAACGTGGGAAGGCAACCATTGACGACAGGACGCTATAACAACTTGATAAACAGTAAGGAGTCTGGACAGCAGAAGCCATGTTTGGGAGTATCAAGAACACCATTGGCATCGACCTTAAATGGAAAATCAGTAAAACAACTGAGCAAGGCTGAAATGGAGGACAAGAGAAGGAAGGGACTCTGCTACTGGTGCCCAAAAAAATACATGTTGAATCACAAATGCGGAGGAGCTCAGGCTTTTATCATTTTAGTCCAAGAAGAAACAGATGAGAAGGAGGACATAAGGGACGAGCAAGAACACTCTGATCATGGACAGAGCCCAATAATCTCTCTACATGCCATACAGGGAATTTGAGGGTACTCTACCATGAAAATCAATGGCTGTTTAAAGAAGCAAATGGTGTCTATACTCATAGACACAGGTAGCACCCATAACTTCATCGACTCAGTGATGATCAAGAAACTGAGATTACCCACAGAGTTCACTAAAGGAGTGGAAGTTTCCGTTGCAGGAGGACAGCAGATCAACATAAACAAGAAGTGTTGCGAGTTGAAATGGAACATGCAAGGTCATATATTCTCATCTGAATTCTTAGTCATGCAGTTGGGAAGTTATGACATGATTCTCAGAGTCCAATGGCTAGCATTATTGGGAAGAATTATACTGGATATGCACAACCAATTGATGTCTTTTGACCTATATGGCTCTCACATTGAGTTACATGGCGATAGAGAAGAGGGGGTGCAACTACATAGCATGATAGCCAAGGAGAAATTACTTAAACCTACAGAAGCAGTCATGATCCAAATAGCCACGAAGGAACTAAACAGCAGTGGGAAGCAAAACATCCATCCAGAGTTACAAGCCATACTAGACGAGTACAAGGATGTATTTAGCATTCTGAGACAACTACCTCCTTCTAGAGCGTTTGATCATGCCATACCACTGCAAGAGGATAAACCTATATCCTTGAGACCTTATAGGTATAGGCTAACACAAAAATTTGTCATGGAGAACCTAGTAAAGGAGATGTTGGACAATGGAGTTATCCGACCAAGCAATAGCTCTTTTGCAACACCGGTTTCTGTGTGGATTATCGAAGGCTTAACCGGCAAACCATTAAGAACAATTTTCCTATTCCAGTCATAGAGGAGTTGCTTGATGAACTACATGGAGCCACTTACTTCTCTAAGCTCGATCTAAGAGTAGGATACCACCAGATCCTAATGAAGCCGTCCGATGCTCATAAAACAGCATTCTGAACACATGAAGGCTTATACGAATTCCTGGTTATGCCCTTTGGACTAACAAACACACCAGCCACTTTTCAAGGCTTAATGAACTCTGTTTTCAAAGCTTTTCTCAGGAAGTTCATTCTAGTTTTCTTCGACGATATATTGATCTATAGTTCAACATGGGAAGAGCATTTAATTCACATCAGAACAACATTACAAGTACTCCGCGCAAACTCCCTTTTTGCTAAGTGGACCAAGTATGAATTCGCAATGCGGAAGATCGATTACTTGGGCCACGTAATTTCACGGGAAGGAGTAGCCGCAGATCCATAAAAATCTCAAAAGCCTTAGGGGATTCTTAGGTCTCACAGGCTATTATCGAAGGTTCATCAAAGACTATGGCATAATATGTAAACCACTCACAGAATTACTTAAAAAAGAAGACACATTTCGGTGGACTGAAGAAGCAGCTACAACTTTTTCAAAACTAAAGGATATTATGAGCACAACTCCGGTCCTGGCCTTACCAAACTTCACACTTCCCTTCACCATCTAAACAGATGCATCACAAATAGGTATGGGGGCAGTCCTTTTTCAACAAGGACACCCAATAGCTTACGCTAGTAAAGCCCTCAGTTATAAACGGAAACAATTATCGGCTTACAAAAGGGAAATGTTAGCAATTATTTTTGCAGTCAAACAATGGCGACAATATGTCCAGGGCCAACATTTCATCATTAAGACAGACCACTTGACACTCAAGCACATGTTAGAGTAGAAAATCATCACACTAAATCAACACAAATGGTTACACAAACTATGAGGACTCGACTATACCATCGAATACCGGAAAGGGAAAGACAATGTAATGGCAGACGCTCTATCAAGGAGGGACTAAAGTGATGAAGGAGAATGTCATGCAATTACCACCATATTCTCCGGATTACATACAAGGGTCCGAGAATCATGGCTAGAAGATGACAAACTACGGCATATTATAACCTAACTACAACAAGATTCCACCGCTGTTCGGAAGTTCTCATGGACCAGTAACACACTACGACGAAATGGGAAAATGGTGGTAGGCAATGATACAGAATTGAAGGAGGAGATATCGAAATGTTTTCATAACAGCCCATATGGCGGACATTCAGGGTGTACCCCTACACATAAGAGGTTGGCAGCAGTCTTCTATTGGAAAGGAATGGCTAAAGATGTCAGAAACTTTGTATGAGATTGTCACATTTGTCAACGTTTCAAAACAGAAAATGTCGCTTCTCCAGGACTCCTACAACCATTACCTATCCTAAACACTATATGGAAAGACCTGGCTATGGATTTCATTACGGGGCTACCTAAATCCTACAATAAAATAGTCATTTTAGTGGTGGTAGATCGTCTCTCTAAATCCGCACACTTTATGGCATTACAACATCCAAATACAACTGCCGACGTTGCTAAAACTTTCTTAAACAATGTTGTTAAACTTCATGGCTTACCTCAAACAATAGTTACAGACCAACTCCCTATCTTTTATGGCTAATTTTGGAAAGAGCTTTTTAAACTCCAGCATGTTAAGCTCCTTTTTTCCTTTGCATACCACCCCCCAAACGGATGGCCAAACAGAAGTATTGAATCGCACTATTGAAGGTTACCTACGCTGCATGATGGGAGACTACCCAAAACAATGGGTTAAGTGGCTGCCTCTAGTAGAGCTTTAGTATAACACATCATTCCACTCCTCTATTGGTATGAGTCCATTTGAAGCGTTATATGGCTGTCTGCCACTAGTCCATCTACCCTATATGGCTGGTGATTCTTCGAACCAGCTAGTGGATGAAGAATTGAAGACTAGGGAAGCTATTATTCAATCCCTCAAATCTAATCTCCAAAAGGCCTAAAATCGCATGGTACAGCAAGCCAACAAGAAGCGGACAGACAGGGAATTTCAGGTGCATGATCTAGTGTATGTCAAACTACACCCTTTCCGCCGAAACTCCCTTAACAATAGTTCTTTCCACAAGCTCTCAGCTCGCTACTATGGCCCTTATAAGATCCTAGAGCGCATAAGGAAGGTAGCATACAAGCTCAAGCTTCCGGCACCTTCCAAAGTTCACCCTGTTTTTCATGTTAGCATGCTGAAGCAGAGAATGGGTAAAGAAGTAGAGAATGGGTAAAGAAGTAGTAATTTCTACAATCCTACCAGAAGTGGATGGATTAGGATATTTCATGATCGAGCCCGAGAAGATTCTAGCCAGGAAGGTACTCAAAAAAGGCAACCTTCCTGTTACACAGGTCCTAGTACAGTGGAAGAACACTGGACCAGAGTCAGCCACATGGGAGCCACTCCAATCGCTGAAGGAACAATTTCCCTTATTTGATGTAACAGCACCTAGGAATCCTTGAGGACAAGGATATTCTAGGGAGGGTAGTAGTTGTTACGTATGTCTTTAATAAACAAACTATTATTATTCGGTTAGATAGGAAAACTGTTAAAGGAACCATAGAATAACAAACAAATAGAAGCTATAAAATGCTTTGTTGTAACGAACGGAAAACAGAGATTGAATGAAGTAGAATTTTCAGATAAGTTTGTATCACCTAGGCTTTTACTTCCAAAATTACCATAGAATCCAGTCCTCATTTGTTATTTTGATGATTTTACTTTAGCTTTCATATATTATAATTTATCTTTAACTTGATTTAGATTAAGGAACTACATTTAGTGTATAGCAATTATCTTACTATCAAATCTTTGTAAGAATGATATTTTACCTTTTATTATATTACTTGTGTGATATGCATACTTGCCTGTACGCTTGTAGCACAATATATATATACATACATACATATGCAAGAGCATATTTCAAGCTATAATTTAGGAAATATATTACAGAAATTAAGAAATAAATTGTTGTTAACTACCTGCCTTGGAATAGGAAGGGCAATCGATGGACTTGGATCAAGCTTAATAATTCTGATTGCTCTTGTTCTCCTTAAGATTAAGTTATATTCCAACTCAACCATTTATGAGTTAAATATTTTTCCTTGACTAAATTCACTAACTTTTAAGCTGAAATTATTTGTTTTAAAATATATATATACTTTACATGAAACGAGTAATTATTTATTTATTCATACAAAGACAAAGATTACCAAGAACGAACTATCAAAGAAGGGGAAATAGCAGCATATATAGCAATAGCATAAGCAAAGTTTATTTGGAAATAGATAGATTACATACACAACATATATATACCTGTCTGCCTCATTTATTATCGCATACTATAGCCAAACCTGGTCTATATACTATAGCTTCGATTTTCACACACAAAAGCATATGTTAGTATTAAGCAGCCGCTGCCTCATGGATTTGCTTTTTCTGTTCTTATGAACACTTCATCCTAAAAATAAAATTAATTAAGAATCAAAATTAATGATTAGTTGATTAATTCATTAATTAAATAAATGTGGAAGGGGCAAATTATAAAATCAAAAAAATAAAAAATGAAACAACAAAAAATAAAAATAAAAAGTTCAAGAAAAAAAAATAACAATGACTAAAAAAAAAAAGAAGATACAAATTCAAAAATATAAAAAAAAATTTAATAAATAAAAGAAAGCAATAATATAAAACATGAAATCTAAAAAGGAAAAAAAATTAAAAAATATATATCAAAGACAAGACATAAAATTTTGTTTTAGTAAGAGGATTAAAAAAGGGGAGAGAATTAAAAAAAAAACAACAAAATCAACTTGTCTTTAAATAAAAAAGAAAAGTCAAAAATTAGAAGAGAGCATGTGAGAAGATGATGTGTGGAAAGAATCAATCACTTTAACTAAGTTGGAAAAATAATAATGGGGGACATATGAGAAATTACTAAGGTGGAAAGAGGATGAAATGATGAAATTACAAGAATAAAAAAAGGAATAAGGGAACATATGGAATAAAACATGAGAAAAAGTGGTCAAAAGGTGAGAAAAGGGGAGACAATAATGAGTGAAAGGTGGTGAATGATAGGAAAACAAATAGGAAGGGAGATTGAGTTTTCTCTATAAATAGAGGAGAGGAAGAGGGATGAGAGGAACATTGTTAGAAAGAGTGGTTTTGAGAGGTTAAGAAATATTAGAGTGAAAAAGGCAAGGAAGAAAGAAAGAGGCTAGGAGAACTCTAGGTAATTTTTTATAACTTCTCTTCAATTTGACTCTCTTTGTTTCAACTTTTTTTCATGGCTGAAATTAAACACCCACGCACACCAAACATCAATTCTTAATATTTTCGAAAATGTGCCATGTGAGGTTCAACACCTCTATAGGCATATTTTACAGACATATATATATTTTTCTTAATATCAGTGTTGCCATGTGAAACAAATGTATCTATGAGTAACTAATATTTTACTAGTGGGACCATGTGAAATTCAATGACTCCGTAAGCATATCCCGATATTGGTTGCACATGTTTAAAATAATTTTAGATTCTGTTGGCTATTCCCAATCGTTTATGTTGTGAATAATTTTAGGTTCCAACAGCCCATTACATGTATTTTTCAAATAATCAAAATTTAAAAATAAATAAAATAATATTTTCCTCTTTTTTAAATAAAGCATAAATAAATTATGTTTTCAAAACTCCAAACAATGAAGAGAGTAAAAAAGTGAGACTACACTAATTTCATAAACTAAAACACATTGAAAAATTTTTTAAAATCGTTTTGTTAGTGAATTTCGGATTAAATTCAACTATTTTGGTTTTTCAGAAAAAAAAAAAAAAGACTCATTATGCGGCTTTCTGGTCGAACTATGTGGAATTTGATCTTTATCACTGCATACGTTGACCCTAGGCTTTCATCCTAAGTCAAGTCTACCCTTTGTAAATATTCATTTATTTCTTTTCATTATTATTATTTTTGTCTTCTTTGTTTAATGTGCCCGCATGTTAGTAAGGGCAATTGAGATAAATTTAAAGTTATATCACATTAATCTCACTCAACTAGTTTAGGATAATTGTCCTTGTAGACGGGTATTGTGGAGTCCCTAATATCTTCTCCACACTTAAAAAGACTCCCAAACATAGATATGTTTTTGTAGACTATTTTGCATTTTTGTTTTGTTTTAAAATGGTTTTCTAAAATTTTTCTTAAAAAGATTTTTGGTGGCAACTCTAGTTAATTAATTTTTAAAATTTTATTTTAAGAATCAATTCATCTTTCTTTTATCAGTTACAACAGTGCTTAACTCCATTGCCTTTTTTAGTCTTTCTAGTTCCTCAGGAGGTAATCCTTGCATGCATGCATAGCTCATTTCTTCTCGACAATCGCTCCAATATAATACATTAGCAGGAGGAGGATATATTGGGAGTGGGGGCCCATACTGCTCAGTGCGTTGTGTAGAAAATGCAGATCCCATCACCCACCATTATACAAACAATTAACTCACACACACACACACACACACATATATATGTATATGAATATCACGCTACTCATGATATTTTAAGAGGGAATTCTAGATATTACTGGTTAACAATTTAGAATATGATCCTTCTTACATGCATGTTATCCAGCTGTTGAATTTGTTCCACATGTTCTTCTTGACCTTTTGGTACTCTCTGCTTTCAGATCAATAATATGATTCCCTATCTGTAACCCAATCATTGTTCTTCTTGTCTGGAAATATCTACACTACCTATACTGCTGCTACTGTCAGAGAGGGATTAATGTATGGAAGATGCGCCATTAATTACCGGCTGACTCGAAGATTATTTAATATTATTAATGAATGAACTATTAATATCATTAATTATTGAATTAAATTCAAATTCTGAATTTTTCAATTTAAATCAAGATGTCAGAGGAGTTTTGAAAATAAAATAAAAAATTAGGACAATATGATCAATATATGTAAATTTTCAAAAAAAAAAAAAAGAAAAAAAAGAAAAAAGAGGGATCAATTGGAAAAGCTCAAAAGGCATTATTTTCAAACATAGAACAAGATACTTTCTTCTAGAGAAACCTTTTTAAACGGATTATTGGTGCAAGCATCTGTTATGAAAAGAAATTGCGATTCATGTGTAATTTCAACCCAAATGGAGTGTGGGACAGCCAAAATCAATGGAACAAGTAGGCACTTGAGCTTCTTCAGTTAATTTACAAAATTTAAAGGGCACTTAATTTTTAGATAGTTTACCGCTTATACATCCCTACACTATATGCAAAAGAGTTGGGGTCCTCTACTCCCAGAATGCATTCGGTAGAGTACACTCCCGCATAAAAATGGCAATGATGCCATCCAAAGTAAAAATAAATAAATAAAAACTAACTATGTTCTAAGTACGTGGAATTGCCCTCTATAGTCCGTATCCCACATGAGTCCTAAGAATCTGATCCAATAATAGCCATTCCCTTTATTCTCTCTTTAGACTCATTCCAGATTATATACACAGAGATGTTAGGGCTCAACTATTAAAAAAAAAAAAAAAAGGTCATCTCAGATTATATATATATATATATATATATATATATAGTGCATAAGGAATAAATTTGTAATATTTAATACTTAAAGGACTATTTTAAAACATTACCAACATAAATTACTATTTTGAAATAATAAATAACATTAAGATAAATTCTTTAGTATAACTATAAAATTGGTTGTATTGGTATAATCACTATATGGTACTTTAAAGAAAAACATAGAGCAATTACAGTCATATTATGTTGACTATATGACAATATAAAATAACTTGTTATATTTATATTTTGATTCCATTATTTTTATATTTTATTTATATTTTAAGCTATGTATTTTCTTTATTTTTTTAATAACTCCACATCTCCCTAATTTTATTATTATTTTCCAAATATGAAACATTGTGGGGTTATTAAAAACTAAAAAGTAAAGGGGATAAATTAAGAATTTTTTAAAAAGTTTTTGGTTCATAAATAAAATTTAAAAATATTGGAGGTTAAAATATAAAAACAAGTTATTTTGAGTTGACATACAGTGAGCATATTCTGACATATCATTATCACGTGTTTTTTTCTTATCATGCTACATAATGATTGTACAGGTGCAACTAATTTTATAATTATACAAAAAATGACACCTAAAGTTAAATAGCCATAATAACATTTTAACTGTTTCCATTTAAACATTTTTTATTTTAAAATAATATTTACATAAATTTATTTACAAATAATTAATAAGACATGGCATCACAAAATATATGATGTTTTTAAAATGGCCGTGGACTAATTTATTTGAGAAACTTTTGGAATGATCCAATTTAAAAATATTTGAAAATTTAAACGATCTCCATAGAACTATTGTTAAATTACTCCTTCATAATATAGTATTCATATAAACGTATAAAAAGAGGAGAGTAAAATGAACATTAAAATAGACTTAGCTTAAACTTTTGTTTTGTGAGGGAAAAGGCAAATGATATTTTTGAGACCATAGATAATCTCTTAACCATGCATCCTATCAAATAGTTAGAAGATTCATTAAACTGTAAAACGTTAACTGCAAGAATGTAATGTGTTTCCAATGCTGATAAAAAGTAACACATCCAATTGTATAAGTTCAATTATTATTATTTTTTGGACTTTTTAAATTAAGAGATTAAGAATAGAATAAAATATTTTTTAAATTAAATTACAAATATGCTGTAAGAAATATAAATACAACTAACTTTACTTTGTTCTATAAAGATAATCTTTAAAATTTTTAAAATTCATTTCATTTTATTAATTGTTAGTGTAATTTACAATTTTACAATTATTCAATTGTAACTTGTAAGTATTAATTATAATGATCCAAAATTATGTTGGCATCTTCTTCATTTTCAATTATTAATGCCAACTGTCGCCCATATAGTAGCTTAATTTGTACATCGATGATTGTTTTTTATAGTTACTTGAGAATGGTATTGGATGCTTAAAAAACAATTAAAGTTTCAAATATTGATGCAGAAATACGTGTTGCTTTATTTAATAATGAAGGGTAAAAATATAAGTGAATTACACAGACTTCCAATTGTTAAAATTGCACAAACTTCCTTTCCAATTTAAAAATTATACATTTAAGTCTAATTTTAAAAATTTTAAATAAAATACTCCCTATTAACCTAATTACATACTGGGTAAGTTGAAGTTATATATTTTAGTTAAAATTTAAAATTAGATACAACTTTATACATAAAGAGAAGTCTATGTAATTGTAATAAAACACAAAGAAAATTTATTCAAAATTAAAATAAATTAAAACTATTCTCATATATATATATATATATATATACCCTATTTTCTCTTTCTTGGTTTTCTGTGGACTGCAAGCGTTTTGGAGCCTAATTCTGATTCCTTTCAATCTTCATGTGATTAAGTTACATATATTCCAACTTAACCATTTATACATAGTTAAAGATTTTTCTTGACTAACCATTTATTTTTCTTGACTAAATTCACTAACTTTTAAGTTGAAATTATTTCTTTAAAAAATATTTACTTTACAAAACGAGTAATTATTTATTTATTCAAAAAAAAATTCACAAATTACTAGGGCTGAATTACCAAGAACTATCGAAAAAGACCAAATAGCGGCATAGCATAATTAAGCAAAGTTTATTTGGAAATAGACAGATAATTACAATGACAAAACATATGTAATAACCCATATTTTAAAAAAGAAAATAAATAAATATTAATAATAAAATATATTTATTCTCACTTTAAATATTTTATCACCGAAATTATTTCTAATATTCCCACTAAAAATATTTTACCACAATAATTATATCTTTCATCCGCACAAAATTATTTTAAACACCCAATCATACCCACTATCCCACTTTAATTAAATTAATGCCTAATTATTCTCCACTAACACTAATCTATTACCTAAATCATTATCACTATATCCACTAACAATATTTTAATACACCATTACATCTTAAAATCATCATATTATACCAAAGCACCATCCGAACACCCTCAAAGACAAACTCACTCGCGTTTGTAGCTTCCTTTGACAAACCAAGGCTGCTCTGCCATTGTAAAGGGTCATCAATGTCTCTTCCCGATGGCAGCAACTCCATCATCACGTTCCCCACTGACAACGATCACTGGTTAGCTGGAATTTTGTGATTTTTCTGATGATTCAAAGGGCGAAATCTGAGCTCTTGTAGCATGGAATTGGTGTGATTCTGCACCTTAATCCTTCATTTACACTGATCAATTTGGTCCAATTTGCTCATAATCAAAGAAACCACAATTTCTGGTACTGTTTATCTTAAAAAATCACTATTTATGGGAGAAAGTGGTGAAATTGAGTTCAATTTGGATTGTTTGCTTCAAATTGAGCTAGGGTTACACTTCGAAGGTGAATTTCGCACCTTTCTCCCATGAAATCACTTATCAATTGTGAATTTTGGCTTCCAGAATGAAAAACCCTAATTTAGGGGTCTAGGGGCAATTTGGAAATTTAGTGAAATTTGTGTTCTTAAGACTTCTTAAATATTTTTATGCACCTAGGGAGTGATTTATAATTTTTGGAAATTTTAGTTTGAATTTTTGAACAAATTTCTAATTTTTAGTAATTTTCCTAGATTTTTCATGAAGAAAAAGGAAGGAAATTAGAAGGGAAAAATTTGTTTGACTTGATTGGATAACAATAAATATTATTTAAGGTTTAATGGAAAATTTGGAATTTATTAGATAACTCTTAAGTGAAATTTGTGTGATGGTAGGTCTTAGAAATTTAATAAGTGCATAATGGAATAATTGAATAAAATAATAATAATAATGAAAATAATAATAGTAATGATAATAATAATAATAATAATAATAATAATAATAATAATAATAATAATAATAATAATAATAATAATAATAATAATAATGATAACAATAATAGTAATGATAACAATAATAATAATGATAATAAGAATAATAAAATGAAATATAGGTAATAAATATTTTGAAGTATTAATTAAGAAAGTGGCCCATAAATTTAATTTCCTAAAATTTAGTAAAGAAAGAGATGGATTGGATAAAGGTGAATAATGAATAATTAATTAGGTTTGTGACATAATTAAATAATTAAATTTATGAAGACTGGATGTTAAGAGTATTTTATTTAATATTTTGAGGTGGTTAAAAAATTGTAAGCAAAGGGATTATAGTCAAGGATAGGAGGAGTTTGGTATACTCCTCACTGGTAAGTAGATAATCCTAATTTTACATAATATTATTTTAAATTATTCATGATAATTTTGTATATTGAATTATTAGAAATACTGAAATCTGAATTCTAAAGTGGTACAATTTTGAAATTTCTGATATTTGTACATGGATAATTATTTATCTGTAAAATATTAGGAATATATCCAAAACAGAACCCAGTAGCTAACGTCAGTTGACGTTAGCTATAGTGCATTGCAATTAGTAATTTGATAAGGTTGGGTATAATACCCTTACCACCATATTCTGTTTCAGGCCGATGACCATTATGATATTTACTTAGAGCCTATACCTAAATGAATATAAGTTTTGATCTGTTATCACTAGCGTTGAGTTAGCTCTGTATGTTGTAATTATGATTGGTTTTGTAGGATATTTCCAAATGTATTCTGTTAATGATTATTTTCCATTTGATATTACTGAATTATAATTGTATGATATCTGGTTAAAATTTTTGAAAGGTGTACCACTATAACCTTGCTCTAATTTATGCAATATTAATATTACCTGCTTACTAAATTTTCACTCACTCCATGATTTAATATTTTTCAGATTTTAGCGTTGATTCAGAACGTCTACCTTTAGAATTTTAATATTGGTGATTAATTCTTTAGTGAGTCTAATCTACTGCTAGAGTTATGTCTTTCATTATTTTTATGATTTAGTTTAATTGTTCCCTTGTATACAAACTAGATGTTTGATGTATTACTGTGGTATGTCAGAAAATGTTTGTATGGAGAGTTATAAGACTTATGTTATTTAATATGAATTTATATAAGTTTTACTGTTATGAGGGTTATGACAAATTTGCGAAGATGGATGACACCTCATTCTCATGTTGGTCATGCTTTAATAACTCAGGTCGTGACAACCTACCTATCAGTCTTATTCATTATCGTATACCATAGCCAAACGAGGTCATTATATACCATAGCGTCGATTCTCACACACATAAAGACATACACGTTAGTATTAAGATGGGGCTGCCTCATCGATTTGCCTTTCCTGTTCTAACTCGTTTGTCTTTTTTTATTCTTTCTGGTTCTTTTTGGTTCTGCAGGTAAAGTGCATAGGGCAATTCTCGACGACAATCGGTCGTATACAATACAGTAGTAGGAGGAGGATATATTGGGACTGGAGGCCCAAACTTTTCTTCTCTGCGTTCTTTAGAACTTTTTAAGTCCCATCATCCCACGATTATACCAAATAATTAACCAACACTCATCATATATATATATATATATATAGAAACGGTGCGTATCACCACAGAAGTATAGATAAATATCATGTTATTAATGAATGAATATATTAAAATAAGGGAATCATACTGGTTAATTAATTAATAATTTAGAATATTATCCTATTTCATGTTTTACAGCTGTTAAATTTGTTCTGTATGTTATTCTTG
This sequence comes from Delonix regia, assembly GCA_037074485.1. NCBI lineage: Eukaryota > Viridiplantae > Streptophyta > Magnoliopsida > Fabales > Fabaceae > Delonix > Delonix regia. Next base: position 29,658,181 of record CM073451.1, read on the forward strand.
ACTTTCTGGCACTCATCATCTGCTTTCATAATATGATTCCATACATGCTTTAACCCTTAGACTAAGGTTGTCAAACTTGCAATTTTAGGTAGACTTGTGAGGGGTGTAAACTTGTAATGTAGAATCGTAACGTAGAATGAGAAAAATTTATTTATAAGGGACTAAATTAATAGAAAAAATTTTATGAGTGACTCAATTGAGAAGTATTTTATTTGAGGGTTCAAAATGAGAAATAATTTTATAAGGAATCAAATTAATAAATAACCTATTAGTTTCAAACTATAAAAAAATATAAAAGAGTATTATTAATAATGATGTTATTTGTGAAGAAAAAAATTAAAAAATATTCATATGAGGGACTAAATTGAAAAAAAATTCTATAAAGGACTAAATTAAAATAATATCTTACTTGTGAGGGATTAAAATAAAAAATAAATTTTATAAGGAATTAAGTTAAAAAAATATCTTACAAGTGGAGGACCAAAAAAAAAATTTATTTATTTTGTCAAATTAAAATCAAAATTTGTATATATATAATGTTTGTCATATATATATTAAATATGTATCATGGCCCAGTGGTTATAGGAGTACATTTTTGAGTTTCGAAAAAGACTTCTCTCAACTCACCGAGTTAATAACCATGCCTTAGACGATGAATGTTGGAGGATTTATAATGGGCTCACAAAAAGGTCATTTAATATTATTAATAGCATTAATTATTAAATTAAGTTCAAATTCTGAATTTTTGAATTTAAATAAAGTTGTCAGAGAGAGTTAATAAACTGAAAATTTGAAAATCAAATAAAAAAGATTGAGACAATATACAATCAGTATACGTAAACAAAAAGAAAGAGGGGTCAACTGGAAAAATTTAAAGACTTTCTTTCCAAACATAGAACAAGATATTTTTTTTCCTGAAAAATCATTTTAAGGGAAATATTGGTGCACGCATTTGCTATGAAAAAGAAGTTGCAATTCATATGTAAGTGAGACAGAGGACAGTCAAAATCAAAGGACCGAGTAGACACCTTGAGCTTCTTCGGTTAATTTACAAAATTTTAAAAGCCCTTATATTTGTATATAGTTTACGGCTTATACATCCCTACGCTATATGCAGAAGAGTTAATGAGACATGACATCATGAAATATATTATGGTTTTTTAAATTGCCGCGGACTATTAATTCAAGAAATTTTTGATATGATCCAATTTGAAAACATTTGAAAATTTAAACGATTTCTACAAAACTATTGTTAAATCACTCCTTCATAATATAGTTTTCATAAAGACAAAAAACCATAGTATTAGACGTAAAAAAGAGAAAAGTAATGAGCATTAGATTAGACTTAGCTTCAATTTTTTTTTTTTTTCCTTGCGAGGGACAGAATGAAATGGCAGATTCAAGAAGACTCGTTTATATATATATATATATATATATATATATATATATATATATATATATATATATATATATATAATATAGAAAGATAAATATCACACTACTCATGAATGGATATGTTAAAAGGGAATCTTAATTGCTTGTTAACAATTTAGAATATGATCCTCTTTCATGCATCTTATCAAGTTGTTGAATTTGTTCCATATGTTATTCCTTACATTCTGGTACTCATCATCTGCTTTCAGAATATGATTCCATATGCTGTAACCCAATAATTGTTCCTCTTGTCTGAAAATATCTGTATATGTACTGTTAGTTATTCTGTTAGTTTTGTGGGATTAATGTTTGAGACGCGCTAATAATGGGCGGACTCAAATTCTGAGCATTTAACATTATTAATTATGGGATTATTAATATAATTAATCATCAAATTAAATTCTAATTTTAAAATTTTGAATTTTAATTAAGTTGTCAGTTATTGAGACTGAAATTTTCAAAAATGAAATAAAAATGATTGGACAATCAACATGCGCGATGAAAACAAAGAGGTGGTATCGACTATAAGAACAGAAAGACTTTCTTTTTAAATATAGAACAAGATACCTTTTTCTTGCAAAAAATTCTCAAGGAATTATTAGTGTGCGCATTTGTTCTTGAAAAAAGAAAAAAAAGATGCGATCCATTTGGAATTTCAGTCCGAATTGAGTGTGAAATAATCAAAATCAAAATCTTTGGCAAACAACCAAGGAATCTGATCCAGTGATGATTATTGTCTTTGATTATTCTCTTTTTGGATTCATTTCAGATTATATTCAGAGTGATGTTTGGGCTCAATTAAAAAGAAAAAAAAAGGGTCATTTCAGATTATATATATATAATGCCTAAGGGGCATTTGAATATAAGAGACTATATTTTGAAATATTTTAAATTTAAAAAGACTATTTTAAAATAATAAATAAAATTAAAGGACCATAATGCTATTTTAACCTTTTTAATCTTTAAGATTTATTATTTTATTTTAAAATAATATTTACATAAATTTCTTTACAAATAATTAATACACAAATTAAATATATAAATGTTTTAAAAATGGTTTCTAACTATTTATTTCAGAAATTTTTTAAATGAACCAATTTGAAAACATTTGAATTAAAATTTAAGCAAAGTCGGTAGAACTAATATTAAATCACTCTTCCGTAATATAGTATTTATAAAGACAAATCGTAGTTTTGGACATAAAAAAAAAAGGGGGGGGGGGGGGGGGGGAGAGTAATAGGAACATTAAATTTGACTTAGCTTAAACTTTCTTTTGTGAGGAAGAAAATGAAATAGCAAATGATGATTTTTAAGACTCCCCCTTACTATAAGTTCTTTTTCTTTTTGGTTTTACTTTCTAAACTTAGAGACTAAGAATGGAATATCAATAAACTACATTTTTTAATTAAATTACAAATATAACCTTTAAAAAATAAGTACCACTAATTTCACTTTGTTTTATGAGAATAATCTTCAAAAGAATTTTATAAAGTATCATTTTTTATGTATTCACAATTTTAATTATATTAATGCACCAAATTATAATATAGGGATATAATTACAATAATATCAACCAAAAAAATAATAATACTATAATTATGTTTCTACATTATAATTGAATGCATTTAAAATTATGAATGCACTTAAGATTTTATCATTTTATAATTCATTTCATTTTATTTTAAGTGTAATTTTCGATTTCACAATTGTTCAATTGTAAGTATTATAATGATCCAAAATTATCTTAGCATGTTCTGCATTCTCAATTATTAATGCTAACTGTCACCCATAGTAGCTTAATTTGCACATGGATTTTTTTTTTTTTTTGGGCTTTTTTACATAGTTACTTGAGATTAATGATATTGGATGCTCAAGGAAAAAAAAAAAAAAGAAAAACAAATAAAATTTCAAATAGTGATGCAGAAATACATGTTGCTTTTAACACATCTATCTTCGACGATAGATTTCTCAACATCAATAAAGCTAAAAGCGCATTCACAATGATAATTCAAAAGGCATATAACCTTACACATTTGATAATTGCTAACTGATGCATATCTTCATTTATATGAGTAGCAGAATTACAGTTTTATTTATTGAAGTGCAAAGTTATAAAATACTTTTCAAATTAAATAAAAATAAAAAAAGTGTTAAAAAGAGAAAAATAAATCTCAGATACATTTTTACTATTGCTTCATTCTCTCTTTTATTTTAAGTAGAGTTTACATACTTTGTACTTTAGAAGATTCAATTTGGAATCATAATTCCATTTATGCCAAGTATGAAGTAATGTTCGGACTCAGCATGGAAAGTCATATCGTTTGTGCTAAATTATTAAATCTAAATATGATTAGAATGAGATATATTTAAAAATAAATTAATTTGACCTAAAAGTGTAGTAGTTATGGTGTTTATATTTAAGGTAAGAGATTAGAAGAGATTTACAAGCCCCAAAGCCCTAATTCACTAGAAATAATCATACGCACGAAATAGAGAGACACACCAAAATTTGGGCTTCTTAGATAGTTAAAGAGTCTTAAATAATTTTAAAACCCTTCAATGATATTTTTTTTTAATAAAATATGTTTTAATAATTTCTATAAAACAAACTCATTAACAAAATTCATTTACATAAACTTAGTTCATCACTTATCAATTATTAATTAGTGATATAATGGAATAATCACTAATCAACTTAAGTTGTAGGTTAGGGTCTTTATTCAATAAACAAGTGAATAATCTAACTCATAACGGATTATCCATAATCAACATGAACCTAATATATTCTTAGTTTATATTAATAATATTAAGTCTAATTAGTAAGTACAAGAAATTAATCTAATAATAAAATTAATACTAATCTACGTAACAATTAAAAAAAATAACTCTAACAATTTGTTGATTTTCATAGCACCAATTTCATATTACTTGATTGTTGCACTTGCTTTCTATTAGTCTTACAGAATGTAGTACACTTAGGTTGATGACATACGTGTAATACAAGTGCTGCCATTATAACTCCATTCTCGTTAATAATTCTTTATGTAATTATATGAATATAAATATAACTGCTCCTCTTTACTGAGACGTTTAAATAAAATCACATTATAGATATATAAATGTCAAGGAGATATATACATGTGAAGGAGCTTATTTCAAGCTAAAATTTAGGATATATATTACAGAACTAAGGAATAAATTGTTGTTATCTAACTGCCTTGGAATAGGAAGGGCAATCTCTTGTATTTACTATATATTTCAATATAGAATTAATCGTATGTATCATTCATTTCTTCTGTATCTTCATATTCTTAAATGAGTGTTAAACTTTCGGCATGAATCCCACATGTATAATTAAGCGCTATATTAATATGTTGTAATAATCTAACAATCCATAATAAATTTACAGTATTAATATTATCTAATGATTCATATTAAATTAAAAGTTATCAAAATTGGTAAGTTATTTTAAAGTTGATCTGAAACCTATAAATAATTTAAAAAATTGATCGATCGTGCAGTTATGGTAAAAATTACACTTCATGCTATAAATTGGGGATCCAAACTTATATCAGCATGCGTCTTCATATTGTATTTGATTTTTTTTTATTTCTTATAAAATTATTGATATTTTGAAAGAAATTACTATTTTTTATACTTGTGTTAAATATAAATAATTTTTGTTGATATAAGATATCTTATTTATCTAATATAAATCAAAATTTTCTCTATTACACAAAACAAAAAACAAAAAAATCTTATTACAATGCATGAAGGAATCTATGGGCCTTGTTCTCTCCAAAGACATAAAGCATAAACAAGTATTGTCCATGGCTAAACATAACAAAGGGGAACGTGCAAAAACGAATTCTTCTCCAGATCTATATGTGCAAAGAATATTTTTAGTTGTACTATAAAATAAGTAAATTAATCAAGAACCATAGGCTCTTATACCAATTGCTAGATTATCATATTGAAATATGATCAGAATAAGAAATATTAAAAAATAAATTAGTCTAACCTGAAAGTGCAGCAAATTGAAGACAAAGTAGTCGGGCTGGATGAGGAAGAACAAGCAAAGAGGACGACATATCAGCATATACAGCATAAGCAATGTTTAATTCAAAATAGACAGATTGCATATACAACATACCTGTCTGTCTTAATTATTTATCTTCGTGTAGAACAAGCTATAGCCAAGCCAGGTCTATAATTTTCACCCACAAACAGACACACATGTATGTTAGTACTAAGATGGGGCTGCATGATGTTGTTCTGGTTCTGAAGGTAATTCCCGCAGACAGAATTCCTTCATTTCTCGACGAGAATCGGTCCTATATAATACAGTAGCAGGAGGAGGATATATTGGGACTGGAGGCCCATACCTTTCTTCTCTGCGTTCTTTAGAACTTTTAATTCCCATCACCCCACAATCATACCAAACAATTAACCCACACTCATATAAATGTATATATATAAGGGAATCTTACTGATTAACAACTTCGAATATGATCATCTTACATGTATGTTATCCAGCTGTTGAACTTGTTCCACATGTTATACCCTTCACATTCTGCAACTCATTATCTGCTGTCATATATGATTCCATACATATATCTACTGTACAACTCAATAATTGTTCCTCTTGTCTGAAAAAATATGTATATATTGTTACACTGTTGTTAATGTTGAGGGATTATTGATGGGAGACGCGCCGTTCATAATTGATTGATTCAAATTCAGACTTAATTTATTAATTATTAGTACAATTAAATATTAAATTAAATTCAAAATCTGAATATTTTAAAAAATTTAAATTAAGGCAAATAAACTAAAATTTTGAAAATAAAATATAAATGAAGAAATGATGGAATAATTGTTGTGAACTAACTGCCTGGGTATAGGAAGGGTAATATTTTCCCTCTTTTCTTCGTTTTCTCTATTGAGTGTTAAACATCCAGCCAGAATCCCAAATTTATATATATATATATATATATATATATATATATATATATAAAGTAGCTTTCTTTAACGTAGGAGCTTAGTTTGATTAATGATAAATCTCTTTTAATCAAACATTCAACTTCTTATGTGATGACTTTTTACCTTTCTTATGTGTATCAAGAATTTTTTGAAGTGTGTAAATTCTTCGTAATTAATGAAAAAAATGAAGAAATTAATTAAAGAATTAATTAAGTGTCTCTTATATTGGGAACTTTTCAAAGTTGAAGATATTTTTTGAGTGAATAAGAAAATTAATGAATTATTTTTTAAAGTGTGAGAATTCTTTGAAATAAAAAAAATTAATAAATTAATTAACCGTCGAGAATTCTTTAAAGTTTATATATTTTTATAGTCAACAAAAAAATAATAAATTAATTAATTAACTATCAATTAAAATTTCTAATAAAAGATTATAAATATAATTTGACATGGTCCACAATTAAAACATGAAAATACAATATATTATTAAATAGTTTATAATGATGCCTATCAATGAGTCAGTTTTCTTTATTTCTCTTTCACAATCTAACATAACTAATTTTATAGACTTTATCTCAATTATTATATTTTCTTTATAACACAACATATTACTGAATTTAATTATTTTACTAACACTTATAGATGTTGCTGATTTAAAATATATTGATATATAATAAAACAAATTAATTTTCTTTGAAGTCGATGCAAAAAAATAAACTAATGCATATATATAAGCATGAATCTAAAAGAGGGTCGTCATGTTGAATGAAATCATAATTTTTCATTTCATAATTATAATTTAACAACTTTAACAATGAGCATTCATAACATAAGATTAGATTACACGATCTCTAAGTTTTTTCTAAATTTTTGTTAAAATTACACAAATTTCATTTTTTTAATTAAAATTATATACGTTAGTCCAATTATAAAAATATATCCTAAAATACTCTCCATTAACCAAAATATATATTAGGTGATTTAAAAGTTAATGAAGGATGCTTTAATCTAAACAAATTTAAAATTGAACTAGAAGGTGGGACAATTTTTGCTTTAGGAGAAGTTCATATATATTATTTTAGTAAAACTCGTAAAATGTTTATGTAATTTACTCAAAGTATAAGTAGATACTATTCTAATTTTTTTTTTCCTGGTTTGAATATGGACCAAGCATTTTGGAGCTTATAATTCTGATTGCTCTCATTCCCCATATAATTATATAATATCCAGTTTAACCATTGATGATCTCTTGACTAAAACCTATAAGAAAAGCCACAAAACTCCAGATGATCTATGATAGATTTAAAATATATTCTCGCACAGTTTAATTTAACTTTTCTTTTTTCTTTTTGAACTTCTAATATGAATGCTACTTCTTATTATTCTTGACCTTACTGTACTCATAATCTGTTTTAGCAACATCCTTTAGAAAAAAAAATGTTATAACTAATTATGGTCCTCATTGTCGGAAAATATCTGTCCTATTTGAAACCATCATTTTTGTGATAGTTTACACTTTACAACTAGTAGAAGTAGAACCAGACTCCATACATGAAAGTCCTTGTCCTAGCTAGGAATGTGATCCATTTAGAGTAGCATGATCCTTTTTTTTGTTTACATTATAGAAAAAATTAATTATTTAGTCCTTGTATTTTACATAAATTTACAAATTGCTCCTGTACTTTATTTTTAAAAATTAATCTTCATTGTTTTAAAAAAAAATTTAGGTCAATCATTATCATTAGTTGGTCTCGAAACAATGTTTGTGAAATGTCAATGCGACTATACGACAATTAAGATGCCAAATCAGCATTCGAATTCTTTTAATGTTTTGAAATTTTGAAATAGGAAGGAAAAAATGCTAAAAAAAACACACAAGCAATAAGGTATCAAGAATCTGAACTGGGTCCAGTTCAAAATCGGAGAGAAATATGATAATGAGACAAAAAAGGGAGGATTCATTAGGAAAAATGAAAGAGCCAAAATAAGATTAGTATGCCTGCCCTCATACTACAATAGTACATGAAAGCAGAAATAATAGGCCTGCAACTTACTCTATCTCTTGTTCGTTCTATGTCAAGTTTTGGATATCATACTGGTATTTTAAAAGAATTTTAATTCCCTTTATTAAGTCCAATAAATATGTCAATTTTAAACATTAAACTACTATTAAAATGTTCTGATTCTCTCATTATTACTGACCATTGAGTTGTTATCTCTTTTAAATGCACATCATTATTGTATCAGTTTTAAACTGTTACCAATCTTTATAAACTATTTAAGCCATCCGTTTTAGACATTACTTCAATGCTACCAATAGTCATAATCTGTTCTCCATAAATAATCAAAATCTCTCCGGATTATATGTACAATATTATATTCTTCTTCTTACTAGTTTTAATCATGAATTTATCTCAAAAAAGTCCATTTAATCGTAAAAGAATTTTGGATACAGCAAAATATTATTTAAAGACAACTTTTTGTTTTTCTATTGTGACTTGGACTATGTTAGTCCACCATTTTAACAGCGTCGACAACAAAGTTTCAAACAATCTTAAGGAATAATCAGCGCCGACAGTTCCAATGTGTTATGTGGTGGCGCGTGCATTGTGCAAGGTCAAGATGAAAGTGATTGCCAGATTGCGATACCCATCGATGAGGGCTGAACAGCGGCATCGAGTACAACTGGTGCAAGTCCGTCCTTGCCAGCACTGGAATTACTGCTCTCGGTTCCTCTCCAGATCCCCTGATATCCCACTTTTTCAAAATGCACTTCATAATTTTCCAAATTCCCATCCTATCCTCCGCTCCATGCTCCATCAGGACTCCTCTACTAACACCTATCACTTCCGTAACTCCTTCCGACCCTCACATCCAAATCATGCCCTTTGATCTACAATCTAAGTCTCACATCATCGCGAGTGAATTAAACGAATTGAGAAATTATTCATGCCTAAGGGGTTTAGCGGATTGGGAATTTTCTTGGAGCCTTCTCAAGAAACTTGAAAAACAGAGCTGTAAGAGGACAACTGAGCACTAAACAGGGAATCCTTACCATTTTCTACTAAGCTACGCAAGATTGTATTTAAATTGTTTTTCACGACCTAAGCTAGTAGGACGTGATCGATATAAGAATGAAGTGTTATTTATCCTTGCAAACCTGTTAGAACTCCCATAATGGCAGAATAAATTCATACTAAATAAACATATATCTCATAACTCTTTATATAGATAGTTTTTGACACACTATAATAATAAATTAAACATTTAACTTGAATACCAGGGAGTAACTGAATTAAATCATAAAAGTAATGAAAGACATAACTTTAATAGTAGGTTAGGCTTACCAAGAAATTAATCACTAAGATTAAAATTTCGAAAATGAATGTTCTAGGTTGGTGTTGAGACCAAAAAAATATTAAATAATGGGGTAAGTGGAAACTGAGTGAGTAAGCAATTCTAATATTGCAAAAAATAAGATAGACTTACAGTGGTACGTCTTTCAAAATTTAAAACCAGATATCATACAAACATAATTCAGTGATATTAAACAGAGAAAAATCATCAATAGAATGTAATAAGGAATCTCTTACAGAACTAGTTATAATTATATAGTATAGAGTTAGCCTAAGGCTAATGATAACATATTAGAATAGATATTCATTTAGCTATAGGCTTTAAGTGAATATCATAATGACCCTCAACCTCAAACAGAATATGAAGGTAAGGGTATTATATCCAACTTTATCCAAATATCAATCGCAGTGTACTACGGCTAATGTTAATTGCCGTTAGCTACAGGGTTCTATTTTAAACATATTCCTAATATTTCAAAGCTAAATAATTATCCATGTACAAATATCAAAAATTTCAAAATCGTACAACTTCAGAATTCAGATTTTGGTATTTCTAATAATTCAATATTCAAAATCATCATGAATAATTTAAAATAATATTTTGTATAATTAGGATTATCTACTTACTTGAGAGAAGTATACCAACCTCCTTTTATCCTTGATTATAATTCATTTGTTGAAAATATTCTAGTCACCTAAAAATATATTAAATAAAATACTCTTAACATCCAATCCTTATAATTAATTTAATTATTTGATTTTGTCACAAAGTTAATTAATTATTCTTTATTCATCTTTATCCATTTTACCTATTTCTTTACTAATTATTTGGAAATTGAATTTATGGGCCACTTAAATAATACTTTAAAATTCTTATAACCTATATTTCATTTTATTAGTCTTATTATCATTATTATTACTATTATCATTATTATTAGTATTATCATTACTATTATTATTATTATTATTATTATTATTCAATTATTCCATTATGCACTTATTAAATTTTTAATATCTACCATAACAAAAATTTCACTTAAGGGCCATTTAATAAATTCCAAAATTTCTATTTTATCACAAATAATATTTATTGTTATACAATCAAGCCATTCATATTTTTCCTTCTAATTTCCTTCTTTTTTCTTCATGAAAACTCTAGAAAAATTACTAAGAATTCAAATTTTGTTCTAAAATTTAAAATAAAATTTCTAAAAATTGTAAATCACTCCCTAGATACATAAAAAATTTAAGAAGTCCTAAGAACATAATTTTTACTTAATTCCCAAATTGCCCCTTAGACCTATAAATTGGGGTTTTTCAATCCGAAAGCTAAAATTCACAATTGATCAGTGATTTCAAGGGATAAAAGTACAAAATTCACTTTAGAAGTGTAATCCTAACTCAATTTGAAACGAACAACCTAAATTAAGTTCAAATTTGCCTCTTTTCGATAAACAGTGCTAAAATTAGGGTTCTTTGATTCTAAGCAAATTGAACCAAATTGATAAGTGAAAATGAGGGAGAAAGGTGTGAAATCAATGCAGAAAATGAAGCCTTATATTTAATTGGATTAAAAACTTACCAATTTGGAGAATTTTAAGCTCGAATTTTTGCCCCCTTTCGGACTACTCAAGTTTTCCAGCCACCTGGAGCTCTTCGTTGGTGGTTCTTGGGCTAGTGGAGACGTTGGGATGTCGTTCGACCTCCAGCAGTGTTTGGATGGTGGTGATAGTGGCCAGAAGTTGACGAAACAATGAGCATAGTGAAGAATGAAGCTGTAGCGTGAAGAAGGAGTGTTCTGGGATGCTTTAGCTCAATGAAATGCTAAGTTCTGATGGTGTTTGATATAATTTTAGGTTAGTTGTATAATTGGTGGTTAGGTGGAACTATTAGAAACACTTGAGGATTTTTGAAAATATTTTTAAATGGGAAATATTATTATATATATTTTGTCAAATCAAAATTTTCTTAACAGATACTTAGTTATCATACTTAGTTGAGTTACAAGTACTAAAAATACACAAAGTGAGGTTTAGGTATTAACTTTAGTTTCATTCTTAGATAAAATTTTATTTACATCTATATTTGTTTCGACTGAGTTCTGCTTTTTTGTTTTTTTGAGCATAAATTTCTATGGGTATTACAATTTTCTTCAATTCTAAATTTCCTCAATATTGCTATTAGCTGTGGTGATTTTCGTGTATAAGGGATCACTCACTTCTCTATTATAGTTAATAGTATATGCAACTCCATGAATTGAATATTCTGCAATGAAGAGAAAGTCCGATTCGACATCAGGGATATTTCAATTTATTTGATTGATTAATTTAACAGTAATCCCATTTTGCAGATATGACTCCTTAGGAAATCCCATGCACTACTTTTTAAGCCCCCTGATAATGATTTAAGGATTGATGAGTGGGTTCTAAGATTTTGATAGATTATTGCCTCTTTATCCCTGTTAGTTTAGCCAAATCTCAGGTAGATTATTGCTTATGACCTTAATCTTTTGTTTTGAGAGTTGTGCGGACAAATAATAGTGAGTGTGGTGAAAGAGTATTTGTTATTATTGTGCATATATATATATATATATATATATATATATATAATAACTTTACATATATATTAAATTGAAAATTAGAATGGTGGTTGGCAACGTTATGATCTGTAATTTAAAAAACATATACTGAATTTTGTGCAATTGATATATAAAGTCTATCAATTGTTTTTCGTAGAATTTGAAGTTTTTTAATTGGCTCCCATGAGACCATGATTAATATTAAGTGATGGATACTGATTATTGGTTTTGCGCAAATTACTTATTATGTGCATATTATAGCTTCCACAAGTTATTAGTTACAATAATGTTGATAATTCTTGAAACATATGGCTTAATCTAATTAATTTTGTTTATGATTTTCTTGAGATATGCTTATACACAAAAAAGAAATTATAACTTTTGTTATGATTATGTGTGAAGATTTATTCTTGGGTGACTTAGATTTGTCATATGCCGTATTATTTTAATATTTTTTATTATGTAGAAAAGAAAAAACAACTTTCACGGATTAAGTATATCTTGACCAAAGTTTGGAGAGACTGGGCAATTCACTGGAGATATTGTGTAAACAATCTTAAATTCCAAGATAAAATGAGAGAGTTTGTGGGCAAGAGAGTTTTAGTTTTATGTGCAAGAGCATCAGCTATTTCTTTATCTTTCAAGGCTTATGATTATATAAATATATTTGAGTGATATTTTATCCAATTATGGAGAATTAGTTAAGTTTGAAGTACACTCAATATATGTGTGTGTTATTTTGGATTAAGAACTATCATGTGAAATACTAATGTTGATGATTAGTTGATCACTATTTTTGTTAGAATTCTAATTTTAATTAGATTGGACAATGATTGTCTTAGAAATATTTAATTTTAATTAGAATTGTTATATATGCATTGAAAGATCATTTAAGTATTGCCAATGTGATGAAATTTAAAGGTAGAAATGATATTAGTTTTACGAAATTTAAAGATAGAAATGATATTAGTTTTGGTTTAGTTTTCATGAAAATTTGTTTAGTGAAAAAAGAATGTTTGAGAGTGTGGAGGTGTCTTGCAAAGATACAAGCACCAAAATAGCAAAAGTAAAAATTAAACCAAATATTAGAAGTGATGGTTTTTTATCTTTTGAAATTGTTAATTATAATGTAAAATTGTAATTTAATTAGAATGGATTATGATTATTTTGTGAGATTTTAAATTGCAATGGCAATATAATAAAAAATATGCTTATGATTTTGGATATGTTGATAATTGCAAGTATTATGTTGAAATTTTGAAAATTAGATATTATTTTGAATTGTTTTATCTATGCAGAGCAAGGTCGTTATGCTAGTCAATGTATGAAAAGAGTAAGTAATGACAATCCTAATGGGTGGTAGGCTTGGCACAAATATGTTATTACCTCCTAAATTTTAGAAGGGGATGAAGAAGAATATGTTGGTAATTCTGAAACTACTAATGCTTTTTGAAAAGGTTAGGTTCTCCCGAAACTCACAATTAATAAGACATTGGCTCTCAATGACACTTCATGTGCCTAACATTAGAGCAAATTTTAATTTATGTAAAATCTGTTGGAAAGGTTGGTGTTAGAGTGTCATTTGATTTTAGCTAAATTGTAGTGACAAATATAATTTAAACAAAAATTGCTATTATAATAGAGACTCCTTATACTTAATATTTCTTGCAACTAAATTTGATATGACTAGTGAAATATTCGAGAGGGACCATGAACTATGGTAACATATATAGTGGATTTCTCACTGTATTAGAAAGATACAGTGATATTAACTGGATCTTAAATTTGAATGAGACAAAATCTACTAATGGTTATGTATTCACTTTTAGTGGTGGTACGTAATGTGGAGATCAGTCAAATAAACTATTATAGCTAGATACACTATGGTGTAATACCCCTATTTTAAAAACCAAAAAAATTCCAACCTTAATTATTTTATCATCCAAATCATTCCAAATATTCCCACTAAAAATATTTTATCATAATAATTACATCTTTTATCTTCACATAATTATTTTAAACACCCACTGATACCTATTATCTCCACTTTAATTAAATTAATATCCCAATTATTTCCACTAATATTAATTTATTAACCTGTTTAATTAAACTAATTTCATAACTATACCTACTACTCCCACTCATATTATTTTAATACCTAATTATATCACTAAAATCTTCATAACACCCATTAGAACTTCATTTCTCCTTCACCATCGTGCCATCCCGCGCTCTTCATTGTGGTTGCCAGCCATCCACCTTTTTCGGCCACTATCACCATGTTCTGACCACTGCCGAAGGTCGACCAGAATCCCAGTGTCTCCACCAGCCTAAGAACCACTGGTAATGAGCTCCAAATCGTTGGAAATTTCACATTTTTTTGACGGTCTAAGAAGTGCAAAAATCTAAGCTTCAATTCTTCAAAATCAGTGCGTTTTAATCCAATTAAGTTTGGGGCTTCACTTTCAGCGGTTTTTTTTTTTTCACCTTTCTCCCTTATTTACACTAATCAATTCGGTCCAATTTGCTTAAAATCGAAGAACCTTAATTTTGGCACTATTAATTAGAAAAAGAGGCAAATTTGAGTTTAATTCAGGTTGTTTGCTTCAAATTGAGCTAGGATTACACTTTATAGGTGAATTTTGCACCTTTTTCCCTTGAAATCACTTATCAATTGTGAATTTTGGCTTCCAAATTGAAAAACCCCAATTTAGAGGTCTAGGGACAATTTGGGAATTTAGTGAAATTTGTGTTCTTAGAACTTCTTAAATTTTGTTATACACTTAGGGAGTGATTTAGAATTTTTGAAAATTTATTTTGAATTTTAGAATGAATTTCTAATTTTTAGTAATTTTCCTAGATTTTTCATGAAGAAAAAATAAGGAAATTAGAAGGGGGAAATTTGTTTGGTTTAATTGGATAACAATAAATATTATTTCAGGTTAAATAGAAAATCTGAAATTTATTAAATGACTCTTAAGTGAAATTTGTATTATAGTAGGTGTTAGAAATTTAATAAGTATATAATGAAATAATTGAATAATATAATAATAATAATAATAATAACGATAATAGTAATCATGATGATAATAATAATAATGATAATAGTAATAATAATGATAATAAGAATAATAAAATGAAATATAAGTCATAAATATTTTAAAGTACTATTTAAGAAAGTGACCCATAAATTTAATTATAAAAAATTTAGTAAAGAAATAGATGAATTGGATAAAGGTGAATAAGGAATAATTAATTAGTTCTGTGACAAAATCAAATAATTAAATTATTTATGAGGACTAGATGTTAAGAGTATTTTATTTAATGTTTTAGGTTATTAGAAAATTGTCAACGAAGGAATTATAATTAAGGATAGAAGGAAGTTGGTATATTCCTCTCAAGTGAGTTGATAATCTCAATTATGCAAAATATTATTTTGAATTATAAATTTTGAACTTTTAAATTATTAGAAATATTGAAATCTGAACTCTAAAGTGGTACGATTTTGAAATTTTTGATATCTGTAGATGGATATATTATTTCTGAAAAATTGGGAATGTGTTCAAAACAAAACCCTGTAACTAATGATAGTAGACGTTAGACATAGTGCATTGCGATTGGTAATCTGATAAGGTTGGGTATGATACCCTTACCACCATATTCTATTTGAGACCGAAGGCCATTACCATATTTACTCTGAGCCTATGACTGAATGAGTATCTATTTCAATCTGTTATCACTAGCCTTGGGCTTGCTCTATACTATGTAACTATGACTAGTTTGTAAGAAATTCCCAAATGTATTTTGTTAATGATTATTCTCTATTTGGTATTTCTGAATGATGACTGCATAATTAGAATTACCTACTCACTGAGTTTCCACTCACCCTATTATTTAACATTTTTCAAATTCCAGCGTTGAACCAAAACATCCACCTTCGAAATTTTAATCTTGGTGATTAATTCTTTGGTGAGCCTAGCCTACTGCTAGAGTTATGTTTTTCCTTATTTTTATGATTCAATTTAGTCGTTCTCTTATATACAGGCTAAATGTTTGATATATTACTATGGTGTGTCAGAAACTGTCTGTATTGAGAGTTATGAGATATTTGTTTATTTAACGTGAATTTATATTAAGTTCTATGGTTAAGAAAGTTCCAACGGGTTCATGAGGATGAAGAATACCTCATCCTTGTGTTGGTCATATCCTACTTGCTTGGGTTGTGACATATGGAGTCAGAGTTTTTTGCTCTATAATTGGCTGATGATGAGTCTCAGTGCTTGAAAAACTTCTTAAGTTAATCTCCCATTAGGAACAAAAAAAACTCTTGATGAAATCACCTATGAGATCATGGAAAAATCTTTAGAGCATTCATAAACTACTAGTCACGCGTATGGCTGATTAGAGTGCAAAACCATGATAACAGTAGGAATTGTGTGGGTGTAATTTTGCTAATAAAATCTCTAACTTGTAATCAAGAGTTTATGGTTCATAGAAGTTATAAAGTTTACCATATTTCCGTGGGTTATGTCTAGTTTGTAGTCCAAAAGACATCTGATTTGAGATAATTACACTCATGTGCATAACCTATAAATTATTTTTTTTCTTCCTTAAAGTTATTCTTTTGAAATATGTAGGGAATTGTTGGATCTATGTGTGGTATTTGAAAAGAATAAGTGAAAGGTATCGATTTTAAAGAATTTTAATTCTTTTCATTATGTCCAATAGTTGAGTTGTTAATTTTAAACATTAAACTACCATTAAAATGTTTTAATCTGCTCATTATTGCTAATAGTTGAATTGTTACCTGTTTTAAATGCTTAACATTTTTGTATTGGTTTTGAATCGTTATTGGTCCATAAAAACCATTTAAGCCATCCGTTTTGGACAATGCTTTAATCTACAAATAGTCATAATCCGTTCTTTATAAATAGCTGAAGTCTTTTTAGGTTACATGTACAATACTATGAACTTCTGCTTTGACTCTCTTTCTTGTTAGTTCTATTCCTAAGTTTATCTCATAGGGGTCTATATAATCTTATGAAAATTTTACATACGACAAAATATTATTTAAGGACAATATTTTTTTTAATGTGACTCAGACTATGTTACTCTACAACTTTGATAGCATTGACAACAAATTTTCAAACATCAAGTAGTTATGGGAAGGGCAGAAGAGACAGAAGACATAAAAGAGGAACAAAGATAAGAAAAGACAGCAACAAGGGGGAGCCGCCATAAGAGAAGCGAAGGCAAGTAGAAGAAAATAGAAAGAGAGAGATGGTGAATGGGAGAATCAAACATAGAGTGCGAGAGAAATGGAAGCTAAAGATTGAGAATGAAAAAGACGAACTCAAGAGAATAGAGAGAAAGAAGTCATATATATATATATATATATATATATATAAAACAAAAGAAAACAAATGAAGAGACCAAGAGAAGACACAGAATGTAAAGCATGAACGGAATAAGTTGTAAAGTGAGAGGAGCACTCCAGTTCCAGGCATAGTGAACAAGGGTCAATGGAATGGCACAAAAGAAAAAGAACACAGAGAGTTTGAGAGACTAAGAAGGAAAAGAAGAATGAAAACACAAATGAGAAGAGAAGGTTGAGAGAAATCAGATTTCTCTCCTATTTTGTAGTTTGAGCAGGACCTAATTTAGATTGTTGAAGGTTATTGCTTGTGCATTTTCTACCCTTTTTTTTCTTAGAAATTTCATAATATTAAAACAGATTGAGTCATCAATTTGAAAGTTGACTTGACATCCACTTATTATATAGGCGCTCTATGTAGGATTTGGATCCTCTCTCGTTATTCTCTCAAGTTTTTTTCTCCAGTGAAATCTGAGACGTCCATTTTTGTTGACAGAAACAGTACATCTTCATCCACAGGAGAAATGGACGGCTGTGATTTGATTGGAGAAAAAAACTGGAAAGAATGATGGGAGGGGATCACGAGCCCTCTATGTAAGCATTCCATAAACAGTGTTTACACACCATTTAACGTTAGGGACTAGTTTAAAAAATTTTAAAACTATGAAGATTGTTTTAAAAAAAAACATAAGGACTAATTTAAAAATTCATGTAAAATATAAAGACTAAATAATTAATGTTTGCTATGTTATATCTAGTATTTGCTTATTATTTTTTGTTTACATTCTTGTAATTTTCTTTAATCACTTAAAAAACTGATGATCCGATTCAATACACATGAATCAAAGCTGGATTAGATTGGTTTAATTATAACAAATTTTACCGAATTTATTGGAAGTGATTATCAATCGTTCATAGATGGATTCAATCAAAGAAATTAATATATAATTAAAAAATGATGGACTAAAATATCTCTTTCAAGAAAACATGGCTGGAGAAAATTAAAAAAAGTAAATTTAAACATGCATTTATAAGGGGTTTTTTTTTTTTGACATTGACACTTAAGTTAAAATCATTAATACTAAAAATGCTGCATCATTATTATTATTTACTCGAATATTTAAAACTTAATTTTTTTTGTAAGATATAACATGAAATTGAATCCCATGACCCTGACAACAATGTTGTCAGATGGGTCCTCTCCCCATGTTTTTATAATTATCTATCTTTTAAAATAAGATAAATTTTATAAAATGATTTGAAAATAATTTTAAGAATCAAAACACTGTAGAAATTTTTTATAATTAAAATTTTTTAAGTATAAAGAAGTTTTTAATATTTTGAAGTGAGAATTCTAAAGTAAAAGAGAAGGAGGAGTTTGAGGCTTCGTAGAAGTGAAAATTATAAGAACGAATTTGAGATTGAAAATAATTAATGAGAATTATTATACTGAGGGTAAACTATACTGACGCTTTGAATATTTTCTTATATTCAATTCATGACATTAATTTTATACACAATATATATATAGTTAAAAATAAGTTAATTAAATGTTTTTATTTTCATATTAAATATATAATTGCATTTTTATATTAGAACTTAACATCAATTTAACTGACAAAAGAACAAATAATAATGAAAGTTTTACAATATATATTGTTAGAGGAGTGGATATTATTTTTTAAAAAAGATGTCAAGTTAACTGACTGAAATTTTAAAAGATTTAACATAATTTAACAAAGAATGAGAAAATTAATTAGTTTGTCCTCATAATTTGCATCAGTTTTTACTGTAGTCCCTATACTTTAATTCACTTTTCGAAAAGTTAAACATTAGCCTCTGCCGTCTAACTCCATTATAACACCATCCAAATTTTGATGACATGGCTAATGAAACTTATGTGCCATGCCTACGTGGAACTTAACATGCCAACTAGACGCCACACAAGCTTAACATCTGGATAGCCAAAAAGTAAAGCAGCCCCTTCCCGTCCAAAAAATAAGTCACTTACAAGTTCAGTTTGTAAATCCTCTCCCCCTTTCTCTCTCTCTCTCTCTCTCTCTCTCTTCCCACTTGTTCATTACGAACTATCCTTCACTGCTAAATCGAATTGAACTTCCATGACAGAAGTTAGCAAACATTAGGCAGGAGATCATGGTTGGAATATATACAGCTAACTCTATCTGGTTTTATATTCGACTTCTCTTGTGAAAAAGAAGAATGGGCTGAAATTAAAGAGCAGAAACACATGTTTAGTTTAAATAAAAGAGAGGAAAGGCAAAAATTAAACATGTACTGGGGATATTCCAAAATTACACTCCACTAATCATTCGAAACAAGGTGACTCCGTATTAAAAGAAGATAAAGCTATGGCTATTATCAAGAGACCGAAATTAGAACATTCATTTCTAACATCTGTCATTGTTATGATCCAAGAATATTCATTTTTGCTACTCAATTTAAGTGCACCTTTTAATCTCAGGAAGGAAGTTGAGTAAAACATACGACCGATAATTCAAGGCCAAATGGATGTCAAATTGTACTGCGATTACACATCTCTTAACTCTGATAATAAGATGAAATGTTGTGAACAAATTAGAGAGGAAAAAGTGAGAGATAGAGGTTAGAGAAAGAAGAAGCAGAGAATACTTGGGTTCTGAAAGTTAGAGTAAGAAAGAAAAAAAGTAAGCTCAGAGAAGGAACGAGGAGAAGGAAGAAGAAAGATGAAGATGACGATGACAAGAGAGAGAGAGAAAGAGAGGACGGCAACAATGACAACAATAGGAAAAATTTAGAGTACGAAGAATAGTCGATATCAAGTGTTGGTTAGAAGAAAAATATAAAGAGGTACAGTGTGGATGAGAACATGCATTATGACATCACATAGCCTATAATTTGCAAACACACACTCACAGCACATAAACTGAACTATGTGGAGGAACGACACCGCTAGACGCAGAGCACATATCAAAAGAATAGCCTCCAATTTTGTAGGCTGGAATTAATAATGATAGAATAATTAATGCTTCATGGTTCATTTATGGCCATGGCTCTTTAAGCCTATCGACTGCCTACATATGCAGTACTCTGTACGTATCCGCGTTTCCATGTCACTCTTTCATATTCATGGAGAGCCAAGAACTTTGAGTGAGAAGATTGTAATATTATATGATTTTCTGGGGGAAATTGTTGGGCCTTTAATATTGGCTTCAATTGACATACCCAGGGGCTATATTCAGTGGATGTGGTGGAGCACTGGAGCCTGTATTAAGCCTATAAATTTCTCGAAAAGAGATAGGGGACGTCATGCATGGTGGCGAACCAAGTGATAAGTTCAGCATTCATCTATATATTCACGATTGAAAGATGAAGATGATGAATATGATGATAAGGGAGAGAGGACGACAACAATAACAACGATAGGAAAATTTAGATTAAGAAGAATGGTGGTTATTGCATTTTCTCACTCACTTACTACTGCTAACTCCGCTATTTTTCTTCTGGAGTCCACTCTCTCACAAAGTTAAACCTTTTCTTTTTTCTGTGAAAAAAGAACACCCAAAGTGACCGACAGAGGTAGTAGTAAGTAATATTGACAGATATTGAGAGATGGTGAGCACAGGAAGGGAAGATTAAGGCCATGTTTGCTTGTTGGATTCTGAAAGGGGGAATGTTAATGGTCCCATGTTTGGTTGGAAGAATGGCAAGGGAATTAGTCAATTAGACTCCTACTAGTATGGAATTGGTCAATCCATCTGCATCTTGAGGGAATGTATGGCATTCCTAGGAATGGATATTGAAATGACCATTATGCCTTCCTCTTTTTTTTTTTTTTTTTTTCAATTCTCTTCCTCTCGTCGTTTTCTCGCTTGTAGGCTGGCCGACTTCATCCCCTTCATCTCGTCGTTTCTTTCATCATTCCAACAACAGAGGTGTCCATCAATCTGGTCTGAAAAGTTCATCCATCGTTGAAGACACTGGAATCATCGAACTTCGCATTGGAATCAATCTGCTTCGCCCATGCCCGTCTTCACTGTGAATCAATTTGGCATCATCAAACATTCGATCTGGAATTATCAAGCGTCCGATCTGTGATAGATCTGGTCTGGCCATGCTCGCCTTCACTGTGAATTGATCTGGAATCATCGAACGTTTGATCTCGTCGTCACCGTGAAACGCATTCGCTTTCTCTTCCAGAAACCCATACTCGCCTCTGCCTTCAGCATCTCGCCGGAGGAATCTCACCATCTTCTTACCTTCAGAATGCTGTTGATCTGCCTACTCCAGAATGCCTTGCGTTTGCGTTGTCTGGGTTTCACCGGTGACGGAGAAGATGAATCATAGGGGAGGTAGAAGATAACGAACGAGCGAAGGGAAAAATTAAAAATAATAATTAATTTTTAATGATAATTTTTAAATTTTCATCATAATAATTAATTTCTAATAATAATAAAATTTATTATTTTAAGGAAATATTAATTTTTTGACAATAATAAATTATTTGTAAGAAATAATAATTAAATTATTAATAAAAATAATAGAATCATTTGATTAATCTTCATTTTTTATTCCCATTTTTAATATCATACTAATATTAAAATTCATTTTCATTCTTAAATCTATTTCCAATCTCATTCTCAGTATTTCCAACCCCTAAGTTATACCGAAGGAAGTTCAAATCAACAGAACAGTGATCGATGGTAGTAATGAAAAGGGGAGAGAGAGGGGGGGGGGGGGGGGGGAGGGGGTGGTATACAGTGAATGATTATTTAGACAGGAAAGGCCCGCTTTGCATTTTGCCTATTAAAATGATAGGTGACGTCGAGTCCCGTTGGCACATAGGTGCGATACATCATTTCTATCAGCCACATCATCAAAATTTGAATGGAGTTATAACGGAGTTGGACTGTGAAGACTAATGTTTAAACTTTTGGAAAGCATAAGAAGTGATTTGAAAAAAAAACCCAGTATAGGGACCAAATTAAAATCTGACGTAACGTACATATAAGGACCAAATAATTCATTTTCTTTAAAAAATTCTACTTATTAAGTATAAAATACTTAAATGTTTTCAATCTCAAATTTCATTCTTGTAATTCTTATATATATTTCTCATTAAGTATTTTCAATCTTAAATTTCATCCTTATAATTTTCACTTTCATGAAGTCTCAAACTCCCTATTCTCTCTTAATCCACAATTCTCAAAATACTGAAATTTTTTTTATACTTAAAAATTTAAATTATTATAACAGAGTATTATGATTATTAAAGTTATTTGCAATTTTTTTTCATAAAATTGATCTTGTTTTAAAAGATAAACAATATTATAAAAATTTTATAGGTTTTGCTAACGAGTATTTTTAGGACATTAGTTAAATATCATTTATTGTACAAAATAAATTATTCTTAACAAATAAAATTAGTTAATGATAATTTATTATATTCATTACCAATAACAATAAATATTTATGGGCATTGGTTGTATAGGTTCAGAAAAAACTGAATTTTGAGGGGTACTGCTGGATTTTAGACAACTTCCAAGTAATTTTATTAAATTATATTTTAAATTGTATTTATGTTTTTCCTATCGATATTTTATGGAATTTATAAGAGTGTGTTAACAAAAAAAAAGAGTGGTCAAATTAATATGAATTAGTGGTCCATATACCTATCCCTCCATAAAGGACAAACAACTAAAAGATAATATGAATTGTATCAACCATTAAATCCACCAATGATGATCCAATAGCTTGAGTAAAAATTCAAAATAATGATCATATTTAAGCTCAAAGTCAATTGGTGGCTAAGAATTTTAAAAAATAATAACTCAAGAACAACCATGTCCGTTTAACTGCATCAAAAAATAATTGCGATGCATTGGTTCTAAATTTTCATGTCAACTTTACTAAGCACATATCCTATATTTCATAATTGATTTTAATATTTAGAAGAGAGCAGTGTACGGGCACTTGCATTATTGGATCTCGAATGGTTTGTATAAAAATATTGAGGTTAAGGAGCTTCCTAGATTTGATCATAGTGAAATACTAATAAGAGAAGTTATCTTAGACTTGTTAGGTTAAGATTGTATAGCCTATGTTGGCCTATAAATTTAGTTCATGATGTAAATATTATAATGATCCAAAATTATGTTTCCATCTACTTCATTTTCAATTATTAATGCTAATCGTTGCAAATGGTGGCTTAATTTCTCATGAGCATATATATGTATATATATATATATATATATATATTATAATAGTATGTTCCAACCTCATTGAATTTCAATTTGATTTTTCTTTTAAAATTTTCCCAATCCCATTGTCGCAAGACTAGAGCAATCACTACAAAAAAGAAAGGCCTTAGTGACGCAAACATTGCAGTGGTCAAAAACAACCATCATAAATATCTGTCCTTATGATATTCACTCTGACCATTGTAAGACCATTGACCTAACGATGGGTAGTCAACTATCCATCATTAAACTAGGACTCATGATGGTCCTAATGGGCCGTCGTAAGGCTTAGGAGTGGACCAGATGATCTGGTCTTATAAGGGCACTTATTATGGTCAAATGGACCGTCATAAGGCCCAAGAGTGGATAGTTTTAGTCTATCCTAAGAAAGCAAATTACGACAGTCAATCATGACCATCGTAAATCTATGGTTTTATGATGGTTTCTTATGACCATCATAAGTGTTAGCCTTCACGACAGTCATGTTGACCATCATAAAGACATGGACCATGCGTCATCTAGTCACTGACCTTATGACAGTTAACTATAACTGTTGTAAGAACTTAATCTTGTGATGGCCAAATATGACTGTCGTACGAGCTTCACTTGTGGACCAAATTAACTAGTCCATTCCATGCCTTTACGACGGTCTTCTGTGACTGTTGACTGTCATGAGTTTATGACTTAACAACAATATGGTTGATCGTTGTTAAGGCTTTTTAATTTGCTTTTCCCCCCTCTATCAGAATTAGATCTCCAATTCAAGCTTGAACCCTTTAAATAATTAAATAAGTATTATAAATTAATATGAATATTTGTTAATAAATCATTAATCATTAGATAATTAATATATTCAATAATAATAATTAGTATTTAAGGCTATTAAATTATATTTAATATAATATATTATATATATTAGTCAGTTATATATATATTTAATAAATTATATTTAATATAATATACATCTAATAAATTATTAATTAAAAATATTTAATAAATTTAATATTTAGTAAATTATAAATTAAAAAAATTAATATTAATATAATAATAATATATATAATAAGAGAGAAGTACCAAATTAGTCCTCCACTTTTATATTTTGGGACAATTTGGTTCCTCACAAGCAACTATGACAAATTAGTCCCTCAAAAATCTTAATTTATAAAAAATAATATCTATAATAATAATATATATTTAATAAATTATATTAAAGTATATATTGAATTCAGTATTTATAATAATTAAATAAATATTGTAAATTAATATAATTAAATTAATAATAATAACTAATTATTCATTTATAATAATTATTTAATCATTAAATAATTAATATATTCAATAATAATAATAAATTTAGAATATTAGAATATTTTATTTCTATTGAATATTAAATTACTATTTTTATATTCATATATTTAGATTTAATTAAATATATTAATTAATAATTAAATAAATATATTAATTACATATATATTAGTAATTAAATCATAAATAAAGATATTAATTAGATATATATTGTATATAAATTTTTAATATATAATATAATATAAATAAATTTATATAAACATATAATAATAAATATATATTAAATATTTATATATTTGGTATAATGATTATTATATAATAATTTTAGTTAATATATATTTTCTATATTTTTTTTAATATATTTATATTTTTTATTATTATTTAATATATATTTCATATATTAATATATTTTATATATTTGTCTTTATGATGGTCAATTATGACTATCGTTAGGGCTATTAAATTAGATTTGAGATTACCATCAATCTTAAATTTGACTTCGAGTCGTTACCACTGCCCAAGTGGGGAATAGATGGATACTTCATCATCTTCTCCATTATATGCATGAAATGGAAGAAAAATAAGGTGCAAAAATGGTGGAGAAAATGGTAAAAGAAAGTGAAACATGGAAGTGGATTTTTCAAGGTAATTTCTTCACATTTTGCACTCATGATATAAAGAAAAGTGATAGAGCTCACTTATAGCTATTTAATGATCCAAATATTTTCTCTTATAGTGAATTTTGGCCTAGATACAGTGAAGGATTTGGTGGATTTAAGTAGAGAAAAGTGAAGCAAAAGAAAGGGTAAGCTTTCTTATAAGAACTTCTTTAATAGTTTGTAGAAATTTCAAGTTCAAATAGATTCTCCATACCCAAGACCACAAAGTTTTAGTTCTTTCTCACCATATTTGTAATCTAGAGACTTAGATGAAGAAATTTCTTTCCATGACCTAGGTGAAATTCTAATTGGAAAGTGTAGTTACAAAATGGAACCAAGTTGCCTAAGTGAGTTTTTGGTCTATTGGCACCTAGTAATGTAATAAAATATATTTCTAAGTATTTTATTATGCAATTTAGAATTTAAATGGAGAAGTAAGTATGGTCCAAGCATTCAAACTAATAGATATGATAGTAATGAATCTTATGTATATAAGGATTGGCTATTGCCAAAGAGCTATCAAGGATTGAGTTTAAAGAGGAGATATTGTCATTGCAAGGAAAATCAAGAAAAGAATTCCTCATATAGTATGTGTGTGCTTATGCTTAGTGATTGCATACTTGATGAATTTTCATGTTATATGTTGCTATGAGTTTATGTATGATAGTGTGAGATCTTACATAGAGCCTTAGTGGCTTAAAATTGATGTTATGTATGATGGCTTATTGAGTTTGGACATGGTAATCCTACCCTAATCATGGTATTTGTTCTCTAAAATCTAAACATGCAAGTGCACATGATCGCAAAAAGTAATAAAGAATGAATAAGATATCATTCCCACGAGGACTTGGATTTAATTCTGGATTGATACTATTATCAAACTTTTAAATTAAGTAAATAGATGGAGTGTATAATTGAATGACTTGACAATAATGTAAAATTGAGTAAACAAACAACTAAATGAATCTAGCACCTTGACTTCACCTCAATGTGTAGTTACTTTGTATTGATAGTTACTTCTTCCTGAGTTATGAATTGCTTTACTAACCTAGGGATTCAATTGCTTAACTACTTCCCCCAACTTCCTATATTTCAATGAGAGTTGGCTGAGAAGATAGTTGATGTAAAGCGCCGCCCTAATTTTGGTTATCTAAGACAGTGAAGTACTGTCGTCTTGACTGCTAATTGCTATACTTACAACTCTTTAAGCATGCAAACAGAGATTCTCTCCATCCAGTTCTTTGTTTAGGGTTTCTCTTTCAAGTTAGCCTAAATGCTAATTCAATTATAAGGTGATCAAACTCTAAAAAGGATTAAGGATAGAATGAAAATAAGTAAACTAAATTCATAACATCAATAAGAAAAAACTGTCATACAGAAGTAACCCCACAAAGGGTTTAGATAACAAAGAAAAGCAATAAGAATACATGAAGGAGGAGGAGAGGAAGAAGGGGAAAAACTCTATACAGAGCCTTCACTCTGAAACCACCTCTTCTCAGCAACTCTTAACTTAGACTTCTCCTCAAGTGATTTCCACTCCTTTCTATTTGTGTGTCTTGTTACTTGCCTTTAAGACCCTATATATAGGCCTCAAAACCTTAAAATTGGAGTATGGGTCGAGTATGGAGCCTACAATCATTAGAGCAAATTAGGGTTTACGACAATGCACTCGAGTGAGGCCTATTTGGTGCCTGGGAGCCAAGTTTATGGTTTTGGCGCTCGAGCACTGAGATATAGGTGCTTAAGTACCATCTTTCTGGCAAGTGTGGCGTATGGGCATTACCTTTATGGAGCTTGGGTGCCAACTCTTTAGTTTAGGCACCTAGGCGCTATGTTTCCAGAAAACTGGCACCTAGGTGTTGGAATTCTAGCACCTAGGTGCTACTGTTTGAAATAGCAAAGTTTCGAAGCACACATTTAGCGCCCAGGCATTAGATTTTTGGCGCTCGGGCATTGAGTCTTTAGAATTGATACCCGAATGCTGGATTTCTCATGCCTGGGTGTTGGAATTTTCTTTTTTTTCACTTTTTTTCCCTTCTTTGCTAGTACTTTTTTGGCTCTATTTCTTGTAAATTCATCACATGGAATGCTTAGATCTTTGATTAACAATGGTCAAAGGTTAGTTTCCAAGTTATAAATCAAATTTCTTTGCAATCACTGAGATTTTATTTATAAATTAGGTGCTTCTACTATCAATATTGTTCTAGATAACTTTCTTTCAGAGAGTTATCAGTATTGAATATGATGTGGTCATTAACCAAGGTCAAAAGTGCCAACTCTAGCAAAATTTCATGACTATGTTCATGTTATGAAGTTGTGTGTATTATTTTACTTATGTGTGTCATAGTGTGTGTGGAATATGAAGTGAACTATCGAGACTTTTTGCCTCATCATATCTCTAACTAACCATTTCAGGTGAATCTAGTAAGGATAAACAAAAGGAAATAGCCTCTTAGTTCTGTTAGAAGAGCAAAGTCAAAGAGGCTTGGTTAGTTGGAAGCTATAATATTTTGATGTATGTGGCAAGAATTTAAACATAAAAATTGAATTGTCATGTAACTTAGAAAATATGATGATGTAGTGTAATACTTTCATTGTATGTATATAATTTTTCACATGCATGAAGAAATGACCAACCAAGAGTTTATGCAAATTTTAATATGTAATAAAAGGCTCCTTGAAGCATAAGTATGAGTGAATGAGGCCAAATTCAAAATTTGGTATGTTGGAACCTATTTAGTCAAATTTTAGTTTTATAAAGATATAATTTTGTGAGAGAAGAGAAAATGTGAAAAAGTAAGTAGATGGACTCCAAAAATTATGATATTCAGCTGAATTAATCTTAATATGTCAAAGTTTACCTATACCAAATTTTATCAAATTTTGAGTTAAGTAGCTACCCATGTTGCCTACTTAAATTATGAAGAATTATGTAGAAAAGTTTTTTTTTTTCTAGTATGTATGATGTTGGGTGACACTTGAGGGACTCAATGCATAAATTTTTTGGCTAAAATTTTATTTTTTAAGGCCTGTGATAGTAATGAAGTATTTATAAAACTTTCATGTCACTTAGATTTCATTTAAGCGGGTTTTGCACCAAATATAGGAAATAAAAATATGATTCTACATAATTCTGTACAATAATGATTATGGATTTATTTGAGGAGACAAATGAATGAATTTTGAATTGAAATTCAATGCACAATTAGACATTAGACATCATGTTGTTCTAGTTGCCTGGAAAATTTTACAATTTTTGAAGCTTCCTAGAATTTATTATGAATTTTCAAAGTTGACAAGTTTACCATAAGAATAGTACCACTGAATTAGAATTTATCTTTTCTATTCAACTATCTTCCCACCAAGTTTCCTTCATTTTATTTTTATCATTAGACTGTGATCACTTAGATTACTTGCTTAGAAGAAGCTAGGTATTATGGTATGACAAGTGGCAAGTGTTAAAAGTTGTCATTGAAAGATATACAATTGATGGCAACTCCAAAAGTCATCCTTTAAAATAAATAATTAGTAGCAATGAAGATAGGTGGCCACCAAAAGTTGCTTATTTGTCGGCGACTTTCACAAGTTGCCATAAAAAATTGACTATTTGGTGGCAACCTTTAGAAGTCACCATGTATAGCCATAAATTTTAAATTTAATATTCTGTTTTAATATAAACTTCTTTAGTGCCAATTGAGGAGTCGGCACCAAAAATCATATGTTGTGACGCGTCCTCAATGTCGCCACCAATTTTCACCATTTGGTGGCCACTTGCAAAATCGCAACCAATTGTCATTTTTTGTGGCAACTTTTAAAGTCACAACAAAATTAACTTTTGGTTGCAACCATTATTTGTCACCGTTGTAAGGTTACTTATGGTGGTGACTTTTGGTGATGACTTGTAGATCTCTCGCCATCAAAAATCTTATTTTACTAGATTTTAGGTGGTGACTTTTGAATGTTGCCACTAATTATAACTTTTGGTGGTAATTTTAGCAGTCATCACCCAAAACTAATAAACACAAAGTATGTTTTTTTTTCCAAGATTTATCATTGTTATAGCAAGTTTTCTTTTTGTATTTTATATATCCTTAATTGATTATTAGCATTCTTTTTTAATGTTGTTTTAATTTGGACATTTGGTTTTATTTTGGTATATGTATAATGACTAAAAATATCCACCAACATTCCAATTTTTTGTCCTTGTATGAACTTTAAAGAGATTTAGAATATCATAGTTGTTGACCACACTATACATTGAATCTACAATCTAACTGTGTAGATATCAATTATATTAAATTTAATATAGGCTAAAGAATTCACTATTTTGAATATAGTATAGTCCAATTTTGTTCAAGGTCTAGTAAAGTGAGTACATGAAAGTCACTATACCAATGATAAAATATATACATAAATTAATTATGATAAATTTTAGAAATGTTAAGCTAAAATCAAAATTTTTTTACTCTGATAGGAAAAAGTTATATAACATTGATGAATAAGAATGGAGTAAAACAATATTTTAGATCCTTATTATTAGTTGAGTTTCGATTTAGTCACTCACTAATATCAAGTCTAAATTTGGTCCCCTACTTATGAGTCCAGCCTTGATTTGGTCTCTTACTAGTTTTTAATCTCAATTTGGTTCTTTATTATGAGTTTAGTATCAATTTTGTCTCTCATAATGGTTAATGTATTTAGTCCTTTATTCTTAACTAAATTTTTGTAGACTAGATATATTAATTTTGTATGAGTCAAAGGGACCAACTATACTCATAAATAAAGGATAAAATTGAGATTGAAAATCAATGGGAGACCAAATTAAAAATAAACTTGTGGAAACTGAGTATTATTACTGTCACTTGTATAAAATACAATCAGATATGTTAAACTCTAAGAAATTTAGATTAAATGATTAACTCTCCATAAGGGATATGCCTAATCTTAAGTTACTAACTAATATTGATTTTGTTGCCTTGCATTGACCGAGTCCCACTATTGGTACCTCAATTGGGTCTAATATTGTCAACCACATGAATGTTTGGCTTGGACAATACTACACTTTAAAAGTAAATGACCAAAATAGTATTTTACTCAATAAGAAAGACACTTTCTTACTGTTTTTAATAAAGCATAAAAGTATGATTGATACTTTATTATTAGCATTTATTCACATAAGAAAGCATGAAAGATAAAAATATCAACTAATTAACTTAGCAACTAAATTCAGTTGAATAAAGTTTCTAAATATTATTTAATGATTAAAAGTTTAAATAATTTACCATAGATGTTAAATTTAATAAAATAATTAAATAAAAAGAATAAAAGCTTACCTTCCCTTTATAAAACTGACACAAAAATATCAACTCCAAAAGATTTACACTAGTTTACAGGTCAATCCAAGAAATTTACACCAATTTATTTAAATCTAAAAATTTAAATTTAAAATATCGAACTTTTCACTAATCAAATTTAATTGTTCGAATGATATAAATTGTCTTTCTTATATTATTTGGAAACTTCATGTTTACCAACTTTTGTTTTTTTTTTTTAAAAAAAGATAAATCAAAATTTAATTAGTATTAAAAAATAAAAAAAATTGTGTATATTTTATGTTTCTCTTTTAAAGTTCTTCGAGAAAATTAAAAAGAAAAGTATTTTGAATATTTTAAAGTGGATAAATTTTAAGGTTTATAGACAAAGAGATAGATGGATACATTTTTATCTTTATTATATTTAAATTTAAAATTCAAATCTAACCATCTAACCACCAATCTATATGTATTTATGCATTCGTCTGTTTATCTAATATAAATAATATTCGAAAATAATTGATAATTACATAATACATATATACTTATAATAGTAAAATAAACATGATATCAAGAATTAAATAATATTGTAATAAATTAATAAAGTATATAAAATGAAATTAATAATAAAATTAATTTGCACCAATCAACTTAATAAAGTATATTAATGTAATAAATTAATATTAAATATAATATATGAAAATATAAAATATATAAGAATTATTGCCATAAAATTAGAATTATACCCATTATATGAAATTCAATAAAATACAAAAAATATTTAATAAAAGTAAAATTAATAAACATAATTCATATTTATAGTATATTTATATTATTTAAAATATTTTACTTTTTCTTATATTTGACTAAAATATAATTATTCCTTCCTTCGATTTATCTCCTTATCCAAATACAATCAGATATTTTAAAATATCCCTTCTCAATGTGAAATCTTCTACCTGCTCAAAAGTTTCAGAAAAGCTAAGAGCTCGCGCGTTTCTCCTCTGCTCAATTTGCAAACCCCAGAGCACCCAATGTGTGGAGTTCTACCATTCTTCAGTCAAGGCTAAGGCTGTATCCACACATCCCTTCTTCTCCATTCCTTTATTCTCTATTTGCCAATCTTGGAGCAGCATAAGTGTGGAGATACACCATCTGTTGTCTGAAGAATGAAATTTGGGGATTTTTACTGAATAATTTAAATTTGTCACTGGAGCTTTCAAAGTTTTTGTCTTCTTCTATTCAATAAGTGTTCCTCTATTTATTAGGTATATTTTTCCTTTGGTTTGATTTTTAGGTGTAATCCATACTATTTGCTAAAACAAATCAAATAAAAGTATTGAAAGATTTAAATAGTTTCTTTGTGAATGAAAGAGACTTGGAAGCTGATAGTCTATCAAAAAGCATCTATTCCATGATCTGTTTAGAGATTGTTGCTTTTCTATAGGCCACATCCCAAAAGAAACATAAATGGATGAATATATAAGAGAGAATGATAAAGGAGACGTGAGGGAGTAACCAACCAAAATAATAACTTTTATGGATGCAGGGCCTATTTCAAAGAACATATTACACTAAAAAACTATTAAATATCTCATGGGTCCACCATGTCTTAGCCTCTTTTTACAGTCTCCCCTAGCTCTGTTATTGGATCAGATTATGTTTGAATTAAGTTATGAATAAAGAAATTTACCCATAGTTATAAAAAGGATTCAGACCAAAATTTCTTGCTCTATGACATAGATATTCTTGTGCTTTAATAGTAGAGAGTGACTTAATTATGTAGGCTCTATCCACTCACATGGGTTGGCATGTGGTGGTTGTTTCCACCACTAGTTTCTTCAAATTAAAAAAGCTACCCACTAATGTCTTAAGAAAGATCAAAACTAAATAAATGATTTTATTAAGATAGCTTTTTACAAATCAAAGAGTATGCCAATTGATAAAATACATATTCACCTGTTCAATACTAGAATATTCTCTTCACATTAACATTTCTACATTCAACCAGCTCCATAAAGATGAAATAAGCCAGTGAAGATGCCTTTTTCTCTTGTGAACAATTTGAGGAACCTACTACCCTTTCTTCCCCAACGCCATGGTCTTCAGGAGCCCAGATTTGTCATCACAATGAACAATCTGAATGTTTTTGAAATAAGTTGGATGTCCAAATCCTTCCTTAGGGAAATGCCCACTTTCCATTTGTGTTGAAGTGTGTTACCATTTTGAATTCACTACTTCTCCTCCCCACTCAATCATTGAAGCACTGTTCAAGAGTTCTTCTACTTGCGTTTGTGATGGCAAAAAGTGGACAGCTAACCACTAAACTTTAACCCTTTGGAGCTTAACCTGTCAACTCTTCCCATTTTACCAGTTTCCCTTCATTCTTTCACACTTAAGCACCTTTCGACTACCGGTCTCTGTTTCTTTATTTTTCTATTTTGAACCAATTAAGAGCTCTCAGCATATGACAAAGAATCTAATGCCTAATCTCCTATAATTCACATAACATTATAAAATGAAAGCTTTGGGGCTTTGGATCATACAATCGAAAACCCTCCAAACGTGTCAATTTAGATTAATCTTATGTATGTTTCATGTTTCAAGAACGTGGTCACAAGCACAGCTATTGGCATGTGTGTAATAAAACTTGTGGAAGAGAAGTGTCTTCAATTTAATTGTTTTGGTTATTTTAAAGTTGTTTTGTTAAATCGAGTTGCCTTACGGGAAAATGAAAAACGATACATGTGCTTTCACAATGATATACTTCTCTTGTAGTGTTTTCACTTGATTGAAGGGTTAGTTAGATAGCTGGTACAATATGTGTATAATGTGTAAATAAATCAAGATTCGAATTAATCTTGCCCTCACAAGTCGAAAAATATTCAACAACCGAAGATTCAGGGCATTTTTTATTCTGTTTTTAGTTTTTGTGTTATATATATATATATAGATATAGATATATATACACACACACATATATATATGTATGTATATATATATATATATATAAACCGAGTCTATCTAACAAGTTCATCAACAACAATGTTTAGTTCTTCTACTTAATTAATGTTCTAAATTTTGATACTTATGCCCACTTAATTAAGGTGGCTTCTAGTTGAGTCTTCTACAAAGCTAAATAACAGAAGGTTCTTGAACCCTCACATATTAATCTGTTAAAAAGGAAAAAACAAAGCCCTTTGCATATTAATGACGTGCGTATATAATCTATCAAAATGCACTTATATATATTATTCGTCTCTCCTGTTTTGCTTTTTTACCCAGAAAATATATTTCTTTATTTCATGTTGCTATCATTTGCCTTTGATTGAACCTTTGTTTATTATTAAAATATAGAGAAAAATTGTGAGCTGATAAGTGCTGCGATTTTGTTTCTCCCAAAGCAACCATTAAGGAGATAGCTTTGGCAATTTGCATTTTTTTTTTTTTAACATTGGTCTTAATTTTGGTGAGGATAAGAGAGAGTGGTTGTTATATATTCTCTTTCTCTCTTTGAAAAAGAAATAAAGAGAAATTAAACAAAATAAAGATAAAAGGATATAGTTTAATAGCTTCACAGGGCACCCAAGCCCCATAATATTGATAATTAATGTATTAATATTGTGTCACAAGTCTAATCACTTGCATTATTATCATAAGCATTTCTAATCATAACTAATTGGAAGCACTGTTGAGGGTGACTTTTATATGCACAAGCCTTAGCATGTCTTGATAATTTTAGCATGCAATGTTGCATATTATCATGTTTCCATAAATGTACGACATTCTAGATAGATTTCTTACTTCTTTCAAATCTTTTAAAGGATACAAGAAAGAAGGAAAAAAGTTCATCTGATAGTCATTTGTAGATTAGATATTTCATAATTTTTGTGTAGACATTTTTCAGATTGAAATTGTAGGGTGATAGAAATGGACAAAAGTTGTTTAGAAATTAAGGATAAAGCCCATTCAATATATATAAAAGGAATAGATAGTTTTCTCAACTGGGCCTTCAGTCAACCTTGGGTGAATAATGTAACATGATGTCCTTGTAAAGGGTGCATAAACACAGTTTTCAAGTTAAGAAATAGTGTAAGGGTAGATATATTGAAAAAAGTTTTTGGGATAGTTATAAAGTGTGGGATTTTCATGGAGAGAGTTAAATTAGACGATAGAGTACCTTTCCTGATTACAATGTTAATATAGAATATGATAATGTTGAAAAGGATAACATTATTGGGATGATACACTATGCATATGGTTTTATTACTCTAGGGGAAATGAATAATGGATTAGAAAATGATGAAGAGCCTAATGTATAGAGACAGATGAATAATGGTTTTTCTAACACTGTTGGAAGATACAGAGACTAAACTTTATACTAGATGTAGAAGTGTCAAAGTTATCTTTCATAGTGAAGATGCTTCAATAAAAGTGCCCTAACCATTGGAGTAACAAGTCTATTGATGCATTGTTAGCCCTATTCAAAGATGTTCTTCCTGATGGAGCATTAGTACCTAACTCATACTTTAAAGCCAAGAAGGTTATTCAAGATTTATGTTTAGATTACAAAAAAATATAAGCATATGGGAATGATTGCATTTTATACTGGCGAGAGCATGCTAATGAACAATCATGTCCTAAGTGCAAGATGTCTAGATGGAAGTCGGGTAGACATAAGGGCAAGAAAATACAGCATAAAGTCTTACACCATTTTCCAATAAAGCATAAACTGCAGAGGCTTTACATGGTAAGGTTTATTGCTTTAGAGATGAAGTGGCACAAGGAAAATATTGATAATGGTGTCTCAAGACAATCCGTCTGACTCTTTTACTTGGAAATCCTCTATCCAATAGTACCCTAACTTTTTCACTGATCCTAGAAACGTTGGGTTAAGTCTAGCAAGTGATGAATTCCAATCATATAGGCATATGTTTGCTAATCATAACATTTAGCCAATTATTTTGGTACTATACAACTTGCCCCCATGGAATTGTATGAAGTACCTATACTTTATGATGACATTTCTTCTTCGAAGCCTTAAG
The DNA here is from genome assembly GCA_037074485.1 of Delonix regia. Taxonomy (NCBI): domain Eukaryota; kingdom Viridiplantae; phylum Streptophyta; class Magnoliopsida; order Fabales; family Fabaceae; genus Delonix; species Delonix regia. Next base: position 29,694,463 of record CM073451.1, read on the forward strand.
TGTCCAAGAGATGATATCAATGTTTACCTTCAACCAATGATTGAGGAGTTGACAGAGTTATAGGAATTAGGGGTAGAGACATATAATGCCCACTTACAATCAAATTTCATAATGCATGCAGCTATCTTGTGGATAACTAATGACTTCCTTGTGTATGGGAACCATTATGGTTGGTCAACCAAAGGGAAGCTTACATGCCCTTCTTGCCACAACGACACACATTGCATTTCTTTATGGAATAAGTTATGTTACATTGGTCATCATCGCTTTCTTCTAATTAATCATCTGTGGCAACAAAATTGGAGGGCATTTAATGGAAAAGATGAAAATAGAATTGCCCCTCTCCTTTTAACAGGGGATGAGTCACTTAGGCAATTTGAAGGATTGGGTAATGTTACTTTTGGGAAAAGAGAAAAACAAAAGCGCGACCACTCTAACAATGCTTATAATTGGAGGAAGAAAAGAATATTCTTTCATTTGCCATATTGGAAAACCCTAATGCTATGACATAACCTTGATGTTATGCACATATAAAGAAATGTTTCAGACAACATTGTGGCAATAGTGATGAATATGGTTGGAAAGGCAAAGGACACGTTGAAAAGTAGGTATGATTTAGTGGACATGAGTATCAGGAGTTAGTTGCAACCAATTGAAGATGGAAATAAAATTTTGTTACGTGTAACATGTTATGCATTATCACCACAGGATAAGTTGATAGTTTGCACCTTCTTGGCTAATTTAAAAGTGCCTGATGCATTCTCATAAAATATTTCAAGGTGTGTTAATGTTTGTGAGCAAAAGATTTTTAGCCTTAAGTGTCATGATCACCATATTGCAAGAAAATTTTTCCAAGTACGATACACAATTTGTTACCTAAGGAAGTGTATGGACCATTAATAAAGTTGGGTAGATTTTTTAAGAATCTATGTTCAAGTGCATGATAATTGAAGATCTTGATAAACTTGGGACTGAAATTGTGTTAACCTTATGTAAAAATTGTATTTTCACTGGTCTTCTTTGACATCATGGTCTATTTGCCAGTTCACTTGGCCAAAGAGGCATATGTTAGTGGACTTATTCAATACCGCTGGATGTATTCAATTGAAAGGTAATCCATTTTGATATATTGTTTAATCTTAGCAATCTTTAATACTAGTTGGTTACCATACTTATGTCACCTTATGTTTGCAATTATTTACAGACACTTAAATCATATGTTCATAATAAGGCTCGTCCCAAAGGTTCAATTGCTAAAGGTTATCTGGCAGATGAAAGCCTCACATTCTGTTCAAGGTACTTGAAAAACATTCTAATAAAGCTTAATATACCTCTTTGGAACAACGATGTACATGAGATAACTTGTGAAATATCTGTCTTCAATAAAGTGGCCAAGCAAAAGGACACTTTAACTCAATTTCTCTCTTACATGATGAGTTTGATCAAGTTAACTTATACGTGCTTCAAAGTTATGAAGAAGATTGGCCATTTATGGAGTAAGTTATCTCTAGTTCCATCTAATTTTGCATAGGATTATTATTCCTCTGTCCTAACTAGCTTGTAAATTGTAAAGAGTATAAGAAGGAAATTGATGCACAAACTTAAACATTTAATGATAGACATTACAAGAAATTTCCAGTTTGATTTCGTGCACATGTTGGTTTCAATCTATCGGGCATAACTTGATGTGTTAATTTCAATTACATGATCTTGTAATGGTAACGAAGAGTTATTTGTTTGTCTAAGTTATCAAGTTATATGCATATGGTCATGTAAATGATGAGCTTATAAGCTTATTAACTAGTCTTCTTAAAGTGGTGAATCAGTATTCCATGTTTCTGGTGAATGGATTAAGATTTCACATAAAAGATCATGCAATAAGGAAAAGAACTCAAAATAGTGGATTGCTTGATAAAGATGATAATTTCAATTTTGAGATAAAATATTATGGTGAGTTGGAACATATTTATGAGTGGTCTTACATAGGCAATAGGAAGGTATACCTCTTTAAGTGTCCATGGTAGGATGTGGCTCATTTAAGCAAAGGATATAAGATTGACAAGTATGGGTTTAGTAGTGTTAATACCTGATGTTCTCTAAATACAACTGAACCATTTGTCTTGGCATCACAAGTAGAACAAGTATTCTATGTGAACGACATTGTATATCCAAATTGGCTTGTCGTTGTGAAAACAAACACACATGACCTTTTAAATATGCCCTAAGAAAATAATAATGAAAGTGGTGACCGTGAGGTGCTTGTTAATGAAAAGGCATATCAACAATTAGTAGTTAACTTGACTATCTTTGCAGATAATGATGTAGAAAATGACATTGTGGTTGACTTATTTAGAGATGATGTTGTGCCACAGAGGATCCAACATGTAGTTGAACAACCAAGAACACATTAACTTAATGCTAGAGTTGGAATTCATCAATGAAAACGACATATATGTGTCATTGGACGAGGATGTCCTTAATGATAATGACATAATAGATGAAAGTGATGTAGAAGATAATGAAGTAGATGCCATTGAAGATGAGAGTGATATGGATGACATTGATAAATGTGATAGTGACATAGAAGACTCTAATTCAAATTAACTCAAAAGGTTGTTAAGTCATTGTAATTTACATTCACAGTAATTTCATGTCATTGCTTAAGCATGTTAAATGTCACATTCATTACAAATGAATATGTAATGTTATATTCAAGTATTTCATATATATTTGCATTAACCATGTCACTTACTTTTATTACGCAATGTTACAAGAAATGTTAGGATTTGGAAGAGGTAGAGGTGGAAGAGGTCGCACCATTGGATGTGGAAGACCTAATAGTCATGATGAAGTGACTCCAAGCTTATGCTTCACACCACCATCACAGACACCTCAAGTTAATCCATAACCTCCATGATCTCAAACATAAGTTGAAGTTTCCCTACAAGTTGCACCTCTCCTTATTGAAAGTCAAAATCATGATTCTCCATGTACACATCATAGCAGTGCAGGTATATTTCATAATATATAGTGAAAGTAAAATGTTTATACTTTGAATAATTTAATTTCTTTTTCTTCTACATGGATGTTAGTGTCTTGTAGTACCATTAGGAAGGGAAGAGGAATTTATAGATCTATACAAGTTAACTAAAAAACAAAGTATGGTGCCAAAATTAAAATTCACATACCATATCAAATCAATAGAGTTATGGGACTTGGGTTTAGGGATCTTACAAGTTATTATAGATTGATGGTGAGAACTACTATATCATTTAGAGATGGCTCTTGGAAAGATATTGTAGCAAAACATAGTGAAGAGATGTGGTTTAAAAAAAAAAAGTTATGACATTACATATATCTATAACCCATTAAAGTTTATACTTTGATGAGAAGTATTACTATATATGTGTCTTGGTAAAGGAAAATTTTGAACCAGCTGATGAAAGAAAAGAAAAGGAATTTAAAAGTATTGTTATGCAAACAATGCAAAATGCTTTTAGAAATTGGAAGACTAAATTGCATGTCCAATATAAGTTATTCACCACTAATGAGGAGAGGCTAGCCAATCAACTAGCTAGTGTTAATCCTAAAGATGGCTAGTAGATCACTTAAGTTCAAAAAAGTTTAAGGAACATCAACACTTAGAATTTTTATGATTTTTTTATTAATCTAGGTTGGTTAAATAACCTGTGAGTTCTTGATAGAATAAAAGTGATAGAAATAAAGCAAACCAATAGAAGCAAACGATAAAACACACATGTGGTTCTAGATCATTTGTTGAAGTCGAAGAGTCTATGGTAAAAGTTTATATTCTTGTGCATTTTCTTCTTTCAATTATTTTTACCATTTTCACATTATGCAAGTCATTGTCATAGTAGATATTGCCGTAGAAAAGTGGAAAAGGTGTGAATTGATTCCCAAAACTAATGTTGAAAACCAATTCATTGGAGTCACCACCAAAATTTTGAGGGGAAAATTTTAGAAAACCAAATGAAAATGGAAGGTTGGTCTGCATAACCAGAGATGGGTTCAGGAGTCTTTTTGAGTGTGGGGGAATGTGTTAGGCATCTCACAACACCTGTTCATGAAGATGGTTACTCTAAATTAGTTAAGCAAAGTCAAATATATAGCCTTTAATTTATTTTAAAATTGCCCACATTTATTTGAAATCACCCATTTTAAATACGCACGAGAATAACAGAGAAGACAAAATAAAGTGAAATAAAAGATGAATATCTACAATCGACAAACTTAACCTAGGATGAGAGCCTAAGGCCTAGTACCCTATGATAGGGATCAAAGTCTATGTAGTTCATTTATAAATGCGTGTCAGTGGTTTGATGTTTTTTAATTTTTGTGAAAAGACCAAATAGTTGAAATTAAACCAATTTCACAAACAAAACAATTTTGAAATTGGTTGGTGTGTTTTGAGTTTATCTCACCTCTTTTTTGCTCTCCATATTTTTTGAAAGTTTTGGAAATATGATATATATGCATTTAAATTAAAATTAATAATGGAAAAGGTAATTTTTTTTTTTTCCTGGGTTATTTGAAGGGTAAAACTTTTGTAAAGAAACTCTTGAAACAATAAACAATACTTACGGAGTCGTTGGATCTCCCATAGGTAATGCATGTAATGGGCAATTGGAACACAAAATTTATTTGAATAAAAAGCATCTAGTATTGGGTAATACTTATGGAGTCGTTGGATCTCACATGACCCTATTGGTGAATCATTAGGTGCTCATGAAGACTTTGGTCTCATACAATAACACTAATGTTGAAAATAAATTTGCAAAATATGCCTATAAAAGTGTTGGACCTTACATGGCAATATCACGTAGAAAAGTAAAATTGCTTTTAAAAAAGCATGCCTATAGAGACGCTGGCCTCACATGGTAAGAAACCAAAGATGCTTATGAAGGCATTAGACCTCACATGGCAACAAGAAAATGAAGAGTAAAATTCTTTGCATAAGATGCCTATGGAAGCATTGGATCTCACATGGTAACAACAAACTAAATATACCTATGGAGGCGCTGGACCTCATATAGCACCATCAATGATGATCAAGGTATACATTTATGCTTGTGAGTATTGGTGTCCAATTGAATATTCATTATATATTATTTACAACATCAATGATTACACAGATTATAAAATTTTTTGCACAACCATAAAGCCTATTTCTACTACATTTACCACTTTTTCATGCAACCTTTGCTTGGGTTGTCCTTTTAACTTTGGAGTAACTTAGCCATGGTATCTATGTTTCCAATAATCGAGTTTCACAAACACCTTTAGGCAGCAACACCTTATAAATTAAGTTCAAAATGTATAGCCAACTTAGTTATATATACAGTGAAGTTAAGCTTAAAATTGGACAGCCAAGTTACTTAAATTGGAAGCCATTTCAACATGTTAAAACACCTCAAGAAAAACCTAAACCATGTTGTAAAATTTATGAGAGAAATGGACAGAAAAAAAATCTTCTAATTAGACACATTAAAACATGTCCAATGAAGCTTAAATGATGGTATAAAATTCTGAGCAAAATGGATAGTGAAGATGCCCCAATTAGATGCAATTTCAACTTACCAAAATACATCTAAGAAGCCTAAATCATGTCGTAAAATTCAAAGGATAAATGGATGGCAAATTAGACCCTAATGCAGTAAAATTATAAGCATAATTTAGGAGTATAAGAGAACTAAAGTGCTTTAAAAAAAATAACATAAAAGCTTAGCAACAATTTATTGAACACCTTGGCAACAAGGCTCGCATGCATCAGATTTTTAACACAAATTGATAGCAAATAGGAGATCATTTCCAACAAAACATGGAAGCCAATAAAAAGGGCTAACACATTAAATTTTTAGCAGTTATTGGTAGCAAATTGAAAAGCATTTCACATAAGATTTTTTAGTACAATTTGAGAAGAAAACACATCATATTTTTAACATGTATTGGAAGCAAAATGAAGAGCAATTCACATCAAATTTTTCAACCCAATTTAAAAAGAAAACTCATTAAATTTCAGCATATATTGGTGGCTAAATGAAGAGTAATTCACATTAGATTTTTTAGCACAATTTGAGAAGAAAACTCATCAGACTTTAGCATATATTGATAGCTAAATGAAGAGCAATTAACATAAAATTTTACAGCCTAATTTGAGAAGAAAACTCATCATATTTTCAGCAAATATTGGCGACCAAATGAAGAGCAATTCACATCACATTTTACAGCACAATTTGAGAATATATAGGGGGTTACTTCTTGTGAAACTAGAAAGATGGAGGGCCGAAACGCATATGATTTTCATAAAAAAATAATGACACCAAAATTGAGCAAACTTTCAACAAGATGGAAGGGCAAAATGTGTCAGATTATCAATAGAAAATAACAAGTTTAATGTAATTTTCAGTAAGATAAAAGGGGAAATTCAACACCATAATAAGAAAAAATGATCACTGAATTATTAGCTTTAGCTCATTTGCCCAACTTCATCCTTATGTTTTCCAACATTTTTTCTAGGTTTTATTTTTCTCACTTTCAGTGTGTTTTACTCACCCAAAATGCCTCTCTCCTCCTTTTTTTTTTTTCTTTTTAGTCGTCTTCTATCTTTTTATATCAAAAGAAATTAGGGGTTCCTTAAGAAAATTTCAAATTAGCCATTAACCTTTCCAATTTTACTTTTTAGTAGTTTCCTTATATCATTTTGTCTTAGCTTTCAAGAAAGGGAACTCTCCCCATTGTTTCCTTTTTCTTTTTCAAACATGGATTTATTCTTGATTATTTCCAACCAAAGAAACTAGGGTTTCCTTTTTCCATTGTGTCTTGGTTTTCAAGAAAGGAAATATTCCTTTTTTTCTTATTTATATTTTCTTATTTTTATTCAATTTTTCAGATGTAATCTTAGCTCTTCATGTGTCCCTCTTATTTTAAATTTCAATTTCTTTAATTCTCTAAGCCCATTTATGTACTTTCATTTTTCTTTTGGGTCCAATATCCAAATTCATTGCTTGTGTCTTTTTTTAAGAACCATTAGTGCATTACAATTATCCATTTAATTTATCATTAGACCTAACCTTAAGATGTACATTTTAGGTTTAATTGTTTTTGCTAAATGTGGTTTGGCCCTATAAATCATTGTTATGCTAAAGATGTGTTGACTGTGTTTTGGTTGGGAATATTAAAGTTGTCTCTTTCAGAACTATTAGTGCATTACAAATATCCATTTAATGGAACAATGGACCAAACCTTAGGATGTTCATTTTATGTTCAATCATTTTTTCTCAATGTAGCTTTAATATCATCCATAATACACTCAACACAAATATAATGTTAGGTCCAGTATTCAATTAATCGTATGGACAAAAGTTGGACTATCAATGAGTGTCATAAAAGTTTAATATCATCTTGTAATGAGTTACATATTGTTAGATTTTGTAGTTATAAGGGCCCAAATTAAACATTCAACATATGTTCTAAAAGCTTTCCTAATTAATATCATATGCCATACTAATTTATATATATATATATATATATATTCAGCAGGTTTCAATGAATTTTCAATAGTTATATATTTCAAAAGTATTAACAATTTAAAATTCAAAATTAAAAAACATATTTGAATGAAATTCATTTAGCAATGACTGTTTTTGTCACTAAAACTTTGGAACATGAGATTCTACGACAATTTTTGTGAACAAAATCAACTTCTAATGGAACTTGCTACCAAAACATTATATCAATGGCAAATAAAAAGTCACCACCAAAAGTAATTTCTGTGTCGACTAAAATTTGCCGCCAAATAACATCTTCAATGATGACTTTTGAAATTTTGCCATTGAAAGGTAACATAGAGCGGTGACTATAATCATTACCAAAACAATAATGGTAGTCAATATATTCTTCAGTGGTGACCAGAAGTCGCTATTGAATGTATTCTTTGACGGCAACATTTTTTTTCACTGAATTTATGTGTTTTCAGTACCAACATTGTCAATCATTCAATGATAGTAGTTGTCACCACAAATAAAAAATCTTTTTTGTGGTAACTAAAATGGTCACCAATGGGGTTTCTAACAGTGATTGTTCAACGAATCCAAAGTTGTTGCTGAAGAGTTTCAGCAGCAACCTTTCTTAGTTCAATGGCAACTTTTGTCATCGTTGAAAGTCATTTTTTTTTTGAAGTACTAGCTATGAATATGAAGGGCAGATGTCAAAAATAAAAAAGGAATATGAAGGGAAATATTCTTTTGTATTTACTATATATTTCAATATGGAAAATTTTGGTATATAAAAAAAAAGATTAAATTCCAATTAATAGCAACTTCTTATTTTATCTTTTGTGTGTGTAATTCTGCATATTTGATTGCAAGTTCATACCCTTACAATCGAGTTTACTAATATGGAAAATGTATAGACAATGTGGATATTATTAATCTAGTAGTACTAATAAGGAAAAGTTTCAATATTTCAATATAAGAGGAAAACTCAAAAATAGCCTATTTAAAATCATAATTAATGGAAAAATATGATCCAATCAATTATGAAACGAAATTTGCTTGGTGAAGATCACTGCAAAAATATTATTTTTATCATCTAATAAAGATAATAGACAACATAAAAGACGTAAAAAAAATATAATAAAAATGTTCTTCTCTTAAACTAAAGGAAATAATTGAAATGAGATCAAAGGTAAAAGAAACAGTAAAGTCTTTCATAATAAATTAAATTAAATGAGAGTGTGTGTTTCAGTATTAAATTTGGAAGTGAAGTAAAAAGATATATATTATAAAAAAATAAGTGTTATATTTGGTGCAACTATAAAAGTGATTACACTAGCACAATTACTATGTGACATAAGACAGCTAGTAATGATATGTCAAAATATATTGACTATATACTAACTTAAAATTATTTGTTATATTTATTTTTTAACCTTTTTAGATTTTTTGGATGAATCCAAATCTTTTTCTTGAAATTATGAATTTATCCCTTATACTTTTTATTACCCAATAATCCCTACAAAAATATTAGTTTATAAAGTTGAAGTAAGGATAAGTCAAGGATATGGAGAATTATTAAGAAAATAAAAGGAGCACATGAGTGAGTTAATAAATTTATAAACTAATATTTTTGCATTAGTTAGTAGAAAATAAAAGAATATGAGTAAATAAAAGCAACAATCAATGATCATGCTATTTTTGGAATTAAATAAAATTTGGAGAAACAATAAATCTAAAAGTACTAGTTGATTGGTCAACTCTTTATTGGTGCATCTTTGAACCAAACTACATAAATAGATGTGTCATTCACTACCTTATCACATCTTCACCTACAAGTAGGTAGTAGCTTGTTCTCCATAATAGGATTTTTTAGCACTATATTAGAAGTCTCAAGGAATATGAAAGGCTTATTTGCTATCCTTTCCGTAGATGTTGTCATCCTTTTCATATGCTTTACTGCTTCACCTTACTTATGAGCTAGAATAATAGCTCAGGCAAATCCTAGTTTCAATGTAGTTCATGATCATGCTATGAAATGGCCAAACTAATCATTCACTAGTATGTATATATTCAAATGCCAATTTCATCATTATTAATTTTTTATTTAACTAGCTTTCCCTGCTTTATATACATTTACTTCCATATCATACCCATATGCTAATTTAATGTTCTTCATTTTACAACTTGTAAAGGCTTTTCTCAATGCATGGAGGGATATTTGTAAAGCAACTCAAGCCAATCCAATCCTCTTCATACATAAAGGGAAAACTTTCTTGTTGCAGCTTGTGGTATTTCAAGGTCCTTGAAAGCCTTCAACCCTTAATGTTATGGTAAATCGATTAAATAGATCTTCATTTTTATTTTGTTTCTAAACATAGTATTTGAGCTCATTAAAGTGTAATGTTTTGGGTTGGTAGATTGAAGGAACTATAATTGCTCTTAAAAATGTCAATGCTTAGAAATGGCCAAGTATTAATAGAGACAGATGGATCAAATTCTCCTATGTAAATGGGCTTCTTGTCAATAGAGGGAGGCCTTATTGATAGTCAAGGTGTGTCATTAACCAAATTCATTGGTCACAACCAATGCATAGGCTAAACCAATATAACCAATCAAACCTAAGATAATACTCTTACAAAGTCCATAAAATATCAATAAAGCACATTAAACACACTTTAAAACATAATTCAATAAAATTTCTTGGAAGTTGCCTAAAATTTGACAACAGCTCACCCAAAATTCAATGTTTTCTGAATCTATACAACCAATCATATTCCAACAACATCATACTGATATCAATAAACCAGCTTAATTTCTCAAATGATATATTTAGTATAGTAAGGAAATAGCCTACACAAGGCTTACAACACTCCACAATATGTACAAACCCGAAACAACCCAACATCTAATAGCCTTCACCTTGAAGTCAGAAGTACACGGTGCTGAACCCAAAATGGCATAGCAAAAAGTCTCAACAACAAGAAAGGCCTAAAGAAACTTCACTTTATCACATATTAATATGAAAAATGTTAAAGAGAGAGGCATAAATCTACTACTGATTGAGTAAAAGCATAAATATCAAAGAAAGTAGAAAAGGAAACAAAGATGACATTAAAGTTTTTCACAAATATATATTTAAGTAAATAAATTGAAATTCAATAAAGTAAAATACTATAATCATAATTTGATTAAATAAACTTCAGCAATTTTCAGGAAGTTCTCAAAGATTTGTCTCTGCATTTTTTTATTTTTTTTTGGAGTTGATGTCATATATTGCGAGGGCATTTGTGAGGGGATTCTATTTGCTCTAATACTTTATCAATTCATATAATTATTTATGGTTCCTTTATTTAATTTCTCCCATATTTTTGTATCAGAAATGTGACTTGTATTAGTTATGCATTTCTTGTTGTCTTTGTTCTCCTTAACTTATTGGAAAATTACTTTTAATAATATATATATATATATATATATATGTATATATTCATTTGGGTTGCAATTTGTTATGTAATTGCTACTGGCATATGTGCTTATCAAAAGCTTTTTAGTATGTTGTTTATAACTTATATCTGCTTCTATTTTATGCTTCAGTTTTTCATTTTTTTCAAATTTTTTTAAAGATTAAACTTAGTCATAGCAAGTGGAGCAATTTTTAACCCCAACTATATTTAATAAGCTTGTCAAATATGATTAGAATACTAATGCTGCTCGAAGATTTGATCTTGGCAAGTTTTGTTTTCTTACCCTTTTCTTTTATGCTCAAGATTATTGTGTTTCCCAAGACTGGAAGATGTAGATGTATATAAAACAAGGAAATTCATACCTTCAATGATATTATACACTCTTCACATGACACATTCCCACTACCCATCTTGGGAATCAATATGTTAGAATAATTTCAAATTATTTTGTGGATTAACATTAATCCAATTATTTGAACAATTATGTGCAATTATTAATTAGACAATCAATATTAATCTAAACCAAGAATTGATCGTGTCTTTCTTAACACTATGAGTAATCCGTAATGAGTTCGATTAACTATAAGCTTATATGGGTAGAGACCCCAACCTTTAGCCCATTACTGATAAATGATTATCCAATCAAACCACTAACAAAGAGCTAATGGATATAGATTGAGCTTATATGTGAAACATCATGATTAAATTCCATTAATTATTTAAAAATAGCAAGATTTGATGTCATCAATTATTCAGAAATATCATGATTGGATTTCATCACCTTTGTACCACCACCTCTATTATTTATCCATTTTTCTTTTATAAATTCTCCTTAATTCCATTGAAGAGGTATGCCTACAAACAATTCAAATTTTGCAAATCTCTCTTCTTGCTCTCTCTCTGCACAATGGTTTTTATAGGTTGCTCAACTCTACCAATTAGTTGTGCTATGTCTAATGCATCATCAACACCGGGTTAGTGTTTGTTAATATGTAATGTCCCATTCTAGATGTTATTTTGTATAATATCATTTTAGCATAATATAGTATTAGTATTAGAAAATTCTAAAAGTGGAGATAATTTGAACTTCCTTGTCATATAACTTTACATTTTTCCCTTAGATGAAATGACTTGGTGAAGATCATGATCATAATGTTCATCTAAAAAAGCAAAAGTAAGATGCTTTTATTTTAGTTCTTTGTTTGCCTTTTTCTTTTCATTTTTTGTGGTTAGATAAGAATGACTTTCTTAAGTTCAGTATTAGTGCTATTTTTATATCGAATAAATATAGAATTCATTCTTATCATTTTTACTTTCACATATGCTCATAGAAAGTTATGCAGTAAACTTCTCAATGTTGTTTAGTCAGACACTTTATATAATGACTCTATTTATGTCAAAGCTAACAAGTGTTTTATTTGTTTTTTTAGGAAACTATTCATGAACCAAGTTTGACATCTTCTAGGCATACACTGAATAGTTAGATAATGATTTTATGTTGTACTATTTTCTATTTTTACACATGTTTTGGATAGCAACATTATGCTATATGTTCTATGATTAGGATTTAGGAACAAGTATGCTATCAGTTTATGTTAACAACTTTGTATCATATATTTATATCCACATTCACCTATTGGCTTTTCCTTCCTACAGTAGTCAAAATCTCCTACATTTTTAATGGAAGAAACAATGAAAATCTTGTAACTTATGAATATGCTATTGTTTATACTAACTAGCATTTTTTGGCTACTTTGGGTTCAACATTATCTTAATCTTATAAGTTTGTACTTTGGATGTTTCAGTTAATGCAGCATTTTACAAAAGGTAACCTTGTGAGTTGTCAAGTTGAATTGTGTACTTTCCATATCTAGCACAATGAATATATGTTCCTATATATATTAATAAAAAAATTGCCATTGACCAATTCTCATTGTTTGTCTAATTTTTAGGTGATATTGTTGCAAATGATGGGCCTTGGTCCAAGTAAAAGTGGGAGAGTTGTTGGGTCATTTATAAGTGTTGATAGTCAAGCCTTTATCCAAAATGCCTAAAACAATTTGGTGGGTTAACTTCAACACTTATATAGCCTTCTCTTTTCCTTTAACTTTCGAATGTGGTACTTTTTCCTTTCTATTTCAACACTCCCCTAAAAGCCTAACTAGCCTGGCCCATTGTAACTTATCTTTATACCTTTATTTTCATCTTAGACTTGTGTTCTATTTTAGTTTCAGAAGCTTAATGTCATACCATAATACATAACATCTTGAAGTCCAAGAAGTTGCAAAAATTGTGAATTTTCTCAAGCAACTAGAATAATATAATAACTAATTGTGCACCAAATTTCATTTCAAGATTCGTTTATTTGTCATCTTAAATAAATTCATGATTGTGGCAGTATGGGATTACACAAAACCAGAATTTTATTTATGATATTTGGTGCAAAACCCACCTAAACGAAATCTAAATGACTTGAAACTTTCTAGAATATTTCATTAGACCTCAGGGACTTGTAAATAAAATTTCGGCCTAAAATTCATTTATTTAATCCCTCAAGTATCACTTAACATCATGCATATTAGAAAACTTTTTTGCATAATTTTTCATACTTTATGCATGTAACAATGGTGGCTACTTAACTTAAAATTCAATGAAATTTGGTAAAGATAAACTTTGATATATTAAGATGAATCTACCAAGGATCTTAATTTTTAGAGTCAATCTACTTAGTTTCTCCCATTTTCTTTTCTCTCACAAAATTACATCTTCATAAAACTAAAACTTGACTAAATGGATTTCAATGTACCAAATTTTGAGTTTGGTCTCATTCACTCATACTTATGCTTCAATAAGCCTTCTATTACATATTAAAATTTGCTCAAACTCATGGTTAGTCATTTATTTATGCATGTGGGAGTTTACACACATGACAATACATCTTTGATCCTTGAATTCTTGTTACATATATCAAAATATTATAGTTTCCAACTAACCATGTCTTTTCTGATTTGCTCATCTAAAAGATCAAAAAGACTATTTCGTTTTATTTATCCTTACTAGATCCACCTGAAATTGTTAGTTAGAGAGGACGCGACAAAAAAGTCCTAATAGCTCACTTCACATTCCACACACACTATGGCACATATGAGCAAAGTAATGCACATATAATCATAACATGAACATAGATCATGGAATCATGTTAGAGTTTACACTTTTGACTTTGGTTTATGAGCACATCATATTAAATATCATGATTAGGGTAGAATTGTCTTGTCCAAACCCTATAAGTCATTATACATAACATCAATTGTGAGCCACTAAGGCTCCATGTGAGATATCTCACCATTATACATCAACTCATAGCAACATAAAACATGAAAATTTATCAAATATGCAATCATTAAGCACAAGCACACACATATCATATGAAGAATGGAGAAAGAGCTACCTTGCTACTTCTAGATAACTCTTTTCTTGATTTCCTTTGCAATGACAATATCTTTTGGCAATAATCAACCTCTTTACACATATGATTTATTATTATTATTATTACTACTACTACTATTGTTTTTCGTTTAAATGCCTTGACCATACTTACTTCTCCATTTAAAATTTCAAATTGCATAATAAATTACTTAGAAATATATCTTATTACATTACTAGGTGTCAATAGATCAAAGGTCTACTTAGGCAACTTAGTTCCATTTTGCTTCTCCACTTTCTAGCTATAATTTGACATTGCTCATGAAGAAATATTTGTTCATCCAAGTCTCTAGATTACAAATATAGTGAGAAAGAGCTGAAACTTCAAGGTCTTAGCCAAAGAGGGTTTATTTCAACTTGAAATCTTCACAAACTATATAAGAAATTCATATAAGAAATCTTACCCTTTCTTTTGCTTTACTTTTCTCTTCTTGAATCCACTAAATCCTTCAGTGTCTAGACTGAAATCCATTATAGAAGAAAATATTTTGATAATTAGATAGCTATAAGTGAGCTCTACAACTTTTCCTTCTACCATAAGTGTAAAAAGTAAGGAAATTACCTTTAAAAAACCACTTCTATATTTCTTTCTCTTCTACCATCGTCTCCACCATTTTTGTGCCTTATTTTCCTTCCTTAGTCATGTATATAATGGAAAAGATAGTGAGCTATTCCTTTTTTCTCTCATTTGGGTGAAAGGTTGGAGGAAAAGTCTAATAGAAAAATCATTTGGTGACAATTAGACATTTTACCCTTCCTTCATACTTTTGTCCCCTTTAGTGGTATTTTATAATCCAAAATTGTATAAAACTTCCTAATCATGATTTTTGAATCCTTTGATAGTTCAACTCGCCTTGCAACTTTGCAAAAAGTACACTTTTACCCCTATTTATGCCAAACTTTTTTAATTAGATCCTTTTAGCTTCTCAATTCGGTCCTTCCCTCTTTAATTAGTTTAATTATTATATTAACAAGGTAAATTTGTACCTATTACTAAATGAGTTATTATTTGAGATGTTACACCTCAGGTCTCTTCCTTTTCTTTGGCTACTTGGGTTTGTACTCCTTTGAATCTCAGAGGCTATAGGCTGTCTGAGTCTTCCTCACTGAGCCTCCCTTTTTTTCTTTTTTTGTCTTCAAGTCTTGGACCTTAAGCCAGGTTGCCTGGACCTTCCTAATTGATCTTTCTTCATTGGGCTTCAAGTCTTAAGCCTCATATCTTTCATCATTTGTGGGTTTGGCTTATGATTGGTAGCCCAACTTGCTAGGAAATTTGTCTCTTTTTTTCTTCTCATCTTGGATCTTGGATGTTGGATCTTTCATAGGGTGTGAAACCATTGAACTTTGATACCATGAAGGAGATGATGGGTCTTGGTCTAATTAAGAGTGGGAAAGTTATTAGGTCATTTATAAGTATTGATAGTCAAGCCTTTATCTAAAATGCCTAAGGTTAATTGGTGGACTAACTTCAATACTTATATAGCCTTCTCTTTTCCTTTAACTTCCCAATGTGGGAATTTTTCCTTTCTATTTCAGCAGATATGATCATATTGTAGAACTAGGTTGGAGGTTTCAAGAATTAAAGGTTGCAATACTATATTTGTTGTACTAAACAAAAGGGTAAGTCATAGCACATCCTAAAGAAGTTCGTTTTGGTTAACATCTATTAAGGTTGCAACAATTCACTTTGCAATGTTCAACATCACACATCAACAATTTGCCTTCTTTGTGCAGCTATTTGAGCTAATATTCAATAATTAATACTACATAATTGAATGATCTTTTCTGCATTTCGCTTATGTTTTAGTGTTTGTACTAGTACCATTGAAAATGAAGTTGTTTTTCCATACTTTTATCTCCAACTACCGGATTGCTTACTGCATTTTGTGATCAATAGGAGCTAACTTTTTGATTGACTGGGTTGGGTTCGTTTTCCATTGTCTGTCTATGTGCATCCTCCAGCAGTTATGTTTATTTCCACATATGAGTAATGAGTTATGTTAGGCTTATGTTTTTCGCCCTTTGAATTACTGATTTTTCCAGCCCTCTCATCACTTCCTCTGAATTATGCTGTGTTGATTAATTATCCCGAAAGGAAGACCATTTGAATCTTGTCACAGCCTCTAATTATGAACAAAAAGAACTTAGTTTTCCTAGTTTGCAACTGTCAAACGTTAATCGCATAATAAAAGTCCTCCGATTCAACTTGTCCACCCTTAATTCTTGAAGGCTTAAGTGCACATAGAGAGCCAAAGGAAACTGACAACTTGACCTTACTCTGTTTAAGTAGTTAGCTACCAAAAAATATTTTCATCAGTAAGTCATGACGTTCATATGCTAGAATATATTTCGCCTGTCTCAAAGACTTAAATTTCAGACGTATTGAATTCAATATAATCATTATAGTCAATAGACGGCCCACCTTCACCATAATGTTGTTGCTAGCTTCCAATTGCACTTCTAGTTTTTGCATTCCACTACTTTTTCCCGTATTTTCTCCTTTTTCCAGTGGGCTTGTTATGTTTATATTTAGAAAGAAAAAAAAATCTTTTTAATTAAAAAATCTAATTATCTTAGAGTCTTAAAATCAAGGACCAATAGTTAAATATTTTAACTATTTCCTAATAAATTTATATTTTGTAGATATATGCATATATATATATATATATATTAATTGTCATCAATAAATATATATGAAACAAACTAAAAATATCATCTAAATAGATTTTTATGAATTATAAATTATATTAACGATTATTTGAGACATTTATCTTTTGTGATTTTATATTAATTGGTTTTATGTCAATGAGTGCTAATTGGAAAAAAATTTCTTCTTTTTTTAATAAATGTGCCTGACAACCGAAGTTTAAGAATTTAAAAATAAAAATGAAATTTGTTTTTTTAACAATTTTTAATACAAAATTAAGAATTACCATTTTATTCTTTATGCACCATATATACCAATTTTGTTGTTCAGCTATTTCAATTTCAAGAATGCTTCTCTGTTTGTTGTTCCTCTAAATCATAATCATATTGATCTTTCCTTCTTTGTTTTTCAGAAAATTGTTCGTGATCTACATTCGTTATCTTTTTTCAGTCATGCACTGAATAATTAAAAAATGATTTCACATTGTACTATTTTCTATTTTTCCACATGTTTAGATGAAAAACATTATGCACAGTACTTGAAATTTTGTCTCCGACAATTTTTACTTCAATATTGATGTATTAATGATAATTCTCATGCCAATATTATATTACTATATGAGGTTGGTTTTATTGTACAACCAGACAATTTTTTTAATTCAGATTTTGCTGATATTTTGTTATGGGAACCAAAAAAAAAAATCCATTTAGCAGGGTTTAATTAACTGCTGGGAAACGCAACATAACCCACCGGGAAAAGTACAACGTTAAAAACCTTAAGATGCAATTCCCTGTGCTCATTAGCCATCACAAAATGAGCCCAACCGCCACGTGCCATTTCCTGGCGGTTATTCGGTTGATAAAGAACCATTGGAAAAAAAGACGCTTGCATCATCGGTGGTCCATTATCCGCCACACAATGCAGTTTTTGGCGCTAAAAACCATCAGGAAACAACTTGTTTTTTTTGTAGTGTTTGCTATTTATAGACTGACTGATAGTAAGAAGTTTTTTATTCTCACAACACAATCCCAGTTATATGGGTACTCACAATAATTCCTAACATTGCATTCAAAATAAAGTTAACATACTAAGCATTTAAATTTGTATTTATGGTTATCAAAACTTAACTGAATATAACTTCTAACACATAAAAGTCTCAATTTTCTCTAAATTTTTCATTGACATTATTAGCCCTAGATTTGAGTTTAACAAATTAAGCTATCATAAATTAAATTGTGTTTAGAGTATGCATTATAAAATTAAAAATTAAATATTTAAGTACGGGAATCTTTTTTCAGTGATTCCACGACAAAAACCTCAACTAGAGTGCTTAGTCTTTGTCAATGAGATGACAAATCACAACCTTAGAACAAAAAATAGAAAGAAAAAGAAAAAAAAACAACAAATTCGAAATATATAAAAAAGTGTGAAAGGAAGAGTAAAAATGGAGCTGACCCTACGTCTCAATGGCTTCTCACAGTCTTCTACATTTTCCCCAACACCATGGTTAATTGGAGATGAAGAATGGGGGAGTATGGAGCATCAAAGAGGACATAAAATAAGAAAACATAAAAAAAAAAAAAAAATGGAATAGAAATATAGTAAAAGAGAAATGAAAGGAAGTACGTCGCTGGAGGTGGTGAAAAAAGAAATGGAGCCGCTTGAGGGAGCAAGAGCATGTGGGAAAATAAAGAAATAACGCTGTTAACTTTTTATATTTTGGCTACAATTCTACTTTTTTTTTAAAATTTAATATGTTTCAGATTAGTCCCTATTATATTATATTTTGGCCCCAGCAAGATTTAGTGTGCTGGGAAACAGCCCCTAGTTTTGTTCCTAATATTTTTATTAGTCTTTTTTTTTCTAATTTTTATCAGTTATTGCAAAGTTGTCCCATGGTGGGATTATTTTTCTAAGAAAAAAATACAAAATTGGTCCCTTAATTGTATAACTTACGACAATTTAGTCCCTCACAAATTTAAATTTATATAAAATTAGTCCCTTCATTTGAATTAATGAGAGATTGATTTGGTATAAAATAAAATTTTTAAAAGATTAATTTGTCATGATATTTGTAAAGGACCAAATTATTAGAAAGTGTTAAAGTGAGGGACTGATTTGATACTTTTCTCAATTTTCTAAATACAAATGTCAAAGGTGAACTGTAAGTTTTGAAGCTTAATTAGTTTTGCACACCGTTTTCTTTTCATTTTAAAATTTATATATAGCCAATGATTGCTGTGACTATTGAAACTTAATTTGAATCGTTTCCACTTGAGGCTTCTATTTCTTCCTTTCTCTCTCATATCAGTTGTATTTCTTGTGCACCTGGCCATGGCATAAGGTGATCATCATCAGTTTTCTTTTCTTTCATTATTCCCACATTAAAACTCAAAAATTCACTTCTTCATTTTCGATCTGTGTTGGTGAATGTACATATAAAAATTTATCTGTTCTCTTCAAAAAAATACAGCTGACCTCTCTGTTATGTGTTGGTGTATAAATTACTAATGGACATAATATTTTAGCATTGGAAGTCTCGGAGGAAAAGGAACTTATGCCACAGTGGAAGAGATCCATGTCCAAAACTGTACCTTCACAAGATCTTCAAATGGAGCAAGAATCAAGACATGGGACGTAATAATTAATATACATGCTTATATCAAATATATAAATCAAAGATTGATATATATCCCATCAAATATCCCATCCATCCAAGATATATATCCATATTGTGTTGTTGATTATTAGGGAGGATCTGGGTATGCCAGAAAGATCAGATTTGAAGATGTAACACTCGTAAAAACTCAGAGCCCAGTGGTAATTGATCAGAACTATGGTTCTAATTTCAAACTGGATGCTAGAAAAGCTGTGAAAGTTAGTGACAAAACTTTCAGGAATTTCCGAGGAAGTTCAGCCGCTGAGGATGCAATTCAATTGCTGTGTGACAAAGACATAGGATACACCAATGTTGTGTTGGATCAGATTCAAATAATTTCATCTGTTACTGGAAAGAAGACCTTTGCATCCTGCCTTAATGCTCTTGGGACGAGTTCGTCATCCGATGTTCCTAAAGTTTCATGCCTTTTGAACAGACCTTTTTTTTTTTTGGTTCATTTTGCTGTTTGTTTGATGTAAACTTCATCTTTAACCTCTATTAGGGTAATTAGCTTGTTTGGGATAGCAATTGTACTCAATTTTGTTAATGAGAGCCGGCTTATTAGCAAATTAATAATTAATTAGCCAAAGTATCATCTTAATTTTACTTAAATATGTTTCTTGAGATATGTAAGACAAGGGATCTTCTTTCTTTTTTTTTTTTTTTTGGCCAAACGATATAACTTTCAATCAACCTACAAAAGGATATAGGAACATAAAAATGTCTAGAAAGCAAACACGACAGTACAAATAGAAACACAAAGCAAAGGAAAGTAAAACAAACTGATAAAAAAACAAAATGAAAAAGAAGCAAAGCTAATCTTAAGCAGTAACCCGAAAGCACCACTTTAACCAATGTCTTCTCTATTGCTTCTAGCTTCAGAGACACAGATCGAAGACAAAGTGGATGGGGTAAAGGAGTCCCATCCTGGTGAGCACAACCCCCTATCAGTGTATTTGGCAATCCAATCTACAGCTAAGTTTAACTCCTTGGTACCCAACCTAAAGAGAAAGAGGTGAAATACCTACTCAACATCACAGCCTCACAAACTAGTGATCTACTACGCCAATCATAGCAGCTATTAATATCACTAAAAGCATCAGTTAAAGACTTACAACCTATTTCAAGAAGTAAAGCTCATATCCAACGCCCTAGAGATTCCATTCTTTAGAGCTGAAGATTCAGCCATAAAAGCTAATGAAACAACACTTTTAAAACCACATAAATCAATTATAGCACCCTTCCAGTCTCGGGCTATGTTACACATACTTGATAAACGTTGTCCCTCTCTGAAACAAACATCCACATTTATCTTATGTGTATTTATTGAAGGGGGAGACCAAGACATGTTGGATCGTTTGGGAGCATCTTCATGATGTGATACATTAGATGGGAATGCACACAAATTGAAGCATTCTTGAGTTCTCTCCACTTCCATGTCCACAGTAGCAGCGAGATTCAATTGCATTGCTTCAAATACCTTAGAGCATCTTCCTTTCCAAATGAACTAGAAGATAAAAGCAAACAAGGCAATGTCCAAGTCCCCTAAATCCAAATCAAAGAAAATTTTTAGGAACCAGTCCTCCACTCATCCAATCCAACAAGTCTCCATTCGAAATGCAGATGGGCAGCAAAACCAGACAACCTTTACCCACTCAAACAAAAAAAAAAATAGATGTTCCATGGTTTCCTCCATATTAAAGCAACAATGGTAGATAGAATCATGGTAGCATTTCCTTTTGTATAAATTTTCTTTGGTTGGGGAAAAACCAATACACATTCTCCATATGAAGGGTTTAATTTTTTGTGGTGCTTTGATATTTTTATATTTTGTTCCATAAGCAATTAGGAAAAAGGAAAGAGGTACCAACAAAGTTCAAATCTTCTTGCTTAAATCTTTAGATAGCAATCTGATAGCCCTTTTTAACTATATAATTTTCACTCCTTCCTTGAGTCCAACACATGTGATCATTGACATTGCCTCTTGGATAGGGTTGTTGGTAATTACAAAAATTTCTCTCTCAGAGAGCCATCTAGACACAACAAAGACGTCCCAATCTCCATTATAAATAAAGTCAACAACTTTACAGTCATTTAACTCTTCAAGATTAGCACCGCCAACAATTATGAGGTTTTCACATTCTATGACCCATGCATCTTTCCAAAAGTCAACATTTCTGCCATCTCCTATAACCCAACACAAGTCTTGTTTCAAGAAGTTTCTACCTTCTAAAATGCTTGACCAAGCCCAGGAAGCATGTCCTCCTTTTTTTCCTTTTTTTCTTCTTTTTGCATCAAGAAAACTTATGTTTAGAAATAGATCCCCTTTAATACCTTAGTTAGCTAAGGTATGTGGCAACAATTGTCCCATGATGGAGGCTCAGGTGTAGGGCCGACTCACAATCAAAACATGGTACTTGTGGTAAGTCGTTGTTCAGAAAATAGAGTTGTATCCTGACTAATAGCTAAAGCTTTTGACTTAGTGGTAAGCACTTGATTTTACGATTGGTATTAGAACCAAGGTCACGTGTTTCAAGTCCCAGCAAGGCAATTGCTAAGGGGGAGATTGTTAGTCAAGATTTGTGGCAACAATTGTCCCATGACGAAGGCCTAGGTGTGGGGCGAAGTCACAATTAAAACATAGCGCTTGTGTTAGGTCATTGTTAAGGAAATAAAATTCTGCCCTAATTAAGGTCAGGGGGTGAATGGGATTCTCAGGAAGTAACATATCTCCACTCTAAGGTAAAGGGGTGAATTTCTAGAAAAAATATACATGACTTATCTAAATTCACCATTTGACTAGATGCATAAAAATAGTCATCCAAAATAACTTTTATTACCACATAGTTAGCAACACTTGCTTTAAGGAAAAATAGAGAATCATCAGCAAAAAGACAATGTGAAATTACAGGCGACCTCCTAACTAATTTAATACCTCTAAGTCTTCCTTCATCTATTGCAACATGGATCATTGGTGATAGCACATCCACCACTATAATAAATAGATAAGGGGAAAAGGGATCCCCTTGTCTTAAACCCCTTTGAGGACACATATTAGCAACCTTTTTTCCAGAAAGGAAAAGATCAAATTGGACAAATGATATACATGTCATAGTTCTTTCCACCCATTGTTGACAGAACCCCATTTTCAACATCACATCCCTAAGAAAGTCCTATTCAACACGATCATAGACTTTATTCATATCTAACTTTAAGGCTAATTCATGATTACCACCTTTTTTCAACTTCAAGTAGTGAAAAGCCTCATGGACTACCAAGATGTTGTCACTAATAAGTCTATCATGCACAAAGGCCTCTCATTTTCAGAAATGTATTCTAGAAGAACCTCTTTCAACCAATTAGACATCACTTATGAAATAATTTTATAAGAAAAATTGCATAGACTGATCGATCTAAAATGGCCAACTTGTTCAGGAGAATCAGCTTTGGGAATTAACACCAGATTGGTCGTATTTAGCTTAACTAATGAATGACCATGCTCAAGGAAAGATTTTACATACTTGCAAACTTGATCCCCCACAACCTCCCAAGAGTGGTGATAAAATATCCCTGAAAAGCAATCTGGTTCTAGAGCTTTAAGACAAGGGATCTGCTAGTCTGCATCGCGTAGTTGAGAGACTTTTTTTTAAAAAAAAAAAATCCAGTAATTGAGGATAATTTAATAGGCAAAAAAATGCTAATTGGAGTAAATTTACTAATCAAATAAAATTTTTTATATATATATTTGATCATTTATGAACAATCTTACAATGATCAATTTAAAAAAAAAAAATTAATCGGAGGAATTTAAATGAATTGGTCATACACACTTATTTTCTATATTTTCACTTAAGTTAATACTAGTTATAACCTTAGTAAAATATCAAAATTGGGTTTCTGATACTACGTAAAAGATGAAACAAAACTATCCACATATTACTAATCAACAGTTGAGAATAATGTAAAAATTGATCACTAATGAAAAAGTTGTTGCGCTGGTTCATAAAATGATTAGAAATAAAAATAAGAATAAATATTAATAGAATAAAATATTAAGTCAATTTATTCTGATTGGTACGGTATTAAAAAAAAGATATAAGAATGGAAAGGAATTTTTGGCAATAATTATAATATTCTTTTAAATTTTTAATTATTTTTTATGATAAAATATTATTATTTAATAATAATGATTTTATTATATTTTAAAAGAAATTATTATTTTGAATTTTATCATTTTTTTTATTTCTCTTTCTCTTCACCATAGCCTAATTAGGAAGGACATTTATTATGCAATTATGATAAATTTTTTGCATTAATCTCATTCGTTAAATTGTGATCTAAAGAATATAATAATACACAACCCGGAAAGTAATTCATAATTTTATAAAGTAATCAATTATTTATGTCTAAAATTAAGGGTAATATATAAAAATGTTTACGACTCACGAATTCATTTAAAAGAAAACAGATATATAGTAGACTTTTATATTTTATATCTGCATAATAAAAAAACATGGAAAATGGACTGAATAATTATGGCACAAAATGAATTTAGAGATGAAACAAAATATCAATTTGGGTTTTGATATTACATAAGAGATGAAGCAAAACTAACGGCACATAGATTACAAATCAGTGGTCCACGCAAACGTTACTAATGAAAAAGAAAAAAAGAAAGATATTTATTACACAAATTTTTATTAATCTCAAGCATTAAATCGTGATCGAAAGGTTATATAAGGAAGTAAGGTTAATAGATATAATAAACATAATAATACACAAATGGAATGTAATTTTTACATTTAGACAACAATCAATTGTTTACTTCTCAAATTGAAGGTGTAAAAATGTTTATGCCTCAAGAATTCATTTAAAGGAAAACAGATATAATAAACTTTTAAATTCTATATATCTGCTTGACTAAAACATGGAAGTAGTGCACTGAAAAATTAAGGCACGAATTGAATATGAGAAATTAATTGGAGAGAGAAAAGAAAATCACGCCAATATATCAATGTGTGAAAATAAAAAAATGATCAACATTTATGAATGTCGATTTTACTTCAGAGACATCTATAGAAATAAGAGCCGAAGAAAATAAAATTTCAGATTTGATAAGGAAGAATGAATGGATGATGCCATGTTTGGGACAATCTTCATAAAGAATACCCATTAATGATGCATAATCCACCAATCTATATAAACAGTGTCCTTCCACACAATCACAAGCAAGTACAATTCTAGCCTGCTTTCAACACTTAGATTTCTGAGCAGTATAGCGGAAGTGTAGTTTATGCTATTCTAAGAGAATATGCAAGGCTTATTTGCTATCCTTTTCCTTTGTTTTGCTGCTTCACCAAGCCTGTGTGCTAGGATAACAGCTCAAGCTAATCCTACTTTCAATGTGCTGAATTATGGAGCTACAGGGACTGGCCAAACTGATGATTCCCAAGTATGTCTGTAAATGCCAATTTTATCATCATTTTTCATCAAACAAGCTTTTAATCAGTACATATTTACCGACTCTTTCACCATTTAATAGTTCATTGGCTAACTAATTGTCCTTCATTTGGAAAATTCTGCAAAGGCTTTTCTCAAAGCATGGAAAGAAGTTTGTAATGCAGCTCAGGGCAATCCAACCCTCCTCGTGCCCACAAAGAAAACCTTCATGTTGCAGCCTATGACTCTCCAGGGTCCCTGCAAGCCTTCGACCATTAATGTGATGGTAAATCAAATTGAATAGACTTTGTCTTTTGTTATTTGTCAACTTATCCAAATATGGGATATGATATAACCATATATATATATATATTGTCACCAATAAGGACATAACTGCAGTGTTTGACCTTTTGCTAAAATGTATTGTTTTGGTTTGACAGATTCAAGGAACTATAACCGCACCAAAAAGCGTCCAAGCTTGGAAATGGCCAAGTAGTGATAAGAATACATGGATCCAATTTTCCTACGTAGACGGGCTTGTTGTCAATGGAGGAGGCCTTCTTGATGGCCAAGGTGCTCCATGGTGGGACTGTTTTGCTAAATACAAATGTCAAAGGCCAACTGTAAGTTTCACATCAACTTACTCTAAACATTTATAGACCACTTTTCTTTTCTGGGAAATTTATATACCTAATGGCTATTCCATCAGTGTTTACAAATCAGGTAATTTGGCCTTACATGCCTAATCTTGTGCGTTTTTGAACGTGTTTTGACATGTAGATTCAGATTTTCTGAAATTCTCATTGACAATTTTTTCAGCTAGCATATTTATATTTCTTCAAAATTGACCAAATTTTGGAGGATTCAAATTTCTGACTGGTACTTTTGGAGTAACGCGTCATACCATATTTATCACTAATGTACATAAAAGAAACATATATTAAAGTTAACAAATTTAAATAATGTTAAAGTACTAATTAATGTGATGAAATGGTGCAGGCTTTGGGATTTCATAGCTGTATGAATTTGCAACTTAGTGGGCTCACTGTGACTAACACTCCTGGAAGTCATATAACGGTAAATGGCTGCAATGGCTCACACGTCACTCATATCCACCTTGTTTCGCCAAAAGATAGCCCAAATACCGATGGACTTGATATCTCAGATTCATCCAACGTTGCTATTCTGAATTCTAACATGGAAGTTGGTAATTAACTAATTAACTAACTTGGTCTCTCCCCATTTCAGTCTTCCGTTTCTTCCAATATATCGTTGTTTTGGTCATACTGATCAATTGCTGTAGGTGATGACTGCATTGCCATCAATGGAGGTTCATCCTTCCTGAACATCACTGGTATTAATTGTGGACCTGGCCATGGCATAAGGTGACGGTGACCAACACTTCAATCCTCTGTTTCATTCGTTATTCCCACATTGAAACTTGCAAATAGTTTTGGTTGTTCTGTATAACAAATTTATAAAACTGTTTCTGGTATGTGTTGATGAATATGAATGTTTAGCATTGGAAGCCTGGGAGGAGGTGGCACTTATGCGGCAGTGGAAGAGATCCATGTCCGAAATTGTACCTTCACAAGATCTTCAAATGGAGCAAGAATCAAGACATGGGAGGTAATATATTTATAGATGCCCAACCTAATAAATGTGTTACCAGTCTCACATTGGAAGTCTCTTCGGAGAGTAGGGCCTAAAGTCTAAAAGATTCTTTCACATGAGGAACTAGTTTTTTGGAATAAGTTTTTCTATAAAAAATAGTTTAATATGTGCCCAAAATAGTTATTTTTTCTCCTCAAAATAAACGGATCAAAATGCACTCCATATGCTATTAATCATGTCTAAAACTGATAATAACCATATCTAAAGTTTTAAAGTGAGAAAATTTTCAAAATAAAGTTGGAGAAGAAATAGACTTGAACAGAAGGTTTAAGGCTTGAGAGTCTCTGTTTTCAGACTTTTATATACTGTCATCCAATCATGCTTTAACCATATATACTCTGTTAATCACATATACAACTGACAATAAGCACATTTAAAGTTTAAAAACAAATTTAATTACAAGCTAAAATTAATGAGACACAGACAAAGATAGAGACAGTAAGTAGGAAGAGTCAGTCACGGTGTGTTGTTGATAATTAGGGAGGATCTGGGTATGCAAGAAAGATCACATTTGAAGACATAATACTGGTGGAAGCTCAGAACCCAGTGATTATAGACCAACACTACAGTACAAACGATGCCGGAAAAGCAGTGAAAGTTAGTGACATTACATATAGGAATTTTCATGGAACTTCAGCTGTTGATACTGCAATCCAATTGCTGTGTGACAAAGTCATTGGATGCACCGACATTGTGTTGGATCAGATTCAAATTACTTCGTCTGTTCGTGGGAAGAAGACCTATGCATCGTGCATAAATGCTCATGGGACAAGTTCTTCATCCAATCTTCCACAAGTTTCATGCCTTTTAAAGTGACCCTTTTTTTGGGTTTCAATTTGATCTTGGTTTACTGTTTAAGCAGCAGCTTTAATCACTAATAGGTTTAAGGCTTGCTAGGATTATAACAATTGTAATCCATTTTGTTAATGAGATACAAAAGCATGGGGTATTTCTGGACTATCATCCTGCATATAAGCAGACTATACTAATCAGTTAAGGCTATATTGATGTATTCAAAAAGAAAAAAAAAATCTAAAGATATATGTATGGGAAGAATGTAACAAGCTCTACAAGTTTTAGAGTTCCACCATACAATTGATGTTAACTTAATGGCACAAGATTGACAGTTATATGCTAATTAATCAATAACCAATTGTTTATTCTCAAATTAAAGGTATAACAATGTTTAGCACTCATTGATGCATTTGAAAGAAAACTATATGACTCCTAAATTTTATATCTGAATGTGTAAATCATTATCTAAATTATTGATGGGCTGAAAGATTAAGGCACAAATTGAATATGAGATATTACTAGGAGAAATAAATGAAAATCACACGAATATCTTTCATTGAATGAAAATCTAAACATGGTAATATATAATTTATGAATTTTGATTCAGTTTCAAACAAAAATAGAAAAAAAAAAAAAAAAAAAAAAGCCACAAAAATAATATTGCTGGGCAAAAGTAAAAAGGAAGAATAAATCAATGATGATATGCCATGTTTGGAAAAAAAGAAAAAAAGAGTAAGAGAAATCTCAGAGCTAAAATCAAGAATTGAGATTACAAAATCTATATAAAGATTACCTATTAATGATGTTTGTTTTACCAAACTATATAAACAGATTTCCTTCATCCACTTAGCACAGATTATCACATGCAAGTACAATTCCAGCCTTGTTTTCTAAACTTGGATTTTTTAGCATAGTATATAAAAGTGTGGTTTAAAAGAATATGCAGGGCCTATTCGCTATCCTGTTCCTTTGCTTATGTGCTAGAATAACAGCTCAAGCTAATCCTAGTTTCAATGTAGTTAATTATGGAGCAACAGGGAATGGGCATACTGATGATTCTCAAGTACTTTTGCAAATGCCAATTTTATCATCATTTTTCCTCTAACTATAAATTTGTACATATTTTTCATCATGCTTTTTTCATGGGACTCTTGAATATGTGTTTTACAACATATAAA
Source organism: Delonix regia (assembly GCA_037074485.1). Taxonomy (NCBI): domain Eukaryota; kingdom Viridiplantae; phylum Streptophyta; class Magnoliopsida; order Fabales; family Fabaceae; genus Delonix; species Delonix regia. The sequence goes on from CM073451.1 coordinate 29,723,316, forward strand.
TTCTCTCTCATTTTATAGCTCATTGGCTAATTATTTCCCTTCATTTGGAAACCTGCAAAGGCATTTCTCAAGGCATGGAGGGATGTTTGTAATGCAGCTGAGGACAATCCAACCCTCTTCATACCCAAAGGCAAAACCTTCATGTTGCAGCCTGTGGTTTTCCAAGGCCCTTGCAATCCTTCAACCATCAACATTATGGTAAAATCAATTAAATAAATATTCTTCATTTTGATCAACTCCTCCAAATATGGCATATAATATAACAGATGATATATGTGTGTGTACAAAATTCATCTATAAGGACCTAACTCTAATATTAAGTTAGATCCATCATTATCAAGGTTTTCTATAACATATATATACTATTATTTAAATAATAACCGTTGGATCAAAATTTTAAATCGTTTATAACTATTAAATTAAATTTTTAAGAGTTATCGATTTTATTTTTAAATTTTAAGTAGAGTGTCAAATCTTGTTATTTTTTTAATATAGATGGTTAGATGCCTTCAACCTAAATCTACAACACTGGATCTGAATTGCTCTGGCTTTTTTTCTTGCTAAAGTCTGGTTTTTTTTTTTTTTGGGTTGGCAGATTCGAGGGAGTATTATTGCACCAAGAAGTGTTGATGCTTGGAAATGGCCAAGTAATGATAGGGACACATGGATCCGTTTCTCCTACATAAATGAGCTTGTCGTCAATGGAGGAGGCCTCATTGATGGCCAAGGAGCTCCATGGTGGGACTGTTTTGTCGAATACAAATGTCAAAGGCCAAGGGTAAGTCTCAAAACAGACTCTCCCATCATTCAATTGACAAGTTTTCTTTTCTGTGAAATTTATATCTAATGTTTATTCCAACCACGAGATTTTAAACTTTGATCATTTGGCCTCACATGTTTATTCTTTCGAGATTTCAAGCATACATTAGTGTTAACATATAAATTTAGATTCCAAATTTTTCAAATAAATAACATGATGGATAGCTTCTACTTGAATACACACTTCTACTAATTTCTCTGAAAAAACGACCACAATTGAATTTTTCACTTGTAATTTTAGAATAACCTATCGTGATTACCGTAATATACTTAAAATAAATATATTAAAGAGGACAATTTTAAATGAATGTGAAGTAATTAAACTGATGAAATGGTGCAGGCTTTGGGTTTTCACAACTGTGAACATCTGAAACTTAGTGGGTTGACTGTGATTAATACACCAATGGGTCATATAAGCCTAAACAGGTGCAATGGCTCACACATCGCCAATATGCACCTTGCTTCACCTAAAGATAGCCCAAACACTGATGGGATTGATATCTCAGATTCATCCAACGTTATCATTCAGAATTCTACAATGAAAGTTGGTAATCAACTAATTAACATTGTCACCCCCTTGAGTCTTCTTTAACTTCCTAAATATCATTGTGTTGATCGTACTCTTTTGCTGTAGGTGATGACTGCATTGCCATCAATGGAGTTTCATCTTTCATGAACATTAGTGGTATTTTCTGCGGACCTGGTCATGGCATAAGGTGATCATCATTTCAATCCTACCTTCCATTCAGTAATCCCTCATTGAAGAACTTGAAGAAATTTTAAATGGTCTGTTCTATGAATTTATAAATCTCTCAATGGAATGTGTTGGGGAATGAGCATATTTAGCATTGGAAGCCTGGGAAGAGGTGGAACTTATGCCGCAGTGGAAGAAATCCATGTCAGAAATTGTACTTTCAACAGATCTTCAAATGGAGCAAGAATCAAGACATGGGAGGTAACAATACTATTGTAAAAACATCTCCATATCTCTTTTTCTCTCCAACTGTATAGTCTAAGGTATTTATGAGGATCTATTTTTGCACTTGTATTTATTGAATATGAATCATGTTCATAATTAGGGAGGATCTGGGCATGCCAGAAAGATCACATATGAGGATATAGTACTGGTTGAAGCTAAGAACCCAGTGATTATTGATCAACAATACAGCTCTACTTTTGTAATGGATGCCAGAAAAGCAGTTAAAATTAGTGACATTACATATAGTAATTTTCGAGGAACTTCAACTGTTGAGAAAGCAATCCAATTGCTATGTGACGAAGTCATAGGATGCACCCGCATTGTGTTGGATCATTTTCATATAACTTCGTCTGTTCCTGGAAAGAAGACCGACGCAACGTGCATAAATGCTCATGGGACAAGTTCTTCATCTAATGTCCCACAAGTTCCATGCCTTACCTCTACATGAGAACAAGAAATGAGAGCTTGCACTCATTTTGGAGTATTCCCTGCTTATCAGAATATTTGTAATTAGTTAAAGTTATCTTGATGTATTAAAAAAATATATTCTAAAAATATATTGAGTTTTGATGCAAAGTATAAAAGTAGAAACCGTCAAAACACTCCCTTAACTGTTCAAAACCACTTGAATAGGATATGAATCAAAACTACTTAAATGAATAAGCTATATAATTGAATTAGCTTCAAATTGTGAAATTCTGTTTCATAAATAAGTTCTCAAAATTTGAAAAAATAAATACATTAAAAAATTAGTTAAACGAATTTATATGATTACTTAAATAAAAAAACTTGACGAAAGAGGTTTAATAGATTTAAAATTAAAAAGAACCTGTGAAATAAAAAATGGTGAGCATTATTAGATTTGATAATAGTGTTAGGCACCAAAACATGAGATGTTTACTAACATGCTCGTTTTCAATAACTGCACCAGGGCAAGTAAGAATTATATATTGTCAAGTAGTCCCCTAATTTCGCTACCTATATATCTGACCTTATATATCAAAATTGGAGTTAATTTTTCTTGTTGGTACAATAATTTCAAAAGAGAAACAAAAAAAATTTGTCGTAGTGGGGAATTGGTAGTTTGGCACAAACTAATTAATATTGATCGATGAGAACAGGACAGGGTGGATGAATCTATTTGCGGCTATGAACCCAAGTGAACATGATAACAAATGGTTGCAGGTGTAGATACAAATAACTCTTTTCAGAATGCTAATGCTGCTCAAGTAAAATTCAAAATAGCTTTTATATTATAGGATAAAAAATTGTGACATTCAAATAATTAAATGAAACAGGAAATTCACAACCATATTGTGCTTTACTGCTTGGACAAGGGCAGAAAGTAAGCATCCCCATTTGATTCCATCTCCTGAAAATAAAAAATGATGAAGTTCTTCCAAACATCCAAAGCTACCAACATATTAATTAAATTGGAAAAAAAGTTAAGTTGGATCAGGCCATAATAACAAAGTTCCAAGAAATTGTCCATGGCATTACAAACATGGAATCAATACATATTAGCTGCATCGCTTGACATCCTAGTCTCAGGTACAATATTACAGGTTCACGTGAATCCCACTAAAAATGCACGTTTATTGAAAGCCGCCATTATTATGATCAATATAAATATAAGAAAATTGCTCAAATAGAATTGAATGGGTTTCATTCCATGCATATTTATAACATATATACACACTTCTGGTGGGCTAAAAATAGTTGTCACGATTACAAATTATTACTATGGAGTATGGACTGAACTGATGATCTTATGTTCTTACCGGTCAGATAAAGGAGACAACAAGATAACGAAACACACAGTACAAAAGAAAACAGATAATATGGCTTCTATCTATACAGGATTAGCACTGTTTAAGAACCCATAGATGAAAGTTACCTGTTTCTTCTTATTGTATGAGATCCATTAGCTCCCATATCTTCTCTTTTGTATTGCCAATCTATTAGCTTGATGCAGCTTTTTTTCTTTTTCCTAGCATAAGATTCATGGCATTCAAGAATTAGTAGTATCATGCTAGAATAAGATAACTCCTAATTTTCCGTCTACTATAATGAACACATGCAGTATCATACATTTTCAATGTCATAAACAAGCCAAACTTTCACAAATTGAAGATGAGGGACGTCCACCTCAACACCAAACGAGTTTATTTTCTTGTCTGACTCCAATAACCAACATTACAGGACATATTTTCTTGATGCGGAGCAAGTTTGGTTGAGAATATAACATGTCTTAGTCTTACTGGTGAAAATAATATAACTCAGTAAGCCACCTTTTGAATTCTTCATGGTTTTGCCTCATATGTAGCAATGAAAAAGTGCATATAAGAGCTTCATATCTGGAAAACAAAGAACCCGAAGTTAAACATTTTTTGTGCAAGTCTGTTAAAGAAAGAGTGGTCAAGAGTCAAGACTGCAGTTATAAGACTTGCCAGAAAGGGCAGCAAGCATCTACAAAATGCCTCTTGGATAATTCTGTTGTGAGAGGAAAATCTATATTGATAACCTTTCAAATGGATAGTTAACTGCCTCTCAAAATTTAGAATAAAATTTATCCGCATGTAACCCAGATAATCAACTCCTAAAAATGCAAGTGAAAGACCTAATTCTTAACGACACATTGGTCTACCGTCAACCTAGTCTGAGCTATTTTAAATAATTTGAACATATATCAGAATAAAATGGGCAATTAGATTTACAAGAACTTACAATTAAAAGGAATTTCCCATGCTCATGATGATTCTCGAATTGGCATGCTATGCTGTTGAACATAGGAAACACAGACAAGTAAAGCGTCAATTATGAAGGCATATCAGATTGTCAGATTAGAGGTTAGATTCAAACAAACTTCTGAAGCTGTTCTTGAAATGTATCATTTTTCTTGTATTAAAAATTCTCGAAACGCGCTGTCTCCTTGATTAGTGAATAAGTAGTTGATAAGCATTTCTGTGGTGGAAGAATCTACGAAGAAACCTTTCTCTTTCATTATTTGAAGATATTTCATTGTCTTTGAAGTCTCCTTTTTTATTAGTAGTCCTTGGACAAATACATTATATGTACAGCTATTAGGAAGGCAGCCATTTTCTTCCATATTTGACAGTAAGCTTTCAGCCTCATCCAGCAGTCCTTCTTTACAGAGACCCTTAATCATTATGGTATAAGTATAAACATTCATTTGCAACCCTTTGGCAGGTAAACTAGAAAAGAGTTCCCGTGCAGCATTGAGTTTTCCAGCACTGCACATTCCGTCAAGCAAAATACAGTAGATCACAATATCAAGATCCAACCTACTGTTCTCCAGTGCACCAAAGAATGACATTGCCTCGGAATAAAGTCGGCATTTGCAAAGTCCATCCAATAATATGGCACAAGTCTTGAGATCAGGAATTTGGCCATATTTGTGCATATTAAAAAAGAGTTCTTTAGCAGCAAGTGGTCTACCCACTTGGCAAAATCCACCTATAAGAGTAGTCCAAGTGACAACATCTGGAATAAATCCTTTACTAACCATTTCATCCAAGAGATACATAGCCTTATCAATGTTTCCTGCTTTACACCACCCATGGATAAGTGAACTATAAGTTACAATGTCTGGTAAACAGCCCCTGTCAACCATCCAATTAAATACTTTCATGGCCTCATTCATTTGATTTTGCAAACGATATCCATCTATCAATGAATTATAAGTGATAACATCAGGCTCCTTCCCCATCTGAATCATGAAACCCATTATGCTTTTAGCACCCATAATCATTCCCTCTCTGCAAAAGGCATCTGCTAAAATACTAAAAGTTTGGACATCTAGCATCATTTCCCTTTGCCTCATCTCATTTAATAGTGCACTAACTTCCTTCCATCTACCAAAGTTACAAAGACCATGAATTAAGCATGTGTAAGTGACAAGATTAGGTTGAATACCTTTGCCAGTCATTTCTGAGTACAAATCTAAAGCCTCAGATACCAATCCATCCTTGCACAAACTATTGATAACTGTGCTGTAAGCTACAACATTTGGTTTCCCAATTCTTTCCTCCATCCTCCTTAGACAATTAATAGCAGCATATGTGTCACCAATCTTGCACAATCCATTTATTATCGCTCCGAAGGTGTGAAGGTCAGATTGATACCCTAACTTTTCCGTATGTTCAAACAATCTAATTGCCTGAACCACTTTGCCTTCCACGCAAAGTCCGTTAATGAGAGTATTAAAAGTCACTATAGTGGGCTCCAAACCAACTTTGAACATAGTCCCCAAAACTGAGAACCCATGATATGCCTGCTTTAAATGGCAAAGGCAATTTATCACAATAGTAAGAGTATAGACATCAGCTTTTATACCTAAGGAATACATTTCTTTAATGAATGAAATCGCTGTCGTATAATGCTTCATCTTCACAATCACCCCCAACAATAACGTAAAGTCGAAAACAGATGGCAAAGGCTTCATCCTAACCATCATATGAAAAAAATTAACGGCATCATCAACATTTTTTAATTGACCAGACCTGCACTGACTTCTCATAAAATATAAGAACTGAGAGTCGATTTCTGTAACATTAACTGTGGTAGAATAAGTTGGAGAACAAGAAGAGATAACAACACATTGAAGGTAAAAGGAATGACGTGACAGGGAAACAAGAGGAGTTCTGGAATGAGCTGTAATACCCATCTCATGGCGAAGAAGAGGAAACCAAGGAAAGGAAGCTAATCGTCGAAGCATGGGATTAGACATCTGCTCTGTGCCTCACAACACGACAGGGTTAGAACTTGAACTAGAGACGAGAAGCAAAACAGGGAAGAGATTGCTTCCAAAGCAAATTAAAAAGAAATGTGCCAGGTGATAATCGTCGAATTCGACCGTACCTTAGACATGTGTCTGCCCTGCTTCTAGGGTTTCCTCCAGTGCTGATCATCGATGTCTTGATGCCCATCGGCGTGAGAGAGAAGAAGACATATACCTTGAGCCTTGAATGAATAAAGGAGGTGACTTGGTCCTGAAAGTGGCTTCCCACTTGGACTCCAGGTTCTTCAAGAATACCAAATCATTAAAGAAAGCGGCTAATCAAACTTGAAAATCCTTCCATACCTATGGTGTGGCTGACCCGATTGGCAGCTGTAGCCGAACTTTTTTTTTTGTTTTTCAGCTATATTTTTGTATTTGTATTTATATTTCTATTTTAATATTTTTTTAATTTTTCTTATAAGTATTATTGAATTTTAACTCATTTCCCTTTTTTTAAAAATTTCTAATAATTTCTTAAAAAATATTTTATAGACCAAAAATAAAAAGAAAATAAAAAATGTAAACCTTTTTTTAACTCTTCTTAATATATAATATATGTTTTATATAAAGCGCTATTAAAAACTTAAAGTATAAAATGAGTTAATAAATTTTTAACTTATTTTTTTGTAAGAATTATTAGGAAAATAAAAAAATAAAATCATTTGAATTAATAAATTCATGGTTAAAACATTAATTTAGTCTATTAATTTTATTTTTTATTTTCAAATAGTCCTTTTTAAAATATTTTAAATTAGACCTTTAAGTTTTCAAACCATCTTGTTAAAGTGCAATTAGATGGAAATCTGATAAAAATGTTAATATCATTAATTTTAATAAGTATATCAACCATGTATATTTTTTAGGGTTTAGGGTTCATATTTTATTCTACTATTCTTATTCAAACATCATATTGTTTTTTTCTTTTATAAAAAATCATTTTACTAGTGGAATTTATGTGTTTCGGGTGTTCATTTTTTCCTGGTTAGGGTGTTCATGTATAGAAGAATCGTCAAGTGCCTCTCTCTTTCTCCCACCATGGCTCCTTAAAACATGAAAGTTTGGTGATCTCCTTCGTTAATGGATCCTCATGCTCTCCAAGTTATTTGTTACACAAACAAAGCATAATCCAGAAGAACTGGATTTATAGTTAGAATTTGACACAATGATAATATTATATAAACATTGTCAACCTCCCATAATATTATATAAACATTTATTTATTCTAAAAGTATACATCAAGTTTTAAAATTACATAAACAAAAATGATATCAAGTTATAATTAATCATCTTCAATATGGTAATTATCATCCCACAAAAATATTATGACATTGATATGATTAATTAGGATGCAATAGTAAATTTTTTTCTTAATTTGTTCATATGGATTAAGAAAATAAAATATTATTTGTCAGTTTTATCATGATTTGTGCATGATTTTAATTAAATAAAAATTAAACCACAGACAGTTTTATTTCTAGGCTCATGTTGACTTTGCATGTTTTACATGAGTAGAACATGTTATATTGATTTTTAAAAGTTGTTTCAAATATTGATACATGCATGTAACATTTATGTAGCTTTTCAACTATTAAACATTTTTTATTTTCAAGTTCCTGAACTTAATTAGGATAATTATAAGATTTAAAAGGAGAAGATTATTCTCTAATTAAAGTGAATGGATGTTGATTATGTTATTAGAAAAGATGAACCTCTTACGCCTACGAATACTAGCAGCATATATGCAATAACTCTTTATGAATGTTAGGAGCGATCTAATCAACTCAGCATGATGTATATCAAATCCAAGATCTCTGATAGTATACATGGGTCGATAGGAGAGCATAAAAATATCTGTGAGTTGTTGAAAGTCATTGATGAACAATATGAACCATCGAAAATGAGTTTAGAAGTATCCTAATGTCAAAATTATCTACCATAAAGCTCATTGACTTAAAGGGTGTGCAAGAGCACATCATGAAGATGAGGGATATTGCGGCTCAATTGAAGGCACTTGAGATTGAGATTCTTGATTCTTTCCTAATGTACTCCATTCTGAATTCCCTACCACCTCAATATGGGTCATTCAAAATCTCCGACAACACACATAAACATTAATGGTCGGTTAATGAAGTACTAACCATGTGCGTTCAGGAGGAAGGAAGGCTCTTAGCAGAAATGGGAGAGAGTGCACATATGATAACTCAATGGAAAGATAAAAGACAAGCCAAGGAAAAACGAAAGGGTAAAATGCCCATGTAAGGTGTTATTAAGAAGTAGTCCAAGTGTTTTCTTTTTTGGAAAAAGAAAGGACACATGAAGAATGACTACAACAAATTCAAAGCTTAGTTTGAAAAGAAATATAACTTAATCTCATTCTTGTGTTATGAATCTAATATGGTAAATGTTCGTAGTAACATATGGTAGATTGATTCTAATTCTACAATCCATATTTCAAATATCTTACATGGCTTTTTAAACTAAAGGAAGCCAATGGAAGTAAGCAACACATCTATTCAGGAAACAAGATGGGCTTACCGGTTGAGGCTATAAGAACTTGCAAGCTAATTTTGAATTCTGGTTTTGCTTTGATTTTATATAAGATCTTTTATGTACCAAGTTTATCTAGAAACTTGATTTCCATTTCAAAACTTGTACCATTAGGATATTCTTTTGAATTTTCAAGCAACATTTTGAAGTTATTTTATAAATCTAATCTTGTTGGAAATGGTATAATTTGTTATGGTTTTTCCTAAATTCAATTAAAGGACAATTCATTACATGAAAACATGCATGCTTCTAGTACCATAAGTATAAAGAGATGTGTTACTGATAAAAATTCTTCTATATTATGGCATCGTAGACTTGGTCATATCTCAGTAGAGAGAGTAAAAAGGTTAGTAATTGAAGGAGTATTAAATACTCTTGACTTCACTGACTTTGATACTTGCATAAACTATATTAAGGGAAAGCAGACTAAGGTGTTAAGAGGAGTTCTACCATGTTGGAAATAATACATACGGATATATGTAGTCCAAATATGGACTCAAGTAGTCAAAAATACTTTATTACCTTTATTGACGATTACTCATGATACATGTATCTCTATATGCTTAATAATAAAAATGAGGCATTAAATGCCTTTAAGGTTTACAAAGCAGAAGTAAAGAAATAATGTGATAAACAAACTAAGATAGTGAGATCAGATAGAGGTGGCCAGTACTATAGTAGATACATTGAAGATAGACAAGCACTTGGTTCATTTGCAAAGTTTCTTCAAAAGCATAGGATTATTGCCCAGTACACTATGTCTGATTCCCCAAACCAGAATAATGTTGTTGAAAGAAGGAACTGAACACTATTGGACATGGTGCAGAGCATGCTTACTAGCTCAAAGCTTCCTAAGTTCTTGTAAATTGAAGCCTTTAAGACGACAGTATATATACTTAACCGTGTTTTAACTAAAGTTGTTGAAAAGACATCATTTGAGTTAATTAAACGTTGGAAACCAAGTTTAAGACATATATATATATATGGGGATGCCCATCTGAGCTGCATATTTACAATCTACAAGAGAATAAGCTAAACTCAAGGACTATTAGTAGCTACTTCATTGGGCACGCTAAAAAGTCTAAGGGAAACAGGGTTATTGTCCATCACATAGCACTAGGATCGTGGAGTCAAGAAATGCTAAATTTCTTGAGAATGACTTAATCAGTGGGAGTGGTCAAACTTAGAACTTAGATTCTGAAGATGATTAATTGGGAACTCAAGCTCCCACATCAAATGATAGATTGGTTATAATTTATATCCCTCAAGTACAAACAGGTGTTGAAAAACCATTCATTGACGAACCATAAACTTTTAACCATGACCAAGTTGATCCAGTTGTACAACAACCACCAGAATCTATTATGCAAGCAGTTGAGGAACATACCCCCCAAGAGAATGCTAACTCAATATTAAGAAGATCGATTAGGATTAGGAGGTTTGCAATTCCTAGTAATTATGTTGTGTACTTACTCTAACTATAATATTGGAGCAAAAAATGATCCTAAAACATTTACACAAGTTATCAACTGTAAAGAATCAGATTTGCGGCTTAATGATATGAAGAATAAGATGGATTCTGTGGCATCTAATAGAGTATAGGATCTCACTGAGTTGGCTAGTGGCTTAAAGGCCATTGATTGTAAATGAGTCTTTAAGATAAAAAGCAACTCATTAGGCAACATCAAAAGATATAAAGCACGACTTGTGGCTAAATGATTTACTCAAAACGAAGGAATCGATTACAAGGAAACATTTTCTCCTGTATCAAAGAAGGATTCCTTCCACATTATATTAGCACTAGTTGCCCATTTTGATTTAGAGTTACCTTAGATGGATGTGAAAATGACATTCCTTAATGGGAATTTAGAGGAAGAAGTATATATGAAACAACCTGAAAGATTCTCCTCTAATGTCGGTGAACACTTAGTTTGCAAGTATAAGAAATCCATATATAGATTGAAACAAGCCTCCCACCAATAGTACTTTAAGTTTCATAATATTATCTCCTCTTTTGGATTTGTGGAGAATGTCATAGATCAATGTATATACCAGAAGGTCAGTGAAAGTAAAATATATTTCCTTGTGTTGTATGTGGATAACATATTACTTGCAACTATTGATAAAAGGTTTCTATATCAGGTTAAGTAGTTTCTCTTTAAGAACTTTAATATGAACAATATGGGTGAGTGTCATTGGCATTAAGATCCATAAAGATATAATTCAATGTATTTTGGAATTATCACAAGAAATTTAGATCAATTAAGTCTTAAAAACATTTCGGATGAAGGATTGCTCACCAAGTGTAGCACCTATTATGAAAGGTGATATGTTCAATTTGAGCCAATGCCTGAAGAATAATTTAGAGAGGGAACAAATGCGTAACATTCCATATGCTTCAACGGTTGGAAGCCTTATGTATATTCAGGTTTATATAAGACCAGATATTGTATTTGCAGTTGGAATGTTATGTAGATATCAAAATAATCCAGGGATAGATCACTAGAGAGTTGTAAAGAAGGTTATGAGATATCTCAAAGATAACAAAGATTACATGCTAATATACAAGTGAATTGAAAAACCTTGAGGTAGTTGGCTACTCTGATTTAGATTTCGCCGGTTGCATTGACTCATGAAAATTAACATCTGGGTATATTTTTATACTTGCCAATGAAGCTGTGTCATAGAAAAGTGCAAAGTAGACTTTGACTACTACTTCTACCATGAAGGCTAAGTTCGTGCCTTATTTTGAGGTAACTTCACATGGTGTATGATTAAAGAGCTTTATTTCTAGTCTTAGAATTTTGAATTCTATTTCAAGGCCATTAAAAATATATTATGACAACTCAACAAGAATTTTTCTAGATAAAAACAATAACAGTGGGACTCAAAGCAATTACATCAACATTAAGTACGTAGCTATTAAGGAACATGTCAAGAAAAATAAAATTGAACACATAAGAATTGAGTTGATAATTGTTGATCCCTTAATAAAAGGCATGCCACCTATGAAATTTAAGATCATGTAGCTAGAATGAGACTTGATTCTATATTAAGTATTTGATGTATGTTATTATCACTTGTAATAAAACTCTTATTTATTTGAGTTGTTTTTCTCATTTTGTCTGCACATTTATATTTAGAGAATAAACAATATGAGGACCTAGAATAAGCATAGTACTTATTCATTAAATTATGGTAAGAAGAGAAAGTGATATGCATTGTGATACACAGAAAGTAATATTCACTTATAAAGAATTTGCTGTTGTGATTCATGTGTTCAGCTTTTCTCCTTTGGAATATGCATGAACAAGGATATTGAAGTCATTAAGTATAACGAACTAAGTGGGAGAATGTTAGCCTCCCATATTAATGTCAACATTAGCAGCCCCTCTCATATTAATGTCAAACGTCGACAACTACTACATGTCATATTCAACAGCCCTTCATATTGTTTGGTCTGTTTTGATAGATTGATTTCCTATCATTGTGGACTTTCATACTAAATCCACACTGTTTACATGCATATTTCCTACCTATTTATTATTGTAACATTGACCATTGATGGAATGTTTTGCCTCAAGTTCTCCTATAAATTTGGGTCCCTAAGTTTGGTTTCTCACACCCTTCAGCACGCATTATCATCAGAGAGTGAAAAATAAAAAATTCGAAGCACCTAGAATTAAGTTCGACAATTTCAAAATTTACGAAATTTTCGTTTAATGGCAATGAATAGAGGTATGATTTCTTCCAAATTATTCCCTTGTTCTTAATTAAGTTATTAGTGTGTTCTATGTACAAGTTCTATCAAATATTGTAAAAACCTAATTGGCAAAACAGGACAAATATATGAAAATTGTATGGAAAACTAAGTAAAACCTTTTTGTTTATTTTTGGATTGACAAAAATACCATTTTGGTCCTCCACTTATTACCCCTTTTTCATTTTGGTTTCTCACTCATCAAAATTTCCATATCAGTCCTTCACTCATCCCACTTTCTTCTAGAATGGTCCCTCTGTTAAGATGTTGTTATTCTCCATCAAATGTGGCACTTCTGGGCCGCTGATGTGGAAATGTTTGTGACTTTTATTGCCACATTTGCATCCAATCACCAAACAAGACTTGACAGAGGCCCTCTATTTTTCTTTCACCGAAGTCACAGATACCATTCAGCGTTATGAAACGTAGACCCTCTCCTATCAATGCTGGCCTATGGCAGATCGTGAAGCTTGAGGAAACCACGATCGTCTTTGAGAAGCAGAGATCGAAAAAAGGGTTGGGTCGTCTTCCATCACGCCGAGAGGAGCAGCACCTATCAATAGAAGACATAAACGAGCCGCTCAAGGTAACGATCTTTTATTGTTGAGAGGAAAAATGGCTTCTGTTAGAAGGAGAAGCCTTCTAGCTGCGGCTTCATTTCGTATGGTGGTAACACTCTCTGTTTCTTAGCGCTCCGCCCCCCTTGTATAGTAAGGGGAAATCTGGTTGCGCGGCTTTCTCTTATATCTATGGAAGAGCATATATAACATGTAGAGTGGGACCATTGAATACTGTTATTGGCACATGGTGGGCATTATTTTACTTGGTCTCCATGACAGACTTTTTCAGATAAAGCTTATCATGTTTTGTCCCACTTATTTTGTTTGATAGTGAAAAATAAGAGTAAATGAAGACAATAAACCCATTCTTTTAAAATCACATGCCATAGGAAGCCTGCTACTATATTTTATTAAGACATTGTAGTTGAAAATGTATTCAGCCTTGTGGTCCCCAAAACTAAATGGAAAGTCCATAATTGAAGAAGGGTGAGAGTGACATCTTCAGCCTTGTAGTCCCTAGAGTGTTCTTTTTCAAAATGTTCTTTTTCACATTCATGTTGAGTTTCAGTATTATTTTTTACCATCTTTTACATTTATCTTATTCATTTATAGAAAATGCACCTGAAAAACACATGATTCTCCATTGGAATATGGTAATAGGCATAATACGTTTTATGAGTCAGAATAGCAATACCAATCACTTTTGGCTTTACAAGCTGTTTTTATCATCATTTTGAAAGTATTATTACCCAGGTACTTGACCGAAGAATGTTTCCTTTTAGCTAAGTTAAACAAAACCTGTTGCTTTTTTGGCTTTATCCATCTTCACTTTCGTTCTTATAACTCTTCTCTCAGGTACTGTTTTAATAAAATGATGCAGTGGCATCTGTATTAAAGGTAATGTTTCTTGAAGTCACCAACCTTGTCTTATACCATCTTAATATCTACCACCCAAGAAAATGTTAAGAGAACTGTTGCTTTGCATAAACTTCCTCCCTTAATAAGGAATTTGAGAAGAAATGCGAACTTAAGCCAAGCTCAAGGAACTTAAATATAAGGGCTCAAGTATGATGCATAAACCAGCATCATTTAGTGAGCCATAGGACTAGTATTTGAAATTCTTCTTCATTAAAGGATATAGACTAATTTAAACTAAAGCCAGGCAAGCAACTTTTAATTTTATGTGAAACTAGCCTTAGAAATTCAACCTCCTCCAATGAAAAAGAAAAGAGGGCATCCAAAGAAGCAACAAAGGAGGGACTAGGTTGAAAGTGAATTAAATATAGTGAGAACGGATATTGGCATAGAAAAAGTAAAGTGGCAGTTGGCACATAAATACAAGCGATGCAGCAAAGTGAGTCACAACATCAGAAGTTGTTCTATGCATCACAGTGTAAATATTGGGATAAATCTTGACTTTAATATTGCGTTATGATAATACTCACCTTTATATAATGTCTGATGTGTGTTTGGCATAGGAAACTAGTCATGTATAAGATCTTGGACAACAACGAATGGGTGAAGTCAGGAAGGAGACCATTGCAGTTATAAGTACTAATATTGGGACAAGGTTCACACACCACTTAATAGGTACGCAAAGATCTTCTATTGGGAACCAAGTTTACCTTCTTTTGTTTTGCCTTAGCTACCGTATAATAGCCTTATAAACAAAAGAAATACATTAACATTGCAATCATTAATAAAATCTTATGGTTTTAAAATTGAAAGATTCAGAACAAGATCATCTTAGAATCAAGTTAGACCTTAATTGGGTCAATTTCGAATCTTCTAATATCTTTATATTATGTTTTTGAAGATCATTTTTTGGTTTAGTATTAGATTTCTTTGGGTGGGAGTTCGAGAGTTTTTATTGTTAAATTTTTTTTTTTAATTTTTATTCAAGAAGGTAAACTGTGCTTACGAATGTGTCTTTTTTAACTTTTTTATTGTTTATCTTGAATTTAAATATTAATATTAAATATCAACTCATCATTTAAATTATAAAAAATAAATACATATAGTTGCCATATCAATATTAAAATTAGGGGTCTTAATGTTTCTAACAGATTTCACTTAATTAGACTTTTTATAAGATGATTTTAAAAGTTAAGAGACTAATTTGAAACATTTTAAATTTAGGGGATTATTTTAAAAATGAGAAATAAAATTGAGTGACCAAATTATTATTTTAACCTAAATTAAAAAGATAATTTAAATTTATAAAAAAAATTTAAAAATATTAAAATTAAATTATAAATATAATAAATTATTTTAAAATGACATTCAACCAATATATTTTTAACATGTTGCCAACTGGGCAAAATTCTTGTCGAATACATGCGTGTGTGTAAGGAATAAACAAAACAATTTAGGTTTAATAATCTAATAAGAATTAAATTATTATTTTTTGAATATATAACAAAAGTATAATTATAGATAATATTTTTTAGTTAAATTAGTATATATAAATATATAGTAAATTAATGTGAAATATGTTGGATAATCAGTCAATTACTAAAAATCTTAAAATGTTAAAAAATTTTATTTAGATAAAATAAAAAATAATAATTTTTTGAGCTATTTTATTGATTCCAAATTGATTTTGATTGGTTCAACCGATTGGATTCGATTGCATTTTCATACAAATATTAATATTTAATAACATTCTATTTTTCAACTTAACCAAATTGAAAAAAAAAATATTATTTTAGTCTCTCAATTTTTATTTTAAGATATGAAAAGTGTTAAAACTCTCCTCTACACCTACATGCATGATGGGAAATTTTATTCCTACGAAAATAGACATGGAGAAAAAGAATTTTCTAAATGTAATTTGGAGATAAAGATAGAAATTATATTGGCCGCCGTATGGGATCCGCATCACTCGACTTCATCTAAATACTCAAAAAAATTTTATGTATATGCATTATTAATCTTTAAATTTTTAATCATTTGATTCATTATTTATATTTACAACAATCCAACATAAAAAGAAAATCAATTTCATTAATTAATTTTAGTCTTCTTATTGGAGATTTAGATCAATTTTAAATATCTTAAAGTTGTGATCATAGAGATTGCACTAAAATATGTTAAGTTAAATTCCATTAAGAATTCAAAAAGGGAAAATTTAGATTTATAAATTTCTAGAAATTGAGCTATTTTTAAGAAATCAAAATTACTTGGGTATATACTTGATTAATCCTTGAAATTTTGCTATATATAATTATACATTGGAAATAATTTAATATTTTGGGTTATAATGGAAAGATTAATTATATTTTATGTGGTTAATTATGCTTTACTTTAAATGTTTATCTTTTTTTTTTTTCATTTTTTAATGTTATTTGTCTTTTGTTATAAGTGGGGATGGAGATAAGAGGAACAATTGATCATGGGGACAAAGAGTAAAGCGAGACTCTTCCACCCTGAATTTGAATGACTTTTAATTGTACTTTTTTTACTAAAGATTTTCAATAGCATTATAAATGGTTTAGATTTTTTATTAATGGTCTCATGCAATTATATTTCTATTCATAAATCTAGATGTTTGAATTTTTATCCAATAACTCTTACTTTATTGATGAATCTCCAATAGTTGTACATTGTTGAAGGTGATGTTGTAACGCTTTCTATAATTATACTTTATGTAAGTCTAGTCCATTTTAAAAAAAATATAATAATAATTATAATATTCTTGATAGTTAGAAATCTCTTTTATGCCTTAAAATTTTTCACTTCTTGAAGTCTAGATTAATCCAATAGTCTTTAGTATAGTTCATGTTTCAAAATATTTTTAGTCAAAAAATATAGTAACCCCACTTTTCAATAACGATTTAAACAGTATAATCCTACTATAAATATCAGGGGTTATGTAATGAATTGTTTTACTAATAAACTCATATAATCTAAATTAGTCATTTAGACAGTATAATCTACCATAGTCTTACTCATACAAAATTTATAAGACTCTATAAAGACACTATTTAGTGTCTTATCTCTGCTCATTTTATTAAATGGATTTTACCACCATTATGTATATAGTATATAGACTTTTGTTGAAAAAATATATCAATACTTTTAAAATACTAGTTCAAATATATATATATATATATATATATATATATATAATTTGTATCAAAATACGGCCATTAGATATTTTATCTGAACAAAATTGCATATTAAAAATATTCACAGAAAGCATATTAAACAATTTAAATGGAAACATATTTATAAATACAAATAAAATCACAATAGTCACATAAAACAGATATATTATACGCATCATCCTTATAATATAATACAAACAATAATTGCATCATAATTCTACAGAGTATTACATGATTTGTTTTCCTTTATCTTTGGAGGAATGTTTACCTAAAATATGTTAATCAACATGGGTGATATTATAAATCTCAGTAGTCATGTACCTTATTCAGAATATACGAGTATCATTAGCATACATATTGTAAAAACTAGAAGTATTAATCTAAGCTATGTAACTCAATACATATTTAGTTTCTTTTGTAACTACAATCATATACTTGTGGCTACATCATCAAATTATTATTATGATAATCATCATGTCATAATATTAGTCAATTCATAATCATAGTAAGTTTTAAAAACTCAAGAGTTTAATCTATCTATAGAAATTATCCTGTGACAATTTATAGATGAACATAACTAACCAAATGCATACATATCGGAATATAATAATAATTCAATTTTAAACATGTATACAGAGAATAAAAGTACTGACTATCTCTTATGCAAGTTATACATCATAATTTTTCACGAACATTTCTTCCACCTCCTCTCACTTTCTCTTAACTTTAAATATGAAAAATTAAAAAATGTCCGTCCTATTTATAGAAATTTTCAATTTATGATGCAAATTACTATTTGACATTATACAAATAGTAACCACAAGTATTTTTTCCTACATTTAAACAATAACTATAGGTTTTTGCCAATATTTGCTATGCAAGTTACTATAAATGGATAAAATAATATTTTTATCTCAAATAATACTTTTCTTTTCATTGTAGTCCCTAAAAAAGTTAAAATTATAATTCCTACCCCAAACATTATTTTTTCCCTTCATTTAATCCTTAAAATTCTATTTTTAATTTCATTTCTTACCTCATTAAGTTCTTATAGGCCAATCAATAATTATAGGTTATCTTGCCAAATTAACTTTTACTTAATTGAACTTTGTATATATTTAAAATACTCCAAATAAATTTATATTTTTAATGAAGATATGTTTAAAAATGCTAGGATGTTACAGATCTCCTTTGCCCCAATCTTATCTTGTGAAATTGTAATCCCTACTCATGAATGTCTTGCTCATTTTCTCTGTAAAATTTCATTTGGTCCTTAAATATATAGTATTTTTTAATTTAGTCCCTCATAGAATTTATTTCTCAATTTGGCCCCTCACATATAATATATTTTGGTCTCTCATAAAATTGTCTTATTAGTTTGATATCTAATATATGGATATTTATCAATTTGATTTTCAACAACTATATATCAATAATTCCATTCATTTTTTTTGAAATAATATCTATGTGTAAGGGACTAAACTGTAAAAATAATTTTATAAGAGACTAAATTAAAAAATATGAAAAATTAAATTAAGAATTACCCAATGAATAACAGCGTAAAATGAGGTTTTACTCATTTTTGAGCCTGATGACTTAAACGCAAACAGGTTTTTCTTAACAGTCAAGTATTATAGGGATGAAATCTTCCATTAGCTTTCGAGTGGATCAATCGTGTTTTCATTTCATTGATGTCTTTACCAAGCTTTGGCTTCCTAAAAGAACTATGTATACTATCCTTGTCCGAACTTGAAATTCAATTGCATGTACGATCTAGCGATGAACAGCATCGAAAAGCCTGAGCATATTAATCAGGGGCTACTTTCCCTGGGTGAAGCTAGAAAGTATTATGGTTGAAGAACAAGAAGGACGTTGTTGCACAAAGATTCAGAGTTTTTGGTGGCCCAATAGCCCAAAAGAAAATCTAATCCAATAACACCTTGCTTCTTGGCCCAAATTCAGATTACTTCATCTCATGTTTTGAATCATATAAAATCGGAGAAGGAAGGCTTTTTTCTTGTTTTTAGGTCTCCTTGCGGTCTTTTTTTTAAATTAAGTTTATTCGACAGTTAATATTAATTATTATTAAAAAAAATACCGAGCTTATGTTTAAATTTGGGTTATCAAAATTAATAATTCTTAAAAATTGAAATCAATTCTTTTAGAAAACTTAATCCAACGTTTCAAAATCTCAAATGAAAAAAACTGTCGCGATAGTCATAAGTATTTTCTTTGTTGGAAGGGCAGCAGGTATAAACCACGATTTTGTACAATTTTTTTTGTATAAATTAAACAAAATCATTAAAAAATGTGGATCGTTGAACTATATTTTTATTGCAGATTCTAAGCGTAGAAAGTCTGCCCCCCTTTGAACAAATAAAAAGGATATGAAGCTGCTCCTACAAAGAAAAAGGACAACTACAAGCTGCTGCACCCACCATTTTCGAGCATAAGCAGTCATATACAACAAGAAAATGGAGACCAGAACAGATAATGCGAAAGCTATATTCATAGAAGCAACTCAAATGCTCTCCATTATCATGTTTCTACACGTTTGGAAAAGAATCAGATAGATTCAGCTCTTGAGAATGCACCAACATTGTATTGGATCAGATTCAAATAACTTCATCTGTTTCTGGAAATTAAAGACGACCACTGCATCGTGCATTGATGCTCATGGCCACAAGTTCTTCATCCAATGTTCCAAAGATCCTTGCCTTTTAAATTGACCCTTGGTTAAATTTTGATCTTGGTTTACTGTTCAAGTAGCAGCTTTAGTGTCTATATCGTTACATATACTAGGCTTTCTTCGGAATAATAGACAAATAGGAGTTGATTCATGCATTTAATCAATAAATATTGGTTAGGATTCGTGAATACATTTAAAAGAAAAATAAAATAATATAGTATACATTTAAATTCTAAATCTGCATGTGTAATAAATTTATCTGAATGAATTAGAACATGGAAATAGCGTAAAGGGGCGGAATTTTAAGGCACAAATTGAAGAAGATATTATACAAATCAATAGTCAATTATTTATTTCTCTCAATATATTAATTATGCTTTATATATATATATATATATATATGTATATATGTATATACATATGTGAAGGGAATAAAATAATGAATATATTTATAGATAATTCATAGTAGAAGACTTACATACTTCTCTTAATTACAAAAGCCAATCAAACTCTAGTTGGAATTACTAATCAAATGAGATGTCCACAGTTATTTGGTGTATATTAAGTTTTCACAACCTAAATTCTCTCTCAAATGCAACTGCAAAATATTTCACAAATATTTCTCTCAGAACGTCTCAAGTCTCTCTTTAATCTCAGTTATCTATCTTATATATTATCTATCGTATAATAGTCTAACCCTATTTATAAAAGGCTAGTTAGGATTAGGGTTCAATAGTAATTCTTATAATTATTATTTTATCCTTATTTAATGAGTACCCCTTATGGGTGAACATTGTATAATATCTTAATAGATTTTAATCCTAAATATTATATAATATTCTGAGAGTATGTATTTATGTTGGGTTGCAAAGTAAATAGATGTAAAAAAAACAAAATAATAGACAAATTAATGGGAATTAATATTCATGCATTTGATCAATAATCAATTGTTTTTTTCTCTTTCATAAACAAATTTTCAAATTATAATGGTTATGACTTATGTTAATACATTTTTTTTTTTTATAAAAAAACTAATATAGTAGACTTCTAAGTTTCATATTTGCATGTGTACATTTATCCATATGAAGGAATTAAAACATGGATATATTAGTGTAATGGGGTGAAATATTAAGGAACCTGTATGAAATTTACAAAATTTATGAAAAATCTAAACAAGATCCAATTTGGGATTGTTAATTTTGTTTCAGACAAAAATAGAAATAGGAGCCAACAAAAATTGCAAGATGTGAGAGACAAGCATGAATCGATGATGATGCCATGTTTGAAATCACAAATTGACTAGAAAATAATTATAAAGATTACTCATTAATATGATGCTTCTTGTATGCAACTATATAACCAGATGTCCTTCCTCTACTTTAGCACTCATCATCACATATTAGTAGAATTCTAGCGAGCTTTCTACACTTTGATTTTTTTGCAGTATTGTAGAAGTGTTGTTTGTTCAATTCTTTAAAAATATGCAAGAACTATTCGCTATCATTTTCCTATGAGCTAGAATAATAGCACAAGCTAATCCTAGTTTCAGTGTAGTTAATTATGGAGCAACAGGGAAAGGCAAACTGATGATTCTCAAGTATGTCCGCAAATTATACCAATTTCATCATTATTTTTCACATCTAACTTTTGATTTGCACATATTTTCATCATGATTTTTTATGACACCGTAATGTGGTTTGCTATATCTAAATTTTCTCTCATTTTATATAGCCCATTAGCTAATTAATATTGTCCTTCATTTGGGAAACCTGCAATGGCTTTTCTCAAAGCATGGACAGATGTTTGTAATACAGCTCAAGGCAATCCAACTCTTTTCATACCCGGTAGAACCTTCATGTTACAGCCTGTGGTCTTCCAAGGTCCTTGCAAACCTTCAACCATTCATATTGAGGTAAATCAATTACTTATATAGATTTACTCTTTTATATAATCCTTCAAATATGGGATATAAATTAACAAAGGATATATGTATATAGACACACAAACACACACACATATAAATTAGTGTTTGATTCTACTGAAGTATCCTATTCTGGGTTTGTAGATTGATGGAACTATAATGCCCCAAAAAGTGTGAATGCTTGGAAATGGTCAGGTAGTAGTGACTAGGGCACATGGATCCAATTCTCTTACATAGATGGGCTTGATGTCTATGGAAGAGGCATTTTTTATGGTCAAGGTGCTCCATGGTGGGACTGTTTTGCTAAATACAAATGTCAAAGGCCACGTGTAAGTTTAAAAACTTATTCTAAAAGTATTATATACAAGACATTTTTAATTATGAAATTTATAGCTACTGATTATTTCAACCAAGAGGTTTTTATAGTAGGTCATTTGATTTTGGCCTCACACGCCTCTTTTTTTGAGATAACATTCGATTGGCCTCACACGCGGACTTGATCCTTCTAGAATCTGTGTTAATTTGAGAGAGATAGGCATAATAAATACGTATGATACCTATTTAAATAGAAATGTCAGCTTGAATGTGCACTCAATATCCATCTCTATTAAATATTAATTACGAGAGTATTTAAATTTTTAATTGTAATTTTAAAATAACCTTGTGACTACAATTTTTGGTTTCAATATACATAAATAAACATACAAAGGGTAACAAATATAAATGATTTTAAAGTAATTAATGTGATGGATAATGCAGGCTTTAGGGTTTTTACAGTTGTGAAAATCTGAAACTTGGTGGGCTAACTGTGAGTAACAGCCCAGGAGGTCATATAACTATAAACGGCTGCAATGGCTCGTACATTTCCTATATATACCTTGTTTCGCCTAAAGACCCAAACACCGATGGACTCGATATCTCAGCTTCTTCCAACGTTGTCATTCTGAATTCTTCCATGGAAGTTGGTAATTAACTACTTTACTTAGACTCTCCCCCTTTGAGTCTTCTGTATTTCTTCTGATAAATCGTTGTTTTGATCATACTCTTTGTAGGTGATGACTGCATTGCCATCAATGGGGGTTCATCTTTCATGAACATTAGTGGTATTTTTTGTGGACCTGGTCATGGCAGAAGGTGATCATCACTTCAATCCTCTCTTTCATTCATAATATATTCCCACATTGAAACTTAAAAATAAATTGGTTGTTCTGTTAAACAATTTTATAAAACTGTTTCTGGTATGTGTTGGTGAATATGCATATTTATAGCATCGGAAGCCTGGGAGGAGGTGGAACTTATGCAGCAGTGCAAGAGATCCATGTCCGAAATTGTACCTTCACAAGATCTTCAAATGGAGCAAGAATCAAGACATGGGAGGTAATAAATTAATCCATTGGAAGTTGATATGTCAAAGAAGGACTCTTTAGTTGATGAACAACCATGGAAACAAATTTCTTCAGTTTGCTGAACAACCATGGAAAAAGAAAAGAATATTTTTTGTAATTA
Source organism: Delonix regia (assembly GCA_037074485.1). Classification (NCBI taxonomy): domain Eukaryota; kingdom Viridiplantae; phylum Streptophyta; class Magnoliopsida; order Fabales; family Fabaceae; genus Delonix; species Delonix regia. Next base: position 29,747,007 of record CM073451.1, read on the forward strand.
CAATTTAGTCATTTAAAAATTGCATTGAAGCTCTTCATCCTTCCCTATAAATTGAGAGTTTTAAAATCTCATTTCTTATAACCAAGAAAGGAATAATCCTATATAGAGAGAAAAAGTTGTGAGATATATAGAAAGTTGTCATATTAGTATTATCTTATTAGTAAGAGATATAAAAATATTGTATTATCCTTACTATATAGAGAGAATGTGTAACTCCTATTTTTCTCATAGTGAAACATTTTCTTCTTTTTCTGTGGTTTTTTATCCTATTGGGATTTTTCCATATAAAATTCTATATGTCATCTCAAATTATTTACTATAGTTTTGCTTCTATTTGGTGTCTATTTTTTCTGCAATTGGTATTATATCCTATTTAAATGTGTTATTATCTACTTATCGTATGCTCTATGACTGCCACTTATAAGGTAGATCCTCCACATCCAAAAAATAAGTTAAGATTATATTCACCCATTATAAGATACTAGGGACTATTCACGTGTACGCTGAACTATTCATACATATGGTTACAATTCATACATACAGTTACTATTCATGAAAAATAGTGTGAGTTATTTTTGCTCACAAATAAACTGTGATTGAAGCAATGACGGTGAAATTTGAGAGTGAAAAGTTCAACAGTAGTAATTTCTCACTATGGAAGCTAAAGATAATGGTCATCTTGAGAAAAGATAATTATTTTGTAGCTATTAGTAAAAGGCTGGTAGAATTTACAGATGAAAATAAATGAATGAAATGGATAGAAATGCAGTTGCAAATCTTCATCTAACACTTACAGATGAGATATTGTCCAACATAAAGGAGAAGAAGATGACAAAAGAAATTTGGATCATCTGACTAAATTGTACGAAACCAAGTCACTTCACAACAAAATTTTCCTTAAAAGGAAATTATATACTCTATAGATGTCTAAAACTACTTCAGTGACAGAGCACATCAATATTCTGAATACTTTATTTTTGCAATTCACATCGTTAGGTCACAAAATAGAGGTGAATGAACATGCTAAAATTTTACTTTAAAGCCTACCTGGTTCCTTTGACCAACTCATCATAAACTTGACCAATAATGTTCTTGTGGACTACCTAGTTTTCGATGACATTGCACCAGCTATTCTGGAAGTAGAAAATCGATGCAAAAATAAGGAAGACATGTTGATTTGTTCACAACAAGTAGAAGCTTTAACAGTGACGAGAGGAAGAAGAATATTAGGTGTTTCAAGTGTAACAAAAAGGGACACTACAAAAATGAGTGCTGGAATTTGAAGAAGAACGCAGAGGCTAAAGACAAAGATATTAAGTCGTCAGATGCTTAGGGATGCGTTGTAAGTACCTCAAATGACAGAGAAGTCTTATACAGTGAGGTAGCACAGTTGTTGATGGCAAAAAAATGTTTAGCGATATTTGACTTGTAGACTTAGTAGCAACATGGCACATGACCTCAAAGAGAGAATGGTTCCACCATTATAAACCTATCTCTGGAGGATATGTGTTTATGGGAGATGATCATTTCTTAGAGATTGTTAGAATAGGCACCATCAAACTAAAGATGTATGATGGTACAACTCGCACCATCCAGGAGGTTTGTTATGTGAAGGGTCTCATAAAAAATCTATTGTCTTTAAGACAATTTGATAACAATAGGTATGAAATCCCAGATACAGGATGGCATTATGAAAGTCATTAAAGGCGCGCATGTAGTTTAAAAGTATAAAAGATAAGGACCAACCTAAATATGCTTAAAGGAGAAACACAGCAACAAGAAGAAGTTTCAGCCGCATTAACTAATCAAACAATTAAGGAATCAACGATATCATGACATCGTAAACTTAACCACATGTCAGAACAGGGATTGATGGTTCTTGCAAAACAAAATGATCTTCTCAAACTTAAAAAGATTTATCTACCTTTTTATGAGCATTATGTCATAAGTAAGCAACATAGGTTGAAGTTCAATAGCTTTAAAAAGAGAAGTAAAGCTATCTTAAACTTAGTGCACGCTGATGTTTGGCAAGCATTGGTCTTAATCCTAGGAGGAACAAAGTATTTTGTGTCATTCATTGATGACTACTCCAGGAGATGTTAGGTGTACCCAATCAAGAGAATGAGATTTTTTTGAAGTTTTCAAAAGCTTCAAAGCATGTGTGGAATGTGAATATGAGAAAAAGATCAAATGCCTGAAATCAGATAATGGAGGAGAATACACCAGTGATGAAGTTAATACTTTCTGTCAACAAGAAGGTATCAAAAGGCAATTCAGGGTGGCATACACTTCATAGTAAAATGGAATGGTAGAGTGGATGAATAGGATTTTATTGGAAAGGACATGAGTAATGTCAATAACAGCTAGATTAGCGAATTCATTTTGGGCAAAAATAGTCAAGACAACTTGCTACATTATTAATCAATCACCATTAACCACAATTGATCTAAAGACCTCAATGGAGATATGGACTGTGAAGTCAGCTGATTATACAAACCTTTATATCTTTGGAAGTCCGGTATATGTGATGTACAATGCTCAATAAATTACAAAGTTAGATCTAAAATATAGAAGATGCTTATTATTGGGATATGCTGACGTAGTAAAAGGGTATTATTGCCTAAGGGATCCTACTAACCACAAGGTTATAGTTAGTAGGTATGTTATATTTCCTGAAGAGAAACAATATATGCACGAAGGTGATAGCACTTCAAAAGAAATAGTAGAAACCGCTATAGTACAAATTGAAAGAGAAGAAAATAAAACAGAAGTACTAGCTTCTTTTGAAACAGCACCATAGTACAATGAACAAGAATAATATAATCTTGTGACTCCATAAGTTTGACGAATAACTCAAGAGAGGAAAGAATTAGTTTGGCACTTAGATTACATTATGGAAGGGAATGTTACATACTGTCTACTCACAGGAGATGGAAAGCCTTCGATTTTTCAAAAGGCTATGGAAAGCTCAAAAGCTTCTTTGTGGTTAGCAGCAATGTAAGAAGAAATGGAAGGCCTCTATAAGAACAATACATGGGATCTTGTTCCACTAACAAAAGGAAGAAAGGCCATCGAGAACAAATGGGTGTACAAGATCAAGAGAACTAGTGATGAGTGTTAGACTAGTAGTAAAAGCATTTGCTAAAAAAGAAGGCATTGATTACATTAAGATATTTTCTTCAGTTGTTCGATTCACAATGGTTCGAGTAGTCTTAGCAATGTGTGCTACGCTTGACTTACATCTAAAGGAGTTAGATGTAAAAACTACATTACTTCATAAAGATCTTAAAGAAAAAATTTATATGCTCCAGCCATAAGGGTTTAAAAAAAAGGAAAAGAAAACTTGGTTTGCAGGTTGAACAAATCTCTATATGGTCTTAAACAGGTGCTGATATACTAGTATAAGAGATTTGATTCCTTCATTATCAGTATTGGATACAACATACTTAATGTAGACTCTTGTACATATATCAAGAGGTTTGGTGGAAATGATTTCATTATTTTGCTATTGTATGTAGACGACATGCTAGTAGCAGATCTTGACAAAGATCGCATAAATAAATTAAAAGCACAATTGGCTAAAAACTTTGATATGAAGGACTTGAGATTGACAAACAAGATTCTAGGGATGCAAAATCACTGAGACAGAAATAACAGGAAGATTTGGCTTTCTTAAAAGAATTATTTAGAGAAGATCTTGCAATGCTTCAATATGCAAGATTGTAAGCTAATCTTTACCCCACTTCTTATTAATTTCAAATTATCCTCAAGCATGAGTCTTAATAATGAAGAAGAAAGGAAGGAAATGTCTCGAGTACCATACTAATTAGTAGTGGGTAACCTAATATTTGCTATGATTTGCACCAGACCAGGCATTGTACAAGCTGTGGGAATTGTTAGTTGATATATGGTGAATTCTAGTCGAGAGCATTGAAATATTGTAAAAAGGGTCATAAGATACATTAAAGGGACCACAGATATTGCATTGTGTTATAGAGGATTAGACTTCACCATTAGAAGATATACAAATTCAGATTTTGCAAGTGATCTTAATAATAGCAAATTCACCAATGGTTATGTGTTTACTCTTGTAAGCAGAGCTATAAGCTGGGTTTCAAAACTATAACCTATTATGGCCACGTCAGTGACAGAGGTAGAATATATTGCAACTACATAAGCTAGCAAAAAAGCAATTTGGTAATTGTTGGAGGAGCTTGGGTACAATCTCGAAAAGATTACATTATTCTGTGATAATCAAAGTGCTTTTCACTTGGCAAAGAATCTGGCATTTCATTCTAAGACTAATCATATATGAGTTCAATATCACTTTATCTGAGAAAATATGGAAGAAGGAAGTGTGGAAATGTAGAAAATCCATACTAAAAATAACCTAGCAAATGAACTAACAAAGCCAATGAATACTGATAAGTTTATATGGTGAAGATCTTTCATTGGCCTAACAGAGATATGAGCAATGAGAGATGACAAAGAAGGAAGAATAGTGAAAAGATTGATTGATTCTCAATCAAATCTTTAAGTGAGAGATTGTCAAAGAAGGACTCCTTGGTTGGTGAACAACCATGGAAAAGAAAATAATATTTTTTGTAATTACAGTTTGGTCCTTTAAAAATTACATTGAAGCCCTTCACCCTTCCCTATAAATTAAGAGCTTCAAATTCTCATTTCTTACAACTAAGAAAGGAGCAATCCTATGTAAAAAGATAGAGTTGTGAGATATATAGAGAGTTGTAAGATTAATATTATCTTATTAGTAAGAGATATAAAAATATTATATTATCTTTGCTATATAAAGAGAAGGTATAACTCTTATCTTTCCTATAGTGAAACATTTTCTTCTTTGCCCGTGATTTTTTACCCTATTGGGATTTTTCCATATAAAATTCTATTTGTCATCTCAAATTATTTGCTACAATTTTACTTTTACTTAGTGTCTATTTTCTCTACAAGATACATTACATAGTCACATCTGATAATGTTTTGACGACCATATATATATATATATATATATATATACATATATATATATATTGTGTCGTTCATAATTAGGGAGGATCTGGGTATGCCAGAATGATCACGTTTGAAGATATAATACTTGTTGAAGCTCAAAACCCAGTGATTATAAACTAACACTATAGTGCAAAAGATGTCAAAAAAGCAATGAAAGTTAGTGATGTTACATATAGTAGTTTTCAAGGAACTTAAGCTATTGAGAATGCAATCCAATTACTATGAGACAAAGTCATAGGATGCACCCATCTTGTGTTGGACCGAATTCAAATAACTTTGTCTCTTTGGGGAAAGAAGACCTATCGTCGTGCAAAAATGCTCATGGGATGAGTTCTTCAACCAATGCTCCACAAGTTCAATGCCTTCTAAAGTGACCCTTTTATGCGGTTTCATTTTAATCTTGGTTGATTGCTTGAGTAGTAAGTTTAATAGCTACGTGGTTTTTAATATTTGGCTTGATTAGAATATAGCAATTATGATTAATGAGAAATGAAAGCCTGGGTTCTTTCGAGAATTCCTACTTGTGTGCATATTAGTAATTAGTTATGATAATTCTTATTACACCTGATTATAACTTAAAAAGTTTGTTGGCCTCATAAATCCAATTTTAAAAAAAGAAAGTCTAAAATTACATGAGTAAAAGGCTCTTTTGTAAGGCGAGTTGGTTTTGGATTGATTTAAGCCTAAAAAGTCCAAATCAGTATTATTTTAATTATAAAAAACTTAATGTAATATGATATATTGATAAAAAATAAAAAAATAATATCCCTTATTTAAAGGATTAATATCAATACAATAACTCATTTGTATGTATAACTTTTCCATATATAATCTTACAAGTAATTAAGTCAAAAAGTCTAGATTGTGACTTAAAAAGTTCACTTGGTCTTATAAGCTTAACCTGAAAATATAGATAAAAGTTTGAATAAAGGACAAACTTAAAAATGGATTCAGATTTTTTTTTAGGCTCGAATTTAAATATAATTTTTAAAAGTTCAATCTAATGATTAGGTTTATTCTTGAGGTATTAAATTTATATATGAGAAGAAGATATGAAGCTCTACAATAAATCTATAACCAAATTGTATTTTATTGCTTGGACAAGGAAAGAATAATGCAAATTCTTTTATTTTATGAAAAATTATATAAAATTTTTATTTAAAGGAAAATTTATTAAATTATTATAAATTTTTTTATTGTTAAAATATAAATTTTTTTATTGAATTAAAACATATTTTAAAAGTAGGAAGAAAGTTTATATAATCTAATATAAAATATAGTGGAGTTCTTCTATGCATCCAAAGCTACAAACATGTTAATTAAATTAAAAATTACTGTTGAAAATAATAAGTAGATTGAATAAGAAATAACGATACGTAATATAAGAAATTTTATTCGCGTATCCATTGTGAGAGGTTGTTATTTTGTCCCAAGACTTAATTCACTAAGATTTCAAGCCCTTACTTACCAAGAGTGTAATTTTATTTTATTTTCTATAATTTTCATGAATGAGACTGTAATTTTTAATTGCATCTGTATCATAGTCATTCTGAAAATCTGCACACCAGTTTGAGTCTTTCAATGAGCAAGAAAAAAGTAAAAGAAAAAAAATGAAAGAGAGAGAAAATGACGAAGGGCAGTCTATTTTCTAAAAAAGCAGAGTTTCACACTCCTTGTCCCAGTTTTCCTCCCCTACTACTTTTACCAGCAGGGAGAGAAACATGATGGCCATAATTTTGTGTCCCCACAATTATTGTCACGTGTCGTTGAATCCCCCGCAACGTAACAGACGTTTGCTTCCTCCGTGAGAGTCTTCGCAAAATCCAAAACCATTTAGTGGTTCGCTCATTGGACTAAAAAGTGTTTAAATCTTGCCTCTGTCTTAATCATCACCATCCCTAAAAGCAGAAGCTGATAGTATTGTACACTCCAATGATGCAACTCACAGTGTAGCCCCTTGAAATCTTGACCAGCAAATGGAGAACCCCATCACCAGAAATTGCACCCATAATCTCTGGTTAGCAATTCTCGTCTCTTTTCTCTTATGCTCTATACTGCTCTCTTTTGATTACTCTGCTACCTTCGATGGCCCCGACATTAATGGGGTCACTTTCTCAGTCAATAAGCAAGAAAACCCATTTGTAATCATGAAGAACAAGACCAGTAATGATGCAGATTCTTCTTGCACTGGTCGTTATATTTATATCCACGACCTTCCCAATCGGTTCAACCATGACTTGCTTGAGAATTGCCAGTTTCTGACTAGAGGAACTGATAAACCCAATATGTGTCCGTACATGAAGAACCTGGGCTTAGGTCCTGAGATTGAGAATGCTACTGAAGGGGTTTTGACCAACAGGAGTTGGTTTTCCACTAATCAGTTCTTGTTAGAGGTAATTTTTCACAACAGAATGAAAAATTACAAGTGCTTGACCAATGAGTCGTCCCTTGCTTCTGCAATTTTTGTTCCCTTCTATGCTGGTCTTGATGTGAGTCGCTTTCTCTGGGAATCTAATCTCACGGTGAGAGATTATTCTGGTCTTAATCTTGTTCAATGGCTTGCTAAGAAACCAGAATGGAAGAAATTGTGGGGTAGGGATCATTTTCTTGTTTCAGGGAGAATCTCTTGGGATTTTAGAAGACAATATGATAATGGGTCTTATTGGGGTAGCAAATTCAGGTTTCTCCCTGAAGCCATGAACATGTCAATGTTAGCAGTAGAAGCTAGTTCTTGGAATAATGACTACGCAATTCCATACCCAACTTCCTTTCATCCCTCAAAGGACAGTGAAATTCTCCAATTGCAGAGCAAAATCAGACACCAAAAGAGACCGTACTTGTTCACTTTCACCGGAGCTCCAAGGCCGGAACTTGAAAATTCCATTAGGGGAAAGATCATAGACCATTGCAGAGCCTCAAGTGCTTGCAATTTCATGGATTGCAGCAATGGTGGAGAGAAATGTGACAACCCCATTGATGTTATAAAGGTGTTTCAAAAATCTATCTTCTGCTTGCAGCCTCCGGGGGATTCATACACCAGAAGATCCATTTTTGATTCTATGTTAGCTGGTTGTATTCCTGTTTTCTTTCATCCAGGTACAGCTTATTCACAGTATCAATGGTTTTTCCCCAAGAATAGAACAAAGTACTCTGTGTATATTCCTGTGAAGGATGTAAGCGAATGGAATGTCAATGTGGAGAAGGTATTGCTGGGAATTCCAGAGGATGAAGTATCTGCCATAAGAGAAGAGGTTATAAAGCTGATTCCAAGAATTATTTACGCAGATCCAAGGTCTAAGTTAGTAAACTTTGAAGATGCATTTGATTTAGCTGTAAAAGGGATGCTTCAAAGGATAGAGCAAGTGAGGGAAGTGGTTAGGAATGAGGAAGATCCCAGTATTGGATTTGCAGATGAAAACCATTACAAGTTTACATTTTCAGATTTTGAAAATTAAAAAGAATTTTTTCTCCCCTCTTTTGGTGAGCATATAACTTATTAGGCATATATTGTATCAGCTCTACGAAGTAATTTGAGATAGTGATCAATGATATGATTAATTCTGGAACTGTAACAATGTATTATGCTTTGATGCTATGATTACATATATTGTGTTAAGAAGTTTATAAATGCTAAAAGTGGGGAGAGATTAGCGGAAGAAGGAGGCTTTTGCCGACAGTGGATGGAAGAGACATGAATAATATAAAGATGGAGATGGAACATGTGACATGCAGTCTATTTCGCCAAGCAGCCACCTGTGACCTGTCTATTCATAAATGTGAGTCACGCTGAGGCACGCCATTCAACCACACTACCCCGTAAAGTTGCCATTTAATTTCGCCTCTGTCTAAGGAGGTGCTCATAATCTTCAAAGGTCATGACTGATGACCAGCGTAATTGGATATCCTAATTTGTTCGCTTTAAAAGTGTAGGGTACCAAACAATTCTTAAATTTGATCTTTACATGTTCAAAAAATAACTATGTATAGGTTAAATTTGAATATATGCCAGATTATTTGCCCATGATTAAGGACACACTTTAAAAAAATATTAGTCAATTTTGATATATTTATATGTCAATTGATTTAATATATCAATTTTAAAAAAATTATTTTTAAATAATTCTTACTCTTTTTAAAATAATTTTATTAAAATTAATTTATTAAATTAATTGCTATATAAATTTATCAGAATAAAGTAATATTGTTTCGACACGTTCAAAGTACGCTTGTAAAGTTCTCTAGTATTACTTTTCCCATTTATTCAGAATTATGGTTGAAATGTTTGCTTTGAATATTTTATTTTATTTTTTGGAGTCAGTAAATAAACTTAGCTAATAACTATCAAATATCATGCTTGAAGCCCTGAGAAACTAGTAGTAATTACTTGTCTAATATTGTCATGGCCAAAACGTGGCCTCAATCCATCAATACTTGGGATTGTATTTTTCAACGAAGAAAAAAACAAAGAAAAGGATTGTGCTTTTCTAGAGTGTGGATAGTTTTTTTTTTTGGTTATTTTATTTTTTTAGCTTAACGTATTAATATTACTTGAAATACTAAGGAATCAAAAAATAAAAAAAAATTAAAATTATATTTTAAAAAGATTTTTCGTGAGTATGTTAAAAGAGAAATTTAAAACTAAAGTGTAATGGAGTGATGAAATATATTGTGAAAAAAATATTTTTCAGTAATTAAATTAAGCATGTCTGCCAAAATACTCTGTTAAAATTATGTATAAATATATTGATATATAGATATGGTTATATTTACTCTAAAAATGAGAAGTCACCGAGCAGAAGAATTGGTGTTGGCGGACTATGGGGAGGTGAATCCTATAAGTGAATAACGTCTAGTCTTGTAGTGTAGATTTTTTAATAATAAGTTAATTATTGAATCTTAATTTAATGATTTATAATTTGTTTGTGCAAAATAAATTAAAAATATATAAAAAATATAGACTATTAAATCAAAATTTAATAACTTACATTTTACTCTGAAAAATCTATATAAATCAGTCCTGACTCTCTAACTTGTCGATTTGCCTCCGCGTTCAAGGAATCAACACTACATGAACGTTAGTTAAAACTCGCTTTAAACTTTTTGTGCCACCAGGTTGTTGGTCTTCCCCACCACTCCCTTCCCTCTGCTCCACCCCCTAGTTCTTCCCTTATCCACCTCTTTGCCTCCCTCGTCACGAGAACGGATGCCCTCTAATTAAGTGTGGGAATTTCTTTCTTCAACAAGACGTAGAGTCATTGAATCCAAATTTAAAAGTTTTAAAATATAAAAAATAAATATTTTTAAAAATAAAATATATAAACCTTTAAAATTTTTTATACAAAATAATAGTTTATTAAAAAAATTGAATTATTTTTAGTATATTATATTTTATACATTTCACGATATAATTTAATCTCTTTTATTCAATAAATTATCATCATGTATAAAAAAAATCTAAAATATTAATAAATTTATCATAAAAAAATATTTTTTTTATTAAAATATAAATAAGTTATAATAGTTTACAGTCTATTTTTTTATATCTTAAAATTTATTTTTTTCAAAAAAATATCATTCTACATAAAAAATTTAAAATATTAATAAATCTATCAAACTTTTTTAAAAAAAAGTAATTTTTACCAAAGTAGTCTATTGGAGAACCTCCGGTAGCTATATTGGAGGTGATATAGACTGGTAAGAAAACGCTGCGGTTTGAGCCAAATTTGGGCAAAGTTTTCGAAGCGTTTTGCTCGATCCCTTTCTTTCCGCCGAAAACGGCTTCATACCTATCTCACAGCCCAGCTCAGTGAAGAAGACAGATGGCAAGCATGGCGGAACTGGTCGCATATGGATGTTCCACTTCTAAGCAATGCAATGCTTCAGAGGATTTCGTGGCCCTAAACTATAACCGTTTATCAATGACCCATAAGAAGAAGACGCTGAACAGCTTGCCGTCTATTTATATGAATCTTTCTTTGGTTTCCTGTAGGTTATTTTTTGGAATATTTAGAAAGGTCGATTATCAACTTATTTGATTGTGTTTCTATTATTTTGAGATTTCAAAAACATAATTTAGGATTATTTTATTTTGAATATCCATTTAGGTAATCATCTGTTAATATTCTGTTTTTGAATACGTATTTGGGGTATAATATAAGAACATTTAGCTTTTGAATACTACTTTGATAGGAAGTGAGTTTTAGTATTTCTCCATAGAGGGTTTTTAACTTTATTTCTCACATCAAAAATACTTTTCATATATAGTGTGTGTTTTATTACGATATTCCAAATTCTTGAAAAATAATGGTTAGAGGTACATGTATTTCTACATCATATTTATTTTATATAGATATCTTAATTATATATTGTATCCACACATATATATATATATATATATATATTTCTAACAGTTGGTATCAGAGCTTCATTATGCCTCGGCCTTGCTTCTAATTTTGGAATTTCACTTTATTTTGAAAATAATTGTCATTTGACTATATCTATAGAGATGTATCTACTTTGTTTCAAGCTTGAGTTACGTGGTTAGTTCAATAAGTAAATATACATGTACGTACTTTATTTCGAAGTAAGGTATAGTTAGATGGCTAAGATGCACATATATTTCCTTTACTCTCATTCCTACATTTACTTTAGAGATACAAGTGACTATGCAAAGATAATTGATTCTTTGTCATGATATTGTTCATTTTGTTATAGGGTTATTTTTGTATTTGGGCTACTATAGACCTTGTTATTATTGGACATAAAGTTCTTAAATTTGTTTTTTTTTTTGTAATGAGTTTTACTTCATCATTTCTATTTCTTGTCCACATGATTTTTGCTTTTAGTTATTTATTTTATTTCTGAACTTCTATATCACTAATGGGCCTTTTGTTTAATTTTGGCCCTAATTGGAATTTTATGTTTGAGCCTTTCAATTTTATGATTAATTTAGGCCATTTGAGTTTTTGGATATTTTTTGGTTGCTTTTGTTATTGGGCCTCTGTATTATCTTATTGGGCCTATTAGTTTAATAATTTTTGGACTGTATTACTAAATAAGCTTATATCATTTATCAACTTGGTATATAGTAGTTTTTCAGATCCAATAATACATTTGGTTCATTAATAAAAAAGCATCCCAACCTTTAATCCAAAGCATTTTCTTTGCCTTGTTTTGGTTTGGAATTATATTAATATGCAGTGCCTTTTTGCTAAGATGTTAAAAGCCTTTTTGCTACATGGACTTTTAATTTTGGACCAATCTCATTTTGTATTTTATCAACATATTTTTAAATATATCAAAAAAAATATACAAAATTTTTTTGTTGTCCAAAATTTTAGGAAATTTATTTTGGTCAATATGTAATAGGCCTTTGGCCAAATTTTTATGAAAAATATATTATGTGCTATATATTTTGCACTTATTTTTAAATTAAATTTAAGCAAAATTCATGGCATGTTGCCTTAATATTAAGGAAGGGGGTTTTTATATTAATTAATATTTCACATTTATGTTTAGTTGATTGATTAATTAATTAAATCTCATTATGTTAAAAGCTTGTTTATACATTTTAAGCATTTACGAGCATTTTGTAAATTTTGATGCCATGTAATTAGTATAATTTAGTATAATTAGAGTTTAGCCACAACACTTTTAGTTATTCTAAAATTATACATAAGATATTAAAATTACATAAAGTAAATGACATCAAGTTGTAATTAATCATATTCGATATGATAATCATCATCCCATAGGAATGTTATCATATTGATATGATTAATTAGGGTGTGATAACAAATTTTCCTTTTCTTAATTTACCCACTAAGATTGAGAAAAGTATTATTATTTGCTAGTTTTATCATAATGTGCATAAACCTAATTAAATAAACCACAAGTAGTTTTATTTATTACTAGGCTCATGCTTAATTTACATATTTTACATGGGTAGAACATGTTATAAATAAATTTTAAAGTTCTTTCAAATATTAACATAAGCATTTAGTTTTCATGCAGCTTTCCAACCACTTAATATTTCTAATTTTCAAGTTCCAAAATTGAAGGAAGATAATTATAAAATTTGGAAAGAGAGAATTCTCCTCCAATTAAGGTGGATGGATGCTAACTATGATATTAGAAAGGATGAACCTCCTGTACCCACAGATACTAGTAGTACATCTGATATAGCCCTTTATGAATGCTAGGAGTGATCCAATCGCTTTAGTATGATGTACATTAAAACTAAGACATCTGCTAGTGTACATGGATCACTAGGAGAGCATAAAAACATCCGTGACTTGCTAAAAGCTATGGGTAAACAATTTGAATAATCTGAAAAGGCTTTAGCAAGCACTCTAATGACAAAATTATCCATTTTTCTTGACAATTATTCATAATACATGTATCTTTATATGCTTAATAACAAGTATGAGGCATTTGATGCCTTTAAAGTAGAAGTAGAGAAACAATATGGTAAACAAATAAAGATAGTAAGATTAGACAGGGGTTATGAGTACTGTGGTAGATACAATGAAGATGGACAAGCATTGGGTCCATTTGCAAGGTTTATTCAGGAGCATGGATTATTGCCTAATACACTATGCCTGGTTCTCCATACTAGATTGGTGTAGTTAAAAGAAGAAACCGAACATTATTTGACATGGTTCGGAGCATGCTTAGTAGCTTTAAACTTCCTAAGTATTTATGGACTGAAGCCTTTAAGACGGCTATGTATATTCTTAATCAAGTTTTAACTAAGGCTGTTGAGAAAACAACATTTGAATTAATGAAAGGTTGGAAACCAAGTTTAAGACATATGTGCGTTTGGGGATGCTCGTCTAAGGCAAGGGTTTACAATCCACAAGAAAAGAAGTTAGACCCTAAGACCATTAGTGGCTACTTTATTGGGTACGTCAAAAGGTCTAAGGGATATAAGTTTTATTATCCATCTTATAGCACTAGGATTGCAGAATCAAGAAATGCTAAATTTCTTTAAAATGACTTGATTAGTGAGTGTGATCAAATTTGAGACTTAAATTCTAAGAATGATCATTTAGATACTCAAGCTCTCACATCAAGTAATAGATTAGTTATTATTACCCCTTATGTACAAAGGAGTATTGAACAACCAATCATTAAAGAACCATAAACAGTTGACCATGAGCAAGTTAATCCAGATGTTGAATAGCCACCTGAGCTTATTGAGTAACCAGTTGAAGAATATACTTCCCTAAACGATATTGACTCACATTAAGAAGAACAACTAGGATGAAGAGGCTAGCTATTCCTAGTGATTATGTTGTATATCTACAAAAGTCTGACTATAATATAGGAGGCGAAAATGATCTTAAGATGTTTTCACAAGCCATCAGTTATAGAATTTGAATTGTGGCTCAATGCTATAAAGGAAGAGATAGATTCTATGGCATCTAACGGATTCTAGGATCTCATTAAGTTACCTAGTAATTTTAGGGCCATTGGATATAAATGGGTCTTTAAGACAAAAAAAAAAGGGACTCATTAGGCAGCATAGAGAGATATAAGGCAAGACTTGTGGCCAATGGATTCACTTAAAATGAAGGAATTGATTACACAAAGACTTTTTCTCTTGTATCTAAGAAAGATTCTCTTCATGTAATAATGGCATTAGTTGCCTATTTTGATTTAGAACTACATTAGATGGATATGAAAATAACATTCCTTACTAGGGATCTAAAGTAGGAGGTATATATAAAACAACCTAAGTGCCTGTGAACATTTAGTTTGCAAATTTAAGAAATCCATATATTGATTGGCCTCCCTCCAATGGTATCTTAAGTTTCATAAAGGTATCTCCTAATTTGGATTCGTGAAGAATGTCATGGATTAATGTATATACTAGAAGATCAATGAGAGTAAAATCTATTTCCATATGCTATATGTAGATGACATATTTAACATGCAACTAATGATAAAGGGTTGTTATATAAGGTGAAACAATTTCTCTCTAAGAACTTTGATACGAAGGATTTGGGTAAGACATCTTATGTCATTGACATTAAGATCCATAGGGATAGAGCTCAATGCATTTTAGGTCTATCACAAGAAAACTATATCAATAAGGTCTTAGAGAGATTTCAAATGAAAAACGGCTCACCAAGCGTAGCACCTATTGTAATAAAGCTCTTACTTAATTTAATTTGAGTTGTTATTCGTATTTTGTGTGCACATTCATATTAAGAGAATAAATAACATTAAAAGGCCTTTGAATAAGTATATGGCTTAGTCATTAAGTTATGATGGGTTGAGAAAGCTATATGCATTGTATTACATGAAAAGTAATATTGGCATACAAAGGACTTACCGGTATGTTTTCTCTTCTTTGGAATATAATACTCATGAATTCTGAAATCATTACAGTCAATCGGACCAAGTAGGAGAATGTAGGTTTTTTTTTGGAATATTCTGGAATGTTAGTTATCAACATTTTATATGCAAATTTACTTAATTATTTTGAGATTTCAGAAGGCATTATGTAGGAATATTCCATTTTTGAATACCCATTTGGGGCATAATATATGAATATTCCGTTTTTGAATACCTATTTGCGGTATAATTTGAGAATATTTTGTTTTTGAATACCACTTTGAAGAGAAATGAGTTTTAACATTTCTCTATAAATATGAGGGTCCCTAACTTCATTTCTCACACTAAAATTTCTTTTGCTTACACCATTTATTAGTGAGAAATAGGAGTTCAGAAAAACTCATATATAGTGTGTTTTATTACGATATTCTAAATTTTGAAAAAGCAATGGCTAGAGGTACGCGTATTTCTACATCATATCTATTTTTATATGGATATCTTAATTATTTATTGTATCCATGTATATATAAATATACTTATAACATTTTCTTCTTTCTTTCTGTTTATTTGAATGTTTGCCTCTATAGACTAATTGGTTACATGAGTTATTGTTCTTCCAATTTTACCGGAGTTAAAATGCTAATTATGTCTTTGTTATTATCTTTCATTGCTTTTAAACTTTAATTTGCATGGGAGAAGGGGATCATTTTAGGAAAATATCATTCTTGTGAGTACTTAAACAAATCATCTCATATCAATTTGTGAAAGAAAAAATGTCAAATGTAGAGAAAGGGGAAGAGATGAGAGGGTTCTAACCAATGTCCAATCACTTTTTTTATATGGAGCATTCCATCTTTTTCACTTCTCTCAGGGCTTTGCGCGAAGATATTGAATTCAATTAGGAAATAGTTAGTGATTTAATGTGTGTTTCTAAGTATGTAGCATTTTCTTACTATGGCTTTAAAAATAAAAACTTATCTACTTGGCAAAATAGAAACCATCAAATGAATCACACAGCCACAATTTGTCATTCACAACTCTAGTAATACCATCTTACTAGAGCTGGTCTATTCCCGTTTTCTTACCATAGTTTTCAAAAAAAAAAAAATTTTGCGTGGCAAAATAGAGACCGTCAAATGAATCACACGATGTGAACACCCCATCCAAATTAACAATAATAATAATCACAATAATAATAATAAATAGAATTAAAAAATAAAAAAAAATAAAATAATAAAATAATAATAACAATTAATCAAAACAAAATTGCAAAAAGCAAACAAAATAGAAGTAATATGGAAAAAAACCAAACATAAGAACCAAAAATAATAAAAAGGAAAATTCAAGATATAGGTTTGAAGAAGAGACATGGCAATTATCTTGCAAGGAAATAAAATGAACAAGGCCACATACTTGAAATGAAATTGCAAAACACTCTCACTTGCTCACACTTAAACACTCTCACTTGCCCACACTCACACACTCTCACATGCTCACTTGCTCCCACATACTCACACTCTCACACACATGACACACATCACTCTCACACACTCACACTCTCACTCACGGACACATCACTCTCACACACTCACACTCACACTCCCACATGCTCATTTGCTCCCATATGCTCATTTACTCTCACACACATGACACACATCACTCTCACACACTCACACTCTCACTCACGGACACACCTCCTCACACACTCACACTCACACTCTCACACACTCTCACCCACGGACACACACACTCACTACATGCATACACTCATGCACACACATGCACAAGAGGACAAGGGGGACAAAAAAGCAAGTGGGAGTGGTTCTGCAGAGGAGGCAGAAAGTGGGGTGGCTGGTGCAGTGAAAGAGAAGTGTGGCATGGCTGGAGATGGCAGGAAAAGGAGGGGACCGTGTGCAGCAAAGTAGTGGCTGGAAGTTGCAGAAAAAGTAAGGGAAAAAGGGAGCAACATGGCAGAAAAAGGGAGGTGGCATTGGAGTATAAAGAAGAGCAAGCAAACCGAGAGAAAAGAAGAAAACGCTGGAGAGAAAGGAGGCCTCGGCTGAGAAAAAAAAAGCTGGAGGAGAGAAGAGAGGAAGGAAAACGAAGGCAGAAACCATGTTGAAAGGGAGAGCCACGTGACCGAGAAGGAAAGAAAAGCTGAAGAAGAAAGGGAGAGCAATGAAACCAGCAACAAACCGAGAGGAAATAACGCTGAAAGAAAGAAGAAAGTGGAACCAGCAACATGGGGGAGAAACAAAATTGAACGAAGCAAGAAAGCAAGGCAGCCACGTGAGAAAAAAAACAACAGAGAAAGCGAACCAGAAATGGAGTGAAACCGAGAGCTGAACGAAGCTGTCCAACGTGCAGAAAAACCGTGGAGCAACGTCCCAAAACGTGGAGTGAAAAGGAGCTGAAGTTCAGACCACCCAAGAAGCAGAAAAATGGAGAGTTGGATGCCAAAATGATGTGCAGAAACAGTGAAGTCTGAATGCAAAACAAAGTGGCAGCCAAGGGAGTGATAGAAGCTGAACCATAGATGGAAAAAAACTCTGTTTTGAGCTAAAAAAACAGAGGTGAACAGAGGAGAACTTAGGGAGCACAAGGAAGAAGAGGAAGTGTGGAGAAGAAGGGAAGCTTTCAGCCTCCACCTTCCAGCCAAGAAGCAGAGACACGTTCTACAGAGTTTCCAGCGTTGAAGCCAACCAGAAAACTCCAACGAAGCTGTCCAAAGAGCTGTCCGCCATTTCTGCACTTCCAGCCGAGACTATCCACTTTAGGGGGCTGTTGGAGGTTCATCTTCCATTGGTGAGTGAGGAGGAGAAGGTCCTTCTTCATTGGAGCACAAGGGAGGAGCTGAAAACGCCAGGTATGGCTGCACGTTGTGTCTTGGCTGAGAATTCTGCATGCCGTCACTGTTCATTCAAATTCCTTCAAGATAATCTCATGCATGTGCATTGTTCACGCATTCTAATATGAGATGCTACTGTTCACTTGTTTAAATTTGTTTAGTTTTGTTTATTACAATTGTTTAAACATTAACTTTGATTAATTATGGCTATTACGTATAAAATTAGCATGTGAGAATTTTGTTGTTCTTGATTGCCGGGATTATGTGAGTTTTTTTTAATCTCTTTAAATCCTTGCAACTAATTAAATAATTGGAAGACAATTAATGTTAATGAAATATTAATGAATGAATGGTGAAAAATAATGGAATGATAATTAATATTGTCATGGTGGATAAAATTATCGTGTGAGAATTTTGTTCTCCTCGATTACCGGGGATTATGTGAGATATTAATCTCCTTAAATTCCTACAATGAATTAAATAATTGGAAGACAATTAATATTAATGAAGGAATGTTGAAAAATAATCGAATGACAATTAGTAAATATCGTCATGATGGATAAAATTATTGTGTGAGAATTTTGTTCTCCTCGATTACCGGGGGTTATGTGAGATGTTAATCTCCTTAAATCCTTGCAATTAGTTGAATAATGGAAAAGTGACAATTAATATTAATAAAATATTAATAAATAAATGGTGAAAAAATAAAAGAATGACAATATATACTAATGAAATATTAATGGGTGAACGGTGGAAAATAAATTAATGATAATTAAATGTTAATTTTGATTAAATCATAATAATAATCATAATCAAAATGCTTGCTTTAATAAACATTCCCTATTATTTACGAAATTATCGTGTGAGAATATTGTTCTCCTCGATTGCTCGGGATTATGTGAGATTTTAATCTCCTTAAATCCCTATAATTAATTCTGAAATAATAATAATATTAATAATAATACAAAAAAATTAAGAAATGTACAATAATTAAATGTTAACCTTGATTAAATATTTATACAAAATGGATCGTGTGAGAATACTTGTCTCTCCTCGACTTCCCGGGCTCGTGTGAGATTTTAATCTCTATAGAACCTGAAAATTAGCATATATTCGTTCAAAGACAAACAGATAAACAAATAAATAATAGCAATTAAATTAAATTGTCTACCAATAATCGATAATAATAATAATCAATATTTACCCACAATAAATTCAAAAATTCATAAAATAAAAGAATATATTCCTTGCATTATAAATTATGCATTAATTCCTGAAATATAAACCCTCAAAACTCAAAAAAAATAATAATAATAAAATTGACAAAAAAATTTTAAAAGAGAAAATGTGAAGAGTTCAGGAGAACGAGGTTAATCAGATTGTAGTAAATTAAAACATACAAACCAAATTCCTATCCCGTTTTGTTTACAATGATCTGTTTTAATTAAAATCCTCCTGTTCTCATCACAAATAAAAAAAACCACCAATCACAAAAATGCCTTTTGGTCGAACTACGTGGACTTTGATCCCTATCGCGGGGTACGTAGGCCATAGGCTTTCATCCTATGTCAAGTTCGTCCTTTGTAAATATCCATCAATTTGCATGCATTTTCGCTTTTTTTGTCTCCTATGTCTAACGTGCATCCATGTCAATAAAAGGGTAATTGAGATTAATTAAAGGCCATATTATATTTCAACTAACTAGTTTAAGGTAACCGTCCTTATGGGCAGGTGTTGTGGGGTGCCTAACACCTTCCCCACACTCAAATCGACTCCCGAACCCATCTCTGAGTTCGCAAACCATTTCGCCTTTTTTTGTTTTGTTTTAAATTGGTTTTCCAAAGTTTTCCATTAAAAATTTTGGTGGCGACTCCAAATAAATCGATTTTCAAAATTCTGTTTTTGGGAATCGGTTTTAAACCTATTTTTATTCCATTCCGCCGAAAGGTCGGTTACAACACATGACCACTATTTGTCACTGAAGATTCTCCAGTATTACCACTCAACTACTTCCTCTCCCTTCAATGCTCCCCTTGGTCCCTCTCTATGCAAAGCTTCAAACCATCTTTTCAATCAAGCCAACTCGTCTATCTGATGCTCCCCTTTCAAGAATGTATGAGAATCATGTAAGTAATATTTTACCATATTTTATATAATATGTATTAAATTAGAAAAAAAAAGCTGGAAACATCAATTTTATCGTACCTAAATATTGCTTTTGATTTTCTTTTTGGAAGACGAACTAATAGTGAATTTTTCACCTTTTTTCTATTTGTTTCTATTTTCTAGTCCTACATAGAGTAACTTATTCACATATTTTCAAGTCCAATTCCGTATATTAAATATGTCTTTGTGGAGAAAAGTGTATGTAGGACCCTTGATTGTCTACCCTAAATGATTATTTTTTTTATAAAGTGCTAAATGATACTTAGTGTCTAGTGTACCTTAGCATATTGCTATTATATTATATTTATTAAAGGCATAAAAAATGCTTTAACTTAGTGTCCCATAATCATGCTTTAGTTTAGATTAAAAAACATGCTTGTGACAAGTTTGATCCTACTTTTTTACTTTCAATTCAAAACATGGTGTGATGATTACTTTTATTGCTAAATTTTTTTAACATTTTTTTACAAGTACTGCATTTGTTTACAGTTTCTTTAATACAACTTAAAGTGAACACTAAAAATCACATACTGAGCAACTTGTTTTATCCACGCTTATAAATAGTGTACACATTACTACAGAAAAGAAGGGATTTAACCACAGTCATAATTGTGGTTAAGCCTACTACACGCTTGCTAGAACCGTGGTGGAAACATGTGTGGAGAAGGCTTTACTACGGTTATTATTAATGGTGGGTAAAACCATGGTTAGGACATGTCTTAACCACAATTAGTAATAACCGTGGCTAAAGCCAGTCCTAACCATGATTTTTATAAACTGTGGTTAAAGTCCATCTTGACCACAGTTATTAAAACGTGGTTAGGTCATGTCCTAATCTTGGTTTTATGAGACCATGGTTAAAGCCAGTCCTAACCATAGTTTTTAAAAAAACTATAGTTAGGACACATAATAAGCGTCGTTGGACCATATTTTTCATTCAATGGCTTCAGACTACCTAGATTCCACATTGGCCTATTCTATCAACATGTTATCATTATGAACATATGGCAAAACAACTTGGAAGTCCAATCCTAGAGATGCTAATGGACCTGGTGGATTAGACATAGATTTCCACTGTTGTGGGAACCACTAGTGCCCCTTCCCATTTTACACTTTCTAATATACTTGTTCATCTTCAGAATTCCTATGTGGTGAGGAAAGGAAAAGAAAAAATTAATTCAAGTGTACATGAAAAAAGATAATTCCCATCAATACTTATAGGTAAAGTAGTATAAAAAGAACATTAGCTCAAGTGTAAGTCATATTACTTAAGTGTAACACATTGAAAATATTATCTAGATAGGCATAAGTTTGCTTTAAACTCAGGGAATATAATTTCTAAGTGTTAAGGATGGAATGACTCACTATCATAAACAACAACCTCATATTCTTCTCCTAAATCATACAGGTCACGAGGCTTTAGATGGACAACCAAACTTAAGTTTTTATCTAACTCATCATCCATATAATATACTTATTGAGCTTCTGAAACTTGGATGTATGGCTCATTGTCTTCATTGACACTGGTGTGTATCGACTGTGAAAAGTTTATGGACTTGAATTCTAATTTTTCGATTATAATCCCTCTAGGATTGGTTGTATTAGCCAACATACAACTGAATAAGGTAACTATAAATCAGCTGCTTGGTTCACTTTTTTCCCTTACATTTTGGTTTCCATCTAGAGGTATTGCACTTCTTACACACTTCTCTATTTTCATCAGTTCCCCAATATAGCATGTAATCATTTGGACAATCATGAATTTTTTTCATAATTAAGCCCTAATTTGTTTATAATTTTCTTCGTCTCATAAAAAGATGGTGGAATCTTAGCATGTTCAAATGCATCGATTAATAATTCAAGAAACATTGACATAGCCTTGTTACTGCACATACACTTGATGTGATACAATTTCACCAAAAAGGACAACTTAGAGTACTTCTCGCACCCTTCATATAAATTTTGTAATCCATCCTTAAGCAAGTCTTGAAACTATTGCACACCAATATGTAATGTTTGGTTTCATGTTGAAGTTGGACCACCAACATCATTAACAATTTCATTATCATTATGAACCCTAAATGCATCACAAACCATGTTGTGTCTAAGGTCATCCCTAGAAATTAATTCATTTCTAACTTGTGGCTTTACTTGATGTTCTACTTCATAAGGTTCTTCATTAGTTGTTTCTCCATGCCTAACGCAAAAAGTGTATCCTTGTGGAAAAGGTTTAATAATTAAATGATCCTGCACAATTTCTTTAACTTGCTATTTCTTAAATCTACATTTAGGACATAAGCATATATTCTTCTTCCCAACACTCCTATTTGCAAATGCAAAGTGTAAGAATAAATTTAATCATTCTAAATATTTAATGGCATTTTCAGGCCTAAAAATACAAGACTTATCCATTTTTAAAGACAAAGAAAAAAAAAAACAACAACATGGGAAACAATATCAATTTCCCAACAATCAACAAAGGTATAAGAATATTCATTTTAAATGTCATATTTATCATCATGTTTCTCAATAACAAAGTACAATCATTATATATATATATATATATATATATATATATACACACACACACACACAAAGTAATCAATTCAACACATATATCAAATGGTTAATATAATCTAAATATTCAACTTATTTAATTTCAAGAAACTTAAACTAAACATTACAAAAGTGTAATAATATTTGAAAAACAATGTTAATAATATAATATAAAATGTAATAATAAAAATCATTCCATGACTAAAACTAAAATAAAAACAAACATATAAGATAATGTTAATTGTAAATCAAGAAATATTAATGTTCATAAAAAACAGAAAAAGAATACAGAATAGTAAAGTTAAAAATATACACTTTTAATAGATAATTATAACAATAATAATAACAACAACAACAACAACAACAACAACAATAATAACAATAATAATAATAATACTTAAAAATGAATTTTTTTAATCTCTAAAACAGAAATAAATAAATAAGAATTTTGTATATCACATTTGAATTAATTAAAATCAAAACTAGAAATAAAAAACAATAATAAAAAATAAAACAAAAAATAATAAAATAAAAATAATAATAATAATAATGAAATCTAATAAAAAAATGCAGTAATACAACAAAATAAACCTACATCCATACAACATAACATCAAAACCATAGCTACAAAGTTTGCAAAATCTCTAGCAAAAAGGGGGAAAAAAAATACTAACTTGAAACTCAAAAATAAAGGAAAAAATCCAAGCCTTATAAGTCAAGCAATGTCGTCATTGTCTTTGTGCTCACCGACATCAGCTTCTGCTAGCAGTGGGTGACTTCACTGTTGTAGTTCGCGTTAATGACAAGGAAGAATAGAAGAGCAGAGTGTGGTAAGCAGGTGTGGAGCAGCTGTGAAAATCGAATGGGTAAAGGGGTAGGGTTAAAAATTTAATAGGCCTAAACATGGTTAGGCCCAAACCGTTGCTAGACCACGGCCTGACAATAGTTAAAATGTGGCTAGGCCATGACCTAGCCATGTTTTCATCATAACTGGCCCAACCTTTTTTTTTTTAATATTTTAGTGGCCTAGCCACACTTTCGTCCAACCGTGGCTAGGCCCATATGGTGGCCTAACCACGATTTGGACATAAACCATGGCTGGGCCATAGTTAAAAAGTGGTCCGACAACCTTCTTTTACTATGGCTTAGCCATGGTTTACAAAAAATTGTGATTAAGCTAACATTAAAGTCTTAACCACAATTCTTAAAATTGTGGTGGGCCTTAGTTAAGCTGGCCTTGCTACGGTTTTTGTAAATTGTGGCTAGTTCTTGTGTAAATGTAGTATGTATATTGTTATCACCTTTAGAAAGCAATCTCTATGGTGAATGTTAGTGGAAATGGCCATAAACATAGAGGTAGTTGGAGTCTGGACATGTTAGATAGAAATCTAACAATTTAGATTTTTTAATCGATGACCGTGTGCAGTAATTAATGTCGCATGCGATTCTAGGTTATTTTTTTATCTTTGAATTTGAACCATTAAATCTTCATGTAACGACTCATATCTATTACTGGAGGTCTCTAATAATATACCCTACTAGAGGTTATCCAATATGGAGGTAGTAGTAGGGGAAAGATATGGGCCAGCAACATTGGTAAGGTAGAACATGGTCAAATTATGATGATGTAGTAATGGTGGAAGTGTATTGGTCGTAGTTGAGCAAACATGGCAACGTTTGGACTTTTGTTTCTTTCCTTATTTATTTGAAATTTGTTTAAATATATATTGCACAAAGTCTAGGTTTTTTCACTGTAATTCCTTCTTGAACCTACTTCTAGTTCTAACCAATGGTTGTGCAATTAAAAGAGATATGTGTAACCAAAGATATATGAATATAAACAACATTGAAAAGAATGGAAAACCTTCCATTTGATTCAATCTGTTCTGCCTTTTGTGTGTTTGCATAGCATGGAAGACAAAAGCTACAACATTGGCTTGCATAGTAATCACAATTCAAAATAGAGTCATAAAGCCAATAATATTAATCGATTGTTGAATCGAAAGTAGTTCTAAATCGTACAATTCACAAATTGAATCTTACAATCCGCAATGGGTCCCAAAGCCAATACTATAATAAATCCAAAATTAGCCATGAATAATGAGATTCAAGCCAATATGATAGAATAACATGACTTTGCAATTCAAAAATATGAAAAATCAATGAATTAATATGATAGTATTGTATTGTTGTAAGTATTATCTATACTTTTTATAAAGAAAGTAAAGAAGATATTATTTGAAACTCTTTCAAAAATTAATTACTTACAAATCACATAATCATATAAGGTTCTCTATAACTTATCTTGAGTATTTTATGTATATTATAAAGATATGCATATGTTATATTTTATATTTTAAGTTATTTTTTACTTATTACTGAGTCTTACAATTTAATATATTATACAATTCATTATTCAAAAATATACTTTTTCATTCGTAATTCGTATTACAATTTGATTAATATGGGTTTGAAGAGCTCTTGGCTGAGGCCAAGATTGCCCTTTGAGGGTTTAATTTGTCTTTATTGGTAATTTGGCTGATTTCTATATTTCTTTACCCTTTTCTTTCTTCTACTGCCAAAACAATGCTGCCCTATTTTTCTATTTTCTCAGCCAAAGCCAGACTCAACTTTCTAAACTACTCTAAACACTTATCTATAGCTCGTGTAGGCCAGCATCGTTATTCTGCCATGTTCCCCAATTATGTTTATTTGATTGTTTATCATTCAAGTTTTATGATTATGTAGCTATTTTATGGTTGTCTGTGTGTACTGTATGCACTTAAATTGAGTGTCATCTAATGTTTCCGGTATATTCTTTTGGATTAGTTTTGTTATTTGTTATGAAATAATTTGCATTAATGTCTTATTCTTGTATGATTTTTAGTTATTTAATTTATTTTATTATTTTTGATAAATATCCATCTCATAATTATGCTGCTGCCCTTCCTTGCCACAGCAGTATAATGTCGCTTTTATTATTATTTTATTATTTTTTATAAATATCCACCTCATGATAAATAATTTGCATTAATGTTTTATTCTTGTATGATTTTTCTCATGGCAACACTGCTCATGATCAGTATTATTTCTTTCCATTATATATGGTTTCTTCACGGTTTCATCAGTACTATCAATTGCCTTTTTAACTATTTCTTATGCATACACATTACGGTTTTCCTTTGATATTCGATAAGCGTGCATGTGATATGATTGATTTGCAGGCCTGTAAGTAGAAAACCAACATGGTTTTTCGCTCAACTCCTTTTTGAATTTTTTACAGGTTGCTGTATGTTTAATTCTGTTAGTTTGATCATAGATTCGTCATTTTTCATTAATTAACTAATGTGCTGGAGAAATTAGTACATGAGCAAGCTCCACTGCTCAGTTGAAGGCTGACCTGTAAATTGTTGTATGATAAAATCCCTATTTTAGGCTCTACATTTCCTTAATTTGATTGGACTTCCAAATTTCTTTTACATTCTTCTGAATATATAATTTTTGATAATATGATACTTGGATTAAAAGAAAAGAATGAAAAGATTTTACCAGATATCAAAATAGATTTGATTATCAGGTTGAGCTATTAAAAATCAGGCTTAAATTTATACTTTTATCTATATTTTAATCAAACTTTTTTATTTAAACTTTTACTTATATTTTTTGACCCAGACCTATTAGGTCAATTGAGCATTTTCAAGTTAAGTTGTTACTTAAAAATTGAGATAAAAAATATAATTAATTATTATTATTACTTATAAAATTATATATAAGGAAGTTGTGATTACAATATATTGTTATAGTGGCATAAATTCTTTAAATAAATTATCTATATAAGGAAGTTACATTAAATTTTTTTTTAGATAATAAGTTATTTCTTATTAAAAAAATATTTATTCGAGTTCAGATTAAGCATTTAAAAGAAGTACTTAGAAATAATGTGTTACAATTTATTGGCTTTGCTATTTGCAATCTTTTTCCTATATTGCTATCTAGTTTCTTATTTATAATATTCCATTCTTTTACTATTTTCAATATGAGTAATGGACATGTCTTATTTGTAGCTAAACATTAGTATTTTGGTTGCAATTAACAACTTGTGCTATTATGGCTTTGCACTATTATTATTACATTTATCTTAATATCTAAGTTGTTGAAATATACAAGTTTTTGTCATGCATAGGAGTGCTTGCCAATAACCTATGATCAATCTTTTAATAAATGGGGTACAAAGTCACATTTTGGAGTTATTTCTTTTGTAAAACAATCCAAAGTCATTTGAACTCTGTCTTTATGACTTGAACCATGTTTTATCTCTTCTATTAAGGAAGGTAGTCATGGGCGAAATTTCCTTTTATATTATTCTATTTCTCTATACCATTTTTGTTAATGATTTCATTGTTTTAGTTGTTCATTGAAAAAAGTATAAAATTAGTCTCTCACTTTTGTATTATATAACAATTTGGTCTCTCATAAATTGATTATGATAAATTAGTCCCTTATAAATTTAAATTAGTATAAAATTAGCCCATCTATTTATACTAATTAGAGACTAATTTTGTGTAAAATAGAATTTATGAGAGACTATTTGTTACATTTATTTGTGACAAATCAAATTATGATAAAGTGTAAGAGTGAAGAACCAATTTGATACTTCTTTTGTTGTTCATCCTTTTAATTCAAATAATCAAATGGAACATCAACTCTTATTACCTTGTAAATATCCTATTCCTTTTATTGTATTCTATATCTCTCTGTCTTTCTTGTTTATGACTCCATTCTTATAATTGTTCTTCCTTATGTACATAGTTGTTTCCTCCTTAAAGCATGTACAAAGTTGTAAAGCCATCAATATGTTTCGTGATAAGCTTTTATGATAAATTGAGACTTTTTTTTTTGTTCATTTCCTAGACACTATGGAGAATTAAACTATCACTAGCTACCCCTTTAAGCCAAGAAAAAATGTTTGTTTTTAATTAGTCTTTATACATATTTTATTTTTAATTAATTTTTAAGCCAAATGTTCATATACCAAAAATAAATAGGATAACTTCTTTCTACTATCATAAAACATTGATAAACCTTTACTATCCCTTTTTAGTCAAAAATTATTTTGGTACTTGTTTCCTCTCCAGGTAAAAATGAGAATGTATTGTACATTAAAATGGTCCTTAAAAAAATGTCAAAATTTTGGATAAACCAACGAATGGAAAAAATCCTTGAAGTTGAGAAAAAGCAAAAGAAGAAAAGAAAAGCCAAAGGCAAAAAGTGGAAAGAAAAAAATCAAAGGAAATGCGAAAAAGTGAAAAGCATAAAGGGAAAAAAAAAGGAGCGAAAATACAAAAGAAGTTCAACTACCAATCAACCACAGGTCATGATCTTTTTAAGAGTACTATAAAAGGACAAAAATAAAAATTCATCGAACAACATCAATCTTTGAGCCCTTATATGATTTCTCTCTTTAACCAATTTCTTCTTACCCTTTAAGATCCTTTATAGCCTATTCATATTTTTTGTTGGTAGATGAACAATGGTATAAGAGCATATTGAAAATAAGAAGTCAAAGAAAATGGGGAAAATATGATAAGGATGAATAGATAATTTTTGGGCCAATTACCGTTTGAAAGAAAACATCAATCATTGGCCATATTACAAGATACAAAAGTGCTCAAATGAGATTTAACTCTTTTGAAATTATAATTGGGGCAATTTTTGTGGAATATATCCATTTGAAAAGCCTATCTCAGAAATTTGTTTCCTTTTATCAATTTCAAAAGTAGCATCTTATAAAGTCAATTCATAGTATATTCTCTGTGTCTTTTTATGTTTCTAATATGTTCATTTTGTCTTTATTTCTTTTGTTTCAAATACATTGTCTCCAAATCCTTATCATGATGAATCAAGTTTATCCATATGTCACATTCATTTTTGTGCATGACTATTAAATTAATTTTTGAAATAAAATGTGGAGCGATCAAAACATGATTTTATTTGCCTCATTAAGAATCCTTTAGAATGTGATTGAGGGATTGTCATATGATGGATGATAAAGTATTTTGAATTAAACATTTACTACTCATTCTAATTTTCTATTTTGTTAGTGTTTCTAATCCATTAAGTCTTATTGCTTTAGATTGGCTTCCTTTGCCTATGTTTTGTTTTGTTTTTTTGTTTTTTGGTCAATGAAGCATATCGCTTAATCTTTTCTTTGCCTTTTATTTTTATGCATAACACACTTTCCAAATATGACTTATCACATTATTCTTCATTACCAATTGTATATATAACTCTTTCATATCTTTGAATTTGAATTTTAAAACTCCAAATTATTCTTCCTATGGTTAAATTATAATTCATTAGTTATCTTTCTCTCTTTTTTTCTATTGTATTTAACATTGCACTCTGGTGGCATCCCATGCTAAAAGATGTAATGTGTAAGTTTTCACTAATAAATATTTAAGTTGTGAGGTTTATATAAAATCATATTTGAGTTGTTTTTTTTAATATATTATTCCTCTGCTTTGAAAGAATATTGTCTATTAGTTTAATTTCTCTAACTTTTAACTTTATTATTGCGAATTAGTGAATTATTGTTGTATATCATGGAATCAGTTTCTTTATATTATTTAATATCATGTGCTTTCATTTTACTTTTGTAATATTTTTCCTTTGTATATTATATAGGATAAGGATTGCTTTAGATGATTTTTTAGGCTAAACAAAATATTTCTTTCAAATTGTTCTTCCTATACTCAAGTTGTAATGTTTCAGCTATCTTAGTTTCTAATTTATTGTATTTAACATTATGTTATGGTGATTACTCATGTAATATCATATTTGAGCTGATTGTGAATATATATTTTCTATAATTTTCAGGAGTTTTCATTTTCCTTTTGTAATTTATTTTCTTAGCATATTTTATAAGATAAGGATTGCTTTTGATCACTTCTTAGCCTAAATAAAATAGTTTTTTCAAGTTGCTCTACCTATATTCAGGCGGTAAACCTTTAGTTGTCTCATTATCTAATTTATTGTTTAACATTATGTTATAGTATACTTTTTCTGTGCTTTGGATGAATGTTGTCTATTAGTTTGATTTTTCAAGTCTTAAGTTTATTATTGTGAATTAGTGAATGATTATGATTTAACCACATGTTTGTAATTCAATGGTTAGGATTTTGTCTAAGTGGACAACTAGGATTTGATCTACTAATCTAATGGTTATAATGCAATCCAAATGGATGGTCAAATTCAATCATGTGATATTAATCCAATGGTGATGATTTGATCTAATTGTAAGGTTAGAATTTGATATCTTTAATTCAATGGTTGTAATTTATTCTAAATGGATGGCTAGGATTTGATCATATGATTTTAATCTAATGATAGTGATTTAGTATAAATGTAAGGTTAGGATTTGATCTTTTTAATCCGATGGTTGTAATTTAATCCAAATGGATTACTAAAATTTAATCATGTGATTTTAATCTAATAATTATAATTTAATCTAAATGTATGACTAAAATTTGATCTTAAGAAATAGATAGCTAGAAGTTAATTTTGGTTTTAAAATATATAAAATTAATTTTGATGTGGATCTCAAAGGTTAGGGTGCCCCCACTTGTCCCTAAGAAAGTTACAATTTTACCTTTGGTATATTGTATGACCACTTTGTCCTTGTAGTCAAATTACCATTTTATTTTTGGTCCTTAGACTTTACACTTGTTTTTAGATCAGTCCTTAGTCCCTGTAGTTTTTTTTTTTTTTTTACAAATCACTCCTTATACTTTTTTATATTTGTAAGTTGCTCCTGCCATCCAATATTTTGTTAACACTGTTAAATGATGCGGCAAATGAAGCGTACATGCACAGATTGAATTCCATAGATTTACAAGCCATTCTCTAATTTTTCTTCTCATTTCTTGTTCTTTGCTTTTTCTTCTTCTTGTCTCCCATGGCTAACCTATTACCCTGTGGTTTGACATCACTCAACCATGTAGATGTGACTTCACATAGCTCGTTGGCTTCAAACAAAATGGCATGCAGATACTATTTTTTTGGATTTTCTGGAAAAACACAAAGTAAACATTGAAACTCAAAACTAATTAGCTTTGGCTTGCAGTTCATATAACTTATACTATAGTTGATCAAGCGGCTATTTTTCTTAAATCCAATATCTTATTCTTACCACATTTTTTGAAAGACAAATCATACTGCCAATCATATTTTAACTCGGAAGCATTTTAAATAAGAGTATAGAGAAAGGCAAAGATCAAACTCTTGGTCCCTTTGTTACAATGGCTTTGATACCACACCAATAATCATATTTTAGAGGATTTGTCTTAAATCTGTTTTTTGCGTTTCTGAAGTAAGTGAATGATTCTTCGTCCCAAAAAAATGTTTGGTTCTATTCATATAATATGTACATATGATTGGAATAACTCCATAATAAGATTGTGTTGTGAAAGTCAGGTTGCTTCGCCAACAAACCGATCAAGAATATTGAAATTATTTTTTAAAAAAGAAGAAGTAAAAGAAGGAGGAAAAAGTTGATGCACTGTTTTTTTTTCTTTTTGGGAAGACGCTCAGTTTGCTTTTTAGTTCTAATGTGAAAGAGAGAATTGATGGTTCTTAGTTGCAAAAAACGAACCACTTTGCCTTTACTCTTTGCCCTTACGAGGTGGAGTGAGTACTAGTTTTTCTACTCTAATTTTTCTGGGTGCCATTCAACAATACTTTCCATATAAACAAATTAATTAATTCGCCTCAAATTTACTTCATAAATCACAAGCATGCCTACCAATACCTTTCCTATTTTTATATCCTTCATAGTGTTGACATTTTAATTTCATTCTTCCACCACACTATTCAATAATAACAATGAGACAATGAAGCATCGTCATCCATACTGTAACTATTGTTGCTTTGATCACTGCTATATCCCAAACTTAAGTTGTTCAGCTTTCCTTTGATAGCGGAATTAGAACATGTAATTAAACATGATCACAAATTGGGAGAATAAATAAATTAACAATCTGATCTGATGAAGACAACATCGTTGATCTGAGTATTGATTGAGTCTAACAAGTTCAACCCACAATGTCCAAGAGCGTTTCTTAGAGTGTTTTGATAGCAGAGAGAGAGTAACAGATTTAGTATATGAAAACTAGGGTTTTAGTGTGTTATTTATAGGGTTTTATTTTAATAATATAATTAATCAATATTATTAAAATAAAATCCTTCAGAATCTTTAAAACAATTTTTCATTTAATTAATTAATCAAAATAAGCTCATTAAATCTCTCTCTGCGTAACAATATCAAATTAGTAATATGACAGGATGATTACTAATACTCTTGGACTGTGGGTTGGGTTTCTGCCTACTGAGCTTGTAGATAATCAAACTCATCATCGATTATCTACAAATAAAATAAAACCTAGTCTATTCTTAGTTTATAAATTACAATATCAATTGCCTAATTAGTTATAACAGAAAATTAATCTAATAGCATAATTAATGTTAATCCATATAATATTAAAAATATTCTAACATCCCTCTCACTCGCTCTCGTGCTCTCTATGTTAGGTATCAAAAACGCCACATTTCTCCCTTGCTCTCACTATTTGACTCTTCAAATCTATTCTACTCTTTATTCTCGCATTGCCTGCATCTTGATTTGCTTATTTGCTACATATTTGTACACAAACACAAACTCTCCTGTAGCCATACTTCATGCTTCTGCTACAGACCCTGCAACACTAGCAAGTAGCAAGCAGCATGGCTTTCACATCTGTTTTGACTGCTCCCATCATCAATGCTGCAATTGAAACCAAACCATCATTGGCTCCCAGTATAGCGACTCGAAGCCATTGTGCTCATTGAGAATAGTTGAAATTTATCTTCCTTAAAGAACTTGCTCTTGATTTTGATTCTCTTTATTTTCTTGGTGTGGAGCCACGTCAATATGATTAAGGGATGCTAAACCACGGGGTCAAAGGGCAGCCATGGGAGATAAGAAGACAAAGCAAAGAACAAGAAAGCAGAAGAAATGAGAAGAAAAATCAGAGAATGACTTGTAAATCTCAGTTTAAATTGTCCACATAAGCACTATATGCCATAGCATCTAATAGTGTTAACTAAGTGTTGGATGGCAAGGAGCAACTTGCAAATATACAAAAGTTTGGGGGAGTGATTTGTAAAAAAAAAACTATAGGGACTAATTTAAAAATAAGTGTAAAGTCTAGGACCAACAAATTAATTTTCTCTATAATGTATTATAGTTATCAATATGGTGTGTAGTTTTAGGTTGTTATCTAAATTGGTATCAATCTTTTTTCTATCTGGATTTTTTTAGGGTCTTAATATGTTGGAAAAAATATGATACAATTCTATATAAATATATGCTTCAATTGTTGTATATTTCCTATTGGGACTTTATTTGTTTATTTGCTTATAAAAATTTTCAAAGTTTGTTATAGTATAAAATTACCATTTTGCCCCTAGCCTCCTAATTGCCTAGAATAACAAATTACAATTTTTCCCTTTAGCTTTAAAATTGATTTATAAGTTATTCTCTTTAAATGATTCAACTAGGTATATTTATTCTTTCTTAATTCTTTATAATTTCCTCTAAATAATTTAATTTAATAAGTATAGGAAATCACTAAATTAGGAATATTACAATATTCTTGTAACAAAAAATGAGTTTAAGTTGTGAGATATGTCATAAAACAAAATTTAAAAGAGTAATTATCTTTAGAGTCTCATACTTAAGTATTGTTGCCAGTTTAATGTATGAAATGATGTATGCAAAGTCAGGCATTTATTAGTAATTGAACTCATGAACCAATACTAGTCATATTTTAATTTAAAGTATCAAAGATACTTATTGGATATTAAAAGTTGTATAATATGAAACTTAAGAAAGTGATTTCCTACATTGCAAAAATATCCTTGAAATATGTATTCTTCTAAATGAGTTATATTTTAGAATATTAGTAGCTATACATAATGAAAAGCATTCATTATGGAAGCGTGCTTATTGTATGTCTCCAAGAATGCAAAAGACTATATAGGTAAAGAAGTTTATGAAACACTTTGCCATCATTGATTAATGGGGCATTGAGTCAAATATTAATAAATTGTGATAACAAGGTAACCATAACTTACACTCAAGATTCAAAGTATCATAACAAGCACAATACACAGATAAAAGAATGTAAAAAATGTGTTAACATAGAAGAGTTATTTCACAATGTATCTTTACACATAAAAGAAATAAGCTGATCTTCTAATAAAACTCATACCTTTGATATGTATGAGTTGTAAATAGGTTAGAGTAAATAACTAATGAACCTGTACGTATATATAAAGTCATCATAAAATCACAGACTTCCAAGCATAAATTTAGGCTTTTTGATCCTGATTCTTTTTCAGAAAGCGTGAGACTATCCCATGCAATACAATATATATATATATATATATATATATATATATATATATATATATATATATATATATATATTAAAAGCAAAATTGGTCGTGCGCAATCTATCCACGCAACCACTACAAATCTTGTTAGTTTCATGCTACAGGGTGCGTACAGGAAAAAGAGGTAATAAAACTGAAAGAAGGAAGTAACCAAACAAAAAAAGTGGAAGAAGGAAAGAGAGGAGAGGTGGAACCGTTCACATTCAATTTTTATTATTATAATGTTTTATTATCTCTTTCTTCCTACATTTGCTTTTGTGTTCCTTTAAAAAATGCTAACTAAAAATAAAATATATCATATTCATATAAGATATCTTGTTCTTAAAATCAATTGAAAAGAATTAGATTATGGTAAAATTCCAAAAAATACAAAAAATTCTTAAATCATATATCTTCTAGATTAACTTTAATTTATAGCTAAAATTTATGTTTAAATTCTTTAATTTCAAAAAATAATTAACAGTAACTTCACAGATATAAACTCTTTTATGTAATTAAATATATTTAATATTTAATTTTCAGATGTTCCTAATTATATTAATAAAAAACGAAACAATTATGGAATTCTTTTCAATTTCATAAGATAATTAGTCTTTTAAAAGTGCCATTTAAATTAACTATTATTTTTATTAAGATAATTCCTTGACGGTAAGAATTAACAATTATTTTAGTTTGGAGATCTTTCATACTTCTTAATGCAGTACAGACAAGTATAAATTATTAAGGTAATTCTTAGTGCGTCTTTTTGGGATGACCATACCATTGTGTCTAGAATTCCAATTAGGTTTTGAAGATTTCAGTAAAAGGAACCCAATCAACATTAAAAATAAATAATTGATGTTCTCCTAATGATTTGAGTCCAACTCGTGCACATGGCTGTTGGTATCGTTATATTATTTTTTCTTCGCATTTTTTACTTTCAATGGTTGTAATATTTAAAAAAGGATAAAATTAATAAACAAATTGAAAAAATTCCATAAATTTTCTTCGTTTTTTATTATTATAATTAGTGACATCTAAAAATTAAATACTAAATATATTTAATTATATGAAAGAGTTTATATATGTAAAGTTATTGTTAATTATTTTTTGAAATCAAAGAATTCAATTATAAATTTTAGCTAGAATTTAAAGTTAATCCAGAAGACATATGATTTAAGAATTTTTTTATGTTTTGGAATTTTATCATAATCTAATTCTTTTCAATAAATTTTAAGAACAAGATATCTTATATAAATATGATATATTTTATTTTCAATTAGAAGAAGAAACGTATATAATTAATTTTTGCAATAGAATTAAAAAACCTAAATTATTGCAATAGGATCGTACATCATATTAATATTTTTAACAGTAGAAGATACGGATCATCATTAATTTTTGCAATAGGATCAGGATATAAAAAAACCTAATTTTTTATGCTTATCCTTACTTTTAAGTATTTGACTTGAGTCAAACCCATTTTTGATGCCATAGCATAGACAAGTACAATGGATTACATTATTAAGAATAATATTTTAAAAATATTTGAGGACTCATATACTTAAAATGTTATTTCATATTATGTATTTGCTATAATTAATTTCTGGTGAGTGATAGATGCTAATCTGGCTATCAGGAAAGGTCTTGTATCATATAGTATGGAGTAGCTAATTGTCTACACATAAGTTTGATGTTATTGATGCCACGTGCATCTTTTGTAAAGGCTACTTTGATCAATACCTAAATTAAGAGAGAAAAAAAATTATTGCACTACTCAAATAGTGTTTTAAACTGGGATTAACTGATTTATTGAGAGCTTTAGGTAAAATTTTTATAAATCAATATGAGAGAATTAAAGATAAGAGGTCTTGAGACACGAAAAATCACTCACTTAAAAAAGTTTAGACATTAAGCAATTATTTTAAAGTAATAATTAATTTCGAATTGACTCACATAGGTCAAATGATGAAATTTATATTAAGTGACCAAAACAATTTGAGTTGAATTATACACGAGCAGAGTAGTAAAATCGCACAACATCAACCACATCATTAAAATTTAACGGCACGTTAAAAGAAAATTAATAATAGTTAGTAAATTAAAATAATTTAAAATTATAAAAAAATCAATTATATACATTTTTAAATTATGAAGACCAGGTTAAAAATTGAATAAAATAAAATATTCTGAAAAGATCATTTAATCATAATCTTTTTGGGCAAAATATTAAATTATATGTTTTGAAAAAAAAATCTAGCTTCCGACATTTTGCCCATTTGTGAATTCCCGTTCACAATATGGTTTCACACATTGAAAGCATTAGTATGTTTAATATTATTAAAATAATAACTAAAAATTATGCTTCTAATATTATAGAATTAATTTAATCAAGTTTGGTTTTATAAATTTTAAAGTAAATTATTTGATATAATTATAAAATTGATTATACTTGTGTAATAACTATATATTGCTTTAAGAGTATAATAAGTTGCAATAATGTGTCATATTAAGTTGATTGTATAACAGCCTAAATTAATTTATTGTATTTATATTTTAACATCATTATTTTTTAAATTTTATATATGAATCCAAAACTTTTTTTTTGAATTTTTTAATTTATCCCCATTATTTTTTTTAATTTTTCAGTGACCTACACAAAAATATTAGTTCATAACTTTACTAACTCACCTTTATATTTTCTTTGTTTTTTTTGCTAACTCCACAACTCCCTAATTTTATTGGTATTTTCAATTTATGCACTAATATTTTGTGAGGTTACTAAAAAATAAAAAGTAGATGGGGCAAATTGAAAATTTTTAAAAAAATTTTGGGTGCATAAATAAAATCTAAAAAAATTAGAGTCAAAATATAAATATAATAAATTATTTTGAGTTGGCAAACAATGAGTATATTTGGACATGTCAATAAATATAACTTATTATATTCATATTTTGACCCATTGTTTTTATATTTTATTTATGAGCTTAATATTTTTTTTGAATTTTTCAATTACTCTCATTAGTTTTTATTTTGAGTAGAGAGAGTTAATTGAAATTTTTTGAATAAAATTTTGGATTCATAAATAAATTATAAAAATATTCGGGTCACAAAATAAATATCACAAGTTATTTTAAGTTGATATATAATAACATATTTTTACATATAATTGTCATGTATTTTTTTTCTTAATGTGTTATATAATGATTACATTAGTACAACCAATTTTATAGTTATGACACCAAATTTTAGATTTTCTTAATAAAATTGATCCTACTCAAGACTATAAAATTGCTTAACAAAAAATTAGACAAGTCAAATAGAATTACTTCAAACAAAAAGGCAAAAAATGAAAACTAATTCAAATCTTCACAATATATATTTGATTGAACCCAATCAGTATTATTGATGTATATATATAGTTGTAATTCAACTCAGAATGAAAAACTGAGGCTGAACTAGCATAGTAATACAAACCATGCCAAAACCATGCCAAATTCCTCCTCAACCCACTCCCCACACCTCTCATATCTTATACTCTCACTAATCACTTCCTCTCTCTCTCTCTCTATTCTCTTTCCCCTTCATTACCCACGTGATACCAAGTTCGTTATTCAGGGACACCTCACCTAGGGACAGCTCATCCCCTCTCTCCCGGGTTTCCCCATTATGGTTATAATCGCTTGTACGCCTTAGCCCATTATGTCAATGTCACATAATACTAACTACAATATTTAGAACTGACAGATCTCTCCGACCCAAAAAAAGAAAACACCTAAAAGATCTCAAATCTTCAATATCAATTTTAGCTAAAGATGAAAGTTTTCCGTTGCCACTATATTGTCTCAAAAGACAAAAATAATAATAATAAACATAATATCGTGACCTGAGCCGGTAGGGCATGACCGACACGAGGATGAGGTGTTATTCATCTTTGCGAACCTGTCGGAACCCTTATAATGGCAGAACTTATATAAATACATATTAAATAAATATAGATCACATAACTCTTCATACAGATAGTTTCTGACACACTATAATAATACATTAAACATTTAGCCTGCATAATAGGGAGTGAATGAATTGAATCATAAAAATACTGAAAGACATAGCTCTAGCAATAGGCTAAACTCACTGATGAATTAATCACCTAGATTAAAATTTCAAAGGTGGACGTTCTGGATTGGTGTTGAAATATGAAAAAAATATTAAATAATGAGGTGAGTGAAAACTCAGTGAACATGTAATTCTAATATTGCAGAAATTAAGGCAAATTTACGGTGATACATCTTTCGAAATTTAAAACTAGATATCATATAGACATAATTTAGTGATATTAAATAGAGAAAAAATAATTAATAAAATGTAATTGGGAATCTCCTACAGAATCAGTTATAATTACAGAGTACAGAGCTAACCTAAAACTAGTGATAATATATTGGAATAGATACTCATATGATCATAAGCTCTGAGTAAATATCATAATGACCCTCGACCTCAAACAGAATATGGAGGTAAGAGTATCATATCCAACCATATTAGAATACCAATCATAGTGCACTACAACTAATGTCAACTGCCGTTAGCTACATGGTTTTATTTTGAACATATTTTTAATATTTCAGAGACAAATAATTATTTATGTACAGATATTAGAAATTTCAAAATCGTACTATTTCATAATTTATATTTTAGTATTTCTAATAATTCAATATTCAAAATCATCATAAATAATTTAAAATAATATTATTCATAATTAGAATTATCTACTCACCTAAGAGGAGTATACTAACCTCATTCTATCCTTGATTATAATTACTTTGTTGAAAATATTCTAATCACCTAAAAAAAATATTAAATAAAATACTTTTAACATACAGTCCTCATAATTAATTGAATTATTTGATTTTGTCATAGAGTTAATTAATTATTCCTTATTCATCTTTATTCATTTTACCTATTTCTTTACTAATTATTTGAAAATTAAATTTATAGGTCACTTAAAGAATACTTTAAAATTTATATAACCTATATTTCATTTTATTATTCTTATTATCATTATTATTACTATTATTATTATTATTATTATCATTATTACTATTATTATTATTTTATTCAATTATTTCATTATGCACTTATTAAATTTTTAACACCTACCATAACCCAATTTTCACTTTAAGGGTCATCTAATAAATTCTAAAATTTTTCATTTAACCTCAAATAATATTTATTGTTATACAAACATGCCATTCATATTTTTCCTTATAATTTCCTTCATTTTTCTTCATGAAACATCTTGAAAAATTATTAAAAATTTGAATTTTGTTCTAAAATTCAAACTAAACTTTTTAAAAATTCTAAATCACTCTTAGATACAAAAACAAAATTTAAGAAGTTCTAAGAACACAATTTTCAATAAATTTCCTAGTTGCCCCTAAACTCGTAAATTGAGTTTTTTTTCCACAATTGATTAGTGATTTTAAGGGAGAAATGTGCGAAATTCACCTTAGAAGTGTAATTTTAACTTAATTTAAAGTAAACAACCCGAATTGAACTCAATTTCATCTCTTTCTTGCATGAACAATGATTTTCACGGATGAACAGTACTTGAATTGGTTTCTCTTTAATTTTGAGCAAATTAGACCAAATTGATAAGTGAAAATGAGGGAGAAAGGTGTGAAATCAATGCAGAAAGTGAAGATCTACGTTTAATTGGATTAAAAATGCACCAACATCGTGAATTGAAGCTTCAAATTTTGGGTTATTTTCATGTATATCAGGTCGCTGGAAATTTGATGAAATTTCGGCGATGTGGCGGCCGATGGAGGTGGCTGGAAAGTCTATGGGGCCACTGTGGCCGAGAGGAGTCACCAGCGAGGTTGAACAAGGCCGAAGGATGCTCCGGTTGACCAAAAAAAAAAAAATCGTACCATAAGGAGCTCTGATGTGATTTTCCAGTAATTTTCATTAGTAGGGAGGCTACCGGTGGTTAGGGATGGGCCGATAGTGTTGCTGGTGGCTTTCTGGTGGTGGTGACAATGGCCGGAAGGGAGGAATTGCTGGTAGCAAAATGAGAGGGAGGGTGTGCAAGAATGATGGAGTTTGTGATAAAATTTTGGTGTTTTTAGGATATAATTGGAGGTTAGTTGAGTAATTGGGGGTTAGGTGGAATTATTAGAAATAATTGAGAATTTTTAAAATATTTTAAATGAAAAATATTATTATATATATATTTTTATTAGATCAAAATTTCTCAAACAAATATTTGGTTATCATATTTAGTTGAGTTATAAGTGTTAAAAATGCACAGGGTAAGATTTAGGTGTTAATTTTGATTACATTCTCAGATAAAATTTTATATGCATCTATATTTTTCTCTGACTGAGTTCTTTCTCTTTTTTTTATTTAATGGGTATTACAAATAGCCTATATTAATAACCATCCCCATAAAACATATTTACATAGTGCATTCTTTCTAAAGGTACTTTTTTCTTATCTACTCCAACTTCATTATCCCTTTCTCATTTTGGTTGTTGCCTAATCTTCATGCCCAACGAATAAGCTCGGTATCATATACTCTTTGGTTCATGCTCTGGGCACATAAGAGAGATTAGAGCTATTAAATTCGTTTTGCAGTTCAGCACAACGCAATGATGATGATCCAATTTTATTCATGTTCTATTTCATGTATTCTTATTCATTGCAAGAGAGTTTTCAAATTTGTTCAATTACCTTTGGTAAACTTGACTAAAATTTTCGTCACCTAGTGTCATGAAGTGGAGTGTTCATTCTGTTTTTATTTCTTTTGTCTTGCAACTTCATCATAGAATTATTCAAAAGATTAACATTAAGCTGACATTGAAGATGAATAATAAATTTGTGCTCATTGAATTTGTAACCATTGGATCTTGTTCTATGCGATTGCTTTTATATTCTAGTGATCGTTGTCCTTTGTTGTCTGATTCTGCTTTAGGAATTATACTAACCTCCAAATAACCTTTATTCAATATTCATGTTTAGATTTTTCTTCATGATTGGCATATTTGGATTGTTGCTATGTTCTTTTATTGGATTACAGAAAGTACAGACTCCTCAATTGTTTGTGTTTTCCTTTTCTTGTGTATAGCTTATTCATAATCAAGGTCCAATAATTTATAATGCTTGATATCCTAAAAGGGGTAGATAACTTCTATTCCATAAAGTATTTCAAACTACTATAATCAATTATTAGGATAAGGTGGCTATTAGACAGTATTGTTTACATTTTTCCACATCATGCACGATTATTAATATTTTTCGATCATAAATTGATATAGGGTGCTTATCCTGTGTTAACACAACCTTTTTATCTTTATTATGTGTTTGTTAATGCAAACCTTTCATATTTTTCATGTGTTTGTTTCCAACATAAATACTATGGAAAAACATGACTCGGCTAATGCAAGTGTGCTAGTAACTGTTTGTTTCAATTTTCAGAAGATAAGTTTTGTATTAGACAATCAAACATCACAGCGAAATGAGTTAGCATGAGGAGATTAGTGAGTTTCGCTATAACATAATATTTGTTAGTGCATCTCCTCTAATATTCTGTGAGTCCCCAGAAATTCTTAAGGTATGCGACAAAAATTAGATGGGGGACAATTTTCTATAGTTTGAATTTTTTGAGCACTCTCAGCAACCCCTCGGGTGGGATAAAAATGACCGAGACATTCCACTTTGCTTGTTCCAAATTTCCAATGTGCATCAGTATTTTAAATTGTAACCATTGCAGTTGTGCTGTAGATGTTGTGATTGCGAACATTGTACATATCATAACGTGGGTTGTAGCCATTGCGGTCGTTAAATTCACAAAAAATGTTTTAAAATTATATATTATAGTTATCTCTTCAAATTAATATATATAGCATGTCATTTCTAACATACATATTAAATCAACATATACATAATTAATACAAAAGTACTTGAGAAATTTATAAAAAAAATAAAAGCCCAATTACATAACTAACAACGTATTACACCCTACCATATTTATTTAATAGACATTTTATATTTAAACAATATATTACATAATAAATTTCATGTCTATTCATATTAATTCAATAACTAAAATTTTATATAGCAGTAAGTACATATTTTATAAAATTCATATTTAATTTCTATAAATTTTTAAATCCCTCTTCTAATTTTTTTTCCTCTCGCAAAAGCTTTCAATTTGGTCTTTTTTTTTTTTTTTTAATTTCTCAAACTTTTTCTCGTTAGCCTAAATTTATTTCATTCTCCCTCCATTTTAATTTTTTATTATTTAACTTGATTAAAAGAAATTCAATCCTTCAATCCAAACCGTCTATCTCACCTACCCTTTCTTTGCTTTACCAAACCCATATTTCACTTCTCTACTGAAAGTATCCTCCTTGCCATTATTCTATGTCATGACTCAAATTTTTTTTTTTTAATCGGTATATAGACTAAATCATCTTAGTTTAAACAACTTTAAATAACATTTTTTTGATACTAAACTAATATTCTTAATAATGTTGCACAATATATATTTGGTATAATTAAAAAATAGCTCACACAAGGCTTACAATATTTTACAAAATTCCAAACAAGTTGACATTTAGTAACTACTACCTTAGAGTCAGATGTACACTATGATTAATCTAGAATAACATACTAAAAAGGCTGAACAATAAAAAAATTCTCATAGCAACTTTACTAGTACTTACTAATCTAAAAAATTTAAAAAGAGAGGTATACGTCTACCATTGACTTCGTGAGTTAATAAATAACAAAATAAGTAAAAAGGGAAAACAATATAGACCTTAAAATTTATAAATAATAACAAGTTTTGATAAAATGAGAATATTATTTCTAAACATTAAATTTTATATGAAGTGGGTATCAAGGAAAGAACTAAAATTATCATACATATATTTCAATTATTCATACTGTATCCTTTTTCCAGACATAGCTCAATATCTTTTATACGTATCACTTCATAGGATATGTTAAAAAAATTTATACCGTATTCTTTTACTAGATACATCTCAATATCTCATATCTGCATTCTTTCATTGGATACGTCTCAATAATTTATACCCGTATCCCTTTTATTGGATACATCTCAATATCACATATTCGTATCCCTTCATTGGATATGTCTTAATAATTCATGCTCATATCCTTTTACTGGATAAGTCTTAATAATTCATTTCAACATGGTGCACTAAGGCTATTAACGGGTTCTTACCAGAATTCTCGTCCACCCTTTAAATTATACAATTTATTAAATAGTGTAAATAGGATATATAAATAAATAATTTTATTTAAATATATTTACTATCATAAAGTAATTTGAATAATAATAATATTAAAGATAAAATAAATTAAAGAGTGATTAAGAATGAAGTGACAATAATAAAAAATTAAAGTGGAACTTAGATTCAAATTACTTGAGAACTTAGTTGTCAGATATGGAAATCATAAATCCTAGATATAATATTTATAATAATAGTAATAATAATAATAATAATAGTAGTAGTAGTTATTATTATTATTATTATTATTATTATTATTATAATACTTTTGATAGTTTGGAATCTCTTTTTGTCTTAAAGTTTTATGTGTATTTAGTTTCTATTTTTCTAAATCTAAATTGATCCAGGAGCCTTTAGCATAATTTATATTCCAAAATATTCCTAACTGACAAAATATAACAACCTTACTTTCCAATGACTATTTAAGTTGTATAATCCTACCATAGATCTTAGGAGTTGTGGGATTAATTGCTTTGTCAAGAAACTCATAGGATTTAAATTAGTTATTTAAGTGACACAGTCTATCATAGTCTTATTTGTACAAAGTATATAAGATTTCGTAAAGATATTATTAAATTTCATTTTTGTGTCTTAATTTTATTCAATCTATTACATTGGATTTCACCACTATTATGTGCATTATATATGAAAGTTTGTTATATAGAAGACAAGAAAATAAAGACATTCGGTAAAATGAAAAGTGTTACTTTGTTAATAATATACTAATTGATAGAAATCAATAGTAAAGATCCTCAATTCCTATAGTACAACCCAGATTAAAAAAGTTTTTGCAAAGTTACCTCTCATACAAATATAAACGTTTTTTTCATGACCTTTCGCATAAATATTAAAAAATATTCATTCTATTTATAGAAAATTTTAAGTTATTATGCAAAATACTATTTGGCAGTGTACAAACAATAACTATACATTTTTTGCTGAATCAAGTGTTTTTGCCAACGCATACTATACAAGTTACTATGTAATAGTTAAAATTATATTTTTATCTCTAAAAATATTTTTCTTTTCATATTTCTTCATAAAAAAGTTAAAGTTATAATTTATATTATAAATACTATTTTCTTCTTTCATTTTTGTCTATAAAATTTTATTTTATTTTTTAAATATTATTCTTAAAATCTATATA
This sequence comes from Delonix regia, assembly GCA_037074485.1. Lineage (NCBI taxonomy): Eukaryota > Viridiplantae > Streptophyta > Magnoliopsida > Fabales > Fabaceae > Delonix > Delonix regia. The sequence continues at coordinate 29,791,879 of CM073451.1, forward strand.
TATTTTTAGGTTATTACGTCATCCCTCCACGCTCCGTATAAAAAAGTATATATATATTCGAAGTCTTATTGTGATTTAAAAATAGCAATCGATCGAATAATTTAATCTCACAGTGGAGTCTTCCCTTCCCTTTCCCATCGCATCGACTTCTACTCAGCTGCTTCTATGTGTGTTCTCTCATCTGACTCTCTCTCTTAGCCATTATCAACACAAAAAACACTTCCAACCTAAAAAATAAGAGTGCAAGTACCATATTCTTACAAAGACCCGGCAATTGCGGCGTGTTGCGGTCGCATCATATACTCTTCTCAACATGAGTGTGAATTCTCAGAGAAATTAATACTAATCTCCTCAAATGATGCAAGTAAGTCAGCATGTCTTTGTTGCAAATGCCAAATGGAAATTATTCTAGTATGGGGAAGGGCAAACCTTACTTGAAGTTGAATGGGAGATTTAGAATTGAATCCTTGATCATGTAAAAGCAAGAGTTTATTTTGAATCCCTTTAACTAATTGAGTTAAGTAATATCCGAAAAGGCACATTAATATTAAATACGTATAAGAATAATTTAGTCCAACTATTCATCTTTTAAATAAGTCAAATTTGTGTAGAATTTAGAGCTTAGTCCATCAAACCATTCAAATTTAGACTTATTTATGGTGTGAGTCAAGTTTAGCCATATTAAAGTTCTCATATTAATTATTTTAATAATTAATTGCATCCTAAACCAAAATTTTCTTAAAGGAAAAATCTTAATTGCTTTCATCCGCATTCTTCTTCTTCTTCTTTTTTTTTTTCTAATTTTTCCCTTCCTTCTTTGGTCTTATAATTTTAATTTCCTCAGGTTGTGCAGTGAATGTTAGTCTGTAAATTAATCTTATCTTATTGTGTTGCTGTACAATTTTGTCTGAAATGCTACATATACTTCGGATTACTCTGGAATTAAAGTGTCATAGAGAAGTTCAGTTTAATGTATCATACTTGTTATATATAGCAGAGGTATGACATTAGTCACTGAATTATAAACCACCATATGCATAGAATCATGTAGAGTGGTCAGATCTGCGAGATTTTGAAGTAAGCATTGTATTTTGTTAAGCTCATCAAGGCGAAATTAGATTCTATAGGATCAGAATCCATTACAATTCCAAGTTCATGATGAAAGCCCTGCATGGCCAACTCATACTAAGTGGTACCAATAGATATTTGAACTTTATTCCAAATAATTACAGCTTCAATGCTGTTTGGCCTTGGTGATTTTCCATTAAAACTATCATGAGGAGTATTCTTTTAAGACAAAATTTATAAGGAGTAAGTTTGAAAGAAACCAAATATTTGAATAGGATTTAATGAACTGATAAATGTTTGTGATTTCGTAGATGATAAGTTCTCCTCCAAGTGTCTATTCTTGTAAACCTAGATGAAGAAATAACTACCAACAGATTGCTAGTATCAACTGGTCTTTTCATGTTGGACATGTGGTTTAACCCATTCTTTGGTTAGGACACATGAAGTGAAAGAGAAAAGATTGAGATTGTGATCTAGTGATCAATAAATAACAGAGTTGCACGCTTGGATTAAGAAAAAGTGACCATATCAAGATCCATAATATTTTTAAGCTTTTATTGATAAGAAAAGTAGCTGGATTCTTATAGATGTTCATAGGTAGCTTGTCATTAATCTGATGGAAAACTTAAAATGATTTTTTTAGTAGTATCTCTAATTGATACGCATCCAAGCATCATGGAACGATGAGCATTTATTGCCACGAAATTTCTTGAAGAGCAGAAGACTTTGACATTGCCTTCCCTGTTGCACATTCTAATTTTTTCTTTGGATAAAAGCTGCCCATTCTATATTAACAAGTTAATGATTCTCTTTTTGTATTCTACCCTGTTGATACTGATCTTATACCATGTGGGCATTGCATATTCAACTTATAGTTATATTTCCTAAGACCACTATTCCATTGTTGGTCTTTATAATTATACTTCCTAGGACTTCACATGGAATATTACTTTTTGCGAATTTTCTTGTCCCATTGTTGTAAGGTGTATTGGTATTTTAATAGGCAAACATCTACAAGCACCCATAACATTGCAACAATCTGACTAGTGTCAGCTGCTGACAGTTTAGAGAATTATGATTGGGCTGGGTGAAATTAAAATAGTAAATGTCTCAATGATTTATAATGTAATTATTTTTATCTGATTACGAAAAAATTGTGGCAGATGGCAGTATTAAGTTTGTGTCGCTTGATAGCTCTGCTACTGGTTTTTTCTTGAACTGCAAGTGTCACAGAGAAGTTTTATTTTGCATATCTACTTGATATCTTTGCTTGAGAGGTTTGACTTTAGATGCAAATCAGCATATAAATTCACTTGTGTAGAACGATAAGACCTACTAGGTCAAAATGTAGAAGTTTTATTAGGTGTTAAACCTTTTAAATGCGTTGAAGATGAGAGACCACAAGATGTTTGGTAAAAGGTATGTAGTGCAAGCGAGGATGGAGCAATTAGTTGATTACAATTCACATTGAGTTGTTTGGTAGAAGTAATGACAGGAACTTTAAAAGCACTTATCATACTTTTTAAGGTCTATGGAGTCTGTGGATCTTTGGAAAGTCTTAGGATTCTGAAGATGAAAGAGTCTTTGAAGAACATCAAAATCTGAAATGTAATGCAGATGGAATCTGCTATTTACAAACTCTGGGGGGACTTCGGCATTGTTCAAATAAGCTATCTCATTGCCAAAGCCTCATTTATTATGTAAGTATTGCAAATAAAATTGAATCAGTTATCATAAAATAATATTTGTAAGCCTTGCATTTGAATTTATTAAAAAAGTATTGACAGATTTATATGGAAATTTTAATATTAAACTAATTCTAGTTTCATACCAGAGCATTATTGTGGTACCTAATATCTGAATAGGTGACCATTGGAAAGCAAACATATATGGATGTACATGGAAATGAATCTCAACTCAAATAATCTTGCGAGTAGAGAAGTATGTGCGTTAGCAATTATGTACTCTGAGAGCTGGAGATGCACATGCAAATACCAAGTCTTGATAGATATGTAATTTTGCACCAAAATTAAGCTGCCTAGAATTAGATGAACTCACTATTCCAAGATCTGTTAATGATTTTGCCTGTTATCTGCTTTTTGCATTACTGTGGGAACAGAAATATGAATTTCTGGGGTATCAGCAGGATTTGGCCCCATCATATGGAATGTTCAATATAACTAGGAGAATCGGAGCATACTAGAGGTTTAGACAGAAATCAATTGAGAAGATATACCCAAAGCATATAATGGTAGATTAATTGAAATATCTCCTTCTCAGTTTTGATATCTAAATTTTCTGGTTAGACCCGGTCATGGACTTCCTGGAATTTCTGCATTGCTTAAGGTGAAATTGCACTTGCTTGGCTTTGCATTCTTGTGGTCTCAGTGAAACATCTTATACATGTGCCTGTTCTTGTTGTTTAAGGGAGCAGCCATCATACTTTTTCAGGAATTCAATGCTGAAGTCATAAGTTGGGTCACCATTCCCATCTTAAGTTTTAATCTTTTTGGAGATTCCATCCATAATTTGACAAAGATAAATTGTCACAGGGCAGAACTTCCTTTTTTGGCTGGCCACTGGAGTGACACAAGTAAACTGCTTCCTGATGTTGAGTATGAATGCACAGATGTTTGCTGTAGCTCAGATCAGAACATAATGAAGTTGCTGTGTATGATTTCATTCTAATGGCAGAGAGAGTTTAGTCAATCATCAGTTTCCAAACCCTGTACAAGCTTATCAAGAAGGTATTAGCTAGGAGAAACAGCACTATTCTTTTTACTTACATGTGGATGTATTTACCAATATTTTTAATTATAAATATGCAATTTGCTTATTTGTTGATGTGTTTCATACCATCCTGTTAGAGTTTTATACATGGCACCAAAGAGATATTACTTTTGGGGTAGGTTGGGGGGGAGGGGCGGGGGAGTCAGTGATTTCTGTCTGTGGTAGAAAAAGATGGTGAGCTAGTCCTGACTTTTGGTTACATACTCCTATTGAGGAACTACATTTTGATTATATATATTATGTTGTGTTCATTTTTTTCCTCACCCTCTTGGAATGATGTGCTTGAGGGGAAGGCAAAATCAGTCATGACATCCATGTAGGTTCTTATGTTGCCATTATTATGTATATGATACTGCTTCTGCTGCTGTTTGCACACATGCAGTTTGTCTTGGCTATGCAAACAGTGTCCTGTAGTAATAAAGATACTGACCTTTTGATATCTTGTTTTCGATTGTAAATTATATGGTTTTACATTGTTTACAACATATAATTTGTAGTTTGGAGTTTGGACTCTAAATCATGGAGCCATGTATTTGATTTTTGTGCATGGTTATCCAACTTTGGGTTTCATTATGTATTTTACACTTCGTAATTGTCAAGGATATTATTTTGTTTGAACATTAGATTATACTGCAACTCAAATCCAGTGTTGTAAATTTAGTTTTGTAGCCATCAAATGGTCCAAATTAAAATAACAGTAAGATCTAACGGTCTGTATTTAAAATTTAGAAACTGAAATCAGTAACTTTTAAAAAATTTAATCTGACAGCTATAAACGACTCAAAGGTTTGACCTGACTGTTACTATTGAAATAACAGCACATGATATAGAAAACCCCAACAGCAATGAATTCAAATTAATTGTACTGGTGACATGACTAGAAGTCTGGTGTCTGAGATCGCAGATGGTTCATCTAATGTGAAGTGTGAAAGCTTTCATTCAGGTAGTACCAGTATGCTCTTCCTACATCATCCAAACCATCTCAAGATAGTTTGCTCAAGATAGACCATGCGCATACCTATTTGTTTTCTACTTTCAGTGAACAATTCTGAAAAATGAGAGAACCATTCCAAAATGTTCATATAATCTTAATTCTAAAGTTCCCATCAAACTATTTGTACAAGAGAAGATGAATGCATGATTCATAAAAAGGCGTGAGACCTATGTGTGACTCTCCTGTCCAGAATCATGACCTACAACGATAATATTTAGAGCAGCCTCTATTTTCAGGGTTGGAGGGGGGAGGAAGACACCCACCACTTTTGCTATAAGCTTCACCGCTGCCACCACCATTGCATACTGGCTTGTCCCTCTTCAGAGCTCCTTCAGAAATGTATTTCTTCTCCTCCAGAAACCTTCTGCTTATTTCGGACTCCATCAGCAGTTCATCTTCTTCATTGCATTCAGCTATGGAACCATTGCATTTGTATGCATGACTCAATGAAATCGCAGTGCTGCTGATATACATTAAGCTCAAGAGCAAAAAGTAGCAGAAACTCAAAAGTCTAATGGTGGATTTGGATTCCATTTTCTGTCTTAGATGTTTCCTTCCACTCTGCTGCACTGTATATAGTATATAGAGAAGAACAGTAAGCATTATTGAAATGTGCTAGTGGAGGCGGCACTAGTGATGTGTAGATGGACCGCACTAAACCAAACTTTTTGGACGATTATGGTATTTGCCTTATTTTTTATGTGCCAATGATTTATCCTATTCTGTGATTGCGTAGGTATGGAATCAGGTAGTACCAGTTTGGGTCATCTAAGATTAACATTAAGGGGTATGGCCTTGAAAGTTAGATGGGAATTAAAAATTAATATTTACTATTAAGTTTATGAACAAAGACATAATAAGCGTCTATCTTTTACAACTTAGCGAGATGATTTATTCTTAAAATAAAAAAATGTTAATATATTAGAGGAACTAAATCTAATTTTTGTCTTTATCTTTAATTTTTACCGATGAGAGACAACACGAATTGAATCTTTTATTTCTAAATAGTACATTAGCAGAGGTTCTAAAAATTACTCTCAAGTTTCAACTCAAAATACTATGTGCAAATTATTTGCAATTGTGACTGCAACAAATGTCTACGAAGTGTTATTTGTAATTAGGTACCCATACGATGACTATGCCCAATATTAAGTGGTGGTAAGAAAATGGCCAGCAGATCATTATCATGACCCAGAAGAAAAGGGATGTAACAAAAGCAAAGGCGTGCATATAAACTAGCATTCTGTTAGCTACATTTTCCACCAGGCTGCCTATCTATGATTAGTCTTTATAAAAGTAAGTTTCACTTGCTGCACCCTTTTCATTTCATTTAAATAAAATAGAATTTATCGGAAAATGAGTAACTCAAGTAATAAGCAAGTGCAATTGTTGGTACGGTAGTTAATAAAAAAGGGGCTCTGAACACAAGCCAACTTTCTCGTCATTACTATCATGATATTCAGGTGTATCATATGCGAATCAATTGTTAATAGTAGGTAAAGTGATTAAAAAAAGACTCGTGTTTAAATTTTATTAATATCTTCAACACTTTCATATGAATGCACTTTGGGTTTGATGCATGACAGAACACAAGGTTTTCAAACCACTTAGTAATAAAAACACTGATACTATATTAAAGGCTAATTTACATAGAAGTTTAAGCTATTAAATAAGAGTCCATGATGGACTTTTATTACAATCCCGGGCAACAAGTTCACACAAACATAAGGGCACATATATACATAGTTTTGGAAGTAGGCAGAAGTTATTTATACATATAAATGTCTTCAAGACGACAAAACATACATATAATACATGGAATAGTAGGAAAATTATAGCTATATGAAAGCACTGTGACTATCATACAAGTACAACAGTTGTGCTTAAATCCATATATCTGAAGTGCAGTCGCCACCAGGATATCTCATCTCATGAGCAAGGGCAGGACCATGAGGCTCAGCCCCAAAGTCAACAAAGAAATTGGGGTTTATTTTCAGGCCACCTTTCTCAGTATCAACATCTATTTGTAAAATGTGAGATCCTTCTTCCAGAAGTTCTGGATAAAACTGTTTATCCCATGAACTTAAGAGTGAGTTGGTGACATATAGCCTCTTTCCATCTAAACTCAATTGGAACATCTGAGGCCCGCCTCTTAACTTGTGACCCTGAAAAGGAAAAGCTTGACCTCATCAATTACATCTCAAATACATGCTTAAATAGGATGACTAAGGGCCTTGCTCAATTTGATATTATAACTAGTTTGTAGCTACATTCATGCGGAATATTTTATGATAATCCAGGTGTAGGTACGATGGAACGATTCGGAAGTAACTTACACTTCTTGCTACAACAATAAGAGAAACGAATCTATCTGAGCATTTTTTTTCGTTTTTCTTTTTTTTTCATTGAGGTGAAAAGTAGGATCAAAGTGTATTGCTAAGACGCTAATCAAAATGAATGAGATACTTCACATCTATATTTTGCTTATGAAATCTTTAAGACAATAACTCCAATGGATAGAGCACAGGGTGAAATCAAAGTATCAGTCCTTCCTTTTCCACATTTCAAATCAAAGCATTACGATTAAAAGTTTCATAGCACTTTACTCTGCACCTATATTTTTATTTTATTTTGATTATCTTCTTTGCATGAAGAGCAAAACCATGAGTTTATGACTTTCATGTTCAAATATGTTGTATGGATACAGTTTGTATCAATCAATCAATAAGTTGAATCTGCTCGTCAAAATTGTGTGGGCAAGAATTTCAACACCTGGATTACGTAGTTTCAGAAGGGAATAGGACTGACCTGGATCTCTGGAACATCATATTGCCAAGTTGTACCATCTTCTGCTACAGCTGCAATGGGGCTTCCTTTCCGTATCAGTCCCCCAACCCATACTTGTCCAGTAAGTTTAGGATTCTTAGGGTCAGTGATGTCATACTGTCTCATATCACCATGAAACCAGTTCCCAAAGTACAGAAACCGATCATCGAGGGATATTAGAAAATTAGTAAGAAGCCCAGGCATTTCAGGAAGAATCCAGTTTTGCACTTTCAATGGTTTGACAGATATTACAACCTGCAAAATCAGTTTCAACTGAAGTACAAATACTAATGAAACGAAAGAGAATGCAGATACAGATATCCTTTTTGCATACCTCATGGGTCCATGACCCATCCTGGGTCTTGAAAAACCGTAGTATGTTACTAGACAATGCACACCCAACATAACCCATATCTTTAGATGGATCATGAAGAAATCGTACCTGCATTTAGTTATAAAATAGTTACTAAACACACCAACTTCTTGCACAACGTAATCACAAGGGCAGGCCAGGTTATAATTGAATAAGAGAAGTATTTTAATGAAATAGTTCCACATACAACAAAAGGAAAAACGAAAAACAATGTAGCTTGTAGAAACAACTCTCGAGATTGTGTCAAACGCTTGCCTCCAAGGGTATTTTCCCTGTATCGCCAAGGTCCAGGGTTTGTCTCAGTTCGCCATCAGGCCAGCTGTATACATGGAGATGCCTCCCGTATAAGCCACAAGCGACATGCTCCATGTCAAAACCTTTGGTGAACGCAGCAGGAGCACCGAATGATGTGCTAATCATAGTATTGTGCCGTGGTTGATACCAAAAGTCAAACCCAAATAGAGGACTATGCCCAGGTTTCTCCCACCTAATAAATGTGAAGCATCACTGATGATTTGATTATGAATAGTTTCTAAAACACTGTCTGCTGTCATGAACAATTGAAAACCAAGCACATGCAGCAATGAAAAGAATTGCTAAACTCGGTACTCTTGACATGTGAATAAGAATTTTTGTATATCTAATCTAAGATAGAAAAGGGTACCTTCCTTTCACATTGAATTCTGAGTCAAGAAGAAGAAATCCAGTCCCTGCAGCATTTCCATCTTTATCTCCAAGGCACGAGATCATTACATCACCAGAAGCAAGGCAATGGGATGTGTGAGGATATGCTAATCCAGTTTTGCTAATGATTTCTTCGGGCTGAACAACTTTGTACAAACAAGGAGCCCTCGGATTTGTTTTTGTGTCAACCACATATATGCGACTCGATCTGGAATAAGACAAAGAAGACTAGATAAGGAAAATCTAAGAAATATGGTTTTTGCTCTTGCTTTGCTTATAAATTTTATCAAAAATAAAATATAAAACTTTGGGTCGATGGTTAGGGTTAGTCACAGCTTCCATTTTAGAATGTTTAATACTTAAAACACGTGGAAATAGACATACCAGTGTTTTGAACAAAGAAATGATCAGCCAGAACCTTATAATTCCAACACGATGTTAAATGAAATCAAGTAGGACTAGCAATGAAAAGTAACTGTTTATTTCTCTTACAGGAGTGAAGGAAGGATCATATAGCGTCGTTCAGCAGACGGATCTCCATGGCAAGAGCTGCAAGCATTCCACCCTGTATGGTGGAGTTCATCACCTAAATAAGGCACAGGCAGCCTGTGGATAACTTTGGAATATGTTGGAGAGCTTGGATCCACATCCACTGTGGCCAGATAGTCTGACTTATCTTTTCCAGTTCCTGTATCATATTGATTCAAGTTCAGTAATCAATATCCCCGAACTGTTCAGTCATATGAAAGGACCCATGTGATCAGGCTCAGTCTTCGAACACAAATGAATCAAGCAATGATAATTTATAAGAAAAGAAAAAGAAAGAGAGGTGGGAAAACCTGAGTAAACAGCAGGGAGATAGAGGAGTGTCTCTCTGGGACCAGACATGGCGTGCAAGGGGGAAGGATACCCTGGTCCAGTTTTGCAGCAAGCATGTCCACTGCTGTGCTTCCCCTCACCATACTCCAACGCTGCCACATCCGTTGCCATCTCTCAATTGACCGCAGACTGTTTCACAGAACCGAAGATGAAGATGAGATGAAGATGAAGATGAGAAGGAGGAGGTATTTATAGTGTCAGTCACACTCCCAGCCTTGAAATTGGCAACAACGCAGCAGATGAATATCATTACGATATGTCTGTTAATATAGGTAGAATTATTATTTGTATTTTTACTGAATTTATAATTTTAAATATATTAATATATTTAATTATAATATAAAAATATTTTTATATTATAACTAGGTGTACTAATAAATAAATGTAACTAAAATTTTATTAAATAAAAATATTATTTAATTAGATCACATACAAATATTAGACAAAAACAAAAATATTATTTAGTTAAAACGTGGATTATTACACGTAAAAATATTAATAATATAATTTAAGATTTTAATGCATAATTTGTTTTCATTATAAAAGTGGACCACACGAAAATTTATGTGGCCATAGTTTTTATATAATATTTAATTTTATAATTTAAAAATTTTAATTATTTAGTTTCTATACTTAATTTGAGCACCATCCAAATTTGGACACCTACTTAATTTGACCCATAGAGAAGTGAGTCCTAGTTTATAAATATTTAGTTTTTATATCACCTACCAAATTGATGAGATTGAACTATAATTTATAGCAATGAGAATAATGCATAATTCTTGGGGAAATTTTCTATTTAGTATAAGTAGATGTAATTAATTATAAAAAAAGATCTTTAATATTATAATTATCCTAAATGACTTAATATTATTACTTTTCAATGAATAAAATTACTTACAAACTTATGAATTTATTACTATCATAGTTTACCTTACTCACAAATTAAGTTTTCTCTAATTACCTATTTTTTTTTGCATTTCAGATCACATAATTTTCTTTCTTAATTAGTTGGATTAATAAGTGACTTATGAACTTATTACTATTATAGTTTGTTTTATCTACAAATCATGTTCGTCCTAATTACCAAATATTTTTGTATTTTTTACCAAGTAGATTTTACTCTTAATTAACTAGACTAACAAGTAATTTATGAACTTATTATTATTATAATTTGTGTTATTTACAAATTATGTTCGCCTAATTATTGAAAGTTTTTACATTTCTTACTATGCAAGTTTTATTCTTAACTGATTGGACTAATAAGTAACTTATAGATCTATTACCACTATGGTTTGTATTACTTATAAATCAAGTTTGCCCTAGTTATCAAATCTTTTTGTGTTTCTTATCACGTAATTTTTATTTTTAAGTGGTTATACTAATAAGTAACTTATGAACTTATTACTACTGGTAAGAAATGTGATTTTATAAGTAATGCAAATCTTAGTAGTAATAAATCCTTAAGTTACTTGTTAGTCTAAGTAGTTAAGAATAAAACTTATATGGTAAGAAATGCAAAAATATTTGGCAACTAGTGAACATGATTTGTAAGTAATGCAAAATGTGAAGTTTGTGGCTAATTTTATCCATTAAAAATCATAAAATGAGATAAGGTCATTCAAGATAATTTCAAAATTTACAGTCTTTTTTAGTAATTAATTATATCCACTAATGCTAAACAAATTTTTTTCCTAATTCTTGTGATGGGAAAAATAATTAAACGTATTATAGGAAAAAAATTTACATGTATTTTTTTTATATCTTTGTTATATTGTTATTCTATTACAATTTGATATGTTGTTTTTCAAATACAATTGACACATGTATGATTATTACATATAACTATCTTATTTTTAGATTAAATTAAATATTATTATTAATTGATGAAGATATAAAGAACTATATATACATATAACATGATATGAAAATGGCCGGCATATCATTATGATATGATTGGAAAGAAAAGGGTGCAACAATACCATAGGCGTGCATATAAACTTATATTTTATTTGTTTGTATTTTCCACGCTATCCACGCTTCTGTCTTTATTGCAGTTTCATTTTGATTAAAATATAATAAAATTTGCCCAATCAAATGGTAAGCGATGGCTTCTGTCATTATTGCAGTTTCATTTAACTTAAATATAATAAACTTTGCCCAACAATAAATGACTCAAATGATAAGGAAGTTTGGACTCAATAATTAACAAACCATTGCAATATCAAGAAATACTTATAAAAAACGAATAGCACTAATATCTCAAGCAAGATTAATTTCCCATGTTTTTAAGTGTGAGAAATACAATATATATATATATATATATATGTATATACATATACATATACATATACATATATTTATATATATATATATATATATATATATATATATATATATGTATGCATGTATATGATATTTGAGATTTGTAGATGCAATTGTTGGTGTGCTAGTTAATAACAGGGGAGCTCTACCAATTTTCCCGACATCACTATCATGGTTTCAGGTGGATCATACGCAAAATAAGTTTTTAATAAAAGTTAAAACAATTAAGGAAAAACCCATTTTTAAAATTATTAGTATCTCTCACTTTTATATAAAAGCACTTTGAGCTTGATGCATGATGAAGCACAAGTTTGTTTTTCTTTTGAATGATTGAAAACTCTAATATTAATATATTAAAGACAAATGTATGAGTAAAATTTGGAAAAAGAACACCTCATGTAATACTTTTTTACTATAGAATCTCATGTATCAATTCTAAGCTGTTAAATGCATCTTCTGGTCTAGATTGCTCCATGTTTTGACCTTTAAAAAGGAAAAGAATATGTTGATCTAAGCCCTTTTGGTTCATTATTGTTGAAATATCGTATAATAAAAGGGGTTTTGAATTTGTACGATATTGGATAAGAATTAGGATTGGATTCGTTATGATATTTTACAATATATACCCATAAGGGGTGTTCATTAAGTAAGGGCAAAATAGTAATTATAGACATTATTATTGAACATAAACCCTAGTTAGCTCATTATATAAGGAAGGCTAGCTATATGATATAAAATACAATTTAGATCAGAGTATAGCCTCTTACACACTCATTAAATAATACTTGTGAGCATTATGCAATTGTAAGAGAGAGGGATTTAGGCTGTGGGTAAATTAAGGTATATCTGATATATAGTGAATACCTCACCTGATGAGTGATTCTAGTCAAAAACCTCAATCAAGCTTCCACAGTTAAGGAGAAGTATGTAGGTATCCTAACCAAGGAATTAATTTATATATGTGTTCTTTATTAATTCCTTGCATTGGTATTAGAGCCTTAGGTTGGTATTCTAATCAGTTGTATGATTTATTAGGATTTGAATCATTATTTAGGGTAAACTTAATTAGGGTTTCTAAAATAAAAAAAAGGGTTTGAAATTTTTCAAAAAAGCCATCTAAATTTTATTCAAACAATTTCCCAAAACATCTTCCTCACTATCGTAGGGAATAGTGGCTGTCGGTGACACCTCCACAACAGGAAGAGCTTGCAATCTTTATCGTTGGCACACTCATTGCTAGTCTCTTTCTTTACGAACAAATAGAGAAGCGAACCTAGCCTAGCCTCCCTTTTTTGCTGTGAATAGAGACTTGTCATTATTGTTGGTGATAATGAAGAAACCTTTTCGCTAGCCAAAGGCCGTTAGCAAGGAAGAGTGACGGATCAAAGCCCTATGTTTGGTGGTGGCCTTCCTCCCACTTTGTAGATCATGCTGCAACAATACTGCCATCCATTGCCCAGCTTAGGACTACATGCAACACTAAGGTTGTTGTTAAAGGGATTAGAACATGTAAGTTAATCCATTGTGGTGATCGGGACCTTGTCTTACATGATGTCCTTTATGCTCCTCAAATTTGTCAGAATGTTATTTTAGTCTTTACTTAGGCTTGGCTATCATTTGTATTTCCATGATAATTGTGTTAAATTGAGTTATTGCTAAGTTTTTTATGGTTTTGGTTATGTAACCGGATGTTTTATTTCTATGGATTTGGATGACGAATATTATATTAATAATACTGTTAGTTTTTCCATGTTTGCCTCTACACATGATTTTGATCATGATGTAAATATATGGCATACTAGGCTTGGTCATATTAGCAACAGTTAGCAAAAGAAGGTCTGTTTCCCAACTTTGAATAAGTACATTTGTCTACTTGTGAATCTTGTCGAGTAGGAAAATTTGCCAGAAAACCTTCTGGTAAACCAATCAAGGCCAATTTTCAATTTTAATTAGTTCATTTTGACATTTGTGGGCCTATGAATGTTAGGGTCAGGCATAGAGCAAACTATTTCATCACATTCATTGTTCATTGCACTCGTTTCGGTTATGTCTATTCGATTTCTCATAAGTCAAAAGCATTAAGTTGCTTAAAAAATTATATGACCTTAGTTAATAATCAATTGGCTAAGAAGATTAAGGCTCTTCAAACCAATTAAGGCTGAGAATATTTGTCAACTTAATTCAATATGTTATGTGATGAAAATGGATAATTCATCAGTTGACTCTTCCAAGTTCTCCATAATAAAATGGTGTTACAGAAAGAAGGAATATAATGCTTCTTAAGATGTTTAGGTCTATGATGGCATTAATTAGTTTGCCAATCACCTATTAAGGTGATGCTTTGCTATTTGTAGCCTATGCACTTAACCTTATGTCTATGAAATCAACTACAACCACTCCATATAAGTTATGGACTGGATGAAAGTCTAACTTGAGTGTTTTGAAACCTTGGGGATTTGCTACCTATTCACATGATTCCTTTCACAACTATGGAAAATTAGACCTGATTGGAAGAAAAATTTCTTTATTAAATACTCCAAAACCTCAAAAGGTTATGTGATTATAGGTTAACAAGATAGTGGGAGAATGACTAAATTCAAAGAGATGTCAAATTCTTAGAGAATAAATTTCCTAAGAAGGTTGCGTTAGGTCATGACCTATCCTTATTTAAGAAAGAGGATTTGAATGCACTTGGACTACTTCATTCAAGCGGAAGGATTATAACCAATAATGAATTAGTTTCTCATCAGTAAACTTCTTTATCATTAGATGCGAATGTAAGTGTTCCTGTGCAAGGTGCTCCAAATGGGAGTGACCAAATGGATCTCAATCCAAGTAGGAGTGAGACCATCATTCTTGATTTAAGTGGGAGCAACATTGATCCAAATTCGAACAATGTCGTAAGATTCAATGAATCATAGCTAAATGGCTCACGTAAAAAGATTCCTCATCGACAATATGAGATCGAAGGTGGTTAACTTTTACAATGTTCATGCAAAATAAAGATGAGAGGAAATAAAGTCTGTAAGAGTCAATAATGTTTGGGAACTTGTTGACCTCCTAGAAGGTTGTAAGGCTACTAGGATCAAGTGGGTTCTCAAAATGAAGAAAGAGCCGATGACATAATTAAAAGATTTAAGGCTTAATTAGTGGCATAGGGGTATACATAGTAGGGAGGAATTGACTATAAGGAGACTTTTCATCCTGCTATACGATTTACCTTTGTCCACCTACTTCTAACTACAATAGGTTGTTTAGATCTTAAATTACATCAGATGGATGTAAAGATTGCATTTCTCAATGGAGAATTAAATGAAGAAATTTATAAGGAACAACTTGAAGGTTTCATTAAAGAAGGCCATAAGAGAAAGTTTGTAGACTATTGAATCTTATCTTTGGCCCTAAACAATCTTCAAGGCAGTGGTGTATTTGTTTTCATAATACAGTCATCTTTAGTGGTTTCATTGTGATGAGTAAGGACAATTACATATATACTAAAATATCTAAAAACAAGTTTGTGATTATGAAATTAAATGTTGACGACATACTCATAGATGGAGATGAGATGGAGTTCATTATTGACGTGAAGACTTACCTGTCATCTCACTTTAAGATGAAGGATATGGATTGAGTTACGTATATTCTTGGAGTTAAGATTTCAAGAAACCATTATAAGAAACTTTTGTATCTCTCATAAGAGAATTTCATTAGAAAAGTTCTAGAACATTTTAGCATGGATAGTTGTAACCCTGTAGACATTTCTATCAGCACTGGTCGAACATTGTGTACTGAAATAAGTCTTAAAAGTGCCATAAAAGGAGAGCGTATGAACTAAACACCTTATAAGAATGTAGTTGGTTGTCTAATGTATGCTATGATGTGCACTAGACCTGATATTTGTTAAGTAGTTAGCTTGGTAAGTATATATCAAATTGTCCCAAGTCCTAAACATTTGGAAGTAGTAAAGAGGATCTTAAGATATCTGAAGGGGGCTATTGATTATGCACTCTACTATGAAGGTGACAAAGATCTGTGATTAGTAGGATACATTGATGTTGATCATAAAAGAGACTTAGATAAGTAAAATTCCATCTTAGTATATGTTTTCTTACTCAGTGAAGGTGTTATATCATGGAGTAGTAAGAAACAATCATGTGTATCTTTTTCTATGATGGAAGTTGAGTTCATGGCCTTTTCTTCAGTAGCTCAAGAGGTTGTTTGGTTAAAGAGGTTCTTGGATCACTTGTTATGCAAAGCAAAAAACACTGAACTAGTATGGGTGTACTGTGATAGTGAGGTTGCAATTGCATATACCAAGGACATAAAGTACCATTGTAAAACTAAAAACATAGATATCAAATATCACTATGTGAATGACATGGTTGTATGCAAGATTGTGAATGTGAAATATCTATGCATGAGATGCTAGCAAATAAATTGAACAAGCCTATTTTTAGAGATGTGTTTGTTAAACACATTAGGTCTCTATGTTTGCGTATAATTTAGGATACTTCACTTGTTCTTCTTTGACATTTTCCCATTGTTCATAGACATAAATGTTTTAATGTTCTTTGAGAATCAATAAAGTTTAATTTCCATGCTTTCATATATTTGTTTGAATGTTATGTACATTCTTTATTTATTATTGTTAAGCTTGTCGAGTAGACAAAAATTCTCACACAAGTAGCCACCTTAATGTCTATGTGACATTTGAGATAAGACATGATTTTGATTGAAATTATCAGGACGATAATTTGAGTGCAACTATACTTAAAATCATTTAAGTTGCCTAATTGATGACGTAAGGTCATTATGATTAATTTAGTGAAATGAGTTAATCATTTCTTGTCTACCTTAGTTACCATATGTGAGTTCATGACATTGTGTAGATTAAAAAACTCAATTTAGACTTGTGGGGTTTAAATATCATCTTTACAACATTAGTTATGAAATAGACATACACTCCATGGGAAAAGAAGGAATATTGGAGCTCATGTTTCATACCATATAAAATACAATTTTGATCAGAGTATAGTCACATATACGCTCATTGACGAATTCCAACGAGCATTTTAAAATGGAAAGAGGGAAGGATTTAGGCTATGGGTACATTGTAGTATGTTTGATTTACAGTGCATACCTCTCCTGATCAGTGATTCAAGTTAAAACTTGATTAAGCTTCCATATCTAAGAAGAAGTATGTAAGTCTTCTAACCTTGGAAATAATTTATGTATATGTTCTTTATTAATTCCTTTCAGTTATCATTCTTCTTCCATCTCTTTCTCTGTCTGTTATCATTCTTCTTCCATCTCACTATTGCTTATTTATATCATATGATTATTTCAAAGGATTTCATGGTATAAGGCCAGCTTATAAAAGATAAGATGAACTTGTGTAATTCCATAAGTTTGTTTTCCTCTAAACTTGAGTTTTTTCTTGCCCATGAGCAAATATAATATGTTTAATTAAAATTGCATTGCCCTTACTAACCATCTAGGAATAGCCAAATTTTTATCCTCAATCATTGGGCACAAAATCATGATTAGCAAGAATTACAAGATAAAGTAAAACACTTTGATGTTTAATAGATAATCACATATCTGTTTCGGTGTTCTAGGAGTGTGTGAGTGCAGGTAGTTATGCAATCTTGTCTTGTATGTATTTGATTCATTTTTTATGCAATTCATGGTACACGATAAATTTCAACATTAAAAGCTTTATATACTTGCTTGTATGTATTTGAATCCCTTTATCTCATATTACAACTTTATAATTACCCTTATTCCATTTCATTTTCAAATTTTTAGTGAATATCTTTTTGGTTTTTTTTGTTTTACCATTAATACATTCACAATTTATGGCAACCTGACCTTCACTTTCTTCACTTCCTTTCCACTTTTTGAGTCATAAAACTTTGGCTATAGTTAATGTTTTCGAACTCCTTAATCTCCCTTACATTTTTTTTTTCTTTTGAATAAATAGACAACACATGTGCTCATATTCTTTTCTTGAAAAATAGTCAATAGGTCTTTTAAAAGCTAAAAAATGTAGGCATCATGTGGACATAAGAAAAAAAATTGCTTACTTTCTATTCTATATTAAGGCTCAAATGAGGGTGCTAAGGATTAAAATGTGTGTGGGTGAAGGCTTGAAAGGCATAAGCCCAAGATGAAAATGCCTAAATCATGTCTTTAATTCATGAACAACTTGAAAATTCACCTTAATACAATATAGAGCAAGTTTTAGAGTTATAAAATTGAAAAAAATCATATATAATGAACTATATAAAATCTGATTCTAAAACACACATTCAATTCATGCAATATACCAAGTGTGCAAAAGCTCTTTAAATAGGGAAGAAATAAGTATGTACCCATTAATCATCTTAGTGATGAACCTTAAAAAGAATTTCCATCTAAACATGATTTCTTGCAATTAAATTCATCATAGGTATTTGGCATCATGAATATAAAGTAAGAGCATTTGCACCATAAAAAATATTGTTGTTCCCCACCCTTAAACTTAAAGGTGAACATTGTTCTTAATGTTGAAATTAAAGCACATATAGGGATAAAAGAAACAACAATAGGCAAGGGATGTGATACTCTACCCAAGAATGACTAATGTTTCATATAAGCCCAAATTAACCATACAACCTTTCCATGAATAAAGAGAACTAACAAATATTGTAATGGTTAAGTCACATATATCATGTTTAGTCATCCAAGTTACACTTTGTCACAAATTTAGGGTCTCATTTCATTCTTACAAGCTCACATATCTAACCTTTACCAATCATGCCAAATAAAAGAGAAATAGAATTAAAATGAGTAGATGACAAAAAGAGGTTTCCTTGATGGCATTCTAGTAGCATCATCCTCTTTGTCCAAATTCAACTAAGCCATGTGTGGACCTCCCCTGCTACCTACATAATTTCATAGAATCTACATAAACCTAATTAATTTTCCTAACTCCCTATATTTATATGGAAATGGCTGAGATGATAGTTGATATTAAAGCACTGTCCTAATCTTGGTTATCTGAGACAAACAAGTAATGTTGTCTTGACTGTGAATTGTTATATTTACTACTCTTTAAGCATGCAAATAGAGATTATTTTCATTTAGTTCTTAATTTAGGGTTTTTCTTTCAAGTTAGCCTTGATCCAAGTTTAATTCCAAGGTAATCAAGCTTAATATGCATTAAGCACAAAATCAAAATAAGTAAATCAATTTCAAAACATCAATAAAAAGATACCATCATATGCAAATAACCCCACAAAGGGTTCAGTCAAAATCCTAGATAAAACCTACTAGTCGAGCATCGACATATGTTCCTTGTCTTCTTGGTGGGAAGTATTTAACAAGGAACTATTGTGCCAATTCTGCCCATGTTGTAATAGAGCCCAAAGGTAAAGAACTTAGTCATTCTTTTGCCTTATCCATTAGTGAGAATGGAAATAGACTCAATCTAATCACTTCTTCACTCACCCTAATGTACTTGAATGTGTTATATATCTCCAGAAAATTCAAAATATGACTATTGGGGTCATTAGCTGGTATTCCCCCAAATTGCCCATTAACTTGTAGTTGCCGGATAGTGGTTGGCTTGATTTCAAAGTTATTAACATCTATTGTTAACCTTCGAATACTTGGAGTTAGCCATTGCCACATTAGGGAGGCATACTCATATGAAATGCAGTTGTTCTCATTAGCCATGTCATAATGTCTAGGTTATTTGCAACTTAAACATTAGGAGTTAATGGTGAAAATAGTGAAAGTGATGAAAGAGGTGAAGACTTTGGATTGAATGTTGCTCATTTAGCCCATCCTGCTTTTCTTTTGGCATGCATAAAATTAGTATTTGAAAATAACAACAAAAACAACTAGTTTAAAATAAAAATAAAGAAAAGCTCAATCTAAGACTTATAACTAAGCACTAATATCCAAGTTTAACAAAATAGTTCTCCAACAACAGTGCTAAAAACTTGTTCTGAGCAAATTGCCACGGTACAAGTATACACCGTCAACAAGTAATATAGTAATGAAAAATCAAGTATTATCCTCTGGGAACTCTCGATAAGATATTTGCTAAGTCCTAATGTTATCATGGTTACCTTATCTAGGTAATTGCAATATTCAAATTAAATAAGAAAAATGATGCAAAAGAACTACTAGAGTGAGAATAAAGAGATGAGTATATATCAAGGAAAACTCCCTAGGATTATGGTTTAATTTGGAATTTTAATTGCAATATGGTTACTTACTAACTTGAATTCAATGCTCATGATTTAGTTTAAGTATCTAATTTCGTTATAAGAATCCATCGATCCCTTATAAATTCTATTGCCTTAATTTTGTCCCTATATTTCTATGAGAATCAAATTAAAGAAATGCATTATGTATGGCTAATCACAACTCCACTAGTTCAATAGGTATATATCTATCCTAAAGACAAATTGAATTAATTTAAACAATTAATTATCATCAATCAAGAAATATTTAGTCTAGCGAATCCATGTCTTCAATCCAATCCTAATTGAATAAACTCATTCACAATGTAATTCAAGAAGCAAAGTAATAATATTCTATAAATTGCTTGCCAAATCATCATATTCCTAGAGAAATAAGAGTTTAGCCTAGCAAATCCTTGTTTACAATCCAATCTGAATAAAAAAAAACTGAAAGAAGAGTAAAAGAAGACAAATAGAAGAAGAATTCCATTTTTGAAGTTTTAATCGACTTCCTCCCATGAATCTCCTCTTGAAATGCATTCCTTTAATGAGTTCTAGCACTAAAACTCTAAGTTTCAGCCTTAGAACAATCCCAATGCCTCAAAAAGCCCTATAAAACTTGATATAACTCGCCCTAAATTGCAAAAAGACAACTTTAACCTTCATTTTCTGTGTTCAGCACCTTGGCACCAAGTTATTGGCTATCTGCATGTTCAAGAGCCTTGGCACCAAGTTATTGGCCATCTGCATGTTCAAGAGCCTTGGCACCAAGTTATTGGCCATCTGCATGTTCAAGAGCCTTGGCACCAAGTTACTACCTTTTGTGCTACCTACAATGTTTTACCCATTTCTACCTTCTAAGGCCTGAACAAGAACAAAATCCACATGAATGGCTTTTTTTGTAAAAGTATTTGCATGTAATTCCTTAAATTAACATGAATCAATTCTAAAATAACCTAAAACCTAGATCAACAAAGACAAAATAACACAACTAGCACAATTTACTCAAAATCAACATAAAACTAGTAAAATTTCTCGGTTATTTAACATGAGTGTGACAAAAATAACTCTATCTTATAGAGTTATTAGTTTGTTTATTTGTATAAGATACAGTTACTTGAAATGCTTGTTGGCATAAGTTTTCCTCTTATTTTCAAAGTTTATATGCTATCATCAAATTCTTTTTTGTTTAAAGTTTCCCCCATTTTCAATCTTTATGTGCTATTATCAAATGCTCATTTGTATCTACCTCCCTTTGCTTATTTGTATCACATGAAGTTGCCCAGATGTCTTCCAATTTAAGTGACATATGGATGAGAATTAAATCAATAGCTTTGATAAGAATTTTATCTTATAAAGTACTTAATTAATGAGACTAAGAATGGAATTGCAATTCATTAGATAGATATAGGATGAGATAAAATTTCAATCATTGGATAGTTATAAGTGGAATTGTAATTGTTTCTTAAGATTGAGTGGGATAGGAATTATTGAGGTCATTGTTTTTGGTGTTGTAGCTTTGATTAAATTTAATATATTTTATAGCTCCCAGCATGTAGATGGGATTTATATTTTCTATTTCGTTTTGTCATTAAAGTTTACTTATTCAATCTTTGTTATATACGAACCTCTTACTTTAGGATTCAACATTTTGTCCATATGACTTTCATGATTTTTTACTAGACAAAACTTAGGTGCTACTGATTACCTATTTATGCATTCATTGATTGAAATGAAAATGGTTAGCTATCTATGCATGCAAGCACTTCAAAATAGGTCATTAAGGTCTAGGGAACTTGACATACATTATTCAATTCCAGAGGTAAAATTCTTAGTCAAGTTAACAACTTGCATGGTTTATGTGATTCTAGAACTTTCTAGATGTACTATTGTTCCGAGACTCCATTCTCATTCCTTCCTTGATTATCATGATAATTTTGCTAATGGCGGTGCTTACAACTTGTCAAGCATTGTTGGCAATGTGGCAGGCTATATTGGTGCTAGAGAGACATATGATTCAATGAGTAGGCACAATCAGGGAATGGGTTCAACGAGGAATCTAATGGAATAAGTAAATGGAAATGTGCAATTGATGTTTACATTTACAAGTATCTTCATATATAACCTTTTATTATTACAACAAATTTTAAATGGTTCCCTATCAATAAAAAATTGTGATAGGAAGGTGCAAAATATTACAAAGGTAAATTTATTATTTTCTTAAGATTGTGTCTTGACTATAAATGATGATATACATATTGCTTAATTTTTTTATTAAAAAAGTAACTTTAATAGCACTAAAAATTAAAAAGACTATCTATGTGACTATTAGCTTTTGTTTCAACTGATTACTTTTTCATAATGAGTTTGCATGTATACAAGCATGCATGTGGCAATTGATATAGTCATTGAGTAGGACAATAATGATGAAGCCAATAATGAGTTGAAGCAATGAATATGACCAATGATAAAGTCTAGAAGTCTGCCAATGTATTTTACAATGTTTGTAAATTAGGAATTATGCAATTGCTATTTATTCTTCAAATTTGTGAAGTAGGAATAATGAAGATGCAAATGTATGTAGAGTTTGGATAAGTGAAGTAGTTATTGTATCCTTAATACTTCATGAATACATTGTACTTGAATTTTACAAAATAATATATATGAGTATGTTGACATATTTACATTAAGTATGTTGTAATTAAATTTTGCACAATATGTGTTGAGTAATGTTACCAAAATGGAAAAACGATCAAAAAATTAGATGATATCTAAAACACCTTAGATGTCTAGATTTTCAAGCAATTCAATAGGATCCCCAAGGGATCCTTGTATTACAAATCAATCAAAATGAGGACACTAACTTTAATTCCAAAACACAAATCACACAAGAATGCCTAAAGAAATGTTATTACCATCGAAAAGTAGGTGAGACTAATTTGACTCCCATTTGTTTTTTAGTCATCATAAGTTACTGGAAGTGTTAAATAGGACACTCCATATTGCATTGGACTTGGTAATAAATTATCTTACATAAAAGAATAGAAGTTATTAGTTATGTGTAATAAAAAAGAATAAAAATAAAGAATGACTACATGTATAAGCTTATATAACCCATATTGTGGATTCTTTGAATGTGTAACATGTAGACTTTTTTTTTTTCTTACAAGACAAAAGCTTAACCCAACTTGAAAGGAAATAAAGAACATAAATATATTCAAAGATTCAGAGTAGGAGACTTACATTGATCCCCTAATTGCAAAAGCTTATTGATCTCTAGCTGGGATCACTGATCAGGTGAGATACCCACAAAATTTATTGGGTGTATATCAGGTTTTCACAGCCTAAATCGCCTCTCAAGTGTGACTACAGAATACTCGCAAGTATTCTACTCAAAGCATCTCAAGTCTCACTCTCTAATGAGTATGTTCATCGTTCACTAGTCTAGCCCTATTTATAGAAGGCTAGCTAGAGTTAGGGTTTAGTAGTAATTCTTATAATTACTATTTTACCCTTGTTTAATGAGCACCCCTTATGGGTGCACACAGTATAATATCTTAACAGACTTATTCCCTAGATATTATACGATATTCTAACATCTCCCACTCACACATAATGGGAGTGCTCATATGTTCTAAACCTAAGAAACATATTCTCGGTAAATTAAGAGAACACTTTCTCTTTTAGTTTACAGTCATTCATACAGGGAAAGTAGGCCGTGTGATCAGCATACTATAAGAGCATCAATACTATACATCAGTTATGAATATATAGCCTTTCATAAAAAATGTACCTGCATGTAGATCATAAAGTATGCATGCACCCCAGATCATAAGAATCACATTTAGATATCTCTCATTGATCTCATCTATCACAATATATTATATTCACAATCATGACATACAAATCATAACTAGTATACCGGTGAATATAGAATAATGAGATTCTCTTTATGATCTTCCTCTTCTCACGATCCTATTAGCACAAACTTAGTTCATTTTTCTAAACATGTCCCACCAGACTGAATCATTACTTATAGTCCTTAGGTAACACGCTAAGATAGAAAACACCAAGTTGTATCCCAAGTACCTAATCGGAGTCCAAGGGTACATATATAGAGCCAACATAAAGGCTCAAGGGTCTCACCCAATCATGAGTTGAGATAGCACTCGTGTTAGCCCAGATGGTCAGCATTTGCACATATGGTATGAAACATGTGTTACAACATTCCTCCTTTTCCTGTGGAGTGTATATCTATTTCATAAATAATATTGTACAGATGATATTTTAGACACCACAAGTCTAAAATTAGTTCCTAGATCTACACAATGTCTTGAACTCACATCTGGCAACTAAGGTAGACTAGAAATGATGAACTTATTTCATCAAATCACTTTAATGACCCTATGTCATCAATCAAGCGACTTATATGATTTTAAGTATAATTGCTCTCAATTTATCATCCTAATAATTTCTCTTAAAATCTTGTCTCAACTCTAATATCATAAAGGCATTAAGGCGGTTACTTATGTGAGAAGGCTAACCCTTTTGTCTGTCTAACATACTCAATAATAAATAAGAATGTACGCAACATTCAAATAGAGACATGTAAGCATGGAAATCAAACTTTATTGATTTGTTAAAGAACATCAATACATCTTTGTCTATGAATAATAAAAAAATAAAAAAAATACAAATAAAGATGCTAAAGTCTACGCAATCCTAAAGACCTAGTGTGTCTCACAAACACATCTCTAGAAATTGGCTTGGTTAGTGGATCTGTCAGCATCTCATACGTAGACACATACTTTACATTCATGGTCTTGCGTGCAACCATGTCCTTCACATAGTGATACTTGATATCTATGTGTTTGGTTTTGCAATAGTACTTTGGATCCTTGGTGTATGTAATCGCAGCCTCACTGTCACAGTACTTTAAAACTAGTTCAATGTTTTCTGCTTTGCACAATAGTTAATCTAAGAACCTCTTCAACCAAATGGCTTCCTGGGTTGCTAATGATAAGGCCACAAACTTTGCCTCTATTGTGGACAAGGATACACAAGATTGTTTCTTACTACTCCAAAATATGGCACCATCACTAAGTAAGAAAATGTATCTTGAGGTAGTCTTTCACTCATCAAAGTCCTCTTAGTGATCAACATCAATGTATCCTTCTAATTGTAGATCTTTGCCGCCTTGATAGTAAAGCACATAATCAGCAGTCCCCTTCAGATATCTTAAGATCCTTTTTATAGCTTCCCAATGTTTAGGACTTGGGTCAGTTTGATATCTACTCACCAAGCCAACTGCTTGATAGATATCAGGTCTAGTACACATCATAACATACATTAGACAACCGATTGCATTTCTATATGGAGTTTGGCTCATATGCTCTCTTTCTATGGTAGTCTTAGGATGTATTTCAGCGCTCAAGGTTCGACTTATGTTGATAGGAGTGTCAGCAAGGTTACAACTTTCCATACTAAAATATTCCAAAACCTTTTTGATGTAATTCTCTTGTGAGAGATATAAGTGTTTCTTAAAATGGTTTCTTGAAATCTTAACTCCAAGAATGTATACAGCTTCCCCCATATCTTTTATCTCAAAGTGAGATGACAATTAGGTCTTTACCTTGTTGATAAGCTCCATATCATTTCCAACTATGAGTATGTCATCAATAAATAATGTCATAATCACATACTTGTCCATAGATCTCTTGGTATATACACAATTGTCTTCACTCATCATAGTGAAACCACTAGAGATGACTGCATTGTGAAAATAAATATACCTCTAAGAAAGGCAGTTTATTGTGTACTGTGTAAATCTCTTCATTTAATTCTCCATTGAGAAAGGTAGGTTTTATATCCATCTAATGTAATTCAAGATCCGAACAAGCCACTATAGCTAGAAGTAAGCAGACAGAGGTAAATTATACAGTAGGAGAAAAAGTCTCATCATAGTCAATTCCTTCCTGCTTTGTATACCCCTTTGCCATTAGTCAAGCCTTAAATTTTTCAATCGTGCCGCTCTTTTCTTGATTTTGAGAAACTACTTGTTCCTAATAGCCTTACGTCCCCCTGGAAGATCAACAAGTTCCTAAACATTGTTGATTTTCATAGACTCCATTTTCTCTTTCGTAGCTTTAGTCCATTTATCCTTATAAGGGGTTATGAGAGCCTTTTTCAAATTTCTTGGCTCATTTTCATTTCACAGGAGCATTGTAAAAAGTTCACCACCTTCAATCTCATATCGATGACGAGGAGCCTTTTTTACGTGAACCACGTCTCAGTTGTGATTCATTGAATCTTATTTCATTGTTCCCATTTGGATCAATATTGCTCCCACTCAGATCTAGAATGTTGGTCTCACTCCCACTTGGAATAAGTTCAATTTGGTCACTCCTACTTAGAGCAACTGGCTCAGGAACACTTTCATTCGCATCAAATGATGAAGAAGGTTGTTGATGAGGAACTAGTTCATCATCTGTTATAATCCTCCCACTCGAATGAAGTGGTCCTAGTGCATTCAGATCCTTTATCTCAAATAAGGATAGGTCTTGACCTACCTCACCCTTCTTAGGATATTCATTCTCTAAGAATGTGACATCTCTCGATTCGAATTCAATTATGCTCCCACTATCTTGCTGACCTATAAACATATAACCTTTTGAGGTTTCTGAGTATCTAATAAAGATACTTTTCTTTCCTCTCGGGCCCAATTTCCCATACTTGTGAGAGGAATCATGTGTATAGGTAGCACATCCCTAAGGTTTCAAAACACTTAGGTTAGGCTTTCGCCCAGTCCATAACTTATATGGAGTGGTTGTAACTAATTTCGTAGGCACACGATTAAGTACATAGGCTGTAGACATTAATGCATCACCCCAATAGGTGATTAGCAAATTTGCCTGTGCCATCATAGACCTAACCATCTTAAGGAGCGTTCTATTCCTTATTTCTGCAACACCATTTTGTTGTGGAGTACTTAGAATAGTCAACTGATGAACTATCCCTTTTTCATCACATAATTCATTGAATTGAATCAACAAATATTATCGGTTCAAAGAGACTTAATCTTCTTATCTAGTTGATTATCTACTAAGTTCATATAGTTTTTGAAGCAACTCAATGCTTTTGACTTATGAGAAATCAAATAGACATAACTGAAATGAGTATAATCATCAATGAATGTGATGAAATAATTCGCTCCGTGTCGGGCCTTGACATTCATAGGCCCACAGATGTCAGAATGAACTGATTGTAATGGAAAATTGGCTCTGGTTACTTTACCAAAGGGTTTTCTTGCAGACTTTCTGGCTAGACAAGATTCACAAGTAAACAAATCTACTTGTTTAATGACAAGAAGCAAACCCTCTTTTGCTAACCGTTGCATTCTTTGTTAGCCAATATGACCAAGTCTAGCATGCCATATATTTACATTGTGATCATAATCATGCGTGGAGGAAAACATGGAAAAACTAACATTATTATTAATATAAGATTCGTCATCCAAATCCATACAAATAAAACCTCCAGTTACATAACCAAAACCAAAAAATACTGAGTCATTACTCAATTTAACACAATTATCATGGAAATTTAACTCATAGCCTAGCCTAAGTAAAACTAAAACTGAAATAACATTTCGACGAATTTGAGGTGCATAAAGGACATCATGTAAGATTAGGTCTCGGCCACCGCACAGGACTAACTTGCATGTTCTGATCCCTTTGACAGCAACCTTAGTGTTATTGCCCTTATATATCTAAAATGCTCTATAAGGAACTCGCCGGAAGTCAACAAAGGCATCACGATCATGCATTATGTGGTCCGTGGCTCCTGTGTCTACAATCCACATAGGACAAGATTCAGTAAGCATAATTGAGCTAGAAACACAAAGTTCACTAGCATAAGCAGTGTAGGTTACCTTTTTGAAAGGCTTTGGGCAATCACTCGCATAGTGTCCCTTCTTTTAGCAATTGAAGTACTTAGCTTTTGTCGTATTGACCTTTCGCTGCTTCTTTTTTCCTTGTTGATTGGTCTTTGGCTTTTTCTTAGGTTAGGTTGGTTCTTTGTTCTTTCCCCAGTTCTTTCTCTTTGAACCACGTCTTTCACCAGAAGTTTCCATGTGCAACTTAGGTATCGAGTTAGTTGATTCAAGCTTTTCTTCATTGAGTTTGAGGTGTCTCTAGACATCTTCTAGAGTCATGATTCTGTCATTATGAGTGAGATGCATCTTCATATGCTCCCACAAACTAGGCAAAGAGCAAAAGACTGCTTGGATCTACTGCTCATCTGTTAAGACATTTCCCGTATCTTTTAACTCAACGACCATATTTGACATTAGCCTCAGATGTTTCCTCATTGAATGTTATGGGCGTTTCTTATATGAGTCAAATTTGATCATTAGAGAATGCAATCTAGATACAGACGTAGTTTTGAACCTCGTTCTTAAAGCATTCTAAAGCCCCATAGCATTTTGGTGGTCCTTGAACTCCCTTAAGATGTCATCATCCATAGTGCTTAGCAATGTAATGTGAGCAGTGGAGTTCTTTTTCTTCCAAGCTTCATAAGATTCACGGTCTTGCCTATGTTGGGCCGTGTTTCCAGCTTTTGGTTCTTCCATGACATTGTTGAGTGTCTCAAGAGCCTCTGGCTCTTCCAGGAGATACTGGACTTTCGTACTCCAGATCTCATAATTGTCGCCGTTTAGCTTCAACCCTTTGTTGAGCTCAGCGACAATACTTTTGGAAACCATAGTCATTCTTTACATAAAAAGAAAGACAAATTAAATTAGGATCAGATAATTAAGAACACGTAAGATTTAATGTTCACCATGCTTACAAATTATGACACTAATTATCGTATGATTAAGCTAATTAACCCATGCATAACCTGGAGTCGAAAGAGCACAAAGTGCCAATCATCGTCCAAAGGTTATATTCAAGGTGTAAATCAACAAAATCATATCACAACTAAGTGTCCTAATCATGCTACAAACAAATTGTCAATCATGATTTTTCAAATGCTAAACAGATTAACATTCATTAACTGACGTGTTAAACTAATCAACACATTAATAAATTAATTATATAATGCTAAACTAATTAACATTTATTAAATAAACATGTTAAACTAATTAACATAATAATAAGTAATCACATATTACTTGGACTTGATATTTATTAGGATATATTAATTTTTCACAAAAAATTAATTGCATTTATTTGGGGCTAAAATATAAATACACAATTTATATTTTTGACAATATTTAGATGTTCATTAATTAGGGATTTAACGATTAGGCTTGTAATTATTTTTGGATAAGCCACATGCCCAATTAAAATACAAGGCCCAACTTTCAAAAATTAGCCAAAAAAACTCTTTGAATAGGCTAAAAAATTAAAAAACCCAAAATCATTTTAATAATGAGCCTAAATCAAATTCTATAAGCCCATTAAAAATAATAGGGTTTTTGTACCTAAAAATTAGGTTAAAAAAAATCTAATTTAATTAGGTTTAAAAAAATTCAAACAAAAAAAATCTCAATAATTCAAAAATTAAAAAATAA
This sequence comes from Delonix regia, assembly GCA_037074485.1. NCBI lineage: Eukaryota > Viridiplantae > Streptophyta > Magnoliopsida > Fabales > Fabaceae > Delonix > Delonix regia. The sequence goes on from CM073451.1 coordinate 29,821,626, forward strand.
ACAAACAAATTCTGAAATTTTGAATTTTTAGTTTTTTAATTTTTGTTTGAATTTAAAAAAGATCTCTTCTTCTTCCCTCCTTCCCTCCCCTTTCACCATCTTCCTCTACCGCTGCTCCTTATCTCTGGCAGCGACACGCAGTAGGTGTGTTGTGCTAGCCGCTGGCGGCTCAACTCCAAAAAAAAAAGGGTATGAATTTTTTTTTATTTGAACGATGGTGGTTTCTGCCTTTGAGGGTGTTGGTGACCACGTCCCCATCTGCTTCTTACTTTTCAGGGCATTGTCGACAACCAATGTCACTAGCAGCTGTGAAGCAGAGAAGCTCTCAAGATTACGAAATCTAGAGAGGTTCTTCACTGAAGAAGTGGCAGTATGTATCAGCAAAGAAGCTTTCTAGATTGATTCTTGTTTTTTTGGTTGTGGCAGGTCACCGACAGCTTTCCGGTGTCAAGGCGTGCCGACGACTACTATTGCCAGTGATCATAAAAGGTGCTATATGTGCACAGGGGGGATGCTGTAACAATTTGAAGTGGAGAGGAAGAAGCTTGAACAAATTCAATCAATTTTAATTTTTTAAAAATCCTAATTAATTTAGCCCCAAAGAAAAAATTTGATCCCAATAAGATATATAAATGATAAAAAAACTAGCCTACTAGCTTTGATACCAATGAAAGGAAATAAAGAACATAAATATATTCAGAGATTCAGAGTAGAAAACTTATATTGATCTCCTAATTATGGAAGCTTATTGATCTCTAGCTAGGATCACTAATCAGATGAGATACCCATAATGTATTGGGTGTATCTCGGGTTTTCACAACCTAAATCCCCTCTTAAGTGTGACTACAAAATACTCGCAAGTATTCTACTTAGAGCGTCTCAAGTCTCACTCTCTAATGAGTATGTTCATTGTTCACTAGTCTAGCCCTATTGATAGAAGGCTAGCTAGAGTTAGGGTTTAATAGTAATTCTTATAATTACTATTTTACCCTTATTTAATGAGCACCCCTTATGGGTGCACACAGTATAATATCTTAACGGACTTATTCCTTAAATATTATACGATATTCTAACACAACTTTTTGGTTGACTACATTTTTTGGGCCCTAATTGCTATTTGAGTCCTTTTGCTTGACTTACATTGTCACATACTAGGGCGGTGGCCTTCACTGCCTTAATATTATTGTATGGGTTCCATTGACTCAAGCGAACATCTGTCACCCACTTGCACATGTCATCTAAACATTTATCAACTAGGGAGTGCAATTCTTCACACATAAACACCTCAAATGCCAATCTGATCATTCTAGAACAAAGTTGTTTGTATCATCACATACTAGCCATCTTAAGATCCCCCTCAACTTCTTTTCCCCTCAAATCATGCACAAGACCGTTATGTGCATCTTTTTCCCATCCCTTTAGAATATATTGGGCAAACACTTCTTCAATGTCCATCAAAATAAATACTTTTAAAGCATGGTTACTTAATATATCAAATGTCTCAAACTTTCTACAACTACAAGAGATGATCATTTGAATAGGATTAAATAAGACTCTTAATTCTTCTTCCTAATTAGCCACAAAATAAACATACTTAAATACAAAATGAGTTTCATTCCTACATCATATGGACTTTGGAAATATCCATATGGACATTGCAAATACTAAGTCAAATTGCTTTTGGAACAAGTCAAAAAATGGGATTGTGTATAACTATGCAAGATGATTTAACATCGGCGATTATGGCTAATTTAACTTTGGTCGCTTATTCTAGGCATCAAACTTGAACTTCAATTTGTTATACCATTTCTCTTCAATAATACATTCATATAACTTAAATAATTATATAATATTTATGGTAAGTTTCATGCAAGTATCGAAATCTGAATTCAAGCTCTCATTGAGTTAGGTGCTTTTCACACCTAATGTGAAAGCTTAATTCATGTAAAATGGAGCCCATTTTCTCTTATCACATACACAGATTTCAACCAAGTATTTTCATGAACTTCATAATCAGAAAGCATCTCCATCCAAGTTACTTCAAACTGAACTTCATCACCATATATGTACATACACTTCTTGAAATTGGTTAAAAAATGAGATGCACCTGTCATGATTTATATATGATTATTTATGTGTATATTTTTATGTACATGCGTATAAAAAAATTCAAGTTCAAGTTCCATTCTTATTGTTCATCGATTAAGTGTAAAGAATAAGGGGTTTTAGTCCACATTTTACAAGCCTAATTTAGTTTGATGTATCATAATATCATATGCCTTGAATATAGATCTGGATGTAAAAATTGAAATTTTTTGCATAAGGTTTCAAACTCCCTACTAGATTGGGAAAATTATGGAGTTTTTGATGTATTTCTCATATGGGAAATGTTTTCCAAAGGTCTATAACATTACTGGATTGACAAAATTTCAAAGAAAACACTTAATTCATGCAAAATTGAAGAGGGTAAACTCTTAGTATCTGAATAACGAATTTTTGAATTTTGTTGCAAGCATCTTTTCATTTTGATTCTTACCTGATTCAAGTTTATATATTAATTTGTAGTATTTTAATGGTGTTAAATCATGCTCAACACTAGATTTAGAAGCTTCCTAAGGTGCAACAAGGGTAGAATTACACCATAGGTGGAGCTTGAAGCTCCAAGGAAGAAGAAGAAGTTTTTACCTCATACCTACCAATATGTGGGGGCACATGAACCACCTTCTAGGGCCCATTTTGGCCAAAATTTTTAGCTCTTATATTATATTTAGTGATAATTTTTCTAGATTTTTTTAAAACCTTAAAATATGAGTTCTTCAATGTTCATGACATTCTACACTGGATTTCAGATACATACTCTCTAAACTTTGGCCTAATTTTTTTTTTTCTCACATTCTAATTGCATCTTAGTATCATATATTTTTCACACTCTCAGTGGTGATGTATTTTGATATGCCAAATAATCTATTGAAGAAACTATGCACTTATAAATTCTGTATTATGTTGAAGTGAATCTAATTCAGGGGCCCATTTTTGTGTGGATTCCATGAATTTAGTTATATAAATTATATTACTAGATATGCTATACTTTATATATATGCACTCACCTCTTCGATGAGATGGAAACATGTAATTGAGTAATTGGCTAGATTGACTATTATAAGCCTATATGTAAGCCTAAACATGCAACTTAATTTCAAATAGTTAAAACCTTCAATACAAATGGAATTTTTGGGCTTATAATACCATTCTAGAAACTTGTTCATAGCTCGACACCTATGCTAATCTCAAAAGGAGATTTGGTCATGTTTGATGCCTAAATTCTATTATTTTAATAGAGACAATTTTGTTGTCTATTTTGCATTAAAGAATAGTCATAACTACCTTTGCGCATTTTTTTCTAAAATTAATTGAAATATATTGCTCTTTGGGTATTATCTGATTTAAATAAAATTGGAGATTATAAATATAGTTTGTTTGATACTTATGGCTATCAATTATGCATTCCTTAAATAACACCATCAAAATTGTTAGTGTTTGCTTGCTCTTGAGCATGATTAAGTAATTTTGTCTTGTAGTGAAGATCACTTGGACGATTAACTCCTTGCGATTATGAGCTCACCTATATGGGACTAATTGTAGGGGAGTTTTCTATTGAGTTGATTGAGGTGTTTAATTCAATTACTTTTTGCTAGGTAAATCATGTTGACAGTGGATACACATTATTGGCATAACACTAACAATGTAATAAGATATTATTGAGATATAATTGAATTGATCTCTTAATATTCTTTGTATCCTACCAATATGGATATGTTAGAGACATTCGATAATGTAGGCCTTTTGATATATAACAAGCTATTGTGGTTCATTGTAACTAAGACCTTTAAGTGGGATTATAATAAACAATCTTATAAATATAGTTGCATAAGCTAAGCATTTTATAAGGAAACCTTATTTTATAATTATGTTTTTTTACACATAATTAGTTTTTTGTTACCTTAGATCTTGTATTCTAACAACTATTAGCAGTGAAAACACTCAATGAGACAAACTAAAATGACTTCAAAAGTCTTTAGAATGAGTTTTGTCAATTGTATCAATGGCATTGGCCTTATAGTGGATATACCTACTATACGTAGCATCAATTTCATTATTATTGATATAGCCTTTCTTCAATAGTGGTATAAGCTAATGGGAATGTGTGTGTAGTCATTAATGGAAACTTATGAGAGTGTGTGAGGGCCACTTCGAAGAAGGTTTAGGCAAAATTATCTAAAGTTTAACAAAGTTATTATCACTCTTATGAGTACTTCAAATCAATGTAAATTTGAGAGAATAAATAGAGCCACTTCATTACTTTTGCAATGTATGTTAATGACATATTGTTGGCTTGCATTGATGTTAACCCCGGTTTTGATGCTAATCTAAAATGATATACCTTGGTGACACCTCTTGTATTCTTAAAACTTAATTCCATTGGGATAGGTCTCATGGTCATAGAACTTTGATTGACCAAGTGCTTCTAGAATAGTTTCTTTTATGGTGCACCTATTTGGAAAGTCATTCAGATATCTTGTGTCCCTAATAAAACATGGAAATGATAGAAATGGAAAAAAAAAATCATTTGCTTCCAGTATTGGCAGCTTGGTGTATGCTCAAATGTACACTTGTTTTGACATACCATGTGCTATTATGTGCTTTGTATATACTTGAGTAATCCTATTTGCATTATTAGGTAACTACTTAGATAATTGTGTTATACCTACAAGGCATTAGGAATCACATTCAATTATTAATTATCTAGATTCATATTATGATACTTAGTTGATTATTTGAAATCTATTTTATATATGCATCTTACGATGTTTTTAAGGAGCTATGTTATGGTTATTTGACACTTATAACTAACTTAACTTATGTATACATCTTTGTGATGTTTCAGAGAAACTTTCACAATGGAAATTGTCATGAAAATACTTAAAATTACCTTATCCTTTGTATACTTCTTAATGAAGTTGGGAGGATTTGTTTTGTTGAGAAATGTCAAATGAAAACTTACAGTTACCACATCTATGAATAGTATGTTGCATGTTTTGCAAAGGCCATTTATTAAAGAATGTGATCAACGAAATAAATTTATGATGTGCACATATTTTAAGCCTTGACCAATTTATTGCGACAATCAATGTTATCAGACTCGCGAGTTTAGGCAGAATTATAAATAGGGTGTAGACTCGTAATATAAACTCGTAATGTAGAATCGTAAGAGTTTACCTCTATTAATAAATAGATATTAAACATAACCAAATTTCAAAAATACAAATAGAAAGTTCATACATATATACAAATTACTATTGTAATAACCCAAATTATAGAACTAAGGAATGATAAAAAAAAAATTAAAAAAATATACTTAAATCATAGAACTTTTAATTATAATTAATTAAGTAGAGATTGAGTTTAAAATTTTTTTTGGAAATGTTGAGATTAAATGTATTAAAAGAAAATTAAAGGCAAGCTTTGTCATTATAACACTTACTAATATAGAAATTCACAGTAATTAAATTTTAAAATAATAGTAATTTTAATAGTAATAATAATGTAAACAAGTTAGAGTAAACATTAAATACATATATAATAATAATAATAATAATAATAATAATAATAATAATAATATATTTTAAGCTATGCAATGGAAAAAAATTTTAAAAAATTTGAAAGTAGAGTTAATCATGTAATCATAATATAATTCATTATTTGCTATTAATTGCAAATAGAATGTTTTAGAGTCATAATAATGTAATTATATTTGAAATATAAGTATTTTTTTATGTTTAATGGTTAAAAAATTGAGTTGAGCTTAAAGTTAATTAGTTTTTCTTAAAAAAATTTATTAGAATGTTGGATTATACATATTTGGGCAAAAAAAAATAATAATAATTTGGTTGACTTTGGTCAAACTTGGCAGGTCTACCTGAGTTTGACAGATTCTATATGAGCTTGATCGATTCTTCTTTGATTTTGATTCTCCGATAGAGTTAAATCGATTTTCCCACTTAAAAACATGGAATCAACGAGTTTAACGAGTTGACTCACGATTTTGACAACTATGGCAATAGTGACTCTATAGTGGGCTTCTCTCAAGAGGACTTCCAGTGGTATTGAACTTTTGACATCAAGTTCCCCTTCATTAGTAAAAAGATTTGTGAATCTCTTACTCATATAACACTTCGATACTTTAAATTTTGATGTCTTGGTTTAATTCATAAGTATGAGTTGTGTTATTAAGGCATCTTTCAATTTATTTTGACATTTATAACATTTGTTTTCTGATTAGATTCAATGTTTTTAGTTGTGCCAAATCTTTTGGATATAATTCATAATTGAAACTATGCTGATATTTATTACATTGTTTTCTCATATTGTATTGGATCTTTTTTTTATTCAACATTTTATTTTTGAAAATTTCCCCTTCTCAGACTCATATAATTCACATTCTTGGTGAATATATACTTGTAAATATGTTGCCCTGTCACACCCAAAATGTGACCGCCTGACATGGACAAAAGAATAATTTTAATTTTGCTTTAGAAACAAAGACCAAAATTTAGGAGTCGCCACCAAAATTTTTAAAGAAAAATTTTGGAAATCCAAATGTGGTCTGCAAACCAAAAATCAAGTTTGTGAGTTAGTAGTGAGTGGGGAAGGTGTTAGACTCCTTATAACACTAGTTCTTAAGAACGATTACCTAAAGTTGATTATGCAAAAATTATATAGCCCTAATTTTAATAAGAATTATTCTTATCAATCACATGCAAATAAAAAATTATGAGCGAAAAACAGACGAAATGAAAGAAAAATAAATAAAAGAAAAATAGATTATTTACAATGGGTGGACTTGATCTAAAATAAAAGCCTAGGGCCTATTTATCCTGCGGTAGGAATCAAAGTCCTCGTAGTTCGACTAAAAAAACATGTAAGTTGGTTGATGGTTTTTATTTTTGTGAACTGAACAAGATAGACAAAATTGAATTGATTTTTTGCAAACAAAACAGTTAGGGGTTTAGTTGATGTGTTTTAATTTATGAAATTAGTTTAAGCTCACCTTCTTGCTCTCTTCATTTTCTCTCTTTTTTAATTTTTCTTGAATTTTTTTAGTCATTGTTTTTTAAAGTGTAATGTATTTGCGTTTTTTATTTTAATATTAAAATGAGAACTTTAAAATAAAAGATAAATACATTTTTTTTATTTTTTTGTTATTTTAAAAAAAGAATTTGAAAGTGGAAATAGAATTTTGAAATTAGATATTTATTTGTATATATTTTTATTTTGGAACAAATAAAAAGCATTTGAAAAAAATAATAATTTTTGTTAGTTTTTCAAGTTGTTTATTTTCTATTATGTATATTTTTTATAAAAAAAAATCTCAAATTTGGAAAGGGTCATTAGAGCCCAAATTTATTTAGAAAATACACGGCCTATCTGATATTAGGTAAAATCCAAGGTGACATAGGGTCTCATACGACCCTATCAGATGATTCCATAAATGCCCAAGGAGACACAAGGTCTCATATGACAATTCTAAAATAAATAAAATGAATAAATAAAAGGCAAAAGAAATTATTTTTGTAAATTAAATTGTTTTTAGTTAGTTGTTTTCTTGTTTATTTATTATAAAATAAATCATGTAGTGACTTTTAAGGCTTAAGGAGACTAAAAATCTTACATGACTTTTACTAGTTAAAAATCTCGCATTATGGTTGCCTTCATTGCACTAAAGAGATAAACTTTAATTCATTAAAATAGGAACCAATATGAGCCAAGTGGCTGATCAACATTATTGCAACCATATCATGCCAAAACATATACTAAGAATGGGACCCACATCATATAGCACATGCAACAAGTGAAAGAAAACAAAAACATTCACATCATCCAAAACCAAAACAACCCAAAATGATCAAAGCATTGTGAAAATGATTTTAAGATTAAATAAAATTTATACTTATTCAAATTCACACCAAAGCAACATCTTGAAACTATGGACATATGCCATTTACCCATAGTCGAATGGCAAATGAGGTCTATTTATATAAACACGTGTTTTGAGCAACCAACCACACACTTGGGCCATTTTTCCAACAAGGCAACAAACAATTCAATTCTTCACCCACCAGGGCAATAAGCTTCACAACAAAAATATAAAAGAACAATGCAGAGCATGCATGTCAGAAACCTAAGGAACTTAATAAACATATTTGATCGTAAGAGCATGTTAAGGGCATTTAGGGATACCTCCAAATTAATGTGTCTCTAAGGATCTTTTACCACACTATACTCAGTAAATCTCCACATAGTGACCAGCTTACACCTTTCCTCAAGTTCTTTCAATATAAATAGAGAAAATAATGCCTCCCATTTCAGTCTCTTCATGCTCTTTCTCCTTTCTCCTCTTCTTTCTATATCTTTCTCCCACTATTTGCTTCTCTCTCAATGTCTTTCTCTTACTCTCTCTCACGTTTTTTGTTTTTTCCTGACCTCTCTTATCTCTCGTTTTCTCATCTCTCCTAAAATTCTCTTCTCTCTTTGATTCTTGGACTTTTTTTTTGCTCTATCCAATACACCCGAGAGTAGGGACTTCTTCTACCCTATCTCCTTGGTCTCTAGGTCTCTCTATATTTCTCTTCTGTTCTAATGCTCTTTTTCCTCTCGGTCTCCTTTCTTCCATGCTCACCCCACTCCCTGTTCTCCTACCCTCAGACCAATATAGGCATGTATGTATGGGTCTTTGGCAGTTTTCCATTCTTTTTTTGCTTTCCAGCAAACACTCCTACTTTAATGGTTTCATTGCTAGCATTTTTTTTTTGCAAGGTATGAAATGGATTAGGAGAGGTAATGGTCCTCCATTACTACTCCATCACTGAATGATATGGGCCTTATCAATTTTTTTTGTTTTTGTAAATTTTTGGATTTTAATTCATTGAACTTAATCTATCTTTTCTTTTCTCTTATTTTTTCTTCTTTTTTTTATTTTTTATTCTCTCTTGTTTTTTAATTAATTTATATTGGATTGGTCATTATTTATTATATTTTTTTATTTCAAAAATTTTACTTTTTTTAAATTTTGAAACATTCCATTTTTATTTTGAAAATTATTTTAGTTTAATTAATATATTTTAAAAATTTTAAATTTTAAAAATTTTTAATCTTCAAATCTTTTTTTTTTTTTAGTTTAAGGTTAGGTGTTCACATGCCTCGTGGGATACCCATAAGATTATTTCAAAAATCATGTAAGTCACATGGGCTTTGTTGAATTTTTGATATAGCCTTGATCTAGTGGGAGTTATAGTTAAGTCCTCAAGGAGCTTCTATGATTAATCTAACATCTTCAATGTTTTGGATATATTTTATTTGCTATTTTATTTAATTTATTTTTGTATTAAACACTATATTAATGGATTAGGTTACATGAATGGACAGTTCATTATAGGTTGAGCTATCTATAAGTCCTTATAAGTTTTTCAATATATATTAGCTAGGGTTCCATCTATAATAAACCAATTTTCCTATGTGGGCATCATAAGTTGCTATCCTTTCTGACTCTCTCATATCTAACCATTTTCTTATGCATTGGGAACTATGCATAATTAATGATTTCAAGCATCATATCTGTGAACATTGCTATTTGTCTGAATAAAGAGAGCTTAGTGAGAGAGGGCATGAGAAGAAAGAGACATGAGAAACAAAATTAGAGGAGAGAATGCAAAGAGAGAGAGAGAGCTCCCTTGTGATCATTGACCAAGAACATAACCAAATAAAAAAATAGAAAAGGGAAAAAGAGAGAGCATTGAAGTGAGAAAGAATAGCGAGTACGAGTTGAAGAAAGAAGAGAGAACTAAAAGGAAATAGCTTGGTGAAGAGCAAAGAATGGAGAGATAATGATGTTCCAATGAGAGTTGAATGAATGAAATAGAAGAAAGGAAGAACCATTGTGGCAACATGAGCTCATTATCCTTTAAACTTCTTGTTTGCTTAACAAATAAGTACTGCCCTATTCTTCGTTTCTTTTGCACTTGTACTAGATCCCATTATGCCATGATTCTTGATAGTAATAATCACTTTAGATTTTTAAAAGTTGCTAGTAGTCTTGGTTCAAGTTAGTTTTGGTATTATAGATCCTAATCTTCCATGATTCTTGATAGTAAGAATCTGGCCAAAAGGATGCCTGATAATGGTGCATGGTAACACAACAAAAGAACGAAGGTGACAACTCTTGGGGGAAACACGTTTGACAGAGGAAGAAAGAGATATCAGGAATTGAGTGAAAGTGAGGCATGTGTTATTAGATTAGGTTTTCTTTTATTTTTTTGTTTTTTAATCAAATTAGGCAAAAAAATAGTGAGAAATTAGTAATGAGAAAATAGTGCAAAATCCACAAGTGGACAATAAACAAGAAATCAGAGAAGAAGTCAACCACAATTATGGTAATGTAACCCTGTGGAAAAACTGGTCCGTCCATTATTGAATTTTCAATCCTTATGTTCCACGTAGCCACAACTCAGGGACTATTTGACTTCCTTAGGAAATATTTGTTAACTAGATTAGAAGTTCAAGATAAATATGATGAGTGTTTGAAAATTATCAAGTTGGATTGTTACTTTACTTTTGGCACAAACCAAGATTAATCATTTTATTTTGGCATGAGTTATTAGTTAGGTTTTGTTTTTTGTTTTTTGTTTTTTTGTCTTTGTTATCATATTAGGCAAAAAAATAGTGATGATATTATTCATTCATATTACTCTATTTAAAATTCAAATTTAATTAATTAAAATTTTCTATTATATATATATATATCAATTACATATTTATTACGAAATAAAATATTTTTTATGAGGTTTTAGTGACCATGAAATGTAGTCGTCACTTAAGTTGATGCTAAAGTTTTTTTTTTTTGGTTTTACATATTATATATATATATATATAGGCTCTAAATTCACTAAATTCAACTCATTGCATTGTAAAACCGTAAATAAACTCTAAGTTGCCAATGAATGTGAGGTTTTAGTGATAATGAAACATAGTCATCACTTAAGTCTACCGCTAAAGGTTTTTTTTTTTTGTTTTACATATTTTATATATATTTAGGCTCTAAATTCACTAAATTTAACTCATGGCATTGCAGAACCGTAAATAGAATTATAAGTTGGCCATTAAGACATAAAAATAATTACAACATCATAAAGTATATTTTTAGTATATATAATGCAAAATATTAATTACCCTAGATTGATATCAATAGTGGCAATAAGGTACAAGAAACAAAGAAATTAATACATGATCCGACCATTTTGATGAAGTAGTCGTTCTAAAAGAAAAACAAAAAGATGAAGAAAAAGATAAACTTGAAGCTTCCCGGTGTAGAGATAGAATGAGTCATCACTACCATGATCAAAATAGAGGGATTAGTAGAAAAAAGAGAGAGTAAAGTTCAAGCTAAAAAATATGATGATGATAGAAACATCCCATTTCTCACCAAGATGAGAATTCTCCATAGTTTCTAAAAAGTGAGCAATGCAAGGAGAAAGAAAAACCCTAAGCAATCCTACTGAGACGAGTTTTTAGTGGGTGCAACAGAAGACCAAAAAATTAAAATAATAATAAAATGAAATAAATATACATAATAATGATAAATAATAATAATAAATAAATAAATAATGAACTATATAGAAAGATACAACGCTAATAATGCATTTATGATTTCAAGATGCGTTTCAATTGGCATATGAGTTTGAGCTTAGTAATTATAAGTTGTTTACAATTTCAATAATTGTCACAAATAGCTAGGTTAATAGTTAATTTTATGACTTATTAATGAAAACTAGTTAATTTGACCCAATGAACATGTTTCACCGTAACAAATGACACAACAAAGCCACGGGTGACTTGCTGTGTCTTTCTCCGTGCAAAAATTCTTTCTAACGCATGAGGAAATCTTGTGTTTGAGAAACCTACAACCTAGCAAATCAAAACTAGCCTAAAATACAAAGAGAACATGGGGAAATCTAACTTCTAGTTATTATATCATTCTTCAAGGAAAACAGAAAGTAATGGAGGAAGAATTAGACAAAGCATCGTCATTTGGAGAGTTTTCTAAATGGCATATAACAGTCATACCTTAAACAACAAAAGGGTGCATAACACATATGAAGATATGGAAAGGGTGTGAAGATGCAAAAAAGTGCTCCAAAGATATTAAATATAGCCTCAATAGGAAGCTTGAGCAAGAATGGAAAGGGAACAAGTTACCTACCTCTCTTCCCAAATCTACATAGTCCTGCAGTGTTTAAGAGAAATCTAGTGTTTAAAAGACCCACAACCTAGCAAATTGAAACCCAAAAAAGGAAGAAAAAGATTTGGGTGCTGGGTGTTGAAAAAAGAGGAAGAAGGAAGGCGAATTAGGGCTCTGAAGAGTACTGAAAATGTGTTAAATATATATAAATCCAAAATTGCCTTTAGTGACAAATATTGAGTTGTCACCACTAAAAACCATTTAGTGGTAACCATCTAGGATTGCCACAAAATCTATATTGTGGCAACTGTGTAAAATCGTCACAAAAAACATTTAGTGACAAGATATTGTCGACCCTAAATCATTTTTAGTGGCGACTTCTCCCTGTTGTCACTAGATAGCTTCAAATTTAGATTTTTTGCTCCATGCTTTAGTGGCGACACATGGAAACTCGCCACAGATGATATACAGTGGCAAGTAAAATGGTGCCACTAAATACTAATGGTGGTTACTTTAACTACCTTGCCACTATATGTCTTTTGTGACAACTAATATGTCGCCACAAAAGCTATTCAATGACGACACACTTAAAGTCGCCACTAAAGACATACTTTTAATGATGACTTTTTTTATTCATCAATTTTTATAGTGACTCTTGATTATAATCCCATGATAAACTTAGTTGAACTGATCTTGATAATCAATGGTTTGATATGTCTTGATTAGTTTGATCTGTAATTTTCTTTTAAGAATGTTGCTCACTATTAAGTCATTATCTAGAATTGATATTTAATGTAATTCCTGGTGCAAGAAATCTTTTTTCATTTTTAGCCTATTGTGTTGCTTACTATCTTATTACTCTTTGGTCTTAGTAATTTGTGTAATTTTTTTTGGTCATTTGATCCTTCCTTATGCATAATCGTCTCCCAAATTTGTCCTTAGTCCCTAGACCACCTTATCTTATAAATTGGTTTTCTAAATTTTTTACTTAAAAAATTTTGATAGTAACTCTTAAATCTTAGTTTTCATTTTTAGAGCGCAAATTAAAATTTATTCTTTTTCCACACTGGTGGTCATATTTCGAGTGTGACAATATCATACTAGGTGTGTCTTAAAATTCTATATGTTGATTTTTCTATCACAATATACATTTATTAGATGAACAAGTAGTAAAACTACAACTATGTGAAAGATACCACAACTACAATACAAATAAAATACTTGTGCTTAAATCCATATATGTGAAGTGTAGTCACCACTAGGATATCTCAACTCGTGGGCAAGGGTAGGACCATCAGGCTCCGCCTTAAAGCTAACAAAGAAGTTAGGATTTATTTTTAGGTCCCCTTTCTTAGTATCAACATTTATCTATAAAATATGAGATCCTTTTTCCACAAGCTTTGGATAAAACTATTTATCCCAAGCACTAAAGAGTGAGTTGATGACATATAGCCTTTTTCGTTCTAAACTCAATTGAATCATCTGAGGCCTCCCTCTTAACTTGTTTCCCTAAAAAGGAAAAGCTTGACTTCATCAACCACATCTTAGATGCATGCTTAAATAGCATGAAGGTCCTTGCTCAATTAGACACTATGACTAGTTCATAGCTACATTCATGTGAAATGCTTTATGATGAGCCTGGTGTAGGTAAGATGGAACAAGGGGGAAGAAACTTACACTTCTTGCTACAAAAATAAGAGAAACGGATCTATCTAATTTTTTTCTTTTGTTATTGAGGAGAGCAATAGGATCGAAATGTACTGCTAAGATGCCCATCAAAATGATGGAGGTAATTCACACATTAAAACATTAGTATGTTTAATATTATTAAAATAAAATTATGCTTTTAATATTATAGAATTAATTTAATCACCTTTTTTTTTTATTATGAATTTGTGCTTATTGTATTTGTAACCATTTGATCTTGTTCTCTGTGATTGCTTTATATTCTAGTGAACGTTGTCCTTTGCTGACAGAATAAAAAAATAAATGAACACATTCATAGATTCAAAGTAGGAGACTTACATAGATCTCCTAATTACAAAAGCTAATCGAACTCTAGTTGGGATCATTGATCGAATATGATACCTATAGTGTATTGGGTGTATCTCGGGTTTTCACAGCCTAAATTCCCTCTCGAATAGGACTGCAAAATACTTGCAGGTATTCCACTCAGAGCATCTCAAGTCTCTCTCTTAATGAGTTGTTAATAGTATAATAGTCTAGCCCTATTTATAAAAGGCTAGCTAGGGTTAGGGTTTAATAATAATTCTTATAATTACTATTTTACCCTTATTTAATCAGCACCCTTTATGAGTGGACTCAATATAATATCTTAATAGATTTAAACCCTAGATATTATACGATATTTTAACATCTCCCACTTACACATAATAGGAGTGCTCATACGCTCTAAACCCAAGAAACATATTCTCGGTAAATCAAGAGAACACTTTCTCTTTATAATCTTTAGTTGTTCATACAAGGAAAGTAGATCATATGACCAGTACACTATGAGAGCATCAATGCTATACATCAGGTACGAATATATAGCCTCTCGTCGAAAACACACCTACATGTAGATCATAAGAATCACATTTAGATATCTCTCAATGATCTCATCTATCATAATATCTTGTATTCACAATCATGAAACACAAGTCATAACTGGTATACTAGTGAATACAGAATAATGAGATTCTCTTTATGACCTTCCTCTTCTCATGATCCTATCAACGCAAACTTAGTTCATTTTTCTAGACATGTCTCGCCAGACTGAATCATTACTCATAGTCCTTAGGCAAAATGCTAAGATAGCAAACACCAAGCTCTATCTTAAGTACCTAATTGAAGTCCAAGGGTACAAATATAAAGCTAGTGTAAAAGCTCAAGGGTCTCACATAATCATGAGTTGAGATCGCACTCATGTTAACCCATATGGTCGGCATTTGCACACATGGCATGAAACATATGCTACAACATTCCTCCTTTCCTGTGGAGTGTATGTCAATTTCTCAAATAATGTTGTACAGATGATATTTTAGACACTACTTATCTAGAATTGAGTTCCTAGATCTACACAATGTCTTGAACTCACATATGGTAACTAAGACAGATTAGAAATGATAAACTTATTTCATCAAATCAATTTTAATGACCCTATGTCATCAATCAAGTGACTTATATGATTTTAAGTATAGTTGCTCTCAAATTATCCTCTGGATATTTTCTCTTAAAATCTTGTCTCATCTTTAAAGTTGTAAAGATACTGAAGTGGTTACCTGTGTGAGAAGGCTAACCCTTTTGTCTACTCGACATACTCAATAATAAATAAAAATGTACACAACATTCAAATAAAGACATGTAAGCATGTAAATCAAGCTTTATTGATTATCAAAGAACATCAAAACAACTCTGTCTATGAACAATGGGAAAAATAAAAATACAAATGAAGTATGCTAAATTCTACACAATCTTAAAGACCTAACGTGTCTCACAAACATGTCTCTAGAAATTGGCTTGGTCAGCGAATCTGCGAACATCTTATGCATAGACACATACTTCACATTCACTGTCTTGCATGCAACCATGTCCTTCATATAGTGATACTTGATATCTATGTGTTTGGTTTTGCAACTGTACTTTGGATCCTTGGTGTATGCAATCGCAGCCTCACTATCGCAGTACACTAACACTGGTTCAATGTTTTTTGCTTAGCACAATAGTTGATTCAAGAACCTCCTTAAGCAAACAGCCTCCTAGGCTGCTGATGATAGGGCCACGAACTCTGCCTCCATCATGGACAAGGATACACGATTATTTCTTACTACTCCATGATATAGTGCCATCACTGAGTAAGAAAATGTATCCTGAGGTAGACTTTGGCTCATATAAGTCCCCTCCATGATCAGCATCAGTGTATCCTACCAATCATAGATCTCTGTTACCTTGATAGCAGAGCGTATAATCAACAGTCCCCTTCAGATATCTTAAGATCCTTTTTACAGCTTCCCAATGTTTAAGACTTAGGTTGGTTTGATATTTACTCACCAAGCCAACTGTTTGACAAATATCAAGTCTAGTACACATCATAGTATGCATTAGACAACTGATCGCATTTCTATATGGAGTTCAGCTCATACGCTCTCTTTCCATGGCAGTCTTATGACACATTTCAACACTCAAGGTTTGACTTGTGCTGATAGGAGTGTCAGTAGGGTTACAACTTTCCATAATAAAACATTCTAAAACCTTTTTGATGTAATTCTCTTAAGTGAGATACAAGAGTTTCTTAAAACAATTTCTTGAAATCTTAACTCCAAGAATGTATGCAGCTTCACCCATATCCTTCATCTCAAAGCAAGATGACAACCAGGTCTTTACCTCGTTGATCAGCTCCATATCATTTCCAGCTATGAGTATGTCATCAACATGTAATGTCATAATCACATACTTGTCCATAGATCTTTTGGTATATACATAATTGTCTTCACTCATCATAGTGAAACCACTAGAGATGACTGCATTGTGAAAACAAATATACCACTGCCTTGAAGATAGTTTAAGGCCATAGATAGACTTTAAAAGTCTACAAAATTTTTCTTCTTGGCCCTTTTTAATGAAACCCTCAAGTTGTTCTATATAAATTTATTCATTTAATTCTCCATTGAGAAAGATAGTCATTACATCCATCTGATGTAATTCAAGATCTAAACAAGCCACTATAACTAAGAAGTAAGCGAACAGAGATAAATCGTACAACAGGAGAAAAAGTCACCTAATAGTCAATTCCTTCCTACTGTGTATACCCTTTTGCTACTAGTCAAGTCTTAAAATTTTCAATCGTGTGATCGGCTCTTTTTTTAATTTTGAGAACCCACTTGTTCTCAATAGTCTTGTGTCCCCTTGGAAGATCAATAAGTTCCTAAACATTGTTGACTCTCATAGACTCAATTTCCTCTTCCATAGCTTTAGTCCATTTATCCTTAGAAGGGGATAAGAAAGCCTCTTTCAAATTTCTCGACTCATCTTCATTTTACAAGAGCATTGTAAAAAGTTCACCACCTTCAATTTCATATCATCGGTGAGGAGTCTTTTTACATGAACCACATGTCAGTTGTGATTCATTGAATCTTGTTTCATTGTTTCCATTTGGATCAATATTGCTCCTACTCGGATATAGAATGTTGGTCTCACTCCCATTTGAAATGAGATCCATTTGGTCATTCCCACTTAGAGCAACTGGCTCAGGAACACTTTCATTTGCATTAAATGATGAAGAAGGTTGCTGATGAGAAACTAATTCATCATTGAATATAATCCTCACACTTATTAGGATATTCATTCTCTAAGAATGTGACATCCTTATATTCAAATTCAGTCATGCTCCTACTATCTTGTTGACCTATAAACACATAACCTTTAGAGGTTTTTGAGTATCCAATAAAGATATTTTTCTTTCCTCCGGGCCTAATCTGCCGTACTTGTGAAAGGAATCATGTGTATAGGCAACACATCCTAAGGTTTCATAACACTTAGGTCAGGCTTTTGCCCAGTCTATAACTCATTTGGAGTGGTTGCAATTGATTTTGTAGGCACATGGTTAAGTACGTAGGCTACAAACATCAATGCATCACCCCAATAGGTGATTGGCAAATTAGCCTATGCCATCATGGACCTAACCATCCCAAGGATCATTCTATTCCTTCTTTTTGCAACACCATTTTGTTGTGGAGTACTTGGAATAGTCAATTGATGAACTATCTCTTTCTCATCACATAATTCATTGAATTGAACCGATAAATATTCTCAGCCTCGATTGGTTCGAAGAGCCTTAATCTTCTTATCTAATTGATTATTAACTATGTTCATATAGTTTTTGAAACAGCTCAATGCTTCTGACTTACGAGAAATCAAATAGACATAACCAAAATGGGTATAATCATCAATGAATATGATGAAATAATTCGCTCTGTGCTGGGCCCTAACATTCAGAGGCCTACAGATGTCAGAATGAACTAACTACAGTGGAAAATCAACTCTGGTTACTTTACTGAAAGATTTTCGTGCAGATTTTCCTACTAGACAATATTCACAAGTAGACAAATCCACTCATTCAATGCCAGGAAGCAAACCCTCTTTTACTAACTGTTGCATTCTCTGTTGGCCAATATGACTAAGTCTAGCATGCCATATATTTACATCATGATCATAATCATGTGTAAAGGCAAACATGGAAAAACTAACATTATTATTAAATTCATCATCCAAATCCATAGAAGTAAAACCTCCGATTACATAACCAAAACCATAAAAAATTGAGTTATAACTCAACTTAACATAATTGTCATAGAAATACAAATCATAGCCTAGCTTAAGTAAAACTAAAATTGAAATAACATTCTAAAAAATTTGAGGCACATAAAGAACATCATGTAAGATCAGGTCTCGACCACCACACAAGACTAACTTGCATGTTTCAATCCCTTTGACAGCAACCTTAGTGTTGTTACCTGCATATATTTAGAATGCTCCATAGGGAACTCGTCGGAAGTCAACAAAGGCATCATGGTCCCATGTTATGTGGTCCGTGGCTCCTGAGTCTACAATCCACACAGGATAAGATTTAGTAAGCATTATAGAGCTAGAAACACAAAGTTCACAAGCATAAGCAATGTAGGTTACCTTTTTTAAAGGCTCAGGACAATCACTTGCATAGTGTCTCTTCTTTTGGCAATTGAAGCACATAACTTTTGTTGTATTCACCTTTTGCTGCTTCTTTTTTCCTTGCTAATTAGTTTTTAGCTTTTTCTTAGGTTGAGCTGGTTCTTTGTTCTTTCCTCAGCTCTTTCTCTTTGAACCACATCTCAAGTATCAGCTTAATTGATCCAAGCCTTTCTTCCTCGAGTTTGAGGTGTCTTTGGACATCTTTCAGAGTCATGATTTTGTCATTATGAGTAAGATGCATCTTCATATGCTCTCACAAACTAGGTAAAGAGCAAATGACAACTTAGATCTGCTGCTCATCTGTTAAGATATTTCCAATATCTTTAACTCAGTGATCATATTTGACATTAGCCTCATATGTTTCCTCATTGTATATTTTGGGCGTTTCTTATATGAGTCAAATTTAATCATCAAAGAATGCAATCTGGATACAGAGGTAGTTCCAAACCTCATTCTCAGAGCTTTCCAAAGCGCCATAGCTTTGGTGGTCCATATTCTCTATAGGATGTCATCATCCATAGTGCTCAGCAACATAATGCAAGTAGTGGAGTTCTTTTTCTTAAATGCATCATAAGCTTCACAGTCTTGCCTATGCTAGGCTGTGTTTCTAGCTTCTAGCTCTTCCGTGACATTATTGAGAGCCTCAAGAGCCTCTTGTTCTTCTAGGAGATACTAGATTTTCGTACTTTAGATCTCATAATTGCTGTCATTTAGCTTCAACCCTTGTTGAGCTCAGCAACAATACTTTTGGAAACTGTAGTCATTCTTTGCATAAAAAGAAAGACATACTTGAATTAGGATAAGATAATTTAAAACACACAAGATTTAATGTTCACCATGCTTACAAATTATAACACTAAGTATCATATGATTAAGCTAATTAACCCATGCATAACTTGAAGTCGAAAAAGCATGAAGTGCTAATCATCCTCCAAAGGTTGTATGCAAGGATTAAATCAACGAAATCAAAACACAATTAAGTGTCCTAATCATGCTACAAACAAATTGTAAATCATGATTTTTCAAATGCTAAACAAATTAACATTTGTTAACTAACATGTTAAACTAATCACCATATTAATAAATTAATTATATAATGTTAAACTAATTAACATTCATTAATAAACATGTTAAACTAATAAACATAATTAAACGCATAATGTTAAGCTAATTAACATTATATGTCTAAATTTTCTATTGGAAGAAAAATGACAAAAAAATGTTAAACTAATTAACATAATGACAAGTAAAAACATATTACTTGACTTAAATTTATTGGGATATAAAAAATTAATTGCATTTATTTGGGACTAAAATATAAATACACAATTTATATTTTTAAACATATCTAGATGTTCATTAATTAAGGATTTAACAATAAGGCTTCTAATTATTATTTTTGGATGGGCTACATGCCTAATTAAAAGAACAACGCCCAACTCTTAAAGAAAAAATAGCCCAAAGAAAACTCTTTTTAAAGGCCCAAAACAATTTTAGCAATGAGCCTAGATTGAACCCTATAAACTCATTTTCCAAAAAAAATTTTAGGGTTTCAAATCCCAAAAAAATTTAGGGTTTTTGAAATTTTTTTTTAATTTTCTAAATTTTCAAAAATTTTTAATTAATTTTTTTGTATTTTTCAAAAAAAAAATTCAACATCACTGTCTTCCTCTTCTTTCTTCTTCCTCCCCACTTTGCTACTACCGCCACTGTAGATTGTCGACCTACTTGTCGGCTGCCCACTCATGGGCACTGGCAATGTTATGGTGAGCAGTCCCGCAGTCGACAAGGGAGGATGGCGTTATTGCAGTGATTTTCACTACCGTTACTCCTCGTGATCTAGTGAGACAAGTCGAGAAAAACTCTTTCATTTTGCCTTTCTCGTCCCTACTAGCGGTGGGCCAGCATTTCTGGCTCAGGGGTTCCCACAACATGGTTGCTGGCAACTTACCGCTGTCTAGTCATTGCCAGCTACCACTATCGCGGGTGACAGTGAAGAGAGTTGATGTTCGTTTTCGAAATTTTTTTTTCCTTAACAACACAAGAGGTGTCAGAAACCACGTAGTCGGCAACTGTAGACACCACCAGATGAAGGAATGTTGGTCACTAGCAGCAATGAAGAAGGTGGCAAAGGAAGAAGAACAAGCTTTTTTCGAAACACTAAGATTGAATTTTCCAAGTAGAGATCTAAACGCAACGTATGTTTTTCGGTCATGGTAGTTGCGGCAGCTTCTTAATTTTTGAGGCACTGGTGACAACCACTGTCGCTGGTGGCAAGATCACAGAAAAGGAAGAAACACAACGTCTGTACAAGGGAGAGGAAGCTTTCAAAGAGGAAGATGCAACAGTGCGAACAAATTCAATCAAATTTTTTTAAAATCCTAATTAATTTAGCCCAAAGAAAATTTCAGATCCCAATAAAATATGTAAATGATCAGAAAACCAGCCTACTTGCTTTGATTTCAATTACAAAATAAAAAAGAAATGAACACATTAATATATTCAGAGTAGGAGACTTACATAGATCTCCTAATTGCGGAAGCTAATTGAACTCTGACTGGGATCATTGATCGAATAAGATACCCACAGTGTATTAGGTGTATCTCAAGTTTTCATAGCCTAAATTTCCTCTCGAATGGGACTGCAAAGTACTTGTAGGTATTCCACTTAGAGCATCTTAAGTCTCTCTCTTAATGAATTGTTAATCATATAACAGTCTAGCCCTTTTATAAAAGGCTAGCTAGGGTTAGGGTTTAATAGTAATTCTTATAATTACTATTTTACCCTTATTTAATAAGCACCCCTTATGGGTGGACTCAATATAATATCTTAACAGATTTAAACCCTAGATATTATACGATATTCTAACATTTGTTGTCTGATTCTACTAAAAGTTTGCTCTTTAGTTAGGAATTCTACTACCCTTTGAATAACCTTTCTTCAATATTTATGTTTAGATTTCTTAGTTCATGATTGACATATTTGGATTGTTTCTCTGTTCTTTTATTGGATGAGATAGAGTACAGACTACTCAATTGTTTATTTGTGTTGTCTTTCCCTTGTTTGTAGTTTATTCATAATCAAGGTCTAAGAGTTTATAATTCTAGATATCCTAAAAAGAGTAGATAACATCTATTCCATTAAATTATTTCACATTATTTTAATTAATTTTTAGGATAAAATGGCTGTTTGACAGTATTGTTGTAATTTTTCCACATCATGCACAATTGTTAATATTTTTCGATCATAAATTGACCATGGTTGATTCTTTGGTGATCATACCATGCTTGGAAATGATAAAGGGTCATCTTACGATAACACAACCCTTTTATCTTCATCATATGCATTTGTTTCCAATGTAAATACTTCGGAAAAATATGATAAGACAAACACAAGTTTGCTAGTAATTGTTTGCTTTAATTTTTAGAAGACAAGTTTTGAATTAGACAATCAACATCATAGTGAAATGAGTTAGCATGAGGAGATTAGTGAGAGGTTTTGCTGTGACATAATATTTTTTATGTGAGTCCCAAAAAACTCTTAAGGTATTCCACGGAAATTAGATGAGGACGAATTTTTTATAGCTTGAATAATTTGAGCATTCATAGCAACCCCTCGGATGAGATAAAAATGACCTAGAGATTCCACTTTGCTTGTTCCAATGTGCATTTACTTTTCATAAGATGGGTGTGAATTCTCAGAGAAGTTAATACTAATCTCAAATGTAGGTAAGTCAGCGTGTCTTTGTTGCAAATGTCAAGTGGAAATTATTCTAGTATGTAAAGGGTAACCCTTACTTGAAGTTGAATGAGAGATTTAGAATTGAATCCTTGCTCATGGAAATGCAAGAGTTTAGTTTGAATCCCTTGTGTAGAAATTTGATCTAATTCATTGTAACACTTGTTAAGTAAATTTTGCTAAGTTAATGCAACATTTTTTATTTTAGCAAGAAGGAGGTATAAATATTTGTAATGTGTAATACTTATCAGATGTGAGCATTGGCCCAGTGGTAAGGCAAGTTATCTGGAGTCAAGGGGGCATGGGTTCGAGATGTAGCTCCCTCCTCTGATAGCATTTTTGTGGTGTTGACACGTGTCACCCTCCCATGCAAAGTTACGAAAATGCCCTTCAGTATATCTTCTTCCTATAGCTTCTTCTTTCTTTGCAGAAAACGTGAAATTTGTCCTCCTTTGGTTTCTACTTTTTTGCTCTGCCCACCGCCACGTTCAACCTCCGACAAGCTCCCTCCATCACCGGTGAAGGTTTCTGGGCAGCCACTGCCTGTCGTTGGCCGGCAACAACCATTTTTTTCCGGCAGTTTTATAGCATAGCCGTAGGCAACGAATTTTCATCAATTTTAGTGAGTTTTAATCAGTTTTTTCATGAGAATGATGTTAAGAGAAGCATTTTCAGCCCTTTTCCATTGAATTTGAGCTTTGGAAGCATGATTTTAGCCAAGTTTTTTAGAGTTATTCTAACAGGGACTAAACTGAAAAGTTTTGAAATTTGGGATTTTCAGAAAATGGTGAAATTCTACAGTTTAATGGGTTTAAATTGGTCTTATAAGAACACTTTTAAGGTGTATGACATGAAACCCTAGTGTTCTTCATGGTTTTACTTGAATGGAAGGAAAAAGTATGAAATGGGGGACTAAAGTGAAAATTTAGAAAGTTTTTAAGGCAATGAGTGTAAATTGACGAAACTTCTGGGAAAAGTTAGGGGATGGAATCAAGAAATTTGATCTAGGGCTTGTTTTGAGTAATGAAAAGGGAATAGAATATGAAATTGGAAATAGCAATATGAAGACGTAAAGAGAATATGTGTAAAGTAATGAGATGGGATTATGGTTGTTTTATGGCTTTGTTAAGGCATTATAATCAATCTAAATTGATGTGTTTAGTGATGGAAATTGAGGAAAGTATATTTTGATGATATAGGGATTGTGGATTAACGTTATTGTTAAGCAAGAGAAGAGGATAAGGTGATTTAGCACACGACATCATCCAGGTAAGCAGTAGCTATTTCCACTGTATATTTACCATTGTATTTATGGTAGCATAATTGTTAGACTTGTTAGTCTTGCACATGACCTATGAATTATGATTGATATGTGATTTTCATGTAAAAATTGTAAAAGAGAGGTTTGAATAAAAAGGGGAATGTTTTACGAAAGAATTAATATTGAAAAAGGGAAAACTCATAAATGGCAATTCCTTAGATTTAGGGAGGACAAGATAAGACAGATGTTTTAGCATGAGCTTGTGACTCATGACCATATGAGTGATTTACCTCGAGATGCCGTGTGCTCTTGACCGATATGAATAACCCGAGGGATACAAACTGTCGACCGTATAGGTGATTTATCCCAAGATGCTTTGTGCTCTCGACCGTATGAGTGATTTACCCTTAGATGTTGTGTGCTCTCGACAAATGATTAAACTGCAAGGGCCATGAGTCCATGACCGATGCTTGATGTCTAATAGTCCTCCCTAGAATCTAGGTTTTGAGCCAACTGTATTTTGCATAAAATGGAAGGTTTTTACATAACTTTAACAAGAATTCAAGGGCTAAGTTTCCTTGACAGTTTGATGTTAACTGATGGAAAAGATTCTTCGAGGGTTCTGGATCCTCGACCGTGAAAATGTGATTTCCAAGGGTTATGTACCCTTGATTGATTTAAATTTTCCATGGAATGAATGTTATTGCTTGTTATGGTTTAAAGTGTAAAGGTTTAAATCATAACTTATGAAAAATGGATCGGTTTAAATGGTATTATTGATTTATTATTGGAAATGCTACTCGTTTATGTTTTAATGAATTTCAAGCAGCCATCCTGAGTAGTATGCTGATCAAGAGGGCTAGAGGAGCCCTGTTGGCACTGTTGACATTTTTGTTGTCTTTGGTATGTAAATGGCAAAGATGTAAATAGATGTAAATGATATGTATGATCACAGGTAGATTCCCCATTTCCCTGTGTTGTAGTTGTCTCTGGATTAAATTGCGAGTTGAGCTCTCTTTTATGTATAATATTGTTTTGGGCAGATGTTTGTAGAAACTTTGGGAGGTCTCAGTTATAGAGGAGACTCTGCCGAAATTTCTACAAATTTGATTTGAATACGAATCTGCTTGGTTATGAATGTCTGCTATGTATGATTGTAACTCAGTTAAAAATCAACTTGTTAGGCTTACAGAGGCAAGCTAGTCTCATTATCTGTGTCGGTCACACTCCGAGAGTTGGGGTGTGACATTCATCAAACCACTGAAATTAAAACCTATTTATGGTGTGAGTCAAGTTCAGCCATGTTAAAATTCTTATATTAATTACTTAAACAATTAATTGCAACTTATTGTTCTAAACCAAAATTTTCCTTAAGGAAAAATCTTAATGGCCTTCACATGCATTCTTCCCCTCCTATTTTAATTTTTCCCTTCCTTCTTTGGCCTTACAATTTTAATTTCCTCAGGTTATGGAGTGAATATTAGTCTGTAAATTAATCTTATCTTATTGTGTTTCTGTACAATTTTTTCTGAAATGCTATACTTGGGATTTTTCTGGAATTAAAGTGTCATAGAGAAGTTCAGTTTAATGTATCATACTTGTTATTATATAGCAGAGGAATGACATTAGTCACTGAATTATAAATCAGCATATACATACAATCATGTAGAGTGGTCAGATCTGCAAGACTTTGAAGTCAGCATTGTATTTTGTTAAGCTCATCAAGGCGAAATTAGATTCTGTAAGAACAGAATCCATTACAATTCCAAGTTCATGATGAAAGCCCTGCTTGGCCAACTCATACTAAGTGGTACCAATAGATATTTGAACTTTATTCCAAATAATTACAGCTTCAATGCCGTTTGGCCTTGGTGATTTTCCATTAAAACTATTATAAGGAGTATTCTTTTAAAACTTCTTCTAAGACAAAATTTATAAGGAGTAAGTTTGAAACCAAAATATTTGAATTGGATTTAATGAACTGATAAAGATTTGTGATTTCGTGGATGATGAGTTCCCCTCCAAGTGTCTATTCTTGTAAACCTAAATGAAGAAATAACTTCCAAGAGATTGCTAGTATCAACTGGTCTTTTCATGGTGGACATGTGGTTTAACCCATTCTTTGGTTAGGACACATGAAGTGAAAGAGAAAAGATTGAGATTGTGATTTAGTGATCAATAAATAACTGAGTTGCATGCTTGGATTAAGGAAAAATAACCATATCAATATCCATAATATTTTAAAGCTATTATTGATAAGAAAAGTAGCTGGATTCTTATAGACGTTCATAGGTAGCTTGTCATCAATCTGATGGAAAACTTAAAATTATTTTTTAAGTAGTATCTCTTATTGATATACGTCAAAGCATCATGGAATGGTGAGTATTTAGTGCCACGAAATTTCTTGAAGAGCAGAAGACTTTGAGATTGCCTTCCCTGCTGCACTTTCTAAATTTTTTTGTTTGGATAAAAGCTGCCCATTCTATATTAGCAAGTTAATAATTCTATTTTAGTATTCTATCTCGTTCATACTGATCTTACCATGTGGGCATTTCATATTCAACTTATAGTTATATTTCCTAAGACCATTATTCCATTATTGGTTTTTATAATTTTACTTCCTAGAACTCCACGTGGAATATTACTTTTTGCGCATTTTCTTGTCCTACTGTTGTAAGGTATATTGGTATTTTAATAGGCAAACATCTACAAGCACCTATAACATTGCGTCAATCTGTCTTGTGTTAGCTGCTGACAGTTTAGAGGATGATGATTGGGTTTGGTGAAATTGAAATAGGTGACGTCACAATGATTTTTATCGGAGTACAAAAATATCGTGACAAATGACAATATTAACTTCAGGTTGCTTGATAGCTTTTAGGGGTGTGCATGACCCACTTGACTCGAGGCAACCAACCTGGTCAACCTGGTCCGACCTAGTTGCCTTGGTTAGGTAATGCACACCACCCCGGATTGGGATTGGGGTCAAAATATAATTTTTTTTTTTATTTTTTGGCTTTTTTAATTATTTTTTGTTTTCAAATAAAATTATTGATATTTAAAAAATAACTACTTTTTTCTATTTGTATTAAATATAAATAATTTTTGTTGATATAGGATATATTAATTATCAAATATAAACAAAAATGTTCTCTATTTCACAAAAAAATCTCAAATTTAAAATTTGTAAAAAATTATAAAAAACAACACAGTTGACCCAGCCAACTCAATTCGGCTCAGTCATGTGTCAGGTTCAATCAGACCAAGTCCCGGGATTGAGTCACTAAACTTGACTTGGCATGAACCCCTAGTCGGAATTTGTGCACCCCTAATGGCTCTGCCACTGGCTTTTTCTTGGACTGCAAGTGTCACAGAGAATTTTTATTTTGCATATCTACTTGATATATCTGCTTGAGAGGTTTTGACTTTAGTTGCAAAACAGCATACAAGTTCACTTGTGCAGTTTGATAAGACCTGCTAAGTCAAAAAGTAGAAGTTTTATTAGGTTTTAAACGCTTTGAATGCATTGAAGATGAGGACGCAAGATGTTGGGTAAAAGGTATGTAGTGCAAACGAGGATGGAGCAACTAATTGATTACAGTTCACATTGAGTTGTTGGGTAGAAGTAATGACTGGAACTTTAAAAGTACTTATCGTACCTTTTAAGGACTTTGGAGTCTGTCAATCTTTGGAAAGTCTTAGGATTCTGAAGTTGAAAGAGTCTTTGAAGAACATCAAATTCTGAAAAGTAATATTTACAAACTCTGAGGGGACTTCGCTATTGTTTGAGTAAGCTATCTCATTGCCAAAAGCTCATTTATTATGTAAGTATTACAAATAAAATTGAATCGGTTATCATAAAATAATATTTGTAAGCCTTGCATTTGAACTTATAAAAAAAATATAGATAAAGATTTTTACGAAAATTTTAATATTAAACTAATTCTAGTTTCATGCCAGAGAATTATTGTGGAACCTAATATCTGAATAGGTGACCATTGGAAAGCAAACACATATGGATGTACACGGAAATTAATCTCAACTCAAATAACCTTGCTAGTACAGAAGTATGTGCATTAGCAATTATGTACTTGAATGTTAGCTGGAGATGCACAAGCAAATGCCAAGTCCTGATAGATATGTAATTTTGCACATTAAGCTGCCTAGTATTAGATGAACTCACTATTCCAAGATCTGTTAATGATTTTGCCTGTTATCTGCTTGTTGCATTACTGTGGGAACAGAAATATGAATTTCTGGGGTATCAGCAGGATTTGGCCCCATCATATGGAATGTTCAATATGACTAGGAGAATCAGAAAATACTAGAGGTTTAGACAGAAATCAATTGAGAAGATATACCCAAAGCATATATTGGTAGATTAATTGAAATATCTCCTTCTCAGTTTTGATATCTAAATTTTCTCGTTAGACCCGGTCATGGACTTCCTGGAATTTCTGCATTGCTTAAGGTGAAATTGCACTTGCTTGGCTTTGCATTCTTGTGGTCTCAGTGAAACATCTTATACATGTGCCTGTTCTTGTTGTTTAAGGGAGCAGCCATCATACTTTTTAAGGACTTCAATGCTGAAGTCATACTTTGGGTCACCACTCCCAACTTAAGTTTTAATCTCTTTGGAGGATCCTGTCCATAATTTGTGAAAGATAAATTGTGACAGGGCAGAAGTTTCTTTTTTGGCTAGCAACTGGAGTGACATAAAAAACTTCTTCCTGATGTTAAGTCTTGACGCACAAATGTTGGCTGTAGCTCAGATCAGAACATAATGAAGTTGTTGTGTATGATTTCATTCTAATGGCAGATACAGTTTACTCAATCATTAGTCCCCAAACCCTGTACAATCTTATGAAGAAGGTATTCAGTTAGGAGAAACAGCAATATTCATTTTACATGCATGTTAATGTATTTACCTGTGCTTGTATTTTTTTTAATTATAAATATGCAATTTGCTTATTTGTTCATGTGTTTCATACCATCCTGATGGAGTTGTATTCATGCAGCAAAGAGATATTACTTTGGGGTAGGTTGTGGGGGTGGGGGTCAGTGATTTCTGTCTGTGGTAGAAAAAGATGGTGAGCCAGTCCTGACTTGGTTACATACTCTTACTGAGGAACTACATTTTGATTATATATATTATGTTGTGTTCATTTTTTTCCTGACCCTCTTGGATTGACGAGCTTGAGGGGAAGGCAAAATCAGTCATGACATCCATGTAGGTTCTTATGTTGCCATTATTATGGATATGATTCTGCTTCTGCTACTTTTGGCTCACATGGAGTTTGTCAAGGATATGCAAACAGTGTCCTGTCGTAATAAAGATACTGACCTTTTGATATCTTTCTTTCCATTATAAATTATATTATTTTACATTACATTGTTTACAGCATATAAGTTGAAGTTTGGACTCTAAATCATGGAGCCATGTATTTGATTTTTGTGCATGGTTATCGATCATTGGGTTTCATTATGTATTTTATACTATGTAATTGTCAAGGATATAATTTTGTCTGAACATTATATTATACTACAATTCAAATCCAGTGGTGTAAATTTAGTTATGTAGCCATCTAATGGGCCAAATTGAACTAATAGTAAGATGTAACAGTCTGTACTTAAAATTTAGAAGCTGGAGTCAGTAACTTTTTAGAAAATTAATCTGAAAGCTATAAACGACTCAAAGGTTTGATCCAACAATTATTATTGAAATAACAGCACATGATGTAGAAAATCCCAACAACAATGGATCCAAATTAATAATACTGGTGTCATGATCAGTAGTTTGGTATCTGAAATCACATATGGTTCATCTAATGTGTGTGAAGTGTGGAAGCTTTCATTCAGGTAGTACCAGTATGCTCTTCCTACATCATCCAAACCATCACAGGATAGTTTGCTCAAGATAGACCATGCGCATACCAATTTTTGTTTTCTACTTTGAGTGGACAATTCTTAAAAATGAGAGAACCATTCCAAAATGTTCATATAATCTTAAATTCAAAAGCTCCCATCAAACTACTTGTATAAGAGAAAGTTTCCATGAAGATGAATGCATGATTCATAAAAAAAACAGACCAGTGTTTGACTCTCCAGTCAAGAATCAAGACCTACAACGATAATATTTAGAGCAGCCTCTATTTTCAGGGTTGGAGGGGGGAGGAAGACACCCACCAGTTTTGCTATAAGCTTCACCACTGCCGCCACCATTGCAAACTGGCTTGTCCCTCGTCAGAGCTCCTTCAGAAATGTATTTCTTCTCCTCCAGAAACCTTCTGCTTATGTCGGACTCCATCAGCAGCTCGTCTTCTTCATTGCATTCAGCTATGGAACCATTGCATGTGTATGCATGACTCCTCAATGAAATCGCAGTGCTGCTGAAATACATCAAGCTCGAGAGCAAGAAGTAGCAGAAACTCAGATGTCTAATGGTGGATTTGGAATCCATTTTCTGTGCCTTAGATGTTTCCTTCCACTCTGCTGCACTGTATATAGTATATAGAGAAGAACAGTAAGCATTATTGAAATGTGCTAGTGGAGGCAGCACTAGTGATGTGTAGATGGATCGCACTAAACCAAACTTTATGGACGATTATGGTATTTGCCTTCTTTTTTATGTGCCAATGATTTATCCTATTCTGTGATTGCGTAGGAAATGGAATCAGGTTGTACCAGTTTCGGTCATCTAAGATTAACATTAAGAGGGTAAGGCCTGAAAGTTAGATGGGAATTAAAAATTGATATTTGTGAACAAAAACATAACAGGCGTATATCTTTTTCAACTTGGTAAGATATTATTGATTCTTTTTTTGAAAAAATCACTTTAATATATATTTTTATTAAAAATTCTGGTAGTGAACAAAAGAGAAACTAAATCTAAATTTTGTCTTTATCTTAAATTTTTACAGATGAGAGACAACAAGAAATGAATCTTTTATTTATAGATAGTGCATTAGCAGTGGCTCGAAAAATTACTAAGTTTCAACTGAAAATACTATGTGCAAATTATTTGTAATTGTGACTGCAACAAATGTCCACGAAGTGTTATTTGCAATTAGGTACCCATACGATGATTATGCCCAATATTAAGTGGTGTAGGAAAATGGGCGGCAGATTATCATCACCCAGAAGAAAAGGGATGCAACAAAAGCAAAGGCGTGCATAGAAACTAGCATTCTATTAGCTACATTTTCCACCAAGGTGCCTATCTATGGTTAGTCTTTATGGAAGTATGTTTCACTTGCTGCACCCTTTTCATTTCATTTAAATAAAATAGAATTTATCTGAAAATGAGTGACTCAAGTAATAAGCAAGTGCAATTGTTGGTGCGGTAGTTAATAAAAAGGGGGCTCTGAGCACAAGCCAACTTTCTCATCATTACTATCATGATATTCAGTTGTATCATATGCGAATCAGTTGTTAATAGTAGGTAAAGTGATTAAAGAAAGACTTGTATTTAAATTTTATTAATATCTTTAACACTTTCATATTAATGCACTTTGAGTTTGATGCATGACAGAACACAAGGTTTTCAAACCGCATAGTAATAAAAGCACGGATACTATATTAAAGGCTAACTTACATATATCTTTAAGCTCTTAAATAAGAGTCGATGATCGACTATTATTACAATCACTGGCATCAAGTTCACACAAACATAAGGACACACTTATACATAGTGTGGGAAGTAGAAGTTATTTATGCATTAAAATCTATTTTCAAGATGATGAAACTGCGACTGATAGTTAATACTAGGGAAATTATAGCTATATGAAAGATATCATGACTATCATACAAGTATAATAGTTGTGCTTAAAGCCATATATCTGAAGTGCAGTCACCACCAGGATATCTCATTTCATGGGCAAGGGCAGGACCATGAGGCTCAATCCCGAAGTCAACAAAGAAATTAGGATTTATTTTCAGGCCACCTTTTTCAGTATCAACATCTATCTGTAAAATATGGGATCCTTTTTCCACAACCTCTGGATAAAACTGTTTATCCCATGAACTTAAGAGTGAGTTGGTGACATATAGGCTTTTTCCATCTAAACTCAATTGAAACATCTGGGGCGCCCCTCTTAACTTATTTCCCTGAAAAGTAAAAGCTTGACCTCATCAATTACATCTCAAATACATGCATAGTAGCATTGCTCAGTTAGACATTGTGAATAGTTTGTAGCTACAATCATGTGAAATACATTATGATGAGCCAGGTGTAGGGAAGTTGGAACAAGTGAGAAGTAACTTATGCTTCTTGCCACAAAACTAAAAGAAACGAATCTGTTTGAGTGTTTTTTTTTTTATTGTTGAGGTGAAAAGTAGGATCAAAGTGTACTGGTAAGACGCCAATAAAAATAAATGAGGTAATTCTCTTCCATGTTTTGCTTATGAAATCATTGAGACAATAATTCTAACGGATAGAGCATAAGGTGAAACTATGTTTCAGTCTTTCCCTTCTCCACATTTCAAATCAAGCTTGACTATCAAAACTTTCATAGCACTTCACTCTACGATCCATATTTTAATGTTATTTGATTATCTTCTTTGCATGAAGAGCGTAACCATGAGATTATGACAATCATGTTCAAATATGTTGTTTGAATACAGTCTGCATCAAATCAGTCAAAGAATAAGTTGAATCCATTCTTCAAATTTGTGTGTGCAAGAAGTTCAACACACGGATTGTAGTTTCAAACGGGAATAGCACTGACCTGGATCTCTGGAACATCAGATTGCCAAGTTGTACCATCTTCTGCTATAGCTACAATGGGGCTTCCTTTCCGTATCAGTCCCCCAACACATACTTGTCCAACAAGTTTAGGATTCTTAGGGTCTGTGATGTCGTACTGTCTTATATCCCCATGAAACCAGTTCACAAAGTACAGAAACCGATCATCGAGGGATATCAGAAAATTAGTAGTAATAAACCCAGGCATTCCACACCCAACAAAACCTATATCTTTAGAAGGATCATGAAGAAATCGTACCCGTATTTGCTGATAAAATAGTTACTAAAGATACCAACTTCATGCACAATGTAATCACAAGGGCAGGCCAGGTAAAAATTGAATAAGAAGTGTACTTAATGAAATAGTCCCAAATACAACAAAAAGAAAAAAGAGAAACAATGTAGCTTGTAGAAATAAGTCTCTAGATTGTGTCAAACGCTTGTGTCCAAGGATATTTTCCCTATATCCCCAAGGTCCAGAGTTTGTCTCAGTTTGCCATCAGGTTTTCTGTACACATGGAGATGCCTCCCGTGTTAGCCACAAGCGACATGCTCCAACAATAGACATAACTCTTTTATAAAAAGTCATATTTTTTGAAGAATTATGTTTGTATGAAAAGTTATATTAAATCTTTTAAACAGACTAGAAATTTTAATTTGAGCTTTGGATTTATTTAATCCAATGTGTACATAACTTAGTTTTTAAAACTAGTTATTTCCAACAATTCTCCACTTAGTTTGGAAAACTAAATCTCTTCTCTAACCTATAAGACTATGCATAAAGATAGTGCCTTTCGACTTGAACCTACAGTTAGTGTGTTAATGTAAGTACTTCAAAGTTTTAACAAATTAATGGTTGCATTAAAGCATTGAACCATAATTCTTACATTAAAACTGGAAATACCATACATATAGTCTTATCAATAACTTTAAAAAAGTATACAAAATTTTTTGTAGCACTTTATATGGCCATGTGTTTTATCATAGGTTTTCATATATATTTCCAAGAATTAACCCCTAATTCTTGGTAGGAGCGGCACAACTCCTTATCTGAATCCATTAAGAGTTTTACTCACCTTGAATACTTAAGTTCTTATAATGTTGTCACACTCCAATTACAGGAGTGTGGCTGACACAGATAACGAGACTAGCCTGCCTCTGTAAGCCTAACAAGTTGGTTCTTAACTGAGTTACAATCATACATACTAGACATTTATTACCAAGTAGATTTGCCTTTATACCAAATTTGTAGAAATTTTGACAGACTCTCCCCTATAACTAAGACTTTCCGAAGTTTCTACAAACATCTGCCAAGACAATAATATACATAAAAGAGAGCTTAGCTCTCAATTCAATCCAGAAAAAACTACAACATAGGGGGAATGGGAAATCTACCTGTGATCATACATATCACTTACATCTATTTACATCTTTATCATTTACATACCAATTACAACAAAAATCTCAACAAAATTGAGAAACCAAAATGTCAAAAGTGCCAACAGGGCTCCTCTAGCCCTCTTGATCAGCAAACTGCTCAGGATGGTTGCTTGAAATTCATTAAAACATAAATGGGTAGCATTCCAGTAATAAATCAATAATACCTTTTAAACCGGTCAGTTTTTCATAAGTCATGATTTAAACCTTTAACACTTTAAGCCATAATACATGCAATAACATTCATTCCATGGAAAATTTAAATCGGTCAAGGGTACATACCGTTGGAAATCACATTTTCACAGTCGAGGATCCACATCCCTCGGAGAATCTTTTCTATTAGTCAACATCAAACAATCAAGGGAACTCAGCCCTTAGGTTCTTGTTATAGACATGTAAAAAAAGCCTTTATTTTTATTCAAAATACATTTGGCTCAGAACCTAGATTCTAGGGAGGACTATCAAGACATCAAGCATCGGTCATGGACTCATGGCCCATGCAATTTAATTATCTGGCGAGACCACATAACATCTCGGGGTAAATCACTCATACGGTCGAGAGCACATAGCATCTCGAGGTAAATCACCTATACGGTTGAATGTATGTATCCCTCGGGTTATTCATCTTAGTTGAGAGCACATAGCTTCTCAAGGTAAATCACCCATACAATTGTGAGTATGTAAGCTCATGCTAAAACATTTGTCTTATCTTGTCCTCCCTAATTCTAAGGAACTGCCATTCATGAGTTTTCCCTTTTTCAATATCAATTTCTCTAGTAAAACATTCCCTTTTTATTCAAACCTCTCTTTTACAATTCTACATCGATATCACATACCAATCATAATTCATAGTTCATGTGAAAGACTAACAAGTCTAACAATTATGCTACCATAAATACAATGGTAATTATACAATGGAAAGAGCTACCTCTTACCTAGTAGATGATGTACGCTATATAACCTTATCTTCTTCTCTTGCTTAACAATAAAGTCCACCCACAATCCCTATATCATCAAAATATACTTTCCTCAATTCCCATCATTAAACACATTAATTTAGGTTCATTATAATGCCTTAACAAAGTCATAAAACAACCATAATCCCATACCATTACTTCATCACATATTCTCTTTAATTCTTCATATTGCCATTAACAATTTCATATTCCATTTCCTTTTCATTAATCAAAACAAGACCTAGATCAAATTTCCTGATTCCATACCCTGACTTTCCCAGAATTTTCGTCAATTTGCATGCACTGTCCTAAAAACTTTCTGAATTTTCACTTTAGTCCCCCATTTCATACTTTTTCCTTCAATTCAAGTAAAACTTTGAAGAACAATGGGGTTTCATGTAATACACCTAAAAAGTGTTCTTATAAGACCAATTTAAACCCATTAAACTGCAGAATTTTACCATTTTCTGAAAACCCCAAAATTTCGAAACGTTTCAGTTTAGTCCTTGTCAGAACAACTCTAAAAACCTTGCCTAAAATCATGCTTCCAAAGCTGAAATTCAATGGGAAATGGCCGAAAATGCTTCTCCTAACATCATTATCATTAGAAAACCAATTAAAACTCACTAAAATCAGTGAAAAACTTGCTACTTGTGGTTATGACATGAAAAAGCTGGAAAAGTTGTTGTCGTCGGCCAATTGCAGGTGGTGGCTGTCCAGAAAGCTTTGTTGATGATGGAGGAAGTTAGCCGAAGGTTGGACGTGGTGGTGGATAGAGTAGAGACTGAAAACTGAGTGGGAAGAAATTTTTTGTTTTTGCTGAGGAAGGAAAAGGCTACGAGAAGAAGAAGGATAGAATGGAGGGTATTCTCGTAATTTTGCCTAAGGGTGACACATGTCAACACCAAAAAAATGCTGAAGGAGGAGGGAGCTGCATTTTGAACATTATGGATGACTTACCTTACCACTGAGCCAAAGCTCACATATGATTAGTATTACACATTACAAATATTTATACCTTCATTCTTGCTAAAAGAAAAATTTTGCATTAACTTTAGCAAGTGTTACAAATATGCACTTGACCTAGAATGACTAAATATTTTCTAGTGCACCCAATTACTTATCAATAACTTGTTCTTACTTATTAAACCTTTAAATTAGATTTGGTCTAGTTATAGGTTAGGTTCCTATTACTAGTGACTTTATTTAAGGCGTATCACTTCTACTATTATATTCCTTGGCTTGACATGTGGAATTGTGATTACATGATCACACATAAATATATATTTCAAGCCATTATGTCTAAATATTTGTTAAAATTTATAATACATTAAACATTTACTACTTCACAAACATAGTACAAAGAAATGACTAGCTTTAGTTGTGGCCACAACTCTTTTCTAATTCATCAATCAACTTTTGCTTTGTTTATTGTTTTACATATGTACTAGTTATCCAACTAGTTAAAAGTATATACATGCGTCTAGTATTCCATGAGAGTTTATAAAATTTCAGTCCTCATTTCATATTATTTTCAATACATTCTAGGACAATCCTTAATTTTCAATAACAAATACTTGAATATATCTTTTATTTTTATAGTTTGTAAATTATGAAACATATTTACTTTTAGTACAATATAAATTATACACATTACAAGAATATAATAAATCAATAATACCAATCAAACAATTAATTATTCATTGTTTGAACTATTTGTGTGAAACACCATGGGGTCCTTTTATTTTTTGAAACAAAGTTGTTAAAATAACCTTTTATCAACTTCATAGACAGACCTAGTACAACCACCATCCATTTTAATTAAATTAGAATTTGCATCTAGATTATCAAGTATTTTAATTAGCAACAGAATTTCACATGATAATCATCATTATAATAAACCACATATATATCATTATTTGAATCCATATAAAATTTATCTAAGTTTTCATAAAAGAAAAATGAGAGAAAATAACACTAAAAAATGTGATTATATAATTATTAGTCTTGGAAGAAAAAGGAATATGACATATGCCTGTTCATAAAAATACTTTTGCCAACAGACCATATCATTTCATCTTCCTAAAACTCTTCAAAATCTATTTTCATTTTTTCAAAATAATTCTTTCTAATTTGTTTTGATATATGTTCAATTTATGCGAGTTTTCGATCACATAAATGGCATTAGATTAATACGAACCGAAGCCACCAAGAATGTATCCATTTTTTTATATAACAAAACAACGCCATTCCATTCCAATACCATATATGATGAAACGCCTGTACCTTTCTTCATCATATATATTAATCATATAATATAAAATATTCAAGTGGTACCTTTTTATTTATGTATGAAGTAGGTTCCCTAAGTTGCCGAAAGTGTCTAGCCTTCACGACTTGTCTGTTTCTTGGCACCTATACGGGAGGTCGCTTCTTCCCATATTGATATACCCCAACAATCTTGTATAACGCATTCCCCAAGTTGCCGTAAACATGATCTCACTTTGGGAATATTACAGTGGATTTACCCATTGTCCCGACAAATTTCATGCGAATTGCTTCTTCGCTCCATGTATGCGAAAACCAATTGCAGACACAGTAGGCATAGTGCCAATTGTTAAAAATTAATTATGACTCTGTATGTGACGTGATCATGATAAGTGCCACCATCATGTCTCCAAATAATCGTTATAAAAACAAACTTATGGGTTATTTTCATCAATCACAAATGATTGTTAGATAAAATGTTTGTAGAAAATATAAAAGATGAAAATTGTGTCACGTTTACTACATTGTCCTTAAAGTGATATTTGTCCCTACTATATTTACTGTAGGATATGTGACAAATCACTCTTAGAAATTATCTCAAGTGCTCCTGAGATTGATAGACAACAACTTCTGTAATCCTTCCTAAAGAATTTTTAAGAAGTTTATGAGAAAGAGTAAGGATACATTATCATATTGATTTTTAAACTTCCATTTTTAATAATAAAATTCTAGTACGTAATCAAGTCCTATTTATAATAAAATTTTTTATAGAAATAACTTTTTTTTTTTGAAAAATTATATTTTTTCTAAAGAATTATGTTAGTACGTAAAGTCATTTTGTAAAATTTAAATTTAAAATAGACACAATTCTTTATAAAAAGTCATATATTTTTTGAAGAGATAGTTTGTATAAAAATTCATATCTTTCCATATTTAAATCTTTTAAACAGACTAACAAATTTAATTTGAGTTATTGGATTTATTTAATCTAATACATATATAACTTAATTTTTCAAACTAGTTATTTTCAACATGTCTTAGTTTATAAATATTTAAATTTTATTCTTCCCCTACCAAATTGATAAGATTGAACTATAATTTATGGCAATGAGATTGACAAAATTCTTGTCGTGGGATTGATAATTAAACGTACCGTAGGAAAAGAAAAAGAAAATTTATATGTAGTTTTTTAATATCTTAACTATATTGTTATCAAATTATAATATGATAAATGTTTATTTTTCCAATTATATTACGACATATATATAATTGTTACAAATAATTATTTTATTTTTAAATTAAATAAAATGTTATTATTAATTAATCAAACAATTGTTATACTTTTATTTGAGAAGATATAAAAAACTATATATAAGTATCGTGTGATAGGAAAATGGCCAGGAGGTTATCATGATCGAAAAGAAAAGGATGAAACAATGTCATAGGCGTGTATATAAACTTAAATTTTACTTGCCTGTACTTTCCACGCTATCCACGCTTCTGTCTTTATTGCAGTTTCATTTAAGTTAAATACAATAAAATATGCCCGACAATAAATGACTCAAATGATAAGCAACTTCAAACCTAATGATTAACAAACCATTGCAATATCAAGAAATTCTTGTAAACAAGAATAGCATCAATATCTCAAGCAAGATTTGTAATAACCCAAAAATATATTTGTATGTATTTTAAGAATAACATTAGAAAAATAAAATAGAATTTTTTGCACTAAAATGAAAGGAATAAATAATATTTGGGGTACAATTATAATTTTAATTTTTTAAGGGACTAAAATAAAAACATATTTTCAAAGATAAAAATATAATTTGAACATTGCATAGTAAATATCGACAAAATGCTTTGCATAGTAAATTGTCGATAAAAATGCATTTAGATATTATTTGTATAGTGTCAAATAATAACTTAAAAATTTCTATAAATAACATGAACATTTCTTAGTTTTATGATTTAAAAACTTGAGAGAAAAAAAGAGAAAGAGAGGCAGTGGAAGGAGCGTTCATATTTTAACTTGTTAAAAAGTAAGTTTGCGAATACTTATTTAATCAGGTTGTGCTGTAGGAGTAGGGGATCTATACTATTGATCCCTATTAGTGAGTGTATAATTAGCAAAGTAATACTTTTCATTTTACCGAATGTCTTTATTTTCTTATTCAACTTTCAATTGCTTTATTTTTATATGAATTATATATAGATATTTTTTTTGTCTAAATTAGTCTTTTAAGAGTATTCATATATTTTATACAACAAACATCTAATATTATGCTTATGATGGTAGTGAAATCTCATTTAATAGATTGAGTAGAATTAAGACATTAACATGAAATTTAATGGTATCTTTATGGAGCCTCATAGACTTTGTACAAGTAAAACTTTGGCAGATTATACCACTTAAATGACTAATTTAAATTTTATGAGTTATTTAGCAAAACAATTCATCACATAACTCCTAAGATCTATGGCAGGATTATATCACCCAAATGGTCACTAGTACATGGGGTTACTATATTTCCTTGTTAGGAACATTTTGGAACTAAACCATGTTAAAGGCTCCTGGATCAACTGGACTTAAAAAAGTAGAAACTAAATATTAAGTAAATTTAAAGACAAAATAGATTCCAAACTATCAAGAGTATTAAAATTATTATTATTATTATTATTAAAAGACTAGACATTCATATAGGATCAATTATTTCCTTATCTAACAAATAAAGTATAGATGCCAATTATTAGCATGTTCTTAAGTGATTTGAATGTAAGTTCCATTTTAATCCTTTATATCAATGTCATTGCTCTTCTAAACATTTTATTTTATTTTATCTTCAAGATTATTTTTATTTAAATTATTTTATGATAGTAGATATGTTTAAATAAAAATTATTTATTTATGTATCCTATTTACACTATTCAATGGATTTTATAATTTAAAGAATATATGGAAATTCATGTAAGAATCCCATAGACGTTAGTTGGGGTAACGACCTCTGTGCACCTTGTTGAAATGAATTATTAAGACGTATCCAAAAAAGGGATATGGATATGAATTATTGATATGTATCCAATGAAGGGATATAAATATGAGATATTGAGATACGAGTATAAATTATTGAGAAGTATTCAGTGAAGGGATACGGGTATGAAATATTGAGACATATCCAATAAACAAATACGAGTATGAATTATTGAGATGTATCTAGTGAATATATACAGGTATAAGTTATTGAGATATATTTAGTAAAGGGATACATTATGAATCATTGAAACATATTTGGTAAAGCAAAATGAGTATAATGATCTTGGTTCTTTTGTTGATACCCACTTCATATAAAATTATATTATAGAAACTTGTTTGTTAAAATTTCTAAGGTCTCTATTATTTTCATTCTACTTGCTTTATTATTTATTCACTCATTAAGTCAGTGGTAGACTTACATCTCTCTCTTTAATATTCTTCAAATCAACAAGTTCTAGTGAAATTGCCCTAGGAATTTTCTTCTTTTCTAGACTTTTTGGTATGTCATTCTGGGTTAATCATAGTGTACGTTTGACTCCAAAGTGGTGACTACTAAATGTCTGGTTATTTGGGGTTTATAAATGTTGTAAAATATTGTAAGCCTTGTGTGGGCTATTTTCCTTCTTATTCTAAATATATATTTTAAAGTTGATAAGTTAATATCATTGTGAAATTGTTGAATTATATTTCAAATAGTGTCTAATGTGTTTGTTAAGCAAGGTTGGAACCAAAGAGGGCATGAATTGGGTTTTAAAAAAATTTTACTAGAAAACTCCTTTTAAAATTTGAAGTAAAACTATTAAATCAAACTTAAAATAATGAATGTGGAATGTAAAAGGAGTACGGGAGAATAATAGACATAGAGTTTTATCCTGGTTCAGCTTCTACCCAAGCCTACATCCAGTCCCCAAGCAATCTCTTGGGATATTTCACTATCTCAATGAATAAATACAACAACCCAGGAGAACTTCTCCTTAATCCCAAGCTCTCATAGCTTGACTCCTTTAAGGAACCTCCTTGAACACTCTCAGGGATATACTGCCCCTAAACCCAAGCTTTGTCCTAGCTTGACTCCCTCAAGGAACCTCCTTTGGTTTCTCTCCCATAAGAAAGAAAGAAATACTAATAATAAACTTTTTGAAACAGAGTATATGATACAACGAAGTACTAATATGATAAAAAGCTAATAAGAAAAATAAAAACTATTGATATAATCACTTTTGAATGTTTTTCTTGTTGATTCAGAGTCTATAGGTCAAGTTTATATAGATTGAGGTCTAATAAATTCGTTAGGGTTGAATGAGAAGTCAAAGATTTCAAAATATATCCGTTACAAATCCATTATAGCTTGTTTACTATTGACCATACAATTATCCTCCTCTAGCCAGTTGATAGCTCCTTCTTTCCTTTTCAAAATTTCAAGTTCTAGACCCCAATAGTCAACTGCTCATCCTTGGCTAGTTGACTGGTCATTCACAGAGAATTCCCAGTCAATAGTCTTAAGGCTGGCAGTAGACTTGTGCTTGATTTGGGTGTGGCCAATCGACTACTAGCAAGTGGCCCATTGACTAGTGGCTTATACAGAGCTCCCAGTCAATCGCGGCTTGAGCTGGTAGTAGACTGGTGCTTCTCATAAAGTGATTAGTTGACTACAGGCTAGTAGGTAGTCAATTGTTCACTCACAGAGAGTTTTCAGTTGATCAAGACTTAAGCTGACAACTGACTGGGGGTTTCTTAAAAGGTGATCAGTTGACCGATGGCTAGTGGCCAGTTGACTGGGGACTTCTAGAGTTCCCCAAATCAATTTTTTCTTAACCTTTAAGACCTGGAATCAATTGTACATTCATTTCACATCATTCTTATAAGCTCAATATCACTTACAAAGGTTCCTAAGATATGATAACACATTGATAACATCTAGAACCTAAGTAATATATAGAAAAACTTTTCTTTTTGTGTTTGTTTTCATTAAAACCTTGATCTTCTGCAAATAGGCTCAACAATCTCCCTGTTTTTTATTATGACAAACCTACATTTGTTAGTCCTCTACAAAATTTTTTTTTTTCAATATTGTATGCTTTTAAAATCCTTTAGTTATGTGAAAGTTGGATATGATCACATTGCTTTTAACTTTCGCATCATTTAGATTCTTTGGTTTCCTTATTTATCAAGCATGTTTAGATGATAGATACCAATATCAAGCAATCAATCACATTAACTAAAACAACTAACTTTATTGCAATCAACTGATTAAAACATAATTGAAGCAAATAACCATAATTTTCCACAAAGAAACAAAGTGAAAATTTCAACTCAAATCAAACAACTCCTAAACTTCTAATATCCCTATTTCCTCAATTTCCTATTTCTCTCCCCCTTTGTCACATCAAAAAGAGAGGAAGAGAATTGAAGCTAAGCCTAGAAATCAAATTTCTACTCATGATATGCCTCAATGTGCTCAAGTTTGGCATTCATGTTTTCCTAAGTCTTTTGAAAGTTATGCATCTAAAGGCTATAGAAATCCATCTTCCAATGCATGGTGCAAATCTCAGCAAGAAGGATGGGCTTAGGCATTACCACGGTCTTAGGATAAGTTAGGGTGTAACCAGTCAGAGTAGGAGCCGGAGAAGATAGAGGTATAAGAGCAAAAAACCCTTCTTCTTTTGGAGCTTCATATATAGGTGGAGGCTGAGAAGAACCTGAAGGAGGTATATCAGTGGTTGCATCAGGTTGAGGCCTTGGGGCTCTGGGGGCTTTCATAACCCATTGGCCCTGAGAAGTCTTGGTAAACCCCATACATTGTAGATTGTTCCAACTAATCTACAAAGGAGACTCCACATTATCCTTAAGAGGGGATATGTCATGATGTTGGAACAAAGCTGCTATGATAGTCCCATATGGCAGAGGAGATGATTTCCTCTTAGAAGTTGCCATCCTTTGAGTAATGAGCCATGTAAGCCTGAAGCTTTCCCCTTCTAAGATGCACTTCATCATAAATAATTCAGGCTCACTCAAATAGGAAAAATTTCCTGACTTGTTGATCAGACAATGGGCGATGATAAAGTGCAATAGTCTATTTTCTAAAGACAGATCACTGACATTGA
The DNA here is from genome assembly GCA_037074485.1 of Delonix regia. Classification (NCBI taxonomy): domain Eukaryota; kingdom Viridiplantae; phylum Streptophyta; class Magnoliopsida; order Fabales; family Fabaceae; genus Delonix; species Delonix regia. The sequence goes on from CM073451.1 coordinate 29,865,185, forward strand.
TTTGAGAGTCAGGGTTGTCAACCATATAATTGATCTAAAAGGTCATCAATCCTAGGGAGTTTGTGAACACCATACCCATAATTACCTAATTATTTAATTAATTGATTCACTAATTAATTAATAATTAAGAAAATAAGGAAAATAAAAAATGATAGAGGCTCAAATGACATTATCAAGTGGAGGCGATTTGAAGTTAAAAAATAAATAATGGGAGAACTTTAAGACAAGCAAAATCAAAATTTGAAAATAAGAATTAATTAATAATATTAATATTAACAATAAAAATCAAAGTAAAAAAAATCATAAAAAAGGAAAAATAATAAAAACACAAAAATAGGAAATTAGAAAGCTCAAAAATAAAGATTAATAGTGATGATAATAAAATTTTAAAAAAAATTAAAATTAAAATAAAAAGATGAATCAAATTAAAAAGAAAAGAAATATAATAATAGATAAATAATCAATAATTAAAAAAAAAAGGAAGAGACAAAATGTGTAAAAGCATGCGTGAGTTTTTTTCATCCTCGAAGGAAGAGAAAGTAGCTTCTCCCTACAAGTCGTCGACAACAATCCAATGGCTACACGCTTCTTCTACACACCGATGGAAGTGACAAGTGCAGAACACAAAAGTGACGAGAGTAGAGCACGAAAGTGACAGGAGTAGAGTATGACGTGATGACTAAAGTCTCTGTAAAAGAGAAGTTGAGTGAAAGGAAGAGAAAACATTCTAGAGGAAGAGGGAAAAGGGAGAGCATTCTGAAGAGAAGAGAGACCAAGCTGAAGAGGGAAGAGGGACAAGTTGAAGAGTGAAGAGAGACTGAGCTGAGGTGAGAGAAAGAGAAGAGGAGGCCACAGGTAGAGAGAAAGAGAGACGAGAGTGAGAAAGAAGCTCTAGATCGAGAAGGAAAAGGAGGAAGAAGAGAAAAGGAAGGAGGAAGGAAGAAGTAGAGGGGTGGACACTCTATTTCGATACTTTGAAAATAGAGTCAAATAGAGGACATAGAGAGAAGCGTGGAACAGAGGAAGAGAGAGAGAGTGGTGAGTTGAGAGGAAGCCACACCGCGGAGGAAGAGAAAGGAAGAGAATGTCATGCAAGCTCTGAGAAGGCTGAAGGGAGGAGGAAGAGAAGAGAAAGGAGAAGAGAAGAAGAAAGGAAGAAGAAGCTGAGAAGCCACCAGGGAGGAGGAGAAGAGAGCATGGGTTGAGCAAGGAGAGGAGAGAGAGAGTTGACGGTGGGCCACCAAGCATCGAAGGAGGACCGAGGAAGACCAAGGAGGACCATCGGAGGAGGAGAATCACCAGGGAAGAGGGCTAGCCGAGAGAAACAGGTGAGGCCTCTTTCATGCATGCATGCTAACTTTGGTTTAGCGTTATGTGTTTGTTCCATTTTGTTTGCCTTTTTTTTTAAATCATTATAATAATAATAATAATTATTATTTTTATGTCAACATGAGATTAATTTTTGGCCTTACAAACAAGGTTTTAAGAAAATCATCAGGTGAGAATATTGTTCTCCTTGCGTGTTTGGGGTCGTGTAAGATTTTAATCTCCTTAGACCCCAAAAATTAGTACCTACTTGTTTTAAAAATAATAATAATGCAAAAATAAATACTTTAATTAAATATTTTATATTATTTACAAAGTCATCTTGTGAGAATATTGTTTTTTTCGAGTGCTTGGGGTTGTGTGAGATTTTAATCTCCTTAAACCCCGAAAATTAGTACATACTTGTTTTTAAATAATAATAACAAAAAAATGAATATCTTAATTAAGTATTTTCTATTATTTACAAAATGATTAAGTCGGTGTTTTATAAAATTTAATTAATTAAAAAATGCCATGTTGGACTTGGGTCTCCGTAGGCTTTGGGGAATTGATCTTATTAAAAATTATACTAAAAAATTCTGATTTCAAAATCCATAAAAATACATAAAAACAAAATCCTAAAGAATTCCCAAATATTTTATTCTATATTTTGGGTTCTCGAGTGAGATAACTTGTCTCCTCAAGCACCCAAGGGTTAATTAGTAAAGACCGCGTGAGACCTAGAGTCTTCTCAGGTTTCAAAAAATTAACATTTAAAATATTGGGATGAATTAAAGAAAATGAGGATGTTTGTCCTAGTTATTATGTAACTAAAAATCCTAAGAAGATTTTTCATTTTAGTTTTACTTTAAGTTTCAAATAAATTTTAATTTTTTAAAAATATATATATACAAAAATCATAGAAATATTTTTTTCATTATAGTTTAAAGTTCAGAATAAATTCAAATAATATATATATATATATAAATTAATTAAAAATCCTGTTAATCATAATCTCACTTTCAAAATTAGAAAAATCCAAAAACACCCAAAAAATATATAAATTCAAAAATTCTGAGAAATGGCTTTCCGTTATAATTTCATTCTAATTTCAACAATAAATTCTAATGTTAAAAATCCAAAAATAAATAAAAACAAAAATCCAAAGATACATAAATTCAAAAATATGAAAAATGATTTTATTTTCGTCCTAATTTCAATGATAAATTCCAATTTCAAAAATCCAAAAAAATAAATAAATTCAAAAATTCAAAAATATTCCCTTCATTATAATTACATTTCAATTAAAAAAAAAAAACATAAACTCCCAAAAATCCTAAAATCTTATCCCATAATCATTCATTTAAATTTCAAAATAAAGATTAAAATTTCAAAAAAAAAAAATTAAAAAGAGAGAAAATGAAGAGATATGGAAAACTAGATTAATTTGGTTGTCATAAATTAAAACACACAAACTAAATTCCAATCTCGTTTTGTTTACAAAAATTTGTTTAATTTAAACCCTTCTGTTCTCATCATAAAAATTAAAAATTACCATTTAGCAGATACACCATTTTGGTCAAACTACATAGACTTTGATCCCTATTGCATGGTACGTAGGCCCTATGCTTTCATCCTAGGTCAAGTCTGTCCTTTGTAAATATCTATTTATTTGTTTTCATTCTTGTTGTTTTGTCTTCTTTGTTTAATATGCATCCATGCTAATAAAAGGGTAATTGAGATAAATTTAAGGCCATATTCTATTTTAGTTGACTAGTTTAAGGTAACCGTCCATATGCTCAAACTGACTCCTGAACCCATCTTTGTTTTCGCAGACTATTTTGCCTTTTTCTTTTTTTGTTTTAAAATGTTTTTCCAAAATTTTCCATTAAAAATTTTGGTGGTAACTCCAATAAATTGATTTTCAAGATTCATTTTGGGAATCAATTTAAACAACTTTTTATATTCCTCTAACCAAAAGATCAGTTACAATAGAGTGGATACTTGTTATTAATGGTAACTTTATTCAGCTTTTTATAATCAATGCATAGCCTAAGGCTTCATATTTCTTCTTAACAAAGAAAATGGGGGCTCCCCTTGGGGAAACACTTGGTTTAATGAAACATTTCTCTAGCAATTCCTCAATTTATTTCTTAAGCACCAAGAGTTCAATTAGGGCCATCCTATAGAGGGTTATTGAAATAGGTATTTCTTCAGGTACTAAGTTTATAGAGAACTCTATCTCTCTTTTTTGGTGGTAAACCACTTATATCATCAGGAAATATATAAGGGTAATAAGTAACTATGGGGATTTCTTGCAATTATTTTTCTTTACATATATGCAGATTAAAGAAAACATTATATCTTATGCATTTCTTTGATATCTCCCCTTGATTTTGAAAACCAGTTTAATTAAAAGATTTTAACAACATTTCAAGTAAAATAATGAGCACTTTAGAACAATCTAAAACAATATTATTAGCAATCAACCAGTCCATTCCGATGATAGCATCAATGTCATTCATAGGTAAACAAATCAAATCAATAGAAGTATGGACATGGTTTATTTCAAGTTCACAATTTAACTAAATTTTGACATAAACTTAAAATTTCCAATGGGGGTAGAAATTTTCAACACATAAGGTAAAGAAGTAGTATTCAAGCCCAATCGCTTCACACAGTCATACGATATGCAAGAATGTGTAGCACCAAAATAAAAAAATTACAGACACAGGGAACATATGAAGTAAAATCATACCTTGGATAAGATTAAGGGCTTGGTTTTCTTCTTGCTTATTGAATGTAAACACCCTTCCTTTTTTCAGGGTCGATGACTTTGGCTTTGTTTCCTTTCCCTTAGGATAATTCCTTGCAATATATCCCTTAGCTCCACTATTAAAAAACATTATCTGAACTGGTGGTCAGGGCTTGTTTCCATGATCTTTCCCATACTTTAGACAATTCCTATTTTTGTAAGGAAGTCTCTTAGTTCCCTTATTCCAACTCCTTTGGGTACGTTTTGGCGATCCAAAATCTCTGCTTGTGAACTTCCATTTTCTCTCCATCTCAGCCTCTTTCATACTTTGCTCTATTAGTCTGACCATATTCATAAGCTGTTCAAAATTCATGATTTCCAAGGCCACGACTTTATCTTAGAGTACTAGATGCAACCCTCTTTCATACTTAGTAGCTTTCCAAGGTTCGTCATCATGCTGCTTAAGATAGGAGGAGAAATTTAAAAGTTTAATAAACTTTGCTGCATATTCATCGGTAGTCATAATACCCTGCTTAAGCTGTATGAACTCAGCTTCCTTATCATCTCTCAGTGAGTCTAGGAAATACTTCTTATAAAAGGGTACTACAAATGCCTCCTAGGTGATATGAACTCTATTATCTCTCAATATCCTTTGAGGTGCCTGCGACCACAGTTCAGCCTCATCATCCAGCATGTACTCCACTAAGGCTACCTTCTGGGTTGTGGTACAATCCATCACCCTGAAAATCTTCTGCATCTACCTTGACCACTTATCTGCCCTATCCAAATCTTACTCTCCCTTAAATGTTGGGGGTTTAGTTTTACGAAACTTTTATAACACCGCACTTAATAGGCTTGGATTTAGGTTTCTTTTATCTTCTTCAACTGAGGCATTTGGGGTTTCTTGTTTAGAGGTTTCTTACACCTAGGTCTCTTGTCCTGGTGCTTCTAGGTTTTTGTTTCTTCTAACCTCCTCTTGTAATTGCCAAAGAAGTTGGGTCGTAGCTTTTTGGGCCTCAGCACAAAGTATTTACAACCAAATACATGTAGATGGGAAATATTAGACTTTCTTCCTTTGTATAATTCATATGGAGCCTTTTTCAAATTAAGCCGTATCATTGCCTTATTCATAACATAACATGCTGTGACATCCTTAAATACTAATCAAGAAGATACATATACAATCATACATACAGAATATGACCAAACATTTTTCTGAAGTACTAGGGTGAGTATCTAGGAACTAAATTGAAAATTTTAATGCATTTCTTATACATGTGAATGTACACAAAAATTAAGAAAGTATTATTCTAATTTATAGCTAAATATCTTGTGTGAACTTAAGAAATAAGTCTTAAAGTCCATATTCAACACTTAAGGCCCATGATATATAAATATTAAGGTTAAACCTATTGCCCTTATGCTAGGTCCACATTATGCTTATTGGGTTTTAAACCCATTATCCACTTAATTGGTTTTTTCTACAAGCTTATTATCTAAGCCCAATCAAACAATTCCAAACTATGGAATTTCAAAACTCTAAGCATGCCACGTGTGGGTCCTAGCTCCATCATGGTTTCTCCTTGAAAATTTACTAACATCTTGTCACAAGTGCTCCTATGCAAAAAGTGCTATCTTATCAAGACTTCTACTGGCCAACCTAATTCTAATCATGGTCACATCAAGCTTCTATATTTCCAAGGTTTTAACATGTTCAACTAGGTAAGTCTACATGAAAATACCAACTTGTCTTGTTTGTCATTTTTCCATGCAATCATTTCAAAAATTGCCCAATGGCTAGACACTTCAATTGTCATTAATCCATCACTCTTCCAATAATTGAAATTGCATATCATTACCATCGATTTTCAACCATTCAAGCCTAATGTGCAATTATAAGATTTCTTCCTTAATCTTCATGCTACATAATTAGACAATTTTATAATTTAAAGTGCACTAAGTTAAATAGGGTTTGTTCTAGCTTTTATTACCTATGCAACTTTATTTTCCACTAACACATTCATGCATGCTCATTTCGGTCTATGTGTGTTGTTTAAACCGAAGGAGATTTCATTTTCCTAAATTGGGCATTAAGATCAATCCTATTAAATTAAGATACTTACTTCTCTCCTTTAGCTCTTAGATTTGTCATTTAGCTCCTTAAACTTGCCATTTTAGGGTTTCCAACTTTGAAACTCCAACTTGTCACATCCATGCTATGCATCTCGGCCAAGGGACTTTTCTCATATCAAGATACATATTGTCATGTAACATGCAACCAATCTAGGTTAAAGTGTGCCCTAGCCCTTTTTAATTACCATTTTTTAATTCCAATATTGAAAAGACCTAAGATCATTAGTCATTTCCCTTGTTAATATCATGCTTAGCCACCATGGTTAACTTCTTCCTTTCAATTTTTGGCCTAGTTGATAAGCAAAATGAACTTAGTTAATTTTATTACATTAAGCCTAAGTAACACACGGGGTTTCATTTTAGGTGGCACATCAAACTTGCTTACTATACCAATATTCTTCTACTACTAATTATATGTGTGTAAGCCTAGGTTTAATGTATTACCTTGTCTACTAAAAACACTAAGGCATTCTCAGCAACTATGCAAAATTCATTAACTTACTTGGCTATTTTGGTGGTTATTTAGGTATTCGTTAAACTAATTTCCAGTAACCTAAATTAGGCTATGTAGTCTCGGCTAACATGCTTTTAAAATAAACTAGAAAAATAAACAAATATCCTTAGATCAAATAGATAAAGTACTTAAACATTCATTCCAACATTACCATAATTACCCTGCTAATACATAGGTTTATACAAGTTAAAGTGAAGGAAAAGAAATCTAAAAGAGTGTATCTAGGGTTACATGATAGTAAAAGAGGGATTAATATAATAAAAATTTAAAATTATCCTAATTTACTTGTAACTCACCACTACACTGGGTCACTAGCTAAGATTTTCCTCCTTTTTTCTTCACTTTACGGCCAATAGATGAGGCTTGCCACCACTTTTCACCATAACTACGACATGATGAATGGTTCCTCGAGCACAAGCCTACTCACGATTACCTTGGCCACCATTGTTCCATCATCTAAACAAAACACCATAATAGTATATATGAGAACAATATCCGAGTAACTTTGTAATATTCTAAAGGTACCAAATATTGGCATTCTCTCCTAAAATGTGTAAGAAAAATGGGCTAAGATTTTAACAAATCCCAATAGATAAACATTCAGAATAATTAACATAGTACAAGAAGAGGTTAAAATCAACCATCAAGAATATGATCTCAAGGATATAAACAAGGATGTCAATAACAAGGATCCATAAACACATGTCATGCATGGCCGATTACCCTAGGCAATCCACATCTTTAAACCACACCTCCAAGGTGCTTTGCCCGCCAAGGGCCATATCTTCACACCATTAAGGTGTTCTATCCACTAAGGGCCCTAACCACATTCTTGTACCCAGAAAAAAAAAATGAAGAATAGCTTAATTATCTACCGTAGTTTGTCTTGGCCAAGATGAGGATGTTACTTCCAAAATGCTAAAAAATATAAAGCAATGCAATGCTTAATTAATAAACCTAATTAAGAAATGGATTAAGATGTGAAGAATGGTGAATATGATTTAAAAGCCCTAAGGTTACTCGCCCTAGGAGCTTCTTAGCCATTACCACCTTCTCCCTCCTCTTCATGCAGGCCACCTCTATCTTCTTTTACTCTTGTCCTCCTTCCCTTTCTTCCTCCTCTTTCACATTCACTCTTTTTCTCTCCATACTCTCTCAGCCTCCCCTTCTCTCTATGCATGAGCACACACTAAGCCTTTGCCAAGCAAGTCAAACTTGCTTACTAAGCCTTTGCCAAGCAAGTCAAACTTGCTCACTAAGCCTTTGCCAAGTGTCCTAAGCCTCTTCATGCATTGATGCACATGTCCTTATCCACATATCTTATAATGATGGCCAATGATTACTAGCACATGCTCCTTCTCACATTAACTTAATTTCCATCTTGACCCTACACCTTTTCATTTCTTTAAGGTTGAAATTACACTTTAAAACTTTTTTTATTTATCTATTAGATCCCTAACAAAATTTATTATTTCAATGTATACATAAAGAGTTACTTTAAAGTTATACTTTACCCGGATAATTTTCAATTAAGGACAAGGGACCTAGGTGTGAAAATTTAATGTTACATATGTAGTATTTACTACATCAGCCCAAAAATATTTAGGAAGATTCTTTCATTTAACATAGTTCTAGCCATTTCCTTTAGAGTTTTGTTCTTCCTTTCTATAACTCCAATTTGTTGAGGATTTTTTGGTGTAAAGAAATTAAGTTCAATTCCATTATCATCACAAAACTTCATAAACTAGTTATTTTCAAATTCTCCACCATGATCACTTATTATTTTCACAAAGTTCATAACTTGTTCATTTTGAATGAACTTTGCCAATTTTAGAAAAGATTTAAATGCATGATCTTTGTGAGACAAGAAAGTGTGCAAGTGAATATAGATGCCATTATTTGGAGTAGTAAGCTATTCTCCTCTTTCTCCTTTTCTAGATTATTTTCTAAAGATAGAATTTTTCTTTTTAATAGTTTCAAGGTTTTAGCTATCTCAAGAAATTTATCATGTAAATCATGAAATGCATCTTGTAGCTCTTCATAAGAAGGGAGAAAGCTTACCTCTTGTTCTTTCGCCATTAGGTAGAGGTTGGCTTCTTTATTTTCTTTATCATCTGGTTCTTCATCACTTTCTCCCTAAGTAGCTGATAGGTATGCCTTCGTTTCTTTACTTTTCCTTTTGTCTATGCTGTCTTACTTTCTTAGAAATTAATAACAATCTCATTTGATGTATACTGGCTTTTTGCATTCATAATAGATGGGAAGTTGTTTGGCTTATTGACACTCTTTGGTTGGTATCCTTCCATTGATTCTTCTGGAGAAGAATCTTCCAAATTTCAATGAAAAGACTAAGAGTTTCTTCATCAATTTCATCCAGAGAGTCATTGTTCCATTTTTCCTCATCTGCATACATTGATGATAATGCTTTGTAAGCAAGGCCCCTCTTTTTTTTGTCCAATTCCTTAAGGAGTTGCTTTAGTCATGGTCCATGCTTATGAAGGTTTCTAAAGAGAGCAACAACTGATTTTATTGATGGACCTTTAACTTCCTCAATGGTTGTTACCATTAGTTACCATTCCATGTGAAGTGCCTTCATGATTTTGTAAGCTTAATAAGTTTGTGAGTATGTCTTCCATAATGTTGCCAAATGATTCACAATGTGAGTAAAACGAATTTGCATTTCTTTAATTGTTTCTCTAGGATTCATTTTGAATAACTCATATTGTTATGTGAGATTATGAATCCTAGATTCTATTACACCTGAAGTTCCTTCATAGGCTAATTTTAAAGCCTCCTATATTTCTTTGGCACTCTCACAGTTTGAGATGCTAAAATATTCTTCTTGACTCAGTGCCCTACTGTAAATAAGCTTGGCTTTATTATTCAATAAAACTTTTCTTCTTTCTGTTTCATTCCATTCACTTTTGGGTTTGATGGAGGTCTTGTCTTCTTCAACTTTTGTAGGCACAGATGGACCTTACTCAATCACATTCCAAAGGTCATTGTCACAAGCCTTAAAGAAAATTTTCATCTTTAGCTTTTAGAGTATGAAATTTTCACTATTGAAACCAGGAGGTTTTGTAATAGATAACTCCACAGGTAAAACATTATCACCAAGTCTAACAATTATACTTTTAAGACAATTAAGTCCTTAGTTATAAGTCTAAGCTTTGATACCACTTGTTGAGCAAGGCAGGAACCCAAAAGGGGGGTGAATTGGGTTTTAAAAAAAATTTAATGGAAAACTCATTTTTAAATCAAAAGTAAAACTATTAAAATAAAGTTGAAATATTGAATGTGGAATGTAAAAAGAGTATGGTAGAAGAATAGGCACATAGGTTTATCTTGGTTCAGCTTCTACCTAAGCCTACGTCCAGTCCTCAAACAACCTTTTAGGATTTTTCACTATCTCAATGAATAAATACAATAACCCAGTGGAATCTCTCCTTAATCCCAAGCTCTCACAGCTTGACTCCTTCAAGGAACCTCCTTGAACACTATTAAGGATATACCCCTTCAAAACCCAAGCTTTATCTTAGTTTGACTCCCTCAAGGAATCTCCTTGAACTTCTCTCCCATAAGTAAGAAAGAAATACAGATAATAAAATCTCTAAAATAGAGTATATGAAACAATGAAGCATCAATATGATAAAAAGTAGACATGAAGATAAAAACTAGTGATATAATCACTCTTGAATTTTTTGTTGTTGATTTAGAGTCTATAGTTTGAGTTTATATAGATTGAGGTCCAATAGATGCATTAGGAGTGAGTGGGAAGTTAGAGATTTCAAAATATATCCATTATGGCTTGTCTACCATTGACTAGATGACTGCCCTCCTCTGGTAAGTCAACTGCTTCTTTTTTTCCTCTCAAAATTTCAAGTTTTAGACCCCGATAGTTGATTGATCACCTTTGGCCGATCAACTGGTCATTCACAGGGAGTTCCCAACCAATGGTCTTAAGGCTGGAAGTATATTGGTGCTTGATCTGGGTGTGGCTAGTCGATTGCTAGAACGTGTCCAGTTGACTAGTAACTCATAGAGAGCTCACAGTCGATTAAGGCTTAAGCTAGCAGCAGGCTGGTGCTTTTCAAAAAGTGACCAGTTGATTACTGGCTACTGCTAGTCGACAACTCACTCACAGAAAGCTACCAGTCAATTGAGACTAAAGCTGGCAGCAGATTGAGGGCTTCTCAGAAGGTGTCCAATCAAGTGCTCACTTACAGAAAGCTCCTATTTGATTGGACAAAGCATGGCAATTGGCTAGCAAGGTTGCTAGTTGACTATTGGCTTGTAGCTAGTCGATTGAGGACTTCCAAAGTTCCCCAAATCATCTTTTTCTCAACCTTTAAGACCTATAATCAATTCTAAATTCATTTGATAAGTTTCCTATCAGCTCAATAACACTTACAATGGTTCCTAAGATATGATAATACATTGAAAACATTTAGAACCTAAGTAATATATAGAAAAACTTTTCTTGTGTTTCTTATCATTAAAACCTTGATCTTCCATAAATAGGCTCAACTGAGTTTCATTGATATTTTTGGAAAATGTAAAAATGTTATCTTAGCCTGGCTAGGCTAAGTTGATTTAGTCTATGCGCTAGTCACGACCAACAAATTTAGGCCATGACAAGATCAATATCACACTTTCTGAAGTATGAGAAATACAAATTATATATATATATATATATATATATATATGATATTTGAGATTTGTTGAATATGTTAGGCTCTACCAATTTTCCCAACACTACTATCATGGTTTCCAAGTGGATCATATTCAAAACAATCATTAATAGAATGTAAAGCAATTAAGGAAAAACGTATGTTTAAATTTATTAATATCTCTAACACTCTTTTATATAAAAACAATTTGAGCTTGATACATGATAAAACATAAGTTTGTTTTTCTTTTGTGTCATTGACAAGTCTAATATTAATATATTAAAGACAAATGTATGAGTAAAATTTGGAAAAAGATAACCTCCGGTATTACTTTTTCACATGAGAATCTCATGTACCAATTCTTACTCATCAAATGCATTTTTTGGTTCATATTAGAAGTTTTGACCTTAAGGAAAAAAGAAAAAAGAATATGCTGATCTAAACGATGTCATTTAACTAAAGTTTTTTTTGAAAGCTTATTACCTAGCCTATAGAAACCTATTCCTTCTGCCGGTAGCTGCAACCCTTTTGCCATCTTCCCTTGGTGAAGAAGAAGGCATGTTTGGTTATTCTTCCATCTCTATTTTTGTGCATCATCATTCTTTGCCATCTCTTTCTTTGTCCATTATCATTCTTCTTCCATCTCGCTATCACTTATTTATATCATATGCTTATTTCGAAGGATTTCGGGATATGAAGTGGGCTTGTAAAAGTTGAGATGAAGTTGTGCAATTCCATACGTTTGTTTATTTGTATCTGGTTTCCTCTCATTTTCAATCTTTAGATGCTATTATCAAATGCTTACTTATATCAGGTTTCCTTTCAATTTCAATCTTTATATGCTATTATCAAATGTTCATTTGTATATGCCTCCCTCTACTTATTTGTATCATATACAATTGCTTTAATTGTCTTCCAATTTAAGTGACTAATGGATTAGAGTTAAATTCAATAGCTCAAATTAGAATTTTATCTTAGGAAGTAGTTGTTCATGAAAAGTGTTGGTGATTGAAGGGAATTGTAATTCATTGGATAGTTATAATATGAGATAAAATTTCAATCATTGGATAGTTATAAGTGGTGAATTATAATTGTTCAATAAGACTGAGTGGGATAGGAAGTATTGAGGTCTTTATTTTGGGTGTTGTAGCTTTAATTAAAATTTAATATGTTTGATAGCTCACAATAGGTAGATGGGATTTGGATTTTTAATTTCCTTTTGGCATTGAAGTTTACTTATTCAATCTCTATTATATAAGAGTCTTTTATTGTAGGATTAAACTTTTTATCCATATAGATTTCTTTCATTTTTCTTTTATTAGACAAAACATAGGTGGTGCTAGTTGCCTATTTATGCATTCATTGATTGAAATAAAATATGGTTAGCTATCTATGCATTCATTGCAAGCAATTCAAAATAGGTCAATGAGGTCTAGGAAACTTGACATACATTATTCGATTCTAGAGGTAAAAATCTTAGCCAATTTAACAACTTGGATAGTTCTTGTGATTGTAGAACTTTCTTGATGTAATGAAATTTTCCTATGCTCCAAGATTCCATTCTCATTCCTTCCTTGATTATCATGATAGTTTTGTTGATAGTAGTGCTTACAACTTGTTAAGCATTGTTAGCAATGTGGCTAGCTATATTGGTGCTAGAGCGACATATGGCTTAATGAGTAGGCATAATCAGGGAATGGGTTCAACTAAGAATCTGATGGAATTGAACATAGTAGGTAAGTACAAATGTACAATTGATGTTTACATATACAAGTATCTTCATGTATAACCTTTTATTCTTGCAATAGTTTTTACATGGTTCCCTATCTATAAAAATTATGATAAAAAAGAGCAAAATATTGCAAAAGTAAATTTATTATTGTGTTAAAATGGCATCCTTGCTGCTTACAACAATAATGGGATTGAGTCTTGACTATGAATGAAGATGTATAGAGTGCACAAATTTTTAATTAAAAGAAAAACACTAACAACACTAGAAATTAAAAAGACTATCTATGTGACCATCAGCTTTTGCTTTAACTAATTACATTGTGATAATGAGTTGGCATATATATAGGTAGGCATGTGGCAACTAATATAGTCATTGGATAGGACAATAATGATGAAGCCAACAATGAGTTAAAGTAGTGAAAATGTGTTAGCCAAGGTGTGTGGCAGCAATTGTCTTGTAACTAAGGCCCAAGTGTGGTGCGGAGTCACAATCAAAACATGGTGCTCGTGCTTGGTCCTTGTAAAGGAAATAAAGTTGAGCCCTAAGGAATAGTTAAGAAGCAAATGTATCCAGAGATAGGAATAGTGAAGATGCAAATGTATCTAGAGATAAGATTAGTAAAGATGCAATTGTATTTAGAGTTATGAATAATGAAGTTGTTAATGTATACTCTATACATCTGTGAGTACATTGTACTTGAATTTTACAGAATAATATATATGAGTTTGTTGACATATTTGCATAAAGTATTTTGTATCTAAATTTTGCACTAGATATGTGGAGAAATGTTACAAAAATAACAAAATGATGAAAAAATTAGACGATATTTAAAACACCTCAGATGTATGGGTCTTCTCAAGTGACCCTTGTATGACAAACCAATAAAAACGAGGACACTAATTTTAATTCCAAAACACTAATCACACAAGAATGCCTTAAGAAATATTATTACCATAAAAAAGGAGAGCAAAGCTAAATTGAATCCCAATTGTTTTTTAATCATCAAAAGTTGCTTGAGATGCTAAATAGGACACTCCTTTTATTGCATTCTATATCTCTCTACCACTCGTGTTTATGATTTCATTCTTGTAGTTGTTCATACTTTTGTGCATAGTTGTTTTCTCCTTAAAGCATTAACAAAGTTGTAGAGTTGTAAAGCCTTTAATATGTTTTGCTTATAAGCTTTTCGATGAATTGAAACAATTTTTTCATTTCCCAAACACTATGAAGAATTAAACTACCACTAGCTACCCATTTGAGCCTAGAAGAAGTGTTTGTTTTGATTACTCCTAACACATTTAATCTTGGAAGGATAGATTTTAAATATTTTTTAATACCAGATGTTCAAATACCAAAAATAAATAGGATAATTTCTTTCTACTGTCATAAAACATTAATCAAACCTTGTTATCCCTTCTTAGCTAAACAATTCTTTTGGTACTTATTTTCTCTCACTTGAGTAAATATAAGAATCTATGTACATTAAAATGGTCCATAAACAAAAAAAATAAAATGTTGGACAAAGCAATGAATGAAAAATCCTAAAGTTGAGAAAAATCAAAACAAGAAAAAGAAAATTCAAAAGCAAGAAGTGGAAAAAAATCAACAGAAATGCAAAAAAGTGAAAAAGCAAAAAGCCAAATGTGTGAAGAAAGAAGGAGAAAAAAATACAAAAGAAGTTCAATTACTAATCAACCATATGTCATCATATTTTTAAAAGGACTACAAATGAAGAAAAAATCTCATCAAACAACATCAATCTTTGAGCCATTTTATCATTTCTTTCTTTAGCCACTTTCTTCTTACCCTTTAAGACCTAGTTATAGCCTATTCATATCTTTTTGTTGGTAGATGAACAATGGTATAAAAGCATATTGAAAATAAGAAGTTAAAGAAAATGGAGAAAAGGCGGTAAGGGTCAATAGGTAATTTTTAGGCCAATTACCCTTTCGTTTGAAAAGAAAACATCAACCATTGGCCACGTTACAAGCTACAAAAATCCTCAAATGAGGTTTAACTCTCTTAAAATTATAATTGGTCCAAAGTGACTGGAATATATCCATTTGAAGAGCCTATCTCAGAAATTTATGTCTCTTTGCATCAATTTCAGAAGTAGTACCTGTCGTAACCGACCTTTCGGCGGAATAGGATAAAATGGTTAAAACCGATTCCCAAAAATGGAATTTTGAAAATCAATTTTATTTGGAGTCGCCACCAAAATTTTTAATGGAAAACTTTGGAAAACCAATTTAAAAGAAAAAGAAAAGGCGAGATGGTCTGCGAAATTAGAGATGGGTTCGGGAGTCTATTTGAGTGTGGGGAAGGTGTTAGGCACCCCACAACACCCGCCCATAAGGAAGGTTACCTTAAACTAGTTAGTTGAAATAGAATATGGCCTTTGATTAATCTCAATTACCCTTTTATTGACATGGATGCACGTTAGACATAGGAGACAAAAAAAGCGAGAATGCTTGCAAACTGATAGATATTTACAAAAGGCGGACTTGACCTAGGATGAGAGCCTAGGGCCTACGTACCTTGCGATAGGGATCAAAGTCCACGTAGTTTGACCAAAAGGCATGTTTTGCGGGTTGGTGGTTTTTTGATTTGTTATGAGAATAGGAGGATTTTAATTAAAACGGATCATTGTAAACAAAACGGGATTGGAATTTGGTTTGTATGTTTTAAATTACTACAATCTGGTTAACCTCATTCTCCTGATCTCTTCACATTTTCTCTTTTAAAATTTTTTTGTCGATTTTATTATTATTATTATTATTTTGAGTTTTGGGAGTCTTGGGAGTTCATATTTAGGGAATTAATGTATGATTTATCATGAAAGGAATATTTATTTTTTGAACTTTTGAATTTATTGTTGGTAAATATTGATTATTATTTTTATTGATTATTGGTAAATAATTTAATTCGAGTGCTATTATTTATTTGTTTACCTGTTTATCTTTGAACGAATATATGCTAATTTTCGAGTTCTATGGGGATTAAAATCTCACACGAGCCTGGGAAGTCGAGGAGAGAAAGGTATTCTTACACGATTCATTTTGTATAAATATTTAATCAAGGTTAATATTTAATTATTGTCCATTTATTTATTTTTTGTATTATTATTAATATTATTATTATTTCGGAATTAGTTATAGGGATTTAAGGAGATTAAAATCTCACATAATCCCCGGTAATCAAGGAGAACGATATTCTCACACGATAATTTTGCAAATAATGGGAAGCAATTCATTAAAGCAGACATTTTGATTATGATTATTATTCTGATTTAATATTTAGTTATCATTCATTTATTTTTCACCATTCACTCATTAATATTTCATTAATATTATTGTTGCTTTTCAATTATTCAATTCGTTGTAGGGATTTAAGGAGATTAATATCTCACATAATCCCTGGTAATCGAGAAGAACAAAATTCTCACACGATAATTTTATCCATCATGACAATATTTATTAATTATCATTCAATTATTTTTCACCATTCCTTCATTAATATTTCATTAATATTAATTGTCATTCCTTTATTTTTTCACCATTTATTCATTAATATTTCATTAATATTATCATCACTTTTTCAAATATTCAACTAGTTGTAAGGATTTAAGGAGATTAAAATCTCACATAACCCCCGGTAATCGAAGAGAATAAAATTCTCACACGATAATTTTATCCATCACGGCAATATTCATTAATTATCATTCAATTATTTTTCACCATTCCTTCATTAATATTTCATTAATATTATTGTTGCCTTCCAATTATTTAATTAATTGCAAGGATTTAAGGAGATTAAAAACTCACATAATCCCCGGCAATCAAGAAGAACAAAATTCTCACATGCTAATTTTATACGTAATAGCAATAATTAATCAAAGTTAATGTTTAAACAATGGTGATAAACAAAATTAAAACAAGTTTAAGCAAATGAACAGTAGCACCTCATATTAGAACGCGTGAACAGTGCACATGCATGAGATTGTCTTGAAGCAATTTGAATGAACAGTGACATGCATGCAGAAATCTCAGCAGTGGCAAACCGTGCAGCCATACCTGTGCGTTTTCAACTTCTCCCTTGTGCTCTAATGAAGAATGACCTTCTCCTCCTTACTCACCTAAGGTAGATGGACCTCCAACAGCCCCAAAGCAGCTGGTCTCGGCTGGAAGTGCAGAAATGGTGGACTGCTTCGTTGGAGTTTCTGGTTGGCTTCAGTGCTGGAAATTCTGCAGAACGTGTCTCTGCTTCTCGGCTGGAAGGTGGAGGCTGAAAGCTTCTCTTCTTCTCCACACTTCCTCTTCTTCCTTGTGCTCCCTAAGTTCTCCTCTGTTTACCTCTGTTTTTTGAGCTCAAAACAGAGTTTTTTCTCCTCCATGGTTCAACTTCTATCCATCCCTTTGCTGCCACTTTGTTTTGCATTCAGACTTCCTTGTTTATGCTCATCATTTTGGCATCCAACTCTCCATTTTCTGCTCCTTGGATGGTCTGAACTTCAGCTCCTTTTCACTCCACGATTTGGGACGTTTCTCCACGGTTTTCTGCACGCTTTCTACACCGTTTAGCTCCCGATTTTTGCCTCGTTCAGCTCTCGGTTTCACTCAGTTTCTAGTTCATTTTCTCTTCTATTTCTTCCCTCACGTGGCTGCCTTGTTTTCTGGTTTCATTCAGCTTTGTTTTTCTCCCTCACGTTGCTGATTTCATTTTCTTGTTCCGTTCAGATTGTTTTTCTCCCTCATGTTGCTGGTTTCGTTTTCTTCTTCAATTTTTCTTCCCTTCTCGGTCACGTGGTTCCCTCTCCCTTTCAGCGTGGTTTCTGCCTTCTCTTTCCTTCCTCCCTTCCCTTCTCCCCCCTCCCTTTTCTTCTCAGCCGAGGCCTCCTTTATACTCCAGCGTTTTTTCTTGCTTTCTCTTGATTTGTTGCTCTCCTTTATACTCCAATGCCACCTCCCTTTTTCTGCCATGTTGTTCCCTTTTCTCCTTACTTTTTCTGTAACTTCCAGCCACCACTTTGCTGCTCACGGTCCCCTCTTTTTTCTGCCATCTCCAGCCACGCCACACTCTCCTTTCTCTGCACCAGCCACTCCACTTTCTGCCTCCTCTGCAGAACCAACTCCCACTTGTTTTTTTGTCCCCCTTGTCCTCTTGTGCATGTGTGTGCATGAGTGTATGCATGGGGTGAGTGAGTGTGTCCGTGGGTGAAAGTGTGTGAGAGTGTGAGTGTGAGTGTGTGAGGAGGTGTGTCCGTGAGTGAGAGTGTGAGTGTGTGAGAGTGATGTGTGTCATGTGTGTGAGGGCAAATGAGCATGTGAGAGTGTGTGTGAGTGTGTGAGGAGGTGTGTCCATGGGTGAGAGGGTGAGTGTGTGAGAGTGATGTGTGTCATGTGTGTGAGGGCAAGTGAGTATGTGAGAGTGTGTGAGTGTGAGCAAGTGAGAGTGTTTTGCAATTCCATTTCAAGTATGTGGCCTTGTTCATTTTATTTCTTTGCAAGATGATTGCCATGTCTCTTCTTCAAACATATATCTTGAATTTTCCTTTTTATTATTTTTGGTTCTTATATTTGGTTTTTTTCCATATTACTTCTATTTTGTTTGCCTTTTGCAATTTTGTTTTGATTAATTGTTATTATTATTTTTTTAGAATTTTTTTAATTCTATTTATTATTATTACCATGATTATTATTATTGTTAATTCGAGTAGGGTGTTCACAATACCCATAAAGTCAATCCAGAGTAAATTCTTTGTGTCTTCTTTTTTTTGTTTCTACTTTGTTCATTTTGTCCTTATTTGTTTTTTTTTTTTTTTTAAGTACACCATTTCAAAATCTTTATCATGATGATTCAAGTTTATCCATACATTTGGTATCTCACATTCATTTTTGTGCATGACTATTAAATTAATTATGGAAATAAAATGTGGAGGGATCAAAACATGATTTTATTTACCTCATTAGAAATTCTTTAGAATGTGTCTAAGTTTAAGATATTTAGAGATTGTCATATGATGAACAACAAAGTATTTTGAGTTAGATATTTACTATCCATTCTAATTTTCTATTTTATTATTGTTTCTAAGCCATTCAAACTTCTTACTTTAGCTTTGCTTCCTAAACCTATCCTTTGATTTTTTTTTTTGTTAATGAAGCATATTGCTTAACCTTTTCATTGCTTCCTATTTTTCTTGCATAACACACTTCCCAAATATGACCTATCTCAATATTTTTCATTACCATTTGTATTTAACCCTTCCATATCTTTCAATTTAAATTCTAAAAATCCAAATTGTTCTCCCTATGCTTAAGTTGTAATCCATAAGCTACCTTTCTTTCTTTTTGTATTTAACATTATATTATGGTGGCTCCTCATGTAAAGAGATGTATAGTGTAAGCTTTCACTAATAAATATTTAAGTTGTATGGTTCATATAAAATCATATTTGAGTTGTTTATTTAGTATACCATTGTTGTGCTTTGAATAAATGTTATCTATTAGTTTGATTTCTCCAACTTTAATTCTATTGTTGTTAATTAGTGAATTTTTAATACCCATAAAATATATATATATATATAAGAGAAGTTATTTTAGATAAAAAATAAATAATAATAATAATAATAATTTGTTATTTTAGGAGTTGATGAAGAAGAAAATGCATTTGAGATAAGGATAAGGTTTACATGATAATGGAACATTCAAAGATGAAATTCAAGATTTGGTAGGAAAACACATCTTCTTTGGTGAGTCAAAATTGGTGTGATTTCCGACTCAAAATTTATCGATTTAGGTGCGTTTTACTTCGATTTAGTTTAGGAATTTGGTTTCCTAGTTATTTTTGGTCATCTCTCTTCCATTGCCATGAACCAATTTCGTTCCATTAGCTCAAAATAAAAAAAAAAACCCCCAATCTCTAGTATTGTTCAAGGAAAAAAGAGAGAAAAATAAGCACAATCTGGGGTAATTGTTTCAAATTGAACTGGGTCTTCACCTCCTTGGTAATTTTTGCACTTTCTCCCTTAGAATCATTGATCAATTGTGAGTTTTAGCTTTAGGATTGAGAAACTCCAAATTTTAGGTGTATGTGCAAACTTATAAGGAGATGAAATTCAAATTTTTTGGGCTTCTCTAATATCATTAAGCATCTAAGAAGTGATTTAAGACTATTGGAAGTTTCATTTTGAATAATATGTTGAATTGCTAACTTTCCTTATTTTTCCTACATTTATCATATAGAAGAAGGGAGGAAATTTGAATGGGAGACCTTATATTGCTTTGATTAAGTAGCCTCAATGATAATGTAAGCTGAATGAAGGATGTTGGAATTTAGTTGAATAATCTCTAAGGTGACATTGGTATTGATGGTGGGTTATTGGAATTTTCATAAATGCATGATGAAGCATATTAAATAGAATTAAAGGCCATAAGCATTTTTGGAATATTATCAATGAATTTGGGCCAAAAATTAAATTTCTTAAAATATTGAGGGTAAGAAAGACAAGTGGAATTGAAGAAATTATGGGAAGCTATATTTGAAAATTTGAGATTTTTTAAAACAGTGGGAATTTATATTATGGGTTAAAAGTAAATGAATGACTAGATAAAATAGGTAGGTAGAAAGGATTAAATGGTTTAAATTATTCATGGATATTTTAAGAGCATTTTGCTTAATGTGGTAGGTGTTTAGGACAATTATCAACAATGGGATTGTAAACGGAGTAGGAAGAGGTTGGTATAACCCTTTTTAAGTGAGTAGATATTACTAGTTGTACCTATTTTCTATATTTTAAGTCTTTCCTAGGATTTAATGTATATTTTTACGCTTTACCACTATGGGAATAGGCTTCCTAAAAAGGTATTATTTTCTTTTTGAAACTATTCTAATACCTTGACAAATATTATGAAAAATTGTTATATAGTTATCTAATTATAATTGTATCAATTGCTAAGAAATGGCTTAATTGTGGTATGATTCTTCAATAGGATTTAAATACTAGATTTTTATATGATTCCTATAAAATTTCTAAAGGAAATTGGTTATTGTAAATTTCCTAAAATGAAAGATTACTATTTATATATTTGAAACTAAATTATGTGGTTATTTGTCATTGAAGAAAATATTTTGTGGAAATATGTCTAATGCAGAACCCTACATCTAATGGCAATAGGCATTATCCATAGTGTTGTATAGAGGCCTTGTGTTGTGTTACTGACTAATTAAGAGCCTCCTCACTCATACTGATCATTGCTTTGTACTGTATTGTAATTGCTACATGATACTAGCCTTGAATCATTGATTTGTTATTGGTTTTGTAGGACATTTCCACCTTAATATCTTCCATATCTTGGTTTGAATGCTATTAGTAAATTATATTTTGCAAAGTGTCTATAACATGAAACAAAGTTTAAGATTTCCATTTGATGAATGGTCTTTTATTGTATTGTTAGTAATATGAGGTTATGCATCTTCTTAAATTATGTTGGGATAATAATTGATTGCGAAAAGTTCTACCATTTGTCTGTTACCCTCTTCGTATAGTTAGTGGTATTTACTCATTGAGCGATTATCACTCACCTTTATTTCTCTACATTTTTTTTCAAATAGTAGTGCTGAGCCTGAACCCTCCTCCACTGTGTAGCTTTGTGAAAGAATCCATTTGGTGAGCCTTGCATTGTCTACAAGGACAAAAGTATTCTTTTGTTGTAAATAATGTATATATTGAACTCTAGTAGCTTCATATGTTACAGACATGGTTTGTGTACTTTGTATATGTAAATTAGACTATTTGATTGAGAATTTTTTAGAGAGCGGAGCTCTTTATATTTTGACATGTATATTTGTTTGTGGAAATTTTAGGAAATCCATATTTCATGGGAGATTGTTGAAATTTTCACATATAAGTCATGTAATGAATTAGTTAATTATCTTCAATCTATATTAACCGTTTAATGTGATCATATATGCCCTTCAATTGGTTCACAGAGGTGTGTATGTTTCACTCTTCGTGCTGGTCACATCTCCCTAGATAGGGTGTGACAGAATTAGTATTGTATACACTGGAATTAGTTTCTTTGCCTTATATAATTTTAGGATTTTTTATTTTCCTTTTCTAATTTATTTTTGTAGTATATTTTATTAAATAAGGATTGTTTCTTTAGATGATTTTCTAGGGCATACAAAATAGTTCTTTCAAATTATTTTCCCTATACTTAAGTTGAAACCTTTCAGCAATCACACTTTCTAATTTACTGTATTTAATATTTTTTTATGGTGACCATTTATGTAATAACATATTTGAGTTGATTGTGAACATTTTTTTTTTTTGGGATTTTTAAGTGCTTCCATTTTCCTTTTGTAATTTATCTTCTTAGCATATTTTATAAGATAAGGATTTTAAGCAAAACAAAATAATTCTTTCAAATTGTTCTACCTATATTCAAGCTATAAAATGTCAACCATTTCTATTTCTATTTTATTGTGTTATAGTAACCAATTCATGTAACATATTTAAGCCGATTGTGAGTATATTTTTTTTTGGTGCTTTAGATGAATGTTATCCATTAGTTTGATTTTTCAAGTCTTAAATTTATAGTTGTGAATTAATGGATGGTTAGGATTTAACCACATGTTTGTAAACCAATGGTTGGGGTTTTGTCTAAGTGGACGGTTAGGCTTTTATCTCCTTATCCAATGGTTATTATTCAATCCAAATGGATGGTTAGGATTTAATCATGTGATTTTAATCCAATAATGATGATTTAATCTAAGTGTAAGGCTAGGATTTGATATCTTTAATCCAATGGTTGTAATTTATTTCAAATGGATTGTTAGGATTTAATCATGTGATTTCAATCCAATAGTGATGATTTAATCTAAATGTAATGTCAGGATTTGATCTCTTTAATCCAATGGTTGTAATTTAATCCAAATGGATGACTAGAATTTAATCATGTTATTTTAATCAAGTAGTTATGATTTAATCTAAATGTATGACTAATATTTGATGTTAAGAAATAGATGGCTAGGATTTAATCTCAGTTATTAAATATATAAGATTAATTTTAATGTGCACCTCATAGGTTAAGGTGGTGCCATTTGTCCCTAAATGATTCAACGAGGTATATTTATTCTTTTTAGTTTTTTAGTTTCCTCTAAATAACTTAATTTAGCAACTATAGGAAATCACTAAATTAAGAATGTTACAATACTCCTATAGCAAAAGATGAGTTTAAGTTGTGAGATATGTTCGTAAACAGAATTTGAAAAAGTAATTATCTTTAGAGTCCCATACTTCAGCATTGTTGCTAGTTAAATATATGGAATGTTGTACGTAAGGTCTGACATTTATTAGTCGTGGACCTTGTGAACCAATACTAGTCATATTTCAATCAAAAGTATTATAGTGCTATTAAGGGATCCAAAGGTACTTATTAGATATTAAAAGTTGTATACTGTGAAAATTAAGAAAGTGATTTTCAACATAGATTGAGGCGAAAATCATCCTTGAGATATGCATTTTGCTAAGAAAATGAATTATATTTTAGAATAGTAATAACCATACATGTGAAAATTATTCATTACGGAAGCGAGCTTATTGTATGTCTCTAATAGTGCCAAAGACTATATGGCTAAAGAAATTTATGAAACACTTTGCAATCATTGATGGGGCATTAAGTTAAATATTAATGAATTGTGATAATCAAGTAGCTATAACTTACACTCAAGATCTAATATATTATAACATGCCAAGTACATTGACAAATGAATATGAAAAGTGCATTAACATAAAAGAGTATTACTTCGCAATGCTTTACGCATAAGAAATCAGCTGATCTTCTGGTAAAACTCATACATAAGATATGTATGAGTTGTAAATAGGTTAGAATAGATAACTAATGAAACTTTACATATATATAAAGTAATAATAAAATCCTAGACTTCCAAGCATAATGTTTTATGCATATCCTTATTTTTAAGTACTTGACATGAGTCAAACCCCTTTTTTTTATCCTATAGCAGAGACAAGTGCAATGGATTATTGATCAAACCCTCATCGCTAGGGTGTCAAAAGCTAATACTACACACAAAAATGCACTATAGTGGTGCAATCCAGGTCATGTTCACTTCAAAGAGCCTAATTTGATCTTAGGTAATTTGAATGTAAAAATATGCGCAGAAATAGGGAAAAATTGGGGTTTTGCTTTTGTCGTTTGAAATTGGGTAAAATGCAATTTATCTACAATTGCTTTTGAGATTTTTGATATGAGATGTGAGTTAACAAAATGACTAAATGAGGGAGTGAAAATATAAAGCAAATGATGATGAAAGGCCCATTGGAGATTCAATTTGAGCTTCCTAGCTTCTTAAAATATAAATGAGAGTTTCTTTTGAAAACCAATTCCTAAGGTAGTTTGAAATACCATTCAAACACTAGGTAAGTTAAATTTTTCATGAAACCTTTAAACCCAAAGGCTCACAACAACATTAACAACCCTTCTTAATGCACAAATAAGAGATCAATGCAAAGATGTGAGAATAACTTGAGCAACTTAACCAAGTATTATTAAGCTACCACAATCGATCATAAGATATCTTGGATTATACCAAACCCAATAATCCTATAATCAAGTGCAGCAATAATCCTTACAAAACACACATCAACACATAAATCCCAAAATCCAATCTAACATATGGAATTTTATAGCAAAGTAATTCAACCTATCAATGTAACCAAAATGATTTAACCAAAACACAATGATTACAAGAAGGAAATGATGGGAAAAATTAAGAAAACTCACTAATTGATGCTTCAAGCTCAGGCCTCCTTAATTCTCCTCTAGCCAAATCATATCTAGATGCTCATGGTTGAGAGAGATACTTCACCAAGCACCAAAACACCAAAAACACCCATGGAAGTGCAAAAAAATAATGGAAAGATGAAGGAAATGAAGAAAGGAGTGAATGTGGATGAGTTCTTATCCTCTTCTTCACTTGTTTGATGCCTCCACTCTATAGAAACCCTAGTATTTAATAGGAGGCGGGTTGCATTAGATCTTGCACTTGGATTCATATTTGAATTAAAAATTGTGCAAGTTAGGTAGAGTTTACTATGACAAACTACATAAAGATGAGATATCAAAAAGAGAGAATTCACCACGGCAAAATGCAAACTACACAGCAAGTACATTTTGGGTCTTTTATACAATTTTCTAATTTTTCTGGTCTCGATTGTGATTTCTTCCAACTAGTCTTTGAATTTTACCTATAA
Organism: Delonix regia; assembly: GCA_037074485.1. Classification (NCBI taxonomy): domain Eukaryota; kingdom Viridiplantae; phylum Streptophyta; class Magnoliopsida; order Fabales; family Fabaceae; genus Delonix; species Delonix regia. Next base: position 29,890,568 of record CM073451.1, read on the forward strand.
TGCAAGAATTCAAATATTATAATATCTCCAATTCAATTAATTTAAGTCAAATTAGTGGAAAAATTACAATTTTACACTTAAAAAGCACATTTTACAAGAAATTACCTTTAATCCCAAATTGTCATAAGATATTATCAAATCATGCATTTTAAGTTCTTTAAATCTCATAAAACTCTATGAATTGATATTAAATGGCATGGTAAAAATGGGTAAGATCAATTACATGATTAAGAATAATATTTTAAAAATATTTGAGGACTCAAATACTTATAATGTTATTTCATATTATGTATTTACAATAATTAATTTTTGGCTAGTGATAGATGCTAATCTGGCTATCAGAAAAGGTCTTGTATCATATAATATGGAGTAGCATATTGTCTATACACAAGTTTAATGTTATTGATGCCACATGAATCTTTTACAATGGCTACTTTGATCAATATCTAAATTAAGACAAAATAAAATTATTGCACTACTCCAATAGTGTTTTCAATTGGGATTAACTTATTTATTGGGATCTTTAGGCAAAATTCTTTGACATTAACATGAGAGAATTAAAGATAAATGGTCTTGAGACACAAGAAATCACTCATTTTAAAAAGTTTAGATATTAAGGCTTATTTATATGAAGCAATTATTTTAAAATTTAGGTTAGATGATCAAATTTATTTCAAGTCACCAAAACAATTTGGGTTGAATTAATCACAAGCTGAATATCATTATCGCACATCATCAACAACATCACTAAAATTTATCAGTGCATTAAAAGAAAATTAGTAATAGAAAGTAAATTAAAATAATTTAAATTTATAAAGACTCAATTATATACAATTTTAAATTATGAAGACTAGATTACAAAATGAATAAAATAACATATTCTGAAAGGATAATTTAGTAATGATCTTTTTGGGCATAATATTAAATTATATGTTCTAAAAAAATTCTAGCTTTCGACATTTTACCCATTTGTGAATTCCCATCCACACTATGGTTTCACACATTAAAAGCATTAGTATGCTTAATATTATTTAAAAAATAACTAAAAATTATGCTTATAATATTATAGAATTAATTTAATCAATTTTGTTTTTATAAATTTTAATATTTTTTTAATAAACCATTGAATTTAGAATTAGTGAATGTATATATATATATATATATATATATAATTTATTTGATGCAAACATATTTTTCAAATAAATTTGTGCCAACTCAAGACTATAAAATTGCTTAACAAAAAAGTAGACGAGTCAAATAGTATTACTTCAAAGAAAAAGGCAAAAAATGAAAATTAGATTAAAATCTTCACTATAAATATCACATAATACTAAATACAACATTTAAAACTAAAAGATCTCAAATCTTAAATATCAATTTTAGCTAAACATAAAAGTTTTTCGTTGCCATTATATTTGTCACACTTGACAACCTAGAAAGTCAAGTTTGACGCGAATGGCACAAAAAGAAAAGAGAAACAAACTAACTTCCAAAATAATTTTAAAATAGATTTATTTTAGGAGTCCCCACTAAAATTTTTATTCAAGTATGGGGAAGGTGTTAGGCACCTCACAACACACGTTAGCAACGACGATTACCCTAGACTAGTCAAATGAAATCAATGTAATATGGTCTTAGATTCATCTTGATCACCCTTACTAACATGCATACACATTAAATAGAGAAGACTAAAACAACAATAATGAAAACAAACCAATGAATATTTACAAAATAAACCATTTTTTTAAAGTTTGGAATTGTTTCATCTTTGTATTTTTGAAAATAGATACTAACTCACAAGACTTGAGGAGTCTGAAGATCTCATATGACCTATATTACCTATACTAGTTAATTCTCAAGAACTTGAGGAGAACCACGATTTCATGTGGCAATCTAAAATGCAAAAGAAATTATTTGTGATTTTTATTTTTTATTTTTGGGAAAAGAACAAAATTGACAAAATTAAATTGATTTTTGAAAATAAAATGAATTTGAGATTTGGTTGGTATTATTTGATTTACGAAATCAATTTGATCTCACTTTCTTATTCTCTTCATTTTCTTGGAATTTGGATTTTTAGTTCACTTTTGAAAGTGACATGAAATTATAATGAAAAAGGGATTTTTAGAATTATTTAATTTTATTATTTTTTCTATTTTTTGAACATGTTAACTTTGAAAGTCTAAGGAGATTAGAGATCTCATGCGACCTCTATCAATTTACTTTTAAGTGCCTGTAGAGACCTAAGATCTCACATAACAATTTATAAACTAAGTAGTGAAATAAAATAAAATAAAATATGAAATGGGGTGAGATAAAATAAAAATAAATATTTTGGAAAATTGAAATAATTTTTTTATTTTTTACCTGTTTATCTATTTATTATAAAAAAATATAGACAAACTTTCAGAGTCTAAGGAGACAACAAATCCCACATGTCACATGGCTCCTACCAGTTAGCTCCCAAGTGTCTGTAGAGACCTATAATCTCACATGGTTGTTTTAAAAATTACAATAATTGATTCATAAAAAAGGGGAGAAAAATAAAATAAAAATGAAAAAAAGAAAAAGAAATAAAGTGTGTGCACAAACAAATATCTTTTACATCAACATAATCATTGAAGTGCCATAATGATCTAACTATTGTGAAGGAGGATTTTTATCATTCTTAATCAATAATAAAATGCTAGAAAGGAAGCTAGCATATAACAACAATATATATATATATATATATATATATATTTCCAGCTCAAAATTTCCATGTGGATTAAAGAACACGTTGCTGCAAACCTCACTTAATGGAAGGCATTCAACTTCAACCCAAGACATCTGGTTTATGTAGGCTAATAAAATCCTAAAGAACCTTTAGGAGGCTAAGCATGAGTGTTGCCATTTTCATATAACTCAAAGCCCAGAATGCAATGTAATACTTCACCAAAATCACATGCACACTTTGTCAAAGGAGGTTCCTAACATGGAAGAAAAAAAGGTGGTTGGTGGCCAAACCATTGAAAAAAAAAGGAAAGTTTTTGTAAATTCAGTTTAGTCCTTTGAAAATTGCATTGAAGCCTTTCATTCTTCCTTATAAATAGAAAGCTATAAAACCTTATTTCTCACAACCAAGAAAGGAGCAATCTTATATAGAGACAGAGTTGTGAGATATATGGAGAGTTGTGAGATTAGTATTCTCTAATTAGTAAGAGATATAAAAATATTGTATTACCCTTGCTATATAGAGAAAAGGTGTAACTCCTATTTTTCTCATAGTGAAGCCCTTTCTTCCTTGTCTGTGGTTTTTACCCTATTGGGGTTTTTCACATTAAATTCTATATGTCATCTCAAATTATTTGCTACAGTTTTGTTTTTATCTGGTATCTATTTTCTCTACACACTTTTAAGGAACTTAACAAAGAAATAATCAATAATAATTCCCTCTCCCTCGATGCACAAGGAGAACCACCATACTTGAATGAATAGGAAGTAAGAAATGCATGTAAAAACCCTGTAAAATAGAAACGATATGAACAAATGACCAACATTATAGTGAAACAAGAATGCTCCTACCTGGTAGTTTCTTATTCTTAGGTTAAGGTTCTCTTTCTCTTTAGTTTTTGCCTACACTTGCGTTAGTAACCTTCAGTTTCATTTTTTCTTTTCCTTCTTACAGAAATGAGACTCCTCTTCCTCGCATCTTTTTTCTTTCTGTCCAACTTTCCCCCATCTTTCCCTGCCTTTGAACATCAAAACAGGGATGCCATCTATCCCTTTTCTTTTGTTTTATGGCCTTCTTACTTGCAGCCTCCTTCTCCTTTATTTTGAACTACTGAAGCAGAGGTACATAGAGGGAAACTTCTATTGGTTGGAGCTCTCTCTTAGTGGCTCTCTTATTCTCTTCCTCTTGTTATCTCTTCTCTTTTCTTTTTGGTTTATTCGAGCTCCTCCTTTTCTTCTTTTAACTACTCAGTGACCCAAACATATTTACCTTGTTCTTGATGCTGCAAAACAAAGTTGGCTCCTTCGTCTTTTGCCTTCTTTCTCACTCCCTTTGTCCTACTTTCTTTGTCTCTATATCTTGGGCAATCTCTCTTATCTTTTTCATGTTTTATGCTCTCTTTCTTTCTTCTTGTCTGTCCATTCTTCTCATTTTTTTTTTGTTTTTTCAAACTCCATTCAACTTGTCGTAATCAACCTTTCGGTGGAATAAAATAAAAGTGTGACAATTGATTCCCAAAAATGAATCTTGAAAATCAATTTATTTGGAGTTGCCACCAAAATTTTTAATGGAAAACTTTAGAAAACCAATTTAAAATAAAAAGAAAAAGGCAATATGGTTTGTGAAATCAGAGATGAGTTCGAGAGTCTATTTGAGTGTGGGGAAGGTGTTGGGCACCCCACAACACCCGTCCATAAGGACGGTTACCTTAAACCAGTCAGCTGAAATAGAATATGGCTTTTAAGTTTATCTCGATTACCCTTTTCTCGACATATATGCTCGTTAAACAGAGGAGACAAAACAACAAGAATGAAAGCAAACAGATAGATATTTACAAAGGGCGGACTTGACCTAGGATGAAAGCCTAGGGCCTACGTACCCCATGATAGGGATCAAAGTCCACGTAGTTCGATAACAAAGGTGTGTCTATGGGTCGATTGTTTGTAAATTTTATGATGAGAACGGGAGAGTTTAAATTGAACAGATTTCCATAAACAAAACGAAATTGAGGTTTGATCTGTGTGTCTTAATTTACGACAATCAGATTAATCTAACTCTCTTGACCTCTTCATTTTTCTTTTTACAATTTTTGTTCATTTTTGGAGTTTTAATCCTTATTTTGAAATTTAAATGAAACGATTATGAAGGAAGAACTAATCTCTTTGTAAAAAAAAACTTAGTCAAAACATTTATTTTTGTGTTATTATTATGGTTATTATTATTTTAAAGCAAGTATGTATTAATTTTTAGGATTTATGGAAATTTAAATTTCACATAACCCAAAGCATTCAAGGAGAACTATATTCTCACACGATAATTTCGTAAATAATGGGAAATATTTAATTAGAATGAATATTTAATTATGATTGTTTTTTTTATTATTATTATATTATTATTATTAGATAAAGGTGTATTAATTTTAGGGAACTAAGGAAATTAAAATCTCACATATTCCCATGCAATCGAAGAGGACAATGTTCTCACACGATTGTTTTGTAAATGTTAGAAAATATTTAATTAAAGCATTTATCTTTGTTATTATTAATATTATTATTTTAAACAAATATGTACTAATTTTTGGAGTCTACGAAGATTAAAGATTTCACATGATGACAACAAAATGCATATCGGAATTACTTACCTAGGTTGCCTATGGAAGTATTGAACCTCACATGACAATATTGGAATGAAGATGCCTATGGAAGCGTTGGACCTCACATGGCGTCATCAACAAAACTATGCATTGGTTTTTGTGTGTACGAGTATTTAATCAAACACGCACAAACATTCGTGTATATTGGTGCTCAGTTAAGTGTTTATCATGACATGCTATTTACAACCAATCATAAAAAATTTATATATTAAATAAAAAATATTTCAGAACTTGATCTTAACAAAAACTCAACCTTATTAGCTTCATACTCCTTTTCCTATATTATTCCTGGCTCTTAGCTCTAGAGTAACTAGGCCCCAACCTTCAAGCTTTCCAACCATCACATTCTTAACTCCTTTTAGACGTCAGAATAGATAAATAAACCATACCACTTGGGACAGATTTTGAATAATAAAAGAACTAAACAAACAAATGGGGAATAATGTGTAGGAACTTAGTACCAAAGTATAGGACTTGAATGAACATGTGTTAACCCTGATTTATTAGAACAAAAGAAAACACATGCAGTCTATAGACATGTAAATATGGTGGTATAACCATTTCAAAAGTCTTGGTAGCCAAAGATATGGACAGGGTAACAAAACAAATAAAAACACACCTCTATTACTTTGTGTCTATTATTCACAAGGGAACTTTCATTCTTATCTTCTCCTCTCATATGTTTGTTCTCCTCTATTTTCTTCTACCACTTCTCTTTGTGCAAAAGCTATACTGGCTGCCATTCCTTGAATGATTTGCTCAAACACCAACTTATCGCTATTGTCAAGATTTTTTATATTGCCAGAAGCATCATAGCACCTTGAACACATTCTTAGTACCATCTCTACTACTCCTTTCCAATGTACATGGATTTTGTTATCTTCTTTCCTTCTGATCAAAACCCCACATCTTTTCTTCTTCAAGCTGTTATGTTAAGAGCGACCCCTTTCTCAGATTAGTCTAAGAACCTCTAAATGAACTGATGATTTATGAGCTCCCTCGGCCAGAGGTTGTTGTCCAAGCCAGAACTTGGTCACTTTCATCTAGTTAAGAGTAAGAGTCCCTGTCTTATCAGTACAAAGAGTTGTAGCAGACCCCATTGTCTTACATGTAGAGAGCTTCCTCCCCATAGCCATATCAGCGATCATCTTCTTCATCATATAAGCCAGAGTCAAAGTCACAACCATAGGAAGCTCTTCAGGAATCACTAGGTCATCAAACTTTGTGTTCGTCCTAGTGAACTATGTACTCCCATTCTCGTCTTTTGTGTTCCAGTGAAGTGACGAATCATCAACATCGACGTGGTCACTCTCCCCTTTCATGCTTTACTCATCCACTTGCTGAGAATGGCCTTCCAAGAATAATCCATCAGCGGGAACTTGGTCTCCATTCTTCAACCAAATGACATCGCTGACTACTACATCGTAGATCGAGACATGTTGTTGCTGACCACTTTGTAAGGCATACTTGGACGTTGTTGTTGACTTGGGATAGCTTGTCGAGCTGCCTATTCTATTTGAAATTATTGAAGGAAGACACAACAATGACGAGAAAAATGGCAACGTCGGTTTTGAGAGCAGAAGCCATACCATGGACCCCACCAAGAGTTTCATGGATCTCAACATTTTGTCCTTTACAAGATAAGTGTGGATGGTTCGGCTAACCCTGAAGGAATCGTCTTGGTTTAAATTGACAATGGTGTACGAGGAAGAAGGTGACACTTTGGATTCTTCATGTTGTTGGAGGTTGGAGGTTGGAAACAGAGTGGACTTAAGGAAAGACAAGAGGGCTTGAGAACAATAAATGCTAATAAAAATATAATACCATTTTTTGCTGAATTTGTTATGGTTGTGGGGCGGACCCAAAAACGCCTTTCATAGATTTTCTTTTTCTTTTCTGGCTCCAGCCCATCTCTCAGCTAGAAAAGCAGGCAAGTAGGAGACAAAAAAGTGCATCACAGCACCCTCGATTTCTCTCGGCCCTTTCTACCTTATGACAGCTAGCTTGCCTCTATAACGACCCAACAGTGAACTAGAAGGAGAAATGATAGCCAAATTTCTGCAGCTTTAATGCCCTTGGACACCAAACCAAGACACTGCCCCACTTTCTTCCATACACAACCAGATAGCAGAAAACAATAGGTGGTAGCCGAGTTTTCTTCAACAATGGTTTTGCCTCTGTTTACCTCTGTTTCAGCACATGTGAGCAGAGGAATTGGTTCCAGTAGTGTCCATTCCCCATAACAGCAGCATTCTATTTTTGGTCCTCCTAAGATATCATAACCTTCCGGCTTAAAATGTTGTAGATCTCCTTCACCACGGTCTGGAAAGCAGAAGCTATCCTCCATGAATCAAGGGCTGATCTCCATGAAGAACCAACCCTCGGCCTCAGCTAAGGCCTTCCTCCTGTTGTGCTCATCATCCTCTCCTCTACTTCTCTGGTTTTACTTTGCTTTTTTTTCTCCTCCTCGGTTTCTCTCTTTTTCTCCTCCTTTCTCCTGATGTGGTGCTGCTCCTGTCGTTGTTGTTGGAGCAGCAACCTCTGCCTTCATGAACGTGCAGAAGGCTTTTACGCTGGCTCTGGAAATCTCCCCCAACAGCAGTGCTTTTTCTCCTTTTTGCAACTTTCACCAGCATAACATGTCTACCCTTTTTACTAGCCTTTTCCCATTTTCTTTTTATTACACTATTATAATTAATATTTTTGAATTTTCAACTTTTAATTTTTTTATGTTTCATTATATATATATTCTTTTATTTTTTATAGTTTTGCTTTGATTTATTATAATTTTTTTTAATTAGCTAATTTTTATATATATATTTTTTTGGGTTTTGAGTTTATTTAATTATCACCCATTATTTATTTTTAATTCCAAATTGTCCCCTAATTGAAAATGTCATTTGAAGTTCCTATTTGCCTAATTATTAATTAATTAGTGTATCAATTAATTAAATGATTAGACAATTAGGGATGGGGTGTTCACACAACTCTATCTTTTGAACTCTCTCTACAATGCCTGAGCCTCTCTCCTCACTCTTTTTCTTATCTTCCTCTTTTATCTCTTCTTAAGCTCATAACACTTTTCTAGTTTTTTCGTACTCTCCCTTTCTCTTTTCTCTTTGTTTCTACTCTCAAGCTCTTTCTTTTTCAAAACTCACTTGGATTCTCTTCACTTCTCAGGGCAGCTCCTTGATATAGCCAAGCTATAATTTTTCTCGCAGTACCTCTGTTCTTCGCAGCTAATGACTAAGCACTAGTTTGCTTCTTTCTCCTTTCATGTTCATTATCTTTGTTCGCTCACCATACCTTCTTCTGTTTCCATGTTGCCTTCTTTTTTTCTTCTTCCATTGCTTTCTTTCAACTCTGTAGGATCAAGCACTTACAACTAGGCCAAAAGCTTTAGCTATTAGTCAGGGCATTACTCTAATTCCTTAACAACAACTTAGCACAAGCACCACATTTCGGCTGTGACTCAACCCCACACTTAGGCCTTCACCATGGGACAATTGCTACCATATACTTTAGCTAACAATCCCTCCTTTAGCAATTGCCTCACTAGGATTTGAACACGTGACCTCAGCTTTAATACCGATTGTAGGATCAAACGTTTTTCACTAGGCCAAAAGCTATAGTTGTTAGTTATGGCGCAATTCTTTTTCCTTAACAACAACCTAGCACAGGTACCACATTTTAACTGTGACTCAGTCCCACACCTGGGTCTTTGCCATAGGACAATTGTTGCTGCACACCTTAGCTAACATGCTCGAGTCTTTTTCCTTGAGTTTCCCTGTGGCAGAGGCCGAGAGAAGATGACAACTTAAAGCTTCTTTTCTTTGCTCTTCTTGCTTGTTGAAAAAGCTCATATTGTGCAGTGTACAAGCAAAAGGGAGCAGCAAGTGGTAGTATAGGCTTTAGACATGAGCATAAGCCAATATGTGTTTAACTTCTAATCATTATAACATTTTAACTTTGCTTTTTTTTCATTCATTGTTTACTTTCACCACCTTTTCCTCTTTTCTTATTTTGTAGCTTTCTTATTTTTTTAATTTTATGTCTTTTTTAAAAAAAAAATTATGTCTTTGAAGATTTCAATTTTTTGGTTTTATGCCTTAGATGATTTTTTTTAGTTTTTATTTCTGACTTTATTTTTTGCTTTTTTCTTGTTTAAATCTTTTAGTATTTTTTTTTTGTTTGACATTTGCTTAAGATGCAATGTGAATTCATTGGGCTTCATATATTTCTTTTGTTTTCTTTCTTTTTTATTTAAGAAATAGATCGGTCTCCTCTTTTTGGAATTTTAATTTTGAAATTTTGAAAATTTCAAATATTATTAATGGATGACCATGGTTAGTGTCACACCCTAAAATCCCAGAGTGCAACTAACACAGGTAACAAGAATAACCCCGTTCCTACAAGCCAACCATTACTTTTTCCTAGTTAATCATATTAAGATATGAATTTTGCAAAACAAAAACTGACATGAACCTTAAACATTAAGTAATTTATCAACCAAATTTCCATCGGCAAAGTCTCCTCTATAAATGAGACCTATTGAAATTGCTACAAATATTTGTTAGTCCATTGAAGTCTTGAGAAGAGAGCTCAGCTCACCAAATAACCAATAACTAATAAATCCATAACAAAATAGGGGAATGGGGAATCTACGTGTGGTCATCCATACTTATATACAATTATATACATGTTGGCCCACTATGCTTCACTATTACAAAAGAAAGATACCCTGACAAAATAAGGGATCGTATCTTCTACAGCACAAGTAGAATTTCCTCTAATCCATGTGCTCTGGAAGCTACTCTAGGAGGCTATCTAAAAGTAAAGAAAATAAACAGGTAGCATCCCAAAAACATAATCAATGCTAATTACCTTAAAGTATGCAATGTCATGTGCAAATTGCCTTATAATAAACTCTAACATATCAAATACTATACCTATTGGCCCAAGCTATAAAAGTGACCTGTATTCTATTGAATAACATTCAAATTCTTACTATAATAAAGCATAACACATATGTCATTCACATAAGAAAAGATTTACAACTGCACAATATAAAATAACGGTCATGGACTTACTTCCATGGTAATCAAAGTTAGTCAAGGGTACTTAGGCCTTGGAAAAATATATTCATTGGTCAAGGGTACACACCCTTCGGGGAAACGTAATCATTGATCAAGGGTACTTAGCGCTTGGATAATTTAAATCAGATGATCGTTAGGCACAAGCTCATACTATTTAATCCATCTAATGATCACTCTTAATGCAATCCAATTTATTGTTTATACATAATCATCACATTGTGGTAACCGACCTTTCGACGGGATGGAATTAAAATGGGTTTAAAACTGATTCCCAAAAATGGAATTTTGAAAATCGATTTATTTAGGAGTCGCCACCAAAATTTTAAACGGAAAACTTTGGAAAACCAATTTAAATAAAACAAAAAAAGAAAGGCGAAATGGTCTACGAGGTCAGAGATGGGTTCGGGAGTCTATTTGAGTGTGGGGAAGGTGTTAGGCACCCCACAACACCCGCCCATAAGGACGGTTACCTTAAACTAGTTAGTTGAAATAGAATATGGCCTTTAATTAATCTCAATTACCCTTTTATTGACATGGATGCACGTTAGACATAGAAGACAAAAAAGCGAAAATGCATGCAAACTGATGGATATTTACAAAGGACAGACTTGACCTAGGATGAAAGCCTAGGGCCTACGTACCCCGTGAGAGGGATCAAAGTCCACGTAGTTCGACCAAAAGGCATTTTTATGATTGATGGTTTTTTATTTGTGATGAGAATAGGAGGATTAAAACAGATCATTGTAAACAAAACGGGATAGGAATTTGGTTTGTATGTTTTAATTTACTATAATCTGATTAACCTCGTTCTCCTGAACTCTTCTCATTTTCTCTTTTTTTTTTTTTAATTTTTTGTCGATTTTATTATTATTATTATTTTTTTTGAGTTTTGAGAGTTTATATTTTGAGAATTCATGCATAATTTATAATGAAAGGAATATATTTTTTATTTTATGAGTTTTTGAATTTATTGTTGATAAATATTGATTATTATTATTATTGGTTATTGGTAGACAATTTAATTTAAGTACTGTTATTTATTGGTTTATCTGTTTGTCTTTGAACAAATATATGCTAATTTTCGGGTTCTATGGAGATTAAAATCTCACACGAGCCCGGGAAGTCAAGGAGAGACAAGTATTCTCACACGATCCATTTTGCATAAATATTTAATCAAAGTTAACATTTAATTATTGTCCATTTATTCATTTTTGTATTATTATTAATATTATTGTCATTTCGGAATTAATTATAGGGATTTAAGGAGATTATAACCTCACGTAATCCCGCACAATCGAGGAGAACAATATTCTCACACGATAATTTCACAAATGATAGGGAATGTTTACTAAGGCAAGCATTTTGATTATGATTATTATTATGATTTAATCCAAATTTAACATTTAATTATGGTTAATTTATTTCCACCATTCACCCATTAATATTTCATTAATATCATTGTTACTTTTTAATTATCCAATTCATTGTAGGGATTTAAGGAGATTAATATCTCACATAATCCCCGATAATCAAGGAGAACGATATTCTCACACGATAATTTCACAAACAACATATTAAAGCAAGCATTTTGATTATGACTATTATGATTTAATCCAAATTTAACATTTAATTATCATTGATTTATTTTCTACCATTCCCCCATTAATATTTCATTTGTACCATTGTTACTTTTTAATTATCCAATTCATTGTAGGGATTTAAGGAGATTGATATCTCACATAACCCTCGGTAATCGAGGAGAACAAAATTCTCACATGATAATTTTTATCCGTCATGACAATATTCATTAATTATCATTCAATTATTTTTCAACATTCTTTCATTAATATTTCATTAATATTCATTGTCTTCCAATTATTTGATTAATTACAAGGATTTAAGGAGATGGAAAAAAACTCACATAATCCCCGCAATCAAGAACAACAAAATTCTCACATGCTAATTTCATACATAATAGCCATAATTAATCAAAGCTAATGTCTAAACAATTATAATGAACAAAAATAAACAAATTTAAACACGTGAACAGTAGTATTGCATATTGGAGTGCATGAACAGTGCACATGCATGAGATTGCATTGAAGGAAATCGGGTGAACAGTAACGACGTGCAGCAGAATTTTCGGCTAGTGAAGAACATGCAGCCATACCTGGTTTTTCAGCTCCTCCTTTGTGCTCCAATGAAGAAAGACCTTCTCCTCCTCACCCAACAATGGAAGATGAACCTCCAACAGCCCCTCAAAGTCACTGGTCTTAGTTGGAAGTGCAAAAAATGGGCAGCTTCTTTGGAGTTTCGCTGGACAGCTTTGTTGGATTTTTTCTGGTTGGTTCTAGTGCTGGAAATTCTGCAGAAAGTGTCCCTACTTCTTGGCTGGAAGATGGAGGCTGAGAGCTTCTCTTCTTCTCCACACTTCCTCTTCTTCCTTGTGCTTCCTAAGCTCTCCTCTGTTCACCTCTGTTTTTTGAGTTTAAAACAGAGTTTTTCTCCTCCATGGTTCAGCTTCTATTCCTTCCTTTGCTGCCACTTTGTTTTGGATTCAGACTTCCTTGTTTATGCACATCATTTTGGCATCCAACTCTTCATTTTTCTGCTCTTTGGATGGTCTAAACTTTAGCACCTTTTTACTCCAGAATTTTGGACTTTACTTCCACGGTTTTTCTGCACATTGGACAGCTTTGTTCAGCTCTCGGTTTATGCAGTTTGGCTCTCGGTTTGCTGCCTTGTTTCAAGTTCGTCTTCCTATTATTCTTTCCTCACGTGGCTGCCTTGCTTCCTTGCTTCATTCAACTTGGTTTCTCCCTCATGTTGCTGCCTTCATTCTTCTTCCTTCGTTCAGCGTTTTTCCTCACGGTTTGCTGCTGTCTTCGTTGCTCTTCTTTTCTTCTTCAGCTCCTCTTCTCTTCTTGGTCACGTGGCTCTCTCCTTTTCAGCGTGGTTCCCCTTTCTTTTTTCCTCCTCTCTTCTCTTCTCCATCTCTCTTTTCTTCTCAGTCGAAACCTCTATTTTTCCTAGCGTTTTCTCCCCCCTTCCTCTCGGTTTGCTGCCTCCCTTTATGCTCCAACGTCCCCTCTCTTTTTCTGCCATTTGCTCCCTTTTTCCCTTACTTTTTCTGCAACTTCCAGCCACCACTTTGCTGCACACGGTCTCTACTTTTTGCTGCCACCTCCAGCCACGCCACACTCCTTTCTCATTGCTCCAGCCACCCCACCTTCTGCCATGTTGCAGAACCACTCCCATTTGCTTTTTTGTCCCCCTTGTCCTCTTGTGCATGTGTGTGCATGGGTGCATGCATGTGGTGAGTGTGTGTGTCCGTGGATGAGAGTGTGTGAGAGTGTGAGTGTGAGTGTGTGAGAGTGAGGTATCCATGAGTGAGAATGTGAGTGTGTGAGAGTGATGTATGTCATGTGGTGAGAGCAATTGATCATATGGGAGCAAATGAGCATGTGGGAGTGTGAGTGTGAGTGTGTGAGAGTGATGTGTCCGTAAATGGGAGTGTGAGTGTGTGAGAGTGATGTGTGTCATGTGTATGAGGGCAAGTGAGCATGTGAGAGTGATGTGTGCCATGTGTGTGAGGGCAAGTGAGCATGTGGGAGCAAGTGAGCATGTGAGAGTGTCTTGTAATTCCATTTCAAGTATGTGACTTTGTTCATTTTATTTCTTTGCAAGATGATTGCCATACATCTTGAATTTTCCTTTTTATTATTTTTGGTTCTTATGTTTGGTTTTTTTTCATATTACTTTTATTTTGTTTGCCTTTTGAAATTTTGTTTTGATTAATTGTTATTAGTATTTTATTATTTTATATTTTTTATGAATTTTTTTAATTCTATTTATTATTATTGTGATTATTATTATTGTTAATTTGGGTGGGGTGTTCACACACATCGTAACAACATGTTAGTCAGTGCCTTGTATCATACCTGTCTTTGTTATCATATTTGCTCTATAAGTGTTATATAACACCACATATAATTCATAATTCATTTAAAAGAACTAATCAAGTCTGGTAAGTTATTCCTTAGTTAACATAAGGACAATAACTACCAAAATTTCTGCTACATAATAATTTAAGTGATAAACAACATCATGTAACATGTAATACTATTGGGAGAGCTACCACTCACATGTCTTGTGAAGTATTTTAATTAACCTTGTTTCCTTTCCTTAGTTATGAGATATTCCTCAAGATAAATCCCTATAACACAAAAGTGTAAATTGCCTTAATTCACATAATCACCATTTCACATTTCATTTGATCTCATTACATTGTCCCTTAGCACAATTGTAAATTAGAAAGACTTAATAAGGACAACAGAAATATTTACAAGTCCTATAATAACCCATACCATTAGTTTGAACACAAACCTTATCAAAGGAAATTTTCTTTCTTTAGCTTATATTTTCTTTTCAATATATCATTTCAATAACCAATTTCTTTCCAAATTTCCTTGTTTTCCATTTAAAATTTATACCATAACCTTATTTCATTTTTTTATATATATTTCCACATATGCCTTACTAAATTCTCACAAATATAACATTTTTCAATTCAATCATATCCATTTCTTTTGTAATTTTTATTTCCAATTTCTCAATTAATCCCAACATACAACACTTTAAATTCTTTTATCACCTTCAAATAACTTTATAAATGGATAACAATAAGATATCACTTCTTTAAAAAAATTAATATTATTCTTAATATACCAACCTTAACAATTAAATTCCAGAATTCATATAACTCCATATTTGAGCCTAAAAAATTGAAAATTTTTTGGATTGGTCCCCAATTAACCTTAGGCATGAACTTAAGCATCTTCCAAAAATTCACCTCTAATCCTCATCATTCTAACCATCAATTAGAGGTAAAAGAATAAAATTTAAGTAGGAAATAGAACTCACATAGAGATTAAACGAAATCTCACCCACAAAATGGAACAAATTCAGCCTTCAAGCTATCTAAAGAAGAGTTGGATGAAGCTAGAGGTTTCTCGCTGGAACAACAATGTGAGGTGGCCAAAAATGGGTTGCTGATGATGGAGTATGTCGGCTGGTGGTGACTAAAGGTGAGATAGAGTAGAGAAGATGTGAGGTAGCTCAGAGAAGAGATGAAGAATTCTGTAGAAATTTTGATCGGGAAAGAGAGAAAATAAAGCAAGGGTATTTTGGTAAATTTGCTTAGTTAGGACACATGGTAGCACTAAACTTTTTTTGAGAAAGTATGCTATTGAGGTTTGAACCCTTGCCATCTGGACTTAGGTACCAAGGCCTTACCACTAAGCCATAGTTTATATTTGATTATTAAATGAGACCAATTAAATTTATTTTTTCACTTCTTCTAAATGGTTTTTACTTCACTTTTCTAAGAATGAAAACATTCTTATACAACCAATGAAATGTCATCTATGAAAATTTTGTGATTGTTACATTCTTCCCCTTAAAAAGAATTTGGTCCCTGAATTTAAATAGTCACATACCTTATTCAAACAAATAAGGGTATCTATTGCACATGACATGCTCATATTCCCAAGTTACTTCCTCTTAAGAATGATTCTTCCATAACACTTTTACTGAAGGAAATTCCGTGGCATGTAAGTTTCTTACTTATTTATCCAATATGGCTATTGGCTCTTCTTCGTAACTCAGGCTAGCACCTATCTGAATCTCTTGCTATGCAATCATATGTGAGGAGTCATAATGTACTTCCTGAGCATGGACACGTGAAACATCGGATGAATGTTTGATAACTCAGGAGGTAAAGCAAGTTGATAGGCTACATTACCAATCCTCTCTAGTACTTTAAATGGACCAACTAATCTAAGGCTTAATTTTCCTATCTTGTCAAAATGCATAACACTTTTCATAGGGGAAACTCAAAGAAACACATGATCACCAACCATAAACTCTAACCCTCTCCTTTGATGATCGACATAAACTTTTTGTCTACTTTGTGCTGCAAGTAACCTTTCTTTAATTTACTTTAACTTCTCCACTTCATCTTGCACCAAATCACAACTCAGTATTTGAGCCTCACCTGTCTCAAACCACCCAATAAATGAACAACATTGCCGTCTGTATAAATTTCAAATGGGGCCATCTGAATACTAGCTTGATGGCTATTATTATATGCAAAATCTACCAAGGGCAAATAATTGTCCCAACTACTGCTAAAGTCTAAAACACATGATCTCAATATATCCTCTAAAGTTTGGATCGTTCATTCTAACTAGCCATCAGTTTGGGGATGGAAGGTAGTACTCAAATCCAACTAGGTTCTCATTCCAAATTAGGCTCCAAACACACACTTATTGGCATTTATGAACACCCCATCCCTAATCACTTAATTATTTAATTAATGGATACACCAATTAATTAATAATTAAGAAAATAGGAAAATTAAAAATGTCAAAACTTCAAATGATATTTTCAATTGGGGGACAATTTAGAATTAAAAATAAAGAATGGGAGATAAACTCAACATTCAAAAAAAATTAGCTAATTAAAATAATTATAATAAATCAAAGAATGATAATAAAGAAATATAAAAATATAAAATATATTACAAAGCAAAAATCAAAAAATCAAAAAATAAAAATTAATTAACAATAATAGTAATAATAATAAAAATTTTAAAAAAAAAAGAGAAAAAGTGTTATAAGGCTGCCACCATGTGAAAACCTGAGGAAAGCTGAAAAAGAAAGGCAAAAACCAAAAAGAAGGAGATGAGGCAGAGGATATCAGGGCACTCACACAGTGAGAGAGGGGGGCTCGTGGTGCAGAGAACAGAAAAGAAAAAAGAGAGGAAGAAACAGTGAGAGAGGGGGGCTCGTTGTACAGAGAACAGAAAAGAAAAGAGAAGCAGAAACAGTGAGAGAGGGGGCAGCTCGTTGTGCAGAGAATAGAAAAGAAAAGAGAAGCAGAAACAGTGAGAGAGGGGGCAGCTCATTGTGCAGAGAACAAAAAAGAAAAGAGAAGCAGAAATAGTGAGAGAGGGAGGCTCGTTATGCAGGGAACAGAAAAGAAAAGAGAAGCAGAAACAGTGAGAGAGGGGGCAGCTGGTTGTGTAGAGAACAGAAAAGAAAAGAGAAGCAGAAACAGTGAGAGAGGGGGCAGCTCGTTGTGCAGAGAACAGAAAAGAAAAGAGAAGCAGAAACAGTGAGAGAGGGGGGCTGGTTGTGTAGGGAACAGAAAAGAAAAGAGAAGCAGAAACAGTGAGAGAAGGGGCAGCTCGTTGTGCAGAGAACAAAAAAGAAAATAGGAGAAACTCAGAACAAAGGGAGAGAGGTAGAGAAGATATGAGCTGAAGCCAAGGAGAGGGGGAGAAGCAGAAGCAAACTAAGAAGGAGCTACAGCAAACGAACTGGAGCCACCGAGACTAGAAAACTGAGGGGAGAAGCAGAAGCAAACCGAGAAGTAGAACCAGAAAACCGAAGCAGAAGCAAACTGAGAAGCAGAACCAGAAAACCAAGAAGTGGAAGCAAACCGAGAAGGATCCAAACCAAGCTAAAGCAGAGAAAAACACGAGACTAGAAGAAAACTGAGAAGGAAACGAGCTCCCCTATTCTGAGTATCATTGACAGGGGTAAACAGAGGAGGAGACTGAGCCGAGGAAGAAGAAGCTGAAACTGAAGAAACTAAAAAATGAAGAAATAGAAAATGTGACCAAGCTGGAGTGAAGAGGTCACGAACTGGGAAGAGAAAAGCAGCGCTCAGAAAGGAAAGCGGAGAGAAGGGAGAGAGATGGAAATTGATGCACGAGGTGGGTTCTGCAAGTCAAACTCCATCTTCTTCAGTAAGCAGCAGCCTGTGGCGCTACCTCCAAACCACTCTCTGGATGTCACCACTTTCATCTCCACCCGTGCCTACCATGGCAAGCTTGCCTTTATCAATGCTGCCCTTGGTCGCCACTTCACATTCCCATAACTCTGGCGAGCCGTCGATGCTGTCACCACCTCTCTCTATGACTTCGCGATCCAAAAGTATCATGCAACGTACCTGCTGCTGGCCTCGCCCATACTTATGGCGATGATAAACAAAGCTGATGTGATGAAGTAACCAGGAAGCTTCCAATGGCATATGTGAAAAGCACTCTCGAGCCAAGTCCGTTGTCTTGTTGGTGACAATGATGACAATGGGCAGCAATATCAGAGACAGGGAAGATGCCCTCACCATGGTTCTGCCACGACAAAAGATGGTCTCGGTGCTTTGCATGGTGAACAGTGAGTTATTCACGTACTGTACGTCTAGCTTCCTTTTTTTTTTTTCTATTTTAGTTTTGTTTTTGCATTTTGGTGCATTAATATTGTAATTCTTATTGTTATTATTTTGGTATTGCAAGTAAGGTTTTCAGGAAGTCATCGTGTGTGAATATTGTTCTCCTTGATTGCATGAGATCGTGTGAGATTTTAATCTCCTTAGATCCCTAAAATTAATACATATTTGCTTTAAAAATAATAATAATTAAGTACTTACTTTAATTAAATATTTTCTATCATTTACGAAATCATCGTGTGAGAATATTATTCTTCTCGAGTGCTTGGGGTCATGTGAGATTTTAATCTCTTTAGACCCTGAAACTTAGTACATACTTGTTTGAAAGATAAATAATAATAATAATGATAAATAGATAAAATAATAATAATGCAAAAACAAATATTTTAATTGAATTATTTACAAAATAAATAAGTCAGGGTTTTACAAAATTTAATTAATTAAAATGCCACGGGAGGCTGGGTCTTCGTAGGCTTTGGAGAAATCGATCCTATTAAAATAAGACTAGCAGAATTCTGATTTCAAAACCCTAAAAAAGAAAAAATGTAAAAATAAAGTCCTGAGAATTTTTAAATGGTTTGTTTCATATTTTGGGTTCTTGTGTGAGATCGCCTGTCTCCTCAGGCATCCAAAGGTTAATTAGTAGAGACCGCGTGAGACCTTGAATCTCCTCAGGTTCCAAAGAAAATTTAATTTAAGATTTAAAGCATTGGGATGAATTAGTTAAAAGTAAGGAAGTTGATCCTACTTATTATGTAACTAAAAATCCTGAGAAGATTTTTCATTTACTTTAAATTTCGAATAAATTTAATTTTAATAAAATATACAAAAATCATAATTTCAAAATCATAGAAATATTTTTCCATCATAGTTTAAAGTTCAAAATAAATCCTAATTAATAAATATGCATATATGTGTGTATATATATATATATATATATATATATATAAATTAATTAAGAATCTTGTTAATTATAATCTCAATTGCAAAAATTAGAAAAATCCAAAGAGTTTATAAATTCAAAAATTCCAAAAAAATGGCTTTCTGTTATAACTTTGTTCTAATTTCAATAATCAATCCTGATTTTAAAAAAAATAAAAAAAGATAAGTAAAAAAAAAAACCAAAATCTAAGAAAATAAATAAATTAAAAAACTCAAAAATATTCCTTTTATTATAATTGCATTTCAAATTCCAAAAGAAATAGAATAAAATATAAACTTCCCAAAATCCTAAAAATCTCATTCCGTAATCATTTCGTTTAAATTTCAAAATAAAGATTTAAAATTCCAAAAATAAACAAAAATTAAAAATAGAAAAAATGAAGAGATCTGGAGAGCTAGATTAATCAGGTTGTCATAAATTAAAACACACAAACCAAATCCCAATTCCGTTTTGTTTACGAAAATTTATTTAATTTAAACCTTCCTATTCTCATCACAAAATTTACAAATCATCAACCAATAGACACACCCATTTTGGTCGAACTACGTGGACTTTGATCCCTATCACGGGGTACGTAGGCCCTAGGTTTTCATCCTAGGTCAAGTCCGCCCTTTGTAAACATCCATCTGTTTACTTTCATTCTTGCTGTTTTGTCTCCTCTGTTTAATAGGCTTGCATGTCGATAAAAGGGTAATTGAGTAAATTTAAAAGCCATATCCTATTTTAGCTGACTGGTTTAAGGTAACCGTCCTCATGGACGGGTGTTGTGGGGTGCCTAACACCTTCCCCACACTCAAACAGACTCCCGAACTCATGTCTGATTTCGCAGACCATGTTGCCTTTTTCTCTTCATTTTAAATTGGTTTTCCAAAGTTTTCCGTTAAAAATTTTGGTGGCAACTCCAAATAAATTGATTTTCAAGATTCGTTTTTGGGAATCAATGTAGACCACTTTTATTTTATTCCACCAAAAGGTCGGTTACGACAGCATTTGATCAGAGTTTATACTTCCACAGCCTCTCAAAGAGCCTTCGCAATATAGCTACATGACTTTCCCTTTTGGTCAACTTAGCAACCAAGACATCTAGGTACATGACTTCTTTTTCCCTATTGAGTGACAAAAGTGGTCTTCGCCTTATCATTATTGTGCATAAAAATCTGATTGTAGCCTATATTCCCATCCATGAAAGAGTATCTATAGCTTTTTGTTGTGTTGTTAACCAAGACATCGATGTGAGGCATGAGGAAGTCATCATTTGGGCTGGCTTGATTTAAGTCTCGACAATCAACTCACATTCTCACACGCCCATCTTTCTTTAGCACTGGGACTATGTTTGTGGTTAATTAAGGGTACACGGCAACTTTTAGAAACCCAGCATCATATTGCTTCATCACTTCTTCCTTGAACTTGTGTGTCATCTCAAGACTTCTCCTTCCCAATTTTTGTTTCTTAGGCCCAATGTCAAGATATAGAGGTATTTTATCGATAGCGATCTCAGGATCTATCCTTAGCATGTCTTTGTATGACTAAGCAAACACGTCTATGTATTTCCTAAACAAGCTAATCATCTATTCCCTTTATGTAAAATAAACTATTTTCAACTCCTTTTTATCCTCTTCTATTCCCATATTAATTACTTTTGTGACTTTTTCATAAAGAGTGATACCCTTTCTAATGATTCTACAATTATGCAAAAGTTTGAGATGATTGATCATCATTATCAGTCTTAAAATCATTTGTACCTATAATAACATATGGTTCTCTCTAACAATGGTCAAGAACTACCACATTGAACAAATGTTCCAAGAATTCTAATTCCTTGAAAAGTTAGTAGATAAGACAAAAATAATTATGAAAACAAAGGATTTAAATAAGATTGATAAAAAATGGGAAGATACTCACATCAAATTGAATTTACTAAATCCTATGGACAAAATAAGGTTCAAATGTTAACGAGTACATAATTCTTAAAATGACATTTCAAAATATTACTCTAAGGACATGACATCTAGTATCTTCTCAAACTTCTAGTTGTTAAGTGCTCTTCCTAACTTGTTCAGCTAGATCCAAATCTTTTTCTTAACCTGTTCCTCCCTTTCATTCACCATTGCCACTAAGCCAGTTAGGTTTATTATCTCTGCAAAGGTAGAAAATGTTTCTTTGATGTGGGGTATTCCTATTCCTCTTTTCATTTGCTTTTACCTAACTGTGCTTTCTTTGTCATGAGGATCTCTAGAGATAGCTTATATCCCAACCCATGTCATTTTAGATTCTCATGGAGCTCAATTGGTTCTTTTGTGCCTTGTAGTTTTACCTCTAGCCCTTTTCCTTTTTTAACTCATTGTTCTTCATTATCTTGGCTACCACTTAGATTACATCTTTGGCAGATTTTATAGTCTCTAACTCCTTCAAACTCTGATAGCAACTGTCTATGGCATGCTCAACATTCTCAATGTGTGGCACTGCACTTGGCTTGCTAATCATCTGCTCTTCTTCACCTCTTTTAGTGATGAGCCTGCTTTCACTATTGTATTTGATCCTTTGGTGCAAAGTAGATAGCACTGCACTAACTATATAAATCCAAGGCTATCCAAAGAACATAGTGTATGCTGCATTAATATCTATAACTTGGAATTCAACTATGAATAGATTTGGCTCAACTTCTAATGGAAGGTTAATCTCCCAATCACTTCCTGTCATGTTTCGTCGAAGGCTCTTACTACCAATTCATTATACTCTTTTCATGACATCTCTACCAGCAATTACCCCAGGGTAGACAATGGTAGGACATTCAAGGCTAAACCCCCATTAATAAGCACATTTGCTATCATATATCTATGACATTTCAAAGTAATATGAAGGGCTTTAGGCCTTACTATGAATGTGGCATATACCTCATCCTCAAAGAAAGCAATCAAGGTAGAATTCCTCACCAAGTTTACCATGTTCACCACCTTATCTAGGTAATTTCAATGTGCACGTAAGCTTTATCTAGTACATTTTGTAACACTTTATGGTAGGCTTCCAAGTTCATTATGAGTGTTAAAATAAAAATCTGTGCAAGTGATTTTCGTAATTACTCAGTAACATCTAACTCACTTTGCTTCATTATCTTTAGGAATTCATCGGCCTCTTCTCGTTCCTCTTTCCTAGTAGCCACCTTTAGATTTAAGCTTTCCCTAACTTCTAAGTTTGGGTTTAGCATCATATCCAATTCTTTGGAGTAAACTCAACCACTATAGGAAACCCTACCAATGATTTCTAAATTACTTTCTTTTGCGATAAGCCTTTCTTTGGGTTCCATGTCATTTAGAGAACATTATATCCTTAGGCCATAATTCCATGGTACTACATGATTGCTCTGGTTTATAATCAAGGCTGGTACTTGGATGATGGCTAACGAGCTTTTGATGGGTGTTAGTATAGGTGTATTAACAATGAGTAAGGACCCTCTTGGCACATCCAGTGGGTTGAGGTCACTTTGGGCTGTTGTAACACCTCTGACTTCGTAGATTGGTTTGTTGACTACTAGGAGAAAGCTATTAGATCCTACTAAGTCTGCCAATTCTCTTGTCAAAGGTTTGGATCTACCTCCTTTTAAGATGCATATGTCTTTCACTAGTTGCTCTTTGATTCCCTTAATACGTAATACCCAACGTCATCATCCTTTATGCTAACTTTATAAAATGTTCACACCCTTCCATGCCATGCCCTACACTTCCTTTGAGAAATTCACAATAATTGCTTGATAATTCCTTGAACACATTTTGCTCCTCCTCCTTATCATGGATATAACCAATGTCTTTCAAGTATTGGCACAGTTGTTTCATAGTACATGGTACATCCTTTAAGCATTTCAAGATGACCTTATCATCTTCTAGTAAAGCTACTTGCTTCCCTTTGGATTTGGCAATAGATTAGTAACAATATTGAGGTCATTACCTGCCTTAATGCCTATGTGGTTATTATCTAATAGTGAAAGTACATGTTTTTTAAAGACATCACAAGTGGCATTTGGATCATACTATGCAAGAAATGGTGGTTGAAGCGACATCACCAGTTTGGGTCCTATTAGTTTTTTTGCCTCCAAATCATTGAAAAATTCTGATTGGCTAACATTAAAGTTAGGTAGGGTCCTATCATCATAGGGTTGCTGCATAGGCCTAGGCCTTTTACCTTGAGTCATCATTTATTGTGATCCTAGATGTGGTTGTGATAAGGTTTGATAACTTATAAAATATTCGGGACTAAGGCTCCCAGCAGGTAGGATGAACACTAGTTCAGATTACTAAATGAAACTCGTGAGTATTGGTTATGTACCATATGAGGTTGTTGGTATGTGGCATGAATGTTATTGACATCTGCCACCTTTTCTTGATTATTTGCAGTCTTCTTTACTTTTTAGGAAGCACCTTTAAATAACTTGTCTCTCACATTGGCATCTATTCTCTCACCCACCTGGACGAGGTCAGCAAAATTGTTCCTAACAAATTTTTTTATATGGATCCCCCAATGTGCAAATGAAATAAGAGCATAGTTCAAATTCTAGAAAGGGTGGCTGGACCTCAACCATTGTTGTCTTCCACCTTTGTGCATATTCTTTGAAGGTCTCAACTGTCTTTTTCTTTAACCCCTTTAATTGTTCACGGGTAAGAATAGTGTCTAGATTGAACTTGTATTGCCTCATGAACATGTTAGTAAGATTCCTCTACTTCATAAGTTTAGTGTAGTCTAACATCATGAACCAATGTAGTGTTAAACCATTCAAACTCTTATGAAAAAAGTTTATGAGAAATTTTGTCATCCCTAGACCAAACTAACATTTTGGTGTAATATGATTTCAAATGATAGTGTGGGTCCCCACTGTCATTGTACATGGTGAACTTTAGCATTTTGAACTTTTTCAAAATTATTACCTCAGGGGCTAAGCATAATTTGTCTAGCTCAATAGATTTCCAATTAACTGGTCCTTGTAAAGCTCATAATCAGTCTTTCACTTTGGCTATATCTTCTTCCCAATCCTTCTTATTGATTGTCTTCCCCAGCTTTAGGAGGTGCATTCATAGTAGGCTGTGTAGGACTAGGGATATCGTATGTGAAAAGACCACCTTGATTCCATTTTTGACATCAGTGTCCTTCTACTCCTGAAGTCAGAGGGTTTTGAGGGCGATTTACCACAGTGGATCTTTGATTAGGATCTAACAAACCTATGGCAAATGGACTATTGAAGGATACCTTATTAACCTTGGTACCAGTGTGGCAAGCTCTGTGATCCACATTTGTTATACTAGTAGCATTTAGTAAGGCATTATTGGTGATCACATGTGCACTCAAATTCTGCAGTAATTTCATCATTTCAAGCATTTGGGTCTGCATGGTCCCCATTTTTGCCTTTACGGATAATGCAAGGCTTACTAGAAAATATCTATTTAGACCCTAGGCAACAAGGAAGTTCTAAGATCAACATTGCTCTCTAAAACATATAGAAAAAAGGGAGTAAGTAACAACACTTAGTGAACAAATATTACTAACTATACTGGAAAGGGAACAGATGAGATCAGTATAGTTTTTCAAAATCATTTAGCATTACAATAGAACCATACAAAGTTACATAAGTCCAAATACTTACAATTAGTAAAATATAAATCACCATGTAAAAATTTTAAGTTATATGGTAGATTAAAGATGTGTTGCAAAATGAGGAGAACTAATAAATATTCAAACCATGATTTAAGAGATATAAGGGTGGAAAACATCTCACAAAACTAATAGTGAAATAGTAATCAGTCACTCGCTATTACTAGTGGTAATAGTTCAATATAGTATTTAATTGTGAACAAAATGGCTCACGATCAGTTAGTGATATGGCATACAGCCTCAGTGGAGTAATACAGTTCAAGTTGCACCATGGCTAACACTTGCTACCATAGCTGCAAGGTTTTGCATTTGACATATTTCTAATAAATCATTTTCTTTTATAACCATGCAAATCAATATCAAATATCCAATCTGTAATTTTTCAAATATCCAAAAAGACATTTGGTAATTGAAAATTAGAAATTTTCTAAAAGACATGCATTATATAATCCATTTAGAAATTTGTAGAAAACCATACAGTAGCTTAATTTTAAGACTGAAATAAATCCTATATAAGAACTCCTTTATAGCAAAAATTATCCAGAGATCCTGTCATACATAGTAAAATTCTAAAGGAGAACTCAGTATATTTCAAGATGTTTATTCTTAAAGTACTAAAGCATATAAATTCACTAATTCCAAGGGAAATTTAAATTATAGAAAACTAACATAATTAATAATATTTACTCACATGTAAAGATGGCAATATTCATGTACTACCACATCCTCCACTAACTCCAGGATATGGGACTGTGACTCAAATCTCCTAAGATACAATTCACAAAGTAATGTCATTTTGATGACCTATTAAATTTCTCATTTGCCAAATTGACCAAATTTTTGTTTAGATTAATTTTCTAACTACAATCCTTCCACAAGTCCTCCTAAAAACACATCTTGTCGAAAACACATCTTTCCAAAGCTAACCAAGTTATACCTACTTTAATTGGCCTAATATACCTCCATGCCAATGCTTCATTTAACATTATAATTTATGTTAAAATACAGTAAATTACATGAGCTTAATATACTCTAAACCTTTTAGACTAAGTCAAAACCATCTTGAATTTCTTATGATTCCAACTTTGATCTCTTTTAGACACTCTTAGCTGTTCTTTTTCAATGTTTTGACCATATTCGTTTCTCTATCTAAAATTCCAATATACATCATAAATTACGTAGAAATACACTGTTAGGTTTAATTATCATCTTCACATGGTAAATTAATACCTACTACTAAATGAGATCTAATATTTAGGATGTTAAAAGTCAAGTTAATCTATACTAGAAAAAGCACATTAATATTAAATAAGTATAACAATAATTTAGTCCAACTATTCATCTTTTAAATAAGTCAAATTTGTGTGGATTTAGAGCTAATTCCATCAAACCATTGAAATTTAAACTTATTTATGGTGTGACTCAAGTTTATCCATATTAAAGTTCTCATATTAATTATTTTAAATAGTTAATTGCAACTTATGGTCCTAGACTGAAATTTTCTCCTTCTTGTTCTTCTTCTTCTTGTTGTTGTTATAAGTTTGAAAGCAAAACTTATGGTCATTGATAAGCATGCATCTCATATTATAGTCACTTATTATTGCTAATATAGTCAAACAATCCAGAGAGTATTTTTCAAAATTGAAATGAGAAATCATAAAGTTATAGAGATACTCTTCAATTTTGGCAATGTTGAGATGCTTCTTGATTTGTCACATCCTCATGGAATTTAGCCATCACTTGTCCACTTTTTAATGATATCCAAGATAGGATCTTTGAGTTGAGTATCTTACATTTGGCTTGCATATCAAGCTTACTACTTAAGTAGAAAGTTAAAGAAGATTCAACAATTTACACAATTTGAAACATTTAACATCTTCAAAATAGATACCTTTGGTAAGTATGAAATCTATGTTCAAAATTGAATGAGAGCATTAAAATGAATAGGTTATAGATTTGCCAACTTATCCAAGACATAGATCATTCCAAAAAGTTTAAGTAAAATTAAGGAAGCACAAGACATAAGAATTTTGCAAAGCTAAAAAGATGTTTCATGGTATCTAAAGAGTGTCACTCTTGTTTTTCAATTTTCTCCAAATATTTTCCATTTTATTCTAGTGGAGCATATTGTTGACTATCTCTAGGTTTACTTGTGTTAACATGCTTATCAATAGATCAAACTTAATGCATTTGGAAGCAATGTGATTCATATCTAATTTATTTTGGGAGAGCATGTTCTATGACATTCATATTCACTCATGATTACAACTCATGTCA
Source organism: Delonix regia (assembly GCA_037074485.1). Lineage (NCBI taxonomy): Eukaryota > Viridiplantae > Streptophyta > Magnoliopsida > Fabales > Fabaceae > Delonix > Delonix regia. Next base: position 29,918,179 of record CM073451.1, read on the forward strand.
CTCCATAATATTTAGCCAACTTCAAAATTTTCTAAATCATGATCAAAACCAAGTTTACTTCTCTATGAATATTCATGAGCCAAACTTTTGCTTTTAAGAAGGATTTCACAAATCATTTCATGAAACCAATTTTTAACATGTGAAAATTCATTTAGAGAGTCTAGGAGATGTCACATATAAAGAATTTCACAAATAATTTCACTAATTTTCAAGATAAAAATAATTTTTTATGTTCAAAAGTTCATTTTAAGGAGTTTTAAAGAACAAAAATCTTTCAATTTCAAGCTCAAGAGATGTATAAGTTAATGGGTTAGGATGTGAAATAATATATCTCAATTAAGTACAAAAGGACCCACTAAATCACATGTTCAAGTATAGAAAGATCACTTGTAAAGGAACATATATATTTCAAACGCATGTACCCTTCTAGCAATTGCAATATCATATGAGTAATATTTGAACTAGAGAAGTACAAAATGGAGACAAGTATTCAAAATAATAATGAATTTTCACCCAATCATGATGTTTTGAACAATGCATATAAAAGTGGGTAAGACATAGATATCACTATAATTGTTATCTTTCATGTTATTGTATTCAATTATTTGGTATTGGTGTGAAGTTGTTTGTTCTTCACTTTGAATTTTGACACCAATATCCAAGCTTCAAGTATTTTGAAATGTATGCTTCATCAAGGGTGGTTGTTTGTTCTCCTTGAACCTCTCACTCTCATAACAAAGTATATAGAACATTAATGCAATAGAGCGCTAATAAGAAGATGATTTTTATGATATAAACACTCTTAAATGTTTGTCTTTATTAATTCATAGTCTATAGGATGTGTATAAATAACTAGAGGTCCAATAGAGGCATTGAGAATAAGAGGAAAGTTAAACTTTTCAAAATATGTCCATTGTAAAGCAATTATGACTTCTCTGTCACTGGCTAGTCAATTGATCTTTCATGGCTTATCGACTGTTTAAGTTTTCCCTCTCAAAAATTCAAATTTTGGACCCCAATAATCGATTGGTAACCCCTGGCCAATCAATTAGTCACTCACAGAGAGCAACTAGGCGATGGTCTTAAGGCTGGCAGCAGACTAGTGCTTGATCTAGGTATGGCTAGTCAATTGTTGGCTAGTGGCCAATCGACTGGTGACTCACAGAGAGCCCCCAGTCAATCAAGGCTCAAGCTAGCAATAGACTGGGCCATCTCTGAAAGTGACCAATCAACTGTTGGCTAGTGATCAATCGACTACTAGCTAGTGGCCAGTTGACTGTTCACTCATAGAAAGCTCTCATTTGATTGAACAAGGCCTGACAGCTAGTTGGCAAGGGGGCCAGTCAATTGCTGGCTAGTGGCTAGTTGACTGGGGACTTCTAGAGTTCCCTAAATCAGGTTTTCTTTAACCTTTAAGACCTAAAATCAAGTTTACATTTATTTTAAATTATTCCTATTAGCTCACTATCTCTTACAATGGTTCCTAAGACATGATAATACATTGAAGAATATCTAAGATCTATGTCTTACATGACAGAAAAAAAATTTCAACAAGAAGTTTGCAATCATCAAAACCTTAATGTCTTCACCAAATAGGCTCCTTTCATTTTCTACAAAGCAAATCATATCATTTTCATGGTACCCAATCCATATTAGGTCCTAATGGTTAATATTTGAAAATTTTCAAGCTTTATCAAAAATAAGAAATAAGAAACAATTACAAAATCATATTACAATCCAAGTAATGGTTTAAGACATTGATCTTTTTAATTTGTTTGAATAATAAGAGCAATTATAACATGAGAAGATAATGATTATCCTTTTAGTAAAAGATATGAAATATATTATGCATAAGAGAAAGGATAGAAATGACCATAAATTGTTGAGCATGTAGTCCTTGCTTAGGATTGCCTTAATCATCATAAAGTTAATTAATCATTAAGATTCCTCTATTATTCACCATTATTGTTGTATGCCTTTTTGGCAGAGGTCACTTTTATTAATAAAAAAATATAGCTCTTATTCTTTGGCACCCAAACAATTTGGATCCAAGAAAGGTTAAATTGTAAGAGTTTCAATGTTCATATGTTTTAAAGAATTATATAAGCTAAAATAAAATAATTGAACATATTGAATTAAACACACATTTATTCATATACTCAATTTGCCCAATCCCCATTATCAATATATAAGCTTAGTAAAGAGCATGAGGAATTGATACCAAGAATTGTATTTATCAAATAAATAACTTATTCAAATTTAAAATCTAAGGATGTGAACCATGATCAAGTTATATATATCTAGGTGACATCAATAACAAATTATTCCCATGAAATTAATGCAATGCTCATACCTATGGCTATTTGTAATATACCTAAATGAATATAAAAGATTGTTAAATAAGAGGTTCTGTCACTTAATATCTTGGCCATGATATTTGAAGGATGCCATTTTCTTACCCATTGCATCTCGTTGTAAGTTTTGCACTTTTTATGTCTATCTTTAGACACTTAAGAAGCTCCCTTTGATAGTTCCATCTTTTCTATGCTAATTGGTCCGCCACTATGAGAAGTATTCTGCACAACTAAAGCACTACAAAGACTTTTTGGCACCCATATTAACTTGGGTCTTTGAATGTTAATAGGATAATTTCTAGAGCCTTTAGAAACCCAATTGACATGAGAATTTCTTCTAATGGGGCATAAGTGAGAAATATGTCCTCCACGACCACAATAATTGCAAACAATATGCATATGGACCTTTTGAGAAATAACTCTTTAAAACTTTTGTCTTTTATTAGAATGGTATCCCAAATTGTGATTTCAAAAGTTTGTTTTAAATTTTTCCCTTTTTGAGACTTGGGAAGAGTACAAGTTGAATTTTTAATAAGAAAATCATTTCCAATTTTTGAATCATAACAATTTGAGAACTTAAATTTCAAAGGTACTTTCTTATGCAGTTCATCAAATACATATGATAACTCTTCATTAGAAGAGATACTATTAAATTTGGTGTTGTCATGTAGCTTTGAATCTTTGTGAGTTGGAGATTGAGGATTATCCAATCCTTGTTTGTTAAGCTCACTTTGGGAATTTGCCTATTTTCCATTCTTGTTGAGTCTTATTGAAAATCTTCATCTTCTTTCTCAATTCTATGTTGATATTCTTCAAAAGACATGAGCATGTTTATATATTTTCCATATACTCTTGATAACTATCAGCATTTACAGCTTCAATGACACTATTAGACTAATATAAAACATAAAGAGTATCTCATATATCTTTAACATTAGAGCAATGTTTAATTTTGACATAATCATGCTATTTAATGCACCATATAATATATGCATTGCTTAATATTCAAAGAACATAACTTCTTGTCATACTTATTCCATTCATTTCTTGGTTTAGAGGTAAAACCATCTTGTACTATATCCCATAATCTATATCAAGAGATTCAATATAAAATTCTATTCTAGCTTTCCAAAAATCAAAACTAACCACATCAAGGAAAAGGGGTTTAGTAATATCAAAACCTTCCATCAATGTAAAGCATCCAATGGTTGCCATCCAAACTCTAGATACAGTTAATTCCTTTAAATAAGAGTCCAAGCTCTTATACCACTTGTTAGCCTAAGCAACCAACACCTAAAAGGGGGTGAATTGGGTGTTTACTAAAATTTATTTCTTTTCAAAATTGCTTTGCAGAAATCCTTGTTTTGAATTATGCTTGGACAAGTATGATATAAAGCGACAATTATATGAATAAATTAAACTTGAATAGTATTTGCGCAAATTATATGCTTGGTTACTATGCAAATTTTGGTAGAAAATGTGTGGTTGCTATTTGCATAGTGCCAAATAGAAACTTGCATAGTAAATTGAAAATTTTTATAAATAGCATGACCATTTCTTAATTTTCTCATTGAAACTGGAAAGAGAGATTGTGGAAGGAGCTTTCATATTTGGGTGAGAGGTAGCTTCGCGAGATAGTGGAAAATGCGTGGTTGTTATTTGCATAGTGCTAAAATGTTCATATAATCATAACTTTGAAATTTCCCATCAAACTATTTGTACAAGAGAAAGTTTCCATTAAGATGAATGCATGATTTATTCAAAAAAACATAAGACCTGTGTTTGACTCACCAGTCAAGAATCAAGACCTACAATGATAATATTTAAAGCAGCCTCTATTTTCAGGGTTGAATGGGGGAGGAAGACACCTACCAGTTTTGCTATAAGCTTCATCACTTCAAGCGCCATTGCAAACTGGCTTGTCCCTCTTTAGAGCTCCAACATAAATGTAATTTTTCTCCTCCAGAAACCTTCCACTTATGTTAGACTCCATCAGTAGTTCATCTTCTTCATTGCATTCAACTATGGAACCATTGCATGTGTATGCATGACTCCTTAATGAAATCACAGTGCTACTGAAATACATTAAGCTCAAGAGCAAAAAGTAGAGTATATAGAGAAGAATAGTAAGCATTATTGAAATGTGCTAGTGGAGGCAACACTAGTGATGCATAGATGGACTACACTAAACCAAACTTTTTAGACGATTATGGTATGCATGATTGACTTTTATTACAATCCTAGGCAACAAGTATACACAAACATAAGGACATAAGTATACATAGTTTTGGAAGTAAACAGAAGTTATTTAAACATCAAAATATGTCTTCAGGATGATGAAACTATGATATACATTTAATACATAGAATAGTAAGGGAATTATAGCTATATGAAAGATACTGTGACTATCATACAAGTACAATAGTTGTGCTTAAATCCATATATCTGAAGTGCAGTCGCCACTAGGATATCTCATCTTATGGGCAAGGGCAGGATGATGAGGCTCAGCCCCAAAGTTAACCAAGAAATTTACGCTTCTTTTCTCAGTATCAACATCTATCTGTAAAATGTGGGATCCTTTCTCTAGAAGCTCTAGATAAAACTATTTATCCCATATACATAAGAGTGAGTTGGTGACATATAGCCTTTTTCCATCTAAACTTAGTTAAAGCATCTGAAGGACCCCTCTCAACTTGTTTCCCTGAAATGGAAGAGCTTGACCTCATCAATTTCATCTCAAATACATGCTTAAATAGGATGATTAAGGGCCTTGCTCAATTAGATAATATAACTAGTTTGTAGCAACATTCATGTGAAATATTTTATGATGAGCTAGGTGTTGGTACAATGGAACAAGTGGGAAGTAACTTACACTTCTTGGTACAACAATAAGAGAAATGGGTCTAACTGAGCATTTTGTATTATTTAGGTGAAAAGTAGGATCAAAGTGTATTGTTAAGGCACCAATCAAAATAAATGAGGTAATTCACATCTATGTTTTTCTTATGAAATCTTTAAGACAATAACTCTAATAGATAGAGCATAGGGTGAAACCAAGTTTCAATCCTTTCCCACATTTCAAATCAAGCGTTACGATTAAAAGTTTCATAGCACTTCACTCTGCAGCTATATTTTAATGTTATTTTGATTATCTTCTTTGCATGAAGAGCAAAACCATGAGATTATGACTATCATGTTCAAATATGCTGCATAGATACAGTTTGCAACAAATTAATCAAAGAATAAGTTGAAATCCACTCATCAAAGTTGTGTGTGCAAGAATTTTAACATCCGGATTACGTAGTTTTAGAAGGGAATTGGACTAACTTAGATCTCTAGAACATCATATTGTCAAGTTTTACCATCTTTTACTATAGCTACAATGGGGCTTCCTTTCTGTATCTGTCCCCTAACCATACATGTCCAGCAAGTTTAGGATTCTTAGGGTCAGTGATGTCATACTGTCATATATCACCATGAAACCAGTTCCCAAAATATAGAAACCAATCATCATGGGATATTAGAAAATTAGTAACAAGCCCAGGCATTTCAGGAAGAATACAGTTTTGCACTTTCAATGGTTTGACAGATATTACAACCTACAAAATCAATTTAGGCTATTAGTACTATTGAGCAACATATCTTGACAAAAGTACTAATGAAACAAAAAAAGAATGCAGATATAGGTATCCTTTTTGCATACCTCATGGGTCCATGACCCATCCTGGGTCTTGAAAAACTGTATTATGTTACTAGACAATGCACACCCAAAATAACCCATATTTTTATGTGCCAATGATTTATCCTATTCTCTGATTGCGTAGGTATGGAATCAAGTTGTACCAGTTTGGGTCATCAACGATTAACATTAAGGGGTATGGCCCTGAAAGTTAGATGGGAATTAAAAATTAATATTTACTATTAAGTTTATGAACAAAAACATAATAGACATCTATCTTTTACAACTTAGCAAGATATGATTTATTCTTTAAAAAAAATTTAATATATATATATATATACATATATTAGAGGAACAAAATCTAATTTCTGTCTTTATCTTTAATTTTTACCGATGAGTGACAACGCGAATTGAATCTTTTATTTCTAAATAGTACATTAGCAGAGGTTCTAAAAATTACTCTCGAGTTTCAACTCAAAATACTATGAACAAATTATTTGCAATTGTAACTGCAACAAATGTCTACGAAGTGTTATTGGTAATTAGGTACCCATACGATGATTATGCCTAATATTAAGTGGTGGTAGGAAAATGGCCAGCAGATCATTATCATGACCCAGAAGAAAAGGGATGTAACAAAAGCAAAGGCGTGCATATAAACTTGCATTCTATTAGCTGCATTTTCCACCAAGCTGCCTATCTATGGTTAGTCTTTATGCGAGTAAGTTTCACTTGCTGCACCCTTTTCATTTCATTTAAATGAAATAGAATTTATCCGAAAATGAGTGACTCAAGTAATAAGCAAGTGCAATTGTTGGTGTGGTAATTAATAAAAAGGGGGCTCTGAGCACAAGCCAACTTTCTCATCATTACTATCATGATATTTAGGTGTATTATATACGAATCAATTGTTAATAGTAGGTAAAGTGATTAAAGAAAGACTCATGTTTAAATTTTATTAATATCTTCAACACTTTCATATGAATGCACTTTGGGTTCGATGCATGACAAAACACAAGGTTCTCAAACCACTTAGTAATGAAAACACTAATACTATATTAAAGGCTAATTTACATAGAAGTTTAAGCTATTAAACAAGAGTCGATGATGGAATTTTATTACAATCCCGGGCAACAAGCTCACACAAACATAAGGACACATTTATACATAGTTTTGGAAGTAAGCAAAAGTTATTTATACATCGAAATATGTCTTCAAGATGACGAAACATACATTTAATACATGGAATAGTAGGGAAATTGTAGCTATATGAAAGATACTGTGACTATCATACAAGTACAACAGTTGTGCTTAAATCCATATATCTGAAGTGCAGTCACCACTAGGATATCTCATCTCATGAGCAAGGGTAGGACCATGAGGCTCAGCCCCAAAGTCAACAAAGAAATTGGGGTTTATTTTCAGGCCGCCTTTCTCAGTATCAACATCTATTTGTAAAATGTGAGATCCTTTCTCCATAAGTTCTGGATAAAATTGTTTATCCCATATACTTAAGAGTGAGTTGGTGACATATAGCCTCTTTCCATCTAAACTCAATTGGAACATCTGAGGCCCGCCTCTTAACTTGTGACCCTAACAAGGACAAGCTTGACCTCATCAATTTCATCTCAAATACATGTTTAAATAGGATGAGTAAGGGCCTTGCTCAATTTGATATTATACTAGTTTGTAGCTACATTCATGTGAAATATTTTATGATAATCCAAGTGTAGGTACGATGGAACAATTCGGAAGTAACTTACACTTCTTGCTACAACAATAAGAGAGACGAGTCTATCTGAGCATTTTTTTCTTTTTTCTTTTTTTAATTGAGGGGTAAAGTAGGATCAAAGTGTACTGCTAAGACGCTAATCAAAATGAATGAGGTAATTCACATATATGTTTTGCTTATGAAATCTTTAAGACAATAACTCTAATGGATAGAGCACAGGGTGAAATCAAAGTTTCAGTCCTTCCTTTTCCACATTTCAAATCAAGCATTACGATTAAAAGTTTCATAGCACTTTACTCTGCGCCTATATTTTTATGTTATTTTGATTATCTTCTTTGCATGAAGAGCAAAACCATGAGATTATGACTATCATGTTCAAGTATGTTGTATGGATACAGTTTGCATCAAATCAATCAAAGAATAAGTTGAATCCGCTCGTCAAAATTGTGTGGGCAAGAATTTCAACACCCGGATTACGTAGTTTCAGAAGGGAATAGGACTGACCTGGATCTCTGGAACATCATATTGCCAAGTTGTACCATCTTCTGCTACAGCTGCAATGGGGCTTCCTTTCCGTATCAGTCCCCCAACCCAAACTTGTCCAGCAAGTTTAGGATTCTTAGGGTCAGTGATGTCATAGTGTCTCATATCACCATGAAACCAATTCCCAAAGTACAGAAACCGATCATCGAGGGATATTAGAAAATTAGTAACAAGCCCAGGCATTTCAGGAAGAATCCAGTTTTGCACTTTCAATGGTTTGACAGATATTACAACCTGCAAAATCAGTTTCAACTGAAGTACAAATACTAATGAAACGAAAGAGAATACAGATACAGATATCCTTTTTGCATACCTCATGGGTCCATGACCCATCCTGGGTCTTGAAAAACCGTAGTATGTTACTAGACAATGCACACCCAACATAACCCATGTCTTTACATGGATCATGAAGAAATCGTACCTGCATTTAGTTATAAAATAGTTACTAAACACACCAACTTCTTGCACAATTTAATCACAAGGGCAGGCCAGGTTAAAATTGAATAAGAGAAGTATTTTAATGAAATAGTTCCACATACAACAAAAGGAAAAACGAAAAACAATGTAGCTTGTAGAAACAACTATCGAGATTGTGTCAAACGCTTGCCTCCAAGGGTATTTTCCCTGTATCGCCAAGGTCCAGAGTTTGTCTCAGTGCGCCATCAGGCCAGCTGTACACATGGAGATGCCTCCCGTATAAGCCACAAGCGAAATGCTCCATGTCAAAACCTTTGGTGAACGCAGCAGGAGCACCGAATGATGTGCTAATCATAGTATTGTGCCGTGGTTGATACCAAAAGTCAAACCCAAATAGAGGACTATGCCCAGGTTTCTCCCACCTAATAAAAGTGAAGCATCACTGATGATTTGATTATGAATAGTATCTAAAACACTGTCTGCTGTCATGAATAATCGAAAACCAAGCACATGCAGCAATGAAAATAATTGCTAAACTCAGTACTCTTGACATGTGAATAAGAATTTTTGTATATCTAGTCTAAGATAGAAAAGGGTACCTTCCTTTCGCATTGAATTCTGAGTCAAGAAGAAGAAATCCAGTCCCTGCAGCATTTCCATCTTTATCTCCAAGCCACGAGATCATTACATCACCAGAAGCAAGGCAATGAGATGTGTGAGGATATGCTAATCCAGTTTTGCTAATGATTTCTTCGGGCTCAACAACTTTGTACAAACAAGGAGCCTCGGATTTGTTTTTGTGTCAACCACATATATGCGGCTCGATCTGGAATATGACAAAGAAGACTTCATCAGGAAAATCTAAGAAATTTGTTTTCGCTCTTGCTTTGTTTATAAGTTTTATCAAAACTAAAATATGAAACATTTGGTCGATGGTTATGGTTAGTCACAGCTTCCATTTTTAGAATGTTTAATACTTAAAACAAGTGGAAATAGACATCTTAGTGTTTTGAACAAAGAAATGATCAGCCAGAACCTTATAATTCGAAGACGGTGTTAAATGAAATTAAGTAGTACTAGCAATGAAAAGTAACTGTTTATTTCTCTTACATGAGTGAAGGAAGGATCATATAGCGTCGTTCCGCAGATGGATCTCCATGGCAAGAGCTGCAAGCATTCCACCCTGTATGGTGGAGTTCATCACCTAAATAAGGCACATGCAGCCTGTGGATAACTTTCGAATAAGTTGGAGAGCTTGGATCCACATCCACTGTGGGCAGATAGTCTGACTTATCTTTTCCAGTTCCTGTATCATATTGATTCAAGTTCAGTAATCAAAATCACGAACTGCTCAGTCATATGAAAGGACCCATGTGATCAGGCTCAGTCTTCAAACTCAAATGAATCAAGCAAAGATAATTTATATGAAAAGAAAAAGAAAGAGAGGTGGGAAAACCTGAGTAAACAGCAGTGAGATAGAGGAGTGTCTCTGGGACCAGAGATGGCGTGCAGTGGGGAAGGATACCCTGGTCCAGTTTTGCAGCAAGCATGCCCACTGCTCTGCTTCACCTCACCATGCTCCAACGCTGCCACATCCGTTGCCATCTCTCAATTGACCGCAGACTGTTTCACAGATCCGAAGATGACATGAAAATGAAGATGAAGATGAAGATGACGAAGTGGAGGAAGTATTTATAAGTGTCAGTCACAGTCCCAGCCATGAAAATTGGCGACAACGTAGCAGATAAATATCATTTCGATGTGTCTGTGTCAGTTTAGTTAGAATTATAATTTCTGTTTTTACTCAATTCTATTTATGTTTTAAAAGATAGAATTGAGTACACATAAACAAAAACAGTTTTTTGCTCGAAGTGATTACACATAAACAAAAATATTATTTAGTTAGAACGTGAATTATTACAAGTAAAAATATTAATAATGTAATTTAAAATTTTAATGCATAATTTGTTTTCATTATAAAAGTGGATCACACGAAAATTTCTGTGGCCATAGTTTTTATATAATATTTAATTTTATAATTTAAGAAATTTAATTATTTAGTTCCTGTACTTAATTTGGACAAAACTCCTAAATTTGGACACCAAACAAATTTGGACCCCTACATAATTTGGCCCCTGTAGAAGTGGGTCCTAGTTTGTAAATATTTAGTTTTTATTTTTCCCCTACCTAATTGATGAGATTGAACTATAATTTATGGCAATGCAAATGATACATAATTCTTGGGGAAAATTTTTGTTTAGACTAGTAAATACAATTAATTACTAAAAAGATATCTTAAATTTTATAATTACCCTAAGACTTAATCTCATTTTATGATTTTTCAATGGATAATTTTACTCATAAACTTATGGATTTATTATTATTATAGTTTGCATTACCTTCAAATAATGTTCCTTCTAGTTATTGAATTTTTTACATTTCTGATCACGTGATTTTCATTCTTAATTAGTTGGACTAATAAGTGACGTATGAACTTATTACTACCATGATTTGCTTATCCATAAGTTACTTATTAGTTTAACTAGTTAAAAATAAAAATTACATGGTAAAAAATGCAAAATCATTGGGTAACTAGGGTGAATGTAATTTGTACATAACGCAACCCATAATAGTAATAAATCCATAAGCTATTTGTTAGTTTAACCATTTAAGAATAAAATTTACGTGGTAAGAAATGTAAAATCATTCGATAACTAGGGTGAACGTAATTTGTAAATAACACAAAGTATAGTAGTAATAGATTTATAAGTTACTTGTTAGTCCAACTAGTTAAAAATAAAACTTACGTGGTAAGAAATGCAAAATTATTTGATAAGTAGGATAAACGTGATTTGCAAGTAATGTAAATCTTGATAGTAATAAGTTTATAAGTTATTTGTTAGTCTAACTAGTTAAGAATAAAACTTATATGGTAAGAAATGCAAAAATATTTGGTAACTGTAATAAACATGATTTGTAAGTAATACAAAATGTGAAGTTTATGGTTAATTTTGTCCATTGAAAAATTCTAAATTGAGATAAGGTCATTCAATGTAATTTCAAAATTTATGGTCTATTTGAGTAATTAATTGTATCTACTAATCCTAAAAAAAAAATTTCCTAATTCTTGAGATAAAAAAGATCCTAAATGTACTGTAGGGAAAAAAAATATATGTAGTATTTTATATCTTTGTTATATTGTTATTCAATTACAATATGATAGGTGTTTACTTTTTTTTTTTAAATACAATAGACACGTGTATGTTTATTACATATAACTATTTTATTTTTAAATTAAATTAAATATTATTATTAATTGATGAAACACATATCATGTTTTTTTGGAGATGTAAAGAATTATATAAAAATCTAATCTGATAGGAAAATGGCCACCATATCATTATGACATGATTGAAAGAAAAAGGGTGAAACAATATCATAGGCGTGTATATAAAACTTATATTTTATTTGCCTGTATTTTCCACGCTATCCACGCTTCTATCTTTATTGCAGTTTCATTTAACATAAATATAATAAAATTCGCCCAACAATAAATGACTCAAATGATAAGGAAGTTTGGACTCAGTAATTAACAAACCATTGCAATATGATATTTGAGATTTGTAGATGCAATTGTTAGTGTGCTAGTTAATAACAGGGGAGCTCTACCAATTTTCCCAGCGTTATTATCATGGTTTCCAGGTGGATCATATGCGAAATAATTGTTAATAAAAGTTAAAGCGGTTAAGGAAAAATTCATGTTTAAATTCATTAGTATCTCTCACACTCTTTTATATAAAAGCACTTTGAGCTTCATGCATGATGAAGCACGAATTTGTTTTTCTTTTGAACCACTGAAAACTCTAGTATTAATATATTAAAGAAAAATGCGTGAGTAAAATTTGGAAAAAGATCACCTCCTGTAATACATTTTTACTACAGAATCTCATGTATCAATTCTTAGCTGTCAAATGCATCTTCTGGTCCAAATTGCTCCCTGTTTTGACCTTAGAAGAAAAAAAAAAAGAATATGTTAATCTAAACAATGTCATTTAGCTAATGCTTTTCTTTGGAAAACCTATCATTTATAGAAACTCATTCTCTCCTTCCATCTCTTTGTCAGTGGTTGATGCCCTTTTGCCATCTCTCCCTTACTTGGTTCTTCTTCCACCTCTTTTTGGTTTGCTTTTGTTATAATATCATATAATCTCTAGGGTTTTGAACCTATACAACATTGAATAAGAACTAAGATTAGATCTATTAAGATATTATACAGTATCCTCCCATAAGGGGTGCTCAATAAGTAAGCGTAAAATAATAATTACAAGAATTACTACTGAACCCTAACCCTAACTAGCCTATTATATAAGGAAGGCTAGCTATATGATATAAAATACAATTTAGATCAGAGTATAGCCTTTTATATGATCATTAATGAATACATGCGAAGGGATTTATGCTCTAGATACATTGAAGTATATTCGATATATAGTGAATACCTCTCCCGATCAGTGATTCCAATCAAAACTTGATCAAGCTTCCACAGCTAAGGAGAAGTATGTAAGTCTTCTAATCCAGGAATTAATTTATGTATGTGTTCTTTATTAATTCATTTCATTGGTATCAGAGCCATAGCTGGTTTTCTGATCAGTAGTATGATTTATTGGGATTTGAATCATTATTTAGGGCTATCTTAATTGGGGTTTTTTAAATAAAAAATGGTTTGAAAATTTTCAAAAAACCCATCTAAATTTTGTTTGAACAATCTCCAAGAACATCTTCCTCACTATCACTGGCAACAGTGGCTGTCAATGATACCGTCACAACGGGAAGAGCCTATTGTCACTATCATAGGCACAACCCTTACTACTACTTTCTTTACGAACAAACAGAGAAGCAAACCTAGCCACCTTTCTTTGTTTTGAATACAAACTCTTCATTGTTGCTAGTGATAGTGCTTGTGACGATGCTTCCATAAAGGGAAGCCGTAAACACTAGCCATCCTCCTCGATCGAACAAAAACAAAAAAAAAAAAAAGATGGCGATATAGAGAGAAAAATTTCTCTAGTAGCTGACGATAATGGCTACTGGCAGCACAACACAACGCATTACTGTTGCGGGCAATATCTGTCATCCCTCTTGCTAGGCCAAGGCCGCCAGCAAGGAGGAGTGATGGATCAAAGCACCATGTTTAGCAGCAGCCTTCCTCCTACTTTGTAGATCACACTGCTACAATGCTGCCCTCCTAAACTGGCCTTAGGGTCGCACACAACAATGTTGCTGATGCCTATGAGTGGGTAGCTGACAAGCTACAGAGGAGTGGCGATGGCAAGAAAAAAAATATGGGGGAAGAAGGGTAGTGGCGATAAGGGTGATGAATAAGAAGGAAGATATTTTTTAGGGTTTCTGAGAGATTTTTTTCAAAAATATTGAAAAAAAGAGAAGGCAACCTATAGGTAGCAAGGTTTGAACCCATGTGTGTAGCAATTTAAGTCTATCCCTATTGTCACTTAGGCCAACGAGCCCAATTTGTTCATTTTAAAAACCATAATTTAAAAAGGTTTTTGGCATAACATTTTTTTTCAAAAAAAAAATTCACTTTTAATTAGGCATGTGGCCCAATTCAAAATAATACAAAGAGGCTTAACTTTGAGAACCCCTAATTATGAACATTTAGACATGTTCAAAATGTAAATTGTGTATTTATATTTTAGTCCCAAATAAATACAATTAATGTTTTTGTGAAAAATTAATTTTAATATCCCAATAAATTTAAATCAAGTAATATGTAATATGTGATTACTCACCATTATGTTAATTAGTTTAACATTGATTAATTAAATGTTCTTGTTAATTTTCTTCTTATAGAAAATTTAGAAATATAATGTTAATTAGTTTAACTTTATGTATTTAATTTATATGTATGTTAATTTGTTTAACATGTGATAAGTTTATTTGTTAAAGCATTAATTGCATATTTTAAATATGTTAATTAGTTTAACATGTTAATAAATATTAATTAGTTTAACATTATGTGTTTATTAAATGTGTTAATTAGTTTAGCATATGATAAATTTATTTGTTAAACATGTGTTAAATATTATTCATATTTTTTAAGTGAGATCCTTAAGTATGAAAATTGTTAAATTGTTTAACATTTGTAAAGTCAAGATTTACAATTTGTTTGTAGCATGATTGAGACACTTTGTTATATTTTGATTTTGTTAATTTTTCAGTTTGCATACAACCTTAGGATGATGATTAGCACTTCGTGCTCTTTTGACTCCAAGTTTTGCATGGGTTAATTAGCTTAATCTTATGATACTTAGTGTCATGATATGTATGCATGGTGAACATTAAATCTTGCATGCTTTTTAATTATTATATCCTTATTGTTGTCTCTCTTTCTATTGTATAAAGAATTACTACTACTTCCAGGAATATTATTGATGAGCTTAACAAGGGGTTGAAGCTTAATGGCAACAATTATAGATCTAGAGTATGAAAGTCCAGTATGTCCTGGAAAAGCAAGAGGCTCATAAGGCTTTCAATAATGTCATGGAAGAGCCAAAAGATGGTAACACGACCCAACATAGGTGGGACCATGAGGTTTATAATGGTTAGAAGAAATAGAACTCCACTACTCGTAATACGTTGCTAAGCACTTTGGATGATGACATCCTAAGGGAGTTCAAGGACCACCTAAGCACTATGGGACTTTGGAATGCTTTGAGAATGAGGTTTGAAACTACATTCATATCTAAGTTTTATTCTCTAACAATCAAGTTTGACTCATATAAGAAACACTTAGAACATTCTATGAGGAAACATCTGAGGCTAATGACAAACATGATCGCTAAGCTAAAGGATACTGAAAATGCCTTAATAAACAAACAATAAATCTAAGTTTTCATTCACTCTTTGCCTAGTTCAAGGGAGCATATTGTTGATCCTTATTGCAATCAAGTTGCAACATCACACGCAAGTATACATGGTCAGCAAGTAATATAATGATGAAATGAGTATCAATCCCGTAGAGACATGGGTTCAATATTTACTAACATAGGTTGCAAGTTGTGTAATCAAGATTTGTAAGACAAATTTAAATATTGGTTAGTGCATAATTTTAACAACCTAGGATTTTGATCTTTCACCACATGCAGGGATGCTTTCTGTTGTGATTATTACTTTGTTCAAATTGAAGAATGAATTGCTAACTTGGTATTCTTCCCTTCTTATATACTTCTTTCAAATACATACAAGCTTAGTTTCTTCCCCCTAATTTCCTATATGTCTATGGAAACCAGTTGGGATAAGAAACTTATAAAATCAAGACCTAAATGTGATTATCACAGACAATTAAGTACTTTCGTCTTAACTATGAATTGCATTTATGCAAACAATGATTATATGCATCCAATTCAGATATTTATGTAACCTTGTTAAGTTGACATAAATTCTATCTTCTTTCCTAAGATGATCAAACTTTGAAACCAATAACTGTAGGATGAATGTAAACAATAATTCATTCAATGAAAAACTGTAATAACATTCAACAAAAAAGCATCCCTAGCATGGGCTTCAGTCAAAATCATAGGAACAGCTACTTAGCCTCTCATAGGCATGAATACAAAATTAAATAACAAGTAAGAGCATAAAGATAACATGAAGTTGAATAAAAGGGAGATGTTTAGAAGGGGTAAAACTCTATATAGAGCCTTCACTTTGAAACTAACCCTTTCTTCAGTCACTCTCAACTTCCAACTCTCTCCTCAAGTGTTTCAAGGCACTCCTCCTTGCTTAGTGTAGCTACTTGCCTTTAAAACCCTTTACATAGGCCTTAGAAACCCTAAAAGTGCATCATGGGCTAAGTATGGAGCCTCTTTCAACTAGAGAAAATTAGGGTTATTGGCGACGTTCCCAGGCAAGGCAAACAAGGTACTAGGACAACAAATCTCTAGTTTTAGTGCCCAGACGTTGAGATACTGGCGCCTGAGTGCTATGCTTTGGAAATGATTAGCACCCAGGCACTATTTCTCTAGACATGCTTCCTTCTTCTATTTTACTTGGCGCCTGGATGCTGATTTTCTAGCACCTAGGTGCCATCTCTCTGGAATTCATGCTCGAGTACAGATTTTCTAATGCCTGAGCACTTATTTTTTGGCGCATGGGTGCCATCTATCTGGAATTCATGCCTGGGCATTGATTTTCTAGCGCCTAGGAGCTAATTATTTGGATTTGGCGCCTGGGCACTGGCTTTTTGATCTTCTGCACTTCTCCTTTCATTTTAGTCCTTTTTCCTAAAATGTCCTTTAATTCTTTCCAAAACCGATGTTAGTAAAAAATTTTCAAGTTAAATATCAAATCCTGGATTGTTTTTCTCAAAAGTTATGATATTTTTTCCATTAAAGTTTCCTCAAGGCTATGCCTTAGAGAGTTAACACACCCCCAGACTTGAAGGATTGCTAGTACATGAGAAAACAATTTCAAATAATGTTTCTCACCACTATCTTTGTACAATAAATGAGAGTTAATTTGGTTGTTCATAAGCTTTTTAAACTGCACTAATCTTAATCACGAGGTCAAAGTACATATTGAATTCTTAGATAGAATGCAATCTATAATTCTTTTCACTTATAGATTTTTCATTCCTTTTAAAAACACACATTAATATTTTATCCTCTTTTGAAACTTTAATCCATAGGCTTAATTTTCACTCCACTCTCTGCATTGCCTTAGAGAAACACATAATCAGGAATCATTAGGTCTTTATAAGCTTGTAATGTCCGGCTTAGGTAAGGGTAGGTTAGGAGGAATTTTCTAGATTCAGTCCATATCCTAACAGACATTTTAAAGACAGTGATGTAAAAACACACAGTAATATCTATATATATATATATATATATATTTGAATATATAGAGGCATTCTACTATCACCTTTTTTTTTTACTATTTAGGTGTATCCTTGCTTTGCAATTCTCATCTATAGCATTCTTCTGCCACCCGTTATTTTTCTTCAATTCTTATTAGGCTTGCTATGGCATTGACCCATCACTATCTGACCCTATTATGTCTTTAAGATATGGGAGGTGTAGTTGGAGGGCAAATAGTGTGGAAATGGTTGGAAAAAAAAATTATTCAGTTAAGGCTAAAAAAAAAAGGGAATCTAGGGAGAGAGAATTTCTAATTGGCTAAATAAATGGCTCAATTGTTCCAATTAAAGCCTAAATCCTATTCCTGACAATGTGAGAAAATTTTGCCTTAAGTGATGATCAATTAATTTCTAGAATGCAATTCAAGGTGACAAATAAAAATGCATACATTCGATTGTTCAAAATTATCTTTGAAGTAAGCAGGCACTATATCATGCAATTGATTCTAAGTTATTCCTAGCACTTATTTTCCTAATGACAAGAATAATGACAGATAATTGGCCCATATTCATTCAATCTTTTTTTTTTTTTCGTTATGCTTTAACAATTAGTTTGAAATTATTAGATATTGCATGCTATTCTCCTAGAAATAGATTAAACTACTAATTTTATGAACTATCAATGTAACTGTTTCATAATCATCTGAGTTTTTTTTATACCTCCTTTGGGCCTAATCAATACAGTGCCCTCATTGCTAAGTTATCACAATTCTAACAGGTATTTTATAAAATAAAACTAAGAAAAATAAGAACTACTAATATTTCCCTAACTATATAACGGTCCAGCTCATCATCGTCCTCTGTCTCCTCCGAATCCTTCTAACCAGAGTTCTCCTCCTCCACGTTCATGCTGGCATAGGTGCTTGAGGACTACCCTATCAAATGTTGGAACTCAAAGGGACATAGGCCATGCAAGCATCATATTAGGTGGCATGCCCTGAAAGGTAGCCATAACTCAGAGAAACTCACTTGTGTCCAAAATGCACTAAATTTAATTCTTGTTGAAGCACTCCTGTCTGGCCATCCTCTCATCCATGGTGAGCCATGATAAGTTGGGGGTTGTTACGGAGTGGGGTCTTGGGGTAGCAGGTCTCCCCTCGGGCTGGTGTCTTCTATTTTGAAGGCCAAACATATTCAGCTCCGTGCAAAGCATCAGTACCTCTCCTTTTTGGTCCCATTGAATGTCTGCCTGCTTGCACATTTCAATGACTATAGAGGGATACCATAGACTGTCCTTGACATTCGTGGACACCTACAGCATTCCTCAGAAGATATAGACCCCCATATCAAATGATTGACTAGTGACTATGGCATATAGAAGGAGGGCTCAATCTATAATGATCTCACTAATGTGCTAGGTAGGGGAGATCCTCAATATGATGAATTTGAACTAAAGCTGGTTCTTTAGCGTCAAGCGACTAGCACTAAATCGTATGTGTTTCTCCCTCTTTATCACCCATTAAGGGTCCTCATTACATAGGTGTCACCCTAACTCTTCTAAGTCCATCCTTTCTTGTTGAAGCTAAGAGTACCCATCATTATGAATGTTAGAGAAGGAAAAAAGTTTGTTGATTTCATCTCCCCCAACTGGCACCTTCTTTTCCATGACAAGCGCATCAAAGTGAGTGTGATCAGGCAGGTTAGAATAAAACTCTTGCACTACTAGGAGGATCGCATTGTTGGTTGTTTGCAAAATTGTTCCCAATCCCGTTGTCAGATTTCATCCCCAATGGGTTTGTTAATGTCACCATCCACCTTGATTCCTCCCTCTTTGACCAGCTTCTTGTTCACAATGATGGTCTGGAACCAGTGCATGGCATCAAGGGAGGAAAAGCAGGAATAATCCATAGGCTGCTTGGATTCTCCTCATTGCTTCTTTTTCAGTGCGATGATGCCTGCAATCAAATGTGTTTAAAAGTTAGTGGTGCTAAAACCCTTTAAGCAATGTCCCTTATAGATATTCAATCATAAGGTTCCGCTTTGAAGCATATTCAACCACCAAGATCATAATGAATCGATTAAATCAAGTAATGATATTTAGCATCTTGAAAATATCTAATATTGCAATCAATTGTGCTCATACCTTATGAGCCATATCCCCTCAAGATATTCACTTAAAGGATCCTATATAAAGCATATTCAACTACCATGATTAGAATGGACCGATTAAATCATGAAATGATGTTTATAATCTTAATTCTAGCTTATAACATCTAACACAAATGTCCAAGTCAGTTTAGAATATTCTCTTTAGACCTAGGGTTCTCTCATCTAGCAAATTTTCCTAAATCTTTAGTGAAATCATTAATTTTTCTTCACTTAACATGCAAAAGTTGCTATCAATCAATAATAAATGGTAAAATAGTATCAAAACAACCAAATAACTGTAAGAAATCAGCCCATTTGATTGAATAAAACACATGTTATTCGAGAGAAAAGGGGTTAGGGTTCATACCTGTAGAGTTTGCCCAAATTCAAGCAAATTAGCATGAAATGTGAGTGTAAGGTAGAGGGAAATGCCAAACGCAATGCTCTGAGGGAGTGGGAGAGTGTGAGAGTATGTGTTTTGAGGGAGAGAGCCATGATTTAAAGAAAGAAATCACGATGCTCATCATGGCACCTGAGCACTGCATTTTGGTGCTTGGGGGCACGGGTTACTTTTAACGTGGCATGCAATAATTGGTGCTCGAGCACTGCATTTTTGTAATTGGGATAAACACTTAGTGTCGTGGCACTAACTTTTCCACCCCCAAGTGCCATTTCGCTAGAAATGTCGCTCAAGCACCATTACACAACACCAGGGCGCTCTTCACTAGAAAACCCCATTTTCTTGTGTCGCCCTGGTGCCACTTTTCCATCACCAGGGCACCAACTCTATGGAAATGGCACCCTAGTGCCATTTTATCCATGCTTGGGCACTGTAATATTTACCTCTTGCTCTTGATTTCTAGAAAATTCAATGCCTAGGTGCTACATTTTCTTTGTAAGGGTGCCAACTCTTTGGAATTGGCACTATAGCACCATTTTATTCATGCCTAGGACTGAATCCTTAAATTGCTCCCTTTTCCTACTTACTTGCATTAGAAATGAAATAGAACAAAGTTGGACTCTAGATGATAAACAAGCAATCACAAAGAAAAGAGTAGAGAAAATGCTTGGGTTGCCTCCCAAGAAATGCTTTAATTATAGTCATCAGTTGGATTACCAATTTAATTTATGACTGAGTGAGTGGGAGTGTGCCCTAGTTCCTTAGAATTGTTCTTCCCTAGTATGGCTTTAGTCTTTGCCCATTCCCCTTGAATGTTTGGTGAGTGTTTTTGTCAAGGAGTTCCACTAGACCACACGAATTTTTTACCACAATAGTGAAAGTTCTTGACTATCTTGACTTTAATTTTCTAGGAAAGAACTTCAAGCAGGAATTAAACAATAACACTATTTACCCAACTTCAAAATTCCTACATTAAATCTTACTGTCATGCCAGTGTTTCACTTTTTCCTTATAAGTTTTGTTATTCTCATATGCACTTAGTTTAAATTCAGTGAGTTCATTAAGTTGCAAGAGCCTTTTTTCACCTCATGCAATTAAGTCAAAGTTTAGTTTCTTGATGGCCCAATATGCCTTATTGTGAACACCCCACCCGAATTAACAATAATAATAATCATGGTAATAATAATAAATAGAATTAAAAAAATTTAAAAAAAAAAATAATAATAATTAATTAAAACAAAATTGCAAAAGGCAAAAAAAAAGAAAGAAGTAATATGGAAAAAACCAAATATAAGAACCAAAAATGATAAAAAGGAAAATTCAAAATATATGTTTGAAGAAGAGACATGAGAAATAAAATGAATAAGGCCACCTAATTAAAATGGAATTGCAAAACACTCTCACATGCTCACTTGCTCCCACATGCTCACTTGCCCTCACACACATGACACACATCACTCTCACACACTCACACTCTCACTCACGGACACACATCCTCACACACTCACACTCACACTCTCACACTCTCACCCACGGACACACACACTCACTCACTCCCACATGCATACACTCATGCACACACATGCACAAGAGGACAAGGGGGACAAAAAAGCAAGAGAGAGCTGGTTTTTCAGAGGAGGCAGAAAGTGGAGCAGCTGGTGCAGAGAAAGGAGAGAGTGGCATGGCTGGAAGTGGCAGAAAAAGGAGGGGACCGTGAGCAGTAAGGGGAGTGGCTGGAAGTTGCAGGAAAAGTAAGAAGAAAAGGGAGCAACATGGCAGAAAAAAGGAGGTGGGCTCGGCTGAGAGCTGGATAGCGGAAGAGAAGAGAAGAGAAGAGGGAGAAAGGAGGGAGAAACAACGCTGAAGAGAGGAGGGAACCACATGACTGAGAAGAAAAACGAGTTGAAGAGAAGAGGGAGAGAATAAGAGAGAAACCGAGAGAAAAATGAGAGCTGAAGGGGAGAAGCAGAAACCGAGAGGATAAGAGAGAAACCAAGAGGAAGAGGGAGCTGAACGAAACTAGAAAACGAAGCAGCAACGTAAGGGAGAAAACAAAAGAGAAAACAAAACCAGAAACTGAGAGGGAGAGGAGCTGAACAAGAGGCAGAAACCAAGAGGAAGAGAGGGGGAGTTGTGGTGTAGAAAACCGTGGAGAGAAACGTCCAAACCATGGAGAGAAAAGGAGCTGAAGTTCAGACCATCCAAGGAGCAGAAAATGGAGAGTTGGATGCCAAAATGATGAGCAGAAACAAGGAAGTCTGAATGCAAAACAAAGTGGCAGCAAAGGGAGGGATAGAAGTTGAACCATGGAGGAGAAAAAACTCTGTTTTGAGCTCAAAAAACAGAGGTAAATAGAGGAGAACTTAAGGAGCACAAGGAAGAAGAGGAAGTGTGGAGAAGAAGGGAAGCTTTCAGCCTCCACCTTCCAGCTGAGAAGCAGAGACACATTCTGCAGAGTTCCCAGTGCCGAAGCCAACCAGAAACTCCAACGAAGCTGTCCAACGAAGCTGTCTGCCATTTCAGCACTTCCAGCCGAGACCAGCTACTTTGGGGCTGTTGGAGGTCCATCTACCATAGGTGAGTGAGGAAGAGAAGGTCATTCTTCATTGGAGCACAAGGGAGAAGCTGAAAACACACAGGTATGGCTGCACGGTTTGCCACTGCCAAGATTTCTGCATGCATGTCACTGATCATTCGAATTCCTTTAAGACAATCTCATGCATGTGCACTGTTCACGCGTTCTAAGATGAGGTGCTACTGTTCATTTGCTTAAACTTGTTTTAATTTTGGTTATCACCATTGTTTAAACATTAACTCTAATTAATTATTGCTATTACGTATAAAATTAGCATGTGAGAATTTTGTTGTTCTTGATTGCCGGGGATTATGTGAGTTTTTAATCTCCTTAAATCCTTGCAATTAATTAAATAATTGGAAGGCAACAATAATATTAATGAAATATTAATGAAGGAATGGTGAAAAATAATTGAATGATAATTAATGAATATTGTCATGATGGATAAAATTATCATGTGAGAATTTTATTCTCCTCGATTACCGGGGGTTATGTGAGATGTTAATCTCCTTAAATCCTTACAACTAGTTGAATAATTGAAAAGTGATAATAATATTAATGAATAAATGGTGAAAAAATAAAAGAATGACAATTAATGTTAATGAAATATTAATTAGGGAATGGTGAAAAATAATTGAATGATAATTAATAAATATTGTCATGATGGATAAAATTATCGTGTGAGAATTTTGTTCTCCTCGATTACCGGGGATTATGTGAGATATTAATCTCCTTAAATCCCTACAATGAATTGAATAATGGAAAAGTAACAATAATATTAATGAAATATTAATGGGTGAATGGTGGAAAATAAATGAATGATAATTAAATATTAATTTTGATTAAATCATAATAATAATCATAATCAAAATGCTTGCTTTAATATACTGTTTCCCATTATTTACGAAATTATCGTGTGAGAATATCGTTCTCCTCAATTGCGTGGGATTATGTGAGGTTCTAATCTCCTTAAATCCCTATAATTAATTTAGAAATAATAATAATATTAATGATAATAATAATAATACAAAAAATAAATAAATGGACAATAATTAAATATTAAATTTGATTAAATATTTATACAAAATGAATCGTGTGAGAATACTTTTCTCTCCTCGACTTCCCGGGCTCGTGTGAGATTTTAATCTCCATAGAACCCGAAAATTAGCATATATTCGTTCAAAGATAAACAGATAAACAAATAAATAATAGCACTTGAATTAAATTATTTACCAATAATCAATAATAATAATAATCAATATTTACAAACAATAGATTCAAAAGTTCAAAAAAAAAAATTCCTTTCGTTATAAATCATGCATTAATTCCCGAAATATGAACTCCCAAAACTCTCAAAACTCAATAATAATAATAATAATAATAATAAAATTGACAAAAAAAATTTAAAAGAGAAAATGTGAAGAGATCAGGAGAATGAGGTTAATCAGATTGTAGTAAATTAAAACACATAAACCAAATCACAATTTTGTTTTGTTTACAATGATCTGTCTTAATTAAAATCCTCCTATTCTCATCACAAATCAAAAGACCACCAACCTGCAAAACATGCCTTTTGGTCGAACTACATGGACTTTGATCCCTATCGCAGGGTACGTAGGCCCTAGGCTCTCATCCTAGGTCAAGTCCGCCCTTTGTAAATATCTATCTGTTGTATGCATTCTCGCTTTTTTGGTCTCCTATGTCTAACAGACATCCATGTCAATAAAAGGGTAATTGAGATTAATCAAAGGTCATATTCTATTTCAACTGACTAATTTAAGGTAACCGTCCTTATGGGCGGGTGTGGTGGGGTGCCTAACACCTTCCCCACACTCAAATTGACTCCCGGACCTATCTCTGATTTCGCAGACCATTTTGCCTTTTTTTCGTTTTGATTTAAATTGGTTTCCCAAAGTTTTCCATTAAAAATTTTGGTGGCGACTCCAAACAAATCGATTTTCAAAATTTCGTTCTTGGGAATCGGTTTTAAACTTATTTTTCTATTCCGCTGAAAGGTTGGTTACGACAGTTTGGCGACTCCACTGGGGAAATTCGTGAGTCAAGCCTGTTTAATTAGTTAGTTGAAATAATATGGCTTCTTGTTATTTTAATTACCCTTGTTGTAGTTTGTTTAGTTTAATGGTTTATTCTTTTTTGGTGTTTCTTGTTTATTTAGCTCTTGTGGTCATATGATATGCCTGTGTGTTTTTATGTACTTGCTATTTACTTTCCTATTTGTATAGGTGTATTTCTTCTTTCTCAATCATATAACATGCTTAAAGTTCCTTAGTTACCATGTAATTTCGTTAGTTTATTTGTAATACGTATGTCAGGATAGATAACATGCGGAAGAGAACCTTAGGATAGACGACCTCTGTTTATGTTATAAGCTCTTGTCTTCTCTTGCAATTTGACTGTTTGATAAATGGAGGTTGGATAAGCTGTCGGTTTAAAGTTTTATATGCTCCCCTCCCATCTTATGCATGTTGACACTCTACCTCACACACTTTTGGGCTCTATACCCGGGTCCTCGATTACCCTAGGTTAGTAGGGGTTTTTAACGGTTTTCCTGTGAAGCTTATCGCTTCCTGAGACTACTGTGAAGACCTCGCTCAGGTTGTATCTCACTATATGGATTTGATTGGAGTGGGATTTTATCCTCTTTTAGTCTAATTCATGTCGCGAGATCCTCACTCTTTTGAGTGGGGGCAATCTGAAGACCAATAACTCTTTAAGATGCTAGATCTACCTCCCAAATCGTGCACCTTAATGGACCGCCTTAATAGATAATCTTCTTAGAACCTATCGTCTTTAGGGTACCATTCCCACACATAGGGTTGACCCAATTTAGGACACCAAGGATCATGTTACACTCATATTTTGCATGTCAACATATCATTCATGGCATGATCACATTTTTTTTTAAAAAGGAAAAACTTTTATAGGGTATTGAATTATCACAACATTTCCATTTTAACGCGTTGTTAGCCAAGCGAAATGAGCTACAATTGAAAACTTCAGCAATGTGGTAAGATTTGCCTAATTGATGGAGTTGGGAGTTTTTGAAAATCAATAATTTCAAGGAAAGTAATACGTCAATAGGTTACCTGGTTCACTTATTTAAGCCTCGTCCACGTGAGGATCTGTTTCTCCTTAGGATGAGAGTCATAGTTGCTATTCCCAATGGATCAATAGGGTCTTTGGTGATTAGTAATGGAGAAAGTGATTAGTAATCTATTGATTAAATAAATTGTGTGCTTATTTCATTTTGTTTCTAACCCATGGATTTGTTACAGTGAACTGTCATTTTCGTTACTTGGCATAGAGACATGAGGGACTCACCGGACGCCACACAACCACAAGACACAAGCTCGACAGAAATGGCCTCATCTAGAAAGAGAGTTAACGTGAAGGTAGAAGCCAAATCAGTAGAAAGCTTAATTATTATGAGTGAGAAGCTCAAAGGGGAACAACTCCGTCATTTTCAAAAGGACTATGGAGATATTTTGGAGTTGCTATCAGTTCCTATCCAACCCGATGCTCTTGTAGACCCAGCTCAACATTGGGATGATTCCTTGAGATGTTTCACATTTCCAACTTTCCAGCTTACGCCCACGTTGGAAGAATACAGGGGATTAATGAGAATGCCTATTACCACGGATACCCCTGTCTACTTGTACCCCGGATATCTCCCCTCCAAACGGGTTGTAGCCCAGATCTTAGGGGAGGAACCTACACGAGTACAAATATGCTGTTCGGGTGCAACAGAAGGATTATCCAGGAGGTATTTAGAGAAAAGGTTGGAAGCTTTAGCTGAGAAGGGGAATTGGGTTGTTTTTAGAAGAGTGCTTGCTTTAGCAGTATATGGGCTAGTGTTATTCCCGTCAGCAGTGGGTGTAGTCGATTTGGCAGCGGTAAGTGTCTTGTGGATGGTAGAAAATCACCGCATAAATCTCGTACCAGCATTGCTAGTGGAGACATTTTTGACATTAAGTTTTTGTCATAGAGAAAAGAAAGGGAAGCTGAAGTGTTGTTTGCCACTTTTGAATATATGGTGGGTTAACCATATCTATGGCAGGGAATATCAACTTGGCACAAGGTTTGACACCGTTCATCACCCGATCCGAGATTATGTCCATCGCGAAGGGTCAGCTCCGCTACAAGCAAGAATGAGTCGTGACCAATGGATTAAGAAAATAGGGGAACTTAAAGATACCACTATTTGGTGGAAGCTCTCTTGGTGGGAGAGCGAGGATATTATATACTGTTGTGGACATTTCCCTAATGTTCCTTTCATGGGCGCCAAAGGATGTATTAATTATAACCCCGCGATTGCTCACTACCAATTCGCATATGAACAAGACATCCCATCTGAAGAGGTTGTGCGAAAGGTCAGCTTCTGCTACACTGATCCCCTGAAGATGGAAATGATCCAACAGATAAGGGATGCATGGGGCCGTGTAATGTGTAAAGGGAAGTTTGAGTTAGGGAAACATGTCGTGGCAACCACGAAGCAATATGAGGTTTGGCTCCAGAAAAGGACCGGGGGGATCCATCCACCCCTAGGATCTCATAACCCCTTGTTGAGTAACGATTTACGAGAGGTTAATGAGGGTTTAGCCAAACAATTAGAAGATAAAAAGGCTAAGCTGCAAAACCTGGAGGAAGTAAGCAAAAGACACTTGGAGAATTTATCTAGGGCACAAGAAAATGAAAGGGCAAAAAGGAGGAAGGAGTCGAAGATGAACACCGAGTTAAGGAAATTGAAAGAGGAGAATGACAAGTTGAAAAATACTATAAGAAGGATTCAAAAACGAGCTGAGGAGAGTAGCAAGAAGGTCCTCCATTATCAAGCTCGATTGTCAAAGGCCACTAAAGAAAGAGATGCTATAATGAGGCGGGAAGAAGAGATCAAGTCTCATAGTAACCTCCAACGAGAAATTGATGTACTCACCAAACGGTTAGAAGAAAAGACAAGGGAGGTGATCAGTGTCAAGAGCGATAATGCAGTAGCCATACAAAATTTAGTTGAGCAAATTAACCGTCAAGCAGAAAAGGCTCGGCTGTGGGAGTCATGCCATGAAGAGCAAGTGGCCGAGAAAGAAATGTGGCTGGAACGCTTCAGAAGAATGATCCTATTTGCCAATGATGTCATTCCTGAATTCGTTCATGCATTTAAGCAAGCGGAAGGGCATGCCATCCCCATGAAGACTCCCGTAGCAGTAACTGAGTTTCTCGCTCTATGTCATGACCTTATAGAAGATTTGAAAATGTTGATGAAATTTTAGACAAGTAAGGAACAAAGACAGCGTCAGTATTTTGTAAGACAGACTCATAGATGGGGTCCCTTTTGATGTGTAACTTCAAAGTCGATTGATGTAATCAAACACTTTATTATAATGCATCGGTTTCGTCTTTTGGCCATCAAATACGTTCGAAATAGTAGAGATCTTGTGTGGAAATTGGTTGTGTGGTGTAAAAATAGACCTATACATATGGATACTAAATGTCCCTTGTGTTAGCAGTTAACTTTGATTCATTGAGTGTTACTATATGTATCCTTAAGGATTCAAAGGTCCGGGGTTCTTACATCCTTTATGCCGAGTTAACACATCGAAAATCAGAAATCTAGGTAATCGTTTTTATTTACATTCATTTTGTTTTAAAAAAAAATATGACAATAATGACAGGTAAGACGTCAATATTGCCCGAGAGGGGAAGAACTCGTCTAACCAGGCCCAGCTATCTGGGAGAACGTATATAACCTGAGCACGGGCTAGAGCTATGGCTGCTGAAGATAGTCCATTAGAGACTGAGCAATGGTTAGAAGCGGAAGTAGGGGCCCTAAAGGATCAAATGGGGGCCATGCAGTCGTAAATGGTAGAGATGATGAAGTTGTTGCAGAATATGAGTTCTAGCGTGGTTGTGAACCATGTTTTGCCAAACCCCACTAATGCCGACCAGGGCACCCCTAATATAGGTGTTGGCATACCAGGAGTAACTCTGGGTAGTCCTTCTGCCACCAGAGTGCCCGAACCGACACCAAGACCGGCAGTGGCAAACCGACCACCAAACCCTTTGGCTTCAGGGGCTAAAGGACAAGGGTATCCAGAATGGAGCCAAGGTGGTGTCTTCACCTATGACATTCTTGGGGGGGAACCAACTATTGGAATTGCAGTGCCTACTCGGCCTGCTGCCAACACCAGCTTCAAGATGAAAGAGGGTGATGAAAAGAAAGATTGGGAAGAGGACATAGCAGAGGTTAAAGACAGACTGCGAGCTCTGCAGAAGCCGACTAACTATAAGTCTGTTGAGTTGGATGAGTTGTGTCTAGCCCCAGAGGTCCCCATCCCTAAAAAATTTAAGGTGCCTGAGTTTACCAAATACGATGGTAGTGGAGATCCACACTACCACCTAAAATCGTACTGCACCAAGATGTCGGTATGGTCCAGGGACGAAAGGTTCCTGATAAACTTCTTTCATGAGAGTCTGACCGGCGCAGCTTTACATTGGTTCATGAAATTGGATCACTCCAAGCTAAAGAGGTGGAGAGACCTCATTGACGTATTCATGAGCCAATACAAGTTTAATCTGGATACAGCCCCTACACGAGAGCACCTGAAAGGGCTGAAGAAGAAGGGAACAGAGACCTTTAAAGAATATGCCCAGAGATGGAGAGCCGCAGCTGCTGAAGTCCAACCACCACTTCTGGACTTGGAATTATGCTCTTATTTTATCCGTACCTTGGGGGATCCATACCATAAGATAATGCTAGGGACGCACATAAATGAATTCGCTGATCTAATCCAAGTTGGAGAGAGGATAGACGTTGATGTGTGTGATGGGCTATTTGAAACCACCTCCATGGAAACTAGAAAACCTACAAACAGTCGAAAGAAGGAAGGGGATATTAGCCATATCCATGCCACATTCCAACATCCCCACCCTATGCATAGTCAATACCCCCAGGCACCTTTTGGCGGTCAGAACCCGGCCATGTCTTACCAGCCGTGAGGCCCAGCCATAGGGAATTACACGAGCTACCCGACACCATCGCAACCTTATTCTGGGCCACAACAGCCAACAGCCCAAAATCGAAGGTTCAGGCCAACGCTACCGCCCCGCGATGACAGGCCATTACCTAATTTCAATGTTAGCCAATCGGAGCTTTTTCACAACTTAGTGGCAAAGAAGCTTATGGTCCCTAAACCTGTCAAGCCCCTCCAGCCACCATTCCCTGAGTGGTATGATCCCAATGCCACTTGTGAATACCACATGGGAGCTACAGGGCACAATATTGACAAATGTGAGGCCTTTAGGAAGCATGTGCTAGCATTGTTGAACAATAATCACATCGGCATAAAGATGGGTAATAACCCCAATATCGTCACCAACCCCTTGCCAAATCACAATAAGGAAAGGCAAGTGTCCATGATAAAGGGGGAGAATTTTGGCTTGAAAGACTTGGCTGAGGCATCCTATACCATGCGGCAGTTATATGAAGGTTTGAAGGGTACTGGCTATGTCCCCGCTCAGAATGGGGAGCAGAACAAACCTGAAGGGTCGCAAAACGGGTATTGTGAGTTTCATAATGGAGAGGTGGGTCACGACATTGAAGGTTGTGAGCAGTTTAGGGAGTTGGCACAAAAGATGATGATGCTTGGAGTTCTAACCATCGAAAGAACTCGAAAGCCTACTGAAGGGAATGTGTGCATCACAGAAAAAGATGATGCCTGGACTAAGGGAGCATCCAACTCCACAAGGCTTAGGAACTCCTTCCTGGTGGTTAACAAACCACTCTATGAAGTTAAGGGAGCCACCCCGGTCCAAAACAATCGTGACCCACGAAGTATAGCGCAAGGATCTTTACTTGTAATACCCACACTAGTGCCTGTCAAAGGTCCAACCGCCACTATTTACGTGCCCTCTCCATTTCCGTATTAGAGTGATCATGCTGTGTCATGGAATTACGAGTTAAAGATAGAATGTTCATCTGGCAATGAGGCATCGAAAGAGAGGTCTGTCATGGAAGGAGGACATTTAGACGTTGTAGGAGTGATCACTCGCAGTGGTCGGGTATACTCCAAAGATGTGGGAGGTGCTCTGAATCCAAACCTAGAAGTAGGGGAAAGCTCGAACCTCAAGGAAGCCCCTGGGAAGGAAGGACGGGACGAAATAGAGGAGTTTCTAAAAATTATGAAACAGAGCGAATATGACGTGGTGGATCAATTGCGGAAAACTCCAGCCTGAATCTCTATCTTGAGCCTAATAATGAATTCAGAAGTTCACCGAAGGGCATTACAGGGTGTGCTGAATGAAGCTTATGTGCGTCCTGATATCACACTGGAGAAGGTCATGAACCTGATAAATGCGGTGAAAAATTCTACCTTAATTTCCTTCTCTGAGGACGAGATGTACCCCATGTCGGTCGGAAAGCCCAAAGCCCTCCATATTACTCTAAAATGCTATGGGTATATAATTGCTAAAGTGCTCATCAATGGGGGGTCTGCCCTAAACGTCTTGCCCTTGTCCACTTTAGGGCAATTACCTATTGAGAAGTCATGCATCGAGTACAATGACCTGGTAGTGAGAGCATTCGATGGGACCAGGGGGGAAGTGATTGGAAAGGTTGAACTCCCTTTAGAAATCGGTCCAAATTTATTTACCGTTGAGTTTCAAGTTATGGACATCGACGCAGCATATATGATGCTCCTAGGGAGACCTTGGATTCATGCCACTGGCACAGTCCCGTCGACCGTGCATCAAAGGATCAAATACATCGATGAAGGGAGGCTCATCACCATAAAGGGTGAAGAAGAAATGATTCTCAGCAGGTCAAGTACAATACCTTACATTGAAAACGCCGAGCAAGTCATAGACAGCTCTTTCCCGAGTTTAGAAGTATTGGAGGCTGGGGATTCTAAAAAGGGCATTGACCCAATGCCATTAGGAGTGGGAGAATCCACCAAAGAAGTCAATCAAGTAGTGGCCAAGATCATGATGAACAGTGGGTATCAAAAGGGAAAAGGACTGGGCATAAATCTGCAAGGCATAGGGGAACCAGTTGAGTTGCTCGAGAATCCAGGGCGATAGGGGCTAGGATATGAGCTCTCCATGGAGACCCGCAAGGCTCAATGGAAGGTGGGTAAGCAAAAGGGGAAAGCAAAAATACCTCACCTCTGAGAAAATTTTCCTACTCCCACTAAGATAATACATCCTGGTGACTTAGTCATAATGGCAAGTGAAGAAGCAGGGGAGCGTATGGAGGTTGCATGGATCCAGTCGGACGAGCTAGGAAAAGCTCTAGACAATTAGGAATCCGAAATTTTATCGGATGTTATGTCATTAGAGTAATGTTTTGAATATCGTGTTTTAAAATTCTATAATAGCTAACGACTTGAAACTTTATTTTAAATATTGAATGAATGCAGTAGTTTTGATCTTTTTGCCAAAATCTTGTTTGAATCTTGCCTTTTCTTATTTATTTTTGCTTTTTCTACCCACTTTCCAGGGATTTTGAATCCTCAGAACTCTTGTTTAAAGCAGAAGCACTAAGGCACTGCTTGAATGAGCCTTGTGTTGTCACGGATGCAAGTGATTTAGAAACTGATGATAATGATGACATATCTCAAACCTTTGTTAAAATAGTAGAGTCTACGGAAAGGGGTATTGTTCCACACGAAGAAACCGTTGAAGTGATCAATATGGGGACAGAGGATGACAAGAAAGAATTAAAAATAGTTGATAACCCAGAAAGGGAGGATATGATCAAGTTGTTTAGGGAATATATAGATGTGTTTGCTTGGTCCTATTAGGATATGCCTGGAATAGATCCTGAAATTGCTACCCATAGGATACCCTTGTATTCCAATATAGGACCCAAGAAACAGAAGCTAAGGAGCATGAGCCCAGAGATGTCCCTTAAGATCAAAGAAGAAGTAATGAAGCAATGGGATGCCGGTTTCTTAGAAGTTTCTAAATACCCCCAATGGGTTGTGAACATAGTCCCTGTGCGAAAGAAAGATTGGCGAGTTAGGATGTGTGTCGATTATCGGGACTTAAATCGAGCTAACCCAAAAGATGACTTTCCATTACCCCACATTGACGTCTTAGTCGATAATACAGCAAAAAGCTTCAGGTATTCCTTTATGGATGGATACTCTGGCTATAACCAAATCCTGATGCACCCTGATGACAAGGAAAAAACCACATTCATTATCCCATGGGGAACCTTTTGTTACAAGGTAATGCCCTTTGGACTTAAAAATGCTGGGGCCACTTACCAACGTGCGATGGTCGTCTTGTTTCATGACTTGATGCATAAAGAAATTGAGGTGTATGTGGATGACATGGTCGCTAAATCAGCTGAAAGGGAAAGTCTTGTGGCTGTATTACGAAAGCTCTTTAAAAGACTACGAAAATACAAACTTCGATTGAATCCTAGTAAGTGCGTATTTGGGGCTACATCTGGGAAACTTTTGGGATTCATTGTTAGTAAGAAGGGGATAGAAATAGACCCTGATAAAATTAGAGCGATTCGCAACATGCCACCACCTAGTACAGAAATAGAAGTCCGAGGGTTCTTGGGTCATTTGAACTACATAGCCAGGTTCATCGCAAATTTAACTGCCACTTGTGAACCAATATTTAAATTATTACACAAGAAACAACAAGGAGAATGGAACGAATCTTGCCAACGCGCATTCGATAAGATAAAGGAGTACCTTTTGACCCCCCTGTCTTGGTGCCACCTATGCCGAGGCAGCCCCTTATCCTTTATCTGACCATCCGACCAGGGTCCATGGGCGCAGTGTTAGGACAACATGACGAATCAGGAAGAAAGGAGCAAGCCATTTATTATCTAAGCAAGAAATTTAACGAATGCGAGTCGCGGTACTCATTAATTGAGAAGACTTGTTGCAGTCTTGTATGGACCACAAAGAGACTGAGGCAGTACATGCTTTATCATGTAACGTGGCTAATCTCCAGGATGGATCCAATCAAATACATTTTTGATAGTCCTCATGTATCGGGAAGAGTCTCAAAATGGCAAGTAATACTCTCAGAATATGACGTGAAGTATATGACCAGTAAATCAGTCAAAGGGAGCGTTATAGCTGAGCATTTGGCTGCCAATCCCCTGGATGAATATCAACTGCTAGACTTCCAGTTCCCCGATGAGGATATCCTGACATTGGAAGAAGATGATCCAAAGGAAACCAAGTGGACTATGTATTTTGATGGGGCAGCCAATGTACATGGTAGTAGGTTAGGAGCGGTAGTAATATCACCTGAAGGCAAGCAATATCCAGTGGCAGTCAAGCTCAATTTTGACTGCACAAATAATATGGCAGAATATGAAGCTTGTGTCAATGATCTGCAAGCCGCCTTAGAGTTAGGTGCCAAAGATCTTGAGGTATTTGGAGATTCAGCCCTTGTAATTTATCAAGTAAAAGGAGAGTGGCAAACCAAAGATCCCAAACTGGTCCTATACCAAAAACATCTGACAAAATTGGTGTCAAGGTTTAGGGAAATAAATTTCATGCATTTGACCCGTGATAAAAATCAGTTTGCTGATGCGTTGGCCACCCTAGCTGTAATGATTAAGTTGGATTGTGGAGTTAATATGCTCCCTATCCAAGTTGAGACCTGGGACACCCCGGCTTGCTGCTCGAACGTGGAGGAAGAAAATGATGGACGACTGTGGTTCCATGATATAAAGAACTATGTCCAGAACCAGCAATATCCGGCTGAGGCAACAGAGAATGACAAAAAAACCATTCGTCAATTGGCGATGAATTTTTTCCTTAGTGGAGAGGTGTTATACAGAAGATCATGGGACAATTAGAAAGAAGAAGAAAGAAAGGAGAATTCGCAATTAGGGCCAGTTCAAGAAGGAGTTTCAAATGAAGGATAGGGTGGCAAAGGATGGACAAAGTAAGGTGGTATGAAGACTAAATTGCCAACCCAAAAGGATCCTTAAAAGTTTGTCTTCATTAGTCAGTTTCGAAATAAGTGTATTCGATGGCAACACTAGGTGTATGCAACCATTGTCGCTTGGAGCCAAAATTCAGAGTCATCCCAGTTGTATTTTGCTATTCTTTATACTTGTGTTCGGCTTACCACCCATATTCCTTCGGGTCTTTAGTTGTTTACTCATTTAAGATAACTTGCCTTTCATCACTCTTTTCCCCTACGTAACCATATTGCCTTTATGGTTGTCTCATACATTCAATATGCAAAATAAAAGATTCAAGTGAATAGCGCTATTCAAAATATTGTCTGATGATATGCATCCCAGAAATACCCCAATGCGTTTTAAATAAGTGTTTCCATGCAATTACTATGATGAGGCCTAAAGGATGCAGCATATACGCAATTTGGCATTTTTGTTACCAGTTTACTTTGTATAAAAGGAGATAGAAGCAACTTCAATGTCCTCGGGCTTATTGTAAAGAAGAGAGTATAAGCCTGCTTGTAGTTAAACTGAAGAAGCGAAGTATGCGGATTGTCGACTGTTGAAACAATAGACTTAGGGTCGCAATGAAGGAAGCGTGGTTAGATAGTTCATTCACTTTGGGCAATATTGACATTTTTCAAATTGACTTGAATCATAATTTAACATGTCACCCTTCCAATTTCCAAAATAAAAGGTAGAGGTTTTACGCTCACAAGCAGTCTTCGTACTTCTAACACAAAGGGAATAGGTATCATTTTAACATGTATCAAAACCAATAAAATTCCCATTATCCTTTAAGGATGTGCCTTTCTCGTGCATACACGTTTGTCCATGTTCAACACCTACCTCGCTCATGCATCATGATTATGCATTTTACATTTTCTGTCAAAGTCCTGCATCGTGTCCAGGCAATTTACATTTCTGCAAAAAGTCCTGCATCAAGTCCAGGCAATTTACATTTCTACAAAAGTCCTACATCGTGTCTAGGCAATTTACATTTCTGCAAAGGTCCTGCATCGTGTCCAGGCAATTTACATCCCTGCAAAAGTCCTGCATCGTGTCCAGGCAATTTACATTTCGGCAAAAGTCCTGCATCAAGTCCAGGCAATTTACAGTTCTACAAAAGTCCTGCATCAAGCCCAGGCAATTTACATTTCTGCAAAAGTCCTGCATCAAGCCCAGGCAATTTACGTTTCTGCAAAAGTCCTGCATCAAGCCCAGGCAATTTACGTTTCTGCAAAAGTCCTGCATCAAGTCCAGGCAATTTACATTCCTGCAAAAGTCCTGCATCGTGTCCAGGCAATTTACATTTCTGCAAAGGTCCTGCATTGTGTCCAGGCAATTTACATTTCTGCAAAGGTCCTGCATCGTGTCCAGGAAATTTATATTTCTGCAAAAGTCCTACATCAAGCCCAGGCAATTTACATTTCTGCAAAAGTCCTGCATCAAGCCCAGGCAATTTACGTTTCTGCAAAAGTCCTGCATCAAGTCCAGGCAATTTACATTCCTGCAAAAGTCCTGCATCGTGTCCAGGCAATTTACATTTCTGCAAAGGTCCTGCATTGTGTCCAGGCAATTTACATTTCTGCAAAGGTCCTGCATCGTGTCCAGGAAATTTATATTTCTGCAAAAGTCCTACATCAAGCCCAGGCAATTTACATTTCTGCAAAAGTCCTGCATCAAGCCCAGGCAATTTACGTTTCTGCAAAAGTCCTGCATCAAGTCCAGGCAATTTACATTCCTGCAAAAGTCCTGCATCGTGTCCAGGCAATTTACATTTCTGCAAAAGTCTTGCATCGTGTCCAGGCAATTTACATTCCTGCAAAAGTCTTGCATCAAGTCCAGGCACTTTATATTTCTGCAAAAGTCCTGCATCAAGTCCAGGCAGTTTACATTTCTGCAAAAGTCCTGCATCAAGTCCAGGCAATTTACATTTCTTCAAAATTCCTGCATCAAGCCCAAGCAAATTACATTTATGCAAAAGTCCTGCATCAAGTCCAGGCAATTTACATTTCTGCAAAAGTCCTGTATCGAGTTCAGGCAATTTACATTTCTGCAAAAGTCCTGCATCAAGTCCAGGCAATTTACATTTCTGCTAAAGTCCTACATCGTGTCCAGGCCATTTACATTTCTGTCAAAGTCCTGTATCGTGTCCAGGCAATTTACATTTATGTCGAAAGCCAGGCATTTTGTTCAGGATATTCACCATCCTTTCTAAGCACGAATTTACTCCTGTCTCCCCCTGTCTTCCCTTGATGAGGAAGGTGGTGTGTTCATGTCTTTGCTTGCTCTTAAGATTAGGTCATTTCTTCACTATTCACTTCCCTAACTTAAGAGACAAGCAAAGAGAGGCAACTGTGAACACCCCACCCGAATTAACAATAATAATAATCATGGTAATAATAATAAATAGAATTAAAAAAATTCAAAAAAAAATAATAATAATTAATTAAAACAAAATTGCAAAAGGCAAAAAAAAAAATACAAGTGATATGGAAAAAACCAAATATAAGAACCAAAAATAATAAAAAGGAAAATTCAAAATATATGTTTGAAGAAGAGACATGAGAAATAAAATGAATAAGGCCACCTAATTAAAATGGAATTGCAAAACACTCTCACTTGCTCACACTCACACACTCTCACATGCTCACTTGCCCTCACACACATTACACACATCACTCTCACACACTCACACTCTCACTCACGGACACACATCCTCACACACTCACACTCACACTCTCACACACTCTCACCCACAGACACACACACTCACTCACTCCTACATGCATACACTCATGCACACACATGCACAAGAGGACAAGGAGGACAAAAAAGCAAGAGAGAGCTGGTTTTTCAGAGGAGGCAGAAAGTGGAGCGGCTGGTGCAGAGAAAGGAGAGAGTGGCGTGGCTGGAAGTGGCAGAAAAAGGAGGGGACCGTGAGCAGTAAGGGGAGTGGCTAGAAGTTGCAAGAAAAGTAAGAAGAAAAGGGAGCAACATGGCAAAAAAAGGGAGGTGGGCTGGAGCATAATGGGAGAAGGCCTCGGCTGAGAGCTGGAGAGCGGAAGAGAAGAGAAGAGAAGGGGGAGAAAGGTGGGAGAAACAACGCTGAAGAGAGGAGGGAACCATGTGACCGAGAAGAAAAATGAGTTGAAGAGAAAAGGGAGAGAATAAGAGAGAAACCGAGAGAAAAATGAGAGCTGAAGGAGAGAAGCAGAAACCAAGAGGATAATAGAGAAACCGAGAGGAAGAGGGAGCTGAACAAAACCAGAAAACGAAGCAGCAACATGAGGGAGAAAACAGAAGAGAAAACAAAACCAGAAACTAAGAAGGAGAGGAGTTGAACGAGAGGCAGAAACCGAGAGGAAGAGAGGGGGAGTCGTGGTGCAGAAAACCGTGGAGATAAACCGTGGAGAGAAACGTCCAAACCGTGGAGAGAAAAGAAGCTGAAGTTCAGACCATCCAAGGAGCAGAAAATGGAGAGTTGGATGCCAAAATGATGAGCAGAAACAAGGAGGCCTGAATGCAAAACAAAGTGGCAGCAAAAGGATTGATAGAGGCTGAACCATGGAGGAGGAAAAACTCTGTTTTGAGCTCAAAAAATAGAGGTAAATAGAGGAGAACTTAGGGAGCACAAGGAAGAAGAGAAAGTGTACAGAAGAAGGGAAGCTTTCAGCCTTTGCCTTCCAGCCGAGGAGCAGAGACGCGTGAGCAGAATTTCCAGCGCTGAATCCAACCAGAATTTCCAACGCTGCCCAACGAAGTGCTGTCTGCCATTTCTGCTTGCTTCCAGCCGAGACCAGCAACTTTGGACTGTTGGAGGACCATCTACCATAGGTGAGTGAGGAGGAGAAGGTCATTATTCATTGGAGCACAAGGGAGAGGCTGAAAACGCACAGGTATGGTTGCCTGGGCTGCTTGGCCGATTTTTCTGCATGCATGGTACTGTTCATACGAGTCGCTTCAAGATAATCTCATGCATTCTGCACTGTTCATGCGTTTTGATCTAAGGTGCTACTGTTCATTTGCCTAAACTTGTTTTAATTTTGTTTATTACCATTATTTAAACATCAACTTTGATTAAATATTGCTATTACGCATAAAATTATCGTGTGAGAATTTTGTTCTCCTTGATTACTGGGGATTATGTGAGATGTTAATCTCCTTAAATCCTTGCAATTAATTAAATAATTGGAAGGCAACAATAATATTAATGAAATATTAATGGATGAATGGTGAAAAATAAGTGAATGACAATTAATAAATATTGTCATGATGCATAAAAATTATCGTGTGAGGATTTTATTCTCCTCGATTACCAGGGGTTATGTGAGATGTTAATCTCCTTAAATCCTTACAACTAATTGAATAATTGAAAAGTGATAATAATATTAATGAAATATTAATGAATGAATGGTGAAAAATAAATAAATGATAATTGAATATTAATTTTGCTTAAGTCATAATAATGATCATAATTAAAATGTTTGCTTTAATGAACTGTTTCCCATTATTTGCAAAATTATCGTGTGAGAATTTTATTCTCCTCGATTACCGGGGATTATGTGAGATATTAATCTCCTTAAATCCCTACAATGAATTGAATAATTGAAAACAATAATAATATTAATGAAATATTAATGGATGAATGGTGAAAAATAAGTGAATGATAATTAATAAATATTGTCATGATGCATAAAAATTATCGTGTGAGAATTTTATTCTCCTCGATTACCGAGGGTTATGTAAGATGTTAATCTCCTTAAATCCTTACAACTAATTGAATAATTGAAAAGTGATAATAGTATTAATGAAATACTAATGAATGAATGGTGAAAAATAAATGATTTATAATTAAATATTAATTTTGATTAAATCATAATAATAATCATAATGCTTTAATGAACTGTTTCCTATTATTTGCAAAATTATCGTGTGAAGATATTGTTCTCCCTGATTACCTGGGATTGTGTGAGATTTTTAATCTCCTTAGATCTCTGAAGTTAGCATACCTTTTTTTAAAAAAAAAAAAAAGAATAATAAATAATAAATAATTAAAAGATTTGTTTTAATTAAACATTTTCCATTATTTACGAAATTATCATGTGAGAATATCGTTCTCCTCGATTGCGTGGGATTATGTGAGGTTCTAATCTCCTTAAATCCCTATAATTAATTCAAAAATAATAATATTAATGATAATAATAACAATACAAAAAATAAATAAATGGACAATAATTAAATATTAATTTTGGTTAAATATTCATACAAAATGAATCGTGTAAGAATACTTTTCTCTCCTCAACTTCCCGGGCTCGTGTGAGATTTTAATCTCCATAGAACCCAAAAATTAGCATATATTCATTCAAAAATGAACAGATAAACAAATAAATAATAGCACTTGAATTAAATTATTTACCAATAATCAATAATAATAATAATCGATATTTACCAATAATAAATTCAAAAATTCATAAAAAATATATATATATTCCTTTCATTATAAATTTGGCATTAATTCCTGAAATATAAACTCCCAAAACTCCCAAAACTCAAAAAATAATAATAATAATAAAATCGCCAAAAAAAATTTAAAAGAGAAAATGTGAAGAGGTCAAGAAAACGAGGTTAATCAGATTGTAGTAAATTAAAACATACAAACCAAATTCCAATCCCGTTTTGTTTACAATGATCTGTTTTAATTAAAATCCTCCTATTCTCATCACAAATCAAAAAACCACCAACCCACAAAAATGCCTCTTGGTCGAACTACGTGGACTTTGATTCCTATCGCTGGGTACATAGGCCCTAGGCTCTCATCCTAGGTCAAGTCCGCCCTTTTGTAAATATCTATCTGTTTGTATGCATTCTCGCTTTTTTGTCTCCTATGTCTAAGAGTTCTACTTCCAAGATAAAGTTTAATAGCATCTCTTGCTTCCTGGAAAGGCTTCCTATTCTTTGACATCTGTCGCTGTTCCTAGAAAACTCATGGGCATCCTTGAAGAGTATGGGCCAAAAAAATCCAATTTACGGGACCTTAAGGAGAGTTGTCTGCCCTTTGTAGTGGCCGACATAATTGGTTGCATGGCAGTGATGTAGGATGCTTTGAATATCTTCTTCTAGAGATCACTATCTCATAATCTGGTCCCCACATTGCCTAAATAGGTATGGTTCATCCCAGATGTAGTTCTTCACCTCATGCAAAAGCTTCTTCTTCTACTGCGAATTCATATTTGTAGGTAGGATGTTAATTGCTAGGAAATTCACAATATCACCATACCATGGAGTATTGGTAGTGTTAACAATCAATAGTTGCTCATCAAGGAATCTCTCATTAATAAGGACTTTAGTGGGCTTGTTCCTATTATTTTCAATCCATGGCAAATGATCTGGTATTTGATTTTCACATCCCTTTCTGTCACATATTTCTAAATCAAATTCTTGCAATAACAAAACCCACCTAATCAATCTAGGTTTAGCATCCCTTTTTTTAATCAGAAATTTAACTGCAGCATGGTCTATCTATACAATCACCTTGGTTCCGATCAAATAAGATCGAAACTTATAAAATGCGATCACTACTGGTAGCAGCTCCTTTTCAGTGGTTGTGTAATTCAATTTAGCATCATTTAAAGTTCTATTGGCATAGTAGATGACTCTAAAAATGTTGTCTTCTCTTTAGCCAAGTACTGCTCTAACTATAAAATCACTGGCATCACACTTTATTTCAAATGGTAAGGACCAATTAGGCACAACAATAATTAGTTTAGTAACTAGCTTACGCTTCAATTCATTAAAAACATTCTAACACTGGTCATCAAACAAAAAAGGTTTATCTTTTTCCAACAAGGTACTCAGAGGTTTTGAAATTTTTGAAAAATCTTTTATAAACCTTCTGTAGAAGCCTGCATGCCTAAGGAAACTATGCACTCCTTTCATTGAGATGGGAAGTGGCAATTTCTTAGTGGTTTCAAGCTTAGTTTTATGAACCTTAAACCCCTTATTGGAAATGTTATGACCCAATATTATACCTTTTTGTTCCATGAAATGGCACTTTTCCTAGTTTAAAACCAAGTTCGTTTCCTTGCAGTGTTTCAAAACTCTAGATAGAACTTCCAAACATTCATCATGTGATTCCCTAAAGACAGAGAAATCATCCATGAACACTTCCAACCCATTTTCAATCATATCAAAAAAAATAGACATCATGCACCTTTGAAAGGAGGCTAGAGCATTACACAGTCCGAATGGCATCCATTGAAATGCAAATGTGCCATAAGGACATGTGAAAGTAGTTTTCTTTTAGTCTTCGGGGGCAATTGCTATCTAATTGTATCTGAAGTATCCATCTAGAAAGTAATAGAACTGCTTTCCTATAAGTCTATCAAGCATTTGATTAATAAATGGT
Organism: Delonix regia; assembly: GCA_037074485.1. NCBI lineage: Eukaryota > Viridiplantae > Streptophyta > Magnoliopsida > Fabales > Fabaceae > Delonix > Delonix regia. The sequence goes on from CM073451.1 coordinate 29,960,266, forward strand.
AGAAGGAAGTAGTCTTTTCTGGTGGCCTTGTTGAGTTTTCAGTAGTCCATGCATACATGCCAACTAGTGACAGTACGCGTAGGGATTTTTTTTCATTAGTCACAATAGTGATTCCTCCTTTTTTAGGCATGCACTATACCGGGCTTACCCATGAACTATCATAAATGGGATAGACAATTCCAACATCAAGCCACTTAATGACCTCTTCTTTATTACCTCTTTCATGATGGGGTCAAGTCGTCACTACTGTTGGATGCTGGGCTTACTTCCTTCCTCCATTAGGATCTTGTGTGTGCAAAGAGATGGACTTATTCCTTTGATATCTACTATGGTCCATTCAATAGCCGTTTTGTGCTCTTGTAGCACTCTTAATAGTTTTTCCTCCTGCACATATGTTAACGATGCATAAACAATTACAGATAAAGTAGATAAGTCTCCTAAGAATGCATACTTGAGATGACGGGGGAGTTGTTTCAACTCTACTTTTGGGGGCTCCTCTATTGGTGGTTTCATTCTTTTTATAGTAGACTCAGATAGGTCTAAGGGCTCCCTTTAAGGATTTACCTTCTTAAATTTAGGACTAGATTCTAGCCAGCCTAAAAACTCCAAGAATTCTTCATCCTCTCTCTCATCTATCAAGATTAAAGCAGCTTCCAATGCATTCAAGGTTAGTACCTCTTGTACTGTGGGTTCAATAATGCATTCTACTGTCTTTATGGACATACATTCAAGTTCTTCTCTCATATGTTTTATAGCTTTCAATATATTAAATGTTACCTCTTAGTCTTGCACCCTCATTTTCAACTCACCTTTTTGCACATGAATTAAGGCTCCGCCTATTACTAGGAACGACCTACCTAGGATGATCGGGATGTCTTAATCCTCTTCCATGTCTAAGATAATAAAATCTACAGGGAATATGAATTTTTCTACCTTAACTAGGACATCCTCCAAGATTCCCTTCAGGAACACTAGGGATCAGTCAGCTAATTGTAAGGTAACTGATGTAGGATTGATCTACCCCATACCTAATTTTTGAAAGATGGAGAGGGGCATTAAATTTATATGGCTCCTAAATCTTATAATGCTCTCCCAAAGAAAACATTACCAATAGAGCAAGGAATGGTGAAACTTCCTCGATCCTTGAGTTTGGGGGGTAACTTTTTTTACATAATTGTACTACACTCCTCTGTCAGTACCACTGTTTCATGCTCTCCTAGTCTTCTCTTCTTCGTCAAAATGTCCTTCATGAATTTTTCATACGTTGGCTTTTGCTCTAAGGCTTCTGTGAATGGTATGCACACCTGCAACCTTTTAAACACTTCTAGAAACCAGTTAAATTGTGAGTTCCGATTTTTCTTTTTCAATCTCTGTGGAAAAGGAGTGGTCTTTTTCATGTCAGTTAATTCCTTGTTCAATTTTTCCTCATGTTTCTCAATTAGCTGTGTTTCAATTTTCTATGGATAGTGTTTAGGTTCAAGCTTTATCAGTTCTCTTCCACTCTTAAGATTTATCACCTTGCACTGCTCTTTTCCATGTGACCTCAACTCAGGTTCTGTGTTACTCGGCAGTGATCCCTATGGTCTACTAGCTAAGACATTTGCTAACTGCCCCATATGTGTCTCCAAATTTTTCAATGTGCCAACTTGGCTTATTAGTAACTGTTTCACCCAGTCATCTTGCAAACTAGATGATTCATGACCCTGATTATGTTGCTGCCTATGATTTTGGAAACCTGGGGGTGCATCTAGTTTAAGGGGAGGTGCACTTGGTATATTGTTTTTCCAAGAAAAATTAAGGTGATTTCTCCAACTAGGATGGTATATATTAGAAATTGGTTAGTTATTCCTATAATTGTTACCCACATAATTTATAGTTTCTTCAAGATAAGCCAATGGACATTGTGCACTTAGATGTCCCTCCCCACAATATTCTCAAGGTCCATAAATATTTACCTGATGCACTGCTTATTGCTGCCTTCCTAGAGCTAGATTATCTAACCTCTTATTCATTACTTCAAATTGCACTGCCACCTTTATTGAAAGTGTTATCAGTTAGTATACTTTAATGACCGTAACTGTCCTTCTTTCGAAAGCTCTTTCGTAAGCTTTGTAATTGTTCGAGGTGAGGTCATCCAATAACTCAAATGCATCTTCTAGATATTGATTTAACAGTGACCCCCTTGTAGCTCCATCCACCTGATTTCATAATGATGGGGGTCAGTCTGTTATAGAAAATTCTAATCTGTTGCTGTTCAAAGAAACCATGGTGAAGACATTTTCTTAGCAATTTCTTAAACCGTTCATAGGCTTCATATAATGATTCTAATTCAGATTGTTGAAAATTAAATATGTCCATCAAAAGTTTTTCAATCTTTACATAGGAGAAATATTTATTCAAGAAGTTCTGTACTAGTTGTGCCCAAGTGGTAATGGATCCACTAGGTTGTGAATCTAACCAGTCCTTGGCTCTTCCCTTTAAAGAAAATCTGAACAACCTAAGGTGAATGGCTTCCAAAGAAATGCGTGCGACCTTGAAGTTGTCATATATTTCTAGAAAAGATCTTAAATGGGAATTTGGATCTTAAAGGGTAGGCCATGGATTTGTTTTCCTTAAGCATCATCATAGTAGCATAATCTATTTTAAAGTTGGTGTTACCAATTTTTGGCCTAGCAATGCTAGACTAAATACCCTCAAGCGTTAGCATGATGTAATCCATGACCTTCCTTCGAGCAGGTGGGTCAAAATTTTCATTAACAACTTGGGCTTGGGTGTCTACTCTTGAATCCAAAGCTTTGCTATTATTACTAACCATGGTAGATGATTCATCCTGCTGACTCCTTAGTTGATTTCTGATTCTTCTACACATACGTTCAATTTCAGGATTTAAGGGTAGAATCACTTCTTTACCTTTTGTATGCATAAAAAAACACCTATTACGAAAAACAATTCTGTAGAATAAAGTGCTTCAAAACAATGTCAATAAAATTTATCACCAAGTCCCCAGCAATGATGCCAAAAACTTGTTAATCCTTATTGCAATTGAGGTACAATATCACACGCAAGTATATATAGTTAGCAAGTAATATAATGATGAAATAAGTATTGATCCCTCAAAGACATGGGTTGAATATTTACTAATAGAGGTTGCAAGTTACGTAATCAAGATTTGTAAGGCAAATTTGAATGTTGGTTAATGTAGAATTTTAACAACCTAAGATTTTGATCATTCACTATGTGCAAGGATGTTTTCTGTTGTGATTATTACTTTGTTCTAACTGAAGAATGAATTGCTAACCTGGGATTCTTCCCTTCTTATATGCTTTTTTCAAATGCATACAAGCAGAGTTCCTTCCCCCTAATTTCCTATATGTCTATAGAAACCAGCTGGGATAAGAACCTTATAAATTTAAGACCCAAATGTGATTTTCATAGACAATTAAGTACTTTCGTCTTAACTACGAATTGCATTCATGCAAACAGTGATAATGTGCATCCAGTTCAGATATTTAGGTAATCTTGTTAAGTCAACATAAATTCTTTCTTCTTTCATAAGATGATTAGACTTAAAAAAATAATAACTACACGATGAATATAAACAATCATTCATTCAATGAAAAACTGTCATTAATATTCAATTGAAAAGCATGCCTAACAAAGGCTTCAGTTAAAATCCTAGGAACAACTACTTAGCCTCTCATAGGCATGAATACAGAATTAAATAACAAGTAAGAACATAAAGATAACATGAAGTTAAAGAAGAGGGAGATGTTCAAAAAGGGAAAAACTCTATATAGAGACCTCATTCTGAAACTAACCCTTTCTTCAATCACTCTCAACTTCCAATTCTCTCCTCAAGTGTTTCAAGGCACTCCTCCTTACTTGGTGCAGCTACTTGCCTTTAGGACCCTTTATATGGGCCTTAAAAACCCTAAAAGTTCATCATAGGCCAAGTATGAAGCCTCCTTCATCCAGCAAAAATTAGGGTTTTTGGTGGTGCGCTCAGGCAAGGCAAATATGGTGCCAGGGTGCCAAGTCTCTAATTTTAGCGTTCGGACGCTGAGATACTGGCACCTGGGTGCCATGCTCTGTAAATGATTGGCACCGGGGCACTGATTTTTTAGCTCTTAGGTGCCATCTCTCTAGAATTCACACTCGGGCTCTAATTTTCTAGTGTCTGGGCACTGATTTTTTAGCCGTTGGGCACTATCTCTCTAGAATTCACACCTGAGACTGATTTTCTATCCCCAGGCACTGACTCTCTGGATTTAGCTCCTAGGCACTATTTCTGTGGTGCCAGGGTGCTGACTTTTTGATCTTCTGCACTTCTCCTTTCATTCTGGTCTTTTTTCTAGAAATATCCTTTAATTCTTTCCAAAACCAATGCTAGCGGAAAACTTTCGAGTTAAATATGAAATATTGGATTTTTTTCTCAAAAAATTGCGATATTTGTTCAATTAAAGTTTCCTTAAGGCTTTGCCTTGGAAAGTTAACACATATGAAGATGTATATCACCCATAATGATCAAATCATGACTCTGGAAGATGTACAATGGCACCTTAAACTTAAGGAAGAAAGGCTTGAATCAACCAAGCCGATACCTGAGTTACACATGGCAACTTCAGCTAAAAGATGTGAATCAAATAGAAGGAACTTAGAAAAGAACAAAGGACTAGCTCAACGTAAGAAAAAACCAAAGACTAATTAACAAGGCAATAAGAAGTATCAAAAGGAAAGTATGGCAAAAGTTAAGTGTTTCAATTGCTAGAAGAAGGGTCACTATACAAGTGATTGCCTTGAGCCTTCCAGAAAGATAACATGTACTACTTATGCTATTGAACTTTATGTTTCTAACTGAATCTTCCTGTATGGATTATAGATTTAGGAGACACAGATCACATAGCGAGGAACCATGAAGCCTTTGTTAATTTTTAGCAAGTTTCATATAGAGCATTCTGGATATATGTAGGCAATAACACTAAGGTTGCTGTCAAGACCTGATCTTACATGATGTCCTTTATACGCCTCAAATTCATCAAAATGTTATTTTAGTCTTGGTTTTACTTAGGCAAGGCTATGATTTGTATTTCAATGACAATTGTGTTAAATTGAGTTATGACTAAGTATTTTAAGGTTTTGGTTATGTGACCGGAGGTCGTATTTCTATCGATTTGGATAACAAATCTTATATTAATATTAATGTCAATTTTTCCATATTTACTTATACACATAATTTTGATCACGATGTAAATATATGGCATACTAGACTTTGTCATATTGGCCAATAAGAAATGTAACGATTAGCAAAAGAGGATTTACTTTCTGGCATTGAACAAGTTGATTTATCCACTTGTGAATCTTGTCTAGCAGGAAAATTTTCCAGAAAAGCTTTTGGTAAAGCAACCAAGGCCAATTTTCCATTGGAATTAGTTCATTCTAACATTTGTAAGTCTATGATTGTTAGAGCCAAGCATAAAGCAAACAATTTCATCATATTCATTGATCATTATACTCATTTCAGTTATGTCTTTCTCATAAGTCAGAAGTATTAAGTTGTTTCAAAAATTATATGACCTTATTTGAAAATCAATTAGATAAGAAGATTAAGGTTATTCTAACCGATTGAGGCTGAGAATATTTGTCGACTCAATTCAATAAATTATGTGATGAAAAAAGAATAGTTTATCAATTAGTTATTCTAAGTTTTCAACAACAAAATGGTGTTGCAGAAAGAAGGAAGAGAATGCTTCTTGAGATGGTTAGGTCCATAATGCCACAAGCGAATTTGCCAATCACTAATTGGGAGATGCTTTGCTATCTGCAGCATATGTACTTAATTGTGCACTTACGAAATCAATTGTAATCATTCCATATGAGTTATAGACTGGGTGAAAGCCCAACCTAAGTGTTTTGAAACCATAGGAATATGTTACCTATACACATAATTCCTCTCACAAATATGGTAAATTAGGCCCAAGGGGAAAGAAAAGTTTCTTTATTAGATACTTGAAAACCTTGAAAGGTTATATGTTTGTAGGTCAGCAAGATAGTGGAAGCCTGATTGAATTCAATCTAAAGATGTCACATTCATAAAGAAAGAATATCTTAAGAAGGGTTAGGTAGGTCAAGACCTACCCATATTTGAGAAAAAGGACCCAAATGCACCTGGACCACTTCATTCTAGTGGGAGGATTATAGCAAATGATGAATCAATTTCTCATCAACAACCTTCTTTATCATTAAGTGTGATGAAAGTATTCCTAAACTAGTTGTTCCAAGTGAGAGTGACCAAATGGATCATAATCTAAGTGGGAGTGAGACCATCATTCTAGATTCAAGTGGGAGCAATATTAATCCAAATGGGAATTACAAAATAAGATTCAATGATTAACATTTAAGATGTGGTTCACCTAAAAAGATTCATCACTAATTATATGAGATCAAATGTGGTGAATTTTTTACAATGCTCCTGAAAATGAAGATGAGCTAAGAAATCTAAAAGAGATTTGTTATCCTTTTCTAAGGATAAATGGACTAAAGCTATGGAAGAGGAAATGGAGTCTATGAAAGTTAACAATGTTTGTAAACTTGTTCACCTCCTAAAAGGATGTAAGGCTATTAAGAATAAGTGGGTTTCCAAAATCAAGAAAAGAGCCGATGGCATAATCAAAATATTTTAGGCTTGACTAGTGGCAAAAGGGTGTACACAACAGGAAGGAATTGACTATGAAGAGACTTTTTCTCCTGCTGTATGAATTACCTCTATTCACCTACTTCTAGCTGTAGTAGCTTCTTTAGATCTTGAACTGCATCTGATGGATGTAAAGACTGCATTTGTCAGTGGAGAATTAAATGAAGAAATTTATATGAAACAACATAAGGGTTTCATTAAAGAAGGCCAAGAAGAGAACGTTTGTAGACAATTAAAGTCTATCTATGACCTTAAACAATCTTCAAGACAGTGGTATATTTATTTTCACAAAATAGTCATCTTTAGTAGTTTGCACTGTGATGAGTGAAGACAACTGCGTATATACTAAATGATCTAAAAATAAGTTTATGATTATGAAATTATATGTTGATGCCATACTCAAAGCTAGAAATGATATGGAGTTTATCAATGAGGTAAAGACTTAGTTATCATCTAGCTTTAAGATGAAAGATATGGGTCAAGTTTCATACATTATTGGAGTTAAGATTTCAAGAAACCATATTAAGAAACTGTCCTATCTCTCATAAGAGAATTACATCAGAAAAGTTCTAAAATGTTTTAGTATGGATAGTTATAACCTTATAGATACTCCTATCAACATAGGTCGAACCTTAAGTGCCAAAATAGGTCCCAAGACTGCCATAGAAAGAGGGTGTATGAGGAAAACTCCTTATAGGAATGCAGTTGGTTCTCTAATGTACGCTATGATATGTACCAGATCTAACATCTGTCAAGCAATTGGCTTAGTAATTAACCTAGGTCCTAAACATTGGGAAGTAGTAAAAAGGATTTTAAGATATCTGAAGGGGACTATTGATTATGTGCTTAACTATCAAGGCAATAGATTTCTACAATTGTTAGGATACACTGATGCTAATCATAAAGGAGACTTAGATGAGCAAAAGTCTATCTCAGGATATGTTTTCTTACTTAGTGATGGCACCATATCATAGAGTAGTAAGAAAAATCTTGTGTATCATTGTCCATGATAAAGGCTAAGTTCTAGGCCTTTCATCAGTAGCTTAAGAGGCTGTTTAGTTAAAGAAGTTCATAGATCACTCATTATGCGAAGTAGAAAATATTGAACCCGTGTGGGTGTACTATGACAATGTGGCTGCAGTTGCATATACTAAGGACCTAAAGTACCATTGTAAAACCAAAAACATAGATATCAAATATCACTATGTGGAGGATATGGTTGCACGCAAGACTATGAATGTGAAATATATATCTACACATAAGATGTTGGCACATCCATTGACTAAGCCTATTTCTAAAGATGTAATTGTGAAACACATTAGGTCTCTAGGATTGCGTAGAATTTAGGATACTTCATTTGTTTTTCTTTGACATTTTCTCATTGCTCACAGACACAGATGTTTTAATGTTCATTGAGAATTAATAAAGATTAATTTCCATGCTTTCATATCTTTATTTAAATGTTAAGTACATTCATTATTCCTTATTGTCAAGTATGTCAGGTAGACAAAATGGCTAGTCTTCTCACACAGGTAGCCACCTCAATGTCTTTGTGACATGGGAGATGAGACAAGATTTTAAGTGAAATTATCAAGAGCATAATTTAAGAGCAACTATACTTAAAATCATTTAAGTTGCCTAATTGATGACATAAGGTCTTTATGATTGATTTGGTGAAATGAGTTCATCATTTCTAGTCTACCTTAGTTGCTAGATGTGAGTTCAAGACATTGTGTAAATCAAGGAACTTAGTTTAGACTTATGGTGTCTAATTATTATCTGTACAACATTACTTGTGAAATAAGCATACACTCCAGGGAAAAAGGAGAAATACTATAGCTTTTGTTTCATACCATGTGTGCAATTATCAACCATATGGGTTAACATGAGTGTGATCTCAACTTATGTTGCGTGAGACCCTTGAGCCTTTGTGCTGACTATATATTTGTACCATGGAACTCTGATCAACTACTTAAGATGCTGCTTGGTCTTTGTTATCTTAGCTTATTGCCTAAGGACTATGAGTAATGATTAAATCTGGTGGGACATGTCTAGAAAAGTGAACTAAGTCGATGTTAATAGGATCAAGAGAAGACGAAGATCATAAAGAGAATCTTATTATTCTGTATTTACCAATATACCAATTATGACTTATGAGTCATAATTGTGAATACAAGATATGTAAGTCTTCTAACCCAAGTATTAATTTATGTATGTTTTCTTTATTAATTCCTTTCAGTTATCATTCTTCTTCCATCTCTATCTCTGTCTGTTATCATTCTTCTTTCATCTAGCTATTACTTATTTATATCATATGCTTATTTCAAAGGATTTCTTGATATGAGGTGGGCTTATAAAATAAAATACATTTGACTAAAATTGCATTGCTCTTACTATACATCCAATAATAGCCCAATTTTTATCCTCAATCGTTGGGCACTAAATCATGATTAGCAAGAATTACAATATAAAATAAAACACTTTGATGTTCAATAGGCAATCATATATCTATTCTCGTGTTCTAGGAGTGTGTATGTGCAAGTAGTTATGCAATCTTGTCTTGTATGTATTTGATTCATTCTTTATGCAATTCATGATACATGACAAATTTCAAACTTAAAAGCTTCATATGCTTGCTTATCTACCCTCTCTCCACTAATGAAAGCCATACACAAAGCAAAGATTATCAAGTCATTATAGCATGCAATGTGGCCTAGGGTTATGGCTACCAAATGAAAGGATAAGGATTGAAATCAAAGCTCAAGAGAAGTAGAGCAAGATAATGCAAAATAATACATAACTTGAATCCATTTATCTCACATTATAACTTCATAATTACCCTTCTTCCATTTCAATTTCAATTTTTTTCTCTTCATTCATCATAAATATCTTTTTGGTATTTTATTTTACCATTAATACATTCACAATTCATGGCAACCTCACCTTTACTTTCTTCACTTCCTCTCCTCTTTTTGAGAAACAAACTTTTGGCTATAGTTAATGTTTTCCAACCCCTTAATCTCCCTTACATTTTTTTCTTTCGAATAAACAAACAACACATATGCTCATACTCTTTTCTTAAAAAAAGGTCAATAGGTCTTTTAATATCTTAACAAGGTAGGCATCATATGGGGATAAAGAAAGTATTGCTTAGTTTTTTTCCTATATTAAGGCTTAAATAAGGGTGTTAGGGATTAAAATGTGTGAGGGTGAAGGCTTGAAAGACATAAATTCAAAATAAAAAAGCCTAAATTATGTTCTTAATTCATGCATAGCTTGAAAATTCACCTTAATTTAGTATAAAGCTTGTTCTAGATTTATAGTATTGAAACAAATCATATATAATGGACTATAAAAAATTTGATTCTAAAGTACACATTTAATTCATGCAAGATTCCTAGTGCTTAAAAGATCTTGAAGTAGGGAAGAAATATGTATTTATCCATCAATTATCTTAGTGACAAACGTCAAAAATTATTTCCTTCTAAACATGATCCCTCCTACAATTAAATTCATCATAGGTATTTGGCCTTCATGAATACAAAGCAAGATCGTCTACACCATCAAAAAAATTATTGTTCCCCACCCCCAAACTTAAAGGTGAACATTATCTTCAATGTTTGAATTAAAGCATATGTGGAGATAAAAGAAACAACAAGAGGCAATGGATGCAATACTCTACCCAAGAATAACTAATGTTTCAAATAAGCCCAAATTAACCAAACAACATTTCCATAGATAATGAGAACTAACAAATATTGTAATGGTTAAGTCACAAAAATCATGTTCAATCATCCAAGTCACACTTAGTCATAAATTTAGGGACTCATTTCATTCTTACAAGCTCGCATATCTAACCCATGCCAGTCATGCCAAATAAAATAGAAATGAAAGAAAAATGAGTAGATGATAGAAAGAGGTTTCCTTGATGGCATGCCAGTAGTATCATCTTCTTTGTCCACATCCAACTAAGTGGAATTTTATCCCATACGTGGACCTTCCCCTACTACTTGTAATTGAAATGTATAAATTAAATTATAAAATTGCATAACATAATTAGCAACTACTAAATGGAAAATTTAGAAAATGTGCAAAAAAAGTGAGAAATTTTGGGTTGCCTCCCAAGAACTCTAAGTTTTAAGTCATCAGCCAGACTTTCTTCTTCTTTGTTAAGAATGTACAAGGGTGATTAAGGACTTTGGGCATCCAAAGTTGGTACTCCAGTATTGCTAAGAGTCTATCCATTTATCAAGAAGACGGTATTTGTCTTCTCATTCATAACCTTAATGATCCTACAAGGAAAGACTTGAGCCACCATAAATGGTCCAAACCATCAAGATTTCAATTTAACTTGGAAAAGATTTAGTCTTGAATTAAAGCACAAAACCTTTTGGCCTGATATGAAATTACACATGACGTTGAGCTTATCATGCAATTTCTTTCCCCTTCTCTTGTAAAAACTCTTCTTCTCATATGTTTGGAGATAAAATTTCTGCAATTGATTTAGTAGAAGAGGTTGTTTCATTCTAACTACTTAGAAATCAAGGTTGGACTTTTTCATGACCTTAAAAGCATTATGCTTAAGTTCATACGGGTGAAAACATCATTTGTCAAAGAATTAGATGCCTTGTCAACCACATTGACTCCGTAACATTTTTCAATATCCCTAAGAATTGTTATTTCCATAAAAACCTTGAATGCTACATTTTCATCTTAGACTCACATGGTTAATTCACTTATCTAAAGACCAACAATGGCTCTCTCAATTGCAATAAATGGTCTCTCAAGGATGATAGGTATTTCTCTATCTTCCTTATAATCCAGAACAATAAAGTCTTATGGGAATATGAACTTATCAACCTTTAACAAAACATCTTCAATTATTTCCTTAGGATAAGCTAGAGTCCTATCTACTAGCTATAATGTAACAATAGTGGATTTTACTTCTCCTAACCCTAACTTGCAATACACCAACAATGGCATTAGGTTGATGCCAACACCCATATTACACAAGGCCTTACAACTAAACTAGTTACCGATTGCACATGGAATGCTAAAACTTCCTAGATCATTGAGCTTAGGTTGGAGCTCGTTTTGTAAAATGGCACTACATTCCTTTATTAAAGCTCCATTCTTAAATTCTTTTAAACTTCTTTTCTTGGACAAGATGTCCTTCATAAACTTTACATAACTAGGTATTTGCTCAAGTGTTTCTATAAAAGGAATGTTAATATATAGCTTCTTAAACACATATAGGAACCTTATGAATTATTGATGTAATTTGTGCTTCTAAAACCTTTAAAGAAAAGGAGGTGCGTGTACATAGTCTATGAGTTTAAGCCTTGAAAGATTCTCAACCTAAGTTTTTCTTGCCTTTGTTTCTTTTTCTTTCCTCATTTCATATTGAACCATCCTTAGGTTCCCTTCAATCCCTTTACAACTCCTGAATGAAATGGCAATAATGCTCCTTGCCCTCTCTCCTTGGATTCGATTCAGCATCACTAAGTAGGCTATCCTAGGGTCTGTTGTTAAGGGCATTTGCTAGTTGGCCTACCTATACTTCCAAATTACTTTAAAAAGTTGCCTGATTTTAGATCAATGCATTATGACTCTAAATGATGGCATCATTTTTTGCATATAATTCTAGAACATGTTTTTCCAAGGTTGGTGTCATAACCCAAAATTTATTGGTAGTGACCGGTGCATAGGCTAAATTAACTTAGCACAGTCAGCCTAAAATAACAAGTAACAATGAAAAGACACATTTTGAAATATAATTCAAAATTTTCACAATGATATTAAATTAATAAACTTAATAATGTCTCACAACATATATAGTTGGTATAATAAGGAATTAGCCGACACAAGGCTTACAGTACTTCATAAAATCCTAAGAAAAATCAGACATCTAGTAGCCACCACCTTGGAGTTAGACACACATTGTGATTAACCTAGAATGACATACCAAAAAGTCTAGGTAATAAGAAAATTCCCAGGGCAACTTCACTAGCACTTACTGATTTGAAAAATATTAAAGAGAGCAGTGTAAGTCTACCACTGATTTAGCGAGTGAATAAATAACAAAGCAAGCAGATAAAACATAGAATTTTTAACAAACAGCAAGATTCGATAATATAATCTTAGACGAAGCGGGTATCAAGGAAAGAACCAAAATCATCATATTCATATTCCTTTACTAGTTATGTTTCAACAATTCATAATGTATCCTTTTACTGGATACATCTTAATATCTTATTTCTATATCACTTAACCGGTCATGCCTCAATAATTTATATTTGTATCCATTCACTGGACACATCTCAATATTTCATATATGTATCCCTTCACATGATACGTCTTAATAATTCATACACATATCCCTTTACCGGATACGTCTTTAATAATTCATTTCAACAAAGTACACCATAACCATTACTTTTGCTAACAACTACGAGGTTCTTACATTAAAGCCCGTCCATCCTTTAAAATATAAAATTCATTGAATAATGTAAATAAGATATATAAATAAATAGTTTTATTTGAACATATTTACTACCATAAAGTAATTTAAATAAAAATAATCTTGAAGATAAAATAAAATAAAGAGTGATTAAAAATGATGTGACAATAATGTAAAGGATGAAAATTCAAATCACTTGAGAACCTACAGATCATTGGCATCTATACCATATTCATCAAATATGGAAATAATAAATCATATATGAGTTTCTAGGCTGTTAAAAATAATAATAATAATAATAATTTTCATACTTTTGATAGTTTAAAATCCCTTTATGTCTTAAAATTTATTGAATTTTAGCCATGCTTTTGCCTTGTCCCTCAGTAAGAATGGAAATAGTCATAATCTAATAGCATTTCGTACATACCATTGTACTTGAATCTATCACATATCTCCAGAAAATTCATAATATGATTGTTAAGGTCTTTAGTTGATAATCCCCCTAACTACCCATTAACTTGTTGTAGCCGAATAGTGGTTAGCTTGATTTCAAAGTTATTAGCTTCTATCGTTGGCCTTCGAATGCTTGGAGTTAATCGTTGCCACATTAGGGTGGAATACTCATGAATTGCAGTTGTTCACATTAGCCATCTCATGTTTTCTTGGTTGTTTGCACCTTGAACATTAGGAGTTAACGGTAAAGATGGTAATGGTGATGAAAGAGGAGAAGATTTTGGATTGAATACAGCTAGTTTGGCTCGTCTTCCTCTATGTTTTGGCATGCACAAAAATAGTACTTGAAAGTAGCAAGCAAAACAACCAGTTTAAAACAAAAATAACAAAAATCAAAATTTAAGGCTTATAACTAAGCACAAATGTCAACACAAGTTCAACAAAAGAGTTCCCCAGTAATGGTGCCAAAAACTTGTAAGCAAATTGCCACAGCAAAGTATACACCATCAACAAGTAATATAGTAGTGAAAAATCAAGTACCATCCTCTAAGAACTCTCGCTAAGAATGTTGTCATGGTTACCTTATCCAAAATAATTGCAATATTCAAATTAAACAAGAAAAATTATGCAAAAGAACTACTAGAGTGAGAATAAAGAGATGATTATATATCAAGGAAAACTCCCTAGGATTATGGTTTAATTTGGAATTTTAATTTCCATATGGTTTCTTCCTAACTTGAATTCAATGCTCATGAGTTAGTCTAAGCTTCAAATTTCATTGTAAGAATCCATCATTCCTTATAAATTCTATTGCCTTAATTTTGTTCCTTATATTTCTATAAGAATCAAATTAATGAGATGCATTATGTACAGCTAATCATAACTCCATTAGTTCAATAGGTATATGTCTATCTTAAAGGCAAATTGAGTTAATTCAAACAATTAATTAATATCAATCAAACAGCATTTAATCCTATGACTAAATTTAGGCTATTCTTTCCATAATCCCTAAATCCACAATATAAACCCCAATTGGTGGCCAGGTAATAAGGGCACAACATAAAACTTAATTGAATAAACTCATTCACAATAAAATTCAAGAAGCAAAGTAACAATATTCAACAAATTACATGTCAAATCATCATAATCCTAGAGAAATAGGAGTTTAGCCTAGTAAATCCATATATACAATCCAATATAAGTAAAAAAAACATAACCAAAAGAAGAGTAAAAGAAAAGGAATAGAAGCAGAACTTCGTTTCTAAAGCTTTGATCAATTTCTTCCCTTGAATCCCTTCTTGAAATGCATTCCTTTAATGAATTCTAAACCTAGAACTCTAAGTTTCAGCCTCAGAACAACCCTAATGCCTTAAAAAAACCCTATAAAACTAAATATATCTTGGCCCAAATTGCAAAACGACAACTTTGGCCTTCATTTTTTGTGTTTAGGTGCCTTGACACTAAGTTACTAGCCTTCTACACTAACTTCAATGTCTTACCCATAACTTTCTAGTTTTCAAAATTTAATAAACCATCACTCGTTGGAAAGGTCTCGAAGAGCTCTACAACTTTTCATGAAATAGTCATCTCTAAATTCTAACATATAAGGGTCTAAAAGTTGTCTCAAAATTAGGTGTTCACTTGGTTTATTCCAATACCATCATTTCTTCCTTCTAAGGCTTAGGCAAGAACAAAATCCACATGAGTGGCTTCTATTTAGTAAAGTATTTGCATGTAATTCTTTAAATTAACATGAATCAATACTAAAATAACTGAAAACCTAGGCCAACAAAGATAAAATAACTTAACTAGCATAATTTACTCAAAAACAACAAAAAATTAATCAGTTCTTTAGCATGAATGTGGCAAAAATAGCTTTATTTTATAGAGTTATGAGTTAGTTTATTTGTATAAGATGCAGTTGCTCAAAATGCTTATTCATATCAGGCTTCTTCTCATTTTCAATCTTTATATGCTATCATCAAATTCTTATTTATTTCAGGTTTCCTCTCATTTTCAATCTTTATGTGCTATTATCAAATGCTCATTTGTATCTACCTTCCTTTGCTTATTTGTATCAGATGAAGTTGCCTAAATGTCCTCCAATTTAAGTGACATATGCATTAGAATTAAATTCAATAGCTTTGATTAGAATTTTATCCTAGGAAGTAGTTAATCAATAAGACTGAGAATGGAATTGTAATTTATTAGATAGTTATAAGATGAGATAAAATTTCAATCATTAGATAGTTATAAGCAAACTTGTAATTATTCAATAAGATTAAGTGGGACAAGAATTATTAAGGTTATTGTTTTGGGTGTTGTAGTTATGATTAAAATTTAATAAGTTTGATAGCTCACTGCAAGTAGATAAGATTTGGATTTTCTATTTCCTTTTGGCATTAAAATTTACTTATTCAATCTTTGTTATCCAAGAACCTCTTACTCTAGGATTCAACATTTTATTTATATGGCTTTCATTCTTTTTTTTTATTGGTCAAAACTTAGGTACTACAGATTACCTATCTATACGTTTATTACAAGCTCTTCAAAATATGTCATTAAGGTCTATGGAACTTGACATACATTATTCAATTCCAAAGGTAAAATTCTTAGCCAAGTTAACAACTTGCATAGTTTATGTGATTCTAGAACTTTCTAGATGTAATAAAATTTGTCTTTATTTCATTATCATGATAGTTTAGCTAATGGTAGTGCTTACAACTTGTCAAGAATTGTTAGCAATGTGGCTGGCCATATTAATGCTAGTGAGATGTATGATTCAATGAGCAGGCACAATCAAGGAATGAGTTTAACTAGGAATCTAATGTAATTTAATGGAATAGGTAAATGGAAATGTGCAATTGATGTTTACATTTACAGGTCACTTCTTGTATAACCTTTTATTCTTTCAACATTTTTTAAATGGTTCCTAACTATCAAAAATTGTGAAAGGAAGGTGCAAAATATTACAAAAGCAAAATTTATTATTTTCTTAAAATAACATCCTAGTAGCTTAGAACTATAATAAGATTGAGCCTTGACAATAAATGAAGATGTATAAGGTGCTCAATTTTTTTGTTAAAAAAGTAACATTAACAACACCAAAAACTAAAAAGACTCTATGTGATTATTAGCTTTTGCTTTAACTGATCATATTCTGATAATGAGTTGGCATATATACAGGCATGCATGTGGCAATTGATATAGTCACTCATAGGACAACAATGATGAAGCCAATAATGAGTTGAAGCAGTGAAGATGTCCAATGACAAAGTTTACAAGTCTACCAATGTATTCTACAAAGTTTGTAAATTAGGAATTGTCCAACTGCTATGTGTTCTTTGTATTTATGAAATAGGAATAGTGAAGATGAAAATGTTTCTAGATATAGGAATAGTTAAGATGCAAATGTATCCAAAGATAAGAATAATGAAGATGCAAATGTATGCAGAGTTTGGATAAGTGAAGCTGTTAATGTATCCTCAGTACTTCTGTGAGTACATTGTACTTGAATTTTACAAAATAATACATATAAGTTTGTTGACATATTTGCAATGAGTACTTTGTTATTAAATTTTTCACAATATATGTTGAGCAATGTCTACAAAAATGGCAAAATGACCCAAAAAATTATATGATATCTAAAACACCTCAAATGTCTGGATTTTCTAGCAATTTTATAGGATTGTCAAGAGACCCTATACAACAAATCAATTAAAATGAGGACACTAACTTTAATTACAAAACATAAATCACACAAGAATGCCTTAAGAAATATTATTACCATTGAAAAGCAGGTGAAACTAATTTAACTCATATTTATTTTTTGGTCATAAGAAGTTGTTGGAGGTTCTGAACAAGACACTCTGTAACATCCCTAAATTAGTGATTTTGAAATAAGCTAAATTATTTAAGAGAAATAAAAAAGAATTAAACAAGAATAAATATGCCTAGTTAAATCATTTAAAGAAAACAACCTAAAATCTAGTTTTAAAGCAGAGGGGCAAAATGGTAAATTTACAAGGTCAAGGGCAAAATGGTCATTTTTGAAAAATACTATAGGCAAAATGGTAAATTCACAAGGAGGGACATGTGGCATTATCTTAACATGCAAGGCCCTCATTATAATAAAATATTAGATATACGTGGAACCCACACCATAATAAAATATTAGATATCCGTGGAGCCCACACCATAATTATATCTTAGATATTTATAATTTAAGATTAAATCACAACTGTTGGATTAAAAATATATGGTTAAATCCTAGCCATTGAATTCTCTTTAAATACCCCACACCCTACCCCTCTTCTTCACACCATTCCCTTCATTCCTCTCCATATCCATTTCACTCACTCTCACCTCTCCACTCCCCACTTTGGTCAAGAAGGAAGGAAGCAATTTTAGGAGAATTACAAGAAAGGAGAGCATATTTAGGTAACATGATTTAGCATAATCTTGGTTCTCTTCTTCACTTTTCCTTTTCCTTTTCCTTTTCCTTCTTCTTCTTGAATGGTCTTCATGGTAATGTAAGAGTAAAAAAGGTTAGCTATGGTATGGAAATGCAATTGAGTTTAGAACACACCATAATACTATTTAACCAATTCCTTTTGGCCTATGGTCATTTATCTTAAATTTTTGTCACCATGACTTTCCATGAGCCCATTCAAGTTTTAAGAAAGGTCGAATTAGATATGACTAAGGCTAGATAGATATTTTGAAATATCTAGGGAAATATTATGTAAGTCATAATAACTTTATGATAAGAATTTTGATGTGTGAATTTTCTTATGCATTATGTATCCTTGCATAAATATTTTGTTATTCATACATTATAATTGCCTATGTTATTGTGCATTTCAACATTGTATGATGGGGCGACAATATGGTTGTTTGAGAAGAGAACAACTTTTTGTGAGAGTAAACTATTCCTTACACTATACTTATGGATAGTTTGGAATCCCATTTGATAATGGCTGGCTATGTTCTCTTAATATATACTGTGAACCATTTGATAATGGTTGGCTATACTGCCTTAATATATATTGTGAATCATTGGTAATGGCTGGCTATGCCACCCTAATATATATTGTTAATGAATTCCTTAGCAAGGTATTATATCCCATTATTCCTGTAATTAATGTCAAGTCATACCATCTAAATGATAACAGGAAAAATGGTATTATTACACTTCTTATGCCACAACTTGAATTCTAAGATTAATGGCAAGCTGTGCCACCAAAATGGTCTTAAGAATTCATGAGAAGACAAGAATGTGTCCTTGCTAGGAACATCTTGAATTTAAATTGACACTGAAGGGATTCCTAATTGTCATAAGAATATCAATGTTTAAAGGATTACAAAAGAAATCTTGATAGTTCTCTCTCATACTAATCACATCTTGACTATATGATGGCTTGGGTGACATATTAAGATAAAGATTATATTGCCTGACTTTGTCCAGGGTACCCGCTAAGGGACGCCTCAGCTAAAAGTGGGGTTGCGCCTACAGGTCAGGTATCATACGCTAGGATTTATGAGATTTGATCACTTGGGTATGACAGTCATATGCTAGGCTTCGTGAGACTTGAATAACCCAGATATGACTTCCCAATGCCTAATGGTTGAGGACATTGTCTACCTCTATGTTCCATATGTTTGCAAATGTATATTTGTATGTTATGATATCTGACATCCACACATATTTCCTAAAGATTATAATTTATAGTCATTATATTCCATGGATATTTTGAGTGTCATATACGCTTTTTCATGTTACTGAGAAACTATTCTCACCACTCTATTAATGATGTTTTTAGATGGCGAATTACCAAATTTCTCTTAAAGTCCTGCAGCAAGTCCAGGCAATTTACATTTCTGCAAAAGTCCTGCATCAAGTCCAAGCAATTTCCATTTCTGCAAAAAGTCCTGCATCAAGTCCAGGCAATTTGCATTTCTGCAAAAGTCCTGCATCAAATCCAGGCAATTTGCATTTCTGCAAAAGTCCTGCATCAAGTCCAGGCAATTTGCATTTCTGCAAAAGTCCTGCATCAAGTCCAGGCAATTTACATTCCTGCAAAAGTCCTGCATCAAGTCCAGGCAATTTACATTCCTGCAAAAGTCCTGCATCAAGTCCAGGCAATTTACATTCCTGCAAAAGTCCTGCATCGTGTCCAGGCAATTTACATTTATGTCGAAAGCCATGCATTTTGTTCAAGATATTCACCATCCTTTCTAAGCACGAATTTACTCCTGTCTTCCCTCGATGTGGAAGATGGTGTGTTCATGTCTTTGCTTGCTCTTAAGATTAGGTCATTTCTTCACTATTCACTTCCCTAACTTAAGAGACAAGCAAAGAAAGGCAACTGTGAACACCCCACCCAAATTAACAATAATAATAATCATGGTAATAATAAAAAATAGAATTAAAAATTCAAAAAAAAATAATTAATTAAAACAAAATTGCAAAAAGCAAAAAAAATAGAAGTAATATGGAAAAAACCAAATATAAGAACCAAAAATATTAAAAAGAAAAATTCAAAATATATGTTTGAAGAAGAGACATGGTAATCATCTTGTAAAGAAATAAAATAAATAAGGCCACCTAATTAAAATAAAATTGCAAAACACTCTCACTTGCTCACACTCACACACTCTCACATGCTCACTTGCTCTCACACACATGTCACACATCACTGTCACACACTCACACTCTCACTCATGGACACACATCCTCACACACTCACACTCACACTCTCACCCACGGACACACACACTCACTCACTCCCACATGCATACACTCATGCACACACATACATTACTAAGGAATAAGAGGACAAGGAGGACAAAAAAGCAAGAGGGAGCTGGTTTTTCAGAGGAGAGTAGAAAGTGGAGTGGCTTGTGCAGAGAAAGGAGAGAGTGGCGTGGCTGGAAATGGCAGAAAAAGCAAGAAGAGAACGGAGCAATGTGGCAAAAAAAAAGAGGTTGGCTGGAGTATAAAGAAGAGAGGACTTCGGCTGGAGAGAAAGGGGGGAGCTGAACGATAGAGGTAGAAACCAAGAGAGCAAGGGACAAGCAACGCTGAAAAAAAACTGGAGCTGAACGATAGAAGCAAAAACCGAGAGAGCAAGGGAGAAACAACGCTGAAAAAAAACTGGAGCTGAACGATAGAGGCAGAAACCGAGAGAGCAAGGCAGAAACAACGTTAGAAAAAAAAAACTGGAGCTGAATAGGAGAAGCAGAAACCGAGATAGCAACGTGGAGCAAAAAACAGACCGAGACAGCAATAGAAAAATGACCGAGACAGCCACACGAAGGAGAAGAAACCAAGACAGCAAGAAGGAGAGAAAACGAGCTGAAGCAACGTCCAAACCGTGGAGAGAAAAGGAGCTGAGGTTCAGGCAATCCGAGGAGCAAAAAATGGAGAGTTGGAGGCCAAAATGATGAGCAGAAACAAGGGGGCCTGAATGCAAAACGAAGTGGCAGAAAAAGGATTGATAGAGGCTGAACCATGGAGGAGAAAAAACTCTGTTTTGAGCCCAGAAAACAGAGGTAAACAGAGGAGAATTTAGGGAGCACAAGGAAGAAGAGAAAGTGTAGAGAGGAAGGGAAGCTTTCAGCCTTTGCCTTCCAGCCGAGGAGCAGGGACACGTGAGCACTTCTAGCCAGAATTTCCAGCGCTAAAACCAACCAGAATTTCCAACGCGGCCCAACGAAGTGTTGTCCGCCATTTCTGCTTGCTTCCCAGCCGAGACCAACCACTTCGAGACTGTTGGAGGACCATCCACCATATGTGAGTGAGGAGGAGAAGGTCATTCTGCATTGGAGCACAAGGGAGAGGCTGAAATCGCACAGGTACGGCTGCATGGGCTGCATGGCTGTTACTTTTCATACGTGTTGGTTGAAGATAATCTCATGCATTCTGCACTGTTCATGCGTTTAGTTCTAAGATGCTACTGTTCATTTGCCTAAACTTGTTTTAATTTTGTTTATTACCATTGTTTAAATATTAACTTTGATTAAATATCGCTACTACGCATAAAATTATCGTGTGGGAATTTTATTCTCCTATTACCGGGGATTATGTGAGATGTTAATCTCCTTAAATCCTTACAATGAATTGAATAATTGAAAAGCAATAATAATATTAATGAAATATTAATGATTGAATGGTGAAAAATAAGTGAATGATAATTAATAAATATTGCCATGACGCATAAAATTATCGTGTGAGAATATCGTTCTCCTCGATTGCTCGGGATTATGTGAGATTCTAATCTCCTTAAATCCCTGTAATTAATTCAGAAATAATAATAATATTAATGATAATAATAACAATACAAAAAATAAATAAATGGACAATAATTGAATATCAACTTTGATTAAATATTTATACAAAATGTATCGTGTGAGAATACTTTTCTTTCCTCGACTTCCCGGGCTCGTGTGAGATTTTAATCTCAATAGAACCCAAAAATTAGCATATATTCGTTCAAAAATAAACAAATAAATAATGGCACTTGAATTAAATTATTTACCAATAATCAATAATAATGTAAAAATGAACATTTTAAATAAGTCAAGCATAAAATTTAATTAATAAAAAAAATAACATGCGGAACTTGAGTCTCCATAATCAACAATAAATTCAAAAATTCATAAAAAAAATATATATTCCTTTTGTTATAAATTCTGCATTAATTCCCGAAATATAAACTCCCAAAACTCAAAATAATAATAATAATAATAATAAAATCAACAAAAAAATTTAAAAGAGAAAATATGAAGAGGTCAGGAGAACGAGGTTAATCAAATTGTAGTAAATTTAAACATACAAACCAAATTACAATCCCGTTTTGTTTACAATGATCTGTTTCAATTAAAATCCTCCTATTCTCATCATAAATCAAAAAACCACCAACCCACAAACATGCCTCTTGGTCGAACTACGTGGACTTTGATCCCCATCGCAGGGTACGTAGGCCCTAGGCTCTCATCCTAGGTCAAGTCCGCCCTTTGTAAATATCTATCTGTTTGCATGCATTCTCGCTTTTTTTTTGTCTCCTATGTCTAATATGCATCCATGTCAATAAAAGGGTAATTGAGATTAATTAAAGGCCATATTCTATTTCAACTGACTAGTTTAAGGTAACCGTCCTTATGGGTGGGTGTTGTGGGGTGCCTAACACCTTCCCCACACTCAAATAGACTCCCGAACCCATCTCTGATTTTGCAGACCATATTGCCTTTTTCTTTTTATTTAAATTGGTTTTCCAAAGTTTTCCGTTAAAAATTTTGGTGGCGACTCCAAATAAATTGATTTTCAAAATTCTATTTTTGGGAATCGGTTTTAAACTTTTTATTCTATTCCGCCAAAAGGTTGGTTACGACACCTTGAAAATTGATCTGGATGGAAAGATTGAAATTTTTTGTATTAGGTTTCAAACTCTATACTAGATTGGGAAAATCATGGTGTTTTTGCTTTATTTCTTGTATGGGAAATGTTTTTCACGGGTCTATAACATTACTAGACTGACAAAATTTCAAAGAAAACACTTAATTCATGCAAATCAAAGAGGGCAAAGTCTTAGTGTCTGAATAAGGAATTTTTTAAATTTTGTTACAAGCATGTTTTAATTTTGATTCTTACTTGATTAAAGTTTATATATGAATTTGGAGTGTTTTAGTGGTGTTAAATTATACTCAACATTGAATTTCAAAGCTTCCTAGGTGTGACAAGGGCATAATTCTACCATGGGTAGAGCTCAAAGCTCCAAGGAAGAAGATG
The DNA here is from genome assembly GCA_037074485.1 of Delonix regia. Taxonomy (NCBI): domain Eukaryota; kingdom Viridiplantae; phylum Streptophyta; class Magnoliopsida; order Fabales; family Fabaceae; genus Delonix; species Delonix regia. Next base: position 29,983,660 of record CM073451.1, read on the forward strand.
AATTTTGTTCCACATGCCTATCAGCATGTGGGGGCACATGCACCACCTTTTAGGGCCTATTTTTGCCTAACTTTTTAGCTCTTATATTAATATTTTATATTATATTTATTGGTAAGTTTTCTAAAATTTTTTTAAAGTTCAAAATATGAGTTCGTGTATGTTCATGGCATTCCACACTGGATTTTGAATAGATACTCTCCAAACTTTGGCTTGCGTTTTTTTTTTTCACATTCTGAATGCTTCCTAGTACCATATATTTTTCACCCTCTCAATGGTGATGTATTTTGATATGCCAAATAATTTATTAAAGAAATTATGCACTTATAAATTCAATATTATGCTGAATATAATTTTGAGGCCAATTTTTGCATGGATTCCAAGAATTTAGTTATAGAAATAATATAAAAAAGATATGTCATACTTAAGATATATGCACTCACCTCTTAGGTGAGATGGAAATGTGTTGCAATTGAGTAACTGGCCAAATTGACAATTATAAGCCTATGTGTAAGCCTAAATGAGCGACTTAATTTCACATAGTTAAAACCTTCAACACAAATGGAATTTTTAGGTTTATAATACCATTCTAGAAAGGTTGTTCATAGCTCGACGCGTACGCAAATTCGAAAGGAGATTCAGTCCAATTTGATGGCTAAACTCAATTGTTTTAATAGAGACAATTTTGTAGTCTATTTTATGTTAAAGAATAATCCTAACTACTTTTAAGCAGTTTTTCTAAATTTAATTGAAACATATTGCTCTTTGGATATTCTTTGATTTATACTCTTAGCAATCAATTTTGCATCTCTTGAATAACATGATCAAAATTGTTGGTGTTTACTTGCCCTTGAGCATGATTAAGTAATTTTTCTTACTGTAAAGATCACTTGGATGATTAATACCTTGCAATTATAAGCTCACCTATTGCGAGACTTATTGTAGGGGTGTTTCAAATTGAGTTGATTGAGGTATCTATTTCAATTATTTTTTGCTAGGTAATTTATGTTGATAGTGGATACACATTATTAGTATAACACTGACATGTAATAAGATATTACTGAGATATAATTGAATTGATCTCTTAATATTCTTTATATCTATTAGTATAGAGATGTTAGAGACATTCGGTAATGTGGGCTTTTGATATATAATGAGTTATTGTGGTTCATTGTAATCTAGGACCTTTAAATGAGATTATAATAAACAATCCTATAAATATAGTTGCATAAGCTAAGCCTTTTATAGGGAACCTTATTTTATAATTATGTTGTATACACATAATTAGTTTTTGTTACCTTAGCTCTTGTATTCTAATAATTATCAGCAATGAAAACTCTCAATAAGACAAACTATAATGACTTCAAAAGTCTCTTAAATGAGTTTTGGCAATTTCATCGATGGCATTGGCCTTAAGGTGGACATACCTACTATATGTAGCATCAATTTCACTATTATTGATATAGCCTTTCTTCAATTATGGCATAGCCCAATAGGAATGTGTATGTAGTCATTAATGAAACTTTGGTAACATGTGTAAGGGCCACTTGGAAGAAGGTTTAGACAAAATTATCTAAAGTTTAATGAAGTTATTATCACTCTTATGAGTACCTCAAATCAATGTAAATTTGAGAGAATAGATAGAGCCACTTCTTTACTTTTGTAGTGTATGTTAATGACATATTGTTGGCTTGCACAGATGTTAACCCATGTTGTTATGCTAATCTAAAATGAATTACCTTAAGACCTCTTGTATTCTTAAGACTCAATTACATTTGGATAGGTCTTGTGGTTTTCAAAGAACTTTGGTTGACTAAGTGCTCTTAGAATAGTTTCTTTTATGGTGCATCTATTTGGAAAGTCATTTAGATCTCGTGTCCCTAATAAAACATGGAAATGACAGAAATGGGAAAAAAATTCATTTGCTTTCGCTGTTGGCAGTTTAATGTATGCTCAAGTATGCACTTGTTTTGACTTACCATATGTCATTGTGTGCTTTGCATATACTTGAGTAATCCTATTTGGATCATTGGATAACTGCTTATATAGTTTTGTTATACCTACAAGCTATAAGGAATTACATTCAATTATTAATTATGTAGATTCAGATTATGACATTTAGGTAATTATTTGAAATCTATTTTATATATACATCTTACGATGTTTTTTAAGAGCTATTTTATGATAAAGTGTCAAATAGACACTTATAACTAACTTAACTCATGTATACATCTTTGTGATGTTTAAGAGAAACTATCACATTGGAAATTGTCATGCAAACATTTAAAATTAGCTCAACTATTGTATACTTCTTCATGATGTTGGGTGGACTTGTTTTGTTGAGAAATGTAAAATGAACACTTACAGCTATCACATCTATGAACAGTATGCTGCATGTTTTGCAAAGGCCATTTATCAAAGAATGTGATCAACGAAATAAATTTCTACTATGCACATATTTTGAGCCTTGACCATTTCATTGCGACAATGACTCTACAGTGGGTTTCTCTCAAGATTATAGGTCTTCCAGTGGTATTGAAATTTTGACATCAAGTTCTCCTTCACTAGTGAAAAGATTTATGAATCTCTTACTCATATTGAACATTTTGGGTGATCCATTTACGAAGGACTTACTCATCAGAGTTTCAGAAACATTTAACTCTTCGGTATTTTAAATTTTGATGTCCTGATTTAATGAAAGTCTAAGTTGTGTTATTAAGGCACTTTTCGATGTATTTTGGCATTTATAATATTTGTTTCCTAATCAGATTCGATATTCTTAGTTGTACCAAATCTTTTGGATATAATTCATAATTAAAACTATACTAATATTTATTACATTGTTTTCTCTACTGTATTGGATCTTTTTAATTCAATGTTTCATTTTTGAAATTTTTCCCTTTTCAAACTCATATGGTTCACATCTTTGATGAATATAAACTTGTAAATTTGTTGCCCAAAGGGATACCCATAAGATTATTTCAAAAATCATGTAAGTCCCGTGGGCTTTGATGAATCTTTGATATAGCCATGACCTAGTGAGAGTTATAGTTAATTCCTTAACGAGCTTCTATGATTCATCTAACATCTTCAATGTTTTGGATATATTTTATTTACTATTTCATTTAATTTATTTTTTTATTAGATGTTATATAAATGGATTGTATTATATGAATGGATAGCCCATTATAGGTTGGGCTATCCATAAGCCCTTAGAAAGGAGGCGCCCCAACTTATAACCCATTACTAAAATTAGTTACCTAATATATATTACCTAGGGTTCCATCTGTAATAAACCAATTTTCCTATTTGGGAATTGTAAGTTGCTATCTTTTTGTAGTCTCTCTTATCAAGTCATTTTCTTATGCATTTGGAGCTGTGCATAATCAATTATTTGCATCATATACATGAACACCATGATTTATCTGAATAATCTAAAAAAGGTAAAGTGAATAATTAGGAAATACAATAAACTAAAATACTAAAATAAAAAAAACACCGAAAAAACAAAATCAAAAATAAAAAAACAATGGCAGAGAGAAATAAAATAAAAAAGAAAAAGAAAACCAAAAAAACAATATTCTATCAAAAAGAAAATCAAAACAAAGTCACCATGTGTATCAAATTTAGAAATAAACTGAGATAAAAAAAAAATGAAAAATAGCATGAATGAAGAGAAGGATGGGATCACTTTTGGATTTTGATTCGACACCTTTGATTCTCACAACCCATTTTGGTTAAGGCAAGGAAAAACCGAAAAAAAAAAAGAAAATCAAAAGATAGAAAGGTAAAATAATAAAATTGCACGGGAAGGACCACATCTTTTGGCACATTCTTCACAGCAAAATCTAAAAGGATGGGCGTGAATAGAAAAGTGGAAAAACGGAAGTAGGAAAGTGGCGAGTGAGGGCTAAATGTGGGAAGGTAGGTGAGAAAGCTAAACACAATAGAAAAAGGAGGATTTTTGAAGCAGAAGGAGGAGGAAGCCACAATATATACACTCATATTCTGGTCAGTCGCAGAATGTTGGAGATTAGTGTAGAAATTACAAATTTACTTGTTATTTTCTTATTTACTGTTAAGATTTTATCTTTTGCTTGGTCAAATAAAATTAGTCATTGTTTTATATGGTTGCAAATTTTTAGGAGAAAAATCTGGGATATTGTGACATTAGTGGGGCATTATTTTTTAGATATTTGTTGTAGCTCATGTATTTAAATAGTTGTTTGGCATTGAATAAACCTCTCACAGCCTTCAATCCCAATTTTCCATGGCAGCAATTATGAAGTATGGAGATGACGTTATTCTTATCCTAAGACTTACGGGATTTAGTAGAGAATGGGTACACCGACGACAGAGCGGCTGCCGATACAGTCAAGGTCCAACGAAAGAAAGATGCCAAGGCCCTATTTTTCATCCAGCATGTTGTGGATGAAGCTATTTTTCCTCGCATTGTTGCTGCAATTAAGTGGAAAGATGCTTGGGATGCATTGCAGAAAGTCTATTGAGGTACAGGAAAAGGGGTAACTGTCAAACTTCAAACTCTTCGTACGAAATTTGAAGGTTTGTTTATGAAAGATGGAGATATATTGTCTGAATATATTTCTAGCATAATTGATTTTGTTTATCAAATTAGAAAATGTGGTGAGATTTTAAATGAGTAAAAGGTGGTTTAGGAAATTCTTAGGAGTCTACCTAAAAGATATGAACATATTGTGGTAGCAATTGAAGAGTCAAAAGACTGCGGACATTAATTGTTGATGATTTGCAGGGATCTCTTTATTCTCATGAAGATAGAATGAATAGATACGATAATGATTCTGTTGAGAATGACTTTTACAGTAAAATGCAGATTTCACAAGGTGGAAAAAATGCTGGTGAATCAAGCAACAAAAGCAACTTCAACAAGTTAAGAGGTGCACATACCTCACATGGGAAAAGAGGAGGCAGAAGTGGTGGTCGAAATAGTGGGTATAATCAACTGTCTAGAACCACTTACAAAGGAGAAAATGGAGCCAGGAATAGTGCTACTACTGTAAGAAATATGGGCACATAAAGAGGTTTTGCAGGCTTAAAGAAAAACAAGCCAACCTAGCCCAGGAGAAAGAGGAAGATGAAACTGAGAGCCTCTTTCTTACATGTTTTTCTGTCAAAGAACATCATCCAAAAGTCTGGTATATTGACAGTGGCTGTAGTAATCACACGACAAGTGATTTGAAGTTTTTAACCAAGTTAGATGAGTCTGTGAGCAGTCTAATTACAATGGGTGATGGAACAGTGCATGTGGTACAAGGAAAACGTACTGTGATGATGAACTCTTTTGGCTTGAACTGTATTCAGAATGTATTATATGTTCCTAATTTGGATTCAAATCTATTAAGTGTGGGACAACTTATGCTAGATGGTTGCTCTCTTGTTTTTGAAGATTCTACATGCTGTGTTTAAAGATAAATCCAAGAAAATGTTACTTACAAATGTACCCATGGCAAAAAACAAAATTTTTCCTTACGTTCTCACTCATGATGCAAAGCATGTGCTGAAGGTAACCTTGACTGATTATAATTAGCTTTGGCATCATAGATATGGGCATTTGAGTCTTAGAAACTTAACTCTTATGTCAGAACATAATTATGTTAATGGTTTGCCAATTATTAAAGATGTAAAGGAGATATGTGAGAGTTGTGTAGTTAGAAAGCATCATCGTGACTCCTTTCCAAAAGGGCAAGCAAGAAGACCTTCAAAGCCAGCAGAGTTAATTCATACAGATATTTGTGGGCCCATTCCTACAACAACAATAGGTATTCCTTAGCCTTTGTTGATGATTAAGCCGAATGACATGGGTTTATTTTCTCAAGGAAAAATCAGAAGCTTTTTCTGTCTTCAAGAAATTCAAAGCATACATTAAGAAGCAAAGTGAGCACCCAATCAAGATCCTTCGTACAGACCGTGGAAGGAAACAAGAATTTTGTAGTTCCTGTGAAGAACATGGAATTGAAAGACAACTCACAGCTAGTTGCACTACATAACAAAACGAAGTCACAAAGAGGAAGAATCGAAGCCTAGTAGAAATGGGAAAGAGCATGTTAAAAGCCAAAAATCTTCCAAACAATTTTTGAGGCAGAAGCAATCCACACAGCAGCATATATTCTTAATTGCTCTCCTACAGCAGCTTTAACTTAACAAACACCATTTAAAGCTTGGTATGGATGGAAACCCAAGGTAACTCATTTTAGAGTTTTTGGCTGCATTGCATTTGTGCACATCTCATCTAAAAGAAGAGAGAAACTAGATGATAACAGTATCAAATGTATTTTTATGGGTTATAGTATGGAAAGTAAAGGATATCGTTTTTATAATCCTCTCACCAAGAAATTACTGATAAGTCGTGATGTCATTTTTTACAAGAGAGGTAGTTGGAATTGGAAGAATATGTCAACAATTTCAGGTACATTACTAGAAGATGATGAATTAATTGATACTCCCACAAGTGAAAGTGAAAATGGAGGCTCCAATATCTTCATACTGACGGGACTCTCTATTATCATTTGTATTTATGTAGAAAATTGTCTACCAAGATGGTAGAACAGTAGAATACAGAGGAGTGGTATAAACAAAAAAAAAAAAACAGCAAACCAAAAAACAAACAAAGAAATGAAAGTGCTTCCCTAACTTTCGAGAGTTAAGGGTCTCTTCACCAAACTCCCAGAAAATTTTTGCCTGCCTCCTCCCACCAATGGACATCCACTAAAATAGTGCTTATCACACATGTGAGGGACCACCATAGCACCTACCCATTTCTGTTAGGATCCCAATTTTCCTCATCATTATATCTGATCCCTATATTTCCTTTCTTTCGGCTGTAGACCTATTGGGCCTTATTTTCTTGGGCCCAACATTACCCTCCCCAACAAGAGTCACTTTATCCTCACGGTGAAATTCTGGAAATTGGGCTTTGATCACATCATAGTATTCCCAAGTGTTCTCATAGTCAAGTAGGTCCTGCCATTTGATCAATACTTTAGTCCTCTCATCCATCAATTTCCTTGCTATCCTTATTGCTTCCGGGGTTACCTTAAGCTCCATCTTTTCAGTCAAAAAAGGGGAAATCTACTGGGATGGGGTTGTCATGCAAGGATTTCTTGAGTTGGGAAGCATGGAACATTGGATGAACTCAAGATGTAGGGGGCAGGTCTAATTTATAAGCTATAGCTCCATACTTCTCCACCACCTTGTATGGTCCATAGTAGCGAGGACTCAACTTCTCATTGGATTTTTTTGGCAGCAATTTCAGTTTGTAAGGATGGATCCTGACATAGACCAAATCACCTATTTCGAAATTCACATCTCTCCTCTTCTTGTCTGCACAAGTCTTCATGTACTGTTGGGTTGTCTCCAAATGGATCTTCAGTTCTGTCAACACCTTGTTGCACTAAGAAATGGTTTCATTCACCTCTTGTAGAGGTGAATTCATGTCCTCCAGCCTAAAGAATGCTGGGGGCTCCCTTCCATACGGCACTTAAAGGGTGTCATGCCCATGGACCTGTTGTAGGTGGTGTTAAACTAGTACTCCGCCCTTGGAAGCAACTTCACCTACTGCCTTGGTTTATCCATAACAAAACACCTCCAATATGTCTCAAGGCTCCGGTTGACAACCTCGGTCTACCCATCAGTCTCAGGGTGATATCCAAAACAGTATTTTAGCACTGTTCCAGCTATCTTCAATATTTCCACCCAAAAGTTGCTAATGAACACGCTATCTCTATCTGAAACAATGGATTTTGGGAATCCATGCAACCTCAACATCTCTTGAACAAGGAGTTCAGCCACCGATTTAGCTGAAAAAAGGTGTGCCAAGGGTATGAAATGCCCATACTTCGTTAATCTATCCACCACCACCATTGTTGCCTCACAGCTTCCTGATCTAGGCAAGCCAACTATAAAATCCATGCTGATGTCTTACCATACTTGGGTTAGAATAAGGGTTGAAGTAATCTAGCTGGGTGCATAGCTTGGTATTTGTTTTGCTGACAAATCACACACTTGGCTACATAATCCTGAATGTCCCTTTTCATGCCCATCCAATACACCAACTCCAATCCTTTTGTACGTTCAGAGATATCCCGAGTGGCCACCTATAGGGGAATCCTGGAACTCCTTGATTAATTGTGGTATTCAGGCTGAAGTCCTTGGAACTTCCCTTTATATAACAAACAACCTTTCCTCATGGTATATCCCTCTGGAACCTCATTTCCAATGATGATGTTCTGTACAATTCCCCTCAACTGATCATCTCTTTTAACTTCAGCTTCCAGGTCTTCCATTCCTTCGAATAGCCAAAGAGAGAAAGCCTGTAATGTCATCTCTTCACCCCTTCTAGATAAAGCATCCACTGCTCAATTCTCCTGACTAGGTTTGTACATAATTTTAAATTTGTAACCAATTAATTTTGACACCCATTTCTGTTGGTTTGGGTCAATGACTCTGTGTTCTAGCAAGTATTTGAGAGCCTTTTTGTCTGTTTTGATCACAAATGAGTTTTCCATTAAATAGTGGTTCCACTTCTTGACAGTATAGACCTTTGTCATCAATTCCTTCTCATAAGCTGAATTTGATTGAGCTCTAGTTGAAAGAACTTGGCTGTAATAGGCAATGGGTCTTCCCTCATGCATTAACACAGCTCCTAAACCTCCTCTAGCAGCGTCAATTTCAATTTCAAGTGGTATAGAAAAATCTGGCATCACCAATACCGGCACTGTGGTCATAGCCATCTTTAGAGACTTAAACACTTATGCTTGTTCAGTCCAGTTGAAGGCATTCTTCTTAAGTAGGTTGGTGAGTGGTGCAGCTAATTTCCCATAATGCTTGACAAATCTCTAGTAATACCCTGTTAATCCCAAGAACCCCTAAAGAGCTTTGAGATCTTAGGGTATAAGCCATTTCACCATGGTTTCTATCTTTGAGCTATCTGCTTCTACCCCCTCAGTTGAGATTACATGTCTCAAGTACTCAAGTTTGGGCTGAGCAAAGGCATACTTCTTTGGGTTAATTACTAGCTGGTGATGTCTCAAGACTTCCATAACTTTCCTCAAGTGAATCAAATGGGTAGCAAAATTAGTGCTGTAAACAAGGATGTCATAAAAAAATACCAACATAAACCTCCTCAAATACGGCATACATATATTATTCATCAAAAATTAAAATGTAAAGGGTGCATTAGTTAGCCCAAAGGGCATTACCATGAATTCATAATGACCCTCGTGCATCCTAAATGTTGTTTCCTCCTCATCTCTAGCCTTTATGCGAACAGATGGTAGCCGGACTTGAGATCCAGCTTTGTAAACACTGGCACTCCCTAGTTCATCCAACAATTAGTCAATAGTAGGTATAGAAAACTTGTCAGGCAATGCCAGCTTGTTAAAGGCTTGATAGTCTACACAAAATCTCCAACTACCATCCTTCTTCTTAACCAGCAACATCGGGCTACAGTAAGGGCTACTACTTGGTCGAATAATACTAGAAGCCAACATTTCACTGACTAATCTCTCAATTTCTGCCTTCGTTGAGTGTCCATAGCGGTAAGGCATTATGTTGGAGGCTATTCTCTAGGCTTGAGAACTATAGCATGATCCCTTGACTTATGTGGGGGTAGTTTCCCAGTAGGTTCACACACTTCCTTGTATTCTTCTAACAAACTTTGAATTTCTTCTCTCACTATTTCCCTTTCCTCTTTTATGGTAATTTCTCCAAACTCCATAAAATACCCTTGCCCCCTTTTTTAATGGAATTAAGTATGGCGTTTAAGGACACCAGAGTCTTCACTAGCTTAGGATCTCCTTTAAGGCACATCCACTGTCCATTAACAAAGAACTTCATTGTTAACCTCTTCCAATCCACCCTTGCTTCACCCACTGACTACTGCCAAGCAATCCTTAATACCACATCTGCCTCCCCCAACTTGAAGGGATAAAAATCTTGTTGAATCTTTACTCCTTGCACTTCCAATTCTAGTTGCTTGCATACTCCACTGTTCTTCACCTTATACCCATTCCCTACGGTGATAACATAATTTGAAGTAGTTTGGGGCTGTATAACGAAATGTTCTACTAACTTGGAGCTTATGATATGGGTAGCTCTACTATCAATCAAAATCAGCACATCCACATCCTTAAATTGCCCCACCAGCTTCATGGTCCTAGGACCTGCCACGCCAACAATGGAGTTCATAGATAGCTCAATTAAATCTTCCTTTATCCCTTCTACCTCAACACTGGGTGCCTGTTCCTCCTTAGTCTCCTCATCTTCCCTCATCACTAACAGCTGTAATGACTTATTTTTGCATCTATATGTTGGGCTGTATTTTTCTTCACACTTGAAACATAACCTTTGCTCCCTAAGCCTGGTGATCTTTGCTTCTGATAGCCTCTTCGGTCTCCCTTCACTTTTTGAGTTATTGTCAGTGCTAAACTTACTCACTCTTTGTTCTTTTCTCTAGGAGTGTTTTCCCCTCCTTTGCTATCGTTATTTTTGGTTGAAATCTGCCAATTACTTCTTACCACCTCCATGGGATTAAAGCTTTTACTGACAGTAGACTTGAACCCATTCCACTTCCCATCGTTGATTCCCTTCATCCCTTTATTTTGCTTCTTCTCTCTTGCCTGTTCCAATATCATATTCCTTTATTCCACCTGAATAGCCATATCCATTAGCTATTTTAGAGTGGTACCCATCATCCTCACCTCGATCCTTATTTTTTTCTACAACCCATTTTTAAATGCCCCCATGAGAAGTTTGTTGGAGGTTTCCTTCATGGGTGCAATGATTAACTCAAATTGTTCCCTACTACCAATGTTCCCTCTTGCTTCAGTGCCATTAGGATTTCGTATTGGTCCCCAAACTGCCTACTGTGAAATCAATCCAACAACTCTCTTTTGAACCCTCTCCAAGAGCTAATTGGTTCTCTCGCCTCCAGCCATTGAAACTAGTTGAGAGCTCTCCCTTCCAAACACACTGCCACCGCTTCAAGCTTCTCGATCTCCCCCATATTGTTTAACAAGAAGTATCATTCTACCTTGAATATCCATCCCACTGGGTTATCTCTAGAAAACAAAGGGAGCTCAAGCTTTCTGAACCTGGACGATTCACCACCTTCGTTCACCGCACTGTCATTCACCGTTTCTCTTGCACCTAATGACGCCTCAACCTCCTCCTTGCCGCTATTTAGCTCTATCGCATCTTTCTATATCACATCCACCTTCTTATGTAGGTCCATCAATAGCTCCACGACCATCAACAGCTAGTTTTGCATCTCCCTCATCCTCTTCTCTAGTATATCAACCCTTTGTTCCATTCTAGTTCCCACCATTCTCCTTCGAACTATTGCTCTGATACCAATTTGATGGGACTCTCTGTTATCCTTTGTATTTACGTAAAAAATTGTCTACCAAGATGGTAAAACAGTATAATACAGAGGAATGGTATAAACTAGGAAAAAACAGCAAACCGGAAAACAAATAGAGAAACGAAAGTGCTTCTCTAACTTTCGAGAGGTCAGGGTCTCTCCACAAAACTCCCAGAAAATTTTTGTCTACCCCCTCCCACCAACAACTATCCACTAAAATAGTGCTTGTCACACATATAATGGACCACCATAATGCACATGCCCAATTATGTTATGATCCCCCTTTTCCTCATCATTATATCTGATCCCCATATTTCCTTTCTTTCGGTTGCAAACCTATTAGGTCTTTTTTTGCTTGGGCCTAACATATACCAAGCATCCCTCAGTCACTTACATCAACATGGAGTCAATCTAATGTCTCAAGCCTATCCTCACCATGCTCTTCCTCATCAGTCTCCACTATGAAAATGGAGATCCTTTCAAAAAATTTATGAAAGCACTGAACAATGTCAGTTTCCTCAAATTGAAGAACCAAGCTGTTTTAATGAAGCAATTAAGTCTTAAGAGTGGTGTGCAGCAATGGATGAGGAAATGAAAGCCTTAGAAAGAAACAAGACATGGGTGCTAGTTGATCTTCTAGATGGGAAAAAAATTGTGACGCAGAAGTGGATATACAAAATCCAAATGGGTACATGCAACAAGAAATGATGGACTTTGAAGAAACTTTCTCCCCAGTAGCAAGGTTTGATACCATACGCACTGTTTTAACTATTGCTGCTAATTTTAATTGGAAAGTTTGTCAATTTGATGTGAAGTCAACATTCCTAAATGGAACTTTGGAAGAAGTATATGTGAAACAACCAAAAGGGTATAAGATTGCAGGTCATGAAGACACGGTCTACCGATTGAGAAAAGCACTTTATAGGCTTAAACAAGCTCATGGGCCTGGTATGGAAGAATAGATGGACATTTGACCAGCCATGGTTTTCCAAAAAAGTCCCAGTGAGCCTTTGTACATGAGAACTAGAGGTACACTTGAAAGTCCTATTGTTTGCCTTTATGTTGATGACTTGATTTATACTAGCAACAATAATACATCATTGAGTGAGTTTGACAAACTGATGTTCAATGAGTTTGAAATAACTGATTTGGGCCTGATGAGTTTTTCCTTGGGTTTAGAAGTTAAACAATCTGGTGTAGGAATTTTTATTTCCCAAGAGAAATATATTCATGATCTTCTTAAAAGGTTCAACTTGAAGGATTGCAATCTGATGAACCCTCCTATGTGTACCAATCAAAAGTTCTGCTTAGCTAATGGAAGTTAAAAAGTATAAGCTCAATTGTACAAGAGTTTGATAGGTTGTTTGTTGTATCTTACTACCTGCTGACCTGGCATTTTGCAAGGAACAAGTCTGTTATCCAGGTTGACGCAGAGTCTGAGTAAACTTTATTTAGGAGCTACAAAACGGATCCTAAGATATTTGAAGGGAACAAACCACCAACTTCAGGTTGTATGGTTTCTTAGATAGTGACTTAGAAGGTTGCATTGATGATTGAAAGAGTACTACAGGTTACGTATTTACTATGGGTACAGGACCTATTTCCTGGAGCTCCAAGAAATAACAAACTACTGCTCTATCGTCTTCAGAGGCTAAATATATGGCTGTTATTACAGCAGCTTGTCAAGCTGTGTGGCTGCAAAGGATCATGGTTGACATGCAGCAAACTCAAGTGGAGGTAACTACTATCTACTGTGATAATCAATCAACTATTGCAATGACAAAAAAACCCGGTCTGTCACAGTAGAACAAGGCACATAGAGACCTGTCATCACTTTATAAGAGAACTGGTTGCAAAAGGAGACATTAAAATGGAATACTGCTGTACCTATGATCAAGTAGCAGATTTGTTTACCAAGCCACCACCATTGAAGAAATTCATGAATGAGAGATTTGCTAGGTGTCAGTGATTTCTACATTAAGGGGGAGTGTTTGAGATTAATGTAGAAATTACAAATCTACTTTTTAGTTTCTTAATTACAGTTAAGATTTTATCTTTTACTTGGTCAAATAAAATTAGTCTTTGTTTTATGGTTGCAAATTCTTAGGAGAAAAATCTGGGATATTGTGACATTGGTGGGGCACTATTTTTCTGATAGTTTGTTGCAACTCATGTATTTAAATAGTTGTTTGGCATTGAACAAAATCAAGTTTTTCAGTCGACCTTACCTGGTCATGCATCTGATAAACTCTAAGCCTCTCTATTTGCTACTGTTCTTTGTATTATGACATGGAGCAGAGAGAAGAATAATAGAGAAAACGAGTAGCAATGGAGGAAGCTCACTGAAGGAGACCAAAAAAAAAAAAAAAGGAGCCAAGGTGAACGAAGAGAAAAAGAAGCTAAGAAAGAAGTAGGAAAAACATAAAACGCAAGAAGAGAGGAGAGGAAAGAATAATGAGAGTTTGGCAAGAGAGGGCATGAGAAGAAAGAAACACGAGAAACAAAATTAGAGGGGAGAAACAAATGCAAAGAGAGAGAGATCCCCTATGTTTATAGACCAAGAACAGAACAAAAAAAGATAGAAGAGGGAAAAAGAGAGAGCACTGAAACAAGATAGAACAACGAGCACAAGTTGAAGAGAAAAGAGAAATAAAAGGAAAAAGCTCAGGGAAGAGCAGAGAATGGAGGGATGATAATGTTCCAGTGAGAGCTGAATGAGTGAAATAGAAGAAAGGAAGAATCATTGTGGCAACAAGAGCTCATTATCCTCTAAACTTCCTGTTTGCTTAACAAATAAGTACTGCCCTATTCTTCATTTCTTTTGCATTTTTGAAATCCTATTATTGTGCACTTGTAGTAGATCCCATTTGGCCATTATTGCTAGAAATGTATGTTTGCTGCCATACCATTCATCCTCACATGGTTTATTTTACTTTTGAACATAATCTCGTCATAAACATAGTTGAACCGGTGCTTGATAATCAATGGTTTGATACGTCCTGATTAGTTCAATCTATTATTTTCTTTTGAGAATGTTGCTTACTGTTCAGTCATTATCTAGCATTGATATTTAATGTAATTGCTAGTGCAAAAATCAGATTTCATTTTTAGCCTATTATGTTGCTTATTGTCTTATTACTCTCTGGTCTTAGTAATTTGTGCAATTTTGTGAGGTCATTTGATCTTTCCCAACACATAATCATCTCCCGAACTTGAGTCATAATCCGCAGACCATCTTAACTTATAAATTGGTTTCCCAAAATTTATTCTTTGAAAATTTTAGTAAGACTCTTAAATTTTGGTTTCTATTTTTAAAGTGAAAATTAAAATTTCTTTTTTTCACGCTAGACAATCTTATTTCAGGAGTGACAATATCTTATCAGGTGTTTCTTAAAATTCTATCTGTTGATTTTTCTACCACAATATACATTTATTAGATGGACAAGTAGTGAAATTACAACAACGTGAAAGATACCGCAACTATAATACAGGAAAAATACTTGTGCTTAAATCCATATATCTGAAGTGCAGTCACCACCAGGATATCTCATCTCATGGGCAAGGGCAGGACCGTTAGGCTCCGCCCCAAAATCAACAAAGAAGTTAGGGTTTATTTTCAGGCCACCTTTCTCAGTATCAACATCTATCTGTAAAATGTGGGATCCTTTCTCCAGAAGCTCTGGATAAAACTGTATATCCCAGGCACTGAAGAGTGAGTTGGTGACATATAGCCTTTTTCCATCTAAACTCAATTGAATCATCTGAGGCCCCCCTCTTAACTTGTTTCCCTAAAAATGGAAAAGCTTGACTTCATTAGCCACATGTCAGATGCATGCTTAAATAGCATGAAGGTCCTTGCTCAATTAGATAGTATGACTAGTTTGTAGCTACATTCATGTGAAATGCTTTATGATGAGCCTAGTGTAGGTAAGATGGAACAAGTGGGAAGTAACTCACGCTTCTTGCTACAAAAAGAAATGGATCTATATGATTTTTTTTCTTTTATTATTGAGGTGAGAAATAGGATCAAAGTGTACTGCTAAGAATGAGGTAATTCACCTCTATGTTTTGCTTATGAAATCTTTTGTTTAAGACAACAATGCTAACGGATAGAGCAATGGATGAAACTAAGTTTCAGTCTTTCCCTCTCTTACATTTCTCATCATGCATTACGATTAAAAGTTTCATAGCACTTTACTCAGCGGTTCATATTTTAATGTTATTTTGACTATCTTCTAGGCTTGAAGAGCAAAAACATGAGATTATGACTATCATGTTCTATTGTGTTGTATGAACACTCTCTGCATCAAATCAATCAAAGAATAAGTTGAATTCAATCTTCAAAATAGTGTTCACAAGAACTTCAACACCAGGATTACTAAGTTTGAAAACGGAATAGCACTGACCTGGATCTCAGGAACATCAGATTGCCAAGTTGTACCATCATCTGCTATGGCTACTACTGGGCTTCCTTTCTGTATCAGTCCCCCAACCCATACTTGTCCAGCAAGTTGAGGATTCTTAGGGTCTGTGATGTCATACTGTCTTATATCCCCATGAAGCCAGTTCACAAGGTACAGAAACCGATCATCAAGGGATATCAGAATATCAGTCATAAACCCAGGCATTTCAGGAAGTATCCAATTTTGCACTTTCAATGATTTGACTGATATTGCAACCTGTAAAATCAGTTTAGCCTATGACTACAAGTACAATTTCACAGCATGTCTCAATCCAACTACAAATACTCATGAAACAGAAGAGAATACACATTTAGATTTCCTCTTTCATACCTCATGGCTCCATGACCCGTCCTGGTTCTTAAAAAATCGTACCATGTTACCAGACAATGCACACCCAACAAAACCTGTATCTTTAGAAGGATCATGCAAAAATCGTATCTGCATTTAGTGATAAATTAGTTACAAAACATGCCAACTTCTCTGCACAATGTCATCATAAGGACAAGCCAGGTTAAAATTAAACTTGATAAATATAATTAATTAAATAGTTCCAAAGATAACAAAAAGAAAAAAAGAAAGACAGTGTAGCTTGTAGAAACAACTCTGTAGATGGTGTCAAACACTTGCCTCTGCGGGTATTAGCCCTGTGTCGCCAAGGTCCAGTGTTTGTCTCAGTTCGCCCCCAGGCCAGCTGTACACATAGAGATGCCTCCCATAGAGGCCATCAGCGACATGCTTCATGTAAAAACCTCTGGTAATGGCAGCAGGAGCACCCCAAGATGTGCTTATCATAGTATTGTGCCGTGGTTGATACCAAAAGTCATACCCAAATAGAGGACTATGCCCTTGTTTTTCCCACCTAACAAAAGTGAGTAATAACAAATGATTTGAATAGTATCTAAAACACTCTGCTGTCATGAGTAATCGAAAACCAAGCACATGCAACAATGAATAAGAATTGGCAAACTTAGTACTTTTGATATGTGATTAAGAATTTTTGTACATCTAATCTTAGGATAGAAAAGGGTACCTTCCGCTCACATTGAATTCTGAATCAAGAAGAAGAAATCCAGTCCCTGCAGCATTTCCATTTCCTTCTTTAGCTCCAAGACATGCGATCATTATATCACCGGAGGCAAGGCAATGGGATGTGTGAGGATATGCTAATCCAGTTTTGATGATGATTTCTTCGGGCTCAACAACTTTGTGCAAAGAAGGAGCCTTCGGATTTGTTTTTGTGTCAACCACATATATGCGACCCGATCTGGAATATGACAAAGAAGACTTGATAAGGAAAATCTATGGAAATTCGTTTTTGCTCTTGATTTGCTTATAATGAAATATCGTCTTTTATCATAATTAAAATAAGAAATATTTGGTCCATGGTTCTAGATGGTCGCAACTTCCATTTTTAGTTTGCTAAATACTTAAAGCACATGGAAATAAACTTCCCAGTGTTTTGAACAAAGAAATGATAAGCCAAAACCATATAAAAGTAACTATTTATTTCTCTTACAGGAGTGAAGGAAGGATCAAATAGCGTCGATCAGCGGATGGGTCTCCATGGCAAGAGCTGCAAGCATTCCACCCCGTATGGTGGAGTTCATCACCTAAATAAGGCATTGGCAGCCTGTGGATTACTTTGGAATAAGTTGGAGAGCTCGGATCCACATCCACTGTGGCCAGATAGTCTGGCTTCTCTCTTCCTGTTCCTGTAAATTCAATAATTAAGAAGGATAGGATATCGTATAATATTTAGAGTTTATGGTTTATTTATATTTAGGATTTGTATCGTATAATATTTAAGTTTTAAATTTGTTAAGATATTATATCGTGTTTATTTATAAATGGTGCTTATTAAAAGGATTATACTATTATATAATAGATAACAAAAATACAAAAGACAAAAGCCTATAGAGACTTGAGACACTTTGGGAAGAATACCTGCGAGTAAGGTTGTCAAAATCGCGATTCTAGAAAAACTAGTTTTGGAGGATGAACACATAACATAATCTCGTAATATAGAATTATAAGAGTTTACCTAAAATTAATATTTTAAAATTCAAACTGGTTTTTGAATTGGTGAAAGTAAAAATTAAAGATCCACTGGTATGATTATAATTAAAATAGTGATAACTAAATATAAATATTTTTTTAATATTATATATTTAAATTTAAATACGATAGGTATTAATAAACAAATACTAATAATTTAAATTTTAAATTAAAATTATTTATACAATTATAAATATAACTATTAAAGACTATTTTGTTAAAACAAATAAATTACAATATATTAATTTCATATTATTTTTAGGTAAAATATCATATTATAAATATTTAAAAAAGAAAAAAAATTAATATAATAATATTTAAATAATTTAAATTAAAACACAAAATAGAGATCCTTTTAAATAAATTTAAAATAAAATTTTAAAAATAGGTGCAACAAATTATATGATGCTAGTTACGTACAAATAGACACTTTTCTTTGTGCGCATGCTCAAATCGTCTAAGTTCTACTCTTTTTTATACTCTAAAAAGATGAAGAGCAAATATATATAAAACGTTCTATATATATACATAAGAATGGAGTTCGATCAACTTCCACAATCAAAATAAGCATGTAAGTCTCCTATCTTTGAATTAAATTATGAATGCGTTCATCATTTAATCTCTTTCATTGGCATTAGAGTCAAAGGTTGGTTTTCTGATCAATTGTATACTTTATTGAGATCTAAGTTATTATTTGGGGATTTATTAATTAGGATTTTTTAGATAAATTTTTTTAAAAAAATTTCCTTTCCAACAAAGAACTCACTTATTCCTACCCTAATTTTTTAAATTAGGGTTTCAAAATTCATTAAAAAAATATGAAATTTTTCTCCAAAAAATCCCTTCCTGAATTTGAACAGAAGCAAATTTGCGTTTTTGCCTCTGTGCTTCAAACTCTGCCTTATCACTACCACTGGCGAAGCAAAACCCATCCTGTCACCAACAACAGTGGGAAACCTCCAGCGACCATGTTGCCGCACTCGCTAGATAGAAACATTGGTCTTCCTCCTCCATCCATTAAAAAAAAAAAAAAAGAAGAAGGAGGCAGCAATACAGAGGGAAAACTCTCTGGTCATCAGTGGTTGTGGCCGCTAGTGTCATAATGTAGCGCATCGCTGCCCCTCCTACCAACCAAAGGCCACCAACATGGAGGAGCGAAGGATTGAAACACATTGTTTGGCAGCGCACATCACTGCGATAATGCCATCCTCCCTCACCAGTCTTGGGACTGCAAGCAACAACATTGCCAGTGCCCATGAGTGGGCGACCAACAAAGCTACAGAGGACGGAGAAAATGGAGGGAGAAGATGAAAATCTAAGGTTTCTAATTTTTTTTTAAATTTTTCAAAAATATTAAAAAAATATGAAACCCTAATTTTTTATGAAGCCCTAAATTTTTTTTTGGTTGGCTTTTTCATTTTTTGGGAGGAGTTTTCGGTCATGTAAGAATTTATTTTAATTTGGCATGTGACTCATTTCAAAATAATAAAATTAGAGGCTTAATTGTAAAATTCCTAATTAATAAACATCTAGATATGTTAAAAAATATAAATTGTGTATTTTATTTTAACCCCAAATAAATGCAATTAATTTTTTATGAAAAATTAATTTTTCATATCCTAATAAATTTAAATAAATTAAGTAATATGTGATTAATTGCCATTATGTTAATTAGTTCAACATTGTTTTTATTACATTATTTTGCAAATTTTCTACCTATAAAAAATTTAGAAATATAATGTTAATTAGCTTAATATCATGTATTTAATTTATTTATGTGTTAATTTGTTTAACTGACGTAAGCCTTTACACTTATATTATAGCTCTTTAGATTCATATATCAGCTGAAAACCCAGAACTGCAGACTACTGGTCTTAAGAAATCTGTTTCAAATCTATGTTTTTGGTCTAACAATGCCATGTATGAGATCCGCTATTTGTTAAAGAATAAATTGCATATATTAAATATGTTAATTAGTTTAACTTGTTTATTAATGAATGTTAATTAGTTTAACATTACATAATTGATTTTTTAATGTGTTAATTAGTTTATCATGTTAATTAACAAATGTTAATTTGTTTAACATTTTAAAAAAAATTATGATTTACAATTTTTTTTTTAGCATGATTAGGACATTTAGTTGTATTTTGATTTCATTGATTTACACCTTACATACAACCTTAGGACGATGATTGGCACTTAGTTCACTTTCCACTCTGGGTTATATATGGTTTAATTAGCTTAATTATACAATACTTAGTGTCATAATTTGTAAACATGGTAAACATTAAATCTTGCATGTTTTTTTTAATTATCTAATCTTGATTTATATCTGTCTTTCTTTTTATGTAAAGAATGACTACAGCTTCTAAAAGCATTGTTGCTGAGTTCAACAAGGGGTTAAAGCTAAATGGCGACAATTATGAGATATGGAGTATGAAAATCCAGTATCTCCTAGAAGAGCAAGAGGCTCTTGAGGCTCTCAATAATGTCACGAAAGAGCTAGAAGCTGGAAACATGGCTCAGCATAGGTGGGACCATGAGGTTTATGACGCTTGGAAGAAAAAGAACTCTACTGCTCACATTATGTTGTTAAGCACTCTCAAAGATGACATCCTAAGGGAGTTCAAGGACCACCAAAGCGTTATGGGGCTTTGGAATGCTCTGAGAATGAGGTTCAAAACTACGTTCGTATCCAAACTGTGTTATCTAACGATCAAATTTGACTCATAAAAGAAACGCCCAGAACATTCGATGAGGAAACATCTATGGCTGATGTCAAATATGATTGATGAGCTAAAAGATGCTAGAAATGTCTTAACACATGAGCAGTAAATCCAAGCCATCATTCGCTCTTTGCTTAATTCATGGAAGCATATGCAGATGCATCTCACTCACAATGACAAAATCACGACTCTGGAAGATGTCTGGAGGCACCTTGAACTTAAGGAAGAAAGGCTTGAATCAGCCAAGCTGATACCTGAGTTGCACATGCCAACTTCAGGTGAAAGAGGTGATTTAAAGAGAAAGAGCTAAGGAAAGAACAAAGAACTAGCTCAACCTAAGAAAAATCCAAAGACTAATCAGCAAGGCAAAAAGAAGCAACAAAAGGTGAATACGACAAAAGTTAAATGCTTTAATTGCCAAAAGAAGGGACATTATGCGAATGATTGCCCTAAGCCTTCCAAAAAGGTAACCTAAACTCCTTATGCTAGTAAACTTTGTGTTTCTAACTCTATTATGCTTATTGAATCTTGTCCTATGTGGGTTGTAGACTCAGGAGCTACGGACCACATAGCGAGGGATTATGAAGCCTTTGTTGACTTCTGGTGAGTTTCCTATGGAGCATTTTGGATATACGTGGGCAACAACACTAAGGTTGCTGTCAAAATGATCAGAACATGCATGTTAGTCCTACGTGGGTGGTTGGGACCTGATCTTACATGATGTCCTTTATGCACTTCAAATTTGTTGGAATGTTATTTCAATTTTGGTTTTACTTAAGCTAGGCTATGATTTGTATTTCCATACAATTGTGATAAATTGAGTTATGACTTAGTTTTTATGGTTTTAGTTATATAATCGAAGGTTTTATTTCTATGGATTTGGATTACAAATCTTACACTAAAAATAATATTAATTTTTCCATGTTTGCCTTTACGCATGATTATGATCACAATGTAAATATATGGCATGCTAGACTTAGTCATATTGGCCAATAGAGAATGCAACAATTAGCAAAAGAGGGCTTGCTTCCCGACATTGAATGAATGGATTTACCTACTTGTGAATCTTGTCTAGCAGGAAAATCTGCTAGAAAACCCTTCAATAATGCAACTAGAGCCAATTTTCCATTGTAGTTAGTTCATTCTGACATCTGTGGGCCTATGAATATTAAGGCCAGGCACGGAGTGAATTACTTCATCACATTTATTGATAATTATACTCATTTCGGTTATGTCTATTTGATTTCTCATAAGTAAGAAGCATTGAGTTGCTTCAAAAACTATATAAACCTAATTAAGAATCAATTAGATAAGATTAAGGCTCTTCAAACTAATCGAGGCCAAGAATATTTGTCAGCTCAATTCAATGACTTATGTTATGAGAAATAGATAGTTCATCAGTTGACTATTCCAAGTACTCTACAACAAAATGGTGTTGCTAAAAGAAGGAATAGAATGCTCCTTGAGATGGTTAGATCCATGATGGCACAAGCTAATTTGTTAATCACCTATTGGGGTGATGCATTGATGTCTGCAACCTAAATACTTAATCGTGTGCCTATGAAATTAATTACAGCCACTCCATATGAGTTATGGACTACGCAAAAGCTTGACCTGGGTGTTTTGAAACCTTAGGGATGTGCTGCTTATATACATGATTCATCTCATAAGTATGGTAAATTGGGCCCGAAAGGAAAGAAAAGTATCTTTATTATATACTTAGAAACCTCAAAAGGTTATGTGTTTATAGGTCAGCAAGACAGTGGGAGTGTGATTGAATTCAAATCTAGAGATGTCACATTCTTAGAGAATGAATATCCTAATAAGGGTGAGCTAACTCCATACCTATCCTTATTTGAGATAGAGGACCCGAACGCACTAGGACCACTTTATTCAAGTAGGAGGATTATAGCAAATAATGAATTAGTTTCTCATCAGCAATCTTCTTCTTCATTAAATACGAATGAAAGTGTTCCTGAGCCAGTTGATCCAAGTGGGAGTGACCAAATGGATCTCATTCCAAGTGGGAGTGAGACCATCGTTCTTGATCCGAGTGGGAGCAATATTGATCCAAATGGAAACAATGAAGTTGGATTCAACGAATCACAATTGAGATGTGGTTCATGTAAAATGACTCATCACTGACGATATGAGATTGAAGGTGGCAAACTTTTTACAATGCTCCTATAAAATGAAGATGAGCCAAGAAATTTGAAAGAGGATCTCTTATCCCCTTCTAAGGATAAATGGATTAAATTTATGGAAGAGGAAATGGAGTCTATAAAAGTCAAAAATTTTTAGGAACTTATTGATCTTCCAAAGGGACACAAGGCTATTGGGAACAAATGAGTTCTCAAAATCAAGAAAAGAGCTAATGGCACGATTGAAAGATTTAAAGTTTGACTAGTAGCAAAAAGGTATACACTGCAGGAAGGAATTGACTATTAGGGGACTTTTTCTCCTGCTATACAATTTACCTCTGTTCGCTTACTTCTAACTATAGTGGTTTGTTTAGATTTTGAATTACATCAGATGGATGTAAAGATTGTTTTTCTCAATAGAGAATTAAATGAAGAAATTTATATGGAATAACCTAAAGGTTTCATTAAAAAGGCCTAAGAAGAAAAAGTTTGTAGACTTTTAAAGTCTATCAATGGCCTTAAACAATCATCAAGGTAGTGGTATATTTGTTTTTCACAATACAGTCATCTCATGTGGTTTACTATGATGAGTGAAGGCAATTGTGTATATACCAAAAGATCTAATGACAAGTATGTGATTATGACATTATATGTTGATGACATACTTATAGTTGGAAATGATATGGAGTTTATCAAAAGGGTAAAAACCTAGTTGTCATCTCACTTTGAGATTAAAGATATGGGTAAAGCTGTTTACATTCATGGAGTTAAGATTTTAAGAAATCGTTTTAAGAAAATCGTGTATCTCTTGCAAGAGAATTACATAAAAAAAAAAAAAAAGTTTTTAGAACATTTTAGTATGGAAAGTTGTAACCCTGCTGACACTCCTATTAGCACAAGCCGAACCTTGAGTGCTGAAATATGTCCTAAGACTGCCATGGAAATAAAGCATATGAACCGAACTCCATATAGGAATGCAATCAATTGTCTAATGTACGCTATGATGTGTACTAGACTTGATATATATCAAGCAGTCGGCTTAGTAAGTAGATATCAAACTGACCCAGGACTTAAATATTGGGAAACTGTAAAAAGGATCTTACGATATTTAAAGGGAACTACTAATTATGCACTCTGCTATCAAGGCGGAAAAGATCTACAATTTGTAAGATACACTGATGCTAATCATGGAAGGGACTTAGATGAGTGAAAGTTTACCTCAGGATACGTTTTCTTACTCAGTGATGGTGCCATATCATGGAGTAGTAAGAAACAATCCTGTGTATCCTTATCCACGATGGAAAAAGAGTTCATGGCCTTTTCTTCAGTAACTCAGGAGGTTGTTTGGTTGAAGAGGTTCTAGGATCAATTGTTGTGCAAAGCAAAAAAACATTAAACCAATGTAAGTGTACTATGACAATGAGGCTACAATTGCATACACTAAGGATCTAAAGTAGCATTGCAAAACCAAACACATAGATATCAAGTATCACTATGTGAAGGACATGGTTGTATGCAAGACTGTGAATGTGAAGTATGTATCTACGCATAAGATGCTCGCAAATCCATTGACCAAGCCTATTTTTAGATATGTGTTTGTGAGACAAATTAGGTCTTTAGGATTGCATAGAATTTTGCATAGTTAATTTGTACTTTTAATTTTTTTTTTTTTTCCCATTGTTCACAGACAAAGATATTTTGATGTTCTTTGATAATCAATAAAGTTTGATTTTCATGCTTACATATCTTTATTTAAATGTTGTGTACATTTTTATTTATAATTAAGTATGTTGGGTAGACAAAAAGGGTTAGCCTTCTCACACAGGTAACCACCTCAGTGTCTTTGTGACATTGGAAATGAGACAAGATTTTAAGAGAAATTATCAGGAGAATAATTTGAGAGCAACTATAATTAAAATCATTTAAGTGGCCTGATTGATGGCATACGGTCATTATAATTAATTTGATGAAATAAGTTCATCATTTTTAGTCTACCTTAGTTGCCAGATGTAAGTTCAAGACATTGTGTAGGTCAAGGAACTCAGTCTTAGACTTGTGGTATCTAAAATATCATCTGTATAGTATTATTTATGAAATAGGCATATACTCCTTGGGAAAAGGAGAAATGTTGTAGCACATGTTTCATACCATGTGTGCAAATGTTGACCATATGGGTTAACATGAGTGCGATCTCAACTCATGATTGATTGAGACCCTTGAACCTTTACACTGGCTCTATATTTGTACCATTGGACTCCGATCAGGTTACTTGAGATGTAGCTTGGTGTTTGCTATCTTAGCATGTTGCTTAAGGACTATGAGTAATGATTCAGTCTGGCGGGACATGTCTAGAAAAGCGAGCTAAGTCTATGTTGATAAAATCGTGAGAAAAGGAAGATCATAAAGGGAATTGCATTATTCTATATTCACCGGTATATTAGTTATGACTTGTGTGTCATGATTGTGAATACAAAATATTATGATAAATGAGATCATTGAGAGATATCTGAATGTGATTCTTATAATCTAAGGTACATACATACTTTATGATCTATGTGCAGGTGTGATTTTGATGAAAGGCTATATATTCGTAACTGACATATAGCATTGATGTTCTCGTAGTATTCTAGTTGCACGGCCTACTTTCCATGTATAAATGATTGCAAATTATAAAGTGAAAGTGTTCTCTTGATTTACCGAGAATATGTTTCTTGAGTTTAGAGCATATAAGCACTCCCATTATGTGAGTGAGAAATGTTAGAATATCTTATAATATCTAGGATTTAAATATGTTAAGATATTATACAGTGTTCACCCATAAAGGGTGCTCATTAAGTAAGGGTAAAATAGTAATTATAAGAATTACTATTAAACCCTAACCCTAACTAGCCTTTATAAAAAGGCTAGATTATTATACAATAAACAACAGAGATACAAAAGAGAATAGTCTAGAGAGACTTGAAACATTCTGAAAGGAATACCTACAAGTATTTTGCAGTCGAAATTCAAAAGAAGATTTAGGCTGTAAAAACACTAAATACACCCAACACATTGTGGATATTTCATATGATCAATGATCTCAGCTAAAGTTTGATCAGCTTTCACAATCAGGAGAAGCATGTAAGTCTCCTATCTCTAAATTAAATTATGAATGTGTTCTTTATTTAATCTCTTTCAAAAACCACCAAGTTGTTTAGTCATTCAATACAATCCATGAGGCTCATGGCTCAGATAAGCCAGCAGAGTATGTATCGCTAAAATCACTAACAAGTAAGAAATTTTAAGGATAATCTAGTCCAAAAACCATATATGAGAATGCCCTAGTCTATCTATCCAATTATAATGGCTTTTTGGCATCTTCAAATATGGCATAGAAAGCTTCTTTCTGCACACACCCAACTCCGAACTCAAATCAATCAAGCAATGATAACTTATATGAAAAGAGAAAGAAAAGTGGTGGGGATACCTGAGTAAATAGCAGGGAGATAGATGAGAGTCTCTTTGGGACCGGACATGGCGTGGAGTGGGGAGGCGTACCCTGGTCCAGTTTTGCAGCACGCATGCCCACTGCTCTGCTCCACCACACCATGCTCCAACGGTGCCGCATCCGTAACCATCTCTCAATATTGACTGTGAAAGTGAGATGAAGATGAAGATGAAGATGAAGATTAGAAGGAGGATGTATTTATGGGTGTCAAAGTCACAGACCCTGTGATGCATGCAAGTTGGCGACAACGTAGCAGATAAATATCATATCGATATGTCTATGTCGATTTAGTTAGAATACTTAATTCTATCTTTACTTAATTCTATTTTTACTTCAAAAGAGAAGTGATCACGCGGCCACGGGTATTATTACTCATATGAAAATGTTAATAATGTAATTTAAGATTATAATGCATAATTTGTCTTTTTTTTTTTTATAGAAGTCTTAATTTATAATTAATTCTCAACGAAAATTTTGGTGGCCGTAGTTTTTACTTAACGTTTAATTTTATAATAAAAATAATTTAGGCCCTATACTTAATTTGGACACCTACCAAATCCGGAAACCTATTTAATTTGGCCCCTATAAAAGTGGGTTATAAATATTTAAATTTTGTTTTCAGCTACCAAATTCATGAGATTGAACCATAATTTATGGCAATGAGATTGACACATAACTCTTGTTATAGGATTGATAATTAACGTATGGAAGGAAAAGGAAAAAGCTTATATACACAGTTTCTTATATTTTTATTATTTGTTATTTAATTATAATATCATAGGTGTTTAGTAATTAATGTATGGAAGGAAAAGGAAAAAGCTTATATACATTTTCTTATATTTTTATTATTTGTTATTTAATTATAATATCGTAGGTGTTTAGATTTTTAATTATATTATGATATGTGTATGGTTATTGTATATAATTATTTTATTTTTAAATTAAATTAGACATTATTATTAATTAATTAAACATTTATCTTTATTTAATTGGATAACGGTGTAATAAAGATATAAGAAAATATGTATAAATCTAATCTGGTATGAAAATGGCCAGGATATGATCATGATCCAGAAGAAAAAGGATGAAACAAAGTCATAGGGTGTATATAAGCTTGTATATTATATTGGCTGCATTTTCCACGCTATCCACGCTTCAGTCTTTATTAAGTTTCATTTAATTTATATATAATAAAATTTGCCCAGCAACAAATGACTCAAATGACAAGCAAGTTTGAACTCAATAGTTAAGGAACCATTGC
Organism: Delonix regia; assembly: GCA_037074485.1. Lineage (NCBI taxonomy): Eukaryota > Viridiplantae > Streptophyta > Magnoliopsida > Fabales > Fabaceae > Delonix > Delonix regia. The sequence goes on from CM073451.1 coordinate 30,011,188, forward strand.
AATATCAAGAAATACTATTAAGATTAATCTCACACTTAGAATTTGGACATAATTAGAAATCCATTCACACGAATCACACCTATAATGAGATTTGAGACTGTGGGAGCAATTGTTGGTGTGCTACTTAACAACTGGGGAGGCTGTACCAATTTTTCCAACATTACTATCATGGTTTCCAGGCGGATCATATGCGAAACAATTTAATAGAAGGTAAAGCGATTAAGAAAAGATTCATGCTTAACTATATTAATATCTCTCCCACTGTTTTATATAAAAGCACGCTGAGCTTGATGCATGATAAAACACAGGTCTTTTTTTTTTTTTTTTGAAACCACTTGAAAAGTCTAATACTATATTAACGACTAATGTATGAGAAAAAGTTTAAGCTATTATGTCAGGGTCCGTGATTGACTTTTATTAATATCCCTAGCATCAAGTGCACACAAACACAAGGGTAACGTATACATACTTTTGGTAATAAGCAGGAGTTACTAATACACCAAAATCTTTCTTTACGGCAACAAAACTGCAATATGATAAAACAATTAATTAATTTTTGGATTAGCATTAATTATTAAGAAAGCTAATTAATATATTATACTTTAACTAATATCAAATAATTAAATTTTGTATTAGACACTATATAAATGGATTAGGTCTGGTGATTGGATATCTCGTTATAGATTAGGCTATCTATAAACTCATATTGGAGAAGCCCCAGCTTATCGCCTTTTGCTAAACTAGTTACTCTTTATATGTAGAAGTTAGAGTTTCACCTATATTGAACCTTTTTGTCAATTTGGATATTTTAAGTTGCTGTCTTTTCCTACTCTCTTTTATGAATAGTGAAAATCGTGCTTATTCAATGATTATAAGCATCATACTATGTGTATCTTAAAATCCTATCTCTTTCATTTTCTATCAATGGGAATCAAAGTCTGGTTCATAATTCATAGATGATTATTGATGCATATATATATATTCATGTATATACATTGTCGTAACCGACCTTTCGGCAAAATAAAATAAGTGTTTAAATTGATTCCCAAAAACGAATATTGAAAACCAATTTATTTGAAGTCGCTATCAAAATTTTTAACGGAAAACTTTGGAAAACCAATTTAAATAAAAAGAAAACGGCAACAGGGTCTGTGAAATCAGAGATGAGTTCGGGAGTCTATTTGAGTGTGGGGAAGGTGTTAGGCACCCCACAACACCTGTCCGTAAGGACGGTTACCTTAAACCAGTCAGCTAAAATAGAATATGGCTTTTAAATTTATCACGATTACCCTTTTATCGACATACATGCCCATTAAACAGAGGAGACAAAATAACAAGAATGAAAGCAAACAGACAGATATTCACAAAGGGCAAACTTGACCTAGGATAAAAGCCTAGGGCCTACATACCCTACGATAGAGATCAAAGTCTACGTAGTTCAACCACAAAGGTGTGTCTATAGGTCGATTGTTTGTAAATTTTATGATGAGAACAGGAAAGTTTAAATTGAACAGATTTCCATAAAAAAAATGAAATTTAGGTTTGATCTGTGTGTCTTAATTTATGACAATTTGATTAATCTAACTCTCTTGACCTCTTCATTTTTTCTTTTTACAATTTTTGTCCATTTTTGGAGTTTTAATCCTTATTTTGAAATTTAAATGAAACGAAATGATTATACAGAAGTAATTCGGTCGCGTAAAGAAATTATTTGATTAAGACGTTTATTTTTGTCATATTGTTATTATTGCTATTATTTTATAACAAATAGGTGCTGGTTTTGGGAATCCAAGGAGATTAAAATCCCATATGATCCCATGCAGTCGAGGAGAACAATATTCTCACACGATAATTTTGTAAATAATAGAAATTATTTAATTGAAGTAAATATTTAGTTAGATTTCTTTTAAGACCAATGCGTACCAAATTTAGGGATTTAAGGAAGTTAAAATCTCACATAATCCCATACAATCGAGGAGAGCAAATCTCTCACGCGATAATTTCATAAAAATATTTAATTAAGATCAATATTTAATTATTATTTATATATTTTTTTTAAAACAAATGTATACTAATTTTAGAGATCTAAGGAGACTAAAATCTCACATAATCCCATATAATCGAGGAGAATAATATTCTCACACGATAATTTCATAAATAATAAAAATATTTAATTTAAGATCAATATTTAATTATTATTTATATATATATATATTTAAACAAATGTATACTAATTTTTGGGATTTAAGGAGACTAAAATCTCACATAATCCCATACAATCAAGGAGAGCAAAACTCTCACGCGATAATTTCATAAATAATAAAAATATTTAATTTAAGATCAATATTTGATTATTATTTATGTATATTTTTTAAAAAAACAAATGTATACTAATTTTAGGGATCTAAGGAGACTTAAAATCTCACATAATCCCATACAATCGAGGAGAACAAAACTCTCACGCGATAATTTCATAAATAATAAAAAATATTTAATTAAGATCAATATTAAATCAATATTATTATTATTATTATGATTATTTTCGTATTGTTATTATTTATAGCAAGTATGTATTAATTTTAATTAATAATTTTCTGGGATCTAAGGAGATCCGAATCTCACACAATCCCAAGACACCTGAAGAGCATAATATTCTCATTCGATGACTTTCTTAGAACTTTATTTATAAAGCCAAAATTAATCTCCTATTGATAGGAGACAAGCACCAAGAAGCAAATGAAGTACATCCATGCATATATACACATATACCTTTATGTTTACACACACACAAATATATATATATATATATATATACATATGAACACATGTATAGTATATTATATATCTACACATGACGAGGAAACACACGTGCATCAAGAAGCAATGGATACATATATGTGTATATCTCTATATTTACACATACGCCGATACATATATATATATATATATATATATATGTATATGTAAACACATGTATAGTATATGGCATGAGAAGTGAATAGGCATCAGGAGGCAAATATAGACGTATACATATACTTATATACATATAAACACCTATATAATATATATATACATAAGCATGGCGAGGTAGAAAAACGAAAACAATGTACATATATATATATATATATATATATATCTCTCTCTCTCTTTATATACACATGTATGGCATAGGGCAAGAGAAGAGAATGGGCATCAAAAGGCAAATATACATATATACACATACCTATCTATATATAAACACCTATATAATATTTATATACATAAGCATGGCAAGGCAGAAAAACGAAAACAGTGTACATATATATATATATATATATCTCTTTATATACACATGTATGGCATATGGCAAGAGAAGGGAATGAGCATCAAGAGGCAAATATACATATATACATATACCTATCTATATATAAACACCTATATAATATATATATACATAAGCATGGCGAGGAAGAAAAACGAAAAACAACATCAGGAGGTAGGTAGTATATGTACATATATATATATATATATATCTCTTTATATACACATGTATGGCATAGGGCAAGAGAAGAGAATGGGCATCAAGAGGTAAATATACATATATACACATACCTATCTATATATAAACACCTATATAATATTTATATACATAAGCATGGCGAGGCAGAAAAACGAAAATAGTGTACATATATATATATATATATATATATCTCTCTTTATATACACATGTATGGCATATGGCAAGAGAAGGGAATGAGCATCAAGAGGCAAATATACATATATACATATACCTATCTATATATAAACACCTATATAATATATATATACATAAGCATGGCGAGGAAGAAAAACGAAAAACAACATCAGGAGGTAAGTAGTATATGTACATATATATATATATATATATCTCTTTATATACACATGTATGGCATAGGGCAAGAGAAGAGAATGGGCATCAAGAGGTAAATATACATATATACACATACCTATCTATATATAAACACCTATATAATATTTATATACATAAGCATGGCGAGGCAGAAAACGAAAACATTGTACATATATATATATATATATCTCTCTCTCTCTTTATATACACACCCAATATATATACATCTCCTCCACGGCACCAGAGAGAAGTCTGCAACGATTTTAAGTATATATGCATCTTCATACAGCTACACATATACACACATAAGTATATATATATATATATGCTCTATACGCACACAACTGTATATATATAGCGAAGGAAAGGTGAAGAAACACACATTAGAAAGCAGTGAACTCATACACACACGCCTATATGAATATGCACACCTCTCGGCCAGAAAAAACAAGCAAGCAAGAAACAAAAAAAGACACACCAGCATCCTCAGTTTTTTTCGGCCAAGCTTACCTCTTTTTACCCCTACTCACAGCGTCCAAAACAGAGCAAATGGAATCTCAACCTCAGCACGTCACTTTCTCGGTTCCAGCTTGGTTTAGATGACTGTGCTGCAGCTCGGTTTCTATGGCAGTTCTCCTCTCTCTCAATTCTCGATTTTCTTGAGCAGTCCTCAGTCTCTTCTTGGTTCTCGGTTTGCTCCACTGCTGTAAACTTCTTCCTTTAGTTTTCGGTGTCACCAGCAGCTCTCAGCCTACTCTCTGTTCTCAGTTTGCTCCACTGCTATAAAGCTATAAACCTCCTCCTTCAGTTTTCGCAGCAACTCTCCCTTTCCCTTTCAAGTCTTCTTCGTTCCTTTCCTTCCCTCTGCAGCAACTCTCTCCCTTTTTTTTTCTTTTCCTCATAGCAACCCTCTCTCTCTCTCGGTTTCTCTTCCTCACAGCAACCCTCTCTCCCTCAGTTTCTCTTCCTCATAGCAACCCTCTCTCCCTCGGTTTCTCTTCCCCCACAGCAACCCTTTCTTAGCCTCCTTATTAGCTGAAGCTTCCATCATTATCGTCTGCTCATGTCATCTCCTCAGCCGAGCTATGGACTGCTACCACAGCTACGAGCAAGTTGCCCACTTGCAACCGAAAGAGATCACCGCCAAAAACTGCACCCTCTAGAAGCTGCCGTGTTTTAATTTATTATCATTATTTTATATTTTATTTTTATTATTTTTATTTAATCCCTAGTTATTATTATTATTATATTTTATTTATTTATTGTTATTCATTTTTTTTTTGTCACCATCCCCATTAACATTTATTTTTGGATTTTTCCTATTTTGTATTTTTTATGATGATTTTTTTATTTTGATTTGTTATTATTATTATTAATTCTTATTTCCCAATTTTGTTGTTTGTTGTTTATTTTTTAAAAAAAAAATTTCCTCATTATTCGTTTTGAATTTTAATTTGTTTTTTTGCTTATCATTTGAACCTTTGTCCTTCTTATTTTCCTCATTTGCTTAATTAACGAATCCATGATAAATTTAAATAGAGATGAGGTGTTCACATACATCTTTTAAAATAAAATTCAAGTTCAGATTCCATTCTTATTATTCACTGTTGAGTGTGAAAGAATATGGGTTTTTATTCCGCTTTTTAAGTTTGATGTATCATAAGCCTTGAATATTGATCTGGATGGAAAGATTGAAAGTTTTTGCATAAGGTTTCAAACGCCCTCCTAGATTAGGAAAATCATGGTGTTTTAACTTTATTCCTTACTTGGGAAATGTTTTTCACATGTCTATAACGTCAGTAGACAGACAAAATTTCAAAGAAAACACTTAGTTCATGCAAATCTTATGGCAAAGTCTTAGTGTTTGAATTGGAGCTTCTCGAATTTTGCTGTAAGAACGTGTCTCATCTTGAATCTTGCTTGATTTATGTTTATATATGAATTTGGAGTGTTTCAGTGGTGTTAAATCATGCTAAACATAGCATTTCAAAGCTTCCTAAGTGCGACAATAGTGCAATTCTGCCATTGATAGAGCTTGAAGCTCCTAAGAAGAAGATGAAATTTTTGAATAATCTACTAGTGTGGGCTCGCGTGCACCACCTTCTAGGTCCTAATTTGGCCTAATTGTTTTTTTGGCTCCGACATTAAACTTTGATTCTTATATTTAGTGGTAATTTTTTGGGAATCGTCTTAAAGTTCCAAACATGAGTTCCTAAATTTTCATGGCATTTCACACTGGATTTTAGATATGTACTCTCAAAACTTAGGTCTGAAAACTTTTGTACATATTCTAAATGCATCCTGATGTCATATATTTTTAACTCTCTAAGTGATGATATATTTTCATATGCCAAATAATTTATTGAAGAAACTATGCACTTATAAATTCAGTGTTGTGCTGAATTTAATTTTGAGGCCAATTTTTGTGAGGATTTCGTGAATTTAGTTACAAAAATCAAATGACTAGATATTTCATACCTTTTATATATGTTCTCACCTCTTGGATGAGATGAAACATGTTGCAATTGTGAAATTCGTCAAATTGACAATTATAAGTCTAACTGTAAGCCTAAACGGGCAACTTGATTTCAAATTATCACACTTAAAATGCAATTGCAAGGCACCAATAAAAAGAGAAATTTTAATTTTTGGCGTAAAAATGAAAAAACCAAAATTTAAAAGTCACCACCAAAATTTTTTGAAGAAAACCTTGGAAAAATAATTTCTTACAAAAAAAGCATGTGAACCAGAGATCAAGTTCAGGAATTAGTTGCACATGGGAAGGGTGTTAGACACTTCACGACACTCCAAATAACGATAACCCAAAGTTGATTTCAGCAAAAACAAGTATGGCTTTAATTTAAAGTTTGATTGCTCTTATCATTCACATGCAGAGAAGCAATAAAAAGTTAAAACTATGAAAATAAAATAAAAGAAAATAAATGAAGTTGACCTAAGATGAGAGTCCAGAACTTATGTACACTTTAAGAAGGATCAAAGTCCACTTAATTTGGACAAAAATGCATGACTATTGATTAGTGATTTTTACTTTTGTCAAAAGCACAAGATAAATGAAATTTAATTAGTTTTCGTAAACAAAACAAATATGAGATTGATTCGTTGTGTTTTAATTCATGAAATCATTTGTTTTCACTTTCTTGTTCTCATCATTTTCCCTTTTATCTATTTTTTTGGTATTTTTGGTATTTTGAAAACAAAAATTAATTAATTGCATTTTTTTAATTATTTTTTGTAGAATATGAAAGTACAAACAAGAATTTTAAATTATTTAAAAGATAAGAAAATATGAGTTTAGGTCTTTTTCCATCTAAGGATAAGCATTTGAAAGTAGAAAAAAGAAATTTAAAACTATTTAAAAAAAATTTTATTTGCTTTAGAATGAATTAAAAAGCTTTCAAGAAAACTTTTAAGAAAAATATTATTGTTCTTTGTCAATTAATTTTTTTAAAGCTCCAATTGGGTATGGGTCGTTAGAAACTAAATTTATTCCGAAATGCTTGACCAATTGGTATTGGATAAAATTTAAAGAGACGAAGGGTCTTACACAGTCTCATCGGTTATCACCCTAGGTGCTAAAGAGATACAAATTCTAACGCGATGGCTCTAGAAATAAAATTAGTAAGAAAATGAAGTAAAATTAAATATGTAAAAATGCTTGTGATCAATGTGTGTAGTGTTCATTCCATCATCACTTATCAAATTACACATTACAAATATGAGTGGAAAACCTCCGACTATCCTTTCCATCCTTGGAGCAATCCCAAAATACTTCCTTATTTCTGTTTGCCCATAGCTCACAAGAAAGAAGGAAGAAATAGAGAGATGGCTATATACATAGAAGAAAAACATATCACACTTAACCTGCAAAATACAAAAGCATTCAAATGGAGAGTATGTATTTTTTGGAACAAAGTGCACTTAAGTACTAGCAATTAAGCATTCCAATCCTGCATCCTTACACCAACAATTCATGCATAAAAATGGTGCATCAATATTGAGCAAATGCATAATCACTTCTTTTAAAATGCTCCCCAACCTAAAATAACAATAGGGCCACTTAAATATTTTATGTATAGCCTAAAACAAAGAAACTACGGAATTATGCATGCAATCCTAAAAGAAATAAACAAAAGGAAAAGACCTTAGGAGATCCTTCACAACTAAAACACCACCCTACAAATTGAATTGTACTTCATATGAATGTAGTAAGCTAAAATGCTCTATAAATAAACTCAACTCGAGAAAAAGTAAACATTAAGTGTTACCATATTCACACAAGCATCATGGCATCACTTCCCCCCAAAATCCAAGGTCAACAAGTTTAGTAGAGAAGATTAGAAAACACGTACAACAAGTGAATCAAAATTCTCCATGGTGATGATGTAAAATTTAACTCTCAATTTATAATGCAATATGTGGACTCATAAAGATGTGAATCATTCTGTCTAGCCATATGAATAGAGTTAATATCCAAACAGAATTTCATGCTCAAATGACATTGCCAACAGTATGTTAACTAAAAAAATATGTTGAATCTCAAGCTAATCAAGGAACTAAATCACATGGCAGTGCTCATAATTCTCAGGCCAACTCGAACTAAGTTTTTAGCCAACCTGGGAACCAATCTGGTAATTCAAATTGGTAACTCTTTTTACCCCGATATCTAGCCTGATCCGAATTGACTTTTTATATGATCAAGTCAGTCCAAGCTAGACTAGGTCTACATATATGACGGGACATTAGGTCAATGAAAAAGAAGAAAAAAATAATGCCTCCTTTAGAAAGCAAAAAAAAAAGGATGAAAAGAAGATGCCATGAGAAGGAAAAGTGAAAAAATAAACATCATATCAATGAAAACAAAAAACAAAAAGAAACCATCTCTAATTAGACCTGTGAAAAAAGAAGGATTAAGATTCATGTTCCTGTGTTCTTTTTCTTCTTTTTCTACCAAATTTTTTAGATTTATTTCTTCTTTTATTTGAAAATGTTTTAAGTATGCAAATGTTTCATATATACAAATGTTTCTTCTTTTCAAATCTACAAATGTTTCTAATTCGTGAATGCTTTTAATATACAAATCTTTCTTAATCACAGCGTCTTTTTCTTCAAACTTCTAAACAAGTACTACCATGGTGATTTACTAATGCATAAGAGAAGGCAGAGGGTAATGGCATGAGAGGATAGAGGAAAATGAAATACTAAAGACAAAAACCTAATTTTTAAAAATATATATATAATCGAGGCAGGCTAGGTTAAACATTGTATGAAAATGTCCAAACTAGCACCTGACTTGACTTGACCATACAACCTGACCTTTTTGTCTCTAGTATCTTTTTTCCTTTTAATGCAACTCAATTTAGTTAGGTAAAATCAGGTTCATTAGGTCTGCAGGTCCTATTCAACCCTAATCAGAATAGAAATTTTGGTATATGGAAGAAGAGTGTGTTCAAGATTGTGAGAATTAATAAATCCTACATACATAAATTAATTCCTAGATAAGGAGACTTACATATTTCTCCTGAGTTACGGAAGCTTGATTTGATTCTGACTGGGATCATTTATCAATTGAGGTATACTTAGTGTATTAAAGATACCTTAGTGTTTCCAAAGCCTAAATCCCTATTCACTTTCAATTACAGAATACTCACAGGTATTCTTTTTTGAGCATATAAAAGGTTATGCACTTATAAGAATGAATGGTTATCATATAACTAGCATGCCATATATAATAGGCTAGCAAGGGTTAGGGTTCAATGGTAATTCCTATAATATTTCACTCTTACTTAATGAGCACCCATTATGGGTGGATATCATATGATATCTTTACAGATCTAATCATGGATCTTATCTAATATCTAACAAATTCAAACTCTAGATATTATACAGTATTTCAACATCTCTCACTCATACATAATTGGAGTGCTTATGCACTCTAAACCTAAGAAATATATTCTCAATAAACTAAGAGAACACTTTCTCGTTATTATTTGCAATCGTTTATACAGGGAAAGTAGGTCATGCAACCAGCATACTGTGAGAGCATTAATACCATATATTAGTTACGAGTATATAGCATTTTGTCAAAATCAAACCTATATGTATATCATAAAGTAAGCATGTACTTTAGATCATAAGAATCACATTCTGATATCTCTTAATGATCTCATCTTTCATAATATCTTGTATTCACAATCATGACTCACAAGTCATAACTGGTATACCAGTGAATACAAAATAATGGGATTCTCTTTATGATCTTTCTCTTTTCACGATCCTATCAACACAGACTTAGCTCGTTTTTCTAGACATGTTCAACTAGACTAAATCATTACTCATAGACATTAGGAAACACGCTAAGATAGCAAACACCAAGCTACATCTCAAGTACCTGAGCAAAGTCTAAGGGTACAAATATAGAGCCAACACAAAGGCCAAAGGGTCTTTCAACATAAGTTAAGATCACACGTATGTTGACCCATATGGTCGATACTTGTACACATGGTATGAAACATATGCTACAGCATCCCTCCTTTTCTTGTGGAGTGTATGTCTATTTCACAAGTAATGATATACAAATGATATTTCAGACACCACATGTCTAAAACTAAGTTCCTTGATCAACACAATGTCTTGAACTCGTAGCTAGCAATTAAGGTAGATTAGAAATAATGAACTTATTTCATCAAATAAATCATAATAACCTTATGTCATTAATTAGATGACTTAAATGATTTCAAGTATAGTTGCCCTCAAATTATCCACCTGATAATTTCACTTAAAATCTTGTCTCATCTCCAATGTCACAAAGACATTGAGGCGATTACCTATGTGAGAAGACTAACCTTTTTGTTTACCTGACGCACTTAACAATAAGGATTAAATGAAAAATCAAAATTTTACATCATCTAATTAATTTTGATTATCAAAGAACTTTAAAACAACTCTTTTTGTGAACAATGGGAAAATGTCAAAAGTTACATATGAAGTATCCTAAATTCTACGTAATCTTAGAGACCTAATGTGTTTCACAAACACATATCTAGAAATAGGCTTGGTCATTGGATCTGCCAACATCTCATGTATAGATATATGTCATAACTAGCATTCAAGCAGAAAAGTAAATAATAAAATGTAAATTGATTCTCAAAATGAATTTTGAAAACCAAGTTACTGGAGTCGCAATTTGGAAAACCAATAAAAATAAAAGGTGGTCTACAAAACCATAGATGGGTTTGTTCAAATGAACAGTTACTTTAAATTAGTCAAACAAAGTAAAAGATATGGACTTAGCTTATTTAAAACTACCTGCATTTATTTGAAAATTACCCATTTTAAAACGCATGAGAATAAAAGAGAAGACAAAATGAAATGAATGAAAATATGAATATTTACAATCAACGAACTTGACCTAGGATGAGAGTCTAGTGCCTATGTACTCTATCATAGGGATCAAAATCCTTATAATTCATCTAAAAGGTGTCTCAATAGATTTTTTTTTATTATTTTTTAAAAGAACAAAATAGTTGAATCAAACCAATTTTCATAAGCAAAATGATTTTAAAATTAGGTGATGTGTTTTAAATTTATGAAACCGACTTAATTTCCCTTCTTTTGTTCACTTCATTCTATTTATTTTTTAGAAAAACTTGATTTATTTGCATCTAAGTTAGTGTGGATCCCTATTTTTTATTTTTTATTATTAATAAAATGAATTCCAATATAAACAAAGAAATTTTAGACTGAATACTTTATTTAAAAATTCAATGGAAAAGACATTTAATCGTTTCTTAATTTGTTTTGTTTGAATTTTGAAATGGCAAAATAAAATAAAAAAAGTTGACAAAAGAATTTTACTAAGAAAAATTAATTTTATTTTGCATTTGATTATTTAAAATCAAAGGTTCTTTTGAAAAATGGTTCATTGGATACGAGCCCTTAAAACCCAACTTTATTTTTGAAAGTGTACAATACAATACGAGCCATTGGAACCCTTAAGCTTATTTTAAACTTATGTAACCAGTATTGGGATATGCTTATTGAGTCGTTGGATCTCACATAAGCCCACTGATGAATCATTGGTACTCATGAAATGTTGGCCTCACACATCAACACTAATGTCTCATTAAGTGTTCATGAAGACGTTGTTCTCACATTACAATATTAATGTTAAAAAAAACCATAAATGTTTGAAAGAAAATACCTATGGAAGTGTTAGACCTCACATGACACACTTTGAAAGAGAGTACTTATGGAGGCATTAGACCTACATTTTAATAAAATGCTCACGTGCTTGTATGTGTGTTGGTGTCCAATTAGGACTCATCATGACATGTTCTTTACAAATTTCTAAAAGTACATTCATTACAACTAAATTCAAAACAATTAAATCACTTGTTCTTGGTGGCCATCCTTGCTTATGCTTCTTTGCGCCATGATTTGGTAGTGTCGTAACCTACCTTTCGTCAGAGAGAATGAATAAAATGTGGTTTAAATTAATTCCTAAAAATAAATCTTGAAAATCAATTTATTTGGAGTCGCCACTAAAATTTTCAATGAAAAATTTTGGAAAACCAATTTAAAATAAAAAGAACAAGGCAAAATGGTCTGCAAAACTAAAGATGGATTCAGGAGTTTATTTGAGTGTGGGGAAGGTGGTAGGCACCCCATAACACCCGTCCGTGAGGACGGTTACCTTAAACTAGTCAACTGAAATAGAATATGGCTTTAAATTTATTTCAATTACCCTTTATTGACATGCATGCCCATTAAACAGAGAAAGACAAAAATGACAATAATGGAAGCAAACGAATAGATATTTACAAAGGGCGAACTTAACCTAAGATGAAAGCCTAGGGTCTACATACCCTATGATAGGAATCAAAGTCAATGTAATTCGACCAAAAGGCGTTTCTTATTGGTTGATAATTAATAATTTTTGTGATGAGAGCAAGAGGGTTCAAATTAAACAGATTCTTTGTAAATAAAACGGGATTGGAATTTGATTTGGATATTTTAATTTACAACAACCTGGTTAATCTAGCTCTCTTGATCTCTTCATGTTTCTCTCTTTTTTATTTTTGTTTATTTTTGGAATCTTAATCTTTATTTTGAAATTTAAATAAAGTGATTATAAAGAATGAATTTAATCATTTTTGTAGAAAGGAAAAAAATTAATTAAGATATTTATTTTTGCATTATTATCATTATTGTTATTATTGTTTTAAAATAAGTATGTACTAATTTTAAGGATCTAAGGAGATTAAAATCTCACATGGTCCCAAGCATTCGAAGAGAACAATATTCTCACACGATAATTTCGTAAATAATGAAAAATATTTAATTAAAGTAATTATTTAATTATTATTATTTTTAAAAATATATATATTAATTTTAAGGATCTAAGGAGATTAAAATCTCACATGATCCCATACAATCGAAGAGAATAATATTCTCACACGATAATTCTATAAATAATGTAAAATATTTAATTAAAGTAAATAATTAATTATTATTTTTAAAACAAATATGTACTAATTTTAGGGATCTAAGGAGATTAAAATCTCACATGATCCCATGTAATCGAGGAAAACAATATTCTCACACGATAATTTCATAAATAATGGAAAATATATCATTAAAGTAAATAATTAATTATTTTTTAAAAAACAAATATGTACTAATTTTAGGGATCTAAGGAGATTAAAATCTCACATGATCTCATGTAATTGGGGAGAATAATATTCTCACACAATAATTTCATAAATAATGAAAAATATTTAATTAAAGTAAATATTTAATCATTATTATTTTTAAAACAAATATGCACTAATTTTAAGGATCTAAGGAGATTAAAATCTCACATGATCCCATGTAATCGAGGAGAACAATATTCTCACACGATAATTTCATAAATAATGAAAAATATTTAATTAAAGTAAATATTTAATTATTATTATTATTATTAAAATAAATATGTACTAATTTTAGGGATATAAGGAGATTAAAATCTCACATGATCACATATAATCAAGGAGAACAATATTCTCACACAAGTATTTTAGAACCTCACTTGTAGGATCAAGATTAATCTCACATTGGCATATATGAAAATAAGTAAAATAATAAAGTTAAAACAAAAAAAAAAAGCACAAAACAACACAGAGAAATAAAACACGATATGGCATTGGTTATTGAACGTGAAGACATGAAAGCTTTCATGCAAGCATGGTGTACCTGGTTCCTTCCTTCTTCTTCCAGTCTCAGCTTCTCCTCAGCCAGCGTCTCCAGTGGTGCTCTACTTCTCCTTCCTCCTTGCTTCTCTCTCTCTCTTCTGTCTGAAATGAACCCATAAAGTTTCTCTCTCCTCTTCTCTCTCTTCTCTCTTCTTCTTCCCTGGCTCAGCACCCTCGGTTCAACTCTATCACAAGCTCTCCTCCTTGTCTTCTCCTCCTCTTCTCATCCTGGCCTCCATCTCTCACTCTCCTCGGTCCGTGGTGTTCCTATCTCATCCTTCTCTCTCTCTCCTCTCTTCCTCCTTTCACGGTTTGCTCACTCTGTTCACCCCTATTCACACTGCTCGGAACAGGGGAAGGTGTTCTTCCTTCTCGACTTGCTTTGTTTCTCTGCTTTAGCTCGATTTTACTCGTCTCAACACTCCAGTTCAACTCGTCACAGTCCTCTCATTCCTGCTCGTCATTGCGTTCACCTTTCTGCTCGTCACGGCCCCCCTTTTTGTCTCTACTCGTACATGTGTTTCTCGGTCCTGCTCCTTCTCCTCGCCAAAGTCCTTCACTCCCTCTTCTGCTCTCTCCTTCCTTTTTTCCTCAGCACCTTCCCTTCTCTTCTCAGCACCTCACTTATTCTCTCTTCTTCTTCCTCCTTCAGCCATGGTCTCTCACTTCTTCTTCCCCTCTTGGTTCCTCACTCTTCTCTTCTCAGTTTTTATCTCCCATTTTCTCTACCCATGGCCCCTCCTTGTTTCTTCCTCCACCATCTTTTTATAGTAGCCTCTGTTTGCCCCTGTCACTTCCACTAGTCTGTAAAAGGGGCTGTTTGCGGTTCTCCTTCATCATCCTCGCAAGAAGAATGGCTCACACATGTCTTTTCCTTCAGCTTTTCCTACATCTCTTACGATGCAGTATGATGTTGTCTCCATTTCGTGTCTACAACTGTATTACTTTTTATTTTTTGTTTTTTTTACTTATTTACCATAATTATTAATTATTGTTTTTTTAATTTTTAATTTTCTATTTCTATTATATTTATTTTTATTTTTATTTTTTATAATTTTTCTTTGATTTTTATAATTATTTTAATTAGCTAATTTTTTATTATTATTATTATTATTATTATTTAGGTTTTAAGTTTATTTAATTGTCTCCATCATTTATTTTCAATTTCAAATTGTCTCCAATTAAAATGCCATTTGAAGCTTTATCATTTTTTATTTTTTTCAATTTGCTTAATTATTAATTAATTGGTGTATCAATTAATTAAATAATTAAGTAATTAGGGACGAGGTGTTCATAGGTAGCAATTTAACCATGGATTCCCAAATTAAATCACCAAGTTTGATAGCAAAATCTCATACACTTATAATCATAATTAAGCAACACAAAGGTTAATCATTCAACAAATTTAGGGAACAAAGTGAATGAGATAAGCATGCCAACCTTTAACACAACTTAGGTGACCAAAGCAAGAACCTACGTGCAGTAAATTAGCACAAAAATATAGGGGATGAATATGCATATTTCAACTCCAATTTGTCGGCACAAAAGAAAGAAAATGCAGCCCACAAGCACGAAACAATGACATCACAATTACCTCGAAAATTCGTAGCAGTTAGAAAAGTAATCAAGGCAATAAAACGAACAAAATTATACAACTAAATACATTGAAATTCGTGCCAGTTACATTATGGGAACTTTGGGGCAATTTATCAAACATCCTGGCATCAAAAGAAGAAAGCCATGTTCAGCAATTTACAGTCGGGTATTTACAGCAAAAATAAAAATACCTCATGCACCTAAAATTTATCAACAAGACTGACAGGAAAATCGAGGCAAACTTCAAGTTACAATATGACAACAAAAAGGAACCAGCATTCAACAAAAACAGCATTAGAATGACCAGTGGAAACGAAGGAAATTTAGTGGAAAAAATGGACGGCAAATAGAAATGAAAGCATGCAGTAAATTCAACGCTAAATGAAAGCAAAACAGAAGCTAAAATACAGCGGAAACAGCGTGGGAATAACCAGCAGAAACGAAGGTAAATTCATCAAAGAAATGGACAGCAAACAGAAATGAAAACATGCAGTAAATTCAACACTAAATGACAGCAAGACAGAGGTCAAAATACAAATAGCGCTACCTTTCGGCAGAAACAGAGCAGAATTTCAGCATGGAAATGGACAGCAAACAGATATGAAAACATGCAGCAAATTCAACACTAAATGACAACACAATAGAGGCTAATATACAGCAGAGACAACGTTACCTTTTAGTAGAAACAGAGCAGACTTTCAGCGTGAAAATGTAGCTGAAGAATGGGGATCAAAAAAATAATCAAGACAAGGATCCATTTTACCTTTTCTTTCTTCTTTTTCAGGCCTCCTTCACCTTGGTGTTTCAACCTTTTTTCCCACAATACTCTCTTTTTCAGCCCCTTTCCCACGTTCTTTTCCTCTCCCTGATGCTCTCCCTCCAAAAAATGCCAGTCCCTTCTCCCTTTTTCTCCTCCCCTACTCTCTTTTCTGATATGCTCTCACGCCCTCCTCTTTTTATTTGGTTTTTTTTTTTTTTGGCTACAGTTCACCATTTTCCGTTTTGTCTGCTCCTCCAAATCTTCTACAATCTTCAATTATGCCAGCTCACCACCGTATTAAAACCTCTTCTTTTTTTTTTTTTTAATTTTATCCAATTTGAAGAAAGGCTCTTTGTTCAATTTATGTCCAGATTTTTTTCTTGTTTTTCAATTTTCTCTCTTAGATTCCCACTTTGTGTATTCCTTGATTTCTCCTTTCTTCTAATGCAGAAAACAAATAACGAATTTATTATTATTATTATTACTTATTATATTTTTTGGATTTTTTTTATTTTTATTACGTTTATTAATTTTTTTATGGTTGTATTATTACTTTCTTTGTTTTCCATTCTTTTATTTTCGTTATTTTCCATTTTTTATTTTTTGTTTTTTTGTTTATCTTTATTTACATTTTTGTTTTGAATTTTGATATTTATGGATTTATTATTTTGTTTATTATATTTTTTGGTGGTTCAAACAAATTATGGTGTTCATAGTGTCAAACTGTCATAACTAGCATTGAGGCAGAAAAGCAAAAAAAGATATGTAAATTGATTCCCAAAATAAATTTTGAAAATTAATCCCTTAGAGTCGCCACTAAAATCTTTAAATGAAAAATTTTAGAAAACCAAATATACAAAAAAGTGGTCTGCTTAATCAGATATGGGTTTGGGAGTCTATTTGAATGCAATAAAGGTATTAGGCACCTCACAACACCTATTTGTGTGAAAAATTATCCTAAATTAGTCAAACAAAGTAAAAGATATGGCTTTAAGTTTATTTAAATTTGCCCACATTTATTTGAAAATCACTCATTTTAAACACGCATGAGGATAACAGATAAGACAAAATAAAATGAATCAAAAGATGGATATTTATAATGGATAGACTTGACCTAGGATAAGAGCCTAGGGCCTACGTACCCTACCATAGGGGTCAAAGTCTACGTAATTCGTCTAAAAAGTCATGTCATTGGGTTAGAATTTTTTTATTTACGTGGAGAACAAAGATAGTTGAAATTAGGCCAACTTTCACAAACACAATGATATAGAGATTGTTGATATGTTTTAATTTGTGAAATCAGTGTAATCTCACTTCTTTTACTATGTTCATTTTCTTAAAAAATGATTTATTTATGCTCAATTTGGATAAAAAGAGGAAAATATCTTATATTTTAAATTTTAGATTATTTGAAAGGCACATGTAATGGGTCGTTGAAACCTAAAACTTATTCAAAACAAAAACTATTTACAATAGCCCATTGGAACCCAAATTATTTTAAACGCATGCAACCAGTGCCGGGATATGCCTATGGAGCCATTAGATCTTACATGGTCCCACTGGTGAATCATGTGCTCATGAAAACGTTAGTATCACATGGCAACATTAATGTTGTATTAAGTGCTCATAAAAATGTGGTCTTACTCAACAACATTAATATTAAGAAAAATCATAAATAATTAAAGGACGTGTCTATAGAAGTGTTGGACTTTATATGACACATTTTTTAAAAAAGAAAAAAGAAAGCGTTGGTGTTTGGTATGTGTTGTTCAATCAATCATTCATGGGTGTGGGTGTGTTTTGGTGTTTAATTAATAATCTATGAGCATGGGTGTGTGTTGGTGTTAACTAAAACATTCATGGGTGTTTGTGTGTGTGAGTGTCCAATTACATATTCATTGCATGGTGATTACAAAGGATTAAGAATACAACCATTACAATTAAGCTCAAAGGAATTTGACAACTTAGTCTTACTAGTCCTAGAATTTGCCAATCCTTGCTTGTGTGTCCCATATACCTTGATTTGAATGCCTCTTAGCTATGATTATCAAGTTTACGGCTCATCATAATCCCATATCATTTGGACAACCAATAGATCACACATTAAACATCATTAGCATTAAGCAACTGAATGATTAATCATGTCTCAACAACATAGACACCATAAGTGACATAATTAAGCTCAAAGTTACACACCAAAGTAAACCCCACATGACACTATCATATTAAACAAAAATGGGCAGCCATATTCTTTACCATATTAGACACAATTGACCTTAAATTGAACACTAAAGTGAAACAAGAGTAAGTTCCACCACTCTATTTTGTCTAGTTGCTAAGTTATGTATGATAATCAGGGGTAAAGTGCTATATACTAAAAGAAGAACCCCAACAACAATTTGTCCTACAAAATAGACATATAGAGGGTTCACTTACTCAAAATCAGCTTAAAACACCATCTAGATCAATACTTGAAAATCCACAAAATTGACTATACCAGAGTTGTCTTATCACAAAGTTATGTGTGCAAAGTTGCATAAATGGCACATCAATTGCTTACTATAAATTCCAAAAAACTTCGACAACAACAATGACTTACCAGATGACATCTATACCAAATTTCAACTCAAAAAGATGGATAGACACTTTCTAAAAAAATCAACAATTTGACCCATGGTAAAATTCGCTGAAGTAGAACGTGTGCAGGACTAAGGGTGCACATGAGTCGAGACCTGAGACTCAACTCGATTATAGACCGAGTCTTTTTTTTGAGACCTGAAACCAAGCCAGGCTCGATTTTAACCCAGTAAGTGATCGGGCTAGGCCTGGTTACACAAGGTCTGGGCCAAGTTAATTAATTAATTTTTTTATATTTTTTGTTTTATTAAAATAATTTTTTTACTACTAAAAACAATTTCTTTAATGTAAAAATAGAAAAAAAAATTAGATTGGAAATGAATAAAAATGAAATGAAAAATAAAAGTAAGATTTATAATGAAAAGTGATTAAAATTTGAAAAGAATATATATTATAAATAAAGTTATTATATATATAATTAAAAAAATTTAGGAAAAAAAAATACCCGAGGCAGGTCTTGTGTGAACCTAAAACTCGACTCAGCTTGATGATGTGACCCAGCTTAGCCTATCAAAATTTGCAAATATTTTTTATTTTGACCCGACCCAACCCGACCCGATATGACTAGGTCAAGCCAGGTTAATCAGGCCACCGGGTCACTTGTTCACCCTTATTCAGGACAAGCACTAAAGTTTACCACTTATCCATTATCCATTTTGGCTCAAAAATCAATGGAAAATTCATCAAGAATCTACTCATGAAATAAATTTGACATCAAAGTACAAGGTAAAATGACATCATATGAAGTATTAGAAAATTCGCAAAAATTTGCATGAATCACATTGCCTAAAATTAGCCATCAAAAGTAAGAACATGAGCAAAGCAACTCATTAAACATCTTAAGATCAAAAACCACTACCATAACCCAAAAAAAAAATCATGGTGACTAATTAACCTTTAGCCCATGATTATTTTAGCCATTAAAAAAAAAAGAGGGGGGGGGGGAAGAATTTGAAACAAAGTGATCAAATTTAAAGAGAAGTCATGAAGAATTACCTAGACTTCTCGCTTAGCCTCTTTCCCCCTTTCTTCCATCCAAGCTTCTCCTAAAAGCCAAAAATGATCTTCCATTGTGTAGTGCTCCTTTAGGTCACGTCCAAAACTAGGTCAAGAAGGATACAATCTGAAAATTTAACCCCTTAAATGCAAATGAAATGCCACATGAAATGAAAATGCACATGCCTCAAATGAATCTAGCCTAAATTGTGTACTTAGTGTGAAATGCATGCTAAAATAATTAAATGTAAATAAAAAATGAAATTTAGTGATGGTGAATGAGATGATGCCACATGTGATGTGAAATAAAATCTAAAATGCAAAATAAAAAATGCAAACAAAATTGTAGTGAAAGGCAAAACAATGCCTTCTTGGAGTGACATGTGTTAAATGCTATTAAAGGGAAATAAATAAAATCTAAAAATGAAACCAAGGTAAGGAAAATGAAAATAAGAAAAAGATGAAATCTCTCATGCAATGATACGTGTGGGAAAATACAAAATAAAAAATTAAAGGGAAAAAGGGGTCAAGAAGGGTTATGGATCTTGGATCCTGGGTTAGGAGTGACTTGGGTTCAAGTAAGCCCTCTTGAATCCTCAAGCTCCAACTTAAGTAGGTTAGGCTTTACTTTCAATATTTGGGTTCAACTCTATTTTATGTTTTATAATTTTTGTTTAGGACCAAATTTCCAAATGTGCCCAATTTCCTTTTTTTTTTTTTTTCTTTTCGCCATTTTCACTTATTTTCCTTCATTTTCATTCTTATTTCAATCTTTTTTATTCCCTATCATTTCTCACTTATTATTTATTTTATTATTTTCTTTATTTTCATTTTCAAAATTTTCTTATTTTTATATTTTAACATTATTTTTTTCACATTTTTTATTTTTTATTTTTTTGCTAAGTTTGATATTCTTATGTGTTTTCAAATTTTTGATGTTTTGATTAATTAGTTCTTTTGAATCCCCTTTAATTATTAAGATTTGATATTATTTGGACAAATTACAGTGTTCACAATATATACTTCACATTCACAGTCTCGTCTGCAACCATGTCTTTCACATAGTAATATTTGATATCTATGTGTTTGGTTTTACAATGGTACTTTAGGTCATTGGTATATGCAATTGCAGTCTCGTTGTCACAATATACTAACACTAGTTTAGTGTTTTCTAATTTGCATAACAAGTGATCCGATAACCTCTTTAACTATATAGCCTTCAGAGCTACTGAAGAAAAGGCTTCAAACTCTACCTTCATCATAGATAAGGATACATAAGATTGTTTCTTACTATTTCATGATATGACACCATCACTATGTAAGAAAATTATCCTAAGGTAGATTTTCACTCATCTAAATCTCACACATGATTAACATCAATGTGTCATACAAAAGCATTTAAGAATTGTCTTAGAAACTTTGAAAGAAAAGAAGTTGTTTGCCAAACTTAGTAAATGTAAATTCTGGCTCACAAAAGTAAGCTTCTTAGGCCATGTTATCTCTCAAAAAGGGGTCATAGTAGATCCCAGAAAAGTTGAAGCAATCTTAAATTGGGAGAGGCCTAAAATAGTTACTGAAATAAGAAGTTTCCTAGGTTTGGCAAGCTATTATGGAAGATTTATACAAGGCTTTCTCAAATTGCTTTACTACTAACTAGATTGACTAGAAAAGAAAGACCATTTGTGTGGGATAGGGATTGTGAAAAGAGTTTTCAAGAATTAAAACAAAGACTCACTTCTACACCAATACTTATCATCCCAGATCCACATTACACTTCTGTTACTTATATTGATGCTTCCAAAAAGGGTTTGAGATGTGTACTTATGCAGCAAGGTAGAGTGGTAGCTTATGCTTCCTAAAATTAAGACCACATGAAGAAAATTATCCCACATATGATTTAGAACTAGCAACGGTAATTTTTGCTTTAAAAATTTGGATGAATTATTTGTATGGTGCTATGGTTGAAGTCTATACAGACCACAAAAGCCTAAAATATCTATTCAACCAAAAAGAGTTAAATATGAAACAAATAAGGTGGATGGAATACTTGAAAGATTATGATGTTACTTTAAAATATCACCCAGGAAAAGCCAATGTAGTAGCTGATGCACTTAGCCAAAAATCAAATCATATGGCCATTATGATGGTTAAAGAACATGAGTTAATTAAATCCTTAAGAGACATGAACCTGTCTTGGGAGGTATAGCCAGGGAGACTACTTTCCAGTGAGGTGAGAATTGAAAATGAATTCATGAAACAGATTAAAGACGCTCAAGAGCAAGATGACTACTTACTCGAGGTGAAAGAACAAATGAATTTAGGAAAAGCAAGAGAGTATAATGTAAGAGAAGATGGTTTGGTTAGATTTTATAAAAGAGTTTGTGTACCTAATGATAAAGAGTTAAAGAAAAGGATCTTAGATGAACCACACAAAAGTAAATATATCATTCATCCTGGTATTACCAAAATGTATCATGATTTGAAGAATATTTTTTGATGGCCAAGAATGAAGGGTGACATTACTGAATATGTGGCTAGATGCTTAACTTGCCAAAGGATAAAGATTAAGCATCAAAAGCTAGCTGGACTATTACAGCCCTTAGACATTCCTGTATGGAAATGGGATAGTATATCTATGGATTTCATTATGGGATTGCTTGGGACTTTTTATGGGAATGATGCTATCCAGGTTATAGTGGATGGATTAACAAAGTCAACTCATTTTCTTCCAATTAAGTCCACTTATACTCTAAATAGATTAAGTCAGCTCTATATCAACGAAATTGTGAGGCTTCAAGGGGTTTTTAGTAGTATTGTGTTAGACAGAGATCCCAAGTTTACTTAAAACTTCTGGAGATCATTACAAGAAGCATTAGGAACCAAATTACATTTTAGCATAGCTTACCATCCTCAAACCAATGGGCAAACAGAAAGAGTTAATCAAATCTTAAAAGACATGTTAAGGGCTTGTGTTTTAGAGCTTAAAGGGAATTAGGATGTTTATTTGCATTTAGCAAAGTTTGCCTATAATAAAGGTTAAGAAAAGCTTATTTGGGAGCTTTCTGTCAGTGAATAGTCAACTGGCCACTAGCCAGCAGTCAACAGGTCAACTTCTAAAAAGCCCTCAATCTGCTGCCAGCTTGAAATCTGATCGATTAGGCACTCTTTGTGAGTGAACAGTCAACTTGTCACAAGCCAACAGTCAACTGGTCACTTTCTCGGATAAGACCAGTCAGCTGCCAACTCAAACCAAATCGACTAGGAGCTCTCTATGAATGATCAGTTGACTATTCACATGTGACCAATCGACTGGTCACCCCCTAGATCAAGCATCAGTCAACTGCTAGCCTTGAGACCATTGACTAAGAGCTCTCTATGAGTGACCAGTCAACTGGTCCAAAGTGAGCAGCCGACTGTCAGGGTCTAAAATTTGAAAATTGTGAAAGGGAATGAAGGAGCAATCAACTGGTCAATGACAGAGAAGCTGTAATGGATCTATAACAACTATATTTTGAATTCTTTGATTTCCCACTCATTCTCAATGGATCAATTGGACCTCAATCTATATAAACTCGACCTGAGACCTCTGAAACAACATGAAAAACATTCAAGAGAGTTTATATAATTTATTTTTATTTACTTATTAGCTCTTTATCATCTCAGTGCTTCATTGTATTATCTACTCTGTTCAAAGAGTAATTCATCTGTAATTATTTCTTTCTTCTAAGAGAAAAGCTGAAGGAGGTTCCTTGAGGGAGTCAAACTAAGAGAGAGCTTGGGTTCAGGGGGAGTATATCCCTCAGAGAGTTTTCAAGGAGGTTCTTTAAAGGAGTCAAGTTGTGAAAGCTTAGGAATTGAGAAGAGATCCTTCATGGAATTGTATTGATTTTCTGAGATAGTGAAAAAATCTCAAGAGGTTATTTGAGGACTAGATGTAGGCTTTGGTAGAAGCCGAAATAAGATAAATCTCTATGTCAATACTTCTCCCTTACATCTTTTACATTCTGCATTCATTATTTGATTTTATCATCTCTATTTCTAAAGGAAGTTTACAGTAAAAATTTTATAAAACCCAATTCACCCTATTCTTGGGTTCCAACCTTACTCAACATTATACCCCAAGCATCCATATTAAATTTCCATTGATTTATATAATTGTTGTTTTATATCATACTCTTCCAAACATAATTCATAACAAAGATTTCTGTAAAACAAATTTTGAAAAGAAATAGAAATTTCTGTAAACACCTAATTCACTTCCCCTCGTGGGTGTTGGTTGCCTAGGCTAACAATTGCAAGATATTTATCAAACTTGCAATGTTGTATTCTTTTCTTGTGAGCCACAAAGATATGTAAAAGTTGTAAACCAGAAGAATGAGAAAAGTCATGGATAAAGAAATGAAAATGATCGAGAAGAATGAAACATGGGAGCTTGTGCAAAAGCCTAAAGAAAAAGATATCATTGGGCTAAAATGGGTTTACAAAATTAAGTATAATTAAGACGGATCAATTCAAAAGTACAATGCACAACTTGTGGCAAAAGGTTATTCCCAACTAACTGGTATTGACTTCAATGAAACCATCGCTTCTGTGGTCAATATGGAGATGAAAAGAATTGTTCTTGCTCTAGTCACGCAATTAACATTACAAGTGCATCAATTAGATGTGAAGTCAACATTCGTAAATGGAGAACTTGAAGAAGAATTGTATGTGGTGCAACCTCAAGGATACTTTGTCCAAGGTAAAGAAGACAAAGTTTATCATTTGAAGAAAGCTCTATATGGACTGAAGCAAGCACCGCATGCATGGAGTAGTAAAAAAATAGCTATTTGCTTGATCATAGATTCATAAAAATTCCAAGTGAGTCATTGTTGTATGTGAAGATGCAAGAAAATCATTTCCTTATCCTGTGTTTATACGTGGATGATTTGATTTACACGGGCAATGACATAAGAATGATTGAAGAATTCAAGCAAGCCATGAGGAAGGAGTATGAGATGACCGATCTTGGTTTCATAAGATATTTTCTCGGAATGCAAATCAAACAAGGCTTGGATGTCTTAAGAAAAATATGCAGATGATTTACTGAAGAAGTTTAAGATGGAAGACTGTAAACTAGTGTCCATTCTGATAGGCCCAAATGAGAAATTATCAAAGGAAGATAAAAAAGAAAAAGTGGGGGAAACACTTTATCGAAGCCTTGTTGGATCATTGATCCATCTCACAACCACTAGGCCAGACATAGTACAATCGGTTAGTATTGTTTCAAGATTCATAAATGAGCTCAGTAAATCCCGATTCTCAGTTGCAAAGAAAATTTTGAAATATGTCAAAGGGACAAAAAATTTTGGTATTATGAATGAAGCAGAAGACTATTTTGATTTGGTTGGCTATACAAAATAGCAACTAGACAGGTAGCATTGATGATCGAAAGAGTACAATTGTAACATCCCAAAATAACCCTAGTATAGGTATGATCTAAGTAAGGATAAAATGTAAATATTAGAAAATGGGTCATTAGGATATAAATTTTTTTTAATTAAATCCCAAGATAAATTTATGAAGTAAATAGTATCCCTAGTAAAATAGAAGATTAGGAATACATTTTTTTTATATATGTTTCAAGTAAAAAGTTTAAGAAGAATTAGAGGGACTAAAATAAAGGAATTAATTTTTCTATGATAGGAATTATAATACTTTATTTTTATATGCTTGTCCTAGTCATTTTAGCAATCATACACTTTTCAAATTTTTAAGAGGAACCCCATGTAAGTATGAGCATGTATGAGAATATGGTGGCGAAAAAGACAAAATATGATGTCACATCATGCTTTCTTCTTCTTTATTTTTTCTATACATACCACCTTTCAGTAATTGTAATGGGAAAGCATTTGTAAGTCACTTTTAGCTTCACGAAAGTAAGTCACATGCAAAAATGGGAAAAGTTAATAGGAAAGTCCAAGTAGGGTTCATATGTGAAAGAGATATGCTTAATAGGAATAGACAAAGTATGACCACTACTTAATTGCCTCTCCATCTCATTAAAGCATGCACCAACTCTTGATATTAGGCACACTCATCTATTTTTCCTTACTTCAGTTGAAACTAAGAGAAATGTGAAAAAGAAAAGTCCAAGAGGGGTCCATATGCAAGAAAAAGATATTGAAAGCATGTAGGATAAGATAAAATAAGACATTTTAATAGTTTGAAGTCATCAACTAATTAATGAATGAAATAATTTGATTGTTGGAGGTCTTGGGATGCGGTTGATACCAAAAGTCATACCTAAATAAAGGGTTATACCCTGGTTTCTCTTGCCTAACAAATGTGATGCTTCACATATGATTTGATTATGAATAGTATCAACATACACTATGCTATCATGAAGAATCAAAAACCAAGCACATGCAGAAATGAATAAGAATTGGTAAACTCAAAACCCTTGAAATGTGAATAAGAATTTTTTGTACGTCCAATCTTAATGTAGAAAAGGAGAAAGATACACATTTGGTCCATAACCTTTTGCCATCTAATCAATTTGATCCCTAAAAAGAATGGAAAGTATTATATTATTCCTTTAAAGATTTGCCTATAATCAGAGTTAGTCCTTCTTTCATGAGAGCATTAAAAATAATATGAGATGGATTGTTTTCTTCAAACTAGGACCATTATCTACTTATTTGAATTGGTAGCAAGCCTTGTTATAGGATACATCATTAGATCATTTTGGTCACTCACCTTTCATTAGTAGATTAATCTGTTCTATGAAAGATTTTACCATGAACAAAGTTAGTCCTTAACAATAGAAATAAAATAAGATCTTTAATGGTGCAACCTTCCAAAAATTCTTAATGTTAGGCTAAAATAAAATAAAAATATAGATAAGATTTAGCAGCAATGCATAATAAATTATCTATTACATTAACATGAATATACACACATGATAACCAACTTATACATCCTAGAACCACAGAACACACACTCCTCTGCACCAAAACATAAATGGAAGAATATACATACATAAATACTCCTCTTAATATTATAAAACACAGTTTGGACATTCAAATGTTAATACATATTTAGCACTCTACACCCTAAACACAAGCAAAATATTTGTTTAACTAGAATTACAAACTAAAGCATGGCAATGAAGCCCATAACCAACCTAATTACCCCCACCACCCCTTCAAAGCTTCCAAGTTAGCTACTCTTGTTGTTAGATTTACCAATTAATGTGACTATTTTACTTGGGTGATTATATTGCATGTTCACTTTCATGCTCATAGGCTTCATCATCGTTACATAACCAATCAAAAAATTTACATTTCTTCTCTTCACATATAACATATAGCCTGTTAGAGTTCTTCTGAGACTCTGATATCTTTATATAAGCCCTTTTACCACAATAACAGCTTGGGTTTCAAATTTCCCCACTAATTGTGACTTTCATTGTCATGTTGTAGTTTGTAATTAAGTTGGCAGGGGAATTAAGTTTATTATAGGCTTCATTGTCATGTTGCAGTTTGTAATTATAATTAAACAAATATTCTGATTGTGTTTAGGGTGCAAAGTGTTAAATATATATTAGTTGTACTTGAACATCGAAATTGTATTTAATAATATCAGAAAGATTACTTACGTATTTGTGTTTTTCCATTTACATTTGGTGTAAAGGTATACGTGTTATGTAGTTTTTTTTCACAAGTATAAGTTGGTTGCTATGTGTTTGTAGGTGTATTTGTATTAATGTAGTAGATAATTTATTATGTGTTGCTATTAAATTCTATTTGTATTTTTATATTATTTTATTTTAGCTAACATTAAGAATCTTTGGTAGGTGCCAACATTGAAAATCTTATTTTATTTTTATCACTAAGGGCCAACTTTGTTCACAGTAAAATCTTTGAAGGACTAAATTGATCTAATGACAAAATGTAAAGGACCAAATTGATATAATAATGTATCCCATGACAAGGCCCACCGCTAATCCAAATCAACATATGACAGTTCTAGTAAGAAGTAAAATAGTACATATTAAATTATTTTTAATGCCCTCATGATAGCAAGACCAACTCTGATCACTAACAAATCTTTGAGGAACAAATTCATCTCATGGTGAAAAAAACCAAATGTATATGTTTTTTGACAGAAAAGGTACCTTCCTTTTACATTGAATGCTGAATCAAGAAGAAGAAATCCATTCCCTGCAGCATTTCCTTCTTTATCTCCAAAACATGAGATCATTATATCACCAGAAGCAAAGCAATGGGATCGGTGAATGTATGCTAATCCTGTTTTTGTCACGATTTCTTCGGACTCTAACAACTTTGTGCAGAAAAGGAGCCATTAGATTTGTTTTTGTGTCAACCACATATAAGCAACCCGATTTGGAATATGAAAAAGAAGACTTGTTTTGGAAAATCTAAGAAATTTGCTTTTGCTTTGCTTATAAAGAAATTGATTATTATCAAAAATAAAATAAGTAACGTTTGGTCGATGGTTATGGATAGTCATAACTTCCATTTTTAGTATGTTCAATACCTGAAGCTCATGGAAATGGACATCCCAGCGTTTTGAGCGAAGAAATGGTCAACCATAACCTTATAAATCCAATATGGTGATTGTCGGGCCTGGGCAAAGTGGGGCCCAACCCATGCACGTGTATAGCAGGAGAAAGGGGCAAGTGGAGAGGAAGAGTAACGGAACCAATAATGATCCTAACTGAATTGTACAGTGTCCTCTGGGTGGGGAAATTACACGTGAGCTGATTGAGGAGATATTAGGGAAGGCACGAAATTAGTAAGTGATTCTGTGGAGAGTACTCTGACCTTTTGAATGACAGATTGTTTTCTTTTTCTGCTTGGTTTGTGTAATACTCAGAAAAGCAACTGGTATTATTTATATATAAGGCTCACTACGTAAGTATTCAGCCAGTGGCCGAGGTATCAATACAACTCTCAGAGTAAGTTTTGTCACACAGAAAACAAAGGAATAAGAAGGAACTCGGGGAAGTCTCGCAGAAGGAAAGAAGGGAATGTTGGAATAATTTTAAATTTTATGGATTAGCATTAATTATTTTATTTGATTAGTACCTAATTAGACAATGAATGTTACAATTTTATAAACTGAGAATGGACTGGGTTTTATTTTAATATGTGTGTAGATAATCGATGATGGGTTCAATTATCCACAAGCCTACAAAACGGCAGAAACCCAACCCACAGCCCTAGAGCATTAGTAATCATCCCGTCAGATTACTAATCCAAGATTGCTATCCAGAGAGAGAGATTTTATGGGCTTAATTTAAATTTAAAATTGTTTTTAAAGATTCTGGAGGATTTTACTGAATAATATTAATTAATTATATTGGTTAAATAAAGTCCTATAAATAATAGAATGAAGCCTTAGTTTTGACAACTGACACAAAAAATAAATTTACAACTCTCTCTCTGCCGTCAAGTCTCTCTGCAAAGCACTCTTGGGTATTGTGGGTTGAACTGATTGTACTCAACAAACATTCGAAGCAACGATGTCGTCTCCATCAGGTCAGATAATTGAATATATTCTCCCACATTATATTGTTGAATTAAGAATCCAGTTCTGCTTTCAGGGAATGCAGGGAAAGAGAGACACAGGGAAGATAATACTGAATTCTCGCACACTTCTCATCTCCTCCACCCATCTATTTATTACCTCATTTTCCAGCTGGGATAACGAGCTCTGTTACTCCTCCTGGAACCTCCGCCATCCGCGTGTCCCAAGAGCCGTTGCTGCTCAGCAGAATCTTCCTCCTTTGCCACGCAGTGATCATGTGCCATAACTTTACCTCCCCCGTTAAAAGGGACCTTGTCCTCAAGGTCAATATTACGATGAGTTTGGCAGAAGACATCCAAATCCTCCCACGTGGCATCTGATGCACTCAATCCTTCCCATTTGACCAAAATTTGTGGTACCCAAGTGTTTCCTCGTAATATAGTTCGATGCTACAGAACGTCCTGGGTAATGAACGCTGGTCCTGACTCCTTCGTTGTCAAGGGAAGAGGTAAGTATTGGTTCTGAGGCTCACCGAAACATTTTTTTCAACAATGACACATGATAATCTGGGTGTAGCTTTGCAGTAGAAGGTAATACTTGGCCGACTTTTGCCACGACGGGAAAGGGTCCAAAGTAACGCAAGCCCAATTTCTGATTCCTCCGAAGTGCTAACGACGATTGTTGATAGGGCTTTAGTTTAACAAATACTAAGTCACCTTCCTTGAATTGGACCTCTGTTCTGTGGGCGTCTGCGAACTTCTTCATCCGTTGTTGAGCACGAGACAAGTTGCTCTTGAGCTTTGATAATAAGATATCACGATCTTCGAGTTGTCGCCTTACATTCGGATCATCTGAAGAGGAAGGTGCATATCTCATGAGCTTTGGAGGATCTCTTCCATATACTATCATGAAGGGAGTCATATTACTGGCAGTATGATATGATGTGTTAAACCAATACTCTGCCCATGGCAAGAGTTTTACCCACAGTCGAGGTGAACCATGTACAAAACACCTCGGATACATCTCGACACATTTGTTCGTGATCTCCGTTTGTCCGTCCGACTGCGGGTGGTATGATGAGCTCATGTGCAAGGAAGTCCCTTGGAGCCTAAATATATGCCGCCAAAACGTGCTTGTGAAAACCTTGTCTTTGTCTGAAACTATCGAATGCGGAATGCCATGAAGCTTGACGATGAGATCATCAAACTTCTCGGCTGTATGCAAACTGGTGAAATTGTGCCGGAGTGGTCTGAAATGAGCATATTTGGATAATCGGTCCACGACCACCATAATAACTGAATATCCAAAGGAAGTGGGCAGGTCGGTGACGAATCAAGAGCAACATCCTCCCACACTTTTATCAGGAATTGGCAATGGCTGAAGGAGTCCTACTGGGTGTAAGTGTGAGGTTTTAGCTTGCTGGCACACTAAGCAATGTTTAACAAAATGGTTGTCATCCGAACGAAGTCGTGGCCAAACAAATTGTGAAGCTATCCGTTTATATGTTTTTAATGATCCTTCGTGTCCGCCAACTGGAGAGGCATGAAATTCTCGTAAAATAGCTTGTTGAAGAGGTGACGCAGTTGGAGGCACCCATATACGACCCTCCTTAAAAATCAACCCATCGCGGAACGTAATGGCAGAGTTAGGGTGCTCATGTTGTTGCTTTAAAAGATTTTGAGCAGTGTTATCGGTCTGAACGGCAGTATGAATTTCATCGAGCAGAGAACAGTAAGGAATCGATATAGCCATGTTAAATGATCGTGATAATGTGTCAGCTACCTTATTCTGAGTTCCTGGTTTATATTCTATAGAAAAGTCGAATCCCAGCAACATTGGAAGCCACTTTTGCTGCTCCGGTGTTTGAACCACCTGGTCTGTCATGCTTTGCAAACTACGTTGGTCAGTGCGGATGATAAAGCGGTGTCCCATCAGATAATGGCGAAGCTTCGAGACTGACTCTGTAATTGCAAGCATTTCTTGGGCATATGCAGATTGCTTCTGCCAAGCTGGACATAGCTTCTTAGAGAAAAAAGCAATGGGATGACCATTCTGTGTGAGAACTGCTCCTAATCCTGACCCTGAAGCGTCAGTTTCCAAAATGAAGGGTTGTTCGAAGTTGGGTAATGCTAAAACAGAGGCTCACGATACTGCCTCTTTAAGTGCATCAAAAGCGATCTGAGCATCAGTTGACCATCCAAAGGCATCCTTTGAATTGTCCATTGCCACCCCTTGCTTCGAAACCAAGTGGCCCAAATATTCGATCGAGGTCTGCCCAAAACTGCACTTAGACAACTTAGCAAACAATTGGTGTTGTTGGAGCGTTTGAAGAACTTGTTGTAAGTGAAATAAATGGATTGCCCAATTCACACTATACACCAAGATATCGTCAAAAAAACCAAGACAAATTTACGCAAGAAGGGCTTGAAGATGGAGTTCATTAATGATTGGAACGTCGCCGGCGCGTTTGTCAGACCGAATGGCATCACTAGCCATTCATAGTGCCCATGGTGAGTCCGAAATGCAGTTTTATATCGATCCTCTGGTTTAACCAAGATTTGATGATAGCCTGCGCGTAGATCGAGCTTAGAAAAATATGATGCGCCATACAATCCATCGAGCAACTCATCTACTGTAGGAATGGGAAACGAATCCTTGATGGTAACCGCATTTAGAGCCCTATAATAAGTGCAGAACCTCCACTTCCCGTCCTTCTTCTTAACTAACAGAACTGATGAAGAAAATGGCTCGAACTCGGCTGTATGACGCCTTCATGTAGCAACTCTTCCACTATGCGCTCAATCTCCGACTTGCGTGAAAAAGGATAGCGATAAGGCATGACTTTAATAGGATTAATGCCTTCACGCAAGGGAATAGCGTGATCGTGAGTCCTGCTCGGAGGTAACCCATGGGGAACCTGAAATACAGAAGTAAACTGAGTTAATAACTGTAGCAATTCAGAAGATGTATCATGCGGCAACTGGTGCAGGAGCTCGGCTGTCGTGTCATCATGCTGCCACTGCATAGTAAAAAGTTCGGAGATGGCATTGGTGGCTCGTAATCGTCTGAAGTGATGATATTGGGCCTCTGTTACGGTCAATTGTCTCTCTCCTTGCGGCGTGATAAACTTGCCCTCCAAGTAAAACTTCAATTGCATTGTACTGTAGTCTACTACGTGGGGTCCGAGTGTCGCTAGCCAAGTGGCACCCAGTACTATATCAGCTCTCGCAATAGGTAATAGATACACCGGAACGAGTAAGCGATGACCCTGAACGTAGATAGGAAGTTGCGGAATGAATCCTTCGGCTGTCAAATGATGACCGTTACCCACCAAACTCTGAAATTGGAGGTCTGAAGCACGGTTAGTTGAAGACTTTTGGCTATGCGAGGTTGGAGAAATTGTCCAAGCTGCCACTGTCTAACAGGACTTGAACCTGTTCGCCATTAACCAATCCGGAAAAACGCATCGTACCAATCCCCAAATTGCCTTTTAAGGCATTATACGACAGATGGTGAGGAGTAGTGGCGTCAGCGATCCCTTCCACAATCGTCGACCCCTCTGTAGGAGAAGTATCCAATGGTGGCTCTTCGTCCTTGACTTGGAGAATTGAATGTTCCAACTGAACTTCTCGTCACAAGTATAACAGAGACCCTTGTCCCTGCGGAGCTGCATTTCGGCAGCGGACATCTTCCTAAAAGGTGTTAATGGTTTAATGGAGGGGTAGGGAGAAATGGTGGAAGAGAGGATGGTTGCTGTGGTTTTGATACAGAAGGGGACGAAAAAGATTTCGATGGCAGATCGGGGGGGATTAAAAAGACCACGTGGTTTAGAGGAAAGTCCTGGGGTAACGTATTTTTCCTCAAACAATTGGGCTAAGGAGGCGGCACGAAGTAACGAGGATGGAGCTTGTGCAATGACGTCACGTCGGATTTCTGGTTTAAGACCACTGATGAAACAATCCAGCAACGCCTCATCGCTCAACCCTTCAACTCTGTTTGCGAGTACCATAAACGCTGTGTAATAAGTAGCCACCGTGTTACTTTGAGTTAGCTTGAAAAGTTGAGCTCGAGGACATTCAAACTGAGAAGGCCCTAATTGAGACTCAATAGCCTTGGATAGGGCATCCCAATCAGGAAACATATGAGCGTGATGCATCATTTGAAACCATGGTACCACGTCTCCCTCCATGTGAATAGCTGCGACGGTGACGCGTAAAGCGTCTGGGGTTTCATAACAATTAAAAAATTGTTCGGCGCGGCATAGCCATTGCAGAGGATACTTGCCATCAAATCTTGGAAAGTCAAGCTTGATGTTCTTGACTTGAAATGGCTGGTAGGTCGACGATGGTTGGGCAGAGTTGGCAGATGAGTTCGAAGCTCCCATTATACTTGGCTGAGCTACCAAACGGTCGACACTTTTTGCCATAGTCTCCATAGCACGATTCAGGCTGTCCACCGAATGCTCCAGCATTTCAAAGCGATTGTTAATAATATCATCCTAGCACCAAACAAGTCAGAGAGTTTTTTAATTTCCGCAGCAAGCTCTTTGAGTCGAGTGTTTTCAGCCATGGGAAGACAATGAAAGCACCATATGTAATACTCAGAAAAGCAACTGGTATTATTTATATATAAGGCTCACTACATAAATATTCAGCCAGTGGCCGAGGTACCAATACAACTCTCAGAGTAAGTTCTGTCACACAGAAAACAAAGGAATAAGAAGGAACTCAGGGAAGTCTCGCAGAAAGAAAGAAGGGAATGCAGGGAGAGAGAGACACAGGGAAGGCAATACTGAATTCTCGCACAACTCTCATCCCCTCCGCCCACCTACTTATTCCCTCATTTCCAGCTGGGATAACGAACTCTGTTACTCCTCCTGGAACCTCTGCCATCCACGTGTCCCAAGAGTCGTTGCTGCTCACTAGAATCTTCCTCCTTTGCCACGCAGTGATCATGTGCCATAACAGTTTGTTTTCCCTGAATACTGTAATATTCTAATTCTACCATCTTGGCAGAACTACTTCGTATATCAATACGATTACAGAGAGTCTCATGACTCATCAGTGATAATTGAAGTCAAGTAGGACTAGCAATGAAAGTAACTATTTATTTGTCTTACAGGAGTGAAGGAAGGATCAAATAGCGTCGATCAGCGGATGAGTCTCCATGGCAAGATCTGCATGCATTCCACTCTGTATGGCGGAGTTCATCACCTAAATAAGGCATTGGCAGCCTGTGGATAACTTTGGAAAAAGTTGAAGAGCTCGGATCCACATCCACTGTGGCCAGATAATCTGGCTTCTCTCTTCCTGTTCCAGTGTATATCATATTGATTCAAATTCAAAATCAAAATCAAAATCACCAAACTGTTTTGTCATATGATATGACCTAGGCGACGAGGCTCATGGTTCAGTTTGGCTAGGCAGATTGTGCATCTCAAAAATCACTGACGTTAAAAGAAATTTTAAAGAGAAGCCATTAGAAAATCCATAGATGAGAATGCCCTAGTCCTTCTGACAAATGAAAGCTAGCTAACTGGCATTTTCAGATATGGCACAAAAAGGGCTCGCGATTCCCTCCCGTTCTTTTCTCCAGTTTTTTTCTCTAGTCAAATCGTAGCCATCCGTCTCTCGTGTGGCTGAGATGATGCCACACCATTGGTCGAAACGCACCGTTTTGGTAAGTTATTTTCTTCTGCAGTCAAAGTTCGAAATGTAGTGTTTGAACGGAAGCCACAGTAGCAACTTGGAACGCAGTGTTTTGAGATGAAGCCACGTCTTCATCTTCTTCCTGCTCTGTGAATTGGCGCCAATGACATAAGTCAAAAGGACTCCGGCCTCTATTGTAGAAAGTGGAGCCAGTTCAGGTGCGTAGTTTGAAGCATTTGGTGGAAAGTATTATCGACAAACGCAGCATTAGAATGGAGGAGCTTCATCTTCGTCTTCTTCCTTGTCTGCAACGTTGGCACCAAACTGATAAGAGATTGCGACCAGGCTCTATTGCAGAACTTGGAGGCAGTGGAGGTGGATAGTCTTTGGCTGCAACTGGAGCAGAAAACGTGGCGGTCTGTGCTGCAGAAAAGGACTGGATGATGAGGTGTATAATGTGAATGATGGAGAAGCAGAAAGGGGATGAAGGTTGCTCTGTTTTTGGTTTCGGATTGCATTGACACTTGAGGTGGTAATTTGTAGTGAAGACTTCTATTGCATTATGGTTTGACAGAACGAAGCAGCACTATCCAAATCCTCTTCAAGTATACAGACTGAGAAATTGCAACATTGGCTCACTCCATCTTCTTGTTGCTGTGAAGACTTCTGGTTGCATTGTTTTGGAGGATATATTAGAGTGGATTTTTGGTGTTGTGGTTGTGCAAAACTGATCAAAGAAGGAAAACCAAAAAGTATTTATCTGATAAATTGTTGTAAGATCAAAAAATCTTTGCTTGTTAAGAGAAGGTTGTGCTAAACTCCTTGTTTTTGTATTCAAGAAATAAATCATTGGTTTAGGGAGAAAGACAATGTGTATGATGTAGTTGAAGCAGCGTTGTTCATTGTAGTTAAAGTTATAGTACTAAGTGGCATTATTTGTGTATTCATCATAAAGTTTGGAATATAAAGTTATATTGAGTACTTAAATAAATTTTTCGGGTCAAATATATATTGATCATTGCAGTTTAAAATGTGGAGTGAAATGAAGAAATTTGATGTTTTTGATTTTGAAAATGGTTGGCATTGAACTTTGATGTGGCTGGACATGTGGGTTACAAAATTGTAGGTGATGAAACATGGTGTTGGTATACACGAGTTAATGTGAAAGACTTGTAATGGACATGGTTACCTATTAAGTTAAAAATGCTTATGTAATTAGGAAAAAAGAAATGCCTACAATATATAAAATCTGTTGGTCAATAATTGAAAGCTGCAATAAGTGAACTTTTATGTTGTTGGCTTATTAGTCTATACACTTGTAACATAGGTATTATTGCAATTGGATAGACTTTTAAAATGTGTCATATGACTTTTCCAGTGAATTGCCTTGTCAACCTAATGCATTAGACTGTAATACATATTAGAGAATTGAAGTTCGGGCCACTTGGAAAGTGATGGCAGCCCAAGCAATGTAAGTATATAATCATGAAAGAAAAAATTAACCGACATGAAAGGATATTCTAAATCTAATTTAATTGATGAATTCCAAGGAATTAGGTACCTTCAGTACTAATTTGACCAAGGAGGATGACGTTGAAGTTGAAGGTAAGCCTGCAGTTGGTATGAAATTTGATAATACTGATACGGCTTGGCAATTTTGGAGGGACTACGGCTTTCAAGCGGAATTTGGAGTAAGAAAGCAATACTTTAATAAGAAAAAGAAGGATGGAACTGTGACATCCTGTAGGTTTGTTTGTTGTAAGGAGGGTGTTCGGAAGGTAGACAAGAGAAACACTCTAGCTACAAATCATAGACTTGAAACAAGAACAGATTGTAAAGTTAGGGTGACCTTTGTATTAAGGAGGGGGAAATTGATCATTAATGAATTTGTGGACAGTCATAATCACCTTTTCTAGCTCCCAGAAACGACACGTATGCTGGCTTCCCACCGTAACATATCTGAAGTTCAAGGCCAGGAGATTGAATTGGGTGAAGACTCAGGATTGCCGCAAAAAGCTATATTTCAGTTGGTGAGCACACATTTTAGAGGTAGATCCAACCTTGGCTTTACTCGGTTGGATGCCAAGAACTATCTGCGATCCAAATGGCAACGCAAAATGGTTTACGGAGAAGTGGGTTGCCTACTGCAATACTTTCAACAACAATTGTTGGATAACCCTTCATTTTTTCATGCTTATCAAATGGATGCGGATGAGCAGATAACAAACGTGTTTTGGGTGGACGCATGCATGATCATTGACTATGGCTATTTCGATGATGTGGTATCGCATGATACAACTTACTGCACAAATCTTGCACAAAGACCGCTTGCATTGTTCTCTGGGTTCAACCACTATAGGCAGGTAGTTGTGTTCAGAGCAGCATTAATATATGATGAAACAACCGATTCATTCAAGTGATTGTTTGAGACATTTCTGGAAGCCCACGGGAACAAGAAACCACAGACCATGTTTACTGATCAAGACCAAGCGATGTCAAAAAGCGTTAGGTGAGCTTTCAGTTTTAGTACGGTTCATTGACGTATTAATTTATCTATCAATGGCGAGTTTTCTAAGTCAAGTTTCTCGCAGGTGAGGTGATGTCGGAGACTTGTCACAGTCTTTGTACCTGGCACTTGATGCAGAATGGGATCAAACATCTTGGCAATTTGATAAAGATCGGTCTCATTTCCTAACTGCCTTCAAGAAATACATGTACCAGTATGATAATGAAGGTCACTTTGAGGCGGGTTGGGAAAAAATGTTGTTGGACCATGGTGTTCAGGAGAATACTTGGTTGAAGTCTGTATACAAACTGCGAGAGAAATAGGTTGTGTGTTATATGAAACAAGCATTCACATTAGGCATGTGAAGCACGTAATTGAGTGAGAGCCTGAATTCTAATTTTAAAGCGTGCATGAAACCAACTGTTAATATGACCCAGTTTTTCAGACTTTTTGAGCGAGTAGTTGAAGAAAAATGGTGTAATGAGCTGAAGGTAGAGTACAATGCTCGGCACAAGCTTCCACATTTGAGTTACCAGCATTCGTCCATTCTAAATCAAGCCGCACAAAGCTACACACACTCAATTTTCACCGTGTTCCAACAAGAGTTTGACTTACTCTTTGTTGTTTCAGTCCGACAGAGAAAGGAGGATCAACCTGTCAGAGCTTATGTTTTATCTATGGCTAACCAAGAAGGCGAATGGACTATCTTATTTGACCTTGTTCAGATGTTTGTGTCTTGTACTTGTAGGAAGTTTGAGACATATGGGATATTATGTAGCCATATGTTGAAAATTTTCATTGTATTAGAAGTTGAAAAGGTGCCTGATCATTATATACTCACGCGATGGACAAAGAATGTATGTAATGATATTATGCATGATATGAGGGGAAAGGAAATAGACGAAGACCCTAAGTTGGAGAGCTCATGGTGGTACAAGCACATATGCTCCAAGGCTGTTAGACTAGCATCTGAGGTGGCTTCGTGCGATGAATTGCATTCTCTTGTGGAGAAAGGGATAGATGACTTGTGCAAACAAATGATGGGTGTCC
Organism: Delonix regia; assembly: GCA_037074485.1. Lineage (NCBI taxonomy): Eukaryota > Viridiplantae > Streptophyta > Magnoliopsida > Fabales > Fabaceae > Delonix > Delonix regia. The sequence goes on from CM073451.1 coordinate 30,050,036, forward strand.
ATCTGGGTCGGCACGTTCATGGTGATGAACCTAGTAGGCCCATCACCTCAGAATACGATGGTGTATGTCAAGTAAGAGGATTGAAGACGAAAGCTGGACTTATGAGGTAAAAACGACTAAAGAGCTGGGTCGAGCTTCAGTGTGCTAAAAAAAGGAAGATTGTGACCACAGCACGTTTACGAGTTCCACCATATCGAGTACATATCCTGAATCAATTAATCAATTCCCACAGTAGTTGGTTTGATTCTTTCTAAGCAAGTACAACTATATTGCTTGCAAGGTAATGGCTCGTCAAGTTCGTTACCGTGCGAGGTGGCATGCCCAGCACCTCCAGCACCTTATGATGACCATTAGGACAACAGGAATCACTTTAGTTTTACAAAATTTTTAATGGTATTTGTATTAAAAGATACATTTATGTGTGCTTAGGATCTAGTTCTCACATGTTTACTTTTGTCCGTGTGTGATTTTAGGAGCCGTTGGACATTCTTACGTAACCACTCGAAGATGGAGACATGTAGAGTTAGCTGCACACCTTCAACATTTTTTGACTTAGAGTACACCAACAGTTGTTCATTTTTTAGGTTGAGTTTCATCTAATTTTTTGTTACGAAGGCTCAACGATTGTATTTTTTGCGCTTATTTGCCACTAGCATATGTTACAATTATAAGCAAATGACACCTGTATTTTTTTGGAACAATTGCGTTTCACACAGATGTAAGCAACAAACTCATGTATTACTGTTAAATGGTAACATACAAATATTGGTCAGACAGTATCTTAGTAAAGTAACATTGCCTACTATGACATTTACAGTACCATGGCATTACAATTACAATATCACTATGAATATACAACAAATTACATGACATTCTACCATCTTGGATCCTATTCTACTACAGTTACAACAAAGTTCATATGTCTTTAATCCCATATGAGTGTTGCATGTGTATTTTGCTTGTTTTAGGATGAATTGGTTCCATCATGTGTCTGCTATTTGAGTTGGTCCCTTCTTGTGTCTTCCATTTCCATTGCTCCTGTTATATGTCTTCAATCCTGGATGAGTTGTTGCATGTGTACGCTAATTGTTTTAGGTTGACTTGGTTCTATTGTGTGTCTACTATTTCAGTTGGGCCCTCCACATGTCTTCTATCTGCTTTGTCTACTGCTTTACGCAAGACAAGCATTCTGGTTTTCTGTTGTGAGTGTGGTCGTCAACTCCTCTAAAGGATCACTCTTGGCAGAAAATCCTTGCTGCATGGCTGATGGAAAGTCCCCCACTCACTTTCTGTACCTATGGACATATTTAGTCATCAAATAGAAGCCTTACTTAGAGTTGAAAGAAACATTTAAGAACTTACCCAAAGATGCAGATTGAAATGTTCCTTTCAGACCTGAAGTCAAAAAAGGAAAGATAGAAAGACTTTCATGTTAGGAAAGGAAGACTGCACATTGAACCAAATATGTCAGAGCATAGTGAAGACTGCACATTGCTAGAATGCATTGGCATTCTCTCAATCCTAAACCACCAAACCATATCAAAAGAAGTTGCCCTATATTCGTAGAATACATCCACTTCAACCTATGATCCCAAAAGACACAAATTATAAAGAAGCAAACAACCACCAATATAAAATAAAGTGATAAATTGTTTCAGACATGCACCTAATACAAATATTAGGGAAAATGAGTGTATATGGTATGTGAATCAACAGCATGAAAAGCCAGATAGTGCAAATAGGACTATTTACAAGGAATCACCTTAAAAAATGAACATGTGACATGAAACAATCATAGCCCAGTGAAATGAATCTGTCCATACATATATTTGTAGCTTTACTCCACCAAACAGTATTCAAATCAAGCAGCCAAAATTTGAAGGACCTAGGATTTGAGCAAAAGTAATAAAGATATGATACATAGCACTGAACCACATACAGTATTCAAATCAAGCAGCCAATATTATCTTTGTTGTGTTGACCATTTAATAAAAAATTATAAGGAAAATGGAGTGGGCTAAAATAAGAAATGAAAAATTATTAACAAAGTCAAATCATCCCAATGATTCCTCTTTTTCCAAGCTTCAATGCAACAACCATTAGGAGCTTCTCTTTCACTCCCCTTATAAAGCCTTGGGAGCTCAATGCCAGCCATATCAAGTTGTTCCTACACAAAATCATATGTATGAACAAAAAAACAGAAATATGAGCATGTTGCTTTCAAAAGAGAACTATAAAAGCTCTAAACAACACCAACCATATCAACCAAGCAAAATTCAAACACCCTGCAACAATAATAATAAATGAAAAACACTAACAATAATAAACCAAAACATTTACTAAAAACTTAAGCCAAATGCATCTTCTTTTAAGGGAAACATCCACTACGCATCAAACATTCTCCTCAACACATGATAAATCCTGGGTTCATGACCAATCATTGCACATCTATAACAAAACTGCTGAAGTCTTTCACACTCCACAGTTACCCATACACAGCCTACCTAGCCTAAGAACCCAAAAACCACCAATGGCTTCCTCAAGTCAATAATCACCTTAGCAATCAGCAATTTCCCATTCACAATAGGATCCTCAACCATTTCAACCTCACTCACCATAAGATCTAACTTTACAGCATTACTTCTTCCCATCCTTGCTAATGGAATATTATGAATTGCAACTAGAAAGAACAATGGTTGAAATTAAATCCTCTAAAGACATTAAACTCAATCTATTCCTGAATATTCAATAGGCATCTTTGAATGGACCAACCACTTCCTGACAATTTAAATCCTGATAAAAAAAATAATTCACCACCACAGACAAGAAATCTCAATCGAAACACTCAATCCTGATCCAAGAACGCAAATGATGACTAATAATTAAAGATGTAAACAACCAGAGAGTCCTATGCATAATACAACATTTAAAATTCAACTAAATAACTAATACCCTTCCTCTCTATTCGTCGTTAATCATTAACCAACAGAACAATTGAAGGAGAGGACTGCACCACTTAATTTGTTTGCCAATTTCGTAACATAGGGGATTTGTCTTTAATTACACAAAATTATATACCCGTGGAATCTCTTTTCCCTTCTAAGATTCAGAAACATACATGTTTGGTCTAATTCTGTAATAATTCATTTCTATAATCTCGGTATGTCTCGCATAGAATTTATACAAATCTATATGAATACTTCAAGAAATGCTGTAACAATAATGATAGTTCACCATTTACCTGTGATCGAAGAAGAGCCAAACGAGCACAAAATGGGACGCCTCGTTGCCAACAATGGTTGAAGATGCGTAATCTGCAGAATGAATTCATAAGGGTAGAGAAGAAGGCATACCTGGTTCCATCGCCCCACCACCGCGAACATAATCGGCCAATGTCAACCAAACCCACCTGATGGTAGCTCCCCACGAACACTACTCTAGCGTTGATTGCTGCTCTGCCTGATTGAAGCTCTGCTTGACTGAAGGAGAGAACACAACCAACTAAGCTGAGGATTCCACGCTTTGACGAGGGCAATAAAACAACACAACAGAACGACGTCGTTTGGTGAGGAGAGAATGTCAAAGAAAAAAATCCAAGTGCACCGTTTCTGCTTCCTGGGGAGCGACGTGGCGCAATCTCAACCAACGAAATGGACAGCTCATATTTTACTAGAGAAAAGTACTTGAGAAAGTGACGGGAGGGGATTTGAATCCCATAAAAAGCTTCTTCTGCACGAGCTAGGATCCATTCTAGTGTAGTAGTTTCACTGGAGATTCTCCAATAAGAATCTCCAATGTCTATTCAATCCATTGCACACGTTACTGGAGCAAATTATGTAATAAAATATTAGTGCTAAATTAATAAAATATTATTATTTTAATATATTTTATTACTGGATCTAGGAGCGAATCCAAGAGCATTGCTCATTGCCATGCCACATTGTACAGTTTGAGGGGACAATATTTTTTACTTTGAATAACGCCACAGTTGTTTCATCAAAATATATATAAATATAAATAAATATATATATATATTTATTTATTTATTTATTTATTTATTTATTATTAACCAAACATCAATGCTGATTGCGTCTTCTTCCTACAAGAAAGGTTTACACACTATCTACCCAAAAGATGAAAACTTTCCATACATATATATATATAAATACTCTTCAAAGATCAAGGCAATAGGAATGCATTTTCTTTCAACAAGAAACGTTTACAAACTTTCTACCAGAAAGATGAAAAAATTATTTCAAGACACTCTGAACATATAGAATACATCTTTGTTCAGTGGGTATTTTTACCTATATCTTCTTCCTTTTCTTTACTGAGTGACCTCTTTACTATGGAAAATTGGAGACACAAAAGCTTGCAACTCTTGGTCTTCTTCCTGCGCTGGAGGGGTGGAGGTTGGAAGAAATAATGGAGTAAAAACATTGTTGGAATAATTTTAACATTTATGGATTAGCATTAACTATTTTATTAGATTGGTATCTTGTTAATACTATTTAGGCAATTAATGTTATAATTTATAAACTGAGAATGGACTGGGTTTTATTTTAACATGTGTGGATAATCGGTGATGGGTTCGATTCTTCACAAGCCCACTGGGCAGAAACCCAACCCACAGCCCAAGAGTATTAATAATCATCCCGTCAGATTACTAATTTAAGATTGTTATCCAGAGAGAGATTTTATGGGCTTGATTTTGATTGATTAATTAAATTTAAAATTGTTTTAAAGATTCTGAAGGATTTTATTATAATAATATTGATTAATTATATTATTAAATAAAATCCTATAAATAACACACTGAAGCCCTCGTTTTGGATACACACAAAATCTATCATTCTCTCTTTGCTGTCAAAACACTTTGAGAAACGCTCTTGGGCATTGTGGGTTGAACTCGTTGGACTCAACCAATATTCATATCAACAATGTCGTCTCCATCAAGTTAGACTATTAATTTATTTATTCTCCCAATTTGGGATCATGTTTAATTACATGTTCTAGTTCCGCTTTCAATTGGTATCAAAGCCCAAGGTTTTCTGATTATGAAATTTTATGATTATTTCGTCAGATAAATTATAAATTTAGGCTTATGAAATCGTCAGTTTCATACATTATTATTGTCATTCGATAAGCACAACCAATTACTACATGTGTCCTATTTTTTTGTGGTAATTATCAAAATAAAAAAAAATATTGATGTCTTCATCAGTGAACTCAGGACTCGATCACCGGTGAGTTCTTCATCGGTTGCCAGCGAAACTTAACGTCAATGATATGTTTATTGGCATTGTCGGTGAGCCCTAACCGACATAATCCACTATCGGTTAACCGCGTTCAAGCCAAGGAACCAACCAACGAAAACCCAAATTTTTTCGATGCAATTTTCACAAAAATTAGGATAGATTCATTCGATATACCTACCAGAATGCTGTAGATCATTGAACATTGATCAAAAAGGGCTAAATTTGAAGCCCTGAAGCCTTGAAAACTGACGGGTCAGAGTTGGTACCCGTCAGGTCTCTAGCGGGTCAAAACGACCCACCAGAGGTTGAACAAGAAGCGCATGGGTGAGGCCCGCGCACTCCTGTGGCGCGTGGTGGAGCGTGTGGCCACACCGCCAGCCCGATCAACTCCAAAATTTGGGATTCATCTCTACTCGTGCCGATCTAAATTATGGTTATTTTTTTAGAATTTTTGGAGTCCTCTAAATAGGAGCTTTGAAATTTTGCAAAATTAAAGGGCCTAAAAATAATATTTAAATAAATTTTAATACGAGAAAATTTTTACCTAGACTAGATATAATATGGGACAATGTGTTAAGCTCACTCTCCCTGATTATATGTAAATAAATCATAATTAATATTTTTTGTATTAATTATTATGTTTTATTCCTAATTTAAGCACGTGCTTTGGAAAGGAATAAATCATTTGAGGAATCTGTCATAACTTTGGATTACATACACTTAATGATTGTGTGCTCACCTATCGTGGGCCTAATCATAGTGATATGTCTGTTTATAAATAAATTTACATCACTTTGTCACTCAATTTCCTATAACTTTGGATAATTTAGTTATATTCATCAAGGAAAAGTTTGAGAAATTACAATGAGTCCACAAGAGAGTATATACATATATTATATTGATGATGGACATACCCTATCGGTGTGACATTATCAATATAATTATGTGAAATAAATACATTTGCGAATCATTGGCAGCATTTCAATCTGATGCCTTTATTATTTCTTATATCCTATCGATATAGAAACAATAGGTGCATTTTGTTACTTCTCTTTATGGCCAAATCATTAGTACATATGAGTTTTCTTTCTTGATCTATTATAATCCAAGACTTTAAGTGGGATTATAAAGCACATCTTGATGATATAGTTGCATAAGCTGAATTTTGTAAAGGAAATCTTATTTTATGATTATGTTTCTGGGACATAATTAATATTTCCTAATTTTGTTTCATCAGCTTCCATGTTCCAGCAACTATCTGTGGTGAAAACTCTGAATGGGATGAATTATGATGACTGGCATGAGTCCCTTAATATGTACCTGATCATCTCCAAGGAGGATTTGGCCATGAGAGATCCAAAACCAACAGATCTCACTACTGGGTCTAGTGCTGCTGCAGAGCTTATCACAAGCAGTGGTATGAATCCAATAGGATCTGTGAGTGAAAAGTTCAAAAAGTTCGATAAGACGCAGAAAGTGTATTATCTTTCGTTACTGGATAACACTCATTATGATGGAGTGTCTGGTGTACGCGAGCATATAATGAAGTTGGTGAATTACTTCAACAAGCTGAAATCTCTAAATGTGGACTTAGGTGAGAGTTATCTTGTCTACAAAGTCCAGTAGTCTCTCCCAACAGAATATGGGGTTCTCAGAACCACATAAATGGACCGTCGATCAGATGATGTCTATCGTGACTCAAGAGGAGGATTCATTAAAGAAATCAAATTCATGTGGTCATTCAGTAAACTACATCTCTCATGCTTCGTCAAGCAAGGCTGGAAATGAGAAACTTAAAGGAAAGAAACCTGAGGGCAAGCCTAATGGTAAAAGGTTCTTTAAGATCAAGAAGAACAATAAGAAAAATAAGGGTCAGAAGAACAAATTTAAAGGTATTTGTAATTACTGTAAGAAGTCTGGCCACAAGATCTCAGATTGCCTTAAACTAAAGTACAAGTGTGAGAACGAAGGTATCTTTCCTGAAACTGCCCCTTAGCTCTAGTTTGTCTTAAATCCAATAATTTTGAAACCTCTATGGACACTTGGTGGTTGGATTCTGGAGCGACTGTTCATGTAACTAATTCCTTGCAGGGGCTCAAAGACAAAAGGAGCCCAAATGAGAGAGAAAAGACCATTCTGGGAGTGGAAGGAAGTTCAACTACAGTGGATTGCGTAGGAACTGTAGTTTTGAACTTGTACTCTGGACATACTTTAACTTTAAATAACGTTGTCTATGTACCTTCTTCAAGAAGGAATCTGGTTTCAAGTTCTGTGTTAGACAAAGATGGATATTCCTTTTGGCAAGGAAATGGCAGAATTGATGTTTATTTTAATTCAATCATTGTTGGAACTGCTAGATTAATAAGCAGTTTATATTGTTTAAATGCGAATGTTTGTTCAGATTCCACTCCTATGGCATCAATTAATGTTGTCATAGGACACAAACGTCGAAGAATTAATGAGAACTCTTCCATGTTATGGCATTGGCATTTGGGCCATATCTCAAAAGAGAGATTAGAGAGAATGGTTAGACAAGGCATATTGCGTGACCTAGACTTTTCTGATTTTGAATCCTGTATTGACTGTATTAAGGGAAAACTTCCCACTAGAGCTAGGAAGAAAGGGGCTAATAGATCTGAAGCTATTTTGGAATTGATCCACACAGACATTAGTGAACCAATTACTCCATCTACTATAGGCAATTACAAATATTTCATAACCTTCATAGACGACTATTCTAAATTCGGCTGGGTTGATATGTTGCATGAAAAATCTGACTCGCTAGATGCCTTTAAAGCATTTAAGGCTGCCGTTGAATTAAAGTCTGGAAAGGTAATCAAGAGTGTAAGATCAGACAGAGGTGGAGAATATTATGGAAGATATACTGAAACCGAGAGAAACCCTGGACCTTTTGCTCTATTCTTACAAGAGCAAGGAATTGAAGCTCAGTATACTATGCTTGGCACTTCGCAACAAAATGGAGTTGCTGAGAGGCGCAATCGCACCTTGATGGACATGGTCAGAAGCATGATCAGTCACTCTTCGTTACCGGAATTTCTGTGGGGTGACCTTGATGGACATGGTCAGAAGCATGATCAGTCACTCTTCGTTACCAGAATTTCTGTGGGGTGATGCCCTTAAGACAGCAGCATATGTCCTGGATCAAGTTCCAAGTAAATCTGTTGAAAAGACACCATATGAGCTTTTCACCGGTAAGAAGCCTAGTCTGAGGCACTTTCGCGTGTGGGGTTGCAGAGCAGAAGTGAGACCTTATAATCCGCAACTCAAGAAACTTGATTCTAAGACTGTTAGCAGATTCTTCATTGGGTATTGTTCAGGATCCAGAGGATGCAAATTTTATTGTCCCAGCCACACTACCAGGGTCATTGAATCTGACAGGGCCTTCTATTTTAAGGATAACTTGGATAGTGGGAGTAGTATCCCTAAAGTAATTAACCTGCATTGTGTGGATACATCTTACCCATACCATCGTTGTCATCTCCACCCGTACATCATGACATTGGAGATGACATACTTGTTGAGAATCTGATAAATTCTATTGTAGAAGCTCCTATAACTGATATAGGAGAACCAGCTCTTAATTTGAGACGATCACAAAGGATTTGCAAACCTACAATCTCATATGACTACATAGTGTACTTGCAGGAATTTGAGTCAGACGTTATTGATGGCACAGATCCAGTTTCTTATGACAAGGTCGTGACAGGATCTCATTCATCTAAGTGGTTGGAGGCTATAAATGATGAGATGTCCTCCATGTCTCGTAATCATGTATGGGAATTAACTGAGTTACCAGATGGTTGTAAACCCATTGGTTGCAAATGGATCTTTAAAACCAAGAGAGGGGCCAATGGTGAAGTTGAAAGATTCAAAGCCAGACTTGTAGCTAAAGGCTATAATTAGAAGGAAGGGATCGATTATACGGAGATGTTCTTACCCGTATTTACTAAAGATGCTTTCAGAGTTGTAATGGCTCTTGTTGCACAATTGAACCTTGAACTTCACCAGATGGATGTCAAAATTGCATTCTTAAATGGTTATTTATTTGAGGATGTTTACATGACGCAACCTGATGGATTCACTGAGGCAGGGAAAGAACACTTAGTGTGCAAGCTAAAAAGGTCCATTTATGGACTTAAACAGGCCTTAAGACAGTGGTATTTGAAATTTGATCAAATAATCACCTCACTTGGTTTTACAAAGAACATTGTTGATCAATGTATCTATCAAAAATTTGATAAAGACAACTTTATGATACTCGTTCTGTATGTTGACGACATACTCCTAGCCAGTAACTCAGTAACTATGTTGAATGAGGTGAAACACATTTTGTCATGCCACTTTGACATGAAAGATTTTGGTGAAGCCTCTTTCATCCTGGGAATTCAGATTCACCGTGATAGATCTTGTGGCACTCTTAGTTTATCTCAGACAACCTATATAGAACGAGTACTGAAGAAATTTAACATGCATACTTGCGTTCCTTGTGCAGCACCTGTACAGAAAGGTGAAAATTTGTCTAGATCATCTTGTCCCAATTATGATAATTCGAAAATCGAGATGAATAAGATTCTGTATGCATCTGCTGTTGGCAACCTTATGTATGCTCAGGTGTGCACACGACCTGACATTGCTTTCGCTGTTAGTGTGCTTGGTTGATACCTAAACAATCCTGGTCCTAATCATTAGAGGGTTGCAAAGAAAGTCATAAGGTACTTACAAGGTACAAAGCAATACATGCTTACTTTTAGAAGATCTGAGCCACTTGAAATTGTAGGTTATTCAGATTCTGATTATGCATTTTGTGTGGATGACCGTAGATCCACTTATGGATACATCTTTATGATGTCTGGAGGAGCTGGATCGTGGAAGAATTGCAAGCAATTAGTAACAGCTACCTCGACTATGGAAGCAGAGTATATCGCTTGTTATGAGACTACCCACCAGGCCATATGGTTGAGGAAATTGATATCTGGCATGCATCTAGTTGATTCTATATCATGACCTCTAACCATATACTGCGATAGTTCGTCTGCTGTCAGCTTTTCTCATAATCATAGGAACTCCAATCACACTAAACACTTCGATGTTAAGTTCCTATTCGTCAGAGAAAAGATTGCTGAATCTCAGACTTGTTTGGTTCACATTCCTGGTAAACACATGTTGGTGGATCCGTTGACCAAAGGCTTGCCTGTATGAGTCTTTAAGAATCATGTGACTCACATGGGCGTTATTAAAAATTTTGATGTAGCATTGGTTTAATGAGAGTCTAAATTAAATTCTTAAGGGATTTTGAATTGTTATTTGACAATTTTTTGAATATTACTTTGTGTTCCATTCAATTCAGATAATGAAACTTATTTATGGAAATGTCAATATCACTTGATTCCCTATCAGTTTCAGTGATCTTTGTGTATAGTTTCACCACTGAATCTTATATGGTTTATAAATATACACACATCCGTGTGTTTATATGAATATTATTATGCCTGATTAGCTATTCGTTTATTGATTTAATAATTTAATTAATGCTATCCAAGTGGGAGATTGTTGGAATAATTTTAACATTTATGGATTAGCATTAACTATTTTATTATATTAGTATCTTGTTAATACTATTTAGGCAATTAATGTTATAATTTATAAATTGAGAATGGATTGAGTTTTATTTTAACATGTGTGGATAATCGGTGATCGGTTCGATTATTCACAAGCCCACTAGACAGAAACTCAACCTACAACCCAAGAGTATTAGTAATCATCCCGTCAGATTACTAATTTAAGATTATTATCCAGAGAAAGATTTTATGGACTTGATTTTGATTGACTAATTAAATTTAAAATTATTTTAAAGATTCTGGAGGATTTTACTGTAATAATATTGATTAATTATATTATTAAATAAAATCCTATAAATAACACACTGAAGCCCTAGTTTTGGATACACACAAAATCTGTTATTTTCTCTCTGCCGTCAAAACACTCTGAGAAACACTCTTGGGCAATGTGGGTTGAACTCGTTGGACTCAACCAATTTTCAAATCAACGATGTCATCTCCATCAGGTCAGATTGTTAATTTATTTATTTCTCCAATTTATAATTATGTTTAATTATATGTTCTAGTTTCGCCTTAAAAAACAACAGACCTCCCAAGAAGAAGACTTCGTGTTGTGAAAGGAATAAAGTGACAGTGGTGAGAATCTCTTTTGCCAAAAAAAAAAAATGACACCATTTTTGCATTATTCAAAGTAAAAAATATTACCCCTCAAACTGTGCAACGTGGCATTTTTTTTTTTTTACCAGGATAGTGTGCAATGGATTGAGTGGACGGTGGAAATTTTTATTGGGGAATCTCATGTGAAACCACTCAATTGAAGTGGATCCTGGCCGAAGGGAATGGACGAGTATTATCATTTAAATACTATGAATTCGAACCCCAATCGATATGTTTATCTTTTTTTATAATTGATAAAAAAAATCCAAAACCCAATTGCAATCATCCTATCAAATATGCAAATTAGCAACAAAGAAACGGATTAACATGGTCTTTGAATTTCCTCACATTACAAGGCTATAAGGTTATGTTTAAACATGTTGAACCGTCAACAAAATTTTAATATTTTATATTTTAATTAATAAAAAATGATCAAATGCCATTATATTTAGAAAAAAAATTTATATGTTATTTCTTATATATTTATATAGGTTCTCATAATTAGCTAATAATATGCCAATAATTTTTTAAAATATGAGAATTAACAGTATTAATAAGAAAGTGAATGAAGTATAAAAAATTATTTAAATGCCATTAATAAATTGAGAAACCTGATATAAGTATACAAGGAATAACATATAAGTTTTTTTCTTATATTTATAGCATGTAAATTTAAATTATTAAATTTTTATTTAATAAAAACATAATCCTTTTCCTTGTCAATCCAGACGCACTAATATCATCTCAAAGGCTATGTGAATTTAGTTAGCATCACGTGACTTAACTCTTTCTCTTCTTAAAAATGGGTTTATTAATTTTGTATCTTCTTGTCGTGACAGGAAAATAAGAGCTAGCAACATGAAGGGACCTAATACATGCAACACTACTTTATAATTAATGTCAACTAAAATTATATTTTTCGTTGTTATAGTTTTATTTGATTTCTAATTTTGTTTTTTATAATTGAAAATTTGTTAGTAGAAATTTTACAGTTTTAATTTTTAATTTAATTATTATTGTTAAAATTTTATAAAATTTTACTTATGTAACAAATTATACATTGTCTCGATACTTTAATACGTACCATCTATACTAATAAAAAATTAAAATGATTAATAATGTAAAAGCAACTTACATATATTGCAAAATATTAGCCAAATATAATAATTGGGACTAAATTAAACTATCATCAATAAAGCACACATTTTTCAAAATTACATAATATTTAAAGACAATATTAATAATGACTTTATTTATAAAAATCAAATTAAGAAATATTCATGTGTAAAGGATTAAATTGAAATATATTTTATTTATAAGAGATCAAATAGAAAAAAAAAATTCCATGATGGCTTAAAATGAAAATACCCATTGCTTGATGGCTTAAATTAAATATTGCTTGTTATATTTTTATTATGAAATCTAAACAACAAATACGTGTGGACATGTTTGGATGAATAGGAAATGATCAAACTACAAAGAATAAAATGACCAAAATAAATTAAATATTGTTTGGGAATTCTTTTATAGTAGAATGAAATAGTGAAAGAAGTACATTAAAATTAGTTATAAATCCCCTCAATTAGAATGGTTTTAGGGTGGTTTTATTGGTTTTTTTTTATAATAAAAAATCTTGGCACTCCATCTGATCTGATTCTTCCTAACGTCCAAACATTTCCCTCAAAACACATTGTTTCATTTAATGAAATAATACATTTTGAGAGCTCTTTTTTTTTTTTTTTTAAATCTGGCTTTAAATGTTGTTGTTTTTCAGATAAGGAAGCAGCATCCTACATACTCTATTCAATCACACCGTTTCATTTAAGTAAAATAGTATGGTTAGAGAAGTTTTTTTATTTAATCTGAACTAGAGCCATATGCAATCATTTTAGGGGAAACTGGATACCTACTACACGATGACCTCCTTCCTGTAATAGGCCAAAGTCTTCTTCTAAAATGTATGTTTTGGCGCCAAGTTTTCCTCCATTCTTCTGCCAATATATCCTCCACCAGGAACCTCTGCTTTGCCGCCAATTACAATTGTCTGTCAGTAGACTAGAGATGACATGACATAATCCTTACGTGCATATGATTTATCCAGATAATATAATGGACAACAAGGCGTGGCCGAAGAAGAGTCCAGGGGTAGGACGTGTGTTGGCTTTAGTGAGTGTTTATAGAAGGTAGTTAGAAAAGAGATCAGTAAGAAGGGAGGTCTGAGCGAAGAATGGGTATGGGAAATATTTGAGAGAGGTTTTGGGTGGGAGATCACAAGCATCTCAAAAGCCTAGCACTGCGGTTTTTTTTTTTTTTTGTATTTTCATCTTTTCTAGTTCTGCTATTTTTTTGTGTTTTCGTACTGTATTTGTTGTGAGAGAAATTGTTAAGTTGTCATTTTTTTCATATTTTTAATCTTATTTTTATTTTAATTTTAGTTTTTAAATTAGGAAATGAGGAACTATTTTCAATCAATAAAAATTGAAAAGTCACCCGCCCACTATATCTCTTTTGGACGTTGCATGCACAAAAAAAAGGCCAAATGAAGCTTTTGGGGATATTTTGACAGATTTTAATATTTTATTTGGGAAAAAAATCAACAAATTAGTTAGAGAGGATAAAAATTTCATTTTAGGGTAGATTTTCAGTACCTCTCTCTAGATTGTCTTCTTCTTCTTCTTTCTTTTGGTTCCAATGAGAAAAAGTTGCATAAACTTATCTTTTAGCTTTGTAATTCTGACTTTAGATGAAGATTGTAAATATTTTACCTATGAGTAACTAATTTTGCTCATCTAGTTAAGGATTGTAATTATGAATTCTTTAAGAATTGTGAGATATATCTAAACTCATTCTCTTTTTCTTTTTTTTTTGGTTTTTTCGTATTTATATCCTTTTGAGTGAATAGATAATATGACCGATTGTTTATTTTACTCAAGTATGTTTATCTTCTATTTGGTTTAATGAAATTTATAATTGCTTAGTTAAACCAAAATTAGTGAAAATTAGTATAAGAGATTGTGATTATATTTTCTTTTATATTAATAAAATGTAGAAAGTAATTTGTTAAACTTTGCTTTTCTATTTTGACAAATTAGAGTTGGATGACTTCTTTATTTTAATCTAATTATATTATTAGAATGTAGCAATTATATATTAGAAACTAGGTTATAATTTTAATTTAGTGGAATCAAAACTTATAAGGAACTCTAATAAAATTGCTCCTTCATTACTATTTTTTGCTACTACTTTTATCACTTATTAGACGACAATACGTATTATTTGTTGTGTTCTCTGGCTGGGTTCTATCATTGTCACAATTTAATGGATTACGTAGAACATGCTTATTAGTTGGTTCATTTTAATATTTTTTACTTTTCAGTTATTGAAGAACTTTGTCTGTTGTACTTCAACCAATAATGAAGAGGAAGAAAATCTTCATACAGCTGGTGGTAAAAATTTAAGAATGAATTGTAGTATATAGAGTATAAATTCAAGAGAAGCAGCAATAACCGTATACTAGAAGTTTGTCTGATTGGTCCCCTAATTCAGAAGTGAAACTCTGGAACGGATAGCAAGGCTTGGCCGAAGAAGAGTCCAGGGGTAGAACATGGGTTGAATGTTAATCAGTCCATACTGACATTGGCTCTAAATGATGCTATGAATAGGTTGAGAAGCAGAGACAGAAGGAGAGATCATAACTACAAAATCCAATAAAAGCAGAGGGACAAGCAGTCAAGATTTTTTATTGGATAAAATTTTTTGGCCCAATTTGGATTTGGACTATGGCTTATGATAATGAGATTTGTACGTATCTATTGTGATGGGATTCATTTAACATAATTAAACGTGTGGTAGAAAATTGGCCAGCAGATTATCATGATCGAGAAGAGAAAGGATGACGAAAAGTCAAAGACGTGTATACAAACTTGCGTTCTATTAGCGGCATTTTCCACCAAGTTGGCTATCCACACTTCAGTCCGTACTGCAGAAACTTTGACTTGCTGCATCCTTTCCATTTAATTTAAATGTAATAAAATTTGCCCGACAATAATTGACTCAAATGATAAGCAAGTTTGAACTCAGCAGCTAATGATAAACGAACTATCGCAATATTAAAAAATACTTGTGAGAGAGAAGAGCATCAATATCTCAAGCAAGATTAATCTCACACTATATATATATAGAATTTGGACATAGTTAGAATCCATACACAGATATGAGATTTGATGTTGTGGGGGCAATTGTTGATCTGCTGGTTAATAACAGAGGCTCCAAGCACAGACCAATTTTCCCAACATTACCAGCATGGTTTCCTGGTGGATCATATACGAAAGAATCGTTAATAGAAGTTAGAGCAATTAAGGAAAGACTCGTGTTTAAATTTACTAAAATCTACACTCTTTTATATAAGAGCGCTTTGAGCTTGATGAATGATAGAACACAGGTTTTTTTGAACTACTGAAAACTATAATAAAGACTTGATGTATCTAAAAGTTTAAGCTATTATATGAGGGACCGTAATTAACTTTTATTGCTGTCCCTAGCATCAAGCTCACACAAACACAGGGATCACGCATGTATACATACTTGGTCATAAGCAGAAGTTATTTATAAATCGAAATCATTCTTCAGGATGATGCAACAGCAATATACATTTATTAGGTGGACAAGTAGTGAAATTACAACCAAGTGAAAGACACCATGACTATCATACAAGATACCTATGCTTAAATCCATATATCTGAAGTGCAGTCACCACCAGGATATCTCATCTCGTGGGCAAGGGCAGGACCCTCAGGCTCAGCCCCAAAGTCAACAAAGAAGTTGGGGTTTATTTTCAGGCCACCTTTCTCAGCATCAACATCTATCTGTAAAATGTGGGATCCTTTCTCCAAAAGCTCTGGATAAAACTGTTTATCCCATGCACTGAAGAGTGAGTTGGTGACATATAGCCTTTTTCCATCTAAACTCAATTGAATCATCTGAGGCCCCCCTCTTAACTTGTGTCCCTGAAAAGGGGAAGCTTGACTTCATCAATCATATCTCAGATACATGCTTAAAAAGAATGAAGGGCCTTGTTCAATTAGACATTATGATTAGTTTTGTATATTTTTTGGCCAACAGACATTATGCGTAGTTTGTAGCCACATTTATGTGAAATGCATTAGGATGAGCCTGGTGTAGGTAAGATGGAAAAAGTGGTACGTAACATACGCATCTTGCTGCTACGACTAGAAAAATCGATTCACCAATTCATATTAGCATTCTGAGTAATTAATTTCACATAAGACAATAATGCTAATGGATAGAGCACAGGATCAAACTAAGTTAAGTTTCATACTGCCCATATTTTAAAGTTATTTTGACTATCTTCTTTGCATGAAGAGCATAATCATGAGATTATGACTATCATGTTCAAATATGATGTATGAATACAGTCTACATCAAATCAATCAAATGAGTTGAATCCACTCTTCAAAAATTGTGTGTGCAAGAATTTTAAAACCCGGATTACTAAGTTTGAGAATGGAACAGCACTGACCTGGATCTCTGGAACATCAGATTGCCAAGTTGTACCATCTTCTGCTATAGCTACTATAGGGCTTCCTTTCTGTATCAATCCCCCAACCCATACTTGTCCAGCAAGTTGAGGATTCTTAGGGTCTGTGATGTCATATTGTCTTATATCCCCATGAAGCCAGTTCACAAAGTACAGAAACCGATCATCAAGGGATATCAGAAAATCAGTTATAAGCCCAGGCATTTCAGGAAGTATCCAGTTTTGCACTTTCAATGGTTTGACTGATATTGCAACCTGCAAAATCAGTTTAGCCTATAACTATAAGTACAATTCAGCAGCATGTCTCAATTGAAGTACAAATCCACATGAAACAGAAGAGAATACACAAATAGATTTCCTTTACATACCTCATGGCTCCATGACCCATCCTGGTTCTTAAAAAATTGTACCATGTTACTCGACAATGCACACCCAACAAAACCTGTATCTTTAGAAGGATCATGCAGAAATCGTATCTGCATTTAGCAATAAATTTGTTACAAAACATGCCAACTTTTTACACAATGTCATCACAAGAACAAGCCAGGTTAAAATTGAATAAGATAAATATAATTAATGAAATAGTGCCAAATATAACCAAAAAAAAAAAAACTATGTAGCTTCTAGGAACAAATCTATAAATGGTGTTAAACACTTGCCTCCAGTGGTATTAACCCTGTACCGCCGAGGTCCAGTGTTTGTCTCAGTTCACCCCCAGGCCAGCTGTACACGTGGAGATGCCTCCCATAGAGGCCATCGGCGACATGCTGCAAGTTAAAACCTTTGGTGAAGGCAGCAGGAGCTCCCCATGAGGTGCTAATCATAGTATTGTGCCGTGGTTGATACCAAAAGTCATACCCAAATAAAGGACTATTCCCTGGTTTCTCCCACCTAACAAAAGGGAAGCATCACATATCATTTGATTATGAATAGTATCTACAAACCAAGCACATGCAGCAAAGAATAAGAACTGGTAAACTCAATACTCTTAACATGTGGATAAGAATTTTTGTAAATCTAAACTAAAGATAGAAAAGGGTACCTTCCTTTCACATTGAATTCTGAGTCAAGAAGAAGAAATCCATTCCCTGCAGCATTACCTTCTTTATCTCCAAGACATGAGATCATTATATCACCAGAAGCAAGGCAATGGGATGTGTGAGGATATGCTAATCCAGTTTTGCTAATGACGTCTCCGGGCTCAACAACTTTGTACAAAGAAGGAGCCTTTGGATTTGTTTTTGTGTCGACCACATATATGCGACCCGATCTGGAATATGACAAAGAAGACTTCATAAGGAAAATCTAAGAAAATTCGTTTTTGCTGTTGATTTGTTTATACTGAAATATCATCTCTTATCAAAAATAAAATAAGAAACATTTGGTCGATGATTCTAGATGGTAACAACTTCCATTTTTTAGTATGCTCAATACTTAAATTACGTGGAAATAGACATCTCCGTGTTTTGAACAAAGAAATGATTAGCCTGAACCTTATAAATCCAATATGGTGATATATCAAATCAAGTAGGAGTAACAATGAAAAGTAACTATTTATTTCTCTTACACGAGTGAAGGAAGGATCAAATAGCGTCGATCAGCGGATGGATCTCCATGGCAAGAGCTGCAAGCATTCCACCCTGTATGGTGGAGTTCATCACCTAAATAAGGCATAGACAGCCTGTGGATTACTTTGGAATAAGTTGGAGAGCTTGGATCCACATCCACTGTGGCCAGATAATCTGGCTTCTCTCTTCCTGTTCCTGTATCAAATTGATTCAAATACAATAGTCAAAATCACCAAGCTGTCTAGTCATTTCATACGACCCATGTGACGAGGCTCATGCTCAGTGTGGCTAGCAGAGTGTGCATCTCAAAGATAATCCATTCCAAAAACCATAGATGAGAATGCCCCAGTCTTTGTCCCCAATAAGGGCTTATTGGCATCTTCAGATATGGCGTCGAAAGCTTCTTCTGCTCACACCCAACTCCCAACTCAAATGAATCAATGAAAGTTTAGAAAAGATAAAGAAAAAGAGGTTGGGGTACCTGAGTGAATAGCAGTGAGATAGATGAGAGTCTCTCTGGGACCGAACATGGCGAGAAGCGGGGTAGCATACCCTGGTCCAGTTGTGCAGCACAGATGCCCAATGCTCTGCTTCACCACTCCATGCTCCAACACTGCCACATCCGTAGCCATCTTTCAATTGATCGCAAAGTGTTTCACAGAAACGAAGATGAAGGTAAAGAAGAAGATGAAGAAGAGAAGGGAGTATGGGTGTCGCTTGTCAGAGTCACGGTGGGGCATCCTATAATATAAGCAAATCAGCAATTACGTGGCAGATTAGTATCATTTGGTTGTTGTCTGAATCTGAATATAGTCAGAATCACGTCACTGTGCTGATTTATTTTTATTTTTCTGAATAAAGGACCAGATACGTGCAATCCTTGTTTATCGTTTTTTTTTGTTTTTTTGTTTTTTTTTGTTTTTTGCCATGTTATTTAATTATGAAATTTATAAATTTTTAATTTAGTCTTTAATTTTACTAGTTTTTATTAAATTTTATTTATATAACAGACTCAATATTTTGAATAAGTACTTTTTATGTTAATGAAATAAATAAAAATAAATAATAAAATAAAATTACTTTACATATATTACAAAATATTAAAAAAAAATAATGATTGAAAGGAAATAAAAAATTATTTTAAACCTTGATATTTTATATATGTAATAACTATAAATAATTAAATAGTATGATTAAATATAAGATAATATTGTTTTATTCGTTGCAATATATTTTGAGATACATATCACATTTTTTATTTCAGATTGTATACTTTAAAAACTAAAAATAGAATTTTGATAAGTAATTATGAAAATATATGAATATTTATATAATTTGAATATGCACATAAAAATATAATTTTCGTTAGTACAAGACAATATTAATTGATTATTTAATATTATCTTATATGTAAAATAATAAGATTTAATTATAATATGAATTGCATGCATCTCAATAAGAGATTCTGCAATCCCACAAACGAGCACTCCAGCGCAAAATAGCGTGATTCGGAAAAATAAAAAATTTAAAAACTTTTCTTACATATACATCTGACACACCTTTATATACTGTAAAGGTTCAATTAATTTCCATCAAAACAATAAAATGGTTAAATCATTTCATTAATTATATAATTTTATTTACTTTAATCTTCTAATTTAAAGTATAAGATTGAATTTTTATAATTCTAGAAAATTTAATTTAATTTCTATATTTAACAATAAATTTTATTAGTACAGCTAATTATACATTTTTGTTGCACTATAAATAGGTATAATTTATTATGAAAGCACACTTTCCTCATATATATATATATATATATATATATATATATATTATTTAACTCACTGAAAAATATTTTTAATATCTTGTCTTGGGGCCATGGTTAGGGTCTCATTCTTCCACACCATATGGTGACTGTACATGGCGTGTTTGACGCAATTTTGGTTTGCTTGTCGTTATTTGGGAAGACAGAGTCATCAGAGAAGCAAATGTCCAAAACCAAGCCAATTCCATCCCATCGTGAAGAAAGCAAAGCCTAACGTTGAAACCGAAGACTTATCATACGCGGTATGATTTAGGTTTAAAATTTACAATCTAAAGTTTAATTCTTTTGATGATTGTGAAGAACCTTTATTAGCACAAAAGATTAGGTAAACTTTAATAATTTAAGGAATAAAAATATTAAATATTTTCATGCTCCGATTATTAAACATTGTTCATGAAATCTAATCAATAAGACCAAAAATAATTATAGAAATTGGATCGATAGAAGAGGTGGTCTATTTCTTTTTAAATGATCTTTATAGATAGATCGAAGCAATCCTCTTATATATGAGTCATAGACATATTTCTTTAAGCCAAATTAATGTTCATGTCTTGAATGATAGGCATATCTTAATTCTTGAGAAAGAAATTACTAATATGGGAATTGAAATTATTGTTTTTGATATGAACGCTTATTGTGCTTTAGGAATTGACAGATTTCATGCTCATTTCTATAAACATATTGGAACATCGTGGATAAAGATGTAATAAGAATGGTTAAATCCTCTTTTTTCCATAGTGGTTACTTGCTTAAGTCCTTAAACAAAAATTATTGTAGTCCTTATTCCTAAAACAGAATCACCTCAAACTTTTACAGATTACAAGCCTATAAGTCTTTATAATGTTTTTTACAAAATTATCTTTAAAATTCTCAGCATAAGGATCAAGCAATTCATTGATAAACTAATTGCATCTTATCAAAGTAATTTTATCAAAAACAGAGCTATCGCAAATAACATTATCATTGTTTCTAAAATCATGAATCATATTCATAATGCAAAAGGAAGAAAAAAAAACAATGATGTACTCTGAAGTTGGATCTAACAAAGGTCTTTAACAGTATTTCTTAGGAATTTCTAAAAGTTGTTTTACTGAAAATGACTTTCCTTGAAAAATGAATTTGTTACATTATGCATTGTGTTTCTAAGATGTCCATTCATATCATGATAAATGGTGATACATTAATTCCCATCTTTCTTAATCAGGGCATTAGGCAAGGCAATCTTTTATGTCCCTACCTTTTAATTATTTGTGCAAATGTTCTCTCTTGCATAATTTGCATAATTAGTGATGCTGAACTTAATAAGAAGTAGAAAAAGATTAACATTTGCATAAATGTAATTCCAATTTTATATTTAATGTATGTTGACAACACAGTCTTTTTCTTTGAAAGTATATTAAAGCATGCAATTGAAGTGCAAGTCATTCTTAATAATTATTGTCAAATTTTTGAGTTGACTATCAACAAAAACAAGTCAACCATGTATTTAGTCCTAATATTCCTCATAAATTCAAGAAGATCATAACAAGATTTTTTTATATCAAACATGCAAGTAGGCTAGGGAAATATTTAGAAATATAGTAGATGTTGAAAGAAACAAAAGGAGTTGTTTAATTCTATGGTTGATAAAATTGATTCTAAATTACAAAGCACGAAAGTCAATCTTTTATCTCAAGTAAGGAGATTTACTCTAATTAAATCTGTCCTGAGTTTGACTCTTATATACCCTCTTTTTTATTTTGAATTATAGAGGGAATTTTGTTCTCTAATTGATTCAAGAATTGCTAATTTT
Source organism: Delonix regia (assembly GCA_037074485.1). Classification (NCBI taxonomy): domain Eukaryota; kingdom Viridiplantae; phylum Streptophyta; class Magnoliopsida; order Fabales; family Fabaceae; genus Delonix; species Delonix regia. The sequence goes on from CM073451.1 coordinate 30,072,275, forward strand.
TTCTAGGGGACTTTAGATTAAAAAAAAAAAAAAATCATTTGCATATGCTCAGTTGAAAGAAACTCTGTGGACCTAATCATAAAAGGAAGCTAGAACTTAGACCAACAAAGGATGTTAATACTTCTCTTCTAGCAAATCAGGTTTGGAGAGTTTTAGACCTGTTTAATTATTCCCCCTTTGTTAATGTTTTGAAAGCTAAGTAAGACTAAGGAGCATCCAAGGCAACTAATTAATAAATCAAATCCTTCTTGGATGTGGAAGGGAATCAAAAAATCTCAATTTCTGATAATTGAAAATTTGAGTTGGCAAGTAGGCTCTGGATCAAATATTCCCACCACATCTTTAGTAGAATATATAATCAGACATTAAGACTTATATTTAAACAATCTTAGATCTTATTATGCATTCAAACCGTTCTTGGAATATAGATTTATTAAAGAATTTTTTCTTAGATGTCATTCTCAAAAGAATTTTCTTAATTCCCTTCATTTATACGGGCATCAAAGACTATCTTGTCCAGACGAAAAATAGAAAAGATAATTGCACAATCAAGGATGGTTTCAATACTCTCAATCAAAACACTCAGGATAACATCTCTGATACCTTCTCTAAATGGAATGAGCTCTAGAGTCTTACACTGCCTCTGTGGATAAATCTCTTCATTTGGAAACTGGTCACCGAATCTCTTCCTCTAAGCAATGCGTTGAAAAACCACCATGTCCCCTATTCAATCTGTCATTTTTGCTAGGAATATGAAAAATTGATTAATTATGTCTTTTATATCCTACCGTGTTGCATGTGCTATTTGGTTCTATTCACCTCTCATAATTATGGTGGATATATTTGATTATGATAATAATATTAAACGTATACAAAGTTGGCTACCAATGGGTAAAAACCATCTTTCAAGCAATGAAATATACAAAGCGATGGCTAATGGTTACTCTTTACCTAATATTGGCAAACAAGGAACCAAATTGTTCACAAAGGCTTAAATCTAAACCCTAAAAACACTATGATGCAAATAAATAGGTATGTTAATCACATGGCGATTGCTTGGCTACTTGCCTCACCTACAAAGACTCACCAAGAGATTCATTCACCAATTTAAAAACATTGGCGGGATATTCCATCAAATGGATGGGTGATTAGTTCGTGGTTATGGAAATTCAAGAATGGCTCCAGAATATATAAATTCATTGCTAATATACATTTCGATGGCCAATTTGTTAGGAAGTGGTGGAGAATATTCAAGTCAGCTTCCAATAGCCACTGGTTTTTCCTTTCTAAAATGAGAAATTTAATCTTCTGGGTGCTAAATCAAGATTGGGTGGATCGGAAAATTCATAGTATAATTATTATGCGCCTTGACCCAGTTTACATTGATTTACTTGTCTCAGATCACAAGAAGGAGAAAGAACTTTCTCTTCTTGACCAAGACATTCACAGTACCCTGACAGAATTCCTGATTCATCATATTGGAGGCTTAGATGAACCTGGCAAGTCTAGATGGAAGAATTTTTTTTCTCTTATATTGTTCCTTATTTAGACTATTTTAATTACTTTTGTTGTCTACTCTTTGTTTCCTCATTAAAAAAAAAGATATTAATATATTATAGTTAATATATTGATTTATTTAATATTTATCTAAGAATTTATATTTTATTGTATGTTTTTTATTTTAATTTGAATAAATAATTTTAAAAAAAATTATAATATATAAAAATATGTTGATATTTTAAATTATTTTCTATACATGATAAAAATTTATTTAAAATAAATAAGATATAATGTGAGAGGAATTAAATTATTTATTTTACATAATAGTATCATATTAAAAATAAATAAATTATAAATTATAAGTAATAAATTTTAAATTGTTAGAACTTGTTCAGTAAATTTTTTTTAACAAAATATCATCATATATAATAAAAAATTTAAATATTAACATGTCATGATAACTTTCTTTAAAATTTTATTCATTTAAATTAAAATTAAAAAATGGTAAAACGTGAGAATATTGCCAGAAAGAAGACTTTAGAAGGCATAGGTTCACAAATGCCCTCGCCATAAGCCAGCGGTACCAAACCAACTGGAAGAATAAGAAAATTGGCTGGGCCCAACTACAAAAAGGCATTCTTAAATATTAACTTTACACTCAGAAGGTTTAGTACATTTAATCTAAAGTTAGTAGACGATGAAAAATAATAATATTATAATAAATAAGAAATTAAATTAAAAATAAAATTTAATAAAAATCAAATTAATAATAAATTTACAAGTGAGTATTTTATTTTATTTTTTATTTATATGTCCATTTCTAGTCTTAAGTACTCTAATATATGTTTGTACTCCTGCCCACCTTTAATTGCAACAAAATTGCGGATGTGAAAGACTAATTTAATATGTGCTAAAATCACCTTCCCTTGTTGGAGAAAGCTAATTACCACCTGGTGCAACAGCCCCCTAATGCAAAAACCAGCAACAATTTGACTTCAGGGTGTGGTGATTTAATGACACTGGCAAATGAATATTTACTTTCAGCAGGCACAAATTTAGGTTTTAACCTTTGAAGTGAAAACTTTTATATGAAAAATTTTAACCAACAAAAGCGAATTCATAATATAAGAAATTAAATAATTAAATTAAATATGTGAAATAAAATTAGTATAAAAATTAAAATTTTAAAAATCTAATGACTTTTGTAGCCCTTAATTTATTATTACCTTTTAAACTTTTACTTCTTTCTCATGCATAATAATTATGGACATGTGTTTGGTTTTTCTATTTTGAAAATCATTTTTACATTCTGTATTTTATATTTTAGTTATATCATTCTCTAATTTAAACATGATTGAGTTTTTATGTGAGTTTTAGAAATAAAAAGGAGGTCTAAATTGTTGAAATATTTCACTATTTAAAAAAATATGTTAAGTTTTAGAAAATAATTAAATGAAACAAGAAAATTTTATTTGCATATGTGACAATAATTTTTTTAGATAAAATTTTACCTCTCTGAACTCATATCTAATTATAAAATTGGTATAAAAACTTTGGAGTAAAATGACAGCGTTTTGATAGTCTTTATGCACGACATGAATTTGATGTAACATACATACATGTGCATATTTCAATTATCTTTATACCCTGACATAAATTTGTAATCTTGTTTCAATAATCCTTATGCTTTTGTGATCAATTTTTTTTTATTATTAAAACTTAGTCATAGAACCTCACTTTAACGGGATAAATATAATTTTTCCAATATTTTTTGTCAAATTTGAAATATTTTTATTATAATAAAGATATTAAAAATATGATGTAACAGTAATAGAAAATTTCGATTGAAAAGAAGGAAAATTGGTATGCTTAGATTTGTCATCATCAAAATCTATTAAAAACATGATAAATGAATATATTCATAACTCAACCCCAGTTGATTAATTTGGTAGTTAATGCTTACAAAACAATATGGGCAATGAGTACAAAAAATAAAAATCAAACTGCCCATGTCCAGGAAAACTAATTGACCCACGTCCAAAACCTGCATTTACCCCCAATTATTGTAGTCACTCCAATAATGCCTTACATTTCACTACTCTGCTTTTCCCTCTCTGTTTTACTCATTGCCTCTCGTGTACACTGGCTTTAATTTGGCTTTCCATTGTCCATTGAACTCACCAATGTTGGAGACACTAATCTTTCTTTCTGAAAGTAAAATATATGTTGGCAAAGATGGCAAATGACGTGTGTTTCCTTTGACTAATTAGCATTATATGTTGTTTCAATCGCTCAAGGGAAAGAAGCTATGTATTGAATTCATGGACTGTAATACGATATATCATTAGTGCAGGGTTAAGATAAGCAGAGAACGAGGAGAAGCTCAAAGAGTTTGTTTTGGTACTTCCATCGTATTATTATAACAATTCTTCAAAGATTCAAACACATAAGAAATGAAAAAGGAGGAAAGGGAAGATATTCCACGAGAGCTAATTAAACACATTTTATGACATGCATGACAAATTTGTTTGAAGAAAAAAATGGTATTTGATGAATTACTTTAAAATATTGAATAAAAGTGAGGAACTACAAATAAAATTTTGTATACATTCATAATTTTAAATGTTTCAATACATCTATTTATAATGTAAAGACATAATTATAATATTATTATTTATTATATTAATATTATTTTTTTATTATAATTAAATATATTGGTACACTTAAAATTGTGAAATTGTGAGTGCACTAAAAATAAAACCAGAATTATAATATTAATTAACCAAATTATATAAGGTAATCGTTTCTTGTATACCATTATAATTAGGAATATTTTGCGATTCATGCGTCTTAACTCACTCTTAACGATATCTTGTGTGCCTATTTAATTTTCGGAAAAATTCACGCGCTTAATATGGTTAACAAAACTCCACCAGGTCAGGGAGCGGCATACACTGAACAAGCTTGCTTGTAAGGTGTACACGCTCAAAGCTTGGTGATGAATGCCTATCTCTTACTATTTACTCCAACTTCAACAATCTTCCACACGCCACACCCCATCTCTCGCCAAAAAACTCCATGCTCAAATCTTGAAATCTGGCCTTCATCTACACGAGCCCTTACCCAACACTCTCCTTGACGTTTACGGCAAATATGGTCTTGTTCTACATGCCCTCCAACTGTACGACGAAATGCCTCACAGAGATCGTGTCTCATGGGCATCGCTTCTCACTGCCTGCAACCTATCCAACCATCCCCACAAAGCACTCTCCTTGTCTTGCTCAATCCTCAAGGATGATAAGTTACAACCTGACCATTTTGTGTTTGCTAGCCTCGTTAAGGCTTGTGCTAATCTGGGTGCTATTAGGCAAGGTAGACAAGTGCATGCTCGCTTTTTGTTATCTCCCTTTCGGGAAGATGATGTTGTCAAGTCATCGTTGGTTGATATGTATGCAAAGTGCGGGTTGCCTGATCATGCACGTCCCGTGTTTGACTCAATTTCTTTGTTAAATTCAGTTTCTTGGACTGCTATGATATCTGGGTATGCTCGGAATGGGCGAAAATCAGATGCTATTGAACTGTTTCGTAGAGTCCCGCATAAGAACTTGTTTTCTTGGACAGCTTTGATCTCTGGGTTGATACAGAGTGAGAATGAAGTTGATGGGTTATGCTTCTTTATTGAAATGAGAAAAGATGGGATTGATATGGTAGACCCATTGGTTCTTTCAAGTGCAGTTGGGGCTTGTGCTAATTTAGCTGTTTTGGAGCTTGGAAAACAGATACATGGTCTGGTCATAACTCTTGGATATGAATCTTGCTTATTCATAAGCAATGCACTTATAGATATGTATGCCAAATGTAGTGACCTTTTAGCAGCAAAAAATATCTTTTATAAATTGTGCAGGAAGGATGTAATTTCTTGGACTTCAATGATCGTTGGCACTGCCCAACATGGTCAAGCTGAGGAGGCATTGGCTTTGTATGATGAAATGGTTTTGGCTGGGATTAAGCCAAATGAAGTGACCTTTGTTGGATTGATCTATGCCTGCAGTAACGTTGGTCTAGTTAACAAAGGTCGTGCTTTGTTCAGGTCTATGGTTGAAGATTACAGAATCACCCCTTCTTTGAAGCACTATACATGCTTGCTTGATCTGTTTAGTCGATCTGGCTACCTTGAAGAAGCAGAGAATTTAATCAAAACAATGCCATTCAAGCCTGATGAACCTACTTGGGCTGCTTTACTGAGTGCTTGCAAGTCCCATGGTAAAACCCAGATGGCAATTAGGATTGCTGATCATCTATCAAATTCAAAACTTGAAGATCCTTCCACCTATATATTGTTATCTAATATATATGCAGGAGCTGGTATGTGGGAAAATGTGTCAAAAGTGAGAAAGATCATGTCAACCATGGAGGTTAAAAAGGAACCGGGTTATAGTTCCATTGATTTGGGAAAGGAAAGCCACGTGTTTTATGCTGGAGAGACATGTCATCCATTGAAGGATGAGATTCTAGTTTTAATGAGAAAGTTAGATGCAGAGATGAGGAGAAGAGGTTATGTTCCTGATACTAGCTCTGTTTTACACGACATGGATCAACAAGAGAAAGAGAGACAACTTTTCTGGCACAGTGAGAGGTTGGCTGTGGCTTATGGGCTTCTTAAGGCTGTTCCTGGGACTATCATACGTATAGTGAAAAACCTTCGAGTTTGTGGAGATTGCCATACTGTTTTGAAACTCATCAGCATTATAGCAGGCAGAGAGATATATGTTCGAGATGCCAAAAGATATCACCACTTTAAGGATGCAAAATGTTCGTGCAATGACTTTTGGTGATTTAGCGAGTCTGACGGAAAATCTTAGTTTGAGGCTTTATTATGAACAGAACATTTTGAATTTGAAGTAATTGGTAATGAAGATTCCAAAGAATGCAACAGCGCTAAATTTCATAGACCACCACAAAAAAGAATCCGGATCACTGGAGGGATTTTTTCCATAAGGCCTTCAATTTTTTTATAAAATATATTTTTAAAAAATAAAAAATAATTATTTTTCGGGCCATTGCAGTAACTGCCTCACAGCTCAGCTCTTAATACGTAAAATTCCAAAGGATGTTGTAAAATCAACTAGGATGTTAGATTTTTCGGTTCGTTGAACTAGATATGTATAGAAAATTTGTTTGCTTCAGATCTTTTGCTCTCCCTGCAAGGGATGGGATTATATCTACTGACTCACTAATTTTGTGCAACTAATATTATTAGTAATTATAATATGTTTTCAGCAACATCATTTTTTCAGTGATAATATAATTAATTATTAAATGTTATTAAATATAGAATAATATTAATTTTTTAAATATATTTATTATCATAATTAAATTCATTAGTTATAACACTTTAAAAAATGAATCATTTAGTTAATATTCTTTACTTAATTTTATAAATTGATTCTTACATTTCATTTTTTAAAATAATTTTCTATAATTTCATTTTTTTTAATATAGTCCCGACAAATGTAGTGGACTGTCCTAGATGACTCCAGATTCAAAATTAGATACAACTAGACGAAGATGTGATTTTTATTATTATTATTATATTAATAAAACCGCAGAGAGATGCTAGGGTGGAAGAAAATAAAAGAGTGTGAGATGACATGAAAAAGACAGAAGAATAGAGGAGGGACGAGTTGAGAGACTGAGTGAGAACTTATAAACATAGAAAAGAGCATTAAAAAAGAAAAGGGATGTAGGGAAAGATGAAGGAAAAGCATGTGAAGAATCTCTGGTCTTTTACAAGAAAAAAACAGAGCTTGAGGAGTGAAGGAGAGAAGAGTTTGGAGAGAACTTGAAAGACCCTAGTAGGGATCGAGAGGAAGAGAGATTAAGATAGGTAGAGAAGAAACCATGAGGAGGATGAACTAAGTTAGAAAAAAAAAAAGAGGATAAATATGTCAGTGAGAAAGAGCGCGAGGAAGAGAGATTGAGAGCACAGAGAAAAAGTGTATAAAGTAGCTAACATATTGCTCAATTCTTGCTGGCAAGGACAGAGCAAAACGAATACCTATGGACTTGAAGTGGCAAGCTAGAAGGAGCACGTCTATAAGTTGAATTAACAGAGAAGGGTGACAAGTTTCTTCATCTTTGTCAGTTTCATTCTTTGAAGAAGGGCAAGAGGAAGAGTCGTGCTTCTCTTGAAGAAGAACTTGAAATTAAATTTCAAGGTTGGGATTAAATTTCCTTTTAAACTCATCTTTGATTCAGTTTTTAGAGCCTTGGGGATAAGTCTTTGAGTAATTACGTGTTATTGTTATTCTGTGCAAAACATGAAATACAGATTTCATTTTTTATTTTCTTCCACCCCAGCATCCCTATGATGTTTTATTCATAAATCTAAAAAGAAAGAAACACACGCACGCACACATCATCGAGTTGGCATGTAATGTGACATCTGGAGTCCTCAAGGGGGTGTAACTTAAGATAAGAACCATATTGAAAAAATTTGAAACTATAAGAAGTAATTTTTTTTTTAAAAAAATAAGTATAAGATTAATTTACAAATTTTAATAAAATATAAAAATTAAATAATTAATTTTTCCACATAAATAAAATATTATTTAATATTTAATTATTAATTACGCCATAATTTTAAAAGATGTCTGGAAACATGTGATCATCACTCTATTATTAGTCTGCCTACAAGTCAAACATTAGTAACTACTACTTATCTGAAAGCATGACGCTGTTAGAATGTAATTTTTACAAGTATTAGTAAAATGATTTTGACAGGCACTGAGATGTAATGTTTAATCATGCCTGCTTGTTACAATTATTCTGAGCATAAGCTTTCAGAGAATGAAGTTCAATAACCTTATGTCTTGATCATCTTTAATCTCACTTCACTATTGTCTATGCATAAGCATTTGTCTCAGTTCATGATAGACGCTTCAAAATAATTGCACAAGCGTGGCTAAAATAACGAAGAGAACAGTATTTTCATTCTGTAGGAAGATACGATCACAAAAGGAACAAAGAGGGACAAGAGTTCGTTGTCTTTTTTATTGAATACGCCAAAGCTCTTTGTGCCTTTATGATACCGTCAGCAGCAGGTAGTTTACTTGTACATATTGTCTATTTGCTCCTTGTATTGAGCCACAACTTTATCCCTTCGAATTTTCAAGGTGGGAGTCATTAGGCCATTGTCAATCTGTCAGCAAAGCCAAAAGATTAGCCAAAAATTATTACATTTATGACTTGAATAACATTAAGTTGTTGCTGCAGTGAATTCCAAATCTAACCGTGAAGGGCTCATCTATAAGAAGGATAGGTCCAATTTGAAATGGACATTCTGATGTCCTGCATGAAAAGTAAGACAGTAAGAAGTCCATGTGACATTTGATATGTTCCTATTCATAGATACTTCTCAAATAATAAGTACCAAGAACATTCAAACAACTAATAACCTAAGAAATAGGATCAGTTATACTCAGTGACATTCCTAATCAAATTATCTAGCCATAATAATTTAACAAATTAATTTAATCTCTTACATGAACTTCAAGTATGCTAACTAAGACACCAACATATACCATAGAGATATAGCATAATTTTCCTCTCATCCAATACAAAAGCAGAAGCGAGGAAGTCTTACCAGGTCTTTAATTCTTTATATATCAGGCTGGTTACTTTTTCCTTGCTGACATCAGAACTGTTGGAATCAATAATTGACAAATTCCTTGCTATCTTCACAACTTCTTCCTTGTTAGGAACAATCACAGCTCCTAGACGTCGCTTATCCTGATGTCACAGTTACCAAGGAATATGTAAAACTATTGTATTGTGTTCAATCTAAAATCTAAGATAAACGGTTGATATGAATGGCTTGAGCTGGACGCTAAACTTGAGAGACACTGATGGGAAAATTAAGCGCACCTGACCAACGACAACAATTTGTTGAATTAAGCTACTCCTCATGGCAGCTTCTTCAAGTTCTACTGGTTCAACATTTTCTCCTTTTCATATCCAAACAAGAAGTTAGAGAGCTAAAACTTTGCAATTAAGGATGCAAGAATGGAAAATAAACTCCAGAACCACACATTATGGGCATGAATATGACAATGAAAAAAGCCAGTGGAGAATCACAAACTATGTTGACATAAGAAATATTGCATAGATATTTTAGCATAAAAAATTTATTTATTGGCATGAGCTATTAAACATTTAAATCAAGTTAAACTAGTAGATTATCCTACAACACCAAAAATACATTTAGAAGAGTCTCATAGAGAGAGGTGTATGACTGTATGCTATTACTTTCAGGAAATAGGAAATATAGGTGCAAATGGATAAAAAAAAGGAAGTAATTTGAACAAGTTCAGTTACAAGACAAGCTGTTTTTAGTGGTGTGCTCTATCTCACATCCACTACCGATATAAAATTGTAGAAGTACAGAGAGAGAAAGTGATGGAGACAATTTCTAGAATTCACGGATAAATAGGCTGCACTGTCGTGAAACTTTTGTCATACCTGTTAAAAGTACAATAGTGTCTTTAGCACGGCCTTCCACAACAATCACATCTCCTGAATGACGACTCCTCCCAATTGAGTGTCGAGGAACAATCCAACCAATATCACCAGTATTCAGCCACCCGTCCTTACCTATGGCTTTATCTGTAGCTGAAGGATTCTAACGCAACAAGAAGATATGTAACTGTCACAACTTGATCTAGAAA